>CANJKZ010000768.1:387500-1587500 GCA_947471745.1 Closterium sp. Naga37s-1 | reverse complement strand
GAGCACGATTCTTGCAGTCCCGTCGGCGGAGATAGAGGGATCGGCGACAGGGGGAAACCACGGAGGCGATCCCCGCGCCGAGCATGCCGCAACCAAGGAGTCCGAGGCGGCGGCATCGCAACACCATCTGACGCTGCTCCAGCCGACCGTGGTCGAAGTTTCTGCAGCCGTGCTGGATAAGGACAAGGTGGGGGAGCACGAGTCGGAGGGGCAGGTCGGTGGCTCTCCTCCTTCTGGTGGACGGGGGAGGCGTAGGCAGAGGAGGAGCGATGGGGAGGACGATTATGACACCGCCGTGCCCGGGGACCTCACCACGCGGGCGAAGAGGCGGCAGACGACAGGTAGTGCTGACGACGCCGGAGGCGCGGAAGTTGGGACAACGCGAGGCGCCAAGGAAGCTAGTGGCAAGGCGGGCGGTCAAGCATTGCGCCAGAAGGGCCGACCCGCAGCAAGAAAAACATCCGGCGGAAGGAGAGGCAAGAAAGCAGCGACGGGGACGAGGCAGAAACGGGGCGATGAAGACCCTGGTGATGCAGAGGAGGAGGAGGATGAGGAGGAGGATGCGGAGGAAGAGGAAGATGAAGAGGATGCGGAGGAGGATGACGCGGATGTTTGGGAGGATGAAAAAGATGAGAATGATGGCGGGGAGGACGAAGAGGAGGAGGAGGAGGAGGAGGAGGATGAGGAGGAGGAGGAGGAGGAGGAGGAGGAGGAGGAGGAGGAGGAGGAGGAGGATGAGGAGGAGGAGCAGGAGGCAGAGGAGGAGGAGGAGGAGGAGGAGGAGGAGGAGGAACAGGGTGACGACGAGGAGGAGGATGAGGAGGAGGAGGAGGCAGCAGAGGAGGAGGAGGAGGAGGAGGAGGAGGAGGAGGAGGAGGAGGAGGATGTGGCGCCAGTGAAGGGACGGGGCGGGCGTGGCAGACGAGTGAGTGGTACAGGGAAGGTGGGGGGCCGGACTCGCCCTTCCCGAAAACGCGGGGCAGTTGACGCCGCGCGCGGCGAAGCAGCGGGCAAACAGAAGGCGCGTAAGGTGAAGGTCGAAAGTGAAGGGGGTGGTAAAAAGCAAGGGAGCCAGGGAGCAAAAGGGGATGGTGGAGGAAAGGGTGGCCGCGGCAAAGGGGTTCCAGTGGGTACCGGCAAGAAAGAACCTGCCGGTAAACGTCGCAGCATCCGGCAAAGCACCCCGCGGAAAGGTGGCAACGAGAAGGCGCAGGCTGCCCCAAAACCGAAGGGACAGCAGAAAGGTGAGCTTTGTGGCCAATACAACTGGCGTGGTTGTTGAACCATCTGGTCAACCGTGCCAAATAACACCATTTTTTCACATTGTTTCTCCCCTGCAGGGAAGGAGAGGGTCGACGAATCTACCAAGCAAGGTAAACCCTCTTGTCTCAAACCAGTACAACCCTAAACCCGATTTAAATTCAAACCTTTGATGTTATGCATGCATGTCTGGCCCTGTATTGAAACCGATCGACTCTAATTTCTTTATCCTACTCCCTCTACATCTCAGCCCCTCGCGTTACAGGCATTGGGCCACCCGTAAGCGTGCAACGGATGCAGCTAACGAAGGCTGCCGGAAGAGCGAGTGTTACACCGCTAGCCACAGGAGCACCAAGGTTCTACACGCCATACTCCGGCCCGAGCAAAGTCGCTGCGACGGCACCCGGCGCGCCAAGAGGAGAGGAATCCCAATCCCCTCCACCAGCCCCCGTCACGCAAACCCCACTCGCCTCACCCTCGTACCCATTTCGGTCGCTACATGCTTCTCCTGTCCGGGGCAGGGCGGTCTCCCCCCTCGCCGGTCCATCGCGCGGGCATCAGGCAGGCACTTATACCAATCCCTTCCCTGAGCTCCCCTTTTCCCGCCAGCGTGATAGTGTGAGGGCACACGGGACTGCTGCAGAAGATGCTGATCCCCTTGGCCAGAGGGGGGATTCTTCACACCCTTTTCCTCCGCTCATGGGTGCCCTAGGTGAAAGTGCGGAGCACGAGCAGTTTGTTACACGGGAGGAGTTCCAGGCGCTGCGGTCTGAGATGTACGCCATGTTTGCACAGCTCGGCCTGCGTCGTGGAGTACCTGCCAGCTATGCCGGCGGGTCGGCAGCCCTGCCTATGGCTGGTACCCCGCCGCCGATGAGCGCCGTGGACAAGGCACGAGTGCTAGTGTTGCAGGAGACAAACCCATTCCCGGTATGTGGCGGGCCAAATGGGGCGGGTTGGGGTTGACGTGGCAACCAGGGTGGGGTTGGGGCTGACGTGGCGGTTTCGAAGGCTCCATCTGAGCGGCGCGTGACGAGGCGACGCGTATCAGGTGGGTGGGGGGTGACGTGGCATGGGGTGGGTGGGTGTGACGTGGCAAGTGGCGCGGGTTGTTGGTGGACGTGGCGGATGCAAGTGGGTGTGACGTGTCAAAAGGTGAGGGTTGAGATATGACGTGGCGGTGTGAAAGGGCGCAAGGGAGTGCCGCATGACGGGGCGAGGCGTTTCAGGTGGGTGGGGGGTGACGTGGCTCTTGGTGGGGCTGTGATGTGGCAAGTAGGGCGGGATGTTGGCAGATGCAAAAGGGTGTGACGTGGCGGAATGTGAGGGTTGGGGCAGACGTGGCGGGTTGGAATGGTACACGGGAGCGGCGCGTGACGAGGCGACGTGTGTCAGGTGGGTGGGGGGTGACGTGGCATGGGGTGGGAGGGTGTGACGTGGCACGGGGGGCTGGTTGTTGGTGGACGTGGCGGATGCAGGAGGGTGTGATGTGGCGGATGCAGGAGGGTGTGACGTGGCACGTGGGGCTGTTTGGTGGACGTGGTGGATGCAGGAGGGTGTGACGTGGCGGAAGGTGAGGGTTGGGGATGACGTGGCGGATGCAGGTGGGTGTGACGTGGCGGAAGGTGAGTGTTGGGGATGACGTGGCTGTTTAAAAGGGTACACGTGTGCGGCGCATGACGCAGCGAGGCGTTTCAGGTGGGTGGGGGGTGACGTGGCTCTTGGTGGGGGTGTGACGTGGCAAGTAGGGCGGGTTGTTGGCGGATGCAAAAGGGTGTGACGTGGCGGAATGTGAGGGTTGGGGCAGACGTGGCGGTTTGTGAGGGTACACGGGAGCGGCGCGTGACAAGGCGACGTGTGTCAGGTGGGTGGGGGGTGACGTGGCATGGGGTGGGAGGGTGTGACGTGGCACGGGGGGCTGGTTGTTGGTGGACGTGGCGGATGCAGGAGGGTGTGACGTGGCGGATGCAGGAGGGTGTGACGTGGCACGTGGGGCTGTTTGGTGGACGTGGCGGATGCAGGAGGGTGTGACGTGGCGGAAGGTGAGGGTTGGGGATGACGTGGCGGATGCAGGTGGGTGTGACGTGGCGGAAGGTGAGTGTTGGGGATGACGTGGCTGTTTAAAAGGGTACACGTGTGCGGCGCATGACGCAGCGAGGCGTTTCAGGTGGGTGGGGGGTGACGTGGCTCTTGGTGGGGGTGTGACGGCAAGTAGGGCGGGTTTTGGCGGATGCAAAAGGGTGTGACGTGGCGGAATGTGAGGGTTGGGGCAGACGTGGCGGTTTGGAATGGTACACGGGAGCGGCGCGTGACAAGGCGACGTGTGTCAGGTGGGTGGGGGGTGACGTTACATGGGGTGGGAGGGTGTGACGTGGCACGGGGGGCTGGTTGTTGGTGGACGTGGCGGATGCAGGAGGGTGTGACGTGGCGGATGCAGGGGGGTGTGACGTGGCACGTGGGGCTGTTTGGTGGACGTGGCGGATGCTGGAGGGTGTGACGTGGAAAGTTCACACAGTCCATCCTGTGGTCACGCGGCCACAGTCATAACTGATGGTTTCTCTCTCCCCATGTCGTGTTGTATACCCCACACCCCTGCGCAGAACAAAGCCTACTTAGTGTGCTCTCAGCTCCTGTTTTTGAACCCCCCGGAGAAAATCCAGTACTACCCTGCACCGGAGGAAGTGTTCGAGGCGTTCGCTGTACACTTGTCTGCTGAAGGGCTCGAGTCAATGAAGCTGCTGTGGTTGCACAACGACAAGTCAACCATGGGTGTGTTCAACCACCAGATGTCGTCAACCAGGTCAACAATCAACAGCACCCTCAGGCCAGCAACATACGCCGGCATGGGCCTCTTCGATTACGCCAATGGAGTGGATAGCCTGCCCACTGAGCTACACCCAAAGAAGTGGTTCAACGACGAGGAACTCCTGGCCGAGTACAGAGATGGTATGTGCGACTCGAACACACCATATCCCCCTGCCCATATGCCAGTTGGCAGCTACAAATAACCGTGCGGTGTTCCGCACCCTGACTCTCACCCCCCACTTGATTTCTCTGCACCCCCTTTCCAACCCATACCCTCCGTGCCAAAATGCAGAGCAGTGGGCCCTCAACTGGCACTTTGACAAGACCACCGGAACGCCCTTCAGCAACCCCTTGTTTGCTTATGCGTTCAAGCTCTCCTTCAAGAGGGGCGGTGTCGTGTTCACCAAGTTCAAGAGCCGCATGGTGGCACGGGGCCTGTTTTCGGTAAGGATGTAGATATGTGTCTGTACACCCGTGCCTCATCCCCTAAACCCCTTGGCTGTACTTCATCTAAATCCCTGGTCGCTTAGGCGTTTGCGGTTATGTAGGGTGTGCCGCAACCCTAAACCCGCTTTCAGTAGGCTCATTTACCCGTAACCCCCCCTCATACTCCATCCACCCAACCCTACACCACATTGCAGATCGAGTGGCCCCTTCTGCAGGATAAGCGTCGCAAGCGAATTCCGGCCCAGCCGGAACAAAACAGGCCGGACTACTTCGAGTGGTGTGACAAGGTCAAACAGATGATACACTTCGCCGTCGTGGAGCAGCGGATCCCACACGATCCGGCTCAGGGTGCGTTCATCTTCCCGAACAAGTTCCTCATCGACGATGGCGACCTTGGAGATGTCGTTCTTGCCCACCGTGCGATTGCAGGGCCTAGCATTGCGTAGGCTATTTGACCTGGTGCTAAAACTGCTGGTTGTTAGAATGCTGAATAATAGTTGTTGTAAACCGGAATATTGAATGTTATTCTTAAATCCTCAATACCAAAAATAAAACAAAACCAAAATCCAGTTTTAAACTGGATTTTTTTACGCGAAGACAATCCCAATCCAAATTCGTCCAAACTTGGCATAGGGTTTTTGTGATGTACCCCTCCCCCTTTGGTAGCGCCTCCTGTGTCGTCACCCTCACCTCAGTCACTTATGTCGTCTTCACAGTCACTTCATCAGCCTTTGGTGCTGGCAGGTAGCAGTGGACTCTGGGGATGCTGATGCTGGAAAAGCTGGTGATGGAGGTGCTGGTTCTAGGGGTGCTGATGCTGGAGGTGCTGGCGATGGAGGTACTGGAGCTAGAGGACCAGGAACTGGAGGTGCTGGTTCTGGGGGTGCGGTTGCTGGGGGTGCTTGTTTAGGTGGTGTTGGTTATGAGGGTACTATTATGGGAGGTGCTGACATTAGATGTGTTGGTTTTGGGGGCACTGCCGCTGAAGCGCTTGCCCCCATAGTCTTGCGTCGTTCCATGAGGCAACTGCTCCTACTACGGCAGCAGTAGCACGCGCAGCAGCCGCCACCACCTCCGCAGCATTTGTCATTACTTTCCTGTGAGTGGTCCTTGTCTCCTTGGACTTCTTTTTCCTTCACCGGACCGTTCGATGCCTCTGCCTGTTTACGGTCCCACGTTTCCTCCCTCGGGCGTGTCTCGGAGTCATTCTCCTCCTCGGTCACAGCTGTTCTTCCTCTCCTTCCTTCTTCGTTTCTTGCCTCCACTCCCTGGTGGTTCCTTCGCCCTCCGTGTGCTCATACCTCGGCCCCTCTTCCGGGCCTCTTGCATCGTCTCTCACCGTCTCTACTCCTCTTCTTTCTGACTACGTCCGAGCTTCTCGCCCTATCATCTCTCGTATCCCCTCTTCTCGCGTGACTGACCCTACTACTTCTCCGTCGTGCGTTTCAGCTCTTGTCGCCATTGTCACTGTCAATGCCACCACCTATTGCCTTGACTACGCCATCCAACAGGTGAATTCTAAATTCCGTCATGTGTCTGCTGGGGGTGAGTTTGCGTTTGGCTGTGATGTCCTTGAGGGCAGGTAGTTTGAGCTGGAGTTCCTTGCGACCACTGCTCCTCACCTCTGTGCCATGTTGCTAGCCCCTGAGAGAGGCCCCGGCGCACTTGACATTCTGACTCCTTGCAGCTACTCTGAGGCAGTTTCGGGTAAATCGGCCTCTTAGTGGATAGCAGCCATAGACTCAGAGATGGCATCTTGGAGATATACATGCACTTGTGTCGATGTAGTTCCCCCTTCTAGGGCGAGCGTCGTCATGGCATTCGGATCTTCAAGGTGAAGCGACCACCTGGCCAGCTTAAGGAAGTTGACTTCTTCCGGACTTCCTACCCCACCCCAAAGATGTTAAGTTTTCACGTTCTAATGGACGTCACATCACAGTGTGACTACGAGATGCACTCGCTAAAAATTTTCACGGACTTTCTCAGAGGCAGCCTGGACGAGCAGATCTGGCTGCGCTCTCCTACTGGCTCTTTTACGCATGGGACCCAGTGAAGCCTGAAACGACCAGTCTATGGTCTGCGCCAGGCACCTTGGGAATCGCATGGCACTCTTCGTAATTCTCATGCTGAACTCAGGTTTCGTCCTTCTTCAGCCGACCTGTTGCTGTTCGTTCGTTCGTTCGGAGTCCACTCCTTTCTTCATCCACGTGTACATTGACGACCTGGCCTTTGCTACTTCAGACGGGGTTGCTCTGGCTTCGATGAAGACCGCACTACAGAAGAGACCCAACTGCACTGACTTTAGTGAATTGCGAGGCTATCTTGGCTTGCAGATCACCAGGGACAGAGCACCTCATACCATCATCTTGACCCAATCACACATGGTGCAGCAAGTCCTTCAGCGGCTTCCAATTCTCCTCCACACAACCCACTCCTCTTGGGGTCGACCATAGGCTTACTGCTATTGTTCCTGACAAGCCGGTTAAGCCCAATCGTCGGACCTGATGGACTGCACTCGGCCGGACCTCACTTTATCTCTCAGCATCCTTGCTCGCCTTGTTGCAAATGGGAGACGCCATCCTCCTATTCACTGAACGGCTGCTAAGAGGGTAGCGAAGTACCTGGCGAGTAGACGAGGCCTGGGGCTTGTGCTTGGAGGGAGGTAGCCTGTGCGACTTACCAGTCACATTGACGTGTCGTGGGCGGACGGCGAGGAAACTCGCAGGTCAGCGCAGGGCCACTGCTTTGGTCTGGGCTCTGGAGTTGTATCGTGGAGTCCGACACGTGCATCGTCTATGGCTTCGTCCAGTGCTGAGGCCGAGATTTACGCCGATCGTTTCGTATAGGAGCTTCACTGACTGACTTTCTTACTTAGTGACCTATGTGAGTAACCTAGCTTTACACCTACCTTGTTCTGACAACAAGAGCCTCGGCTAGAGAGCACGGTGAAGCAAATCGAGCTGCGGTACATCCTGCTATGAGATTTACAGCGTCTCGACCAGGCGCGCTTGCACTTTGTGGCGTCAGAGGCAAGCACTTTGGACTTCTTCACCGAGGCTCTCCTACCTAGTGACCCTACCACAGGTTCTGTTCGTAGATTGGCCTTGTTCACATTGGTCCTTCCTTAGTGTAGCTTTGCCTCTTGTGACTTGCACTGCTTGGTTTGGTGGTTTATAAATATAACTCTTGAACTGTCCTTGTGACCGTTTGTCTTAAAGACTGCCTAGTTGTACGATTCTGAGTTGCATATTTTGCTTTGTTTGTTTTGCTGAACGGTCTTGTGACAATTTGTATCAGTGCCTCGACTACTTGGACTACCTTGATCTGTTACTACTTTGCTTGTGTGATGCCCCTCGCCTAGCTTATCGGGACATGTCAAATTATATATATGTTAGTACCACTCTAGTCTGAGTTGCTCATTAGAGAGTACCACTCTTTTGCATGCAAGTGCTTCCTATTTGAGTCACCCTCATGCTAGTTGGTCACCATTCCACTTTCACAATATCTGACACTTCCAGCACTGCAATCTGCTCCACTTCGCAGTTGAGTATAAAATATTCTATCACTTCGCGCAATAAGTTTGGAGTCTGCTTAGCGAACCCGCGAATCTTATGTTTCGAGCCGCATGCACCTGCCCATAATCCTGCTACTCTATGTCCCTAAACCAGGATGACCTCGGGCGCCCATGATGTTGTTCTTTGTAACTAGCTGCAACTATGAGTTCATCGTCACGTTTCTTCCATACCACCAACTGTTTGTATGAAATTTCAGATTCCTGTAAGTCCTCGCTAATTACCTTGATGATGTCAGGCTGCACAAGGCACTGCACTTCTCGTGTGAGAAGCAAGTGTGCATTTTTTTGTTAGATGGCTTGTCGATGGCGGAAAAGAGGCGAGCACCATGGTTTTTAAATGAAGGGTGAGAATGTTTTCACCACGGCTACCATCGCCTAGTACGTTCGTCCTTTTTACGCCTGCATTAGATAGTTTCTTGTCGTCTACTCACAAGTCTCTCAAAGTCGCCTGCCCCTCTTCCTCCCTCGTCTGTGCCTCCTTCCACTCCCTGCGTCGAGGGCCGGCAGAGCGCCGCCCCTTACTCCTCCATGTTGCCTCGCGCCACTGCTCCTCTTCAGCGCCTACGTATGGATCTCTGGGGCCCTGCCCCGGTAGCTGGGTTTCGCGGGGCGCGCTACTTCCTGGTTGTTGTGAACGAATTCGCTTGCTACACCATGTTATTCCCCCTGCAGCGGAAGGCCGACGTGCCTGACGTGCTCCTCCTGTGGATCGTAGCTGTCAGCGAGGTTGTTCTGTGCTTGGCTTGCCCTCAGATCAGGATGGTAAGTTCACAGCTGGTCAGGTGGAGCAGTTCTATTGCGCGCAGGGGATTGTCCAGTCATACTCGCAGCCAGGCTCGCGTCACATTGACTTGATCATGGAGACCGTCTGTACCTCCATCTGTCATGCCAGTGCCCCATCCTTTCTGGGGCCTTTGTAGTCCGCTACGCTACTCACCAGCTTAACCTGTGGCCGCATTCCTCGCAGGCACATGTTTCGACGACCATCCTCTGGACTGGTTCTCCTGCGCCAGCGTTTGCCTTCCTTCTTTGGGGATGTCTTGCTCACGTTCGCGATCGCCACGCGAACAAGCTTGCGGCCCGCACTTTCCAGTGTGTTTTCCTTGGCTTCCCTCTAGACACTTCTGACTGGTTATTCTATCAACCTCCCTCTTGTCCCTTTCTCTTACTTCGTTCGTTTCCCTTACCGAGGTCCCACTCTCTCCCCTCCTCCTGAGTTCCTCACTACCACTCTCCCGACTGGTCCCACCCCTTATGTAGCCCTTGTCCCCGCCCACCCTTCTTAGCCTGTTTGGCCCGTAGAACATCACCCTGCAGTCCCCTTCGTCACCATCTTCGTCTTCGCAGTCACGCAACAGCCTTTGTCGCCATCGCCAGGTTTCATGTCACAGCTGCCAGTCATTGTGGACTTGCGGGGGGGGGGGGGGGGGGGGGTTGCGACTGCAGTAGGTGCTGGTTCTGGGGGTGCTGACGCTGGTGGTGCTGGCTCTAGGGGTGCTGAAGATGGTGGTGCTGGTTTTGGGGGTTCTGATGCTGGTTGTGCTGGCTCTGGGAATGTCGACTCCGGTGGTGCTAACGTAGGTGGTCCTGGTTCCGGGGGTGCTGACGCTAGGGGTATTGTTTCTCGAGGTGCTATCGCTGGTGGTACTGGCTCTAGGGGTGCCGACACTAGTGGTGCTGATGCATGTGGTGTTGACGAGAAAAGGTCCCGCCCTCGCTTGGGGGAAGCCGACTTCGTGATCGGCTAGGCTTCATTGTCGACGCCGACTTGGAGGAGTAAGTCGGCCTGGTTGGTCGACCTTGGCGGAGCCGACTTCGGTGGTTGACCGACTTCAGTGAAGCCGACCTTTGCCAAGCCGACGTTAGCGAATGACGAAGCTGACTTCGTCGTTCAGTATGCAAGGTGTGCAGCTGGCCGAGCTTCTTGGACAGCGCCGGCTTGAAACAGCAAGTCGGCTGTTTGGTTAGCCGACTTTGACGAAGCTGACTTTGGTGAAGCAGAAAACAGTGGAGGCAGCCACGACAAAGTCGACCTCGGTGACGCCGACGAAGGTGGTGAATGGCAGATCTCGGCGATCGACCTTGGTGACCGCCGACATGGCGCCTACGTACTTCGAAGTTGCCGCCGACTTAGCGGCCTCTCCTGGTCGACCTGATAACTGGTCGGCAAAGTTATGTGGGGGTGCACAAGCTTCGTCCAGGTGGTTTGGCAAAGTCGACCTGCGTCGCGATATCACGTGGTCCGCGTGGTGCGTTTAACCGTCGATATGTGGTCGACCTGGGCACCTGCACAATCTTGACGATGCAACCGGCTACCTGCACCTACTCGACAGGTGTGCACTTGCGTGCACAGAGTCACCTGTGGTTGGACACTCTCAAGCCACATTGATGCAGCGCTGGCAAGCCGAACTGGTGTAATGTTGGCAGGTCAACCATCTTGGTGTTGGAAAGCCACCTTCTAGCTGTGCTGGCAAGTCGCCGACTTGCGGCGTGGGCAATCTTCCCTTCTCCTGTGCTGTAGTTCACCTTGCTTGCTTGCTAGGTAGCCTTGCATCTGATGTAGTCTCTTTGCCATTACCATTTTGCATAATGTTCACAATTTTCTTAGTGAAACTCTTGCAATATTCTCCCGTGAGCATAGCAAGTAGAGAAAACACGTGCACCAAAAAGATCACCCCGAGCAAAACTCGTAGCTTCCCACGTAGTCCAGCTCCCGTGGTAGAGTGACTCTCCGCATGTGGTCATGGCTCTGTGGGTGCTGACACTGGTGGTGCCCCCCGGAGGGTGCTGCCGCTAGAGGTTTTGCCGAGGGCTTCGAGACTGCGCCTGTGGCCCCTCGTCCTTCGGCGAGACTACATCAGCAGCAGCAGCCGTAGCAGCCTTGTCCGGTTGTACGTGGTCTTCCGAGTTCATCCACTAACCGCGATCCTCCCTCCTCCCACATGTTGGCCCTTCCGTACCCTACCCCGACTCGTTTTCCTCCTCGTTCCCCTCTTCATCCTCTCCTTCCTGACTCGTCTCGTCTCTCGTCCACCCGGTCTACTCGTCGTGACCCTCGTGCTCATCCCTCGTCCCCTGTTCCTGGCTTCCACCCTGTGTGCCTTCGTTTCTCCCCTCCTTGCATTCTTCCTCCACTTCCCTCTCCTCCTCAGTCGGCCCTTGATGTGTTTTCTCCTCCGTTCTCTGAATTCCTCCGTGCTGCTCGTCCTAAAGCCTCTCGTGTTCTGTACTCCTTTGTCAGTCACCCTACCAGTCCTTCATCTATCTCAACTCTTGTCGCTGCTGTCACTGACTTTGCCTCCAACCACCGCCTTGACTATGCCGTTGAGCTGGTCACCGATGCTGCATGTCCTCCGTTTGTCGAGGGTGAGCTTGCCCTTGGCTGTGAGAGGACAGACACTTTGAGCTAGCTTTCCTTATGGTTGATTCTCTGAATCTCTGTGCCATGTTGCTAGTCCTCAAGGGTGACCCAGATGCTGTCAACATCCCGACTCCGCGCACGAAGGGCGGCCAACGGGCAGCTAACGGGCTGCAAGGGCACAAAAACGCCCCTAGAGAGGGGGCGGCTCGGATGGCTAGGAGGGCGCAGACACTTGGGCGCATGCATGGCGGCGGCTTGGGAGGTAGGCAAGCTATGATCACAGGAACTACTTACGATGACACTAGGTCAGAATAGTATAACGGAATTGAGGTGACTAGCAGGAGTGGGATACAAATAGCTAACCCTAAAAGGGTTGTGCTCTATAATGTGCACCTCACTATAGCGTAACAAACTAGCATGCAAATATATAATCTGGACAGGTTTTTACCGTAAGTTTCATATACCGCAATAAGTAGTGGGTGGGATATGTTGGAAGGAGCTGTTTCTGTCAGAACATTATATAGCTTATGCTGTTGTGTAGGCTATAGTGGGGTATCCCATAGGGGGTACAACCCAATTAGGGTTTCCTATTTGTACTCACTTCATTTCATAGTTCACTCATTCTCGTTCCTCATTTCCACATGGAATCAGAGCAGGTCCCCTCCTAGGGACTGCTTCTAGGGCCCACCGAAGCGCGCCCCGAGGCGCGTTTTCCTTTTTTTTTTAGCGACCCTCCGTGTCGCCCCTTGCGGCCCCGCCGCCCTCCCTTCGCGGCCCCGCCGCCCTACTAACGCGGCCCCGCCGCCCTTCCTTCGCGGCCCCGCCGCCCTGCTCGCGCGGCCCAGCCGCCCTCTGCTTCGCGGCCCCGCTGCCCTGCTCACGCGGCCCCGCCGCCCTCTGCTACGCGGCCCCGCCGCCCTGCTACAGCGGCCCCGCCGCCCTCACGTCGCGGCCCGCCCGCCCTCTGCTTCGCGGCCCCGCCGCCCTGCTCACGCGGCCCCGCCGCCCTGCTCACGCGGCCCCGCCGCTCTCTGCTAAGCGGCCCCGCCGCCCCACTACAGCGGCCCCGCCGCCCTCACGTCGCGGCCCGCCCGCCACCCTACCTGCGGCCCGCCCGCCGCCCTACCTGCGGCCCGCCCGCCGCCCTACCTGCGGCCCGCCCGCCGCCCTACCTGCGGCCCGCCCGCCGCCCTACCTGCGGCCCGCCCGCCGCCCTACTTGCGGCCCTACCGCCGCCCTCCCTGCGGCCCGCCCGCCGCCCTACTTGCGGCCCTACCGCCGCCCTACCTGCGGCCCGCCCGCCGCCCTCCTTGCGGCCCTACCGCCGCCCAACCTGCGGCCCTACCGCCGCCCTACCTGCGGGAGCCGCCTAGCAGCAGAACCGCCGGGAGCCAAGCCGCCTTGCCGCCGAGCCGCCCGGGAGCCGAGCCGCCCTGCAGCCGAGCCGCCCGGGAGCCGAGCCGCCCTGCCGCCGAGCCGCCCGGGAGCCGAGCCGCACTGCCGCCGAGCCGCCCAACAGCCGAGCCGCCCAGCAGCCGAGCCGCCCTGCCGCCGAGCCGCTGAGCAGCCGAGCCGCCCTACTGCCGAGCCGCCCGACCTGCCCTGTCCGGTGAGCACAGCCCCACTGTCACTGCGTGCCCTTCCCCTACTGCTTGCACTGCTCGTCTGTCGTCGTCATGGCTACCCCTAGTGTCCTCGCTTTTGACGCTGAGGGTCGAGCCATTGACTTTGAGGTCTGGGTCGACGACCTGCAGCTGTTCTTACAGTGCGATAGGGCGGACGGTCTTTCCCTCTTTGACCTCACCTCTGGCGCCTCTCCTGCCCCTGCTACTGATGCTGACCCCACTGTTCGCTCTCAGTGGGCCACCCGCGATGCTGCTGCACGTCTTGCTGTGCGTCGCCACCTGCCTACCACTGAGCGCGCGCACTTTAGTCAGTACAAGAGTGCTCAGACCTTGTACGACGCTGTAGTTGCGCGCTACTCTTCCCCTGCCACTGCTGCCCTGAGCCGCCTCATGCTACCGTACCTCTTTCCTGACCTTACTGCCTTTCCCACTGTCGCTGACCTCATTACGCACCTCCGCACTAGTGACACTCGCTACCGCGCCGCCCTTCCTGCTGAGTTCTGCGCCAAGAACCCCCCCCCCATGTACATCACTCTCTATTACATAGTCACACGCCTCCCTGACTCCCTTCGCGTAGTCAGGGACCACTACCTCTCGGTCTGTCCCACCACTCTCACTGTCGACCTCCTCGAGAAGTCCCTCCTGGCGGCGGAGAAGAGCATCGTCGCTGTAGGAGCCTCTCGTGGTGACCCTCGCACCCCCATCTTTGAGGGGTGTTCTCCTTCCCCCCTGCTGCCCTCTGTTGCCTCTGCTGCTGCTGCCGACCTGCTTGGTCTTGAGTCGGTCTGCGCGGCGTCTGCCCCTAGCGGGAGACGCCGCCCTGGCAGGGGCAAGGGGGGCAAGGGCGCGGGTGGAGCTGGCGGGGGCGGTGGAGGAGGCGGTGGAGGCGGAGGAGGGAGTGGGGGTGGCGGTGGGAGTGGTGGCGGGGGCGGTGGTGGCGGTGGCAGCAGCGGAGGAGGAGGCGGTGGTGGCGGCAGCGGTGGGAGCGGAGGCAGCGGTGGTGGTGGAGGTGGAGGCAGCGGTGGCGGAGGGGGTGGAGCTGGTCGGGGTGGTGCCCCGCTGCGTAGCGGCCCTGGTGGTGGCCAGCGTCAGCAGCAGCAGCAGCAGCAGCGTTCGCGGGACATCCCCCCGCCCCAGCAGCTCCGTGAGTGGTACACGCAGCGTCAGCGGGGTGGGGGTTTTGGTCCGTGCACCTACGTCCTTCGTTCCGGTGACCGAGCGGGTGAGCAGTGTGGGGGTGCGCACCCCACTCAGCGCTGCTTTGGCCGCCTGACGGACGCTTGGCGTCAGCAGTTCCCCGAGGCCAGTGAGATTCCCCGTTGGGGAGAGCTGTCTAGGGCTGGCGTAGCTGTCTTTGATCTTGACTTTGATGCTATCCTTGCTGCCATGTATGCTGTGACTATTAGTGAGGAGGGTGACTGTTACCAGTGTTTCCCGCCCGACCCGGGCATTGGTACTGCTGCGCCAGGTACTTCTGCGGCTGCTGCTCTAGGTGCAAGTGCGTCTGCACTCTCAGGTACTGGTGAGGCTGCGCTCTCAGGTACTGCGTCGGCTTCGGCCTCCCTCACCTTCACACTTGACTCAGGGGCTTCTCGCTCCTTCTTTCGAGACCGCACCACACTCACGCCGCTTGGCCGGCCGGTTGCAGTCTCCCTGGCTGACCCCTCTGGGGGTCCTGTCCTCTCTCACTTCTCCACTGTCCTCCCGTGTCCGGCTGCCCCCTCGGGCACCTTGTCTGGTCTGTACCTCCCCTCGTTCTCGACGAACTTGGTGAGTGGTGCTGACCTGCAGGATGCGGGGGTTCACCAGTTTACTCCTGCGAGTCAGCGGGTGACCCACTGCTCGGATGCCCGCACAGGCCGACACCTGGCCACGTTCTCGCGTCGGCCAGGGTCGAGTCTCTACACACTGACCACTGCGTCTCCTCCTGTCCCTGCGTCTGGCCAGGTAGCTGCGTCGGGTCAGGTGTTTGCTGCTGCGTCCAGGTCTGGTCCTGAGTCTGCCCCCTGCTCGTGTCGCCGCCTGTCTCACGAGACTCTCCTGTGGCACCACCGTCTTGGCCACCCCTCCTTGCTTCGTCTTCGGGGCATGGCTTCCCGTGTCCTTGTCTCTGGTCTTCCCCGGTCTCTCCCTCCCCTTCCTTCGGGACCCGGACCTTCTTGTGTCCCCTGTGTCGAGGGGCGGCTCCGGGCTGCCCCTCACTCCTCCCAGTTTCCCCCGACAGAGGCTCCTCTGCAGACGCTTCACATGGACGTGTGGGGCCCCGCCCGCGTCCGTGGGCAGGGTCACGAGCGCTACTTCCTGCTGGTGGTTGACGACTACTCGCGTTACACCACAGTCTTCCCCTTGCGCAGCAAGGGTGATGTCACTGAGGTGTTGATCGACTGGATCCGCGCAGCTCGTCTCCAGCTCAGGAGGAGCTTCGGCTCGGACTTTCCTGTTCTGCGTCTGCACTCTGACCGAGGTGGAGAGTTCTCCTCTGGCCTTCTGCGAGCCTACTGTCGTGCACGAGGCATCCGCCAGACCTTTACGCTTCCGGACTCTCCACAGCAAAATGGGATTGCTGAGCGCCGCATTGGCATGGTCATGGACGTCGCTCGTACGTCCATGATGCATGCGGCTGCCCCCCATTTTCTGTGGCCGTTTGCGGTTCGGTACGCGGCGCATCAGATCAACCTTCACCCCAGGGTCTCCCGGCCGGAGACCTCTCCAGCTCTGCTGTGGACGGGGAAGGTCGGCGATGCGTCTGCGTTCCGTGTCTGGGGATCTCGGGCGTTTGTCCGTGACTTGTCTGCGGACAAGCTGTCCCCTCGTGCTGCTCCCTGTGTCTTCCTCGGCTTCCCCCCTGACGCTCCAGGGTGGCAGTTCTACCACCCCTCCTCTCGTCGTGTTCTGTCCTCCCAGGACGTCACGTTCGACGAGTCAGTCCCCTTCTACCGCCTCTTCCCCTACCGCACTCCTTCCCTCCCCCCGCCACCGCACTTCCTTGTGCCAGGTCCCCCCCCGGTAGACCCCCTTCCCCCTCAGGGTCCTGCCCCTTCAGATGTGTCCCAGGTAGACGCAGTCGAGCCGGTCGAGGTTGCTGGTGACTCTGGTCCTGCTGCGGGTGCTGAGCCTGGGGGTGCTGAGTCTGGGGGTGCTGAGCCTGGGGGTACTGCGACTGGGGGTGCTGAGCCTGGGGGTGCGGAGTCTGGGGGTACTGAGCCGTGGGGTGCTGCTACTGGGGGTGCTGAGCCAGGGGGTGCTGCGTCTGGAGGTGCTGAGCCTGGAGCTGCGGAGCCTGCGGCCACTGGACCTCCCCTTGTGGCGTCTGGCGGTGCGGGACCTGGCGGTTCTCCGGGTGCTTCGCCTCGGCGGGAGCCCCTCTCTCCACAGGAGCTGCGTGAGTGGTTTGCCCGGCGCTGGAGGCGTGCTGCTGGAGCTGGAGGTTCTTCGGCTACTGAGGGTGCTGGTGCCGCGGGTCCCGGAGGTGCTGGAGCTGGAGCTGCTGAGGGTGTTGGCGCTGAGGCTACTGCTGTCGGTCCTGGAGGCGGTCCTGCTGGGGGTGCTACTGATGCTGCTGGAGGTCCTGGAGCTGGAGGTGCTGCTGGCGCTGGTGCTCCCGCTTGGGGTACTGGTGCTGTCCCTGCTGTGTCTGGAGTCGCCTCGCGGCCTAGACCGTACTTCGTTCCGCTCCTTCAGCAGGTTCTTGGTCTCCCGCCTTCTACTGGTCCTCCTCCTCCCTTAGAGTGTCCACAGCCTGTCCTGTCACAGTTCCAGTTACAGCCGGCCTCCCCACTGCCCGCTCCTTCTCCCTACACTGGTCCTACTGGAGGTCTTGCTGAGCGTCGTGAGCCTGCGTCTCGTCCTGCGTCGCCTGTCCGTGCTGCTCGCACTAGTGGTCGTGGTTCGCGTCAGCGTCCTCCTCCTGTCCCTGGCACGCACCGGATGTCTCTGCGTCCGTCCACTGCTCCTCTGCGTGCCCCTTTGCCTTCTCCTCCTGAGTCCTCTCTTCCTGCTCTTCCTGACCCAGAGTCGGACTCTCTTCGTGCTGCCAGTCCTGCTGTCACACGTCTCCTTGCTACTGTCGTCACTGACCCCTCTTTTGAGTCCACTGCTGCGTCTGCACTTGTTGCTGAGCTTGTCGACTTTGCTGCTCGCTGTCGTCTAGACTACGCTGCCGGTCTTGTTGCTGAGTCTGCGTCTGTCTGTCCTCCGTCCGTCGGGGGTGAGTGTGCTCTTGGCACGGACGTCCTTGAGGACAGGCAGGAGGAGTTCCGGTGTCTGGCTGCTGCTTCACCTCATCTCGCGTCCGTACTACTTGCCCCTGAGGGAGACCCGGATGCACTAGACATCCCGACTCCGCGCTCTTACGCGGAGGCCGTAGAGGGTCCCTACTCCTCTCAGTGGCAGGCAGCTATGGATGCAGAGATGGCGTCCTGGAAGTCCACAGGCACCTACGTTGACGCGGTTCCCCCTCCTGGGGCGAACATCGTCAGTGGCATGTGGATCTTCAGGGTGAAGCGGCCGCCGGGCTCTCCACCTGTCTTCAAGGCGCGGTACGTCGCTCGTGGCTTCAGTCAGCGGCAGGGAGTTGACTACTTTCAGACCTTCTCTCCCACCCCGAAGATGACCACTCTTCGGGTGCTGCTGCACATAGCCGCTCAGCGCGACTACGAGCTCCACTCTCTTGACTTCAGTACTGCTTTCTTGCAGGGTAGCCTGCACGAGGAGATCTGGCTGCGCCGTCCACCTGGCTTCACTGGGACTTTTCCTCCTGGCACCCAGTGGAGCCTCCGACGGCCAGTCTACGGTCTCCGCCAGGCACCGCGTGAGTGGCACGACACACTGAGGACTACGCTTGCGGCTCTTGGGTTTGCTCCCTCTACTGCTGACCCGTCGTTGTTTCTGCGCACCGACACTTCTTTGCCGCCGTTCTACGTCCGCGTGTACGTCGACGACTTGGTCTTTGCCACAGCTGACACTGCTGGACTAGCCTACGTGAAGTCCGAGCTGCAGAAGAGACACACGTGCACTGACCTGGGTGAACTGCGCAGCTACCTTGGCTTGCAGATCACTCGGGACAGAGCACGCCGCACCATTACCTTGACTCAGTCACACATGGTGCAGCAGGTCCTTCAGCGCTTCGGCTTCACGTACTCCTCGCCTCAGGCCACTCCTCTGTCTACTCGCCACTCGCTCTCAGCTCTGCCTTCGGATGAGTCCGTAGAGTCGAGTGGCCCGTACCCAGAGCTTGTTGGCTGCCTCATGTACCTGATGACCTGCACACGACCTGACCTTGCATACCCTCTTAGCATTCTTGCACGCTATGTTGCTCCTGGGAGACACCGACCAGAGCACATGGCTGCAGCGAAGAGGGTGTTGCGCTACTTGTGCAGTACGTCGGGCATGGGGCTAGTGCTTGGAGGGCGGAGTCCAGTGGTCCTCACTGGGCACGCGGACGCTTCTTGGGCAGACGACCAGGCTACACAGCGGTCGTCGCAGGGTTACACCTTCAGTCTTGGTTCCGGCTCTGTCTCGTGGCGGGCTACTCGCTCGTCCTCTGTTCTCAGCTCCAGTTGTGAGGCTGAGATCTACGCCGGGGCCATGGCTGCACAGGAGCTTCGCTGGCTCACCTACCTGCTGACTGACCTTGGAGAGCCGCCTCGTTCTCCTCCAGTGCTGTACGTAGACAACAAGGCCATGCTGGCCTTGTGTCGAGAGCAGCGCTTGGAGCACAGAACGAAGCACATTGCTCTCCGTTACTTTCTTGCTCGTGAGCTGCAGCAGCGTGGTCAGTTGCGACTTGCTTACGTGGCCTCTGAGGCCAACACTGCTGATATCTTCACCAAGGCACTTGCGCCTTGTAACCATCAGCGCTTCTGCACCCAGCTGGGTCTTGTACCTGTCTTGCCTCACTTGCTCTCTTCTTGACCTTGCTTGTACTGTTACATATATATACCTGCTCTTGCTTGTCTAGCTCTATATATATATGTGTACTCCTGCATGTGAACTGGCCTTGTGGCCTTGTCGTTGTGCTCGGACTGTGTGGTGACTTTGTGATCCACCCTGAGCTTGCTCTGCTTTGCTTGACTGGTCTTGTGACCCCTTGTTCTCCCCCACTTTGCCTATGGGGGTGTGTCAGAACATTATATAGCTTATGCTGTTGTGTAGGCTATAGTGGGGTATCCCATAGGGGGTACAACCCAATTAGGGTTTCCTATTTGTACTCACTTCATTTCATAGTTCACTCATTCTCGTTCCTCATTTCCACAGTTTCCGATGTAGCAATGCCTTTGTTTGCGTAACCCATCACCTTTCCTTTGTTTCCATCCCTCCTCCCATCCATCCCCGACACCAGACCATCCCTACAATTTATCCTTCGCATCAAAACGACCCCTTCAACCTTTCATTCTGAACCCATATCCTTGTTTCCGCCTGTCTTTCCATGCGTTGCAGGAAGCATGGAGGGCTGCTAGCAGACCGGGTTAGATGAGAGTTGGTGGTGAGTAGCAGAGTATGGCAGGATCCCTGGACTGGATGCATTGTCAACCTTGCATCAGGAACCTTCATTCCCATTCCAGGCTAGTTGCTCTAATACATAGCCTTTGTTCTGCCACCACTTGATTCCTACATGTTACAGACTATGCGCAGCTTTTCGAAAGTTTCGAGATGGTGTACCGTAAGCCATTCAAAAGGCTAAAATGTTGAGAAACATAAACCCTAAACTGTACCCTAAACCCACTTGCAAACACAGCTCAACATCAATCCCCCTGATTTAAGACCTGGGGGCATTCTACAGATCCCAAACAGCACACCCAATCAGAAAGACCGGCCTCTAAATTTCTCTCACCAAAGAAGTCACACATGTATGCTGCCACCAACACACCCTTGCCCAGATTATGCTGACAACAAAGAGCATACGAGAGTCAGCTCAGATGGCGAGCTCTAGTATCCAACCTATGAGCTACACATGAGCCATGACCTTCCTGATTTGAATGTCAAGCGCACTAGCGAACTTTCACCTTCTTTATCAGTCCGCAGAGTGCAATCGTTTCGTCCTGATACTCGACCCGAAAGTACATGCCCCCTGACAACGTTTCCGCTACATCAGCAAGTCCCTTTGCTCGAGTCTCCACGGAATCATAACTTTTGATGGTGCTGAAACTGTAGCGCTTCATTTTAGCTTCCTTGGTCGTGGTGGCATTAATCCAAACGGGATAAATCTTTCTGTCTGGACTAGCTGCGCTGCAGCTAGTGTTGTAGCTGCCTCTAGGAGTGTCTCCAGATCCAATCTTGGAGGCCTTGATATGGAATATTTGTTGGTATGTTGTTGCTCCGAACCTGCAAAGGGCATAAAGGGAGATGGTCACCAGCGGGTCAGGGTGTGAAGGGGGGGAGGGGGAGAGTTGAGGGGCGCGGAGGGACCCAGAGGAGGAGCGGAAATATGGGGAGGGGGGTGCGCGAACGGGTTTGAGGGGGCCACGCGCTCATGAGCACAACAAAGGCTTCACCTTGGTCCGGTGGTCTGAGCGGTAACTGTAGGGAAGATTAGCAACAAGGACTGAATTCGCACGGGCGTACCTTACTAGCCTCAGAACATATTACCCTGATGCGCCTTTGTTAGCAGCCCCCATACCCTTTAGCTTCGCCACGTACTTAACTGGCAATGGGAACGCAGGGAACGGCATGGGAAGGACACGGGGCGAGGCATGAGTTCACCAGTGCTGAAAAAACGGTACGGTTCCTTACTACTATTGCTACTAGAAGTCCCTTCAAGCATCATCTGGGGCGACGTTGGGGGCTTGGCCGCAGCCAGCTCCTGGTGAGCAGATAGGTGCACCTGCTGCTGCTGCTCCTGCCGCCGCCGCCGCCTCTGTTGTTGTTGTTGCTTGCGGTACGGAGCATGCTGCTACTGCTGTTGTTGCTAGCAGTACGGAGCATGGATGGTGGTAGTAGAAGTACAAGCAGTAGTGCAGCGGCGGCGCAGAGGCTGCGGACACGTACCCACTGTCTTCCCTTTCCAGTTCTTGGGGGGCGTTGCTACGGAGGCAGACACGGCGACTTTTGAATCGACTCAGAAGTCAGCTCGTACAATGTCACGCGGTGCTTTCTCAACTGACAGGGCTATGTTCCGGCTGCGGACACGTACCCACTGTCTTCCCCTTCCACTTCTTCAAGGACCTTGCCACCCTTGAACCCGCGGCAGACGCCACCGTGACGGCTGAACCGGCATTGCCGTCGCTGCCGCTTGGATGGGACGGCTCGAGGAACGATGCAGGCGAGGCGACAGTGAAGAACGCCGCACCTGGTTGGGGGGGGGGAGGGGGGGGGTGGGGGGAGCGGGGGAGGGGGCAGGAAGAATAGAGACATGACTATGACGTGATTATGATGCATTTAGAGACAGTTTGCTTGCTTGAACTCACTTTATTGTCTGTATAATGCCGCGCATAAATGCCAAGGACCGTTTGGGCGGCGGGGGGCGACGGTTGGCGGGAAGTGTTAGTACTAGTCGCGGTAGCGGCAGGAAACAATGTGGAGGAGCAAAAGCTAGTACTACTTACAAAGCAGGACGACTAAGAGAATCGCCGCCCGTCCCATCATGCAGATAAAGATGTTTGGTAGCAATAAGGACGAAGAAGGAAGTCTAAAATGAGACCTCGGTGGTGATCGCCAGTAGCAGGTAAGGAGTGAAAGATGGAAGTTCGAAATGAGACCTTCCGTGGTTATCATTTGAATTAAATAGTACGGAATGGTACTCGTGCCTCAGCCTGAGTGGTTCCCTCAGCCTGAGAGGAAGGGGCGATATATTTGGTTTCACAGACCCGGGTGCACCCCGATTCGAACTCCTTGAAGAAGTCTTTGCATGCGTGGAAACCCGAATCCATGATGTATAGTACCCTCAAGATTCCGAATCCTTAAAGGGTATTGTACTATCCAGTGTCACACTGAAGGGGTCAGATTCCTCCTGGCCATGAAGTGGTGTACTGCGAATGATCGTTCCAGAAGGTTCCAGTTGTACGGGATTCGAGCGGGGAGAGGAAAATAATTTCAGTTACTAGTGTCAGCAGTGCTGTGCACTGTATGAGAATAGCTTTCGATCCAGGCCGTGCACGAAGTCGCAAGGCCATGTTCCGACCGCAAGTGCTTCTTTTCGGCGTGCGAATCGATTCCGTAGTAGCGAATCGTAACATATCCATATAATTTCCAGGCGACCTGCGTCTGCTACCACCAGTACTCTGAAAATTATATTGATGTTTATATGATATCTGGAGTGTCCCTTATCCTTTCGACCGTCCGTGACCCTCCAATTTTTTCGGAACCTACTGCAGCTGCAAAACGCGCTATCCTGGACTAGCCAGCTGCCAGCGCGGCCGCAGAACAGGGACTGTTCACACGGAGAAGCACGTGATACACCAACTATCGTCGAACGTGGGTCTCTCCAGCCGAACGACCGTGCTAAGCGAGTTAGGGTAGGTTTGGTCCAGCCACTATGAGCCATGGACAAACCAGAGAAGGCCAGGTTGGCAGCGATGCATGGTTGAACACATCGCCACAGTGATTCATCTGGACCAGACGAACGTTTGGCGGTATAGTTGACAGGCATACAGATAAAGGCCAGAATGTGGCGAAATGTGAAGGCCAGAAAATGTTTCACCAGCTCCCCAAAATGACAGAATGCAATCCCGCTGCAAAGAGTTCTGTACTCAAGAACGCTCTGATGTGACCAAGAGGGCATCGGAACTTTGGGAGGCCAAGCCAGACTGAACAGCCAAGAGCACTTGCAAGAGAAAGGAAAGCTGCAAAAGATGTTCGCTAATGTCACACCATTGGTTTTTTCTGGCATCAAACTGCTTTGTGCCAAGGACGACGTTGACCTTGCTCCCTTCATCGTCGGATAGCGAGAGGCTGTCGAACTCGCCAGCTGGGACACGTCAGCTCTGGTCACCTCAACTCACTTTGCTGACACACCTGGACACCCTCCCACACCCACGCTTCGGGCTATCATGAGGCAGCAGTTGCGTGTCGGAGATTTCGAGTGGTGAAGTGTCTGTGGCAACGCCTACATTTTGGGTTTTGTGGAAATTGAAGCTCTACCGAACACACAAAAAGAAGTGAATGCTGTTTTGTTTGCAGAGACGAATGCGTTCAGCATGCATTTGGGAAGTTAGCATTTCAACCAATCTTTGCTCACGAATGTGCCAACGGGGCAGGTAGCACGTGTCGATAAGCTGTGAAGCTCCGCGCATTTTCGGTTGGGTTGGATCCCTCCTTGCTGCTGGTCCAGCATAAATGTACGTTTCCCATTGAACAATGGGACTGCCTCGTTGCAAATATGCCTAAGTGGTTCAGAACTTCCAACGAAACACTGACACCATGTACCGATATGTTTTTGTACTAATTTGTAAAACATGAGGATAGTAAAAAAAGGGGCTTCGGTAACATTTGTGGTAAGAAAAACACACTGGTCACACAGGACTCCCGCCCGAAATGACGAACTCGGCAGATTTCCCCCTCGGTGCCGCTAATGTCATCATGTTGACTTGCGTAAGCTCGTGTGAGGTGGGGGCCGTACTACAAACGAGTACTCCGATTGTTGTGGAAAATACTGAGGCATGCCAACCAAATCTAAAAACTATGATAAGCGATCCGATTGGCCGGACCGCTCAGAAAACTACTGTAATAAAAAGGCCTGGTTCAGTTGTTAATCGATTGCAAGGCAGCCTCTACACCCACGAGTGCATCTTCAATCTCCATGGTGCAGAAGTGCAGCGCCCTCACGTGCACGCGCGCCACACGTGCGGCGGCTCGCAGCAGCACAAAGAGGTCGGCATGCACCTCGTGGAACGGCATGCGCGCCCGCGGGCGCTCGTAGTACACCAGCTCACTGCCGCGCAGGGGCTGGGGGGTAGAGGGGGGGGGTGGCGGAAGGGGAGGGGCGGGAGGAGGGAGGGGGTTTGAGTGGGTCGGTGGGTGATGAACGGCATGCGCGCGCGCGCCAGCGGGCGCTCGTAGAACACCAGCTCACTGCCGCGCAGGATCTGGAGGCAGGAGGGGAGGTTGGGGGAGGGGAGGGGAGGGGGTTCAAGTGCGTGGTTAATGAAGGAAGACAATGTGGTAGTAGAACACCAGCTCACTGCCACGCAGGGGCTGGTGGAAAGAGAGGGAAGTGGGTGGGGGAGCGGGGAAGGAGGAGAGGAAGGGGAAAGGGGGTTCAAGTGGGAGGGCGATGATGGGGAAGGTTAAGTGCTCGCAGAACACCAGCTCACTGCTGCGCAGCGGCTGGGGGGCAGGAGGAGAGGTGCAGGCGAGGGAGGAGAGGGAGAGGATAGGCGGAAGGGGAGAAGGTGGGGTTGATGGGTGGGTGATGATGGTGCGTGAATACTGGTTCAGGAGAAGATGGGGCAGGCAAGGCGTGACTTAGCATGGCAGGGGTAACAATGGACCCCTTGGGTTCATGCACGCGTTTGCAATAACTCAGTGGTTCATATTGCATGCTTCCAGAGTGGCTTGAACATCCTTGGTTCAAGCTGAGAATCCATTGACTTCCATGCCCCACCCCCACAGAAACACTTTCCCCCACCACTACTCACCTAAGACCCGGATACACGACAATAATGAGACACGCAACCCCCATGCAACCATCGCCCTCAGATCAGTGAGCGGTTGGAAACATGAACAGAGCACAGCAGCACCTGGCGCAGAGCGGCACCTGGGGCAGCGGGGGAGCCATCGCAAAGTCACAGCGCCGCATATCCGCTTCCACATCTTCCACCCGCACCGGGAACCATCGAGCCCTCTCCCCCCTCGCCCTTGCTTTCTTTCCCTTTCCCTCCCTTTCTCCCCCCTCCCTACCCCATTTCCGCTTCCGCCTTCCAATCTCCTCCCCCCTCTCCTCGCCGCCCAAGTCCGTGTCCACCTGCTCCCCTCTCCCTCTTTCCGCTGCCCGGCTGCCCCACTCATGTGCCATCTCATCCCTCTCCACATCCTCACCACCCTCATCACTGCCCCTGTGAGCGGGCGGCAAGGGGAGGGCGGCGTGCAGGTGGGCGCGCAGCTCGCGGTCGAGTGTGGAGGGGTCGGCGCCGCGCGTGGCGTCGGGGGCAAACACGTGGCGCTCGCAGTGCTGCAGGTACTGCCCCAGCTGCAGCGGCTCTGTGGGCGGTACGAGCGGGAGAGAGGGGAGGGCGGAAGGGCAGTGGCAAGTAACAGGGAAGAGGAGGAGAGGGGGCGAGAGAGTAGTGGTGAGGGGAAGGAGTGTGGCTGGCGGGTTCATAGCAGGAGTTTAGACTGGTCATGCAGGGAAGGAGGGGATGGGGAGTGGGTGTTTATGCAAGGGTGTCGGAAAGGGACGGAGAGGAAGCGAGCGCGGAAACAAGAGGAGTGGACGTGGGAAACCAACGGGAACAGCAGGTGCGCCCTTCCTCCCCTCACACACTACAATATACGCCCTTCACTCCATGCCCTTCACTCCATGCCCTTCACTCCATGCCCTTCACTCCACGCCCTTCACTCCACGCCCTTCACTCCACGCCCTTCACTCCACGCCCCTGACTTTACCCCCTTCCGACAGGAACGCACCTTTTCTTCCTGATCCCTCCGCCCCCCCCTCCCTTGAGCGCGTCTGCATGGGCATCTGCAGCAGCTGCTGCCGGCTGCCCTCCACCGCCTGCACCACCCGCCGCACGTCCCACTCCCCCTCCCCCTCCTCCTCCTCCTCCCCATCCCCCTCCCCCTCCTCCCTCTCCTCATCCTCCCCTTCTTCCTCCTCCCCCCTGCCCTCCCCTCGCCCCTCACCCGCCTGCCCTGCCAGCGACCCCTCCGCTACCACGCCTTGCCCCGCCTCGCCCCTCTTGCGCTGCTGCAGCATCTGCTGCCACCCCGACACCGCGCCCCGTGCCAGCGACACCGTGGCGCGGGGAGCAGCAGCAGCAGCCTTGCACACCACCGCACCACCCCCTGCTCCTGCTGCTCCGGCGGCGGCGGCGGCTGCCGCTGCTGGCGTTGGTGTTGGAGACGCCCCTGTGCATGGTGCTGCGGTGAGGGAGGGCCAGGAGCCGAGGGCGAGCGCGAGCTTGAGGGAGACAACGACGGCTGCCATGACGTACAGGCGCGTGGGCCATGCAGAGGGAAGGGGAGAGAGGTGGAAGCGCGGCAGCAGCGAGGGGAGGGAAGGGGAGAGCGAGTCGGAGGGGCAGAGGAGGTCGAAGAGGCGGTGGAGGAAAGGGGCGAAGAGCGGTACTGGTAGGTGCAGCTCCTGGTGCGGCAGGAGGGGCGCAAAAAAGGGGATGAGACAGAGGGGGGCGGACGGGTGGAGAGGGATGGAGGGGGAGAGAGGGACGAAGGGGAGAGAGGGAAGGAGGGGAGAATGCAGAGGAGGGTGATGCGGGGGCTGGGGAGAAAGCGACGGGGGTTGGGGAGAAAGCGGAGGGGAAAGGGGGTTGGGAAGAAAGCGGAAGGGATGGGATGGGGGTTAGGGAGAAAGCGCAAGGGACGGGGTTTGGGGAGAAAGCGGAAGGGATGGGGGTTGGGGAGAAAGCGGAAGGGATGGGGGTTGGGGAGAAAGCGGAAGGGACGGGGGTTGGGGAGAAAGCGGAAGGGATGGGGGTTGGGGAGTGGGGAAGAGTGGGAGAGAGATGGTCAGCGGCTGGAGAGGTGAATCGAAACGAGGGAGAGTGAAGGACACGCGACATGTGCATTGAGAGAGCAGCGCAGCGATCACTGAGATCACTGAGAAGACACCGAGCCTAACTCGGATAAACGGCTGAGATCACTGCTGCCCGCTCAACCTGAAAAGCGGGCAGGCGAAAGAGAGTGAGAGAGGCACGGGGGAGGCGCACATACAGCATGCACACCTGCAGGACAAGAGTAAGAGGGGCATGGGGGAAACGAGTACCTGCAGGAGGCGCTCCCCAATGAGGCGGAAGCTGAGAGGAGGAAGGCGCAGGGCGATGGAGGCGGCAGCAGAGGCAGCGAGCAGCTCGAGCAGGCGGGCAGAGCAGAGGGCGAGCGGGCGGAAGAGCGTGAGAGGGGCATGGGGATGGCGCACATCCAGCAGGCAGGTGCAGGGAGCGAGAGAGCGGCAGGTGCAGGGAGGAGACGCGCACCTGAAGAAACCGCTCCCCGATGAGGCGGAAGTTGAGAGGGGGCAGGCGCAGGGCGATGGAGGTGGCAGCAGAGGCAGCGAGCAGCTCGAGCAGGCGGGCAGAGCAGAGGGCGAGCGGGCGGAAGAGAGTGAGAGGGGCATGGGGATGGCGCACATCCAGCAGGCAGGTGCAGGGAGCGAGAGAGCGGCAGGTGCAGGGAGGAGACGCGCACCTGAAGAAACCGCTCCCCGATGAGGCGGAAGTTGAGAGGGGGCAGGCGCAGGGCGATGGAGGTGGCAGCAGAGGCAGCGAGCAGCTCGAGCAGGCGGGCAGAGCAGAGGGCGAGCGGACGGAAGAGCGTGGCGGATGGGATGCTGGCGGGGTAGCCCTGGAAGGGCGACAGCTGGCGCCACGCGGACAGATAGGGCAGCGAACCGGAGAGCGCCAGGTGGCAGATGTCGGTGGGGAGGAGCGGCAGGCGGAGGTAATGGCAGGCGAGGAAGAGCGCGGCGAGGCAGGCGTGCAAAGGCAGGTGCCTGGGGGGGAGAGGGAGAGAGAGGGGGGGAGACGGAGGGGGAGAGGGGGAGAAAGGGGGGGTTGGCATAGGAAATAGCTGGAAGTGAGAAGCACGGCAGTGAATGCAGCGAAGGGGCATGCAGGACGAGGCGAGGAAGAGTGAGGAGAGCGCCTGGTGGCAGATGTCAGTGGGGAGCAGCGGCAGGCGGAGGTAGTGGCAGGCGAGGAAGAGGGAAGCGAGTGAGGCGTGCAGCGGTAGGTGGCTGGGTGGGTGGGAGGGAGGGGAGAAGTGGGAAAAGGGGGGGGCGGGGAGGAGAGGGGGGGAAAGGGAATAGCTGGAGGTGAGAAGCAAGGTAGCGTGTGCAGTGAAGGGAATGTAAGGCGAGGAAGAGCGAGGCGTGCAGTGGAAGGTGGCTGGGGGGGAGAACGAGGTGAGAGAGGGAAATAGGTGGAGTTGAGAATCAAGGCAGTGCGTGCAGTACAGGGCATGCAAGGCAAGGAAGAGCGATGCAAGCGAGGCGTGCAGTGGCAGGAGGCTGGGAGGGGGACCCGGGTTTGGGGTTTAGGGGGGGTTGTGGGAGGTGAGAAGCAGGAGTGCAGTCAGGGGACATGCAAGGTAAGGCGTGGGGAGTGAATGCGGGGAGTGAATGCGAGGAGGAAAGGGAAACAGGAAGCGGAGTGGAGGCAGCCATGCAAGTGGTGTGGGGTTGCCTTGCCAGTGACGGTATGGTGCGGTGCTCACATCACAGCAAGAACACCAAGGTCGTCACTCAAGGGCCTCACTCACACGTGCAGCTTGCAGGTGACGGCAAAGAAAGGGCTCGTCTGAAGCCTCTCCGCCAGGGCAAACCACGTCTCCCTCAGCGACGCCTTCTCACTCCCCCCCTTCCCTCCTTCCTCCTCCTCTCCCTCCCCTTCCACTCCCATCCCATCCCCCCCCATCCCCTCACTTCCTTCGCGTCTCTCAGCAGCCTCGTCCTCCCGAATGGCCTCCAGCTCCGCTTCAAACTGCCCCCACTTCTTCCTCCGCGCCCGCCTCGCCCGCTTCCTCGCCTCCTCCCTCTCGCGCCGCCTGCTCCGCCTCGCGCCCGCCAGAATCGCCCGCAGCTCTCGCGCCCACTCACCCTCCTCCTCGTGCTGCCCCGTGCCACCCACTGCGCCGTTCCCCTCTTCGTCTCTCCCCTCTCCGCCTGCCCCTTGCGCAGCTGCGCTTTCCATTCCCCCAAAGCCCCCGCTCCCGCCCTCCATGCCCCACCCTGCCATCTCCCGTTGCAGTGCCTCCCCCCCTTCCCCTCCCATCTCACCTCCACCTCTTCTCTTCCTTCCACCAGACTTCGCCTCCCCTCCCCATCCCTCCTCCCCATTTCCCCCTCCCCCAACCCCTCCTGCACCCCTTTCCCCTTCCTCCCAAGCGTGCCCCCCTCCCCCTGCGCCCTCACCCACACGCCACAGCAGCCAGCAGCGCTCGGCATACCCTTGGCGGAGCACACCGGAGTGCAGCACGAGGCGCAGCAGGATCTGCCGCGCCACGCTGCTCAGCGCTGCTGCATTGGCATTGGCAGCAGCCGCAGCCGAGGCAGCCGCAGCAGCAGCACCGTCCTGCTCCTTGCACTCCCCAGTGGGCCGCTGCGGCGCTGGGGTTGTAGGTGGGGCGAGCAGGGCGGAGAGCGCGTGGCACTGGCGGGCCAGCATGGCGTGCAGCCCCGTGCAGTAGTGCTCTGCTAGAGCGCGCGCCTGGGGGGGAGGGGGGGAGTGGGTGGGGAGGGGGAGAAGATGGGGGGAAGCGGCAGTGACCGAGGCAGGCAAAGGGAGGTGAGAGAGTGCTCTGCCAGCATGGCGTGCAGCCCTGTGCAGTAGTGCTCCGCTAGGGCGTGCGCCTGGAGGGGTGGGTGGAAGGGGGGGAGGGTGGTGGGGAAGGTGGGTGGGGGAAGGGGCAGCGGTAGTGGAAGGCAAGGCGTGGCACTGGCGGGCCAGCATGGCGTGCAGCCCCGTGCAGTAGTGCTCCGCTAGGGCGTGCGCCTGGGGGGAGGAGGAAGGGGGTGGGGAGAGGGGAGATGGATGAGAGAGTGCTCTGCCAGCATGGTGTGCAGCCCCGCGCAGTAGTGCTCCGCCAGGACGTGCGCCTGGGGGGGAGGAGCGCGGGATAGGCGAAAGAGGGGGAGGGGGTGGAAAGGGGTAAGGTGGGGCGCATGGCGCATGGTCCCCCAACCCCTAAACCCTCGCGAGCAGGAGAGGGGGCAAGGGACAGAGAGCAGGCACACACGAGGAGGCAAGGACACAATTCTCGCCCTCACCATGAGCACCACTGCAAGCCCCCTGCACTTGCCGCCCACTCAACGCCCCACCCCCACCTCCCACCTGCACTTGCAAGCTGACAGCCTGCGCAGCCCTGGCGGCGTCCGCCGCGGCGACCTCCTGCCGCTGCTGGTGCAGCGCCACGTTGCTCTCGCGCACCACCGCCTGCGACCCCCCCATCCCCCCCATCCCCGCGCCCATCCCCGGCGCGCCGGCCGCGCCGCCCTCGTTGTCCTCCTCGCGGAACTGCTGCGACACCATGCCGCACTCGCTGCACCGCATGGCGCCCGTGTGCCCGTCCTGATGGGTGGAGGAGAGGGGGAGAAAGTGGGGAAGGCAAAGAATGCGTTGCACCGCATCACGCCCGTGTGCCGGTCCTGCCGGGCGCGCGCAAAGGGGGGGAAGGGGAGTGGGGGAGGCTGCGCGGTCTTAAGATCGACGGATCGGTGCTGTTGCGGACATTCGAACGCTTCTGCTCCATGCAGCTACCCTGTAACGCACACGACAGTTGACCCTAATACGACATGCAGGTGACACGGATGGACGTGCGGCAGTTGAAACTGTAACGCGCACCTTCTCCATGCAGTTGACGCTGAAGCACACGAGGCACATCTGCTCCTCGCTCCCCGCCATGGCTGCGGCGGCTACTGCTGCGACCCACGCCTTGTTGCCCGCGTCGCGTCCGACGCGAGTCACTCGTGTCGGAGCGCCCCTAGGAAATGGATTCCTTCAGCCGCACGAGTGCTTTCAACTGACGCGCGAACAGTCGAGTAGAGGAGTAAAGCGTGTTTAAGAGTGGCGACTCCGTAACTAGGGTTGCAACAAAAAGCCCTCCCTCCTAAGGGGATAAGGTGACGATTTTGCGAGCTCCATCCAATCCCGCGCCTCTCTCGATCCCGTCGACGAGTCTCACCGCGCGGGTTTAGCGATTCGGCTTCACTTGATTGTACCGAACCTACGTATGATTTTCTCAATCTAGCACCATAAGTTCTCGGAAAACAATCGCGTTGCTGAATTCCGACCGTTGACGAGGTCCAGGCATCATATATTTCCAGGACCGCATACAGTACGAGAGAGTTATAACGACTCCGTTTTTAGGCCGCACCACTGTGGCCCGGTAATTAAAAAGTTCACATACTAGCGTGACGCTTTGCGAGTACTAGCGGCGCGGCGGAACGAGCGCCACATGCTCGTAAGGGTCACGCAGTTCATACAGCGAGGATTCATGAGGGTACACTACGGGCGTGTCATGCATTGTAAGTTTACAGCACATGAATCACTGTTCAGACTGGTATGTGGCGGTTCAAAGCGGTGGGAGAAACTTACCGCCCTACAACGCACAAACTCGTAGTCAACCGCTGTAAATGAACTGAAAGTTCACCAAGCATGACACGCCCTAAATCTATAACCAAGCGTGTTACGTACGTCCCTCGACCAGCCAATATGGAGTTTCGAAACCCTTCGTTTATATGCGGTAAGATTTTGACCCAGATCGGTGATGTACGGTGAAACTTGCTGGTTGCCCCTGTTTGAGGGTGGATGCGGTGCGGTTGCTTGTTTTCTGTTCGACCGTCCGATTTCCCAAACGGTCCTGCGCCGTGAAAAAAATATCAGCCATCCACCACGGCACTGTACATATTGATTCGTGATCGTGAGTCTGGGGCCCAGTTCGGCAGGCATTAAAAAAACGGTTTCCCCGTATGGGCTACAGTAAACCGACCACCCTGGAACCTTCTTTGATAAGCGCGTGAAAGGTTATCTAGGCTCGATATAAGCGGATCATCGCCGAACCAGACAATAATGGAATGCCAGCCGAACTCCCCTTTTGACGCTGGCATTTTCCACCAGAGGAATCTTCCTCGAACCCTATTTCTCAGGCAAATGGTCCATTTTCTGATACGCCGCACCATGCGGCCTCGAGAGCCCGCACCACACGGGGTAGCAGTGATTCGGGGCAATCACACATTGCCCTGAAAAAAACAAATCCGGAAAATCACACATCACCAACACACCATCACTAACACATCGAACGCACAGATTCTCTTGCCCGATTTTTTTCGACGTCCACCACTGGTTTGCAGGGCTGCCCGGGCTGCCAGTACAGTGATTCTGGGCTCCATCAGCGCAGCTGCATGCGAGCTTCTGCGAAGTGTCATTTTGGGTTGATGCCATTAATCCAGGCCCATTTAATGCCAACTACAGTCGGGCCCATTCTTCCGAAGTTAAACTGCAGCTACAGTCTGACTTCGCAGCTGTTTCGAGGGGCCATTTTTTTGGGGGCCCGTTAAAAATGCCCATAATGGCCATAATGGCCATAATGCCTGCCGAACTGGGCCTGGGAGAGACTGAACTCATGCGATTCGGCCAATCAACCCCCCCCACCTTCCCAGTGGGATGGGAAGTTCCATCCCACCACCGCCACCACACATCTCCAAACCAAAACTAAAAAGATCGACCCGACAACCCTTCAATTCAAACCCATTCTCTCCATCTTCACTCCCACATTCCGTCCACTCACATAATCCTGCTGTGCGAGTCGCTCTAGTACTTGCTGTACCACCAGCACCTCCGCCAGTCTCATGCGCGCACCTTGGCGCCTTACGCCGCGAGGCATGCCGTGGGGCGTGGGGAGGGTGCTGCTAGGGGCGGCGTGGGTAGCGGGATGGTTGGGTCTGTGCGCGTGGGTTGTGTGGTTCGCGCACACGCAGGCCGCCAATCCGCGGGAGTTGGCGATGCGCGGGTGGTGCCGCTTGCGCGTGCGCTACTTCTACCAGGGCCTTCTCTCGTCCGTCTCGCGCGTGCAGGTGCGATGCGGCCCTACAGCAACTCACGGCATTGCCGAGCAGTAGCAGTGATCATCTCGATAGACAACTGTACGCGCGGCGCGCGGCTTGTCCCGTCGACCACGGCACAAATGACACCGGCGGCATTCGTCAGCCGCGCTGGCTGTCCCGTTGCACCGCTTGGGGCACGCGAAATGCCGCGCGAGGTTCTCAGATTCGTTAAAGGCCCTCAGATTACGTCTGAGGCCCTCAGATTCCGTTTGACGCCCTCAGATTCCGTTTGACGCCCTCAGATTCCGTTTGACGCCCTCAGATTCCGTTTGACGCCCTCAGATTCCGTTTGACGCCCTCAGATCCGTTTGAGGGTTGCGTGAGACCCTCGCAATGCCATTGGAGGCCCTTAAATTGCCGTCTGTGGCCTTGGAATGTCGATTGAGACCCTACAATTTGCAATTTATGTCTCTCGAAATGCCTGATTTCGCTGTACTCCAAGCAGCGACTTCGCTGGTGGGGTCAAGGCCAGCGAAGGTTCACTGGGTTCAAGTCTGGTAACCACATTCTATATCTCGCCACAGGCGGAACATGTGGACCAGCCGGGATTCGAACCCTAGGCTCTGATTCCATTATAACACCTCGCTTCATGAGGGTGTTGTTTCAGCACAGCGGAACGCCCTTCACACGGCCCACTGGCGTTAGACATGGCCTTCTCTCCCCTTCCCTTCATCACCTTTTGGTTCTGCGTCCCCCCTGCGGACTGCGTGCGCGAGCAGGAGATGTCAGCGCTGGTGGTGCGCGTGTTCAACAGGTACTGCGAGCTTCTCACCTTGTTGCGCAGCCACCCTTTCTCACCCCCCAACTAATGCACTGCATCTGCGGACTGCCCTGAGGGCAGGAGATGTCAGCGCTGGTGCGCGTGTTCAACGGGTACGGCGAGCGCAGCAGCAGCAACCTGACCTACTGGGGCCTGGCGGGGTGTGCGGACAACCGCAGCATGGAGCTGTACAATGCGGCCACGCTGGGCATGTCTGACCTCACCACGGGCACTCTCGTCATGCTCGTTGAGGATGCTGACAGGTGCGTGAGAGAAGAGAGAGAGTGGGGGCAGAGCAAGGAGACATGCTGACAGGTGTGTGAGAGAAGGAAAGGGAGAGGGGGGGAGAGGAGGCGGGGGACTTGACAAGCAGGTCGACTGATCTTAACCATGCTGCGGCGTTGCTCATGCTCACCAAGCCGCATGCTCGTTCCTTCCGCCCACTTGTTCTTCCTGCCTCGTGCCTGACCATGCGCCCGCCCGCCTACCTGCCCACCTTCTTCCCCTCCGCAGGCCTGTAGTGGAGCGCGTCACAGGCCGCTGTACTTCGTGAACGTGCTGGGCTGAGCTGAGCTGCACCGCATCACTTGTTCTTCGTGCCGTGCCCCTTTCCTGACAATGTGTCCGTCCCCTCAGACCGACGGTGGAGCGCATCACAGGGCGGCCCATCGTGACCCTCCTTGGCCTGCCGGCCCCGCGCAAGCCACGCTACATCGTGAACGTGCTGGGCGGCATCGACCCCGCCGACCCCATCCTGCCGTTCACCGACTTCTCCGCCAGCGTGCTCCCAGCCGTGCTCTCCTCTGTCCTCCACGGCACCCCTGCCTCCTCCCCGCCTATTTTCTTCGGCAAACATCGAGTGGGCACTGGTGAGTGAGTGTGTGTGTGGCACTGGTGAGTGAGTGTGTGTGTGGGGCACTGGGCTGGGCACTGGTGGTTGGTGTCGAAGCTGGCTGGTAAAAACGTCGCAGGCATTTACATGAGACTCTATATGCTTAAGCAGTTATTCCAAACGCCTGCCTGGGCAGGTGACGTAACCGCACAAGGTAAGGGGGAACAAGCCTGGAAATCTTCGAGGGGGCCGGCATGGGAATGCGGGTGAAAGCATTCGCAGATTTTTGTCACTTTTGATATCAAGATACAAGTTCATTCATTGTCATCATTGGCGTCATTTGCTTGGCGTTTGGAACACTGAGTCCTAATCTTGTTGTTAAAAAAACTAATCGCAGTAAAAAACGCATAAAAAACACAGACTATCATACCATAGCTATGTGCCGTCCATCCCTGTATGTGCCACAATCCATCCATCCATCCATCCGTCCGTCCGTCCGTCCGTCCGTCCGTCCGTCCGTCCGTCCTCCATCCATCCATCCATCCATCCATCCATCCATCCATCCATCCGTCCGTCCGTCCGTCCGTCCGTCCGTCCGTCCGTCCGTCCGTCCTCCATCCATCCATCCATCCATCCATCCATCCGTCCGTCCGTCCGTCCGTCCGTCCGTCCGTCCGTCCGTCCATCCATCCATCCATCCATCCATCCATCCATCCATCCCTCCCTCCCTCCCTCCATGCATGCAGTGATGATGGTACCAATACAACGCCATCCTGTTCCGCCGGACGCGACAGCAGAGCAGCTGAGGGAGAGTGTGAGCACCCTGTGGGCGGGTTTCTATTTCCTCCAGGAGGACCTTCAGAGCCTGCTTGCACTGCTTCATAACGGTGACATCTCCTCTCCATCTCCCCCTTCTTCCCCATCACTCCTCTTCTTCCCCATCACTCCTTTTCTTCCCCATCACTCCTCTTCTTCCTCATCACTCCTCTTCTTCCCCATCACTCCTCTTCTTCCTCATCACTCCTCTTCTTCCCCGTCACTCCTTTTCTTCTTCAGTTAACCTTCATTGCAACGGTTCTGAACAACCTTCCAGCCTGCCCTCACTCCCTCTGGTGTGTGTTCCTTCTACCCAGTTGCTGCCTGCTGCTGTGGCTGTGCATCTGGTGGAATGTGTGTGTTGTGCCTAGTGCCATGCGTGTTGTGCCTAATGCAATGCGTGTTGTGCCTAATGCCGTGCGTGTTGTGCCTAATGCCGTGCGTGTTGTGCCTAATGCCATGTGTTGTGCCTATTGCCATGCGTGTTGTGCCTAATGCCATGCGTGTTGTGCCTATTGCCATGTGTGTTGTGCCTAATGCCATGCGTGTTGTGCCTATTGCCATGCGTGTTGTGCCTATTGCCATGCGTGTTGTGCCTAATGCCATGCGTGTTTTGCCTATTGCCATGCGTGTTGTGCCTAATGCCATGCGTGTTGTGCCTAATGCCATGCGTGTTGTGCCTATTGCCATGCGTGTTGTGCCTAATGCCATGCGTGTTGTGCCTAATGCCATGCGTGTTGTGCCTATTGCCATGCGTGTTGTGCCTATTGCCATGCGTGTTGTGCCTAATGCCATGTGTGTTGTGCCTAATGCCATGCGTGTTGTGCCTATTGCCATGCGTGTTGTGCCTATTGCCATGCGTGTTGTGCCTAATGCCATGCGTGTTTTGCCTATTGCCATGCGTGTTGTGCCTAATGCCATGCGTGTTGTGCCTAATGCCATGCGTGTTGTGCCTATTGCCATGCGTGTTGTGCCAAATCCCATGCGTCCTGTGCCTAATGCCATGCATGTTGTGCTCAATGTCACGCGTGCCTGGCTGGTTGCATTCGTGTGTATCTCCCTGGTTGAATCCAAGCATGCATGTGTGTGTGGTCACATGCATGCATGTGTGTGTGGTCACATGCATGCATGTGTGTGTGGACACATGCAGGCACCGGGCCCCCCTACTCAATGGCCATGTACGACACAACCGACCCAGGCCAGCCCATTCAGGTGCTTGGCCCTGAGCCGCTGCGTGTGGAGAATGGCTCTTTCTACCCCTACGTGCTGCCTGGGCCTGTCGTGCCGGGCCCCAAGCACGTCGAGCCTTTTCCCGAGGACCTGCTGGGCCGCAAGTATGAGGCGCACTGCAGGTGAGGCAAGGAGGCACAGAGGAGCAGGTATGAAAAGGATGGTGCGGCTTTAAGTGAGAGAAGCGGGTATGTCTGCAGTAATTCCTGTGCTCCTTACTTCCGTCCGTTTTGTTTCCATGCTCCTTCGTGTAGCAGTCTGTTCACGCTCAGTGCTGCATGACCTAGGCTTCACGTGGGATTGAGGGCCCCTACCTCAAGTGGGAGCTGGTGTATGGCCATGCTGCCGGGTCTGCTGGTGCTGCTGCTGGCTTGAGTCATCCCCATGAAGTTTGACTTCTGTATTTTTATTTCACATGCATCCCAATACGCGGGTTTGAGGGCGCCTACCCCAAGTGGGAGCTGCTGGGCCTGCTCGTGGTGGTGCTGCTCTCCAGTCTCCACCATGATTGCAGTGTGCTGGCATGGAAGCGATTTCTAAGACGCTAAAAACATGAATGGAGCTTGTCTCGTTTGCGTGAAGCATGTATGTCTCTTCCACATGCATCCCAATGCATGCAGGTATGAGGGCGCCTACCCCACGTGGCAGCTGGTGTACGCCCCCATGCTGCTGGGCCTGCTCGTGCTGCTTGTGGTCTGTATCATCCCCATGAAGTTGATTTATGTATTTTATCTTCACATGCATCCCCATGTGCAGGTATGATGGCGAGTACCTTAAATGGGAACTCGTGTATGCGCCCATGCTGCTGGGCCTGCTCGTGCTGCTCGTGGTCTGTATCATTCCCATGACGTTTGACTTATATGCTTGACGTATGTATGTATGTCTCTTCCACATGAATCCCAATACACGCAGGTATGAGGGCGCGTACCCCAGGTGGGAGCTCGTGTATGCCCCCATGCTGCTGGGCCTGCTCGTGCTGCTCGTGGCCGTGCTGCTGTCTGCAGTCATTGCGGTGCTGGCGTGGAAGCAGAGGGAGATGGCGGAGGGCGTGAGGGAGATGCAGCTGTGCACGATGGCGCTGGAGAATGCCGAGCGCTCCAAGAGTGAGACCGTGGCCAACACCTCGCATGAGCTGCGCACCCCCATCATCGGCATGATAGGTGAGGCAATCATTAGCATGTTTGGCATGATGGGTGAGGCTGTAAGTGCGAGTTACGGCAATCATTTGCATGATTGGCAAAGCTGTAAGTGTGTGAGCGGCACCGTTCCTCTGCCATATAGGTGAGAACGTAAATATGTGATGCTGCCAATTGTTGGCGGATAGGTGAGGCTGTAGGTAGATGCGTGAGTTGCACCAAACAAATGAGTTGCGTGAGTTGGCATGATGCGTGGAAAGCTTGCTAGCTGAGGTCCAAGAAAATCAATCACGCTGCTTCCACGCTTCGGTGACGATGATGGGGGCCGGCCCTTCATAGACAGACTGCGCAGCCTATGAGGAGAATCGTCCCAGCATGCTGGAGACACGGCTTTTGAGTCCTCAAAGGGCATGCTGGAGACACGGGCGACTTTTGAGGCGCCGAAAAAGGCGTGCTGGAGACACGTACGTTTGATTTGATGTTATGGCTGCAAAAATAACTCTAGCAACGGGAGCTAGTCTACGGGGTAGGCACAGGGTATGAGTGATCTCTGCGTTCATTCCTTAGTCGTTTACTCGTGCTCTCTATGCTTGCACATTCACGGGGGAAATTAGCAAGAGTTCCACTACCAAAAGTTCACAACAATGGTGGCAACATCATTGGTAAGACAGACTACATCAGAGCTACCAAGCATGTTGGTCGACTGCCAATGCAGCACGGTCGACCGCAACCAACTCGACATGGTCGACCACGCTCCAGCGGAGCAAATTCGCGGTCTGCCAACGCTACAGGCCGACGGTGTGCCAACGCTGCAGCAAGGCGGCTGCACAGCGTTGCACCCGCAATCCAGCATTGCACCCGCAGTCCAGCATTGCATCCGCTTCGCAGGTGCTAGCAGCTGGTTGGCGTGCTGTGCCCCGTCAAGTGCACAGCGCAGACGCCAGGCTGACCTCATGCCCACCTGATCCTCCACGTCGACCTCGGGATACCACACCGAGGTCGGCCTCGCCACAAACACCTGGGCGACCGTCGCGTGCCTCCGCAAAAACCCGTCGCCCAGGTAACCTGGTCGACCAGGCAACCACGTCGACCACACCCCTGGTCGACCAGCTCCAGATCAACTAGCCCAGTGGTCAGCCGATCACTCAAAGTCGGCTTCCCCAGGTCGGCGTCACCAAGTCAACGCCTCCGATGTCGACCTCGCCAGGTCGACCACCCGAACTCGGCGCCCCCCCAAAAATCGGCGCCCCTGCAGTAGCCCCCGCGCAGGTCGACCAGCCCCGTCAACCAGCTCGCGCCCAAGCGAGGACGGGACCAACAACGCAACTCCCGTTGACAATGGCTGCACTCTTCTGGTGGGTAGAAGCCAGAGCCAAGTAGATGTGCTATGAATCAGCCCAACCCTGAATGAGGCAGCCACCCCGAATTGCATGTTCCTCTTCTGTCGACATTTGCTCCCTAGGATCCTCCCCCTGTTGTGCAGGCATGATAGAGGAGCTGCTAGAGGCGGGGATGGAGGAGTGGCAGTACGCAGACCTGAGGGTCACAAGGGCGTGCGCGGGTGAGACAGTAGAGCCCATCAACCGAGTGTTGGACCTTGCCAAGCTGCAGCCGCCCCCTCTTTCTCCCCCTCCTCCCCCACCTCCCCCCCTCGCACAGGCATGATAGAGGAGCTGTTGGAGTCGCGATTGGAGGAGTGGCAGTATGCAGACCTGCGGGTGGCGAGGGCGTGTGCCGGTGAGACGGTGGAGCTCATCAACCGAGTGTTGGACCTCGCCAAGCTGCAGGCCGGCAGGCTGCAGCTCGAGACTCTCCCCTGCTGCCTGCGCCGCATCGTTCGCGACGCGACTGCACTCGCTGCCTCAGATGCGCACACTAAGGAGTCTCACGGTAAGATTGTGCATGCTCCGCATGTACTGCTTTCCAGTTGGCGGCCCATTCCATTCCAAACCGTTTTTTTTTTGTGATTTTGCCATTCTTGCTGTGCGACACACTGCAGTGACATGCCACGTGGACGAGAGTGTGCCAGCTGTGCTCATGGGGGATCCCACACGCCTCTTGCAAGTCATCGGGGAGCTCACGGGTGGGTGCTGGGTTGTTGAGACACTCGCGTGATGCTGCTCTCAACTGTACCTTGCATGTGCCGTTTGTATGAGTTAACACAAATCTACCTAGCACTTCCCCAAAATATTGTGACAGCCTTTGTAACCTCCCTTCATAGTAGGACTCAATAACAGCTCTAGGACCGGCCTTGATCACAGCCCTTGACAACAACCCTTTTTTAAGCCGTCTTTGTAGCACCTACGATCTATGCTTCCTTTTTCTCAAATACACCCTCCAATTCAACCTCCCTCTCGCCCACAGCCCACGCCATCAGCAACACCACAGGAGGCCACGTGATCTTTCACGTCGGCTGCATCCCTCCCCCGCCTCCCCTCCCCACTTCCACCAACTGTTTCGATCTGCACGGCCCATCCAGCACCTCGCCTGCCACTCACCCTCCCTCAAATCCCGGGGCCTCCTCCACGTGGCAGCAGCTGGCTGCCTGTGTGCGCCGCTTCCCTCCCCCCACTGCCCTCGCGTGCCTCCCTCGGATCCAAGCGGGAAGGCCGGGTGGCGGGGCCAACATCAAAGGGGGCGGGGGAGCCAACAGCAGAGGGGGCGAGGAGCAGCGGCGGATGGGGTTGGTCGAGCGCTGCTGCAGGCGTGTGGCAGCGGCGGTAGGCATGGGGGCGGCAGGCTTGGGGCCGGCAGGCTTGGGGGAATCCATCGGATCGAGGGGGAGGGAAGGAGATGAGGCACAGGGTGGGGTTGGGCGGTTGGAGGAGGAGGTGAGGGAGTGGGTGGAGGAGGCGTGCAGGGAGAGGGAGGAGGGCGAGTGGATGGTGGTGGTGGCATGTGAGGACACGGGCGGTGGTATTCCACCCGAGGAGATGCGGTGGGTGCTGGATCCACATGGAGACTCCCACCACGCCGCTCACACCTCTCATGCACCTCCTACTGCTGGTGCTGCTGATGCTGATGATGGTGACAGCGATGATCAAAATACCTTGGTGAGTCTGAAAGATGGTCTGCTTCCTTTAAATCACATTGGATTGCTCCCAGTATTCAAGTCTCTGGTTTATCCTCTGCCAAGAAGTGTCCGCGGATTGAGAGGCATGTGACAGCAAGTACTTCACCAGTGTGGTCAATATTTTCCCTGCCTCTTCTGCTCCCCCGCTCCCCGATGCTCATCCGCCCTCCAGCACCAGCAGGGCTCTTTCTTTCCCTTCTCTCTCATTCGCCGCCGCAAGAGGCCAGCATCCGCAACTGCTCTCACGCACGAACAGAAGGCTGCTGCTCGCCCCCGCTGGACGCCCTACCCCGTTCGCTTCCTGCTCTCCACCGCCCTTGTGAGTGCCACCTCCTCCCAGTGTGTCAGTATCCCAAGCTCATGTGGTTGAGATTATCCCACAACTTCTGAGGCGCCTTACAAGGTATCCCAACCACAATTTAACGAGTCTGCCAACTCCATTGAGAGATCTGCTTGGATTTCCATCCTGCTGTCCGCAACCTTCATTTGCAGAGAAGAATTTTACAAACGCACCAGCCAAAAACGAGATACATAAGACGTACAACGTAAAGGTACTATACATAACCGTACTATAAACAAACGTATTACTTGCAGATTGCTCAGGCCAAGTTTGCTCTGCCGACCTGGGCCAGCTAAGGTTCAGCGTGAACCTTCATTTGCCTCCGCGGAACTCTGCCAAGAAGTGCATCCAAAACGCCTGCTTCGGGCCGGGCCACATTTAAGTTGGGCACGCACCCTGCAGCTCGATTAAGGTCGAGCTGTGCCAGCTTGGCATTAAGCGTATCGCCTTCCCTTCGCACACCTGTTTCCATTGAACCTGATCGCTGGCAGCAAGTTCAGCATCTCAATAGCAGGTTCTCTTGGCACTTTGTTTGAGTTGAAGTGAACTGGCTGAACAAAGCCCTCTTCTTCCCCGGAGTAGGAGCGGGCCGACATGGACGTAGTGGATGAGACTGGGCCCAATTGCTTGTGCTGAGCCACGTTGCTCCATGTGCCATGAAGTGCTCATGTACCCATGTCGAACGAGTGTGTCTTGGGCTGGACCAGGACTGCTTAACCAGGACTGGTCTTAACCAGGACTGGTCTTTATATTCATGCCTACTACACTAAATGTGATAGTGATACATTGTTAAACCCCCCTCTCTTTCCCCATCCAACTTCATCCCATCTCCTCCGCAGGTGGCGGAGATGAGGGGAGACATGGCAGTGCTGTCACACGCCGCCACAGGCACCACCATTCTGCTGGCGCTGCCCCTGGGGGGAGGAGAGGACGCTGACATCTGCGGGGACGGGGAGTGGGATGAGGAGGAGGGTGGTGGGGAAAGGGATGGGTGCGGGTCAGGATGTGAAGGGGAGTGTGTGGAATTTGAGAGTGGCACAAAGTCAGGCTTACCGCAGCAGGCATCTGTGCAGCAGCAGAAACCTAAGCACCAGCAGCAGCAGCAGCAGCAGCAGCAGCAGCAGCAGCAGCAGCAGCAGCAGCAGCAGCAGCAGCAGCGGGCATCACGAGCTCACTCTCACCTCAAGCCGCAGGCCAGCATAGCCGATGCCTTAGAGAATGCAGGAGAGGCCAAGGGGGATTCGCCAGCGGTGGCGGCAGAGGCAGCAGCGAAAGAGGAGGAGCCGGTACCAGCGGTGGTGAAGGCGGGGCGGCGAACAGCACGGTCGCATTCTCTCCCCAAGCCTCATTCCCACACGGAGGGCCTGGGAGACGCGGAGGCGCCGGCCCCAGCGGCAGTGTCGGGGCGGCGGACTAGACGGGCGCACTCCCTCCCCAGAATGCATGCCCAGATGGAGGGCGCGGAGGAGGCGGAGGTGCTGGTGCGAGCGGCGGTGGCGGGGCGGTCGGTGGCGGTGGTGGATGACAACGCGGTGAACCGCATGGTGGCAAGGAGAACGCTGCAGGGCTACGGGGCGCACGTGCTGCTGCTGTGCTCCGGGGAGGATGCGCTGCAAGCGCTCTCCTCTGCCCCTCCCTCCTCCCCGCCCATCCACCTGTTGCTCCTCGACCTCCACATGCCGCCCGGCATCGACGGGTGAGTGCCGTGCTTTCTTCATCTCCACCGCACCCTCCCTGCCTATCCACGTGCCACCCATGGTTGATCTTTGTTGACATCACCATTGTTTAGATTGCTTGTTTTGCCGTTGCTGCTACTGTGAGATTGTGGTTGCTACCTGCTCTGTTCCTGTGATTCCGCGTTGCCATCCCTTCCGTTGACACCCATTGCGCCCCATTTCCCAACAGATTCGAGACGGCTTCTCGGATTCGAGCCATGGAGAGGGCACAGCGCAGCAGCAGCAGACAAACAACACACGTGATGCCAGAGGGAGACAATACCCCCAGTGATGCAGCAGCAGCAGCAGCAGCAGCAGGAACAGGAACAGAAGCAGCAGCAGCAGCAAGTGCAGTTGATGCAAGCACGGAAGCAAGGGCAGTTGATGCAAAGACCCAGCACGAGCCCCTGTGTATCATAGCGCTGACAGCTGACTTGGATGCAGGAGTGAAGCGAGCGTGCTTGGAGGCCGGCATGGATGGAGCAGTGAGGAAACCGATCGTGGCACAGGAACTGCTTGCAGCACTCATAGCTGCAGGGTTTGGAGCAGCCGCTTTTTGAGTCAACCCAACAGTCACCAGATAAGAGCACTGACTGCTGACTCGGGTGTAGAGTTCAAGCGAACGTGTGTGGAGGCAGAGACGGAAGCTGAGGAAGGTGGGGCAGTGAGGATGATGAAAAGGTGAGGAAGCTGATGTGGCACAGGAACTTCTTGCAGCAGTCATAGCAGCAGGGTCTGGAGCAGGCACCATCTGACTCTGACTTCACGGTCACCACATGAGTGGGTTTATAACATGGCACTGACTGCCGAATTGGATGTAGGGTTGAAGCAGGGGCGGAGGCAGGGAGGGAAGCTGGGGAAGCTGAGGCATTGACGAGGCTGATTGTGACCCAGGAACTGATTTTAGTGCTCGCGGTAGCAGTGCTCTGACTCAAACGTCCACCACCACACGAGCGCCTTTGTATCAGAGCGTTGACTGGATGTCGGATTGAAAGGGAGGAACGGAACTGATTGTGGCACAGGAGCTTCTTGCAACGCTCACAGCAGCAGGCACCTTGAGAGTGGCGCAAGAGTTACTACGACATGAGCGTCTATGTATCATGACACCGCACAGAAGGGTTCTGTAGCATCCTGCCTGCCTGCTAGCCCTGCCAGGAAAATAATGCATTCAGGTACCGCTGCGCTACTGTCCTGTGTGCGGATAGCCTGTGCTCACATCCCTCTCTTGAACAAAATCGAAAACGCCAATAACAATGACATCTACAGCTTTTGAACTTGCTAATGCAGGTTTCAGTCCAGCACTAACACTGTCAAAAAAGTCCTCCCTTCCACCACCTTTCCCTGTCCTGCCCACCCTCATGCCTTTCCCAGCCCCGAGAAATCCTGACTGAATGCTTCTACTCATTGTAACACTTTAAAATAAAGCTCCCATACAACCATGAAATTTAGGAATTCCTGAAAACCAGGGCTCAAGAGAATGGGAAGTTTGTTAATACCGTAAGTGGTGTAAGACGAGTAATAGGCCCCTTCATAGTCCCTACTGGAATGACCACCACTTGCTTGACAGAGACGAACTGAGGATCCTAGAAGTAGCCCACTCGCTGGGTCCCTCCGACAGCTCGCTCCTCTCAAGCGTATCCGTGCTAACGCCGCCACCAAAGCCGGGTCTCTTTTCCTCCACGTGAATCGCAGGTTCGACGCTGCTACTGGACGAGCCGTTCGCACAGTACTTGGTGAGGATGCCCTGCTGGCGGCGTGCGACGTCTTTCATGACGGGGCGGTGGGAGCCGGGCACCTTGACACAGTCGAGAGCAATGTCTGCCAGCTCCACCACCACCTCCTCCGGTGCCTCCAGCTTGGGGTCCTTGAGTGACGCAAACTCATACGCCTGAACCTTGCTGGTCGCCTGCCGTGCAGTGGGATGCGGTGTGGAGGGGTGGGAGTTGAGAGACATGAAGAAACACAAGAGGTGGAGGAGAGAGTATAATGACAAAGTTGTCGCATTCTAGTCAATGATTATTGTTGGAAACATGGAGTTGAGATGTTGATGTAATGGACCTCCTTTGACCTTGATTAAGCAAATGCACACTGCACGCACCCGGCGGCAAATGTGTCGGTTGGTGCCCTCCACATGTGTCCCATGCCCTGTCAGCAGCTGCAGCAGCACAATGCCAAAGCTGCCCACGACGGAAAAGGAAGGGGAGAGGAATTTAGCCCCTATACGCAGGCGGTTTTTCCCATGGCGCTTTGCATGTGGATGCTCAAGTAGTATGTGCTGAATAACGCATAGCTCTGCCAGTGTCTACCACGGTTGCCACATGCTTATATGCATTTTTATGAGTCTATGCCGAGAGCAACAGACCTGTACACGTCGTTCTTCTCAGTCACCACGTGCGTTCGGTTGTAGTCCGGATCCAAGTAGCCCGGTGTTCCCGCCACCCGCGCTGTATCGCGCCATCGTCGGCATGGGTGAGCTTCTTGAGCAACCCAAAGTCTGCAATCTTGGCCTGGACTCACAGAGACATGCAGTTACACAGATACACAAACTCCGACATGTAACATACATAAAGCTTCTAGGTGCACGCGTGCAAGAAGGAATGCATGCACGGGCGTAGCCCCGTGTGACACACAACAAGGCATACTAAATGTGTCCCAGTTTGATTCGTCTGGCCACAGCACAGGTCAAATCCGTCCATCGTGCTGTGTGAGACAAGTGGCAAACCTCCCACTTGTAATGATCAGCCTGCACTCACCTGCCGATTCTGCTGAATTGTGGCATGACAAGGTGAGATTTTAAGGTGGCTTTACCACCCATACATATTGTTGCTTAACCCAACAGCAATGCCACTTTGCTTAATAAACCTTTCTGCATACTAGAAATGGCATGGGACCATCGTGCATCTTCACCATACCACGTCCAATGTCGATGGCCAACCCACCACCATGCTATGCAGAGGTTTCTCATAAAACTAATTTTGCCAAGAAAACTTCGTAACTCTAGGCTTTTTCATAATTGCTTGCCTCACCATGCTGCTCGCACCACCAACCTAAAAGGCAACCGACATTGCGTGCTCCATCCTCTGTGGACCCCACCTGGAAGTTGTCGCCAATGAGGAAATATATATATATATGTATATATATATAAAGAAAGAGTACATCTGTTTAAAACGCTATGCAACCCTAAGAAATCTCGTCGCCTCTTGTTTCAATTTCTTTCGCATGAGTTTGCGAGAGTGGGTAACTTGGCGAGTTTCATGCCATTTTAGGAGAGAGTTTTGTGTATGACTAGGGACGTCATTATTAGGCGGAACCAGTCTGATTGTCTCATTTTCAGACCTGCTTTTATGTGTTCATCTGTTTTCCTAGTACTAATCCAGCTACTCGCAACCTTTGTTGAAACTCTCATCCTGCATAACAGTTGATGTTAGTCATGTATGATACGAGCCAGCCAAATGATGGTTGATTGCACAAACTTGCAACTACTTACTCGAATCTCGGTGACGCATCCTGCATAACGCATAAGCGCATCCTTGAGGGCAGCTTGGGCACGAGGGTGTTGCTTGGCCCACTTCCTTGCAAACCAGTTGGTGGAGGTGGGTTCTTGTGGTAACTCCGCAGGGAGGAAGTATGACTCCTTGATGAGCGTCCGTGTGTCGGTCTCAATCGCCTGCCAACATATGCTATTGATAGTATTACATTCTGCATTCAAAGTTTAGCACTAAACATCCTCACAAGATTGCCTACTACAAGAGCACATTTACAGTAGCCAAGCATTCATCCCATGCACGGGGGTTTACATGCGTGGTATTATTACCGAGAGGTCATCTTCTTCAGCTCCCGGAGGGACCGCTCAGTGTGCCCCTGAGGCTGGGAGCACAGGATGTACCAGCCAAGATAGGCACGAACGGCATCCATCTGGGGTTGGCGAAGCAGGCCTGCAAAAACAAACACCATGACCTGCAAAGAATGTGGATAGCAGCAAAGGGGAGGGTGAGCACAGATGGTGTGAGGAGTTGGGACAAACAATGGCAGCATGAGCAGACTGCTTGAGGGTTTAGGCCAGGACAAGCAACAGGGAATGGAGGGTTCATACCTGCATGACGGCCCTGTGCTCATAGGCCGCCACACATGCTCCGGTCTCGAAGTAGGCGCTCTCCGGCAGGCGCATGTGATTCAGGCGCGTGCGGTCGCGAATGAGAGACAGGCGCCTGCCCATACACATCAGTTCAGCGGTTGCAAAAGGGCAGAAACATGTGAGTAATAGGACAGAACTTATGGTTTGAGTAAATGTGACGAAGAGCAACGAATCCAATCCCCAACACACTGACCTGTCCATCTGCTTCACACGCCGCTTCTTCATCTTGCGCACGACAGCCACAATGTGGCTCATGATGCCCATGTCCGCCTGGTGCATGATGTCAGGCATCACCACGAGGTAGGGATTGCCCCACGCGGTCCCTGGGACATCCCACTTTCAGAGCACGCACTGGAAATGGGGATGTGGTGGGAAATGGAGGAGAGATGTACGTGAGAGTGGATAGCTAACCTAAACCACAAGTGGGGTGAGTTCAATGGGGCAGAGCACATCTGGCAATTCATGACGGGGCGGGCGAGAGCATAGACTACTCATGGGCCGGGGAAACAGGTCACTCACCTCAACAGGGTAGGTAGAGTAGGCCTTGCACGGGTCAGCCTGGCTAGTTGTCGTCCCAGCCGCCTCGTTAACGATCCATTGCTGCTGTTCAGGCGTGCGCGGCGTGTTCCGTGCCTTGACAGCACTCAGATGCTCCTGTTGTAGCACGGGGGTGAGGGATGGGATAGAAAAGGTAAGGGTGGTAGCTATGTGGGTTCTATCAGGCGACCCACAAACGAGAATGTATTTGAATGCGTGCAGATGGCATGTGACCTCACCTTTGCAGCATAGCAGATGCTGCACGGCATCCGCGATCCATGCGAGAGTGTGCAACTGATCTTGCCGCTCTCGGGGTAGTCGCACACCCAGGCGTACAGCAGGGGCCGCACGGTTTGCCAATCACCAAAAGGGTCCCTGAGACGGAACCCGCTGCAAGGAACAGGTAGATTGGCAACAGGAATTCGGGTTACGGCTTTTAGGGAGGAACGACGAGGGGCAAAGGGCCATGCTACATACAGAGAGGGTTTGCATACCATGCAGGTGGTGAGATGATGTCTTAGCAAGATGCAAACCGAGTACGGACCTGGCGATGCCATCAAGAAGCGGCTGCAGCACGGTGATGACGCAACGCTGGAAGAGCATCACCTTCTCCACGGCAGACATTGCAGACGGGGGGATAGGAAGGAGGGCAAGTAGTGTGTGCCCGGCTTTCCCCCATCGCTTGGCCTGGGAGATGTTGGCCAGCGTCATCATGAGCGGCCACGCCTTCTTCCGGCCGTTGTTGCTCATGTGCGTCACATCCGAATATAAGATGATCCCCCCCACAACTTCGGACCAACCGAAGTGTTCCTGCAGTGCACGACAAAGCGGCAACGGACACACGGTTTAACACTCTTGATGCTCTTGACAGATCAGTGCAGCGATGGAGGCATGAGGAAGGATTGGGTTTGGGGTGGCAACGTGGTCTTTCCTTACCTGAGCATCATTCCACCACGTTCCTATTTCAGGCGTGGTATAGCGACGGCCGCCTGCGTCAGGGTCCTCATCAACACGCGCCTTGAGCTTGAAGCCAGGCGCGTTGTTGGGATGTCCAAACATTTCAGCGAATGCCTGGTGTACGGTGGCGAAGGCAGGTGAGAGGAGAGGCATGGTTAGTGGCGGTGAAGGTGGGTGTACGGTTAATACAAGGATAACTACGTACATGCAAACCCTGTGTGCCTCATCATCATTTCACGGCCTTGAATGCAAAGTCGGCTTACCTGGGCTGAGTTCTGAAAGAGCAAGCGCTGTGGTGGATGACCAGCAATCTCGAAGGTCGCCACCGACCATCCGCGATTGAGCCCTGCCAAGCGCTCCAGCTCGAACCGCTCCAGATCCTTACATTTCCGGAGCTCCGAGATCACAAGAGGCGCAAGGCCGGGCTCTACGACTAGCTGAAGCAGGCCGTTGATGTCAACCTCGGCCATTCCCATTCCGCCATTCACGCGCCGAACGAAATGCAGCAGCTTCAACGTGAGCGGATTGAGGGGCGTGGCATTGCTCTGTCCGGAGATGATTGTTGGCGGCGCGGCATGACTCCCTTCGGGCCGGCTCTCAGGATGGTCACTCGTGTCAGCCGCAGGAGCCCCTGGTTGTGGTTGATGTTCATCTTCAGGAGGCCCCTCGTTCACGTCGTTGGGAGTTTCGTCAACGTGAGCCTCAGGCACGCGTGGAGGACCGCTCACACTGACGGCGTTGGATGCGTTAGACGCTGTAGGTGAACCGGGAGCGGCTGGAGCGTCCGACAGAATGTCGTGGACGAATAGCAGAGCGTGAAGACCGGCGGTCGGTGCAGATCGCGTGGGCCTTGCCACGGCAGATAGTCCTTGGCAAGGGGTCCGCCGTGACGTATGACCGCCATAAACTTGGGCGTTGGGGAACCATCTGTTGCAGAACTCGCAGACGACGCCTGGTAAAGAGCCCATGTGTTACGGATCCATTGTAGAGTCGAGAAATCGCCTATGAAGCTACTAGCCGTGATGAAGCTTGTGAACGCATTAAGTACTCCGTTCAAGAAGCCTGTGACAGCTACACGATCATTGCCAATGCGCGCACTGTGGTGGGCGGCTTGTTTCACTGCACGACTGGCACTTGAAATTGGCGCTAATGTTTATGACTGGCTAACGATGTCGAGCCGCGTGGTCGTTACCAGGCACGATACAGACCGCCCACCTCACGGGCCGTCTTCCCTACAAGGCGTGTCGCCCCCGTTTAGAGCGGCCACGACGCGAGCAGAGGAGAATGCGGAGGATCTTAAGTCTCACGGTCGTGTGTAGGGTCGCGAGCACGGTGAGAAGGACGTGCCTATTACGTCAAGAACTTGTGTTTATGAACCGTGCGTAAGAGTCGAGGGGGATGAGGAAGAGCAGGAAGAGATCCGTTCAGATCTGTCGCGAATCGATATAGGGGGGAAATCGGAATCACGTAGGTGAGCTCAAGAGGCTTCAAACAAACATGGAAATGCAAATGTACAATTACAACTTAACAAGACACTCAAGTCATTCATAACTAGTAAACATTCATATCCTTAGGACTGATGTTGAACAACCCTTACTTGATAACGATACGGGAAGTACCCAATAACTCCATGCCCTAACGTATGATTGTTGCGTGGAGCGAATACCTATAGCGTGTCTTCTCTCGAGGTGTAGTGCACCTCTACGCACCGTGCTGAATGAATATGCAAGAATGGATGACAATGCCGTACAATAACACAACGGTTCAATGTCCATGCAATGTTGGATGACAATGCAAGACCATACCACAACGGATTCACCATGTCGCGCAACCCGCAGGCCTGAAAGCTGCATCGTCGCACAGTCTAACCATGGCTGTCGATAACGCATCTACGCTTGTGCGTTGGGCCTGTGCATCATACCACTCCATTTAAGCACCAAGTTTAATGTCTGTGCAAGAATGGATGCCAATGCAAGACCATACCACAACGGATTCACCATGTCGCGCAACCCGCAGGCCTGAACGCTGCATCGTCGCACAGTCTAACCATGGCTGTCGATAACGCATCTACGCTTGTGCGTTGGGCCTTTGCGTCATACCACTCCTTTTAAGCACCAAGTTTAATGTCTGTGCAAGAATGGATGCCAATGCAAGACCATACCACAACGGATTCACCATGTCGCGCAACCCGCAGGCCTGAACGCTGCATCGTTGCACAGTCTAACCATGGCTGTCGATAACGCATCTACGCTTGTGCGTTGGGCCTGTGCGTCATACCACTCCTTTTAAGCACCTTGTTTAATGTGTGTGCAAGAATGGATGCCAATGCAAGACCATACCACAACGGATTCACCATGTCGCGCAACTCGCAGGCCTGAACGCTGCATCGTCGCACAGTCTAACCATGGCTGTCGATAACGCATCTACGCGTGTGCGTTGGGCCTTTGCGTCATACCACTCCTTTTAAGCACCTTGTTTAATGTGTGTGCAAGAATGGATGCCAATGCAAGACCATACGACAACGGATTCACCATGTCGCGCAACCCGCAGGCCTGAAAGCTGCATCGTCGCACAGTCTAACCATGGCTGTCGATAACGCATCTACACTTGTGCGTTGGGCCTGTGCTTCATACCACTCCTTCTAAGCACCTTGTTTAATGTGTGTGCAAGAATGGATGACAATCCAACACCATACCACAACGGATTCACGTTTGTTACTATTGATAATCGTGTTAGAATGTCGTCCGCTGGCCCTAAACCATTGTGGCAAAGCCTAAAAGTGCACAGTACATCTGTCACAAGTAATAATTCTGGACGGTCGTTGTGGGTGTGACGTAAGAATCACCGATTAACTTACCCCAACCCCGTAGTAAACCATTTGCAACTTAGAGTTTGATGAAATGCATTGTTGTATGTTTGAATAAAATGTAGCTTCTACGTGTAACACTGTGCGGTCTCGAAAACACTGTACTTTGCAGGGATTTGACTAATTTCGCACTGTAGGTTTCACACCGGTTTTACCCTTTGTAGTGATTGATGCGTTGGCAACCGTGATTGGCCGACGCATCTCAAACGATTCCCCCCGCAACACAGTCATCAGCCAAGTGGTACTTCACCCATTGAGCGGCTGAGATCGAGCGGTAGGTGGGTTTATGCTAGGGTGGCTACACGTACACCGTCCAATATAGCCTGATAGGGTTACATTACTCTCTCTAGTCTCGCAACCCACCCCAACCACCCTCGTGCCCCACCCACCTGCTTCCGTCACTCCCTGGACCAACACTTTGACGCTGCTCGTTGCCTTGACACACGCCTCTCCAGATCGGCCTTAGCGCGAAGCATAGTGGCTACTATGACAGATTTAGTTGAAGCGGCGGTTTTCGGAAACACATAACAATGATAGACCGTCGATAATCCCATCGTGGGATTCAGTTGCAGAACCCTTTCGAAACCGGCTCAACCCTTCCGCGCGATTTGCAACTTTGCTCCTCCTACAATTACCATGACACGTGCAACACGTAACCAAGCAATGGAGGAGGAACAGGCCGGCCGCCGCGCGACAAGGAGGACGTCTAAACAAATCGATAGGGAGTGTGGTGGCGGCGCTAAAAAAACTAATGCGTCCGTCGCTCGTGGCATTGGGCAGAAAAAAGCGGCGGCAAAAAAGGTTGTGCGCGGTCAACAGGAGGCCGGCACGAAAGCGGAAGACAAGGGGCCTAAACCAACGCCACGCAAGCGTGTTTCTACAGTGAACAAAGATGCGGATGTTGCCGCTGCTGGAACCGAGCCCGGTCCGAGTAAAGACGGCACCACTGGCGGCAACGAAGATCCGGGGCGAGGGAGCGCGAGTCTTGCACTCCCGTCGGCGGAGATGGAGGGGTCGGCGACGGAGGGAAATCACGGAGGCGATCCCCGCGCCGAACATGCCGCAACCAAGGAGTCCGAGGCAGCGGCAACGCAACACCATCTGACGCTGCTCCAGCCGACCGTGGACGAAGTTTCTGCAGCCGTGCTGGATGAGGACAAGGTGGGGGAGCACGAGTCGGTGGGGCAGGTCGGTGGCTCTCCACCTTCTGGTGGACGGGGGAGGCGTAGGCAGAGGAAGAGCGATGGGGAGGACGATTATGACACCGCCGTGCCCGGGGACCTCATTACGCGGGCGAAGAGGTGGCAGACGACAGGTAGTGCTGACGACGCCGGAGGCGCGGCAGTTGGGACACCGCGAGGCGCCAAGGAACCTAGTGGCAAGGCGGGCGGTCAAGCATTGCGCAAGAAGGGCCGACCCGCAGCAAGAAAAGCATCCGACGGAAGGAGAGGCAAGAAAGCAGCGACGGGAACAAAGCCGAAACGGGGCGATGAAGACCCCGGTGATATGGGGGAGGAGGAGGATGAGGAGGAGGATGCGGAGGGAGAGGAGGATGAAGAGGAAGCGGAGGAGGATGACGCGGATGTTGGGGAGGATGAAAAAGATGAGAATGATGGCGGGGAGGACGAAGAGGAGGAGGAGGAGGAGGAGGAGGAGGAGGAGGAGGAGGAGGAGGAGGAGGAGGATGATGAGGAGGAGGAGGAGGAGGAGGAGGAGGAGGAGGAGGAGGAGGAGGAGGAGGAGGAGGAGCAGGGTGACGACGAGGAGGAGGATGTGGAGGAGGAGGAGGAGGAGGCAGCAGAGGAGGAGGAGGAGGAGGAGGAGGAGGAGGAGGAGGAGGAGGAGGAGGAGGAGGAGGAGGAGGATGTGGCGCCAGTGAAGGGACGGGGCAGGCGTGGCAGACGGGTAAGGGGTACAGGGAAGGAGGGGGGCCGGACTCGCCCTTCCCGAAAACGCGGGGCAGTTGACGCTGCGCGCGGCGAAGCATCGGGCAAACCGAAGGCGCGTAAGGTGAAGGTCGAAAGTGAAGGCCGTCACCGGAAGGAGCACATGGATGCTGCTAAGAGGGTGTTGCGCTACTTGTGCAGTACGTCGGGCATGGGGCTAGTGCTTGGAGGACGAGACCGAGTTGTACTCACTGGGCACTCAGACGCTTCTTGGGCTGACGATCAGGCTACTCAGCGGTCGTCTCAGGGTTACACCTTCAGCCTTGGCTCTGGTTCAGTTTCTTGGCGTTCTACACGCTCGTCTTCTGTTCTCAGCTCCAGTTGTGAGGCTGAGATCTACGCCACAGCCATGGCTGCACAGGAGTTACGCTGGCTCACCTACCTGCTGACCGACTTGGGAGAGCGGCCTCGTTCTCCTCCAGTGCTGTACGTCGACAACAAGGCTGCCATTGCCTTGTGTGAGGAGCACAGACTGGAGCACAGAACGAAGCATATCGCTCTGCGCTACTTCCTTGCTCGAGAGCTGCAGCAGCGCAGTCAGCTTCGTCTGCATTACGTGGCCACTCGGGCCAACACTGCTGATGTGTTCACCAAGGCGCTTCAGCCTTGTGACCATCAGCGCTTCTGTACTGTTCTAGGCCTTGTGCCTACTGGTCCTCACTTGCTTACTTCTTGACTCTGCTTGTACTGTGATCTCTATATATATACCTGCATGCCTGCTCTTGCTAGGTTGTGATCACTGTATCTCTTGTTATATTATCAACCTGCATGTGAACTGGTCTTGTGACCACTTGCTTGTGCTCAGAATTTGTGTGGTTTCCCTGAGATCCACCCTAAGCTTGCTTTGCTTTGCTTTGACTGGTCTTGTGACCATCTGGTTGTCTCCCACTTAGCCTATGGGGGTGTGTCAAACATTATATGTTTATATTGTGTAGGCTATAGTGGGTTTAGTCTTAGGGGGTACAACTTTGCTAGGGTTTCCTACTTCTATCCCCATCATTCCTAGTTTCATCATTCTCGTTCTGTTCTATATTTCAACACCGAACACCTTCATGTTCTCCTCGAGCACAGAAGTGTTCGGGGCGAACACGTTCCGCGTTCGAGTACTGTTCTCCACCTACCCCACGCCCTTCTACCTGTTGCCAGGATGACATGTCCAAGGCATCCGAAACCCAAATTTGCCAGTGTCCTAGGCAAACCGGTAAGAAACCGCCGCAAAAGGGCGTGAACAAGAACGTTGTCTGTGAAATCTGCTACTTGGTAGTTTAAGGACAACTGACTCAGTGTGCCCTCGCGCTATAATAGGAATCATCTCGATTCCTGCTGGTCGTGTCCTTGGTCTGTGGACACCTACCGTGTCGAATCAGTGATCAGAGGGAGCACCGGTCTGTCCTCCCTCCACGACAACAGGAGCTGAACCGAGGACAAATTCCGCAAGCGGCTCAGCAACTCCTGCACCTCCCTCACCTTCAATGCGTGCTGCAATGTAATGTTTATGACATGTGCAATGCAGCTAGATGCGCCCTGCAGTGTAGTGACTCACGCTGGTGCGACTCAGTGGCGAGCGCACATTGCTGCAAAGCAGCGTGGGCTGCATCTTAGGCTGCAACGCACTGTCGTGTCGTGTCGCCGTGCACCCGTGATTACGCGCGCACTGGTTCAAAGTGGTGAAAAAAAACGATTGTGCTGAGGTAAGGTAAACGCTCGCGTTTCAGAGAGGTGGCGTCCGCCTTGCTGTATGAGGGGACTTACTACAGCTTATATTCCTTATCTTAGCGTTCTTAGGGTGTAACATACTTCTCATTTGCAATGTAGCATTTAAGAAGGTAATTAAACTAATTCAGGTCGGGTCGGGTCGGAACCCAACACATACGTTCAATGAATGGGGGTCGGAACCCATTAGTTTGGGTCGGATCCCAACGCATACGTTTAATCAATGCAGAATGTGGGTCGGAATTCATTAGTATGGGTCGGAACCCAACACATACGTTCAATGGATGCAAAACTGCATTTAACACACATAGGCATGGTTGTTTTTTTTAATAGTACTGTGCAGTTTTGCATTCATTGAACGTATGTGTTGTATTATTTTATGTAACATCATCTTTTGTAGTCTCAAAGTTGGGGTACGAAAAGTAAATTCATCAAGTCTCAAGTCGGACCACGTGCCCAGAATAGAGTCTATGGCCAAAGCAAATCAATCTCGTACAACAATCACAACCCCCTCGCATCATCCTCCACTCCCAGGGTAGCATTTGCCGTTGAGGTGCCTTTGGGCTCGAGACTCTCCTCTGAGTGGTGGTCCTGCCACGTCTTAATAAACATGGAAACGCGCACTTGGCCATCACTCAGTCGGTGTCGCTGCCAAGTAATGATATTCCTGCTTTGGGAAAACGCGCACTCACTCGCTGCAGACGTGGCCGGTACCCCCAGGTAATCGCGAGCCATCTCTTTAAGACCCTTCAGCGTCCTCATCCTGCACCAATACCCCAATGCGCATCCACCCCTTGGCCTCCCCTCAGAGAGGCACTGGTCCACCTCATCCTGTACATCCCCCCCCTCCTCGGCCTCCATAACGTCCCACGCTGCAAACAACAAAGACTGGAAGCTGAGCCCTGTAGATGAAGCCACGGCATGGCCCCCTGCTAATGCATGCACCCCTGCACCCCTCGCACTAGTCACCTCCCCACCATCGGCCTGTGACGTGGTCCTGGCTGCCTGATACTCTGGAGGCGCTCTCGTACCAGGCCCGTGACCCTCTCAGGGTCCAGCTCCAGTGTGGCCCCTCTTGAAATTCCCCTCGCCTCCACCACCGTTGGCACCCTACTACTTGCTCCCCTCGATCGGTGCTTGAAGGGAGCGAGCTTCTGGCGCAGATCCGAGAATGTGGCTATTGCAGCCTACCCGCTCACCCCTTCCACGTGTCGCTCCAGCTTGTTCAACGCCGCACGGGTTAGCGATGAGGGCGAAGGGAAGATCTCTGGGGTGAGCAGGGCCTGCTCCTGTAGATCAATCCGAGGGTGGGGTACAGGCAACCCTCTGCGAAAAGGCTGACTTGCTGGAATGGGCGGAGGAAGTCTCGGAGCTCGGCGAGGTTGGCCGAGTGCGCATCTGTCAACTTCATGCCATCCATCGCCTCGCGAGCCTGACGGGTAATGGATGGCTGAAATGGGGTCGCATGGTTCAGGGGGGTGTATGGATGGAGGGAACACGATACAACACGTTGGCGTAAGACCATGCACATGCCACCAAGCACCACCCAAAATTCCATGTCTTGGCGCTCACATACCCCCCTTCACTATGGTCACATGGCAATTCACATCCCAACATGCACCACCCAACAAGCCATGTCTTGGCGCTCACATACTCCCCTTCGCTATAGTCAAATGGCCATTCAAATCCCATCATGCACCACCCAACACGCCACATCTTGGCGCTCACATACCCCCCTTCGGTATAGTCACATGGCCATTCAAATCACATCATGCATCACCCAACAAGCCATATCTTGGCGCTACCCCCATTCGCTATAGTCACAAGCCATGTGTTTGCACTCCCATACGACATCAGGATCCTGGAAAAACATGGCAGTTCGAACCCCCTGTCCACCATCTCGAGCGTAAATCCCCATCTTGTCGGTGAGTCCACGATCAAGCGCAACAGACCGGATGCTCGGCACGCGATCGGCGGACTCTAGGTCGCTGCGTATCCCGCGTGCAGCTCGAAGAAGCGATCCATACGCAGCGTGGACCAGCCTATGTAGTTCGCTACATCTCGCAGCCTCTTGAGCGGCTCGGCCACCTCATTAACCTTCAGTGCATGCTGCACTGCAAGGTTAACAGCGTGCGCCGCGCACCTGTTGGGGCAATCCATTGTGCAACGTGGGTTTACAGAAGATATAAAGGGCTTGAGGTGTCTCTTTCTCGCGCTCGTGCTACCCTCTTTCCAGCCAATCGGCGTCCCGCACACCTTGCACTTCCTAGCATTCTTCACCTTATCACCGAACATGCCACGCACCAGGCCGGCCTCTGCATTACACAATACCTCCTCCGTCCATGTGTCGAACTCCTGATTGGTAGGGGTCCTGCCCATCCCCTCTGTGCTCTGGCCGGCGATCACGGCTGCATCTCCCACCATCCCTAACCCACCTACACGTGCACTACCAGCCGGAGTGACGAAGGTACCTGCCCCTCCTCCACTCAACCCATCATCCCCACCCGCGGCTGCCCCCTATGGCTGAGCATTCAATGCTGGCCCGGCCCCTCCCGCTCCCGACCCCCCAGGCCCACTCGGATGTGGCCTCGTTCCTGCTGCACCGCTGCCGCGCGCGCCACTGCCATCAAACCGGTCCCCTCCTCTCCCTCCTCGACCCTCATCACCCGATCCTCCACTCGCACCGTCCGCCTCTCCCGGCGGTGGAACCCAATCCGGGTCTTTCTCCCGTGCCCGTGGTCTCTGTGCCTCCGCCACCGGTGCGGGAGGACCATGAGACCCCCATTGCTGCAACTCCCCACGCCTCCTCGCCGAGGTTGCATCGTCCCACCCAATCTCCTCCTCCCCATGAAAGAAAATTTTTAATTGAAAAGAGGCTCTAGATGCCGGCGTTGGGAGGCCTCAAATCTACGCCCCTGGTATCGTACAACTACTCTCCTTGTCAAACTTATGTTATAGCATGTTTAGGCTCTAGTGGGTTAGACAATAGGGGGTACAACATTTCTAGGTTTCCCCATTTGTACCCAACTCATTTCTAGTCATTTCATTCCTCGTTATTCTCACATGGTATAGAGCAAGTTCCCTAGTGGGAACGTTTTCTAGGGCCCACCACTATTACGAAAAAAAAAATTCCTTACCTGCCCGGAGCGCGCTTCGCGCCTGCCCTAGTCGCGCCCCGTGCGCCTGCCCTCCCGTCGCGTCCCCTGCCCTTAGCGGCCCGTCGCGCCCCTTAAGGCCCCTTCGCGGCCCCTTCGCGGCCCTTCGCGGCCCCTTCGCGGCCCTTCGCGGCCCCCTCACGGCCCTTCGCGGCCCCTTCGCGGCCCTTCGCGGCCCCCTCACGGCCCTTCGCGGCCCCTTAACGGCCCGTCGCGGCCCCCCTCACGGCCCTTCGCGGCCCTCTTCGCGGCTCTACGAGGCCCCCCTCACGGCCCTTCGCGGCCTCGCCCCGTCACCTGCTGCGGCCCCGCCCTGCCCCTCTCGCCAGTCGCGGCCTCCACCTGCAGCAGCCGCCGAGGAGCCCTGCAGCAGCCGCTGTCTCTGCCGCCACCGCCGAGCCTGCCTCCGCCAGTGTGACGAGCCGCCGCCGCCGCTGCTGTCGCTTCTGCCCCGGCCCTGCCCTGCTGCCGAGCCGCGGCCCTGACCTGCCGCCCAGTTGCGGCCCCGACCCTGCCGGCGCACCACGGCCCTGCCCCACCAGTAGCGGCCTCCCTACCCACCCGCCCCTGGTAAGCGCACCGCCAAACCGCGCCGCCCTGCCTAGCCGAGCCGCCCTGCCTAGCCGCGCCACCCTATCGAGTCGCGTCGCTACTGCTGCTCCTGCTGCTCTTACTGCTCCTGCTACTGCTGTTATGGCTGCCCCCAACGTACTCAAATTCGATGCTGAGGGTCGGGCAGTAGATTTTGAGGTCTGGGTCGATGATCTACAGCTGTTCCTGCAGTGCAATAGCAAAGATCAGGTCTCGCTTTTTGATCTCACGTCTGGCGCCTCTGCTGCACCTGCTGCCACTGCTGATAGTGCTGTTCGCTCACAGTGGACCACTTGCGATGCTGCTGCCCGCCTTGCTATTCGTAGTCACCTGCCGTCTGCTGAGCGCGCGCACTTTAGTCAGTACAAGACCGCTAGGACTCTGTACGACGCTGTTGTTGCGCGCTACTCCTCCCCTGCCACTGCTGCCCTTAGTCGCCTCATGCTGCCGTACCTGTTCCCTGACCTAGCCGCTTTTGCCACAGTCGCTGACCTCATCACGCACCTCCGCACTAGTGACACCCGCTACCGCGCTGCGCTTCCTGCCGAGTTCTGCGCCAAGAACCCCCCCCCTATGTACATCACTCTCTACTACCTCGTCACCCGGCTCCCTGACTCCCTTTGCTCGGTCAGGGACCACTTCCTCTCCCTCTGCCCCACCACGCTCACCGTTGACCTCCTCGAGGAGCGCCTCCTTGCAGCTGAGAAGAGTATAGTCGCTGTAGGGGCCTCTCGTGGTGACCCTCGCGCCCCTTTCTTTGAGGGGTGCTCCCCCTCTCCCCTCTTGCCCTCTGTTGCCTCTGCTGCTACTGTCGACCTCGTTGGCACGGAGTCAGTCGGCGCTGCGTCTGCTCCTAGTGGGAGGCGCCGCACCAGCAAGGGCAAGGGGGGCAAGGGGTGTGGAGGGGGCGGCGGGGGCGGCGGTGGTGGCGGTGGAGGTGGCGGAGGGGGTGGGGGTGGAGGTGGAGGTGGGAGTGGTGGCTCGGGTGGGGGCTTCGGTGGCGGCGGTGGAGGTGGAGGCGGCGGAGGCAGCGGGAGTGGGGGTGGAGGTGGCGGCGGCGGGGGTGGGGGGGGCAGTGGTGGGCAGCGGGGAGGCGCTAGCGGTGACCAGCGCCACCAGCAGCAGCGCTCCCGTGAGACCCTGTCGCCTCAGCAGCTCCGTGAGTGGTACGCTGGGCGTGGGAGGTCTGGGGGTGCTGGTCCCTGCACTTACGTTCTTCGCACCGGCGACCGCAGTGGAGAGGCGTGCGGCGGCCCACACACCACACCTCGCTGCTTCGGCCGCCTGACTGACGCCTGGCGTACTCAGTTCCCTGGCTCTGCTGAGATCCCTCGCTGGGATATTCTGCTTAAGTCGGGGGTTGCTACCTTTGATCTTGACTTTGATGCTATCCTTGCTGCTATGTATGCTGTGTCTATTAGTGCTGAGGGTGACTGTTACCTGTGTGTTCCGCCCGACCCGGACATTGAGGCTGCTGCACTAGGTGCTAGTGAGTCTACTGCTCCAGGTGCTGGTGAGACTGCTCTCTCAGGTACAGAGTCGGCTCAGGTCTTACACACTTTCACCCTTGACTCGGGTGCTTCCCGATCCTTCTTTCGCGACTGTACCACACTCTCGCCGCTCAGTCGGCCTGTGGCAGTCTCTCTGGGTGACCCCTCTGGGGGACCAGTTGTGGCCCGTTCCTCCACTGTTCTCCCGTGTCCTGCGGCTCCGTCCGGCTCGCTGTCTGGTCTTCACCTCCCCTCGTTCTCTACGAACTTGGTGGCGGGTGCTGATCTTCAGGATGGGGGTGTTCACTAGTTCACCCCTGCCTATCAGCGTGTGACACACTGCACGTGTGCTCGGACGGGTCGTCACCTGGCCACGTTCACCCGTCGGCCAGGGTCCAGCCTGTACACCCTTACCACTGAGTCTCCTCCTGTCACTGCGGCTAGTCAGGTAGCCGCGTCGGGTCAGGTGTTTGCTGCGGCGTCCCGGTCTGGCCCTGAGTCTGCCCCCTGCTCTTGTCGTCTCCTGTCTCACGAGACTCTCCTTTGGCACCACCGCCTTGGTCACCCCTCCCTGCCTCGTCTCCGAGGCATGGCCTCCCGTGTCCTTGTCTCTGGTCTCCCCCCTTCCCTTCCTCCCCTTCCTCCGGGGCCTGCTCCTACCTGCGTTCCCTGCGTCGAGGGCCGGCAGCGCGCCGCTCCTCACTCCTCCGAGTTTCCTCCGACAGAGGCTCCCCTGTAGACTCTTCACATGGACGTGTGGGGCCCAGCCCGCGTCCGTGGACAGGGTCACGAGCGTTACTTCGCGTTACACCACAGTCTTCCCCTTGCGCCGCAAGGGTGAGGTCACTGAGGTGTTGATCGACTGGATCCGCGCTGCTCGTCTCCAGCTCAGAGAGAGTTTCGGCTCGGACTTTCCTGTTCTGCGTCTGCACTCAGACAGAGGTGGAGAGTTTTCCTCCGACCTTCTGCAGGCCTACTGTCGGGCGGAGGGCATCCGCCAGACGTTCACGCTTCTGGCCTCTCCACAGCAAAATGGGATTGCTGAGCGCCGCATTGGCATGGTCATGGATGTCGCTCGTACGTCCATGATCCATGCGGCTGCTCCCCATTTTCTGTGGCCGTTCGCGGTTCAGTACGCGGCGCATCAGATCAACCTTCAGCCCCGGGTCTCCGTGCCGGAGACCTCCCCTACTGTGGTGGACGGGGAAGGTTGGCGATGCGTCTGCGTTCCGTGTCTGGGGATCTCGAGCTTTCGTCCGCGACTTGTCTGCGGACAAGCTGTCCTCCCGTGCCGTTCCCTGCGTCTTCCTTGACTTCCCCCCTGACGCGCCTGGCTGGCAGTTTTACCACCCCACCTCGCGCCGTGTTCTGTCCTCTCAGGACATCACGTTTGACGAGTCGGTTCCCTACTACCGTCTCTTCCCCTACCGCACTGCCCCCCTCCCCCCCCCGCCGCTCTTCCTCACGCCAGGTCCTCCCCAGGTAGACCCCCTCCCCCCTCAGGGTCCTGCCCCCTCAGGTGTGTCCCAGGTAGACGCAGTCGAGCCTGTCGAGGTAGCGGTTGACTCTGGTGCTGCTCGGGGTGCTGAGCCTGCGGGTGCTGGGTCTAGGGGTGCTGAGCCTGAGCGTGCAGAGTCTGGGGGTGCTGAGCGTGGGGGTGCTGCGCCTGGGGTTGCTGAGTCTGGGGGTGCTGAGACTGGAGGTCCTCCGAGTGTCCCGTTGCGGCGGGAGCCCCTCTCTCCACGACAGCTTCGCGAGTGGTACGCTCGGCGCTGTAGCCGTGCTGCTGGAGCTGGAGGGCCTGCTGCAGGAGGTGCTGCTGGTGCTGGAGCTGCTGGAGGTGCTGGAGGTGCTGCTGGTGCTGGAGCTGCTGGAGGTGCTGCTGGAGCTGGAGCTGCTGGAGCTACTGGTGGTGCTGCGGGAGTTGTAGCTGGAGACCCTGGAGCTGAGGGTGCTGGTGGTGTCTCTGCTGGTTCTGGAGGCGCTGCGCGGCCGCGGCGGTACTTCGTTCCGCTCCTTCAGCAGGTTCTTGGCCTCCCGCCTGCTCCTGGTCCTCCTCCCCCTTTAGAGTGTCCTTTGCCTGTCTAGTCACAGTCACAGTTACAGCCTGCCTCGCCAGTCCCTGGTCCGTCTCCCTACACTCGTCCGACCGGAGGTCTTACGGAGCGTCGTGAGCCTGAGTCTCGTCCTGCGTCGCCTGAGTCTCGTCCTGCGTCGCCTGTTCGTGCTGCTCGCACTGGTCGTCGTGTTCCGCTTCAGCGTCCTCCTGCTGTCCCAGGCACACACCAGATGGCACTTCGTCTTTCCACTGCTCCACAGCGTGTCCCTCTGCCGTCTCCTCCTGCGTCCTCTCTTCCAGCTCTTGCTGACCCGGGGTCCGACTCCCTTCGTGCTTCTAGTCCTACTGTCACGCGTCTCCTGGCTACAGTTGTCACTGACCCTTCCTTTGTGTCCACTGCTGCGTCTGCCTTAGTTGCTGAGCTTGTCGACTTTGCTGCTCACTGTCGACTCGACTACGCCACTAGTCTTGTTGATGAGTCTGAGTCTGTCTGTCCTCCGTCCGTCGGGGGTGAGTGTGCTCTTAGCACGGACGTCCTTGAGGACAGGCAGGAGGAGTTTGAGTGCTTTGCCGCTGCTTTACCTCATCTCGTGTCCATGCTGATTGCCCCTGAGGGAGACCCGGATGCACCAGACATCCCGACCCCGCGCTCTTGCGCAGAGGCGATAGAGGGTTCCTACTCCTCTCAGTGGCAGTCAGCCATGGACGCAGAGATGGCTTCTTGGAAGTCCACAGGCACCTACGTCGACGAGGTTCCCCCGCCTGGGGCGAACATCGTCAGTGGCATGTGGATTTTCAGGGTGAAGCGGCCGCCGGGTTCTCCGCCTGTCTTCAAGGCGCGTTACGTTGCACGAGGCTTCAGTCAGCGTGAGGGAGTTGACTTCTTCCAGACCTTCTCCCCTACCCCGAAGATGACCACTCTTCGGGTTCTGCTGCACGTCGCCGCTCAGCGTGACTACGAGCTCCACTCTCTTGACTTCAGCACTGCTTTCCTACAGGGTAGCCTGCACGAGGAGATCTGGCTGCGCCGCCCACCTGGCTTCACTGGGTCGTTTCCTCCTGGTACCCAGTGGAGCCTCCGACGGCCGGTCTACGGTCTCCGCCAGGCACCCCGTGAGTGGCACGACACACTGAGGACGACTCTTGCTGCTCTTGCGTTTGCTCCTTCTACTGCTGACCCCTCGCTGTTTCTACGCACCGACACGACTCTGCCGCCGTTCTACGTTCTCGTGTACGTAGACGACTTGGTTTTTGCTACTGCTGACACTGAGGCACTCGCCCACGTGAAGTCGGAGCTGCAGAAGAGACACACGTGCACAGACCTGGGTGAGCTGACAAGCTATCTTGGCTTGCGGATCACCCGGGACAGAGCACAGCGCACCATTACCTTGACTCAGTCACACATGGTGCAGCAAGTCCTTCAGCGCTTCCGCTTCACGTACTCCTCGCCACAGCCCACTCCTCTGCCTACGCGCCACTCGCTCTCAGCTCTGCCTTCGCATGAGTCCGTAGAGCCGAGTGGCCCGTATCCAGAGCTTGTGGGCTGCCTCATGTACCTGATGACCTGCACTCGACCCGACCTTGCATACCCTCTTAGCATCCTAGCACGCTGTGTCGCTCCTGGCAGACACAGAATGGAGCACATGGATGCTGCTAAGAGGGTGTTGCGCTACTTGTGCAGTACATTGGGCATGGGGCTCATGCTTGGAGGGCGACGTTCAGTGGTCCTCACTGGTCACGCAGACGCTTCTTGGGCTGACGACTTGGCTACGCAGCGGTTGTCACAGGGTTACACCTTCAGCCTTGGTTCCAGCTCTGTTTCGTGGCGGTCTACCCGCTCATCTTCTGTTCTCGGCTCCAGCTGTGAGGCCGAGATCTATGCAGGGGCCATGGCTGCACAGGAGTTACGCTGGCTTACCTACCTGCTGACCGACCTGGGAGAGCCGCCTCGTTCTCCTCCAGTTCTGTACGTAGACAACAAGGCCATGCTGGCCTTCTGTCAGGAGCACAGACTGGAGCACAGAACGAAGCACATTGCTCTTCGCTACTTCCTTGCACGTGAGCTGCAGCAGCGTGGTCAGCTGCGCCTTTCTTACGTGGCCTCTCAGGCCAACACTGCTGATATCTTTACCAAGGCACTTCAGCGTTGTGATCATCAGCGCTTCTCTACTATGTTAGGTCTTGTGCCTACCTGGCCTCACTTGCTTACCTCTTGACTTTGCTTTGTACTGTGATCTCTATACATATACCTGCATGCTTACACTTGCTAGGTTGTGATCACTGTACCTCTTATTATATTATCAAACTGCATGTGAACTGGTCTTGTGACCGCTTGCTTGTGCTCGGAATTTGTGTGGTATCCTTGAGATCCACCCTGAGCTTGCTTTGCTTTTCTTGACTGGTCTTGTGACCTCTTGTTCTCCCCCACTTTGCCTATGGGGATGTGTCAAACTTATGTTATCGCCTGTTTAGGCTGTAGTGGGTTAGACAATAGGGGGTACAACATTTCTAGGTTTCCCCATTTGTACCCAACTCATTTCTAGTCATTTCATTCCTCGTTATTCTCACACTCTTCCCCCCCTTCCATTCTCGCTGCCGTTAAACGACCTAAAGCCAATTCCGCGCGCGACCTGCAAATTTCGCGCGCGACCTTGGCGAATGTCGCTTCTCAAAGCCTTTAGCTCCGGCGCAGCCCTAGCGATGTGCGCCTATTGGGCGCGCGGAGATGCTCTAAAACGCGGGACCTGCAGGTTACAAGAGGAGAAGATTTCTAACATTGCTGCCACGTATTGAAGCATGGCACCTTTTTTAGGCGCCTAAAAAATCGTCTAACAGTTGCTGCCACGTATTGAAGCATGGCACTTTTTTTTAGGCACCTAAAAAAATCGTCTAATAGTTGCTGCCACGTATTGAAGCATGGCACCTTTTTGCGGCGCCTCAAAAATTGTCAAACCAGCTCGGCGTAGGCGTCGACGGAGACCGGCTTCTTTGGGGTGCGCCCGGTCTGCTCCTCGTCGATGAACCGCCAGCGCAGCCTATCGGCGTAGTTCTGCGGGTGCAGCCACAACTTCTTCGCCTGCCTATCGCGCAGGATCTCTAGCCCGAGGTACTACTCCACCGGCGAGATCTCGCGCAGCTCAAAGGTGGCCTCCAGAAGCTCCTTCAGCATCGCGGCGAGCAGGTCGTCGACGTAGGCCAGCACCCAGCAGGCCACTTCATCGTCGCCGACCTTGAAGTAGAGGGCCTCGTCGACCTGGCTCTTCTTCCAGCAAGCGCCGACCAGCACGTCTTTGAGCGCCTTGTACCACAGCAGCGGTGACTGCTTCAGCCCGTACAGACTCTTCAGCAGCTTGCACACCCGGCCGGTCCCGTCGTTGTAGTAGTCCGGCTGGTACATGTACAACACCCGGTCCAGCTTGCTCTGCAGCAAGGCATTGTTCATGCCGAGCTGCATCAGGTTAAGGTCGCGGACGGCGATGATGCTGAGGAAGATTCTCAGCGTGACGTAGCTGCTCACCGGCGCGTACGTCTCGTCATAGTCAGCGCCATACACCTACATGAAGCCCTTCACGACCAGCCTCGCCTTCTCCCGGGCGACCGTGTCGTCGACGTGGTGCTTGGTCATCAAGATCCACCGGTTCTTCATGATGTTCACCCCGCGTGGGCGTTCGACCAGCTCCCAGGTGCCCATGCCGTTGAGACTGCGGATGTCCTCGTCCATGGTGGCCTTCACCCCTTGCCCTTCCAGCTCGCCAACGCCTCCTTCACCGTCATGGTCGCGATGTCCCAGCGGTGCTCGGGGTCGGCGTATATGTCGGGGTCGAGCTCTGGCAAGTCGACATCGTCCTCGGCGTCGTTGTACAACGGCTCATCCTCGACATCGTCGTTTAGCGTTGTGAAGGCGGCCGGCGGCAGGCACACGTGGTAGGTCAGTAACTCAGGTGGCCTCCAAAGTCGGCCTCAACGTTGCGGCCCAGGCTCTTTGGCGTTCACCTCCACCAGGTCGCTGTCGGTGGACTCCGTGCCCCCCGACTGCTCCCCTGCATCAACTCCGGCTCCACTGCCCTCACCTGCCTGCTGCACCCAAGTCTCCGTGCCCCCATGACTTCTCCCCTGTCGTCGGCTCCTCTGCCAACTGCCCGGTCGCCGACGGCTTCTTGGTCGGCTGCGCTGCTTGCAACTCCCCTGTCGGTGGCTTCCTTGCCGACACCTCCTTCGCCGGATCCACCAAAGCGGTTGCTTCTCCTCTGCGTGCTGCTCCCCTGTCGGCGTTAACTTCTTTCCCACGCCGACTTGCTTGACGCCACGTCGGCCACCGGCGATGTTCTTGGCCGGCGCCACAGGCGACTCCCCACTTCTTCCCTCATCGCCACTAGCCGACGTCGATGTCGGCTCACGCAGGTCGGCTACAAGGGGTGGGGCAGGAGGGGCAGGGGAAGGGGTTGAGGGCGGACGTCTTCGGCGTCTTCATCAGCAAGCTCACCAACCTCGGCATGCAGAGGAAGTGTCACCGTCGAGGTGTCCGTCGGCAGGTTGACCTGCGTCCGCCCCGACGCCGGCCCGTGCGTCGACTTCCACACCTCCAGCGACATAGTCCCGTAGAACACCACGGCCGACGTGGTGACCACTCTGTTGTCTGTGAGGTCCAGGATCTCCCAGCCCTTTCTCTCCTCCGACACACCGAGGTGAAGGCCCCACCAGGCCTTCAGCTTCAGCTTGCCACCGCGCTGCTGCTCGGGGACCAGAAACTGCGCCATGCAGCCCCACAGACGGGCCAACGTCAAGTTGGGCTTCTTGCCAGTCAGCAGCTGGTACGGCGTCGTCTCTGCTAGCAGCGTCGACCTCTCCAAGTAGTTGCGCACCCAGACGTGAGCAAGCCTCACGTGCCACCTGGCCGGCGTCGACGTCGCCGCGGAGACGATAGCCCGCAGAGCAACCGTCTCCGTCGTGGTCGACGTCGTCCCCACAAGCTCCCCAATGGTTCCCATCACCTTGGCATTCCCAACACCAATCAGAGCAAAGCACCTGAAGCGGCAGCCACAAACTTGATCTTCCCAGGGGGTTTTACCTCATCAAGCAAATCTTCCCGTGGGGTCATATGACTTGTGCAACCTGAATCGATCACCCAGTGAGTGAGGGGTTGCATCACAACCTTCCTAACTGAACCCACATCACCCCCACCTTCGGCCTTGTTTTTCTGCAGCCTACGCACAGATAGGAGGTTAGCAGACAACCCCTCAACCAGCAGCACATTCCTGAGCCCCACAAGCTCCCCATTGGTTCCCATCACCTTGGCATTGCGAACACCAATCACAGGGAGCAAAGCACCTGAAGCGGCAGCCACAAACTTGATCTTCCCAGGAGGCTTTACCTCATCAAGCAAATTTGCCCGTGGGGTCATATGACTTGTGCAACCTGAATCGATCACCCAGTGAGTGAGGGGGTGCATCACAGCCTTCCCAACTGAACCCACATCACCCCCACTCCCTTGCACATCCTTAACCATGAGGAACATCCCAGGGTCGGCTTTACCATGTGCACCTTCACCGTGTGCATTTGAACCTTGTACAGCACCACCTCGTGCACGTTCACCACTTGGCGGCTTCATGCCTGGGGGTGCCCATCCTCCAGGCCGGCTGAAACACTTGAACCACGGGTGTCCAGCCTTCTTGCAATACCAGCAGGCTCCTTCCATTCTGGTGCTCCCCCCTGCCACCAGAGCTCCCATGCCCCTCGTTGTAGTCACCTCGGCCTCTCCCTTTGCCAAAGCCTCTCCCACGGCCTCGGCCTCTCCTACCCCCTCTTCCTCTGCTGCCTCCTGCAGCTCCATACCCCTCATCAGTCTTGTTGGCAGCACCACCTCCCGTGTGGTGCCTGCGGAAGTCCTCCTGCAGAATCTGCTGCCGTAGCCACTCAGGCGTCCATGGTCTTGCTGAGTGTTGAGGGTGGGGATGAGGTTGTCCTACGAGCTGTCGAGCACCGATATAATCTTGGTGCACTGCTGCATCTGCGACACCGTGCTGCCCGCCGCTGCCATTCTCGCATAAGTGTCCTTGATGTTGTAAAGGACCAGCTTCACATCGTCTCCCTGTCGCATGGAGAGGGCAGCCAGCTCCTTCTCCAACACGATCACCATCGGCAGCGTGTTGGGCTGAATCACATCGCGCAGTAGCTTCCACGCTTTTGGTCCGGAGTCATCCAGCTCCACCAAGTCCTTGATATGCTGGAACATGTCGTTGTTGACCGATTGTAGAATGAGGTCGTATAGCACCGCGCTCCTCTCAATCCATCGATCACGCGCCTCTCTCCTCAGGTATCTTGATTTCTCCCATCGCAAGTTTCAGCAGCTTGTAGTGCTTGAAGGCGCTCCTCATCCGCCCGCTCCATTCCTCATAGTTAAAACCATCCAACGCCTCAATCTTGGATGGTGGCGGCTCACTCCTCTTCTCAGCTGCAACTCCACTCTCTTGACTCATCTTTTCTTCACCCATCTCATGCTTCAGCTCCCCCCTTGCTGTCCACACCGAAGTCCCAAAAACTTTTCACAAGTGTCGGCGCCAACGAAATTTCGGCAGAGTTTCCCCTTAGCGGAAGTCACATCCAACCTCTATAACTCCACTTAGGCACGCCCACAGGCCATGGTGGGTCTAGGAGGGTCTTCACACCTCCGTAGACTCTTCACAAGGTCCTCAATCCGCTCTGATGCCACTTGTTGGAGACTAAGGACGGAGTCTATGAAGATTAGGGCCGAAATTACTCAAAATCGTTGGACTAAGTTTCTGGACAGAATTGTCGACTTCACAAGAAACACCGTCGACAAAAAACGCACTGTTCAAACGTCACTAATTCCAAATATGTTGTAGCTCTAGACCATAGCTACAATTCCCAAGTTGGATCGTATTAAGAGGTGAAGTAAAACTGGAGTTATCAATTTTGGCGCACTAGGGGGTATGCTGCCATAGAAACTTAACTCAGTCACAACTGTTCTCAAGATTCGCACAAAAACGTTAGAGTAACAATAAACCAGGTAGGCGGGAAGAGGAGGACGAGAGGGAAGGTTCCCAAGGAGTTCCAACCAAGGAAACCCCATAAGCACAAAAGATTCCCTCCCTATAGCAACCCCACTTTGTCTTTTGTCACTTTCCAACCCATGCCATCCACCTCACCCCAACTTGGCCACACTTGCCAACCTGGTTTGGCTTCTCCCAACCACTCGGAATCATCTACAGTGATGATGACGAATTTCCCAACCCCCAAAAGTATTTACCTCATATTGAGTCACTCCACAAATTCCCAAAGTCGTCGCATCACAATCAAAGCTTCGAACGAACTTTCTCATTCTTGCTCCGATCGCGGCGATTCGTGGTTCGTCGGGAAGCTCTCGAGCAGAGGAGTCATTTCATATAGATGCTCATGCAGAATAAAATTCACACACACTCAGAGAATCCAAACCATACTAAACACAAATTCTTGCACACGCTCACACCACACATGCAACGCACGAACATATGATGGGAGGCAGACAGGCGTGAATGCAAATGATACTATCACATAACAATACTTACCAAGGAAACAACAAAAGGTAGGTAAGTCAAATATTCAGTAATATGGCAGCCGGACATCATGGCAACAAAGGTAACTTACGTTGTGTAATAAGTCACATATCCTTTCTTCGGGAATCCGGCAACTCTCTTCTTGGAAAGGTACAAAACAATCCCATGGGTGCGTCCTGCTTGTTGGCGAAGAGAAGTAGGGTGATGACCCGTGTCTTCTCGCCGTCGTGCGTGAGCGGATGCTCATCAATCCGCGGCTGCCTCATCGCGCCAACGAGGGCATCCTGCCGTTGGATGGCGAGCTTATGCTTGTTGGTTCCAGCATGTCGCGTGAAGGCCTGCTTCTGAACGTCAACAACTCCTTGGCTGCCCCTTCCGGTCTTGCCCGACAGTCCTGCATTTTCCAAGCAAACTGAACAGTTGAAAACAAGGAGACCACTTGAGGTTTTGACAGGTTACAACCGAGCAAATTGACCTTGCCATTGGGATTTTAATATTCTGAGAGCAACAGTGTAGAGCTGCTGACTGATGGTTCGAGGCAGCAGCTTCGGGTACGAGCAGAAGCGGGACGTCGGTGGGTACCGTCCCAGGCATTGCTGGACCGCGGGCCCAGTTGAGCTTCGACTGTACGAGGAGAGAAGCTAGGGAAGCCGAGGCAGGAGCTGGTGGTTGAGATGCCGGTGGAATCTGGCGAGAAGCTGGGCACGCCTCGGCAGGAGTTGGTGGTTGAGATGCCTTTGGAATTTGTCGAGAAGTTGGGGACGCCTCGGCGGGAGTTGACGGTAAAATCGGTAACGTCATCGGTACAGAGTCAGTAACATCAGTGGGTGGCGTCGTTCTAGCAATATCGGGGTCGCCATTAGAATCTGGAGGTGCGAAAGTCAAGGTAGGAATAGCTGATGCGGAAACATTAGGATTTATACTACGCGGTGGAGTGATGGCTTTCGATAGCAATCACGACAGCTGGTCTAAACCCGTGCGTGCTATCTCGACTTCGATGTCGTCAGCCTCGTCATCGGCAGCATCTCCCTTGACGAGTCCAGCAATAGCGGCAGTGGATGCTACGAGAGGAGAATGGAGGGGCGTCAGCCGAGTAAACAGCGAAACCTTTGCAAAGCTAACCGAGCCAAGAATGGGGTGAAGAAGATGAAGAAGGGAGGGCTGGCCCACCTCACCGTAGATTGGTCGAAAATGACGAAACCCTACATGCAGGCAAGGATAGTCCACGAAAATGGATGTCCCATGTTTTTGGCACGTACCACCAGCGACACAATTCGCAACGTGATGTTGTGGTATCTTGCTAGCCCAAAGCACGTGATTGGGTACTCCATGTGATTACCAAAAATTTCCCAATCCTTGTCAGGTTGACAGATGATGGCGACAGCACATCTAGGCAGGAGCAACGCCAGATAGAGTGAAGATGTTGTTTTTCGTGATTCACGGTGTCGGCGGGAAATTTTGGCAAAAAAATGGCCAATTTCCATGAATCTAGGCAATTTCGCCAACAATTATATTCTCGAGACAATGGGATTCAAATCAGGGGTACACGGCAAAAGTTGACGGAAAATTCAGCGTTGGTACATCAAAACTAGTTGAAAAATCAGAGCATCCATGAGAAAAATAGCATTTGAATCAGCATGGAGGCCCGAAAATACTATGAAAATCAGCATTCAAAAGGCCAAATCAGGGAAACAATTCATGATGTTTAAGTCCCTCGATTGTACCCCTCATAGTCCATGGCTAGCTAGGACTATGTAAACTCATTCTAAGCAAGGTCATTCTATGACTTCCGCTATGTAAAACTCTTGGCATCTTAAACAGTCCACTTGTTTTATTGGTTATGTTAGTACGTTCTGCTGCGATCAGGAGTTGATCGTAACCAGGATTACCTCGGGAAGGTTCGCACACAACTGAGTGGTAGTGGTGGGCCCTTGATCTCAAATCAGAGTGAATGTAAACTGATTCAGATAATTAAAACATGCAAATACAAGCATATAAATAAGAGTCCAGGTGGAATACGAAACGACCTAACTAGTCCTGTACTCTAAGGGGTACATTCCCTTATAGCAGCGAAATCCAACCGTGCGACTCCAGACGGTTACGAAACTGTTCGGGCAGAACCCTTGCCACTGCTGCTTCTTGATGCTGTCCGCCCTGACGGTCCAGATGCTCCGTAACCGTAAGCGACTCTTCGCGTCATTCTGCCTCTTCGCATTCAGGCTCGATATTGTGTGTTTCACTTGCTGCGGTTAGGAGTGCACAGTGCCTTTCTCATTTCACTATTCGTAACACCCCCCTTCACTCCTCGCCGTAGCCGGTCTTGACCCGCTTGACTACTCCGCTGATTTCGGAGCAGTGCTGGTACTGCTGTCGTGGCAGTCGCTTCATGAGGAAGTTAGCTGCCATGTCACCCGTCGGGCAGTAGGTCAAGTCAACCTTCCCCTTGTCGACTTCGTCCTTTACGAAGAAATACCGCAGCGCAATGTGTTTGGTGCGGTTGACGAATCCTGGCTTGTTTGCGATTCTGATCGCGCTCTGGTTGTCGCAGTGAAGGTGGAAGTTCGGCGAAGTTTGTATTTTCGCCTCTTGCAGCAGCTCCTGTAGGTAGAGCCCTTCGCGAACGGCTGCCGTCGCGGCGATGAATTCAGCTTAGCGAATTCCAGGAGATGGGTCCTGTTGGTTTGAGGCGGTACAGGAACCCGGTTCTGGACCGTCGATTGTTGGGGTCAGCAGCATGATCGGCGTCCACATAGCCGATGAGGTTAAAGGACGTGGTTGGGACTGTGGAGTAGCAGAGCCCGACGTGGGCGTTGAGATGAAGAATTGCAGAGCGCGCTGAAGATCTAGACGATTCTCAGCCGATGGTTTTCGTGAGTACTGAGCCAGTTGGCTCGCGATGTACAAGAGATCGGGCCTGCAAGTGACAAAGGCGAAGAGCAGGCATCTCAGCTGCTGCTGTTAAGTCTGGAGTCCAGCTGGGTACAGGGCTTTGTTGTCAGGCTTGTGGTTCGGTCCGGGAGTGCGGTAAGGGCTGGAGAGCAGTACAGCCAAGTTGCGTACTTGGCTGCTGAGAGGTGAATGGCTTCTGGTGAGTAGGAGATGTTCAGCCCAAGGAACTGCTTCACGTCATGGTTGCAGGTGATGTCGAGATTCTTCTCGAACTGCTCAAGCAGTTCGTTGCTTGACCCTGTGTAGAGGAGGTCGTCGACATAGACCGTAAGCAGGATGTATTTGCCGCGGAAGTCTCGGCGGTACATCCTTGGATCGTGAGGCAGTTGCTTGAAGCCTACCTCAAGCAGGATGTTGTGCAAGTACTGTTGCCAGAGCCTTGGCGCCTGTTTGATCCCGTAAAGGGATTTTCGCAGTTGGCACACACGTGATTCTCCTTCGCCTTATGTGTGCGGCTGCTCCACATAGATCACCGCGTCCACTAACGCGTAATGGAACGCGTTCTTCACATCGATTTGGCGAAGTGGCAAGTGTCTTGCGGCGGCGATGGCGAGTAGAATTCTGACTGAGGTGTGACGGCTGACCGGCGCAAACGTCCGTCGAAGTCGATGCCGTGCCTCTAATCGTAGCCGCGCACGACCTAGCGTGCTTTAAATCGCTCGATCGTGCCATCCACTGCGGTCTTCACGCGGAAGACCCATTTGCCAAAGAGAAACCTTCTCCCCTTGATTGCGGCGCGATCGACGAGCACCCAGGTGTCGCGGGAGTCGAGCGCCTTGATTTCTGCATCGCGCCACTATTCGCTGTGTGGTCCCGTGATTGCTTGGCGTGGATTCTTAAGCTCGATGACACGTGGTGTTGTTGAGGTGGCGGTGTGGAGCCCGAGAAGCTGCAGTCCTGAGACGGTGCTGTCGTGGCGATGCTGCGGGATAACTTCCTGCACGTCATCGTCTTCGCTCTCTGGTTCAGGTGGTGCTGGCGGTGCTGCGCCTCTGCTGTTCCTCCTGTTCCGCCGACTTTTTCTCCAGGGGAGTCTTCGTCGTCGTCATCGCTGCTGTGGCGATCACCTCCTATGAACTCGCATCTTGTGTCTTGCTCCAGGATGGCTGCGGCGGCTTCGTCCTCGGGTGTGGCATTGGCGTAGATGCGGTTCGCATTTGTCCGCTCGTCTTCGCGGAACTGCTCGAGGAAGATTCGCTCGTAGAATATCACATCGCGCGCGTTTGTGATTTTCCGGTTGATGAGGTCCAGAATGAGCCACGCCTTGTACTCGTGGCTAATGTCGAGGTGTATTCCACAGCGCGCGCGGCTTGCGAATTTGCCGATGGTTGACGTTGGCTGGTGGTACTGCACCATGCACCCCCATGCGCGAAGCATGGATGTGTCGCCGGTGAGGACAAGTTGCTCTTTTACTTCAGGTGCGGGGACATGTTGCCGGTGATGGCAGTGGTTGATAATAGGTTATGCACCCGTGGTGCATCGCGTAAGTCCAGTACGTTGGTGGAAGCTTTGATTGCTTCAGGAGCGCTCGCACCTTTGTCATGAGCGTGCGATTCGTGCGCTCGGCAACACCTTGCTGCGGGTGTGCGTAGGGGAGGGAGATATGGTGCTCGATCCCCTTCTGCGCCAAATAATCTTGCAGCTCCTTGCTGCGAAATTCCGTTGCGCCGTTCGATTGCCAGATCTTCAGCTTCTTCCCAGATTGCCGCTGCGCGTGCGCCAGCCAGAGACGGAAGACCTCGTATGCTCTGCTTTGCGCCTCCACATTTACGATCCAGACGTTGCGGGTTCCCGCTTCGACGAAGGTAAGGGTGTACTGCTCGTCGTTGGTTCCGCAGTTGCCTACGACGAGGAAATCGTTGTACACTTTGTGCATCTTTGGATTTCCAGGTTGCAAAAGGGGGGATGGCTGGTGGCTTAGCGCAGCTTTGGGGCAGACGGTGCAGTTGCACGGCTGTGTCGTGCTTCTTACTTCAGTGCCATCAGGGCGCATGAGTGTCCCGGGCACAAACACGCCAGCCTTGATGCAATTCTTCAGTGTCACGCGTGAGGGGTGACCGAGGCGCTGGTGCCAAAGGTCATCGTTGGCGCGAAGTCCAGAAGTGCCCATATAAAGTGCGCGCACTGCTTGCGGGTCTTCGTCAGGTACTGGGGCAGGATTCGCTGTTGCTTCTTCAGCTTCTTCTTCTTCGTCGTTTGCCGTCGTCAGCATCAGTGCCAAAAATTCTCTGTCGAGAATCAAGGAGAAAAATATGTTAGTGGCAGGGATCGTGCCAGAGACAAAGGTAGGTTCGCGCGGTTCGGGATCAGGTCCAAAAACTGTGCGACGTGGGGTCGACGGTTCGTTGCCCCAATCGATGGTGTCCCAGGGATCGCCAGAATTGCCCCTGCCGCTGCATTCGCCGCCAGATGCGGCGCCCCAACCGCCACCAGCGCCAGCCCAGGTGCCGCCGGTGTTGCTCGTTCCCCATCCGCCGGCGCTTCCCCACCCCCATTCATTGGAGGCGCTGTCTTCTTCTTCTGCTCCCCAGGCGGCGCATGCGAATGTGCCGCGTGCCTCGGTGATGCTCTTTCGGCGAAGCTCCTCAGCTTCGCGGCGCGCCAGTTCTTCTTCCTGTGCGATGGTGAGTTTTGTCTTGGGGTCGCGCCAGTGGGGGTAAACCTTCAAAAACTCCTCCTTCGTGTAGGGTCGCGCCACTCCGTGATTATCGAAGGTTCCGCGACGTCGTCCCCGTAAGATGTTGTCGAATCGCTCCGCTGGTGTGCCGGGCAGTGTTGTTCCTGGCATCGGATTTGGCGGGCCGAAAACTCTCTCTGTTACTACTTCCAGTTCGAGTGCTGACATCGCTTCATCGGGCAGAGCGTGTCGCTCGGCTTCGGCTATGGTCGCAAGACCGCGCCCAGCGATCGCATTAGTCGAGGCGGTTGGCGTGTGGCAGTCCCTGCAGATGCCATCTGGGTCCGGGTGATGCAGCGCCAGCTCACGCGGATACGGGTGATGTGGCACCCATGGCCTTCCGTCAGGGTGCTTCCAGTCCGAACGGTGGATGTGCTCGAAGCGAAGTGGAACGAGATCGATTAGCTCGTTTGAGTCGCTGCTGCAGTCGGGGATGTCGAAATCCAGGATGTAAACTCCATTTTCGGAGTGTGCTCGTGTGATCTACATGCGAGTCTTTGTCGGCGACGAGTAGTGCAGAAGAATGTCGTGTGTGCGAGGGTCCGTGCTTAGCTCGACGCCGCAATCCATGAGTTGAGCGGCGGAGAGGAGATTGAAGCGCAGGTTTTGGACTATGAGCACATCATTAAGTGTGATGTGCGTGCGGCTTTCCCGTGCCTTGAGCACGACGATTCCTTGCGCACTTGCGCGCAGGGGGGTATTGTTTGCCACGGTGACGTAAAGGACTGTTGGGGTCGAGACGGCGTTGGAGACGAAATGCTCGGATCCGACCATGTGCTGCCCGCAACAGCTGTCCAGGTACCAAGTGCTGTAGCGCTTGTTGTCGTCACGTACGAGCAGCGCCAGTCGAGGCATGACGATGTGCGGTGTGTCGAACTTCAGAAATTTCTCGCGCGAGATCCAATCGATCGGTGCCGCCCGCGAATCAGGTACGTGCGGGGGGCTTTCAAGCAGCGGGACTGGAAGATTCCAGTCCTAATTGTCGTCGTCGATGAAATCGTGGCAGGTAGTGAACAGATTGTTATCCGTGAACGCTCCGATTGGGTGGCATGCAGGCTCATGTGATGGCGTGCGCACGCAGGGACGACGCGATCCGCTTATTTCCGTCATGGTCATGTTGCCGATGACGTTGCGGACGGGAGCAGGCTGTGACGGTTGTTGCTGTGATACTGAACCGCTGGGTTCAAGTTGCGCAATGGGGGTTGGTGCTTCTGGGCTTGACGCATGTCGTTTTGAGCGTCTTCTCGGTCGGACCAGGTGCTTGGATTGGTCTGGCGAGGGCGAGAGCGGAATTTGCATCGCTCTGCCATGTGCCCGAAGTTTCTGCAGATTTTGCAATAAAGGTGCCGCAACCGTCGCTCTTCCGTGTTATGTGCGTAGAAGGCGAGGCGTTCCCGGTCTCGTCGCGGCGCTGGTCGTTGCTAGTCCATGTCTCTCTGTTCGACGAGAAGGGCGGCGCATAGGCGGCTTCCGAGGTAACCCCCTGCTGTCGGACCAGCGCCTTACAGGGCCGCCATTCTGGGCCGAGCCCTTTGAGCACAATATTCACGAAGATCTCTTCGGAGATGGTGCTTCCCAATTTCACGATTTGTTCTCGTAGACTCAGACACTTATTAATGTAACTGTTGGCCTTCTCCCCTGGGGTCATTTTTGTCTCCAGTAGCTGCTGGAGTAGGTGGCTCGATGAAACCGAATCCTTTGGTTGATATACGCCGTTCAGATGTCGCCAAGCGTCGAGGGCTCGAGCTGACGTTGTTTTGTACGATCGAATGCGTAGCTGCTCCGCCGGTGACATATTTCGCAGCAGGACGCCGTACGCCATCAAAGATTCGTTGTAGTACTGCGCCCTGGCGTCGGCGGTGTCTACAGCAGGTCCCGCGTAACTTCCGTCAAAGTAGTGGACAATCTGTGTGTTTTGCAGCAGCAGTTCCAGCTCGAAGCTCCACGTATAGAAGTCTCTGCCGTCAAAACACACACTTGTCTTATATTTTATATGCTCAGGAACCTTGATTGAGTAGAGAGAAATGCTTCTTCGCTGGGACGGGGAGTCTTGGGAGTTGAGCCATTTGTTTCGAGGGAGAAGGTGTGCGGGGCGGTATTGTGGCCAGTTCAGGCCGGTTGAGAGGGTTGGGAAGATGTTCCCGCGTCGCCATTCCGTAATGTTTGGAGTCTCCAAGCTGGTGAGTCGCTGAAGCAGTTGCGCGAGGACGGCGGTTCCAATCGTCGTCGTCTCCTCGTTTGTCGCAGCCGGGTTGGATTGCGCTTCAGTGGTCAGATTCGTCTGACCTCCAGATCCTCCGGCCATCCTTACACGCGAGCGTGTGTCGGACGCCACCTTTCGATCGCCGAAGATTTTGGGGGTGGCAGTGCGAAGGATTCCCATGCTGCGATCTGAAGTTGATCGTAACCAGGATCACCTCGGGAAGGTTCGCACACAACTTAGTGGTAGTGGTGGGCCCTTGATCTCAAATCAGAGTGAATGTAAAATCATTGAGATGATTAATACATGCAAATACAAGCATATAAATAAGAGTACATGTGGAATACAAAACGACCTAACTAGTCATATACTCTAAAATAGTGAACCCCGTCCCTCTTGAAAAAGGTGTTGAGAAGAGATAATGTGTTAAAGGGGGATTTACTGTTCCTTTTGAACAGTACTTTCCCAACCCATCAAACTCATCCTCATCTTATCTTTCTAGATTTCCTAGTGCCACGTGGCACTCTACTTTCTTTGCCTCACATTTCCTAGTCCCACAGAGTACTTTCCGACATTCGATCTTGCATGCTATATCATCCTTGCTTGTATCCACCAATATCAATCAATTCTCGTTCAATTCTTCAATTACTCAGTTACTTCTTCGCCTATTTCGCCAACACTCTCTTTCGCCAAAGTCTTCCGCCGCGTTTATCCTCGACTTAGTCGACCCCGCTAACCTTTAGCGGATTTAGGCCAAGGGGCCTAACACTTGGTATCAAGAGCCTTCGTGGGGAGCGACTTCCAACGAGCGACCGTCGACGACGAAACTACGACGTCATCGTCCCGCGGTGCCGACTTGCAGACTTGGAGTCGTCGAGCCAACATGGACGAGACCATGAACGCTCTCCCCAACGACATGGGCAATGCGCTTGCTCAACTCATGCGCCAACTCGAAGCGTTGACGCTGGAAAATCGTCAGGTACGAGCTGAAATGCAACAGCTTCGTGAATTCGCGTCAATTTCTCATGGTCATGCCGCACCATCTCCTGCACCCAACACGTCGACTGGCGCGGAAGCGCTGTCGGAACGTCGAAGCGCGCTCAAGCCGCAGAAGCCCGAGCCGTTCGACCCAAGCCAACGCGACGCGAACGTGCGGACGTGGATCTTCATGCTCAACAACTACTTCGCCGCGAGCGGGGTGCAAGAGGCGGACGCGCAGCAGCGGATCGAGTACTCCGTTACGCTGCTGAGGGGCCCGGCCCTGGAGTGGTGGCGCCAACTCACGCAAATTGCTGTAAGAAGGGCTCAGACAGACGGGCATCAACAGGGCGTGGGACATGCAGCTGCAACTTCGAGCTTAGGGAGTTTAGCTTTGGGTGTTACCACGGTTCCGACCACATGGGAAGGATTTGAAGCGGCGCTGAAAAGTAGGTTCGATTTGGTGAACGCCTCCGAAGCTGCTAGGAAGCGTCTGCGTCATTTCCGACAGATAGGAAACGTCCAGGAGTACACACGACGGTTCTTGAGCATCTGCAACGAGATAGACGATATCACGGAAGCAGAGATGCGCGATCGCTACCTCGAAGGGTTGAAGCCGGACATAGCGGAGATCATAGCGATTCACGGGTTGTCCACATTCGAGTCGGTAGTCGCAGCAGCAGAACGCGTCGACGCAGTACGAAGCCGACGGGGTCGTGACGATCGCGATAGGGGATACAACAGACTGATCAACGACGCTCGATCGAGGGACGGACCATCGCCCATGGAGATTGGTGCAGTTAACAGTGACGGCTCGCAGAAAACGGGGTTTAGGGGGAACTGTCACTACTGCAAAAAGCCGGGACACATGAAGCGGGATTGCCCACAGCTTAAGGAGCGGCAGCAGGGAAACGGAAACCGCCAGTAGATAGCGGGTCGCTAGCTGGTGTGGACGCTTCCGAACCCGCCGCGTCTACCAACGTAGAGGAGACGGCCTTAGAGCAGTCATCTACGCCGAACGAGGTAGACACTGTTGATCGTCCAGTCGTGCTTCTAGGGAAGCTTCGCGGTGTTCCAGTCAAGATTCTCATCGATAGCGGAGCTAGCCACTCGTTCATTTCGTCTTCATTAGTTAGTCGTCTCCATCTCGAGGCAGATTCGGCAGTCAACTTCAAGGACGCTCGCATGGTAGATGGGACGCCACTTCACATAGGACCAGTCATTCGCAAGTTGCGCGTAGTGCTAGGACCAATCACGGTTAGGCGTGATTTCGATTCTGCAACGCTGGACGGTTACGACTTCATCTTCGGTAGGGATTGGCTACGGACGGTTAACACTCAGTTCGATTGGGCTCAGGGAAGCTGCAGCGTCAAGGTAGATGGCGAGTTCCGGGAGCTGCCACAGTGGAGCGATGCGGCCACATCCTCCACAGCTATCATTAATGCTGTTCGTGTGCGACAGTTAGTGAAGCGTGCGGCGCGGATCTTCGCGGTTTTCCTTGAGGAGGTGGAAGCTGAGGAGGGGAAAGGAGGGAGCGCAGCAGTTGGCGATAAGACAACTCTTCCTGCTGAAGTGAGTGCACTCTTAGCGGAGTTTAGAGATGTCTTCCCCGACGAGTTGCCCCCAGGGTTACCTCCTAGCCGAGCAGTCGACCATCGGATAGAGTTAGAGCCGGGGAGCAGGCCAGTAGCGAAGCCGCAGTGGAGGTTGAGTCCAGCAGAGACAGCGGAGATGACGCAACAGGTTAGGCATTTCCTAGCGCAGGGGTTCATACAGCCATCTAGATCACCTTGGGCAGCACCGATCCTTTTCGCGCCTAAGAAAGACGGAGGGTTACGGATGTGCATAGATTACCGCGCATTGAACGCCGCCACCGTCAAGAATAGGTTCCCGGTGCCGATAGTAGAGGATCTTCTCGATGCAGTGCAGGGCGCTAGAGTCTTCTCAAAGATCGACCTCCGTTCGGGTTACCACCAGATTCGCGTAGTTCCAGAGGACCAGCACAAGACGGCGTTCCGTACGAAGCAGGGGTTGTACGAGCTTAGGGTTCTACCGTTCGGATTGACCAACGCCCCAGCGACGTTTCAGACGCTCATGAACACCGTCCTCTCCGAGTTCCTGGGTTCGTTCGTTGTAGTTTACCTAGACGACATTCTCATATTCTCCAAGACGAAAGAGGAGCACGTGCAGCACTTGCAGAAGGTCTTCGAGGTTTTACGGAGGGAGCAGCTGTACGCTAAGCAGTCGAAGTGCGAATTCTTTCTCCCTGAGGTCGAGTTCCTAGGACACGTCGTATCCGCTAGTGGCATTAGGACCGACCCGAAGAAGATCGCAGCAGTACAGGATTGGGTAGCACCGACCTCAGTCAAGGAGTTGCAGAGCTTTCTCGGATTCGCCAATTACTATCGTCGTTTCGTTCAGGGTTACGCATCGATCGCTAGTTCACTCACCGACCTACTTCGGAAGGGCGTAGATTTCGATTGGGGTCCAGCGCAGCAGCAGGCGTTCGAGCAGATGAAGCAGTCGCTCACGTCTTCACCGACACTATCGTACCCAGATCCCACTCGCCCATACGTTGTAGTGACCGACGCATCAGATCGGGCCATAGGAGCAGTGCTTCTTCAGGACCAGGGACGCGGGTTGCAGCCGATCGCGTACGAGTCGCGTAAGCTTAGGGGAGCGGAGTTGAACTATCCCATACACGACAAGGAGGCGCTCGCGATCATCCATGCGTATAAGGTGTGGAGGTGCTACCTAGAGGGGGCAGATAGTGTTATACGCACGGACCATTGCTCGCTTCGCTTCCTCAAGTCGCAGCCGCAGCTGAGTCGTCGCCAGGCTAGATCGATGGAGTTCATGGAGGGGAGTTTCCATTACAGGATAGAGTACAAGCCAGGCGTTCGCAACCCAGCAGATCCGCTCACTCGCCCTAGTTGCCAGCTCGCCAGCCTCACAGTCACTGCCGGCCATCCACTTCTCACATCACTCTTCGAGCACGGTTACACAGTAGATCCCGACTTCACACCGCAGCCGCCCGCAGGAGCAGAGGTGCAGGGTAGTGTCTACATACGGAAGGGTACCACACGGATTTGGGTTCCAGCCTACCGCCCTCTTCGACAGCTCCTTCTCTCAGAGGCACACGACGTCGTTAGTGCAGGGCACTTCGGAGCAGATAAGACGGCCAAGACGCTTAGTCGCACGTACTACTGGCCAGGGCTTGCAGCAGACGTAGAGGATTACATTCGCTCGTGCGACACGTGTCAGCGTACGAAGTCCTCTCGCCAGCGCAAAGCAGGACTCTTGCAGCCGATTTCACCGCCCGACCGCCCTTGGCAGGTAGTTACCATGGATTTCATCATGGCTTTACCGCGCACAGTTAGGGGTCACGACGCCATCTTCGTGGTAGTGGATAAGTTCTCTCGAGCAGCGCACTTCATCCCCACGCACGGCAAGGTCACAGCAGAGGAAGCCGCGACGCTGTTCGTAGATAACGTAGTCCGACTGCACGGGGTTCCAGATTCCATCATCTCAGACCGCGACCCTCGTTTCACTTCGAAGTTCTGGAAGCAGCTTTTCGCACTGTTCGGGACTCGCTTAGCCATGTCATCTGCGTACCATCCAGAGACAGACGGACAGACCGAGCGTGTGAACCAGACCTTGGAGCAGATTCTTCGCAGCATCACGATGCACGACGCAGCCGCATGGGACAAGAAGCTGAGCATGGCCGAGTTCGCCTACAACAACACGCACCACTCGTCCACCGGCATGTCACCGTTTTTCGCACTGTACGGTCAGCACCCCAACGTCCCCACTCGTGTCGATCTCACACCCACAGTCCCTCGTGCGGACAACTTCCACCAGCATCTCACATTCATCCATGATCACGTGAGGAAGCACCTTGAGCTCGCAAATGCACGCATGGCACGCACCACCAACCGCAGTCGTCGTGAGGTGTCGTTCGCAGTCGGCGACCGTGTTCTCTTGGAAAGCCGCAACCTCCGACTGCCACAGGACAGCAAGCTTCGTCCACGTTTCATTGGTCCATTTGTCATTGAGCGCGCACTTGGTCCCGTCGCATACCGCCTCCGCCTTCCCGCTCATTTCCGCATGCACCCGTCATTCCACGTATCGCTTCTTCGTCTTTACACCGATCCCAACGCCACCTTCTCGGGCCGTGACCGCACTCCACTGCCGGTAGCTGTTGACACCGACGAGCCCGACTACCAGATCCAACGCATCCTCAGGCACCGTCGCCGTCTGCAGGGGGGTGTCTCTTTCATCGACTTCTTGGTTCGTTGGCGTGGTTACGATGCAGCCGACGACAGCTGGGTTCCTTCGTCCTCGCTGTCTCCTGACAACGCTTGCCTCCAAGCGTACCTTCAGTCTGCAGGCGCCGCGGACGTCGCCTTCTTGGGAGGGGGGTCGTGTTAAAGGGGGGTTTACTGTTCCTTTTGAACAGTACTTTCCCAACCCATCCAACTCATCATCATCTTATCTTTCTAGATTTCCTAGTGCCACGTGGCACTCTACTTTCTTTGCCTCACATTTCCTAGTCCCACAGAGTACTTTCCGACATTCGATCTTGCATGCTATATCATCTTTGCTTGTATCCACCAATATCAATCAATTCTCGTTCAACTCTTCAATTACGCAGTTACTTCTTCGCCTATTTCGCCAACCCTCTCTTTCGCCAAAGACTTCCGCCGCGTTTATCCTCGACTTAGTCGACCCCGCTAACCTTTAGCGGATTTAGGCCAAGGGGCCTAACATAATGAAACCAGTCTGACAAACACTGTTTCAAACAAATCGCATGGGCAGAGTGAACTCATTTGATTGGCCCTCGCCAAACTAGAATGATATGGTTCCCGCCAAAATGAACTTTAGGGCGTGTAAAATTGTTACGACCAAACGCGATGGTCGAATATTGGGGCGTTTCTGGCGATTGCGATGAATTAGGGTTACGCCGATGGGAGTAGTCACCCCGGTGTGACTGATTTCCAATGGGAATTTCGGAACAGAGATTTACGTACCGCATTTTGGGACATGATTAAACTGATGCTCAGCGGGGAGAAACATTTCAGATCCCCCGTATTCCACACCCCTTTCGAATGTAGTAAAGAGAATCGAAACATTTCCTTTTTAATAAGAGGGTGGTTTGGGGTGGGTGCCCCTAACTTTTGTGGCGGGGTTCGCTTGAGTGTTACATATTTCGCACTCGCCAGAAACGCCCAAATATTCGACCATAGCGTTTGGTCGTAACAATTTTACACGCCCTTATGGCACGTTTCAACCGTCGCATTTTGTGTGCTGCACCCGCACGACCGTTCCCTGGCGATGGTTTTCCTTCGCCTGTCCAACTTCAATTTCGAGCTGGTCCTGGGTTCACAACCAGTTTTCCAAAACCTTCAGTCACTAGTTTTCCGAAACCATCAATCATTAGTTTTCCACATAGAATGCTACGAAATGGAGCTCAGAGCATAAACGTTTCTGTCATAGACTCAGGGATTATTGACGAGTGCATCAACTGTCACCTTACGGTACCACGAGCGCGTGATGTAGTAACACGTGGCCATCTCCTTGTGATGTAGTAACACCATCACCAAAATGTAACTGACCCCCAAGTGACTTTTAGGCAACATTTGGGTCACATTGCGTCCTGACCCGGAAGTCACTTTTGGGACTGTCACTTTAGGCTCCCTTGAGGCCACGTACGGGTAACATCAGGGTCACATTTGGCTCCCTGGGTCACATTGATCCCAGACTAATCCGTCCCACAACTGACTTCGGGGTCACCTTCTGGGCATATTAGGGTCATTCTGTGGTCACATTGTATGCTTAAAGCCACGCCAAAATCCCCGCTATAGCATGTGCATTTAATGTGTACAACGCTACCATTCTATAAAACCATGTTTCAATCTTATCAAAATCATGTTTCCAACAAAAATCAAAAGATCATCAAGATCATGTTCGCCACAAAAGTTCCCAAACATTCTACACACACACACCTAAAAAATCCCACCTCCAAGAGAGCCACACCACACCACAACAGCCAAACTGCATATACAGTTTGGCTACAAAAGAAACAAGTTAGCATGATGGTGCTTTGCTTTGTACATTTGCCCCAGTATAGATAGATATCACACACGGCTAAAATAACCTGACAACACAAAACCAACAAACACACATTAAAGGGTGAAAGGCCTTTTCCACGAGGAAAAGCACCGTAGAAGAAAACCAAAAACGCATTGTAAAATTATCACCTTTACTGCTTGGTAAACCAAGACATCATGAATGGCATAATAATAAAAATAATAATAATCTCTTCACGTGATTGTACTCTTGCAAGCTTGATATAGGGGCGAAAGATTTCTGCCACGCGGAAGTGGTGGCGGCGCGGAAATGGTGTCGAACCAGCACAGTTTATTCAAATAATCTTCACCACGGTTATGTACCTGCTTGTTGAGAATACAAGGAAAAAGGGTGACATACCATCAATTTCACAGGAATAAATGGGGGAAACATACATACTGTAAACGATACTATATTGAAGGGGATACTGCATACCTCCATTATCGCTGCCGCTCGTTCTGCGAGAAAGCAAAGGAACGTGCAACGACATAGTAATAGGGGAAACGAAACAACAATCTCCTAGAAATAGGACAATGAAATAAAAGCAACGCTAAACAATCATGTGAATCACCAAGATTGACTGTCATACTGTCGCTGAAGATTCTCAGATTGTGTTGACACTAGTTTCCTGTAAAAGGAAAGTACACAACGGGTAATAAGGAAGGATATAAATTAGAAGCGCATAGATTCTAGGAGATTTGCAGGAGGCGCAGAAACAGACGACGATGCAGAAACAGCTACATGCATGGCATAGTTTAATAGTTAGGGAACGAACTAATACGGACTCGTGAACGGCAAGCTAAGGACTTAGGGGCGGAGCTAGGAATAACAAGATTAAAACATGGAACATCTAGATCTGAAACAAGAATGCTAGAGTGAGTGGAGGAGGGGGTGAAATGTCGACAAGGTTGGGTTGAGCATGGTTGGTTTAGGACGTGTCCCGTCAACGGCGATCCTCCAATCGAGGGTGCGCAGGATCAATTTCGAACGTGGTTACCACTACGTGCAGAAGATTTCAATGCGTTACGCAGGATTTTGTTGCGGTCAAAGTTCAATCTCGACACGTTCGAGCGAGAGAGGACGCGTCCTGATGCGATGAGGCTGTCTTGTGTGGCAGGTGGGTGCAGAGAAGATTGTTTAGCACATTGGTTCGATGATTTGCCAGGCATACCAGAGGTGAGGAATTCGAATCTTGTCTGCCGCGCGAAGTCAGATTCAGCACCTTTTTATTTATTAAAAAAAAAAAAGTAAATAAGTTGGACGTAAACAGTCAGCAACAGAAATCGAACCACACCCCTAAAGCCCCACAGGGATGTCATATCATATGATCAGTATATTATGCTGCAGGCGAGAATCGAACCCGGGCCCCTCGATCGCAAACTTACTGGACTCCCTGGGCCATATTCGGGTCAGGTTTGGGTGAGGTCATTTTTGGGTCAAAAAACTCGCTGACCCAAATGTAACCATGTTTCCCCATGTGACCTTAAAGTGTCCTCTGGGACAGATGTGGGCAAGGTTCGGGTCAGGCTAGGGTCAAAGTGAGCTTTGGGTGAGGTTTGGGTCAGTGACATTTTGGTGATGACGTGATGTAGAAGCGCGGTGCTAGTTTCCTGTCTCGCGCCTTCGCCATCTCCCCTACCCTCCAGTCGTTCGTCCTCTGTCCGCTCCCCTCCAGTCACCTTCGCGCCTCTCTCTCCTCCCACCCCGTCGCCCTCTCTTTCTCCCCTCCCTCCCCGTCGCCCTCGCTCTCCCCCCTCCCTTCAAGTCGACATCTTTTTCTCCCCTCCCCTCCCGTCACCATCGATGCAGTTGTCGCCCCATCGCTCACCTCGTCGGCTTCCGCGCTCGCCCCATAATGTCCCCCCCTCCCCCCCCCCCCCCCCCCCCCGACGCCTTCCCCATCGCTCACCCCGTCGGCTTCTGCGCTCGCCCCGAAATGTCCCCCCCCCCCCGTCGCCTTCCCCATCACTCACCTCGTCGGCTTCCGCGCTCGCCGCGAAATGCCCCCCCCCCGTCGCCTTTCCCATCGCCCACCTTGTCGGCTTCCGCGCTCGCCCCGAATTGCGCCCCCCCCCCCCCCCGCCGTCGCCTTTCTTCTCTCCCCTCCCATCACACACCTCGTCGCCTACGCTCTTGCTCTGGAACGCCCTCCCCGCGCCCTTTCTCACTCCCCTCCCATCACTTTTCCCGTTGCCTTCGCGCTCTCCCTCCCGTCGCCCTTGCAATCTCCCCTCCCATCCCGTCGCCCACTTCATCTCCTATCGCTCACGTCCTCCCCTCCCATCGGCATCGCGCTCACGTTCCTCCCTCCCCTCGCCATCGCGCTCTCCCATCCCGTCGCCCTCCCGTCGCCTTCGCCATCTCCCATCTGTTCTCATGGTCCTCACAATCTCACTTCCCATCGCCTCACGATGTATCCCCCCTCCCTTCTCATCGCCCGCACGATCTCCCTCAGGGAAGAGGAGGCTTCCCTTCCCTTCGTCATCGTCAGCTCTCATCCCTTCCCGTCGCCTCACTTTCTCCCATCCCCTTCCGTCGCTCTCACCTTCTCCCGTACCTTCCCGCCTTCCTGGTGTTCTCCCCTCCACTCCGTCACCCTTCCTCTCCCCCCTGCCCTTCCGTCGCCTTCCACTTCGTCGCCAGTTTCCCGTTCCTCTCTCCCCACCACCCTCTTTCTCTTCATTCGCATCACCTTGCCCATCATCATTTTCCCGCCCGTGCTTTTTTTTGTTTCCCCTCTATTCCACGTTATTGCACCTCTTCCAGGCCCCAAGTCCAAGGCAGCACATTGCTAGATGCGAATTTGGTGAAGTATAGGCTCTAGTGTGTGTATGGGGCTCTCATCACGTACATGTGTGTCTGCCTGGGATTTAGAGTGAGATGTTGCTAGATCTGAAATTGAAGTATTGTCTCTAGTGAATGCAGGAGTGCACGTCGCTCAACTTTGCGTCAAATTCGCACACGTACATGTGAGAGATTGTGGCTGCCAATCAGAATCGAGGAAGAACTTTTGTTCGTGGTCCACTTCTAAACTCGTCTGATGGCTGAAAAACAAAACAAGAGGCGACGAACTCGTCTTAGGGTTGCGAAGCGTTATTTCCATTTCAACAATTACGAATATGAAGTAATGTTCAGTTATAAAAATATAATGATATGCATATATTTTTTTCCCAACCTTTACATTCTGAGGCATTCACGTTCATTTTAAGGCAGATCCTTGTGTGATGCCTGTGCTATTGTGAAAAACAGAACCCAAACAAAATAATAATAGACATAAATGAAGAAGAAGAATCTAGTGTTTTTGACTGAAAATCTGAAACAGCAAAACTACACAAGAAAAGCTTAAAGCCCAAGACCTGAATTACAAAAGAAAAAAGGCAAACTGTGCACAGTTTGCCTTCCGAACCCAAAGTTGACCTCCCGAGCCAGGATGGTTACCATAAAACGTCGCATCCCAAAAAGACTGCGTCGTATATCAGAACGCGTCTACTTGGCGAGAGTCTCATGTCAGAATAGCAGGCTAAAAACGATAAACAGGAAAGAGGGGTTTTTGTTAGAGTAAGGACCTTGGATAGAATAGGAGGTGCTTTTGGTAGAGTTGGTAGCGGAAGACTTATAAGAACTCAGATCATAGTGAATGTAAATGACCAAGTTGATTAAAAGATAGAATACAAGAAATATAAATAGTCCTAGTCTAGCCATGTACTCTAAGGGGTACATTCCCTTATTATAACTGTTTTACAGGCAATTCTACAGTGACTCTGACTGTTGCACTACTTTCTTGTTACCGAGTCGCTGCATGTAACCTGTACGGTTACGCCCGTTGCCATTCCTCGATGGTAGGTCAAACGTCGGTCCAGATGGTCAACAGTCGCGACAGTTGACTCTTGCGACTGTTGACCTTCCTGCCGTTGATATGGGCTGATCCGATACTGCGGATGTTGCTGCTTCGATAAGGTCGGGTGCGATACTGCTGCACCTACGGGAATGCCAAGTACAATTCCCTTCATACTCCAACACTCCCCTTCATTCCTGGAGGTGCGCCACGTGGCTTTTGCGAGTGACTCCGCACAGATCCGAGCAGTACTGAAACTTCTGACGTGGCAGTTTCTTCGTGAGGAAGTCAGCTGCCATTTCGCCAGTTGGACAGTAGGTGAGCTGGACTTTCCCTTTGTCGATTTCGTCCTTCACGAAGAAGTAACGTAGAGCGATGTGTTTCGTGCGGTTGACGAAGCCTGGCTTGTTGGCGATTTTGATCGCGCTCTGGTTGTCGTAGAGTAACTTGAAGGACCCGTTCATCGCCGTCTTCGTTTCCTGCAGGAGTTCCGTGAGGTAGAGTCCTTCGCGAACCGCCGAGCTTGCTGCGATGAATTCTGCTTCTGCTGACGAAAGGGCGATAAGCTCCTGTTTGTTGGAGTTCCATGAGATGGTTCCTGCAGGCTCGAGCTTCAAAATGAAGCCTGTGCGGGACCTCCTGTTATCTACGTCCCCAGCATGGTCCGCGTCCACGTAGCCTGTGAGTTGTAGAGGCGCTGTTAAGTTGGCCTTGTAGGTGAGTCCTACGTCAGGCGTAGAGATGAAGTACTGTAAGGCGCGGCGCAGGTCGGCTAGGTTCTCCCCTTCAGGTCGGCGCAGGTACTGGGCGAGCTGGCTGGCGATGTAGGACAAGTCCGGGCGGCATGTGACGGCGGCGAACAGTAGGCATCCGAGCTGCTGCTGATAGAGACGGTGATCAGCCGGTGAGAGTGGAGTAGTGTCGGGCTCGTGGTTAGGCGGAGGAATGCGGAATGGGGTGGTTACACCGACGGGAGCTATCCCGAACTTCTTAGCGAGATTCTCGGCGAACTTTGCGGCGGAGAGATGAATTGTGTCCGCGGTCTGAATTGTGGCCGAGGAACTGAGTGACCTCGTGGTCGATCGTGACCTCCAGCTTCTCCTGAATTTGGCGTTCGAAGCGATCGAGTAGTTCGGTGTCGTCGCCGGTGTAGAGAAGGTCGTCGACGTAGGCGACGAGCAGGATGAAGTGGTCGCGGGATTCGAGGCGGTACATCCCCTGATCGTGGGGAAGCTGCTGGAAGCCGAGCTCGATGAGAACGCCGTGAAGATGCTGCTGCCACAGGCGTGGTGCCTGCTTGATGCCGTACAGGGACTTTTGAAGAAGGCAAATAGCGTCTCCCTCTTCCTCGAACGCATGCGGCTGCTCGACGTAGATGACGGCGTCGACGATCGCGTACAGGAACGCGTTGGAGACGTCGATCTTGCGTAGCGGACGTTGTTTGATGGCGGCGATGCAGAGAAGAATGCGCACTGAGGTGTGACGACCGACAGGTGCGAATGTCTGGTTGTAGTCAACAAACTGTGTCTGCTCGAATCCGCGAACTACCCATCGCGCCTTGAATTTTTCGACCGTCCCGTCCGCCAGGGTCTTGATGCGAAAAACCCACTTTCCTGTAAGGATCTTTCTCCCCTTTGCGTGGCGGCGTGGTACCAGCTTCCAGGTTCCACGACGTTGCAGTGCAGCGACTTCTGCGGCCATGGCGGCTCTCCACTTCTCGGCATCGGGCCCGTTGAGAGCTTGGCGAACGGTGGTGGGCTCGACCAGCTGCTGGTTACCCCGTACGGCGACGGCGAGGCCGAGGACGCGAAGGCCCGTGAGGTTGGATTCGGCCGTGGTGGTAACTTCGACCACGTCGTCGTCATCGCCAGGGATGTCGCGAAGGGTGTCGCGAGATGAGTCACGAGCTGGGTCTTCGCTCATGGGTGAGTGCATTTCTGCACTTGCGTAATCGTGTTGTGCTTGTAGTGCTTCGTGGGGATCGGTATCTGTTGGGAAGAATGTGGGAGTGGCGAACTGCTCCGTAACGGGGATGAAGGGTGCTGCGTTAGCTGCTGCTTCGTCTGGCTGTTCTCCTGCCACGTCAACATCGTCCTCATCGTTGGCGTAGCTGTGCTGTCCTTGGAAGAGGTTGTCCGGTGCGTTCTGTGCAGTGCGGTGCTGGCGGTACAGCGACAGGGTCAGTCTCTCGTAGAAGATGCAGTCACGTGAACGCGTGAGCTGGTGGGTGGCGAAGTCCAGAATTGTCCAGGCGTGGTATTCGGATTCGATTCCGAGGTGAATGCCCCAGCGAGCGCGATCTTCAAATTTTCCGGTTCGGGCAGTGTGGGGGCGGTACTGTACCATACACCCGAAGACTCGCAGCATGCGTGTATCAGGGTGTTTTCCGGTCCACTCCTTGAAAGGCGAGCTGTTGTTGGGCAGTGCTTTCGAGGAAAGCATGTTGTGCAGCCGAACTGCATGCGCCATGGCGAAGGGCCAATACTTGGTTGGCACAGCTGACTGCTTCATGAGGGCTCGCATTTTTGTCGCGAGGCTCCTGTTGGTTCTCTCCGCCAATCCTTGCTGCTCGTGGGCGTAGGGCAAGGAGACCATCCTCTTGATCCCTCTCTGCTGGCATAGGGTTTTGAAGTCGTCCGACATGTATTCCAGGGCTCCATCTGTCTGGAACGCCTTCAGCTTGTGGTCGTCACTTTGGTTTTCCGCCATGGCGAGCCAGATTTCAAAACAGCAGAAGGCGAGGTGGCGATCCTTGACGTTCACGGCCCAGACGAAGCGTGTGCCGGCGTCGATGAAGGTGAGGGTGTACTGCTCCCCTCCAACTCCTTTCGCCGTGAGGACCAAGAAATCGCTGTAGACCTTCTCCAGTGGTTTGTATCGTTCGGCTACGGGAATATTTTCGGCAAAGGGCGTGTGGCGGAGCGCGGCTGCCGGACAGACAGTGCAGTTGGGTAGATCAGTTCGTGGTTTCAGCAGTTTACCATCAGGCAGCAACAGTGCGTCTGCCGCAAAGACATTTGCGTTGATGCAGTTGTTGAGCACCTCGATTGATGGGTGTCCCATGCGTTGATGCCAGATGTCTCCGTCAGCCCGATACCCCTTGGTGCGCGTGTACAGCTCCTTTTCTCGTGCTAATATCTCCTCTGCTGTTTCTTGCCTTGTTGCGTCCGTAGGTTCATCGGGCACGGTGACTTGAACTGCCGTTGCTTGAATTGTCACGCCATGATATGTACCGCTGGAGTCGCCGATGGCAGCAGTGTCCATTGTCACCGGCAGCCCTAGTGGTTTCTCTGGACGCGTGGGCGAGGGTCGTGCGTGACGATCTTCGAGCTCCGTAATTTCTTCTCCCTCCGGGTTGGTGTCGCCGATCGCCACTCCCCTTGTCTCGAGGCGAAGATAGTCTCGACCGTCTGTCGTGATGGGAAGCAGGTGAGGCCCGTACTCCGTTAGTGATTCCTTCTCCTCTGCTTCTGGTGCTTCTTCAGTGATTTCTGGTTCTGCTGCTTCTTCTGCAGGTGCGTCGGCGATGCGGTCCCATCCGGATTCAGCTGCAACGGCTTCCCCTAGTATGGTATTCTCCATGATCCAACGCATGTCGACCGCGTCCCATCCCTCGGTCGTGTTCCAGCCGGTGGGACGTTCGACAGGCGGCCAGTAAGCTTGTGTTCTCGTTGGTTCGATTGTTTCGACTGCCGTTCCTGATGTAGTCTCCTCTCCTTCTTCCACTGCTTGTGGTCCGGTTTCGGCAGGGTTTGTCGTCGAGGCGACGGGTACGGCAAGAGCGCGGAAGGTGCCGTCGAGTCCGGGTTGCTGATAGTCGGTTTCTTCTGGATGGCTCCACCGCGGCGGCGACGGATGACCAGGAGGGTCAAGAACGAGGATGTGTTCGTTGTCGCCGGTGGTTCTGGGCGACTCGAAGTCAAGCACGAAGACGCCTTCCACGCTTGTCGCTTTCCCGATGAAGATCCCGTCGTAAATTAAATGCATCTCGTTTTCGTTGGCTTGCAGGCTGACTCCGCACTTCATCAGCTGGTGCAAGGACAGAAGGTTGTACCGAAGCTCCGGCACGATCAGAACATCGCTGATGTGGATGCAGTAGCCGGTGTCATGTGACTCCAGCTGGATTTGTCCGCGAGCTCTGGCGTAGATGGTTTGGCTGTTGGCAACGGTGATCTCAACTTCGTTGGAGAGTCGCTCTCTGTTGAGGATGAAGACATCTGAAGACACCATATGTTGACCACAGCAGCTATCCAGGTAACATGTGTTGACCTCCTTCCTTGCTTTGGCCAGGTTGGCGAGCTTCGGAATGATGTGATGATCCATGTCATGATCATTTTCGTAGTCGTAGTAAGCTTCTTCGTCATCGTCTACGGTGCGTGCAGGTGGAGATTCCTGGATCCACTCCGGTGCTTCCCAGTCATACTGCATCCGTCCAACCGTCAGCTCGTCATAGGTCGGGTCGTTTTCTTCTTCTTCTTCAACTGATCCTTCGGGCCGCTCCAGAGGCGGGTCTGCGAACATGTCTTCCCAGCTGCGGAAGAAGCGGTAGTGATGGTTGGGGCGAGGTGGTCCACGACGCACCATGCAAGTTAAGACTTTGCTTTTCCCCTTGTCGCTTGTGTTCGCAGAGATACGTGCCGGGGCTTGGGACGTGCTGGCGACGGCTGGCGGTGACACAGTTTGGTTGCGCGCTGCGGCTCCTCCTTGCTGGTGAGCAGCGCTACCCTTCTGGTTGTTGTTGTTGCCGTTCAGCTTCCAGCAGTCTTGAATCATGTGCCCGGTCTTCTTGCAGTACTTGCAGAAGAGTCTTTTCTTGTCCGGTGGCGCTTGAGCGTAAAAGGCAATTTTCTCCTTCTTGTTGCCTCGTTCGTTGTACAGGTCGATTTCCTTCTGCTCGGAGAGAAGCGTGGAGCAGAGGGCAGTCTCGCTAAGAGTGCCTTGAGTGCAAAGGAGGGACTTGCATTGGCGCCATTCCGGGCTCAACCCAGCGAGGATGATGGTGACGAACATATCGTCAGGGAAGTTTCCGCCGCTTTTCCTGAATTGATCTCTCAGGTTCCTGCAGCGGTTGATGTATGGGCCGGCCTTCTCGCCGGGAAACATCTTGACGTTGTTCAGCTGGTTGAGCAGGCGACTAAGTGTCACCGAATCTGTTGCCATGTGGCAGGTGCGCAGGTGTTCCCAGGACTGTTGCGCGGGCGCCCACTCGTTCTTGAAGGGGCGAATGCTCATCTGTTCTTCGGGCGACAGATTCCGGATCAGGACGGTGAAGGCCAGGAGAGATTCGTTGTAGTACTGCGACTTCTCCTGAGGTGAGCCGTTTGCTGGGAAGGGGTATGATCCGTCGTAGTACATCCAGATCTGAGCGCCCTGAGCGAGTAGTTCGAATTCGAAGCTCCACGTGTAGAAATCTTGTCCGTCGAATGGCTTGGTAGTTCTGAGCTTCGACATGGAGAGGAACTTGCTCTGCATTGAAGCCATTGCCTCGTAATGTGTTTGTTGTGCTTGAGCAGATCCTTGAACTCCACGGTTGTCGAAGGTGAAGGATCGCTCAGATCCAGCTCCTTGAGGATCGGGAGGTCTTCGGGCGTAACTCGAGCCGTCAATGCTCATTGGCTGATGGCTCTCCAGTGCGCTGATGCGGGAAATCAGTTGCTCGAGTAGAGCTGTGTCCACGGTTGTCGTAGTAGAGGTGACATTGGTGGAGGGTTGTACTGGATTCTCTCCAGCTTCTCCGCAGTCTGTGCCTGGCATGTTGATGCCCGTTGATGTCGTTGTGGTTTGAAACTTAAGTTATAAAGAAGCTTGTTGGAAGCCCCTTTTGCAGTTCCTATAATCCAAACTAGCTCTCATACCATGTTAGAGTAAAGACCTTGGATAGAATAGGAGGTGCTTTTGGTAGAGTTGGTAGCGGAAGACTTGTAAGAACTCAGATCATAGTGAATGTAAATGACCAAGTTGATTAAAAGATAGAATACAAGAAATATAAATAGTCCTAGTCTAGCCATGTACTCTAAGGGGTACATTCCCTTATTATAACTGTTTTACAGGCAATTCTACAGTGACTCTGACTGTTGCACTACTTTCTTGTTACCGAGTCGCTGCATGTAACCTGTACGGTTACGCCCGTTGCCATTCCTCGATGGTAGGTCAAACGTCGGTCCAGATGGTCAACAGTCGCGACAGTTGACTCTTGCGACTGTTGACCTTCCTGCCGTTGATATGGGCTGATCCGATACTGCGGATGTTGCTGCTTCGATAAGGTCGGGTGCGATACTGCTGCACCTACGGGAATGCCAAGTACAATTCCCTTCATACTCCAACAGTTTTCACTAGCAGCAGTTGAGGGGCTAATTTTATCAGTGTAAATCACCCTGATACACTGATAATCAGGGTGGTTTTTGGTAGTCACACTGATGCCTCAGGGTAATTTTTTCTTGAGCATAATTTTTCCTGATATGCCAGGGCTTATGTTCAAGGCACACTGTCGCCCCAGGGATACCGTTTGTCAGTAAAAATAAATGTTATTAGAAGATCACGGTGAAGTGGCCTGGTTGTTAGGTTTGGCTTCGGAAGGATGAAGACCCGAGATCGAATCTTGTTGCTGGTGTTCAAAACTTAAGTAGAAACACTTCATCAGGGTTCTGAAAATTGTTACACTGCTGCCTAAGGGTAATTTTGTTGAAACCATGAAAAACCCTGATGGAAAATAAATTTCCCAAGGGGTCACACTGATAATCAGGGTTTTGCAAAGGTGCAGGACTGATGATAAGGGTTGCTAAAAACCAAAAATTAGCCCTGGTTGAGATACATATAGCATACCCTAATTGGGTTGTACTCGCTATACCGTATGGCCCCGGATATAGGCGCCGGCCTATTACAGGCGCCGGCGCTTCTATCTGGAGGATGGCGCTTATGGCCGAAACTCGATTATAAGCGCCCCCCCTGGAAAACCATTACTTATTATAAGCGCCCCCCCATTTTTAATTTAAATCTCAGTTTTAATCGGTAACGAAATTCAGTTTTGCAGCGAGTCAAAATTCATTTTCGCTTCGTTTGACTCGCGAAGACCAGACTGGCTGCGCGTCCAGTCAGGATGTGCTGGCATGCCTGCGAAGTGACGCGATTTTGCCCGTGTACAGGAAGCAGAATCGCTTCCGCGCGATTCTGCTTTGTGACGCTATATTATTTCGACTCGTTTGAAATGGCAACAATGGAAGGTACAGTTTGGTACCTTTATAATATAAATTTGTATTTGTCATTATATAAGCGCCGGCGCTTATGGCCGTTATTCAATTACAAGCGCCACCCCTAAAAAAACCGATTCTATTATAAGCGCCGTGGCGCTAATATCCGGGGTTAGACGGTAGAGTACCCCACTGCAGGCTAGACAAGATCGACATTCTGACACACACCCATAGTCAAAGTGGGGTATAATCAGCACAACAAGCAGGCAGAGCAGTAGTTCACAATTATAAGCAAAGCTAGAGGCAGTCACAGAGTGCAAGTGAGGAAGAGGAGAAACTGTGAGGGCAAGAAGATGGGAGGCGACGGCTGAAGCTACAGAAACACAGGCAGCAGGAGTGCGCAGCACTGTCGCTACCAGGCTAAACCCGGACTACACGGCGACAGACGCAGCTGGCTCACTGTGCTCCCAGGAGTGCACACACTGTGGCTACCGGGCACAGAGCCCCGGACTACTCAGGCCATAGGGGGTCGTGGCTCTCTGGACTACTAGGAGTGCTCACACTGTGGCTACCGGGCGCAGAGCCCCGGACTACTCAGGCTACAGGGGGTCGTGGCTCTCTGGACTTCAGGCTCTGCGGACGACAAGTCGGCTACCTCCGGTCAACCTCCCCCAACTGTCCCACACCCCTTTCACACATTCCCTGCTGCACCTCTAGCACTGCTCACACGCCACCCCCCTCATACCACTCCGACGGCTCCAACACATCCACCCCCCTCAGCGGCAGCTGCAGCAGTGGGAGACGGAGGAGGAGGAGGAGCAGGGGACGGCTCACACACCCGGCACCCCCATGCTCTCCACCCCCAAACCCTAACACAGGAGCGCGGGCAGCAGCGGGGGTGGGGCGCGGTCAGAAGCTCGGGACGAACCGCGCGCGGGCTGTACGGGCCGCGCGCGGGTCTGGCGCAGCCCGTACAGGTCGCGCGCGGGCCTGGCGCAGCCCGTACGGGCCGCGCGCGGGCCTAACGCAGGTCGCGCGGGCCGCGTCGGGCGACGGGGGGCGACGCGCGGGTCACCGGGGCAGGAAACCGCCGCGCGCCCCGAGCGCGCGGCGGGAAGAAAAAACGTTGCGCGCTCCGAGCGCACGGCAGGAAGAAAACGGCGCGCGCCCGGGGCGCGCTACAGGCAGTAGAGCAGCGGAAGCATCGGGTGGGGCCCACCCACAGGATCGACCCAGGAGGGTCGACCTGCTCTGATAGCATGTCAGAATAGCAGGCTAAAAACGATAAACAAGAAAGAGGGGTTTTCACTAGCAGCAGTTGAGATACATATAGCAAACCCTAATTGGGTTGTACTCGCTATAGAGTACCCCACTGCAGGCTAGACAAACATCGACATCCTGACATCCCAACCACCCTATGCTGAAGGAAGAAGGGAACTGCCTGTGCACAGTTTGCCTAAAAACTGTAATTCAGGAATGCGAGTGTGGCTACTACGCGAGACTCTGAACTTTTGCCAGAAGCAAATACCTACCTTCAAAAGGTGAACCAGGCTATCCCCGTCACATCGTCCTCCCCCTTGACGCACCGTCACCCTCGCTGCCCCCGTTACCCCGTCGCCATTGCCCTCCCATCACCCTTACCCCTATCCCCTCCCATCGCTTCCTCGTCAGCGTTATCGTGCCCCATTGCGACGCTTCGTTCACCACTCCTCCTATCCTCACACCTTCGACGTAGTCGTGTCCCCACCACTCCCCACTATCCTGAGAGGGGCGCCCCACGTTTCCTCACTCGGGAAGCCCGTGCACACGCCCACGTTTCTCCTCCCCGCGTGCGCTCTTTTCTGGTAAGCCCGCGCGCCATCCTCTCGCCACCTCGCGCGCGCTCCTCTCGCCTCCCGCGCTTCATCCTATCGCCTCCCCGCGCGCGCTCCTCTTGCCTCCCCGCGCGGCCTCCTCTCACCATCCCTAGCGTGCTCCTCTCGCCTCCCCTCGCGTGCTCCTCTCGCCTCCCCTCGCGTGCTCCTCTCGCCTGTATAGCGAAATAAGGTATGTTATCTCCCCGCGTGGCCTCCCCTTACCATCCCGCGCGTGCTCCTCTCGCCTCCCCTCGCGATCTCCTCTCGCCTCCCCTCGCGTGCTCCTCTCGCCTTTATAGCGCGCGAATCTCTTGCCTCCCCGCGCGGCCTCCTTTCACCTCCCCGCGCGTCCGCCACTCGCCGCCCCACGCGTGCTTCTCTCGCCTCCCCTCTCGTGCTTCTCTCTCCTCACCTTACGTGCTCCTCTCGCCTCCCCGCGCGTGCTCCTCTCGCCTCACCTTGCGCGCTCCTCCCGCCTCCCCTCGCGTGCTCCTCTCGACTCCCCTCGCGTGCACCTCTCGCCTTTATAGCGAAATGAGGGTCTTGCCTCATTTCGTGGCCTCCCCTCACCATCCCGCGAGTGCTCCTCCTGCCACCCCTCGCGTTCTCCTCTCCGTTCACCTACTCGTTCTCCTCTCGCCTACCCGCGCATGCTCCTCTCTCCTCACCTTGCGCGCTCCTCTCGCCACCCCTCGCGTGCTCCTCTCGCCTCCCCCCGCGTGCTCCTCTCGCCTTTATAGCGCGCGAATCTCTTGCCTCCCCGCGCGGCCTCCTTTCACCTCCCCGCGCGTCCGCCACTCGCCGCCCCACGCGTGCTTCTCTCGCCTCCCCTCGCGTGCTTCTCTCTCCTCACCTTACGTGCTCCTCTCGCCTCCCCGCGCGTGCTCCTCTCGCCTCACCTTACGCAATCCTCCCGCCTCCCCTCGCGTGCTCCTCTCGACTCCCCTCGCGTGCACCTCTCGCCTTTATAGCGAAATGAGGGTCTTGCCTCCTTTCGTGGCCTCCCCTCACCATCCCGCGAGTGCTCCTCCTGCCACCCCTCGCGTTCTCCTCTCTGTTCACCTACTCGTTCTCCTCTCGCCTCCCCGTGCATGCTCCTCTCTCCTCACCTTGCGCACTCCTCTCGCCACCCCTCACGTGCTCCTCTCGCCACCCCTCGCGTGCTCCTCTCGCCACCCCTCGCGTGCTCCTCTCGCCTTTATAGCGAAATGAGGGTCTTGCCTCATCCCGTGGCCTCCCCTCACCATCCTTGCGTTCTCCTCTCTGTTTACCTACTCGTTCTCCTGTCGCCTACCCGCGCATGCTCCTCTCGCCTCCCCTCGCGTGCCCTTCTCTCCTCACCTCCCGTGCTCCACTCGGACAGGTGGGGTGCTCCTCTATCCTCACCCCCCGTGCTCCACTCGGACAGGTGGGGTGCTCCTCTCTCCTCACCTTGCGTGCTCCACTCGGACAGGTGGGGTGCTCCTCTCTCCTCACCTTGCGTGCTCCACTCGGACAGGGAGGGGTGCTCCACTCTCCTCACCTTGCGTGCTCCACTCGAGCAGGTGGGGTGCTCCTCTATCCTCACCTCCCGTGCTCCACTCGGACAGGTGGGGTGCTCCTCTATCCTCACCTCCCGTGCTCCACTCGGACAGGTGGGGTGCTCCTCTCTCCTCACCTCCCGTGCTCCACTCGGACAGGTGGGGTGCTCCTCTCTCCTCACCTCCCGTGCTCCACTCGGACAGGTGGGGTGCTCCTCTCTTCTCACTTCGCGTGCTCCACTCGGACAGGTGGGGTGCTCCTCTCTCCTCACCTTGCGTGCTCCACTCGGACAGGTGGGGTGCTCCTCTCTCCTCACCTTGCGTGCTCCTCTCACCTCCCCGCGCATGCTGGGCAGAGCCTCACCTTGCGTGCTCCACTCGGACAGGTGGGGTGCTCCTCTCTCCTCACCTCGCGTGCTCCACTCGGACAGGTGGGGTGCTCCTCTCTCCTCACCTTGCGTGCTCCACTCGGACAGGTGGGGTGCTCCTCTCTCCTCATCTTGCGTGCTCCTCTCACCTCCCCGCGCGTGCTGGGCAGAGCCTCACCTTGCGTGCTGCACTTGCCTCCCCGCGCATGCGCCTCTCTCCACACCTTGCGGGCCCCTCTCGCCGCACTGCGCGTGCTCCTCTCGCCTCCCCGCGCGTGCCCCTTCTCCTTACCCTGCGTCCTCCTCTCTCCTCACCTTGCGTCCTCCTCTAGGATGCGTAAGGGGCTTCACCGTCTCTCTCCTCGCTGCCTCCGCATCTCGCAACAGCCTCCGTTGGCGTCGCTGATCGTGAATATTGCCCTCTCACTCCCTTCCATCCCACTCAACTGTCACCCTCCCTCCCTGTTTATCTCACCTTTTTTCCCCCCCCCCATCCCAATTGTTCTTACGCCTCCCTCCTCACAGCCTTCCCACCTTGGGAATCCCACGTCACTATTCAGAATTTCTGAGTATACTTACTTCATATCTGACATCCATCACTTGCCATCCACCGTACCTTGACATCATTTCTGCAAATCCCTCCCTCCCATCCGCACTACCCCCGTCCCCTACTACGCCAGCTCACTCAACCCTTTCTTCTTTTGCTACTCAAGCGCCTGTGCACCCGACGCCGGTTCTTTATATGTGAGCCCTTCCCCCCTCTTTCACAGCCCCTTATCAGTACTGTCCATCACCCCTATCAGCCGTCCCATTGCCATTTTCCTCACTCAACCATCACCCTCCCTTCTCTCACATTAGTTTAGGGTCCCCGCGTCCCACAAGCTCATACGCGAGCACCCTCACTGCCTTCCCATGTTGGTAATCCCCCTGCGTTATACCGAGTTGCAGTGGGTGCCATTCTAGCTCCCATGTCGTCCCCCTTCTGGGTTACCCATCCTCACTCCCTTCCATCCCACCTCTCCCCTCTTCCAGCGCAGCACCCTCGCATCCTGAGTCTCTAAGTAGCCTTACTTCCTATCTGCCATCTCTCCCTTGCCATCCTCCGAGTCACCTTGTAATTAAATCTGCAATCCCCTCTTTCCCATCCGCACTTCCCCCGTCCCCTCCTATTCCTCTCCCTTCCCCATCAGATCGTCACTTCTTTCTTCCCTTGCTTCTCAGCGGCCTGTGAACCCGGCTTCAGTCCTTTGGCTGTAAGTCCACCCCCCTTTATATTCCAGGGCCCCTACCTTAGGAACGGGTTTTGGTTTGGCACCCCTTTTTTCCTTTGCTTCTCCTTCCCAAACCTAAACAGAGTTCGTTCTCATGGTCCTCCGATCCGGAGGACCAACTTTACGGTCTCCTGCCCTCGTACAGCTCCCGGACCTGTCGTTTAGTTCCTGACCTGCCCACCCTCCCCTTCATAGCCAACTCAATTCGGCGACCTGCGTAATCCGAAAGCTCCCCCCCCGCCCCCTCCCCATTCTCTCCCTAACCCCTCCCTCTCCCTTCTTGTTTTTCTGCCTGATGTTCCCTTTTCTCACCCCCTAAACCAGTCCACCTCATCAGCCATGTCATCATGGAGACGTACTCCTCGGAGACGGCTGACGCTTGGATTCAGGGTTGGGGAAGAGAGTTCCGAGGATGATGAGGAGGAGAGGGGTCGGCGACGTGGACCGGAGTCGATGTTCACGGCAAGTACGGGCACCCTTTCAGCCCATACTCGTTCGGTTGCCGCTAGCACAACGCATCCCTTTCCCAGAATTTGAGCTCGAAGAGTTGTGCAACCAACGGGATTGCCCCCACAGGTTCAATATGCGAAAGATCGGTGGTCCATAGCTGAGTTTGAGGAGCGATATGCCAAGCAATATCGTGTTCTTGACGCTTGGGCACGACATTGGCTCGGATTGTCGGATGAGGAGGGCCCCGGGAGTCAGAGAATTAGTGTGGCGAGCATTCTGAGGGTGTGCTTGGGAAAAATCACGGATGAGGATTCTCAAGGTCAACCTATAGGGCCAAAGAACCATCGTTTTCGTTGCTACATTCAATACTCTGCCTTGTTAGGTAATCATCCGTTTGCACAGGTGACTTTGCCATGGCTAATCCACGTTGTGATCGGCTCGCTTTACCCCGAGTCAATGGGCGTGGGTTACAGAAAATGTAGTCAAGGCGATGTGGACTGGTTCAACCGCGAATGGATCATGCCTGACGAGATTGATTTTGGGATGAGGTCAATCGATGCTAGATCAATTGTCAATGTGGCGACGCAGGAGTCTGGAATTTACTGATTGTTAGCACGGGAGGAGGGTTATTGGGAACGACTTACTGTTTACATGCGGTACTCTTTTTACGCAGTCTGCAATAGTGTGATATGTAGATGGATGACCATCACAGCAATGATAACAAGATCAATGAATTAGCCCTATGTGTGCAGTCAAGTATGTTACTTGATGGGGAAGGAATTGTTTCACTTCTCAGCGTGTAGCCATGGGGGAGCGAGTTGCTACATTTGCCTCCACTATTAGTGAAAAAAAGGGCGCATCACGTGCACGGGTTTAGTGCGAGGCAAGCACATGCTTAGCGTTGCACGTGAACACGTGTAGGTGCAGTGATGAATGGGGTTGATGGTGACTTGGCTCATGTGCTGCGCTGCTTGGCCCTGCCCTTGCGGATCTGAGCACAGAGAGAGGCGGGAGGGTCGAGAGAGGTGGAGAGAGGTGGAGAAGGGTACTAGGGAAACAAGAATGCAAAAAGTGGTGCAGAGTGCAAAGGTCAGCGCTGACAGTACACTTGGAAGTGCTCTTCAATGTAGTGCGTGCGGTGCGGACAGAGCAGCCACGGCGAGCGTTCCGTGCACTACGGACAGCATGAGCAATGCAGAGAGGTGCGAACTGGGCCACCACTGGGAGCTTCTTGAGGGCTGCGTCTACCTGATGAGAGGTCACCCTCTCCCCCTATCCATCTCTGCATTCTCTCCACCCCTCACCCTCTCCCCCTACCCATCTCTGCATTCTCTCTGCCCCTCACCCTCTCCCCTTATCCATATCTGCCTTGTCCCTGCCCTTTACCCTCTCCCCCTTCATCTCTGCATTCTCTCCACCCCTCACCCGCACAGCACTGTGGGAGGTGGAGCCAAGGAAAAGAGGTGACTGAGAGGATGTCGAGAAGCTAGAACCGAATGGAGAGAACCGTTCCGAAGAAGAATGGAGGTCTAGATCCGGTGTTTCCTGGTCTACACCGAATGGGAGGGAGGAGAGTTGTTACGTGTAGGAAATCAGAAAGTTGTATGCAGTGGAAATAAGTGAACAAGCGTGACATGAGTCGTGGAGGGGATTGAGTGGATTACAACCAATGGGATTGTGGGAAGGTTGGTTTAGGGTGATTGGCCGAATAGGTTACACACCGGAACCATCGTTTGGGTCTCTAAAACCGGTCTCGATCTCCGCGATTTGAGGGTCCCATGTCACCTAGTATCACATTAGGGAAGATTAAATCAGTCAATGGAAAAGAACAAAAAGAGAAAACACGCGGTCATCACTATGACCCCCTGCACCCATATTATGTACATACCAAATAAGTTGCGACGTGCGCCGTTCGGGGCGAGGTGCGTCGTATGGGGCGGCGCAGCCCGCGACGCGATTGGAGTTCTCAACTGTGTTTCCCCTGATCCGAAAGAAACACCTTGGGATGGCCCGGCAGCGGTGGGAGAATCTGCTTGTGGTGACTCCTCCTCTGCCATCTCTCTTGGAGGTGGGGTGGCGTCCATGTTGGCGGCAGACGCGGCATTTTCGACCCCATCTGTAAATGGTCGCCTCCACTCTCTCAAAATGCCATCAACCCAACTCCAATCCATCGGTCCGAGCACCCGATCTCTCCGACCACGACGCGTTCTTGTCGCATGTCGCACACGTGTGACATATGCCCGAACAACACGGTCCATAATGTTGTTCCAGTGGAGAGCTGTTAACGCCAATCGAGGCGGATAACTATCCTTGAAGAGAATCCGTTTGGGAGCATACTTGAGGATAAGGGAGTGAAACGACTCATTCATAGAATTTGTTGCACCCTCCACGATACATGCGACCTTGGCAGGGCTAAAATGCGTCTCACACCACTCTCGTACGGCCAAATGAGTCGCAGAATTCGGTTCATACACCGCACTCTCCTCACCCCAGTTTTCTGTGACACATCTTGGAACTTCGGTTCCGCCTCTGCTGCACCCAGAATGAAGTCCTGCGAAATGATCCGGTGCAAGGCATAGTTCGGCTGAGACATCCTCAGGGGACCGAGTGTTCCCCGCTCGGGCCATCACCCCACTGCGCATCATACAGTGGTAGAAATGCACAGCAAGACGGTCAACAACGGTGACCTCCTTATCCCTAGCCTCTATCTCTCCCTCACCGTTGACGCCTCCACCGTCTCCACGGCTTGTCCTTCTCCTTTGCCTTCGCCGTCCCCACCTCCTAGGAGTTTCTTCTTCCGGGGCAGCCCCTACGCCCTCGTCCTCCGCAGCCCTATCCGTTGTGGCTTGGGTGCCTCCCACGTCTTCGGGCGCCGTCTCTTCCTGAGCCCCATCTTGGTTGCCTGCGCATAATGTGACCAAGGTATGGTAAGGTTGGAATTCAAGGGGGCAGGGCTAAATAAAAAAGGTAGATGAGAGGAAGGAGAAGGAAATAGGACGGTACGAGGGAAATAACAGAGAAGAGAGGAAAGCAAAAACCACCCCTTCCCGGGAAGGTGGGTTGGAAAATGAGAATGGAGTGTGAACGAAAACTCGTAGGTAGTAGGATAAAAAAGTCAAGTCATCATGAATGTTACCTTGGCCGGTCGCCTCTTCACTCATGAAAGAAGAACGCCCCTCAAACCCGTTCCAAGCCTGTATGAGCACCAGGGAGGCATACGAGGACGGCCTTATCCCATACTGGATGCGCGTCGTAGCTCCATAATTCAGCCACATCCGGCCACTGTACCTCCACAGTGGCTGTTTCGTCGCGTAAACCGTCCGCATTCTCCACCCCCCCATCTCCAACCGCGCCTCCTGATCGAGGTTGAGCCATTCGATCAGGTAAAGAGACCCCTCGGACCTCTGTGATGACCGGCTCTGCACTCCCATTTCCCCGGCTCTGAAGCACTTGCTGCAATGTAGGGTGTAACCATTTTGCATCGGCGGGCTCCATATCCTTGAAGACAAACCCACGCAGAGTGCACACTTCAGCTACTAGCTCTTTCTTTGTCATGGGCAAAGGTGGCCTCGTGCCCTCTCTGGGTGCAGCTCGCAGCCATTCCTGTAACTTGATATTGGTAATCAAGTGCAGATCCTCACAACAGCTGGCCTCCGCTACCGTCTTTACCACCGTCCGCTTCGCATCCTGTACCTCTGATCGAAAACTTCTAACCTCTGTACCACACTTGTGCCACCAGTCAATCTGATGTCTCAACCCTCTCTCCCGAGCAGCACTCTTGAAAGCAGTACCCTCATCCGTTATGATGCCATCTACGCAAAACCCATCCCTGCTCAGCTCGTCCATGCCCTGGTCAAATGCAATTCGCTCGAGCCTAACGGATGACCGGTCATCCCTATGTTTTCTTGTGTTTGTATAATGAACCATTCTTCTACTCTCCCTATCCAAAAATGTTACGGTACACCACCACGCTTCTCTCACCTGTGAATACCTACCAACAACACATAACCACTTTAGACCTGGACGCAGTGCCATGCTCGCACGCACTCGCTACATGTTTTGACTGGCCACTGATATTATTACACTCCACAAACCATTGTCGCCCTTCAAACACTTGTAATATGTTTCATGCCCTGGCCTAGGCACGCCGAGGGTGCGACATACCTCCCACATCTGCTGATACCCGGTCCCGGCAAGAGCGAATGCTCCAATCATCTTACCCATCAATGGCGGACTACGTGGACCGGTCATCTCTCACTCGACTACTTGACCATAATTCTTCCTAGGCAGAGCAGAAATTGCACAACCACATCAACCCCAGACATGCCCATGACCGCTTCCACGATTCAAGTTGCATTGCACCTCTGCACGCAGACCTCACGCACGTGCCTAAGGCGCGACCACAAAAGAACGACACCATCACCCTCGGATCGAGAAGACACACCATGTCGGCAGGAAAATCATCCCAATTTGGGGGGTTTGGCCAACCACGAGGCCAACGACGCTTGCGCGTCACGCTGCCAGCATCCAGTCTGCATGCACAGAAATCAAGCGGGATAAAAAATTGGAGTGGTTTGTCTTAGCGTGTGCACGTGCTACTCCACATCTTATCAATAAATGTGGAAAAGAACATATGGGTTATTATTTCATCACACAATTATTGCTTGTATCTGTTTGGCCCCTCAGAATGGCCACCATTTTGTTCGCTCGAATGAGCGCCATGCGGTCGTGTATTGTCTTCGACACTCACCCCCTCGACCCCATACACGTTCTCGGCCGACAAGCATGGCCCATGCCCGCCCTCATTTGTTTGTGGGGTTTCTGTTGACATGCAGCAAGGTAACAAGAATTAGGGCGGGCGGAAGCATTATTCGAGATGGGGGGAAGAGACTTTAGGAATGGAGTGCAGAATTCAGGATGGTTGAGAGGGAACTGAATCCCTCAAGAGGTGAGGGGGAAGGGATTCAAGGCAGGTCGGGGGAGGGTGGAAAGGACAAGAATTCAGGGCAGAGCGGGGGGCGACAGAATTCTGGGCAGTGCGACGGGGAAGAGAATTCAGCCAATAGGGACAGAAATAGGATTTAGGGTTGGTGAGAGATAATAGGCAGAATAGAAGGGCAGGTGGCGGGGGGGTCGGGATCGTTTTAGTCTTGGCAGTGCCGCGGGGGAAACAAGCATCAGGCCCACAGGGCTGGGAGGTGGAGGGAAGTTTTTGGTGGAACGATATTCATCCGCCTGCGGATCCGGTGTTTAAACGCAGAACGCATGTTTCGCACGAGCATCTAATTACGTTCTTACCTTCTACCGGCTGGACGCTTGCTGCAGGCTGGTTGCGTGCACCGCCCCATCCGTTTCCTTCTACTCTTCTGGGCTCGCCATTTTTTCCTCTCTCCCATTTTGGAAACTTAAACTCTACACCTATCAGGGATCTATCTGGCCTCGCTAACAGATCCTCCACCGTTGTGGTCCCTCTCCCCATGCGCTTCCAGAAGGCCTTCGAGTCGGACTCAAGATGCAAATTCACAACTTGGCCAGCGCTCTCTCCCCCAGGACCCGCACCTGTGGCAAAACCATGCAAGCACATCAACGTGTGAGCACAGTACACACTGTACACGACGTAGAGTACACATTACAGCACTATATCAAGTGATGAACACCCATATTCCCCATGATTACCTGCGTGTCTTGCTGCCCTCATTAGTCTCTCTGTGACATGTGGCGCGGCTTGCATGTAGACTGATAATAGATCGTTGTGCGTAGCCACTTTATTGTCAGGCATAAGCACGCTTAGCCCCACACGCAGGTAGCAAACTTGGGCTCTGAGTTTCCAATGGACAGTATAATGACGCTGGTTGAACGTGCTGCACACACTAGACACTGGATGGTTCGCCATCGAAGCCTGGATGGGAAGGAGGGGAATGAGTGGAAAGGGAATGGGGTGGTAGGTAGGTAGGGAGGCACGAATGTAGGGTGGAGGGGAGAGTGAGGTGCATGTTGTCATGAATGGCGTGCAGTGAGTGACCTCAGGTGAACGCAGATGGAGTGATGGGGCCATGGGCGACGGGAAGGGAAGTGAGGGAGATGAGCCCTGACGGCGACGGGAATGGATGTGAGGGCGGATGGATGGGATGTGAGGGGGCCAGGCTCAAATGAGGGCGAAGGGACGGGAAGGGAGGGCGAAGGGATGGGATGCGAGGGCGGAGGGATGGGATGTGAGGGCGGAGGGATGAGATGGTGCGTAAGGATGGGATGTGATGGAGGTATAGGAGAGGGGCGGAAAGGATAAAAGAGAGGTTGCTTTTTTTCGTGAGTAAGGGACTACGAGGGGTATGGAGGGGGGATTGTATGGGCAATTGTGTGCGGGGACGAATGGTAGGGTGCGCAAAATGGTGGGCGACCTGGTGGGGAGATGGCTAAGGGATTCTTCTTACAAAGCGATATTTTTGAGTCGCGTTCGAGAAAACGGGGGTTGTCCTTAAGGAAGGGGGAACTGAGGTATGAGGGGAATCTTCTTGCCAGACGATAGGTGAAGGGTGGGCCAGATAAGGTGGCTGCGAGAGCTCTGGGAGGGGCAGGCTGGCCTGTTGGGAAGGAAATGTGGAAACGGGGGAGGGGGAGAGGAGGGGGGGGGGGGTTGGGTCATGTGGGGGGTGGTGAGGAAGGGGAGAAACAACAACGTCGGGAAGGGCAGATGGGAAGGGAGGAGAGGTGGCGGATGGGATGTGAGGGCGGCGGGATGGGATGCGAGGGCAGCGGGTGTGGAGATAACTACTACAACGGGAGCTAGACTACGGGCTAGGCATGGGTGCTCGTGTGATCTCTGCGTTCGTTGGTCCTTAGTCCTTTTCCTAGTGCACACACTGCTTGCTAGTTCACGGGACAAGTTGGCAAGAGTTTCACTAGAGAAAGTTGACAACAATGATACAATGAAGTTCGCATGGCAAGACTACATCAGAGCTAGCATTCAGGTCGGTCGACCGCCAGCGCAGCATGGTCGACCGCGTTCCAGCACGACTTGGTCGGCCGCGCTCCAGCAGTGCAAAGTCGACGGCGTGCCAACGTCGCAGGTTGACGGCGTGCCAGCGCTGCTCACGCAGAACAGCAGCGCATCCGCTTCGCAGGTGCTTGCAGATGATTGGCGGGCTGAGCCTCATCACCTGCACAACGCACACACCAAGTCATCCTCGTGCTGACGACTCCACCTGATCCGCCATGTCGACCTCGGGATACCACCACCGAGGTCGGACTCGCCAACTTCGCCTAGGCGACCGTCGCACTCCTCCGCAGAACCTCGTCACCCAGGTAACCTGGTCGACCGGGCAACCACGTCGACCAGCTACTCCCGTACGTGCCCGTCGACCTGCCAAGTCGACGGCCACCTCCAGTCGGCCTTACCAGGTCGACCACACCCTTGGTCGACCAGCTCCAGGTCGACGTCGTCGACCAGCTCCACGTCGACCAGCACTCCTGGTCGACCAGCTCCTCGTCGACCAGCGCAGTTGTCAGCCGGCCTCCCAAGTCGGCTACCCGAAGTCGGCATCACCAAGTTGACGCCCTGTTACTCGACGCCCAATTGCTCGGCATCCTGAGTCGAGGTCGACGTCTCCTTCGTCGACCACCGGGTCAGGTCGACCACCAGCAGGTCGACCAACAGGCCTGGTCGACCAACCACGAGGTCGACCGCCGGCACCGTCAGCCGACCACCCAAGTCGGCTGCCCCAAGTTGACGTCACCACAGGTCGACTTCCCAGGTCGACCTCCCTGAAGTCGGCGCCACCCTGAAGTCGGCGCCAGTGCAGTGGTCCCCGTGCAGGTCAACCTCCTCGTCAACCAGCTCGCCCACTGCTGCAGGTCGGCTGCTCCCCTCACACCCGACCACGAAGTCGGCTCCGCCCAAGCGAGGACGGGGCCAACACACAACTCCCGTTGACAGCGGGAAGGTATAGGTGAGTGTGAGGATGGTAGCACGTACCTGGCTTAGAAACGCGGGCTCATGCACAACGGGCGATGGTTGGTGATATGGGTGGCTGAGATGCCCGTTGGTGAGTGGTGTTGCTGGCCGAAAGGTGGCTGCGTGCTAGAATGAGGAGGCAGGGAGGGAGGGTTGAGAGGAATCGAGGAGGAGAGGAAGGGAGGATGAGAGAATGGGAGAATGAGAGGAAGGGAGGATGAGAGGAAGGGAGGATGAGAGGAAGGGAGGATGAGAGGAAGGGCGGATGAGAGGAAGGTTGGATGAGAGGAAAGGTGGATGAAGGGGAGGGAGGACGAGATGAAGGGAGGATGAGAGGAAGGGCGGATGAGAGGGAGGGTGGATGAGAGGGAGGGCGGAAGAAGGGGAGGGAGGACGAGAGGATGGGAGGACGAGAGGAAGGGCGGATGAGAGGGAGAGAGGATGAGAAGAAGAGAGGATGAGAGAGAAGGGCGGATGAGAGGAAGGGCGGATGAGAGGAAGGGAGGATGAGAGGATGAGAGGAAGGGAGGATGAGCGGAATGGAGGATGAGAGGAAGGTTAGATGAGAGGAAGGGCGGATGAGGGGAAGAGAGGAAGTGGGGGAGGGCGGATGAGGGGGAGGGAGGACGAGAAGAAGGGTGGACGAGGAGAAGGGTGGATGAGAGGGAGGGCGGATGAGAGGGAGAGAGGATGAGAAGGAGAGAGGATGAGAGAGAAGGGCGGATGAGAAGAAGGGCGGATGAGAGGAAGGGAGGATGAGAGGAAAGGAGGATGAGAGGAAGGGGGGATGAGAGGAATGGAGGATGAGAGGAAGGTTGGATGAGAGGAAGGGCGGATGAGGGGAAGGGAGGATGAGATGAAGGGAGGATGAGAGAAAGGGAGAATGAGAGGAAGGGCGAATGAGAGGAAGGGCGGATGAGAGGGAGGGAGGACGAGAGGAAGGGTGGACGAGAGGAAGGGAGTATGAGAGGAAGGGAGGATGAGAGAGAGGAGGATCAGAGGAAGGGCGGATGAGAGGAAGGGAGGACGAGAGGAAGGGCGGATGAGTGGATGGGCGGATGAGGGGGAGGGAGGACGAGAAGAAGGGTGGACGAGAGGAAGGGTGGATGAGAGGGAGGGCGGATGAGGGGGAGGGCGGAATAAGGGGAGGGAGGACGAGAGGAAGGGCGGATGAGAGGGAGAGAGGATGAGAAGGAGAGAGGATGAGAGAGAGAAGGGCGGATTAGAGGAAGGGCGGATGAGAGGAAGGGAGGATGAGAGGAAAGGAGGATGAGAGGAAGGGGGGATGAGAGGAATGGAGGAGGAGAGGAAGGAAGGATGAGAGAGAGGGAGAATGAGAGGAAGGGAGGATGAGAGAGAGGGAGAATGAGAGGAAGGGAGGATGAGAGGAAGGGCGGATAAGAGGAAGGGAGGATGAGAGGAAGGGAGGATGAGAAGAAGGGCGGATGAGAGGAAGGTTGGATGAGAGGAAGGGCGGATGAGGGGAAGGGAGGATGAGATGAAGGGAGGATGAGAGGAAGGGCGGATGAAGGGGAGGGAGGACGAGAAGAAGGGTGGACGAGAGGAAGGGTGGATGAGAGGGAGGGCGGATGAGAGGGAGAGAGGATGAGAAGGAGAGAGGATGAGAGAGAGAAGGGCGGATTAGAGGGAGGGCGGATGAGAGGAAGGGAGGATGAGAGGAAAGGAGGATGAGAGGAAGGGGGGATGAGAGGAATGGAGGAGGAGAGGAAGGGAGGATGAGAGAAAGGGAGAATGAGAGGAAGGGAGGATGAGAGGAAGGGCGGATAAGAGGAAGGGAGGATGAGAGGAAGGGAGGATGAGAAGAAGGGCGGATGAGAGGAAGGTGGGCGGAGGGATCAAATGAGAAGGGAGGGATGAATAGGGAGGGCGGGCGGAGGGGCGGGAGGGCGGAGGGATCAAATGAGGGTGGAGGGATGAATAGGGAGGGCGGAGGGATGGGAAGGAAGGGCAGAGGGATCAAATGAGGGTGGAGGGATGAATAGGGAGGGCGGAGGGATGGGAAGGAAGGGCGGAGGGATCAAATGAGGGTGGAGGGATGTATAGGGAGGGCGGAGGGATGGGAAGGAAGGGCGGAGGGATCAAATGAGGGTGGAGGGATGTATAGGGAGGGCGGAGGGATGGGAAGGGAGGTCGAAGGGATCAAATCAGCCTGGAGGGATGAATAGGGAGGGCGGAGGGATAGGAAGGGAGGGAGGATGGATGTGGAATGGGAGCAAAGGAAGTAAGGGAAATGTTTGCTCTGGGAAGGGACACAAGCCAGGGTGGATGCAAGGGCGACGGGAAGGGCAGCGAGGGCGATGAGCCATGAAGGCGACGGGATTGGAGGTGAGGGCGGAGGGATGGGATGTGAGGGCGGATTGATGGGAAGGGAGGGAGGAGGAATCAAATGAGGGCGGAGGGATGGGAAGGGAGGGCGGAGGGAGGGGATGTGAGGGCGGGAAGTGCGGTAGGAAAGGATGCGGGGTTCTCAGCGGAGACAAGGGGGGGTGAGCTCCTCTAACGGGGAACGAGTGCGGGCGTGGGGTCACATGTTTGGGTGCGCGCTTAGGGACGGGAAATACGCGGGGCGTTGGGAAGTGAAATCAATGCGACGGGTAGGGAGATTTGAGCGGGGGAAAAGGTTATGGGACCCACGATAGCGGTGCAGTGGTAATTGTGTACGGCGGGATGGGAAATGAGGCAGGTTCGGGATGGTATAAAAGGGCGACTGTAAGGGGTGGAAATCGTGTCATGCGCGGCGCAAGAAATGGTGGCACCGACGCGACGAATAGGGGAGGTTCTTACCAGGCGAAGCGCGAAAGGTGGGGCTGAGTTGACGATGCGGAATGGAAGCGAGGGTGGAGCGGTGGGCGATGGGAGAGGACGAGGGGGAGGCGATAAGGGGAAATGTGGACGTGGAAAACGGGGTGGTCCAGAGATGGTGCGCCGACGTATTCAAAAGGTCGCTTGTGAGAGAAGGGCGTGCGTGTATGGCGTGTGAGAAGGGCATGCGAGAAGTGCGCCCGAGCGAAAAGTGCGCCTGTGCGGCGAGATGGGATTGCGAGAAAAGCGCCTGTTTGCGAATCGCGCCCGTGCGGGAAGGGCGAGTGCGCGTTCAGGAATGCCTGTGCGGGAAGGGCGAGTGCGCGTTCAGGAATGCCTGTGCGGGAAGGGCGAGTGCGCGTTCAGGAATGCCTGTGCGGGAAGGGCCCCTCCATGTGAATCTCGCCTGTACGGGAAGGGCCCCTCCATGCGAATCTCGCCTGTGCGGGAAGGGCGACTCCATGCGAATCTCGCCTGTGCGGGAAGGGCCCCTGTTCGTTTCGGGTAACCCTGCGCAAAATGCGGCTGGGCGGGATGTGTCCCGAATGGCGGCTGTGCGGGATGGGTGGCGTTCGGTTGCGGCTGTGCGAGAATGGCGAATGCAGGCGAATGGCTGCCGTGCGCGAAGGGCGACTGCACGCCACAGCGTGGCTGTGCTCCCCGCACGGTCTCGTGCGAAGGGCGGCTGTGCGGGAAGTGCGGTCTCGTGCGAAGGGAGCCTGTGCGAGAAAGGCGACTACTCGCGAACCGCGCTTGCGTGCGGGAAGGACGTCTGCTCGCGAAAGGCGCCTGTGCGGGAAGGGCGCGTGTGCCCGAATGACGTCTGGCGGTAATGCCCGTTGTGAAGCACGTGCGTTCACCTATCGTGCTATGTTAGTTCAGTCACTAGTAGTGCCTAGGCAAACTGTGCACAGTTTGCTTCTTGTGTTCCTTTCTGGTTAGTCGAATTGTCCAGGCGTGAGGAAGTGTGTTTGTGCCGCCAAGTCCCTGCATTTCCGTGGCACGCGATTCTACGATTGTCGCATGTTGGTTTCGCGAACACTTGGTCTCGCAACCCTCCCAAACCTCCAAGTCAATGGTTTCCGAACCTGCAAAGGTTGCGTTGACTTGCGAAGAGTAATTCAGGTCTTGGGCTTTAAGGTTAATAATTTCAATACCGCGCACATCGAGATTCGAACTCCCGACCTTCGCGAAGATTGACCATTTCGACACCACTGTGCCAAACAGGCTGACCGTAACTTGAGTGAAAATTTACCAATAAATCTCCTTTAAGAAAACGTCCCTTACTAGGGTTTCGTGAAATCTCTCTTTGCTCTATTTCTCTTCCAGCTGATTACTCCAGATCCTCCCGTACCTTACACCACTCACGCCACTCACAGCACTCACACTACAGCTACCTAGGTAAGTCTTATTGTCTCTATTCTTAAGCTCTTTTAGTTGAGAGGGGATTCATTGTCTAGGTTTAGATGTCGATTCTTTGTCTAGATTTACCTCGTTCTCTTTTTTCCGTTCCTTAGTTCTCTGTGTTTTTGCGTACGTGCTTCGTTCTCCTTTGTTCTTCACTTCAATTAACGAATGGACTTAAATGCCAATACCGTTTTCTTTGCTCGCCGTTTGAAGTACCTATTGTAAAATCTGAAATAAGTAGAATTGTTTTCTGTATTTTTTATTGTGATAGCAGGAGCATCATCGGCGCCCCGGTGTAATGTATTTGTGTCTTGTGGAATGATCAGACACGCGGAGTCGCTCCTGGTGAGTCCTTCGTCGACCCCCGTGCCTACCTTCTTATTTCCTTCTTGCATTGTTTTGTTTCATCTTTGCTTCCTCCTTCCATTCTGTATTTGCTTATTCGTTTTACCCTCGTGAACAACGTTATTGGTTTCTGTTTTAGATACTTAAATTGATGAATATTTCAAGGAATTCTGAGATGTTATAAACCACGCGATCAACTACCATTAGGGTACAATATGTTTGCGACGAAACTGAAAGTACTTTAGGGTTTGTTTTCTCTCTCTCGTTCTCTTTCTCTCGTTCTCTCTCTCTCTCGTTCTCTTTCTCTCGTTCGTTCTCTCTCTCTCTCTCTCTCTCTCTCTCTCTCTCTCTCTCTCTCTCTCTCTCTCTCGTTCTCTCTTTCTCGTTCTCTCTCTCTCTCTCGTTCTCTCTCTCTCTCTCTCGTTCGTTCTCTCTCTCTCTCTCTCTCGTGTTCTCTCTCTCTCGTTCTCTTTCTCTCGTTATCTCTCTCTCGTTCTCTCTCTCTCTCTCTCGTTCGTACTCTCTCGTTCGTCCTCTCTCTCTCTCTCTCTCTCTCTCTCTCTCTCTCTCTCTCTCTCTCTCTCTCTCTCTCTCTCTCTCTCTCTCTCGTCCTCTCTCTCTCGTCCTCTCTCGCTCTCGCTCTCACTCTCGCTCTCCGTTGTTCTCGCTCTCGCTCACGCTTTCCGTTGTTCTCGCTCTCCGTATTCGTTATATTCTCTTCTTTCGTTTACTGTCTCGTTATTTTTTCCCTCTGTTCCGTTCCTTACTTTCATTTTATGCCTCGGTACATTCTTCTCCTTGCTCTAACCATTCAATGCTCATGGAGTTTTTCTTAGCCCTTGTATTGTTTCATTAGTTTCTTTGTTATTCCTGTTTCTCTTCATTTCATCACACCTCATACCTTTTTCTGTTTTGTTTGTTGTACCGGCTATTTCTTTCCGTTCCTCCTTTCCACTTCCTAAATCCGTTTCTCAGGAGCCTTGCTAGTCAGGAAGGCGATTTCAATCTGGAAAATGTGTATTGGTCACTAGGATTTATCGTATTGTCCTTTTAACGTTGATTTGCTTGTTATTTAGTATCACGTGTTTTTTGGCTGGGTTTGCCAGAGCTCGTGCTTTTTATTGTGTGAATGTGTTTGTTTGTGTGAGTGCATTCATCTCATCTATCATTGCAATATCAATGCATGTCTGTCAATTTTAAAAAGGGGGTTCATTTCTATCATTTCTCATTGGTTCATTGGCGCACTCAGTGACTCGTGTGTTTGCCACTTCGAACTGGATTTGATAGTGGGAACCTCTTTTTTGGAGTTAACAGATTGTATTTTTTCATGTGCTAGTTGATTATTCAAAGACTTTGCTATTGACTTCCCCCCCATGCTAGGCAGGGGATGCGGTAGCCTAGTTTTTGGGTCGTTAACTATCACGCATTTGTATGATATACCATATATTGCATTTCAGCATTTCGCTTCATGCAAAAGCATTTTCATCCATGTTGTTGACTCTAAGTACTATGCGGAAGCGTTTAAAACTGAACCACGAACTCAAACTTGGCAACACTTAACTTCACTTTATACCCTCCGAGTGTGACAGCATGTCACCTCATAGCCAAGGGCGTAAGAAAAATAAAGTGAGTAGTTATGCCTTGCTTGAGTTGTGGAGTGAGTAATCTGGTCGAGCAGCGTTTCGGCAGCACCACGTTACGTTTCTACTATGGTCAATACGTAGTAGTAGAATTCCAGGCTTTGAAAAGCGTAATTGCATTGATTTAAAAATGAACAAGTACAAGCACACATTTATATAAAGTCCTAAACACACAAAGGAAAACATAAAACCGTTGCTTAACTGGAATCCAGGGCTTCGCCTTGCTGTATTAGAAAACAGTTGTGAAACTGCTGGAGAATTTGGCTCAATCTGCCTCATTAGAATTAACTGTAATCCATTTGTGCTGAAGCCAAACTCCCTCTGCTGACTCCCGTCACGAATATTCATGAGTTCTCGTGTGGAATCATGGACACTCGTGTGGGATTCCCGTTTCCCAGTTGTAAAACGGCTTTTACCGTTATTAAAACGGAATTCACCGTTTTGTACATGTTGAAAAATCATCTCGCTAAGCAGCGTGACTTTCGTGCGAAGTCGGCTGTTTCCAAGTCAGCGCGGGATACGGTTGGTCAACCGTAATCCCGAGGCACCCCCGGTCAAGCGAGAAAAGCCGATCGCTGACGCGATCGTGCTTTGTCTCACGCGGGGCAGGGCAATAATTGCCCTGTCCAGTTGCGATCGTGCAACTGTGCACGGTCGCAACAGTTGCGACATACGCGTGGGACCTGTGGGGCCACACGCGCATGTCATGACTTGTCATGTGCCCACAACAAAAACACATGAAACAGAATGCAGAAACAAATGCGCACAGAACACACACAAAATGCGGGACTTCATGCAGGCGGCTGGTTGACGTGCAAAATTAAGATTTGCACCCAACACATGTATCAGTATTATGCATCTATATATCTTGCCGCATTACATTCATTGAAGCGTGCGTGGTGTTTACTTCATTACTAATATTCGTAACATTTATTACATGCAATTATCACAACAACATCAAACAGTAAAAAATATAATGCAAACAGTATAGCACATAAGAAAAAAACTACTACGGTAAAAAAACGAGTTTAATATATGCACAATGGGAAGGGTGGTACTGTACCTTACGAATTTTATTTTCATGTTTAATAAAAAAACATGAAAATAAAATTTGTCAAAATCGATCGTAAAGGGTTGCTTCGCAACCCAAAAGCAAAGCATTTATAACCTTCCAAAACAATACAAAAAAACTTAGTAATCAAGTTGGACCCAACTAGAAGGGGGGGTGTCAGATTTATATGACTTAGCCTATGTAGGCTATAGTGGGGTAGCACATATGGGGTACAACACATTTCTAGGGTTTGTACTTGTACCCAATCCTTTCACTAGTCAATCATTCCTCGTGATTCTCACATGGTATAGAGCAGGTTCCCTAGTGGGAACGTTTCCTAGGGCCCACCACTGAAAATTGAAAAAAAAAAAAAAAAAAAAATCCTGCCCGGAGCGCGCTTCGCTCCTGCCCGAGTCGCGCCGCGTGTTCCTACCCTCCCGTCGCGTCCCCTGCCCTTAGCGGCCCGTCGCGCCCTCTTACGGCCCCTAGCGGCCCCTCCCACGGCCCTTCGTGGCCCCTTCGCAGCTCCCTCGCGGCCCCTCCGCCGCCCTTCGCGGCCCCTCTCACGGCCCTTCGCGGCCCCTTGCGGCCCCTCGCGGCCCCTTCGCGGCCCCTCGCGGCCCCTTCACGGCCTCGTCGCCGCCCTTCGCGGCCCCTGCGCGGCCCCTTCTCGGCCCCGTCGTGGCCCTTCACGGCCCCTTCTCGGCCTCGTCGTCGCCCTTCGCGGCCCCTCACGGCCCCTTCTCGGCCCCGTCGCCGCCCTTCGCGGCCCCTTCACGGCCCTTCGTGGCCCCTTCGCCGCCCTTAGCGGCCCCTTCTCGGCTCCTCCACGGCCCCTTCTCAGCTCCTTCACAGCCCTGTCGCCCCGCCGTCGTCGCCCCAGCAGCAGCAGCCGTCGCGCCGTCACAGCCACCGCCACCACTACCGGGGCCGCCGCCGCCGCCGCTGCCGACAGCAGGAGCCGCCGCCGCCGGTGCAGTGACAGCAGCAGCCGCCGCCGCCACCGACAGCAGCAGCCGCCGCCGCCGCTGACAGCAGCAGCCGTCGCCGCCGCTGCCGTGACAGCCGCCGCCGCCGCTGCCGGAGCCGCGGCCGCCGCCACCACCGCCCGGAGCAGCCGCCGCCGCCGCTGCCGTGACAGCTGCCCCCCCCGTTGCTACCGAGGCCGCAGCAGCCGCCGCCGCCAACAGCAGGAGCAGCTGCAGCTGTCGCGGCCCTGTCCCTGCCGGCGCGCCTCGGCCCTGCCCCGCCACTTGTGGCACTCTACCCACCCGCCCTGGTAAGAGCACCGCCAAGCCGCGCCTCTGCGACTGCACTGCTCCTAGCCTGCTGCTACTGCCCCTAGCCTGCTGCTACTGCTGTCATGGCTACCCCTAGCGTCCTCGTCTTTGATGCTGAGGGTCTGGCTGTCGACTTTGAGGTCTGGGTCGATGATCTGCTGCTTTTCCTACAGTGCGATAGGAAAGACGGTCTCTCACTGTTCGATCTCACGTCTGGCGCCTCTACTGCCCCTGCTGCCGATGCTGACAGCACTGTTCGGTCACAGTGGGCCACACGCGATGCTGCTGCCCGCCATGCTGTGCGTAGTCACTTGCCGTCCTCTGAGCGCGCGCACTTTAGTCAGTACAAGAGTGCTAAGACCTTGTACGACGCTGTAGTTGCACGCTACTCTTCCCCTGCCACTGCTGCCCTTAGCCGCCTCATGCTGCCGTACCTGTTCCCTGACCTCGCCGCCTTTCCCACAGTCGCTGACCTCATTACGCACCTTCGCACTAGTGACGCCCGCTACCGCGCTGCGCTTCCTGCTGAGTTCTGCGCCAAGACCCCCCCCCCCCATGTACATCACCCTCTACTACCTAGTCACCCGGCTCCCTGACTCCCTTCGCTCGGTCAGGGACCACTTCCTCTCTGTTTGCCCCACCACACTCACCGTTGACCTCCTCGAGGAGCGCCTCCTGGCAGCTGAGAAGAGTATAGTCGCTGTAGGAGCCTCTCGTGGTGACCCGCGTTCCCCCTTCTTTGAGGGGTGCTCCCCCTCCCCCCTTTTGCCCTCTGTTGCCTCTGCTGCTGCCGTCGACTTCGTTGGCACCGAGTCGGTCGGCGCTGCGTCTGCCCCTAGCGGGAGACGCCGCACCGGCAAGGGCAAGGGGGGCAAGGGCGCTGGAGGAGCTGGCGGGGGCGGTGGAGGTGGCGGTGGAGGCGGCGGAGGGGGTGGGGATGGCGGTGGGAGTGGTGGCGGGGGTGGGGGCTTCAGTGGCGGCGGTGGAGGCGGAGGCGGTGGCGGCGGTGGCGGTGGGAGCGGAGGAGGAGGCGGTGGCGGCGGCGGTGGAGGTGGCGGCGGAGGCGGTGGAGCGGGTCGGGGTGGCTCTGCGCAGCGGGGTGGCTTTGGTGGTGGTCAGCGCCAGCAGCAGCAGCGCACTCGTGAGACCCCGCCCCCCCAGCAGCTTCGTGAGTGGTACGCTGCGCGTCAGCGGGGTGGGGGTGCTGGTCCTTGTGCCTACGTCCTGCGTACCGGCGACCGCACTGGTGAGCCGTGCGGTGGCCCGCACGCCACCCAGCGCTGCTTCGGCCGCCTGACGGACGCTTGGCGTCTCCAGTTCCCTGACGCCACTGAGATCCCCCGCTGGGGCGAGCTGCTTAGGTCGGGGGTTGCTATCTTTGATCTGGATTATGATGCTATTCTTGCTGCCATGTATGTTGTGTCTACTAGTGATGAGGGTGCCTGTTACCTGTGTGTTCCGCCTGACCCGGGCATTGAGGCTGCTGCTCTAGGTGCTGGTGAGGCTGCTGCTCTAGGTGCTAGTGAGTCTGCTGCCCCAGGTGCTTGTGAGTCTGCTCTCTCAGGTACCACGTCGGCTCAGGCCTTGCACACTTTCACCCTTGACTCGGGTGCTTCCCGCTCCTTCTTTCGAGACCGCACCACACTCACGCCGCTTAGTCGGCCGGTTGCAGTCTCACTGGCAGACCCCTCTGGGGGTCCTGTCCTTGCCCACTTCTCCACTGTCTTACCGTGTCCGGCTGCCCCTTCTGGCACCCTGTCGGGTCTTTACCTCCCCTCGTTCTCTACGAACCTGGTGAGTGGTGCTGACCTACAGGATGGGGGGGTTGACCAGTTCACTCCTGCGAGTCAGCGGGTGACCCACTGTACGTGTGCTCGGACGGGCCGACACTTGGCCACGTTTACCCGTCAGCCGGGGTCGAGCCTGTACACACTGACTACTGAGTCTCCTCCGGTTGCTACGTCTGGTCAGGTGGCTGCGTCGGGTCAGGTGTTTGCTGCAGCGTCCAGGTCTGGTCCTGAGTCTGCCCCCTGCTCGTGTCGCCTCCTGTCTCACCAGACTCTCCTCTGGCACCACCGCCTTGGTCACCCCTCCCTGCCTCGTCTCCGAGGCATGGCCTCCTGTTACCTTGTCTCTGGTCTCCCCCGGTCCCTCCCTCCCCTTCCTCCGGGGCCTGCCCCCACCTGCGTTCCCTGCGTCGAGGGGCGGCAGCGCGCCGCTCCTCACTCCTCTGAGTTTCCGCCGACAGAGGCTCCGCTGCAGACTCTTCACATGGACGTGTGGGGCCCAGCCCGCGTCCGTGGACAGGGTCACGAGCGTTACTTCCTCTTGGTGGTTGACGACTACTCGCGTTACACCGCAGTCTTCCCCTTGCGCACCAAGGGTGAGGTCACTGGGGTGTTGATCGACTGGATCCGCGCTGCTCGTCTCCAGCTCAGGAGGAGTTTTGGCTCGGACTTTCCTGTTCTGCGTCTGCACTCCGATAGAGGTGGAGAGTTTTCCTCCGACCTTCTGCGAGCCTTCTGCCGTGCGAGGGGCATCCGCCAGACGTTCACGCTTCCGGCCTCTCCACAGCAAAATGGGATTGCTGAGCGCCGCATTGTCATGGTCATGGACGTCGCTCGTACGTCCATGATCCATGCGGCTGCTCCCCATTTTCTGTGGCCGTTCGCGGTTCAGTACGCGGCGCAGCAGATCAACCTTCAGCCCCGGGTCTCCTTGCCGGAGACCTCCCCCACCCTGCGGTGGACGGGGAAGGTTGGCGATGCGTCTGCGTTCCGTGTCTGGGGATCTCGGGCTTTCGTCCGAGACTTGTCTGCGGACAAGCTGTCCTCCCGTGCTGTTCCTTGCGTCTTCCTTGGCTTCCCCCCTGACGCGCCTGGTTGGCAGTTTTACCACCCCACCTCGCGCCGTGTTCTGTCCTCCCAGGACGTCACGTTTGACGAGTCGGTTCCGTACTACCGTCTCTTCCCCTACCGCGCTGCCCCCCTCCCGCCCCCGCCGCTCTTCCTCGTGCCAGGTCCCCCCCCGGTAGACCCCCTCCCCCCTCAGGGTCCTGCCCCCTCAGGTGTGTCTCAGGTAGACGCAGTCGAGCCTGTCGAGGTAGCTGTTGACTCTGGTGCTGCTCGGGGTGCTGCGCCTGCGTGTGCCGGGTCTGGGGGTGGTGAGCCTGAGCGTGCGGAGACTGGGGGTGCTGGGACTGGGGGTGCTGAGTCTGCGGGTGCTTCGTCTCGGCGGGAGCTACCCTCTCCACAGGAGCTGCGCGAGTGGTTTGCTCGGCGTTGGAGTCGTGCTGCTGGAGCTGGTGTTGCTGCTGGTGCTGGAGGTTCTACGGCTGCTGGGGGTTCTGGAGCCACGGGTCCCGGAGGTGCTCGTACTGCAGGAGCCGGAGCTGCTGCGTCTTCTGGTGGTCCTCCTGGCGCTGGAGCTGCTGGAGGTTCTGGAGCTGGAGGCGCTGGAGGTGCTGCTGGAGCTGGAGCTGGACGTTCTGGAGCTGGAGGTGCTGCTGGAGCAGGTGCTCCTGGGGGTACTGGAGTTGGCGCTGCTGGTGCTGCTGGAGGTGCTCCTGGCGCTGCTGGTGCTACTGGAGTAGGAGCTACCACTGGGGGTGCTGGTGTTGTCCCCGCTGGTTCTGGAGGTGCTGCCCGGCCTCGGCCGTACTTCGTTCCGCTCCTTGAGCAGGTTCTTGGCCTTCCACCTTCTTCTGGTCCTTCTCCTACCTTAGAGTGTCCACAGCCCGTCCCGTCCGCGTCACAGTTACAGCTCGCCTGTCCACTGCCTGCACCTTCTCCCTACGCTGGTCCTACTGGAGGTCTTGCTGAGCGTCGTGAGCCTGTGTCGCGTCCAGCGTTGCCTGTTCGTGCTGTTCGCACTGGTCGCCGTGTTCTGCGTCAGCGTCCTCCTGCGGTCCCAGGCGCGCACCAGATGGCACTGCGTCCTTCCACTGCTCCTCTGCGAGTCCCCTTGCCGTCTCCTCCAGAGTCCTCTCTTCCTGCTCTTGCTGACCCGGAGTCTGACTCCCTTCGTGCTGCCAGTCCTACTGTCATGCGTCTCCTGGCTACTGCTGTCGCTGACCCTTCCTTTGAGTCCACTGCTGCGTCTTCCTTAGTTGCTGAGCTGGTCGACTTCGCTGCTCACTGTCATCTAGACTACGCTGCTAGTCTTGATGCTGAGTCTGAGTCTGTCTGTCCTCCGTCCGTCGGGGGTGAGTGTGCTCTTGGCACGGACGTCCTTGAGGACAGGCAGGAGGAGTTCCAGTGCTTTGCTGCTGCTTTACCTCATCTCGTGTCCATGCTGCTTGCCCCTGAGGGAGACCCGGATGCACCAGACATCCCGACTCCGCGCTCTTACGCGGAGGCGGTAGAGGGTCCCTACTCCTCTCAGTGGCAGGCAGCCATGGACGCAGAGATGGCTTCCTGGAAGTCCACAGGCACCTACGTCGACGAGGTTCCCCCACCTGGGGCGAACATCGTCAGTGGCATGTGGATTTACAGGGTGAAGCGGCCGCCGGGTTCTCCGCCTGTCTTCAAGGCACGTTACGTGGCTCGAGGCTTCAGTCAGCGGCAGGGAGTTAACTACTTCCAGACCTTCTCCCCTACCCCGAAGATGACCACTCTTCGGGTGCTGCTACACATAGCCGCTCAGCGTGACTACGAGCTTCACTCTCTTGACTTCAGCACTGCTTTCCTACAGGGCAGCCTGCACGAGGAGATCTGGCTGCGCCGCCCCCTTGGCTTCACTGGGTCGTTTCCTCCTGGTACCCAGTGGAGCCTCCGGCGGCCAGTCTACGGTCTTCGCCAGGCTCCCCGCGAGAGGCACGACACACTGAGGACTACACTTGCGGCTCTTGGGTTTGCTCCTTCTACTGCTGACCCGTCGCTGTTTCTACGCACCGACACCTTGCTGCCGCCGTTCTACATCCTCGTGTACGTCGACGACTTGGTCTTTGCCACTGCTGACACTGCTGGACTCGCCCACGTGAAGTTGGAGCTGCAGAAGAGACACACGTGCACAGACCTGGGTGAACTGCGCAGCTATCTTGGCTTGCAGATCACCCGGGACAGAGCACGGCGCACCATTACCTTGACTCAGTCACACATGGTGCAGCAGGTCCTTCAGCGCTTCAACTTCACGTACTCCTCGCCTCAGGCCACTCCTCTGTCTACTCGCCACTCGCTCTCAGCTCTGCCTTCGGATGAGTCCGTAGAGCCGAGTGGCCCGTACCCAGAGCTTGTTGGCTGCCTCATGTACCTGATGACCTGCACTCGACCTGACCTAGCATACCCTCTTAGCATCCTGGCACGCTATGTTGCTCCTGGGAGACACCGACCAGCGCACATGGCTACAGCGAAGAGGGTGTTGCGCTACTTGTGCAGTACGTCGGGCATGGGGCTTGTGCTTGGAGGGCAGAGTCCAGTGGTCCTCACTGGTCACGTAGACGCTTCTTGGGCTGACGACTTGGCTACGCAGCGGTCTTCACAGGGTTACACCTTCAGCCTTGGCTCCGGCTCTGTTTCGTGGCGGTCTACCCGCTCGTCTTCTGTTCTCGGCTCCAGCTGTGAGGCCGAGATCTACGCAGGGGCCATGGCTGCACAGTGTCAGAATATTATGCTCTAGCCTGTAGTGGGGTGCTCTATAGCGAGTACAACCCTTCTAGGGTTTGCTATTTGTATCCTCATTCTTGCTAGTGCAACCCTCCTTCTTCCTTTTAAACTTTCACATGGCATTAGAGCGAGTTACGTCCTGGCCTGTGGGCCCGCCTCACGCTTCCGCTGCTGTTTTTCCGGTCGCGCGCCTCGGGCGCGTGGCGATTTTCGTCCTGTCCCGCCCCCGGGTGGCGAGTGACATCTTTTCTGCCCGTCGCGCGCCCCGTGGCACGCGACGGTGCCCTGCCCGTCGTGCGCCCCGTGGCACGCGACGGTGCCCTGCCCGTCGTGCGCCCCGTGGCACACGACGGTGCCCTAAACCTGCCCGTCGTGCGCCCCGTGGCACGCGACGGTGCCCTGCCCGTCATGCGCCCCGTGGCACGCGACGGTGCCCTGCCCGTTGTGCGCCCCGTGGCATGCGACGGTGCCCTAAACTGCCCGTCACGTGCCCCGTGGTGCGCGACGGTGCCCTGAGCCGCCGCGGAACCGCCCCTGGCGCCTGCGACGGTGTCCTGAGCCGCCGCGTACCCGCCCCTGGCGCACTCGGCGGTGCCCCTGCCTCACCCGCGCCTGCACTCGCTGCAGCCGCCCCTGCACCACCCGGCGCCTGCCCTTGGAGCAGCCGCCCCCGCTCCTGCACTCGGTGCAGCCGCCTCTGCCTCACCCCGCGCCTGCACTCACTGCAGCCGCCCCTGACCTACCCGCGCCGACCCTCTGTAGCCGCTCTGCGGCTTTCTCCCCGCCCACCCCCTCCTCCTTCGTCTCCCTGCAGCCGTGGGGGGGAGGGTATGGGGGTGGCGGGTGTTGGGGTGATGGGTGGTGTGCTTCCCTTCCCCTCCTCCTCCTTTCGTTCCCACTGCTGCAGCTGCCGCTGGGGGGGAGGGTGTGAGGGTGTGGGGGAGCCGGGGGAGTGGCACTGGGGTGGCGGGTGTGAGACCAACCAGCAGCCGTCCCTCCACCTCTCCTCTCTTCCCCCCTCTGCTGCTCCTGCAGCAGTGTGGGGGGGAGGGGGAGGGGGAGGGTGAGGAAATGGAGGGGGTGACCAGCCAGAGCCAGCCCGCCTCCTCACTCTCCCTGCTGCCCCTCCTGTGGTTGGGGGGGGAAGAGAGTAAGGGGGTGGCAGGAATTTCTTGCTGTCGCCTGTCCCTTTGCTGCTGTACCTGCTCTGTTACCGTACCTGCTGTTGCTGTTGCTGGTATACCCCTGCAGGTTGTGTTCTGCACAAACTCCTGCTGCAGGCAGTTATGGGGGAGTGTTAGAATTTATATGTAACTGCCTGTAGCTGTAGTTTAGTGTAGTTATTATAAACTGTTGGTGGTGCACCTTCTTTGCATGCTCTGTTTACTATATGTACCCTAGTGCTATAGTGAACATCACTTTTCCCATTCTCGACTCTCACCTTGGCACAACCTCCTCGACTTCCCCTAGGCCTAGGCTACTAAGCCTAGGCCCTACCTAAAACCTAAGCTTACTCTTACTTAGTAACTCAACATGGTATCAGAGCGAAGGTCTCGGGTTCGAATCCCAGTGTGTGCACTTCGGGCATCCCAGTGCGGGGGGGTGTCAGAGGTCCACTGGTGATCCCCGATTGATCCTAGGGAAGGGTTACAGGCTCGTTGTCCTGGGGGGTTATGGGCGCACTGACCCGCTACTTAACAAGCCCTTTTATCCCAATGGTCTAGTGGTTGGGATTCTGACATGCTATCAGAGCAGGTCGATCCCCTTGGATCGATCCTGTGGGTGGGCTCACCACCTCGTTGCTTCCGCTGCAACTTCCACTACTACCTTCTGTGCCGCACGCCCCGTGGCGTGCGGCAGTTTTTCTTCCCGCCGTGCGCCCCGAGGCGCGCGGCGGTTTTCTGCCCGCCGTGCGCCCCGTGGCGCGCGGCGGTTCTCTGCCCGCTGTGTGCCCCGAGGCGCGCGGCGGGCTTCTACCCCGTCACTCGCCGCGTCGCCCTCGGGAGGCGCTGCGACGGGCGACGGGGACCCGCGCGTCGCCCCCCGTCGCCCGTCGTGGCTTGCGCGCGGCCCGTACAGCCGGCGCGCGGCCCGTACGGGCTGCGCCAGGCCTGCGCGCGGCCCGTACGGGCTGCGCCAGGCCCGCGCGCGGCTCGGGCCGCCTGCGCGCAGTTCGGGAGGCTGTGCCAGGCCCGTGGGCGGCCCTTTCCTCGCTGCCCCTGCCCTCCCCGCTGTCCCCCGTGCTTCTGCTGGCGCCCCACCCCTCCTACAGCCCGTTCTCCTGAATTAGGGTTTGGGGGTGAGGGGTATGGGGGTGAAACTACTGTGTGCCGTTCCCTGCTCCTCCTCCTCCTCCGTCTCCCTGTGCTGCAGCTGCCGCTGAGGGGGGGTGGACTTGTTGGAGCCGTTGGAGTGGTGCTAAGGGGGGGTGAAGGGGGAGTGGAGCTAGCGGTGTAGCAGCGGGTGTGTGTCAGGAGGGGTGGTACTGTTTGGGGGAGGTCGAGTGGAGGCAGCAGTCTTGTCGTCAGCAGCAGCAGCAGTCCGGAGGCTACAATCTCCGGTAGTCGCCAGTCGCCCGTGGGTCCGTTGCTCGTCTGCCGCTACTTTTAGCCGCGGGGCCAGTTACCCCAGTAGTCCGGAGCGTTGTTCCGGTAGCCACTGAGCCAGCAGCTCGTCTGTGTGTCTGCAGCGTCAGCAGTCGCCTCCCATCTTCTCTCCCCCACAGTTTCTCCTCCTCCTCACTTGCCCTCTGCGATAGCCTCTAGCTTTGCTCATAATTGTGAACTTTAAACTATTGCTTCTTGAACTTGTGCTCAGAATGTGTGGTGACATTGTGATCCACCCTGAGCTTGTACTGCTTTACTTGCTCTGCTGATTACACCCCACTTTGGCTATGGGGGTGTGTCAGAATATTATGCTCTAGCCTGTAGTGGGGTGCTCTATAGCGAGTACAACCCTTCTAGGGTTTGCTATTTGTATCCTCATTCTTGCTAGTGCAACCCTCCTTCTTCCTTTTAAACTTTCACACACAGGAGTTACGCTGGCTCACCTACCTGCTGACCGACCTGGGAGAGCCGCCTCGTTCTCCTCCAGTTCTGTACGTAGACAACAAGGCCATGCTGGCCTTGTGTCGGGAGCACAGACTGGAGCACAGAACGAAGCACATTGCTCTTCGCTACTTCCTTGCTCGTGAGCTGCAGCAGCGTGGTCAGCTGCGCCTTGCTTACGTGGCCTCTCAGGCCAACACTGCTGATATCTTTACCAAGGCACTTCAGCCTTGTGATCATCAGCGCTTTTGTACGATGTTAGGTCTTGTGCCTACTTGGCCTCACTTGCTTACTTCTTGACCTTGCTTGTACTGTGATCTATATATACCTGCACTTGCTTGTTTACCTTTATATATATACTCCTGCATGTGAACTAGCCTTGTGGCCTTGACCCTGTGCTCGGACTGTGTGGTGACGTTGTGATCCACCCTGAGCGTGTTTGCTTTGCTTTGCTTGACTGGTCTTGTGACCCCTAGTTCTCCCCCACTTTGCCTATGGGGGTGTGTCAGATTTATATGACTTAGCCTATGTAGGCTATAGTGGGGTAGCACATATGGGGTACAACACATTTCTAGGGTTTGTACTTGTACCCAATCCTTTCACTAGTCAATTATTCCTCGTGATTCTCACAGGGGGGTCACTATATTAGCTACGGGCTTTAAGCGATCAAGAGTTACCCAAACAATAAAAAATCGTTTGTTATGAATGAACTTGCAGAGTGCGCAGAATATCAAATAACGAGAATGAGAATTACAGAATTACTGGGTAATATATTGCACTGCCTGCGTCAGCAGGAAGTGCAATAAGTCAGCGGGCAAGAAAAAAAAATAAACCCCCATCGGAAGGCATGTCATCCGAGGGAGCCTCAACCCTAAAATTTTAGGGTTGAGGCTTCCGAATGGCATGCAGTCCGAATGGGTTTTAGTTTTTCTGCCCGCGGCCAGAATGCTGACTCACTCGGTAGCGTCGTCTAGCGAAACGGTAGTGCTACCGAGCGCGGTAGGCCACACGCGTGTGTCAGGACCCCACGCGCGGGTCCTGACTTCGCGCACTTTTTAGTTGACCAGCGCGAAGTGGTCAATGGGCTGGTCAAACAATCGAGCCCCAATCACAAACACACTCGAAACTCACAACCAACCTTCATGAAAAAACTCGACATTCATGAAACACAGAACATTCATGAAACACAGAACTTTCATGAACGCACATGTTCGTCGATGAAAACAAACATGAGCGTACATGTGCCGACATGAACAAACATGACTCGTCATGATCCGTCACGACCGATCATGATCCCACAGCAACAACACACGAAACGAAATGCGAAAACGAATGCACACACAACATACACAAAATGCATAACATCATGCAGGCGGCTGGTGTCAGAATGTTGTAATTGTCTAGCCTGCAGTGGGGTACTCCATAGTGAGTACAGCCCAATTAGGGTTTGCTATATGTATCCAACTGCTTGCTAGTGAAACCCCTCCTTTCTTCATTCTCACTTTCTACTGCTAGTTCTGACATGGTTTCAGAGCAGGTCGACCCCCTTGGGTCGATCCTGTGGGTGGGCCCGCCACCTAACTGCTTCCGCTGCTGTTCTGCTTCTCGCGCGCCTTGGGCGCGCGCCGTCTTCCTCCTGCCGTGCGCGGAGCGCGGCGTGTTTCTGCCCGCCGTGCGCCCCGAGGCGCGCGGCGGTTTTCTGCCGTGGGGGATCCGCGCGCGCCCCCCCCCCCCGCCATCCCGTCGCCCATCGCGGCGCCCAGGGGGGCCGCGCGTCGCGCTGCCCGTCGCCCGTCGCGGCGCCCTGGGGGCTAGCGCGTCGACCCCCCCCCCCTCCCGTCGCCCGTCGCGGCGCCCTGGGGGGCCGCGCGTCGCCCCTCCCGTCGCCCGTCGCGGCGCCCTGGGGGGCCGCGCGTCCCCCCCCTCCCGTCACTCGTCGAGGCGCCCTGGGGGGCCGCGCGTCGCCCCTCCCGTCGCCCGTCGCGGCGCCCTGGGGGGCCGCGCGTCCCCCCCTCCTGTCACTCGTCGAGGTGCCCTGGGGGCCCGCGCGCCGCCCCGCTTCTGCTCACACATCGCCCCAGCTGCTGCCCCCGTTTTTGCCCTGCGTTTGGGGGTATGGGGGTGGCAAGTATGGGGGTGGCGGGTGTGTGATCCGTCCCCTACTCCTCCTCCTCCTCCGTCTCCCACTGCTGCAGCTGCCGCTGAGGGGGGTGGGTGTGTGGGAGCCGAGGGTTTAGGGTTTAAGGGGGGTGACGTGGAAGTGAAGCTAGGGTTTCTGCAGGGGGTGTGTGTCAAGGGTGTGGGTCAGTTGGAGGAGGTTGTGTGGAGGTAGCTGTCGTGTCGCCTGCAGCGCCTGTAGTCCGTCGCCCTTGCTTCGGTAGCCAGTGAGCCTGTTGCACCAGTCGCCAGTGGGTCCGTTGCTCCTGCCGCTCGTCTTAGCCGCGGAGCCAGTCACTCCAGTAGTCCGTCGCCCTTGCTTCGGTAGCCACTGTGGGTCCGTCGCCCTTGCTTCGGTAACCCTGAGTCAGCAGCTCCTGTGCCCGTGCCTCTGCAGCTTCAGTCGTTGCCTCCCATCTTCTCTCCTTCCACAGTTCCTCCTCCTCCTCACTTGCCCGCTGTGATTACCACTAGCTTTGCTTGTAATTGTGAACCATTACTATGCTTGCTTGTTGTGCTGATTACACCCCACTTTGGCTATGGGGGTGTGTCAGAATGTTATAATTGTCTAGCCTGCAGTGGGGTACTCCATAGTGAGTACAGCCCAATTAGGGTTTGCTATATGTATCCAACTGCTTGCTAGTGAAACCCCTCCTTTCTTCATTCTCACTTTCTACTGCTAGTTCTGACAGCTGGTTGCAGTGCAAAAATAGCATTTTGCACCCAACAGTCGTGACACATCCAAAAATTCCGGTGGTGTCTTCAGCAGTTGCAGCTGGCAGCACCTGACGTGGTTGATATTATATGCAGTTGTCGTGGGCGGATCGAAGGCGAGTTGTCAGTGGTAGAGTTGGAATGGATACTCCGAGAGTTTTGTCGTAAAGCGCCGATGTTCGTGGGCAGGGATGAAGTTTTACAGCTGTCTCTCCCTCCCGTCACTGTTGCTACCGCCTTCGTCAGTTCGTCGTAAGTCGTTCGTACCCCTTGAAAACTCCGTGTAGTTTCCGCGGTGTTGTCCTGCGTAAATGTCGCGCGCATTTTAACCAAACGCCGAATTCTCCTCCGAAATTGTCGGCGCTCCTCGCCGTAAAACCGGTAAGTTTTTCGTCAAACTCCAAAATTTTCGCTCGAAACGTAGCCCCGTAAATCCGCAGTTGCATGTGCAGTTCGCCTCCGAAATCTTCGGTCGTACTATAGCCGCCCACTCAAGCACCAGCTGTTTCCGTCAGTTCAGAACCCATCTGGGGGCATAATCTGGAACTGGGGACTAGACCTGGGTATTCCGAGACCGACTTTCACGGATCCTAGAGGCATCAACGCCGTTGACCCCATCGTCGAAACTGCTCCCGCCGATGATGTTTTAACAAAATAACACGCAAACTACCACTGGCGCTTTGCAGACGTTTCGCCCATCGCTCGTCGCCGGCAGGTAAATCCCGAAACTTCGGCTGCTCCCACGCTCCCTTTTACTGAAGAATTTCCCGCGGTGTACGTTTAAACACCAGTGGGTTCTAGGTATCCCCGCCGCTGTGTTTCTTGCCAGGCGACTTAAAAAGTGACCCTTCAGGCAAAGTCCCCCAACGGCTCAACCGCACTCCAAGAAGCGAAGAAACACCCTCAGCTCCAACTCCTTTTTTTTTTTTCGTAGAAAAGTCACCCAAAAATCATGGTTGAGGCAGCAGTCTTGAAGTTATTCTCCGCCGTGTAGCCCCGACGTTTCCGCCGTTAACCCTGGTTCTCCGATGTTCACCCATCTTCATACCCGTCGAAACCACTTAGCGAATCCCAGGTATCATTTTTTTTTTTTTTTTTTTTGGTGAATGTTATTACACTATATCAGTGCATACATACTCAGTCGTAACTGATATCATTGGCAATGTACCGCTCGCCGCGCCTCCATGTAACAATATCAAACCCTTTCGGGTGTCTACCGAATAGACTCCGAAATTCGCGGTGGATTGGTGCACGGGCTCAACCTCTCGCTCAAGTGATCTGCTGGATCACCTACAACTTTCCCTCCGTCGTCGTATTTTTCGTATTCATCCCCCGACAATTCCGCTTCCCGCCGTTCACCCAGCGTCCGCTTTTGTCGGATGGGGTATCGTCGTTGTTGCCCGCGCGAACCCGGCCACGTTGGAGAGGCAAAAACTATCGGAGTCGGGGTTGCCTTAGTTAAAAGGAAACTAGCGCCCAACCGTTTTGCAGCCCGCCGTGCCTATCACGCCACGAAAAATCCACAGCTTCCCGGTCTCGGCTTCGCCGCTGCGCCGTCAATCCGTGTAGACGCCCGGGTCAGGAGAAATCCGTAAACTGCACCAATGTTGTCCTCGCAGCTCCCCGACTTTTTCGCGTGCCGTTCACCCAGCCCGCTTTTGTCGGAGTAGAACAGTGCCGCGAACTCCACTTTTTTTTGTCTTTTCTGTACAGCTGTCGAACGAGCACCAATCCAGGTGCCTTTAACCAGCACAGGGTAGGCACGTGTTCACCCCCATTATTCGGCCAAGTAGGTTGACTGCATGAGTCAGAACCAGGACTTGGTGGAGATGGTGAGGTTCGGGCGAAGTAGGCCGCAGATCGGTTCCACCGGCTTTTAATCTGCTCCCACGACGTTCTTCAACCCCCGCTTAGCCGTTGGACCATTTCTGCCCGTGTGTCCCGGCAGCCTGTACCGACCCCTCCGAAATTGTCGCGCGGTACCTTGGACGCCTTTTAATCGTGGGTTGTCAGCAACTGTCCCCGAAAACAACGTCCCTGGTCAGGAGAAACTGTTCTCGATACTGCCGGCCAGCTTGCAACAACACCAGGCACGCAGTGTCGCACGAGTTGTTTCCGAGGTGTACCTGCCTCGATTTCCCTCGCCGCCTGCGTCCCACTTCTGCTAAGTGCGATATGGCCACTCCGCTTTTCGTTGCAGCCCGTAAGTGTCGGCGAGTCTGTAGTCCCGTCCGTCCACGAGCACTTCTGTCGAAATATTCGATGACGCGCCCGTCATGTAGTAAAAGCCGCTGCACTTCAGGTCGGGCGGGACGACAGTTCGGGCAATTCGCGTGTCGTCTCTCCTCGTCCACCGATATTTTCGGACGCAAAACTCCATTTGCGCCTGGCGAGTTCCCCAGCCGACTTTTTCTCCACAGTAGCTCCGAAATTATCGCCCACAGTGACGCATGTCCCTTGTCGCCAGCTGCCGAGCCACACTCCGTGAGTCACGCGCGCAAAATGACGACGAGCCACCGTTGTCACTTGCCGCATGGAACGACTCCGAAGTTGTCGCGCAACTGTTGACCCAGGTCCAACGTCGTCAACTGCCACTCATAGTGACGACTTCCGAAAATTTCGTGCAGGTGCCGACGCAGGTCCGCTGACGCCAGTGTCAAACATACATGACATAGTCTGTGTAGGCTGTAGTGGGGTAGACCATATGGGGTACAACACTGCTAGGTTTCCCTACTTGTACCCATCTCCTTGCTAGTTCAGTCATTCCTCTTTCTTCACATGGTATAGAGCGGGTTCCCTAGTGGGACCGTTTCTTCCTAAGGGCCCACCATCTAATTTTTTTTTTCCTACCCTGCCCGAAGTGCGCTTCGCGCTCTTACCTGCCCTACCTGAGAAGAGTAGAACGAGAATGGATGAACTATGAATGAAGTGAGTACATATGGGAAACCCTAATTGGGTTGTACCCCCTATGGGATACCCCACTATAGCCTACACAACAGCATAAGCTATATATATGTTCTGACACACCCCCATAGGCAAAGTGGGGGAGAACAAGGGGTCACAAGACCAGTCAAGCAAAGCAGAGCAAGCTCAGGGTGGATCACAAAGTCACCACACAGTCCGAGCACAACGACAGGGCAACAGGGCCAGTTCACATGCAGGAGTACACATATATATATAGAGCTAGACAAGCAAGAGCAGGAATATATATGTGACAGTACAAGCAAGGTCAAGAAGAGAGCAAGTGAGGCAAGACAGGTACAAGACCCAGCTGGGTGCAGAAGCGCTGATGGTCACAAGGCGCAAGTGCCTTGGTGAACACATCAGCAGTGTTGGCCTCAGAGGCCACGTACGCAAGTCGCAACTGACCACGCTGCTGCAGCTCACGAGCAAGAAAGTAACGGAGAGCAATGTGCTTCGTTCTGTGCTCCAAGCGCTGCTCTCGACACAAGGCCAGCATGGCCTTGTTGTCTACGTACAACACTGGAGGAGAACAAGGCGGCTCTCCAAGGTCAGTCAGCAGGTAGGTGAGCCAGCGAAGCTCCTGTGCAGCCATGGCCCCGGCGTAGATCTCAGCCTCACAACTGGAGCTGAGAACAGAGGACGAGCGAGTAGCCCGCCACGAGACAGAGCCGGAACCAAGACTGAAGGTGTAACCCTGCGACGACCGCTGTGTAGCCTGGTCGTCTGCCCAAGAAGCGTCCGCGTGCCCAGTGAGGACCACTGGACTCCGCCCTCCAAGCACTAGCCCCATGCCCGACGTACTGCACAAGTAGCGCAACACCCTCTTCGCTGCAGCCATGTGCTCTGGTCGGTGTCTCCCAGGAGCAACATAGCGTGAAAGAATGCTAAGAGGGTATGCAAGGTCAGGTCGTGTGCAGGTCATCAGGTACATGAGGCAGCCAACAAGCTCTGGGTACGGGCCACTCGACTCTACGGACTCATCCGAAGGCAGAGCTGAGAGCGAGTGGCGAGTAGACAGAGGAGTGGCCTGAGGCGAGGAGTACGTGAAGCCGAAGCGCTGAAGGACCTGCTGCACCATGTGTGACTGAGTCAAGGTAATGGTGCGGCGTGCTCTGTCCCGAGTGATCTGCAAGCCAAGGTAGCTGCGCAGTTCACCCAGGTCTGTGCACGTGTGTCTCTTCTGCAGCTCGGACTTCACGTAGGCTAGTCCAGCAGTGTCAGCTGTGGCAAAGACCAAGTCGTCGACGTACACGAGGACGTAGAACGGCGGCAAAGAAGTGTCGGTGCGCAGAAACAACGACGGGTCAGCAGTAGAGGGAGCAAACCCAAGAGCCGCAAGCGTAGTCCTCAGTGTGTCGTGCCACTCACGCGGTGCCTGGCGGAGACCGTAGACTGGCCGTCGGAGGCTCCACTGGGTGCCAGGAGGAAAAGTCCCAGTGAAGCCAGGTGGACGGCGCAGCCAGATCTCCTCGTGCAGGCTACCCTGCAAGAAAGCAGTACTGAAGTCAAGAGAGTGGAGCTCGTAGTCGCGCTGAGCGGCTATGTGCAGCAGCACCCGAAGAGTGGTCATCTTCGGGGTGGGAGAGAAGGTCTGAAAGTAGTCAACTCCCTGCCGCTGACTGAAGCCACGAGCGACGTACCGCGCCTTGAAGACAGGTGGAGAGCCCGGCGGCCGCTTCACCCTGAAGATCCACATGCCACTGACGATGTTCGCCCCAGGAGGGGGAACCGCGTCAACGTAGGTGCCTGTGGACTTCCAGGACGCCATCTCTGCATCCATAGCTGCCTGCCACTGAGAGGAGTAGGGACCCTCTACGGCCTCCGCGTAAGAGCGCGGAGTCGGGATGTCTAGTGCATCCGGGTCTCCCTCAGGGGCAAGTAGTACGGACGCGAGATGAGGTGAAGCAGCAGCCAGACACCTGAACTCCTCCTGCCTGTCCTCAAGGACGTCCGTGCCAAGAGCACACTCACCCCCGACGGACGGAGGACAGACAGACGCAGACTCAGCAACAAGACCGGCAGCGTAGTCTAGACGACAGCGAGCAGCAAAGTCGACGAGCTCAGCAACAAGCGCAGACGCAGCAGTGGACTCAAAAGAGGGGTCAGTGACGACAGTAGCAAGGAGACGTGTGACAGCAGGACTGGCAGCACGAAGAGAGTCCGACTCCGGGTCAGGAAGAGCAGGAAGAGAGGACTCAGGAGGAGAAGGCAAAGGGGCACGCAGAGGAGCAGTGGACGGACGCAGAGACATCCGGTGCGTGCCAGGGACAGGAGGAGGACGCTGACGCGAACCACGACCACTAGTGCGAGCAGCACGGACAGGCGACGCAGGGCGAGACGCAGGCTCACGACGCTCAGCAAGACCTCCAGTAGGACCAGTGTAGGGAGAAGGAGCGGGCAGTGGGGAGGCCGGCTGTAACTGTAACTGTGACAGGACAGGCTGTGGACACTCTAAGGGAGGAGGAGGACCAGTAGAAGGCGGGAGACCAAGAACCTGCTGAAGGAGCGGAACGAAGTACGGTCTAGGCCGCGCGGCGACTCCAGACACAGCAGGGACAGCACCAGTACCCCCAGCGGCAGCACCAGCGCCAGTAGCACCTCCAGCTCCAGGACCTCCAGCAGCACCAGTAGCACCCCCAGCAGGACCGCCTCCAGGACCGACAGCAGTAGCCTCAGCGCCAACGCCCTCAGCAGCTCCAGCTCCAGCACCTCCGGGACCCGCGGCACCAGCACCCTCAGTAGCCGAAGAACCTCCAGCTCCAGCAGCACGCCTCCAGCGCCGGGCAAACCACTCGCGCAGCTCCTGTGGAGAGAGGGGCTCCCGCCGAGGCGAAGCACCCGGAGAACCGCCAGGTCCCGCACCGCCAGACGCCACAAGGGGAGGTCCAGTGGCCGCAGGCTCCGCAGCTCCAGGCTCAGCACCTCCAGACGCAGCACCCCCTGGCTCAGCACCCCCAGTAGCAGCACCCCACGGCTCAGCACCCCCAGACTCCGCACCCCCAGGCTCAGCACCCCCAGTCGCAGCACCCCCAGGCTCAGCACTCCCAGACTCCGCACCCCCAGGCTCAGCACCCCCAGTCGCAGTACCCCCAGGCTCAGCACCCCCAGACTCAGCACCCCCAGGCTCAGCACCCGCAGCAGGACCAGAGTCACCAGCAACCTCGACCGGCTCGACTGCGTCTACCTGGGACACACCTGAAGGGGCAGGACCCTGAGGGGGAAGGGGGTCTACCGGGGGGGGACCTGGCACAAGGAAGTGCGGTGGCGGGGGGAGGGAAGGAGTGCGGTAGGGGAAGAGGCGGTAGAAGGGGACTGACTCGTCGAACGTGACGTCCTGGGAGGACAGAACACGACGAGAGGAGGGGTGGTAGAACTGCCACCCTGGAGCGTCAGGGGGGAAGCCGAGGAAGACACAGGGAGCAGCACGAGGGGACAGCTTGTCCGCAGACAAGTCGCGGACAAACGCCCGAGATCCCCAGACACGGAACGCAGACGCATCGCCGACCTTCCCCGTCCACAGCAGAGCTGGGGAGGTCTCCGGCCGGGAGACCCTGGGGTGAAGGTTGATCTGATGCGCCGCGTACCGAACCGCAAACGGCCACAGAAAATGGGGGGCAGCCGCATGCATCATGGACGTACGAGCGACGTCCATGACCATGCCAATGCGGCGCTCAGCAATCCCATTTTGCTGTGGAGAGTCCGGAAGCGTAAAGGTCTGGCGGATGCCTCGTGCACGACAGTAGGCTCGCAGAAGGCCAGAGGAGAACTCTCCACCTCGGTCAGAGTGCAGACGCAGAACAGGAAAGTCCGAGCCGAAGCTCCTCCTGAGCTGGAGACGAGCTGCGCGGATCCAGTCGATCAACACCTCAGTGACATCACCCTTGCTGCGCAAGGGGAAGACTGTGGTGTAACGCGAGTAGTCGTCAACCACCAGCAGGAAGTAGCGCTCGTGACCCTGCCCACGGACGCGGGCGGGGCCCCACACGTCCATGTGAAGCGTCTGCAGAGGAGCCTCTGTCGGGGGAAACTGAGAGGAGTGAGGGGCAGCCCGGAGCCGCCCCTCGACACAGGGGACACAAGAAGGTCCGGGTCCCGAAGGGAGGGGAGGGAGAGACCGGGGAAGACCAGAGACAAGGACACGGGAAGCCATGCCCCGAAGACGAAGCAAGGAGGGGTGGCCAAGACGGTGGTGCCACAGGAGAGTCTCGTGAGACAGGCGGCGACACGAGCAGGGGGCAGACTCAGGACCAGACCTGGACGCAGCAGCAAACACCTGACCCGACGCAGCTACCTGGCCAGACGCAGGGACAGGAGGAGACGCAGTGGTCAGTGTGTAGAGACTCGACCCTGGCCGACGCGAGAACGTGGCCAGGTGTCGGCCTGTGCGGGCATCCGAGCAGTGGGTCACCCGCTGACTCGCAGGAGTAAACTGGTGAACCCCCGCATCCTGCAAGTCAGCACCACTCACCAAGTTCGTCGAGAACGAGGGGAGGTACAGACCAGACAAGGTGCCCGAGGGGGCAGCCGGACACGGGAGGACAGTGGAGAAGTGAGAGAGGACAGGACCCCCAGAGGGGTCAGCCAGGGAGACTGCAACCGGCCGGCCAAGCGGCGTGAGTGTGGTGCGGTCTCGAAAGAAGGAGCGAGAAGCCCCTGAGTCAAGTGTGAAGGTGAGGGAGGCCGAAGCCGACGCAGTACCTGAGAGCGCAGCCTCACCAGTACCTGAGAGTGCAGACGCACTGGCACCTAGAGCAGCAGCCGCAGAAGTACCTGGCGCAGCAGTACCAATGCCCGGGTCGGGCGGGAAACACTGGTAACAGTCACCCTCCTCACTAATAGTCACAGCATACATGGCAGCAAGGATAGCATCAAAGTCAAGATCAAAGACAGCTACGCCAGCCCTAGACAGCTCTCCCCAACGGGGAATCTCACTGGCCTCGGGGAACTGCTGACGCCAAGCGTCCGTCAGGCGGGCAAAGCAGCGCTGAGTGGGGTGCGCACCCCCACACTGCTCACCCGCTCGGTCACCGGAACGAAGGACGTAGGTGCATGGACCAAAACCCCCACCCCGCTGACGCTGCGTGTACCACTCACGGAGCTGCTGGGGCGGGGGGATGTCCCGCGAACGCTGCTGCTGCTGCTGCTGCTGCTGACGCTGGCCACCACCAGGGCCGCTACGCTGCGGGGCACCACCCCGACCAGCTCCACCCCCTCCGCCACCGCTGCCTCCACCTCCACCACCACCGCTGCCTCCGCTCCCACCGCTGCCGCCACCGACGCCTCCTCCTCCGCTGCTGCCACCTCCACCACCGCCCCCGCCACCACTCCCACCGCCACCCCCACTCCCTCCTCCGCCTCCACCGCCTCCTCCACCGCCCCCGCCAGCTCCACCCGCGCCCTTGCCCCCCTTGCCCCTGCCAGGGCGGCGTCTCCCGCTAGGGGCAGACGCCGCGCAGACCGACTCAAGACCAAGCAGGTCGGCAGCAGCAGCAGAGGCAACAGAGGGCAGCAGGGGGGAAGGAGAACACCCCTCAAAGATGGGGGTGCGAGGGTCACCACGAGAGGCTCCTACAGCGACGATGCTCTTCTCCGCCGCCAGGAGGGACTTCTCGAGGAGGTCGACAGTGAGAGTGGTGGGACAGACCGAGAGGTAGTGGTCCCTGACTACGCGAAGGGAGTCAGGGAGGCGTGTGACGATGTAATAGAGAGTGATGTACATGGGGGGGGGGTTCTTGGCGCAGAACTCAGCAGGAAGGGCGGCGCGGTAGCGAGTGTCACTAGTGCGGAGGTGCGTAATGAGGTCAGCGACAGTGGGAAAGGCAGCAAGGTCAGGAAAGAGGTACGGTAGCATGAGGCGGCTCAGGGCAGCAGTGGCAGGGGAAGAGTAGCGCGCAACTACAGCGTCGTACAAGGTCTGAGCACTCTTGTACTGACTAAAGTGCGCGCGCTCAGTGGTAGGCAGGTGGCGACGCACAGCAAGACGTGCAGCAGCATCGCGGGTGGCCCACTGAGAGCGAACAGTGGGGTCAGCATCAGTAGCAGGGGCAGGAGAGGCGCCAGAGGTGAGGTCAAAGAGGGAAAGACCGTCCGCCCTATCGCACTGTAAGAACAGCTGCAGGTCGTCGACCCAGACCTCAAAGTCAATGGCTCGACCCTCAGCGTCAAAAGCGAGGACGCTAGGGGTAGCCATGACGACGACAGACGAGCAGTGCAAGCAGTAGGGGAAGGGCACGTAGTGACAGTGGGGCTGTGCTCACCGGACAGAGCAGGTCGGGCGGCCCGGCAGTAGGGCGGCTCGGCTGCTCAGCGGCTCGGCGGCAGTGCGGCTCGGCGCCCGGGCGGCTCGGCGGCAGGGCGGCTCGGCTCCCGGGCGGCTCGGCGGCAGGGCGGCTCGGCTCCCGGGCGACTCGGCGGCAGGGCGGCTCGGCTCCCGGCGGTTCTGCTGCTAGGCGGCTCCCGCAGGTAGGGCGGCGGTTGGGCCGCAGGTAGGGGGGCGGTAGGGCCGCAAGTAGGGCGGCGGGCAGGCCGCAGTTAGGGCGGCGGGCGAGCCGCAGGTAGGGCGGCGAGTAGGCCGAGACGGGCGGCGCGCGGGCGTCGAGGGGCCGGGACGGGCGGCGCGCGGGCGTCGAGGGGCCGGGACGGGCGGCGCGCGGGCGTCTAGGGGTCGGTCCGGGTGGCGCGCGGGCGTCTAGGGGCCGGGACGGGCGGCGCGTGGGCGTCGAGGGGCCGGGACGGGCGGCGCGCGGGCGTCTAGGGGCCGGGACGGGCGGCGCGCGGGCGTCTAGGGGCCGGGACGGGCGGCTCACGGGCGGCGAGGGGCCGGGACGGGCGGCGCGCGGGCGTCGAGGGGCCGGGACGGGCGGCGCGCGGGCGTCGAGGGGCCAGGACTGGCGGCGCGCGGGCGTCTAGGGGCCGGGACGGGCGGCGCGCGGGCGTCTAGGGGCCGGGACGGGCGGCGCGCGGGCGTCTAGGGGCCGGGCCGGGCGGCGCACTGGCGTCTAGGGGCCGGGACGGGCGGCGCGCGGGCGTCTAAGGGGCCGGGACGGGCGGCGCGCGGGCGGCTAAGGGCCGTGACGGGCGGCTAAAGGGGCCACTAGGGGCCAAGAGAGAGGGGAGCGCGACTCGGGTAGGGGCAGAGTGCGCTCCGGGCAGGAAAAAAAAAAACGGTGGGCCCTAGGAACAGTTCCCACGAGGGAACCTGCTCGATACCATGAGAAGAGTAGAACGAGAATGGATGAACTATGAATGAAGTGAGTACATATGGGAAACCCTAATTGGGTTGTACCCCCTATGGGATACCCCACTATAGCCTACACAACAGCATAAGCTATATATATGTTCTGACACTACCCTTTCGCGGCCCCTTAGCGGCCTGCCCTTCTCCTGAGGCCCGTCGCGGTCCCCCTTTGCGGCCCCTTCGCAACCCCTTAGCGGCCCCTTCGCGGCCCCTTAGCGGCCCCCTTCGCGGCCCCTTAGCGGCCCCTTCGTGGCCCCTTCGCTGCCCCTTCGCGCCCCTTCGCGGCCCCTTAGCGCCCCCCCCATCGCGGCCCCGTAGCGGCCCCTTCGCGGTCCCTTAGCGGCCCCTTCCCGGCTCCTTCCCGGCCCCTTCGCGGCCCCTTCGCGGCCCCTTCGCGGCCCCGTAGCGGCCCCTTCGCGGTCCCTTAGCGGCCCCTTCCCGGCCCCTTCGCGGCCCCTTCGCGGCCCCTTAGCGGCCCCTTTGCGGCCCCTTCGCGGCCCCGCCCCGTTGCCCGTAGCGGCCCCGCCCCGTCGCCAGTCGCGGCCCCGCCCCGTCGCCACCCGGGTGTCGCCCCTGCCTCGTCGCGACGCCTCAGCGGGACCCGCGCGTCGCCCCCGCCTCGTCGCGACGCCCCTGCGGGACCCGCGAGGCGCGGCTCCTGCGCGTCGCGACGCCCCAACGGGACCCGGGCGTCGCCCCCGCTCGTCGCGACGCCCCTGCGGGACCCGCGCGGCGTCGCCCCTGCCCGCCGCGGCGCCCTGCCCTAACCCGCGCCCGACCTTCGGACGGCCGCCCCTGCCCCCGCCCCTTGCAGCAGCTGCCCCTGCAGTAGCCGCCCCTGGCCCCTGGAGCAGCCGCCCCTGTAGCAGCCGCCCCTGGCCCCTGGAGCAGCCGCACCTGCAGCAGCCGCCCCTGGCCACTAGAGCAGCCGCCCCTGCAGCAGCCGCTTCTGGCCCTTGGGGCAGCCGCCCCTGCAGCAGCCGCCCCTGGCCCCTGGAGCAGCCGTCCCTGCAGCAGCCGCCCCTGCAGCAGCCGCCCCTGGCCCCTGGAGCAGCCGCCCCTGCAGCAGCCGCCCCTGGCCCCTGGAGCAGCCGCCCCTGCAGCAGCCGCCCCTGACCCCTGGAGCAGCCGCCCCTGCAGCAGCCGCCCCTGTCCCCTGGAGCAGCCGCCCCTGCAGCTGCCGTGGAGCCCTTGCCCTGCAGTGGTAGCGACCTCGCCGTTGCCGCCGTCGTACGCCTGCCCTTCTCGCCAGTGGTGAGCACTGCCCTGCCCGTACTGCTGTTACTGCTGCTCCTGCTGCTACTGCTCTTTCTACTGCTACTGCTGCTCCTGGCGTGGCCAAATGCAGCTCCAGCGCCGTCCGCGTGAGTCCCTCACGCCCCAACAGCTTCGTGAGTGGTACGCTAGTTGGGGTTGTAGGGGTGGCCGCGCTGCTACTACTGCTACTGCTGCTACTGCTGCTACTGCGGCTACTACTGCTACTGCTGCTACTGCGGCTTCTACTGCTACTGCTACTCCTGGCGGTGGCCAGCTGCAGCTCCAGCGACGTTCGCGTGAGTCCCTCCCGCCCCAGCAGCTTTGTGAGTGGTACGCTAGTTGGGGTTGTCGGGGTGGCCGTAGTGGGAGTCGTCCTGGAGTGAGTAGTTCGGGAGCTTCTTGTAGTGGCCAGGTGCAGCTGCAGCGTCGTCCGCGCAAGACCCTTTCGCCCCAGCAGCTTCGCGAGTGGTACGCTCAGAGTAGAGGGTCACTGAGTAGTGCTCGCTGCCCGTACGTCATTCGCACGGGTGTCCGGACTGGTCAGCCTTGCGGGACTCCTGGTCACACAGAGTCCCGCTGCTTCGCCCGTCTGAGCGACGCTTGGCGTACAGAGTTTGGCGACGACGCTGAGCTCCCCTTCTGGCTGGAGCTGCTTAGGCAGAGGGTAGATATCTTTGCTCTTGACTATGATGCTCTTCTCACTGCAATGTATGCATTGTCTACTAGTGCTGAGGGTGCCTGTCACCTGTGTGTGCCGCCTGACCCCGGTATCCAGTCTGCTGCTCTAGGTGCTGGTGAGGCTGCTGCTCTAGATGCTCGTGCGTCTCCTGCTCCAGGTGTCGGTGAGGCTGCTGCTCTAGGTGCTAGTGAGTCTCCTGCTCCAGGTGCTGGTGAGTCTGCTCTCTCTGGTGCTGCGCCTGCTGCGGTCTTGCACACCTTCACCCTTGACTCGGGTGCTTCCCGCTCCTTCTTTCGAGACCGCACCACCCTCACGCCGCTTAGTCGGCCGGTTGCAGTCTCCCTGGCAGACCCCTCTGGGGGTCCTGTCCTTGCTCACTACTCCACTGTCCTACCGTGTCCGGCGGCCCCGTCTGGCTCCCTGTTAGGTCTTTACCTCCCCTCGTTCTCTACGAACTTGGTGAGTGGTGCTGACCTGCAGGATGGAGGGGTTGACCAGTTCACTCCTGCGAGTCAGCGAGTGACCCACTGTACGTGTGCTCGGACGGGCCGACACTTGGCCACGTTTACCTGTCAGCCGGGGTCGAGCCTGTACACACTGACGACTGAGTCTCCTTCGGTTACTGCGTCTGGTCAGGTTGCTGCGTCGGGTCAAGTGTCTGCTGCAGCGTCTCGGTCTGGTCCTGAGTCTGCCCCCTGCTCGTGTCGCCTCCTGTCCCACCAGACTCTCCTCTGGCACCACCGCCTTGGTCACCCCTCCCTGCCTCGTCTCTGAGGCATGGCCTCACGTGTCCTTGTCTCTGGTCTCCCCAGGTCCCTCCCTCCCCTTCCTCCGGGGCCTGCCCCTACCTGCGTTCCCTGCGTCGAGGGACGGCAGCGCGCCGCTCCTCACTCCTCCGAGTTTCCTCCGACAGAGGCTCCGCTGCAGACTCTCCACATGGACGTGTGGGGCCCAGCCCACGTCCGTGGACAGGGTCATGAGCGTTACTTCCTGCTGGTGGTTGACGACTACTCGCGTTACACCACAGTCTTCCCCTTGCGCCGCAAGGGTGAGGTCACTGAGGTGTTGATCGATTGGATCCGCGCTGCTCGTCTCCAGCTCAGAGAGAGTTTCGGCTCGGACTTTCCTGTTCTGCGTCTGCACTCCGACAGAGGTGGAGAGTTTTCCTCCGACCTTCTGCGAGCCTTCTGTCGTGCGGAGGGCATCCGCCAGACGTTCACGCTTCCGGCCTCTCCACAGCAAAATGGGATTGCTGAGCGCCGCATTGGCATGGTCATGGACGTCGCTCGTACGTCCATGATCCATGCGGCTGCTCCCCATTTTCTGTGGCCGTTCGCGGTTCAGTACGCGGCGCATCAGATCAACCTTCAACCCCGGGTCTCCATGCCGGAGACCTCCCCTGCTCTGCGGTGGACGGGGAAGGTTGGCGATGCGTCTGCGTTCCGTGTCTGGGGATCTCGAGCTTTCGTCCGCGACTTGTCTACGGACAAGCTGTCCTCCTGTGCTGTTCCCTGCGTCTTCCTTGGCTTCCCCCCTGACGCGCCTGGTTGGCATTTTTACCACCCCACCTCGCGCCGTGTTCTGTCCTCTCAGGACGTCACGTTTGACGAGTCGGTTCCCTACTACCGTCTCTTCCCCTACCGCACTGCTCCCCTTCCCCCCCCGCCGCTCTTCCTCGTGCCAGGTCCCCCCCTGGTAGACCCCCTCCCCCCCCAGGGTCCTGCTCCCTCAGGTGTGTCCCAGGTAGATGCGGTCGAGCCTGTCGAGGTAGCTGTAGACTCCGGTGCTGCTAGGGGTGCTGAGCCTGCGGGTGCCGGGTCTGGGGGTGCTGAGCCTGAGCGTGCGGAGCCTGGGGGTGCTGAGTCTGGGGGTGCTGAGCCTGGGGGTGCCGAGTCTGGGGGTGGTGAGCCTGGGGTTGCTGAGTCTGGGGGTGCGGAGCCTGAGGGTGCTGGGCCTACTTGTGTGGAGTCTAGTGGTGCTGGGCCTGGAGGTCCTTCCGGTGCTTCGTCCCGGCGGGAGCCACTCTCTCCGCAGGAGCTGCGCGAGTGGTTTGCTAGGCGCTGGCGCCGTGCTGCTGGAGCTGGTGGTGCTTCCGGCGCTGGAGGTTCTGCTGCGGCTAGAGGTCCTTCTGCTGCTGGGGCTGCTGGGGGTTCTGGAGCCACGGGTCCCGGAGGTGCTCGTACTGGAGGTACTGGAGCTGCCGGGCCTGGTGGTGCTACTGGAGCTGGAGCTGCTGGCTGTGCTGGAGCTGGCGGTGCTGCTGGAGTAGGTGCTGCTGGAGGTACTGGAGCTGGAGCTGCTTCGTCTTCCGGTGGTCCTGCTGGAGCTAGAGCTGCTGGCGGTTCTGGAGCTGGGGGTGCTGCTGGAGGTGCTGCTGGAGGTGCTGGAGCTAGAGGTGCTGCTGGAGCCGGTGCTCCTGTGGGTGCTGGAGTTGGCGCTACTGGAGCAGCTGGTGGAGCTGCTGGAGCTGTTGGAGCTGCCACTGGGGGTGCTGGTGCTGTCCCTGCTGGTTCTGGAGGTGCTGCGCGGCCACGGCCGTACTTCTTTCCGCTCCTTGAGCAGGTTCTTGGTCTTCCGCCCTCTACTGGTCCTGCTCCTCCCTTAGAGTGTCCACCGCCTGTCCAGTCCGAATCACAGTTACAGCCCGCCTCCCCACTGCCTGCTCCTTCTCCCTACACTGGTCCTACTGGAGGTCTTGCTGAGCGTCGTGAGCCTGTGTCTCGTCCTGCGTCGCCTGATCGTGCTGCTCGCACTGGTCGTCGTGTTCCGCGTCAGCGTCCTCCTGCGGTCCCAGGCACGCACCAGATGGCACTGCGTCCTTCCACTGCTCCACTGCGTGTCCCTTTGCCGTCTCCTCCAGAGTCCTCTCTTCCTGCTCTTGCTGACCCGGAGTCGGACTCCCTTCGTGCTGCCAGCCCTACTGTCACGCGTCTCCTCGCTACTGTTGTCACTGACCCTTCCTTTGAGTCCACTGCTGCGTCTGCCTTAGTTGCTGAGCTTGTCGACTTCGCTGCTCACTGTCGTCTAGACTACGCCGCTAGTCTTGTTGCTGAGTCTGAGTCTGTCTGTCCTCCGTCGGGGGTGAGTGTGCTCTTAGCACGGACGTCCTTGAGGACAGGCAGGAGGAGTTCCAGTGTTTTGCTGCTGCTTTACCTCATCTCGTGTCCATGCTGATTGCACCTGAGGGAGACCCGGATGCACCAGACATCCCGACTCCGCGCTCTTACGCAGAGGCGATAGAGGGTCCTTACTCCTCTCAGTGGCAGTCAGCCATGGACGCAGAGATGGCTTCCTAGAAGTCCACAGGCACCTACGTCGACGAGGTTCCCCCACCTGGGACGAACATCGTCAGTGGCATGTGGATTTTCAGGGTGAAGCGGCCGCCGGGTTCTCCGCCTGTCTTCAAGGCGCGTTACGTGGCTCGAGGCTTCAGTCAGCGGCAGGGAGTTCACTACTTTCAGACCTTCTCTCCCACCCCGAAGATGACCACTCTTCGGGTGCTGCTGGACATAGCCGCTCAGCGCGACTACGAGCTTCACTCTCTTGACTTCAGCACTGCTTTCCTACAGGGCAGCCTGCACGAGGAGATCTGGCTGCGCCGCCCACCTGGCTTCGCTGGGTCGTTTCCTCCTGGTACCCAGTGGAGCCTCCGGCGGCCAGTCTACAGTCTCCGTCAGGCGCCCCGTGAGTGGCACGACACACTGAGGACTACACTTGCGGCTCTTGGCTTTGCTCCTTCTACTGCCGACCCGTCGCTGTTTCTACGCACCGACACCTCGCTGCCGCCGTTCCTCATCCTCGTGTACGTCGACGACTTGGTCTTCGCCACAGCTGACACTGTTGGACTCGCCCACGTGAAGTCCGAGCTGCAGAAGAGACACACGTGCACAGACCTGGGTGAACTGCGCAGCTACCTTGGCTTGCAGATCACCCGGGACAGAGCACGGCGCACCATTACCCTGACTCAGTCACACATGGTGCAGCAGGTCCTTCAGCGCTTCGACTTCACGTACTCCTCGCCTCAGGCCACTCCTCTGTCTACTCGCCACTCGCTCTCAGCTCTGCCTTCGGATGAGTCCGTAGAGCCGAGTGGCCCGTACCCAGAGCTTGTTGGCTGCCTCATGTACCTGATGACCTGCACTCGACCTGACCTGGCATACCCTCTTAGCATCTTGGAACGCTATGTTGCTCCTGGGAGACACCGACCAGAGCACATGGCTGCAGCGAAGAGGGTGTTGCGCTACTTGTGCAGTACGTCGGGCATGGGGCTCGTGCTTGGAGGGCGGAGTCCAGTGGTCCTCACTGGTCACGCAGACGCGTCTTGGGTTGACGACTTGGCTACGCAGCGGTCGTCATAGGGTTACACCTTCAGCCTTGGTTCCGGCTCTGTTTTGTGGCGGTCTACCCGCTCGTCTTCTATTCTCAGCTCCAGCTGTGAGGCTGAGATCTACGCAGGGGCCATGGCTGCACAGGAGTTACGTTGGCTCACCTACCTGCTGACTGACCTGGGAGAGCCGCCTCGTTCTCCTCCAGTTCTGTACGTAGACAACAAGGCCATGCTGGCCTTGTATCGGGAGCACAGACTGGAGCACAGAACGAAGCACATTGCTCTTCGCTACTTCCTTGCTCGTGAGCTACAGCAGCGTGGTCAGCTGCGCCTTGCTTACGTGGCCTCTCGGGCCAACACTGCTGATATCTTTACCAAGGCACTTCAGCCTTGTGATCATCAGCGCTTTTGTACGATGCTAGGTCTTGTGCCGACTTGGCCTCACTTGCTCACATCTTGACTTTGCTTGTACTGTGATCTATATATACCTGCACTTGCATGCTTACCCTTGCTAGGTTTTGGTCACTGCCTTGCTTGTTCACCTTGATATATAACTCTGCATGTGAACTGGCCTTGTGGCCTTGTGCTTGTGCTCAGATTGTGTGGTGACGTTGTGATCCACCCTGAGCTTGCCTTGCTTTGCTTGACCGGTCTTGTGACCTCTTGTTCTCCCCCACTTTGCCTATGGGGGTGTGTCAAACATACATGACATAATCTGTGTAGGCTGTAGTGGGGTAGACCATATGGGGTACAACACTGCTAGGTTTCCCTACTTGTACCCATCTCCTTGCTAGTTCAGTCATTCCTCTTTCTTCACATGGTATAGAGCGGGTTCCCTAGTGGGACCGTTTCTTCCTAAGGGCCCACCATCTAATTTTTTTTTTCCTACCCTGCCCGAAGTGCGCTTCGCGCTCTTACCTGACCTACCCTTTCGCGGCCCCTTAGCGGCCTGCCCTGCTCCTGAGGCCCGTCGCGGTCCCCCTTTGCGGCCCCTTCGCGGCCCCTTAGCGGCCCCTTCGTGGCCCCTTCGCTGCCCCTTCGCGGCCCCTTCGCGGCCCCTTAGCGGCCCCCCCATCGCGGCCCCGTAGCGGCCCCTTCGTGGTCCCTTAGCGGCCCCTTCGCGGCCCCTTCCCGGCCCCTTCGCGGCCCCTTCGCGGCCCCGTAGCGGCCCCTTCGCGGCCACTCATTCTGCAGCTCCGGGGTACTGGGTCGTTTCTCGGTGCCTATCATCAGCTTGAGAAGGCCAATCTGCCGAAAGTACAGCTGCATCTTCCAGGACCAGTCGTCATAGCCTTCTCCACTGAACTTGTCGACTGAGAAGTTCTTCAGCACTTCCCTTAGTAGCGGGCCCTGGCTCGTCCGGGCTATCCTAGGCGCGGAGACACCAGATTCCTGGCTGCCACTACTCGCGGGGGCTGGGTTCCCTTCTTCTCCAGGCGACCCCATAGATGGATACGTTGAGAATGGCTAAGGACCAGCTCTGATACCACGTGTTTACTCTAAGTACTATGCGGAAGCGATTAACTCAGAGCCACAAACGTAAACTAGGCAACACTTAACATCACTTGTGTACCAAGTGAGTAGTTATGCCAAGCTTAGCTTGTAGAATGAGCGTTCTGGTTGAGCAGAGTTTCGGCAGCACTTCGTTGTGTTTCTACTCTTGTCAATACGTAGTAGTAGAATGTGAGCTTGAAAATCACAGAAGCATTGTTCTGTGGAAAGCAAATACAAGCACACATATATCGCAGATCCTAAGCACACAAAGGAAACACACAAGGCAGTTGTCTAATTGTCGTCCAGGTCTTCGCCTTGCTGTCATTGAAAACGGTTGTTAAACTGCTCCTGAATTTGGCTTGATCTGCCTCTGTAGAATAACTGTCTTCCACTGCACTGCTGCCAAATTCTCCTGCTGCTCCTCTCGTGAACATTCATGATCGCCCGTGTACAAATCATGAACACTCGTATGGTTACCGTTTTCTTCAGTTACAAACGGACTTTACCGTTTTGTACCTCTGTCGAAATAATGACGCAAAGCAGCGCGACTTTCTGGCGAATTTCGTGCACGCCAAGTCAGCGCGAAATCCCGTTAGTCAACCGCAATCTCGAGTGCCCCACGTGCCCCTCATCACGACCGAGATATTTCTCGGTCGTGCAGGACAAAACAATCGCTGACGCGATCGTGCGTTGTCACGTGACGAGGCGATCATGTCGCTTCGTTCTGTAGCGATCGTGCGTACAGTACACGATCGAAACAGTGGCGACACACGCGTATGTTCTGTCAGGCCACACGCGTGTGTCAGGACCCCACACGCGGGTCCTGACTTCGCCCACTTTTTAGTTGACCAGCGCGAAGTGGTCAATGGGCTGGTCAAACAATCGAGCCCCAATCACAAACACACTCGAAACTCACAACCAACCTTCATGAAAAAAACTCGACATTCATGAAACACAGAACATTCATGAAACACAGAACTTTCATGAACGCACATGTTCGTCGATGAAAACAAACATGAGCGTACATGTGCCGACATGAACAAACATGACTCGTCATGATCCGTCACGACCGATCATGATCCCATAGCAACAACACACGAAACGAAATGCGAAAACGAATGCACACACAACATACACAAAATGCATAACATCATCATGCAGGCGGCTGGTTGCAGTGCAAAAATAGCATTTTGCACCCAACAGTCGTGACACATCCAAAAATTCCGGTGGTGTCTTCCGCAGTTGCAGCTGGCAGCACCTGACGTGGTTGATATTAAATGCAGTTGTCGTGGGCGGGTCGAAGGCGAGTTGTCAGTGGTAGAGTTGGAATGGATACTCCGAGAGTTTTGTCGTAAAGCGCCGATGTTCGTGGGCAGGGATGAAATTTTACAGCTGTCTCTCCCTCCCGTCACTGTTGCTACCGCCTTCGTCAGTTCGTCGTAAGTCGTTCGTACCCCTTGAAAACTCCGTGTAGTTTCCGCGGTGTTGTCCTGCGTAAATGTCGCGCGCATTTTAACCAAACGCCGAATTCTCCTGCGAAATTGTCGGCGCTCCTCGCCGTAAAACCGGTAAGTTTTTCGTCAAACTCCAAAATTTTCGCTCGAAACGTAGCCCCGCAAATCCGCAGTTGCAGGTGCAGTTCGCCTCCGAAATCTTCGGTCGTACTATAGTCGCCCACTCAAGCACCAGCTGTTTCCGTCAGTTCAGAACCCATCTGGGGGCATAATCTGGAACTGGGGACTAGACCTGGGTATTCCGAGACCGACTTTCACGGATCCTAGAGGCATCAACGCCGTTGACCCCATCGTCGAAACTGCTCCCGCCGATGATGTTTTAACAAAATAACACGCAAACTACCACTGGCGCTTTGCAGATGTTTCGCCCATCGCTCGTCGCCGGCAGGTAAATCCCGAAACTTCGGCTGCTCCCACGCTCCCTTTTACTGAAGAATTTCCCGCAGTGTACGTTTAAACACCAGTGGGTTCTAGGTATCCCCGCCGCTGTGTTTCTTGCCAGGCGACTTAAAAAGTGACCCTTCAGGCAAAGTCCCCCAACGGCTCAACCGCACTCCAAGAAGCGAAGAAACACCCTCAGCTCCAACTCCTTTTTTTTTTTTTTTTCGTAGAAAAGTCACCCAAAAATCATGGTTGAGGCAGCAGTCTTGAAGTTATTCTCCGCCGTGTAGCCCCGACGTTTCCGCCGTTAACCCTGGTTCTCCGATGTTCACCCATCTTCATACCCGTCGAAACCACTTAGCGAATCCCAGGTATCATTTTTTTTTTTTTTTTTTGGTGAATGTTATTACACTATATCAGTGCATACATACTCAGTCGTAACTGATATCATTGGCAATGTACCGCTCGCCGCGCCTCCATGTAACAATATCAAACCCTTTCGGGTGTCTACCGAATAGACTCCGAAATTCGCGGTGGATTGGTGCACGGGCTCAACCTCTCACTCAAGTGATCTGCTGGATCACCCACAACTTTCCCTTCGTCGTCGTATTTTTCGTATTCACCCCCCGACAATTCCGCTTCCCACCGCTCACCCAGCGTCCGCTTTTGTCGGATGGGGTATCGTCGTTGTTGCCCGCGCGAACCCGGCCACGTTGGAGAGGCAAAAACTATCGGAGTCGGGGTAGCCTTAGTTAAAAGGAAACTAGTGCCCAACCGTTTTGCAGCCCGCCGTGCCTATCACGCCACGAAAAATCCACAGCTTCCCGGTCTCGGCTTCGCCGCTGCGCCGTCAATCCGTGTAGACGCCCGGGTCAGGAGAAATCTGTAAACTGCACCAATGTTGTCCTCGCAGCTCCCCGACTTTTTCGCGTGCCGTTCACCCAGCCCGCTTTTGTCGCGGGCCGCGAACAGTGCCGCGAACTCCACTTTTTTTTGTCTTTTCTGTACAGCTGTCGAACGAGCACCAATCCAGGTGCCTTTAACCAGCACAGGGTAGGCACGTGTTCACCCCCATTATTCGGCCAAGTAGGTTGACTGCATGAGTCAGAACCAGGACTTGGTGGGGATGGTGAGGTTCGGGCGAAGTAGGCCGCAGATCGGTTCCACCGGCTTTTAATCTGCTCCCACGACGTTCTTCAACCCCCGCTTAGCCGTTGGACCGTTTCTGCCCGTGTGTCCCGGCAGCCTGTACCGACCCCTCCGAAATTGTCGCGCGGTACCTTGGACGCCGTTTAATCGTGGGTTGTCAGCAACTGTCCCCGAAAACAACGTCCCTGGTCAGGAGAAACTGTTCTCGATACTGCCGGCCAGCTTGCAACAACACCAGGCACGCAGTGTCGCACGAGTTGTTTCCGAGGTGTACCTGCCTCGATTTCCCTCGCCGCCTGCGTCCCACTTCTGCTAAGTGCGATATGGCCACTCCGCTTTTCGTTGCAGCCCGTAAGTGTCGGCGAGTCTAAAGTCCCGTGTGTCCACGAGCACTTCTGTCGAAATATTCGATGACGCGCCCGTCATGTAGTAAAAGCCGCTGCACTTCAGGTCGGGCGGGACGACAGTTGACCCCGCATAATTCGGGAAATTCGCGTGTCGTCTCTCCTCGTCCACCGATATTTTCGGACGCAAAACTCCATTTGCGCCTGGCGAGTTCCCCAGCCGACTTTTTCTCCACAGTAGCTCCGAAATTATCGCCCACAGTGACGCATGTCCCTTGTCGCCAGCTGCCGAGCCACACTCCGCGAGTCACGCGCGCAAAATGACGACGAGCCACCGTTGTCACTTGCCGCATGGGACGACTCCGAAGTTGTCGCGCAACCGTTGACCCAGGTCCAACGTCGTCAACTGCCACTCATAGTGACGACTTCCGAAAATTTCGTGCAGGTGCCGACGCAGGTCCGCTGACGCCAGGTGCCTCACAAAATTCCGAAACTGTCGTTAAAACCGCAGCGGAATAGAAACTCACGTTTAATGTCGCGACAGCTACAGCTGTCCGTTGCCCGGGGGGAGGGAGGCCACGGTCGATCGCGACCGTTCGAGGCAAGGATCTGGCGGTGCTGAAGGAGTACCCGTAAAAACATAGCCGCGAGGAGCAACTAACTAGTTCTCCTGGCCGGCCTAAGCAACTCCTGGACCCCAAGACATCCTTCCTCGTCCCCCCCCCGAGGGGTATTACACTCTAAAAAGCGGGGTGAGCTAGGAAAGTAGCTCTGATACTAGGTGTTATGAATGAACTTGCAGAGTGCGCAAAATATCGAATAACGAGAATGAGAATTACAAAATTACTGAATGAATTGAACACACAAAGTGACGAGGCCTAAATAGGGGAAGTCCTAGCTAGGCGGGGGGTTCGGGAAGGGATGGCTCGGTGATGGTTGCGATTGGAGCGGAGGCCGACTCGGGGGTGGTTCGGTGCGACGAAATAGGCAAGACAGGTTCGTCGCGTGACCCTCGGGATGGCCTCGCTAACGAGTGTCTCAGTAAGGATTTGTAAATCCTTACATCGTTGTTGTTCAGTTGGTGTGTTGAAAGTCACATAGAGAAGCTTCTTTGAATTAATGATATGTATATGCAATACCAGCAAGTAAGAACAGCACATTTAACGAAGCGCTATTCGTTGAGGTGTAGAAAGACACTGGCGAATCCACATTTGGCGTTCAAGTTCTGATTTTCAAACCATCATAAAGTTTTAACGGGTCAGCATACCCACTGCAGCAACTTCTCCGTCCGTTGTTTTTCGAGGTAATTTTTCTGGCGTGCTGCTGCTCCGTTCGTCAGTAACTCGTAAACGCGATGACGCCGATCTACTCACAATGAACTAAGGGCGCGTGTGATCTTTGGTTTTTGGTCTAAGTTCGAACTCAAACCGTTTTGCACCGTGGCGAAAAGTCTCTTAATTGTATCTTACCGTGTAGAACCTTTCTAAAAGTTCGAACTTTGGGAAGTTCGAAAAAAGATCACACGCGCCCTAACCTCATCACACCACACGGGCTGTGTCGTGCCACCAGAGCAGGTCGGGAGCCCAAAGCAATTCTTTCAAGACGAGTGTCCGGGAACGGGATATCACCTTCGTCAAACATGACCTTTCAAGACGTTTTTACTTCTGTGGTGCGAAACACAGAAGCAGAACAGAGCACAGCAGAGTTCAGTTCAACGACTTCGTCTCGTTCCTACAAGAAGCTCTCTCTCCTCCAAAATAAGTAGGGGAAAGCTGAGACTACGAAGCAGGGAAACGTTTTCTTCGTGGCAATGCAGGGCTCCAGCAGATAACTTAGCTTGTTGACTTTCTAAGCTGCCCCCTTCGTCGCTCACACCGGTTTGCTTCTTTCCGCTCTTTGTAGCTTCCAGACATGGCTCGCTCGTACATTCATAACCTGTCGGACGACCTCCTTATACATATCTTATGGCAGCCTATATCTTTCCAGCCCGTTGTGAGGGGCAACAATTCAGCCCCATTCGTGCTGCCTCGGCCAAGGTACAACTCCGAAAATCCGTACGGCGAAGAGCTCAACACCTCCGAAGGCTCTTCGGAAGGAAGCTCGTTTCAACGAAAGTGCCACAGTCCGTTGTCAGCTCCTTCTGCGCTCACCGACCCGGCGTACAATCTCCTCATCGCCTCCGTCTGCACGCGCTGGCGCCGCCTGGCTCGTCAGCAGGTGTCCATGCTCGTCGTCAAGGAAAATCGTGCCGTCTCACTTCAGGATCTCACCGCGGCCGTCGCGTGCTTCCCTCACCTCTCGCACGTGCATCTGAGCGACAACAGCGTGGAGACCATCGACGACGCCTTCCTCGCTCACCTCGCCGCTGCGTGCCCTAAACTGATGTCGCTCCACGTGGGCAAGGAGATCACGAAAATGTGGGACTGGGAAAGGGAGGACGAGCATCCAGTGACCGAGGCTGGTTTGGACCATTTCGTGCGTCGCTGCACTCAGCTGCAGCACCTCTCGCTCTACTGCCTGCATCGATACGGGAGGCTGCCTGCGTCCGTCTCGCTCCTCACCGACCTGCACACCCTGGCTCTGACCCAGAGCTCGCCACTTGAAGAGATGGAATTTACGCACCTGTCGTCTCTCGCCACTCTCTCTGTGGACATCTCGGACCAGGAGGAGCTGGATCTTACGGCCCTCGTGCATCTGCCGGCCTTCACCAGCCTCTTCCTGTGCGGCGATTCGCAGCTCATTCTCGAAGGCTACGACGCCCGGCCCGTCTCATTTGCTCGGATGGCTCTCCTTGAGTCGCTGGAGTTCAATTACAGCACTCCACGATTCGACCTGTTGTTTCCGTCTGGTGTCTCGTGCCGCCGTCTCGAGCGGCTGCTTCTCAGATTCTGCGATGAGCTCGAGCGTCTGCCGGACGACATGGGAGAGCGACTGCCACGCCTTCGAGATCTGAGCATCTGCGCGTGCCGTAACTTAACCGAGCTGCCTGATAAGTTCACGTCCCTTACCTGCCTCCAGAAGCTGACGCTTTCCGCGCTCGACCTGGCCAGCCTGCCTGAAAACTTTGGAAAGCTGCCCGCGTTGAGGGAACTGACGTTGCAGCAGCTGCTGATTTCAGGTCTGCCAGAAACTTTCTCCCAGCTCACGTCGCTGGAGGCCTTGAATCTGGTTGATTGCCGCGCGATGCTGGCGTTGCCTGCAAGATTCGGCAGCCTCCACGCACTCAAGTCCCTCTGCATCGCCAACTCGCCGAAGCTGGTTCTTCCAGAAGACATTGGTAGGCTCACCAACCTTCACGCTCTTCAGTTCATGCTAAATCGCGTACAGGAGCTGCTGCCGTGCTCAATCACGCAGCTCAAGTCATTGACAAGCCTCGAGCTCACTCACTGCGGCGTTGAGGAACTTCCTGAGGGCGTGGGTAGGCTGAGAAACTTACGTGAGCTAAGCATTCGGTCATGCCCTAAGATTCAGAAGCTTCCAGAGACTGTTACCGACCTTGGCAGCCTTGAGGTTCTGCGAGTTGACAGCTGCAGCAGCCTCTCTTCCATCCCCAGCAGTTTGAGCTCCCTCGGAAGGCTGAGAGAGTTGGCCATTGGCAAGTGCGCGCAGCTGGCAGAGGTCTCCAAATCCCTGCCACGTTCGCTTGAAATTCTCAGCTTGGGGAGCGTCCAGCGGCTCACCCCTCTCATAGAGCTTCCTGCACTGCCAAGGCTGAGGTCTATGAGCTTGACTGGTGTTGCCCTGGTGCGTGGGTTGGTGGCTACCGTGAGTTTGACCTCTGTTGAACACCTGGAGCTGGCGCTGGCAGGCGAAGCAGAGGAGTTGCCGCTCTCCCTGGCGTTATGCCCTAACCTGCGCACCCTCACCATTCAAAGTGCTGCATGCTTGAAGACACTTCCCGATGAGTTGGGATCGACTGTGCAGCAGCTGAGGCAGCTGCGCATAGAGCAGGCTCCAGAACTGAGAGAGTTGCCAGACAGTTTCACCCAGCTGCACTGCCTGACCTCCTTGGAAGTGCACGCACCCAAGCTTGCTTCCCTGCCACACGGCATTGGCGCCTTGTCCCAACTGCGCCAGCTGAACCTGGCCCACTGCTCATCGCTCACACGCCTCCCTGCCTCTGTCACCCGCCTCTGCTGCCTCCACAAGCTGAACTTGGGATACACCCCGATCCGCTCCCTGCCCTGCCACTTGGCCCATATGAGCCGCCTCAAAGATCTTGACCTGGATTCGTGCAAGCACCTGGAGTCTCTCCCTCACGATTTCACCCAGCTCCAGATGCTGCATAACCTGAATGTTTCAGGATGTGACAAACTGACCAGTGAGAGAGGGTGTCTTAAAGATGCGGGTGTTAGAGACATGTATGGGCTGTACGTGTCCTGAAAGAAAATGCTATGGTCCAATACATGTTCAGATGCTGCTAGGGTGGTGTGGTTCTACGAGACAGGTTTTGTCACATCCTGTTACGGTACTTGCTATGAGAAGGACCTTGTTTCGAGTGCTGTATGTTTTAGGTTGTTACCGGTAGTTCACATCCATTCACAAGGCTATTACAAAGCTGAGCATAAGGTTTTCCATTATGGCTTCAGGTAATGCTAAACAGTTTTTGAAACAAACAAACAAAAAATAATACAGAATAGGCAGCAGCAGGCTCTGACTCCGCTTTTGTGCAGCAGCACTCTTCATGCCACCCCCTTAAATGCTGCCCCCCTACGTTGCTCCTTTCCGTTGGAATCGAGCCAGAGCAAGCGGCACTGCAGACTTCCCTTCCTCCCCTCCTCCACTCGGCCCTCCCCCTCCTCCGCCCTCCTTGGCACGCACGTCTCTCCGAGTGGCCTCCCTCTTGGTCTCAATGATGTTCATCTTCCTCTTCTTGGCTCGCTTCGACGGCTTGTTCCGCCCCTTGGTCTTGTTCTTCTCCCGAGGCCGCTTCGCCCCATCCTTCCCCTCCTCACCCTCCTCCTCATCCTCCTCATCCCCCTCCTCCCCTCCCCCTCCCCCTCCCCCACCACCAGCACCATCCCCACCCTCCTTTCCCCCTCCTTTCTTTTCCCCGGGGCTCTTCCCGAGGCTCTTTGCCCGAGCCGCAGCGTTAGCCTTGGAGACAAGAGCGTTGGTGAGGGAGCGTTGGCGGTCGTGGGGGCGGAGGAGAGTGCCGATGCGGTCGGGGTCGCGCATGATGGATTCGGGCGGCAGCTTGTCCAGCAGCATGTGGATCTCTGCCTCGCGCCGCTGCTTCCCCGTCTCAAACGGGTTCGCCACAAACGAGTCAAAGTTTGCCTCGCCTGCCCCGGGCACCAGCAGCGACGAAAACCCCTCCGCGTGCCCGGCGCCCAAAACGTCCTCGTACGGGCAGAAGGAAAGTCTCTCCACCGCTGCTGCTGCGGTGGTTCCGGCGAAAGTCGCTGCCGCCCCGCCTCCCCCACCACTCCTTGTGTTCCTGTTTGCCCCACTCGACTGAATCCTGAGCTTCAGGTACGGCGTGTGCTGCTTGGCTGTCAGCGCCTCCTTCCACACCTCCACCGCCGACCCGAACCCCACCGCCAGCATGTCGCGCTGACTCAGCGCGACCGTCCTCGCTGGAGTGGGCGAGACGTACGAGTGCAGCTCGCGCAGCGTGCGCACGTCCCACACGCGCACGCGCCCCTCCATGCCCGCCGTCACCAGGTACCTCCCGGACGACGCATCACTAGCGATGGCTGTGAGCGGCGCGTGGTGGGCTAGCAGTGTGGCGAGGGGAGTCCCCATGGAGGGGCTCCAGAGGGAGACGGTGCCGTTGCTGTGGCCCAGGGAGATCACGCCCGTGCGGCTGTCGGCTGTGATGGCGTCGCAGCGCCCCTTGCGCGTCTTGCACTGCGCCACGTGGCGGCCCGTGGTGGTGTCCACATAGTCCAGCACGCCGCCCTTGGAGATGGACGCCAGCAGCATGTGGTGCGGCAGGTACTGCAGGCGCAATGCGCCGCTGCCCGTGATGTTCTGAGGGAGGGCAGGTGGGGGGTGAGGGCCAGAGACGAAGGGTTACAGGAGGAGAGGAAGGGTGAGGGGAACAAAAAGATGGGAGGTGGGTGCCAAGGGGTAGGAGAGGGGAGAAGAGGGAAGAAAGGGAGGGAAGAGGAGGGAAGAGGAGGGAAGAGGAGGGAAGAGGAGGGAGAGGAGGCAAGAGGAGCGAAGAGGAGCGAAGAGGAGGGAAGAGGAGGGAAGAGGAGGGAAGAGGAGGGAAGAGGAAGGAAGAGGAGGGAAGAGGAGGGAAGAGGAGGGAAGAGGAGGGAAGAGGATGGAAGAGGAGGGAAGAGGAGGGAGAGGAGGGAAGAGGAAGGAAGAGGAAGGAAGAGGAAGGAAGAGGAACGAGGAGGAGGGAAGCGGAGGGAAGAGGAGGGAAGAGGAGGGAGAGGAGGGAGGGAAGAGGAGGGAAGAGGAAGGAAGAGGAACGAAGAGGAACGAAGAGGAGGGAAGAGGAGGGAAGAGGAGGGAAGAGGAGGGAAGAGGAGGGAAGATGGGGCCTGCGAGCCGACGTTCAAGGGGTGGGTTGTGGTAAGAGGAAGTGTAAGAGGAGCAAAAGAGAAGTGGGCGAAGCAAAGAAGTTGCGCGGATTATGAAGCATGGAGCATGAACAGGACAACGGACCTTGAGGCAGTGCAGCTCGATGCCCCTCTTGTCATAAATGAATGTGTACCTGGGGTGAGGGGAGAGGGACGAAGGGTGAGGGGCGATGGGGAGGGGCATCATGGGTACAGCAGCATGAGTATGGTGTGGTGGGGGTAATTTGGTCACTGGCAAGACAAGCAAGGAGCCTCCTTTTCGCGGTGGCAAACCATACAAGCGCGAGAATGAAAGAAAGAGCCCACCTCTTGCGAATCCAATCGACAGCGTGCAGACGGCATTGACTCACCTCTTCTGCGCGGCGGCAAAGAATTGCTCGTTGTGGAGGAAGCACACATCGTGCACCGTCTCTCGTACCTGGTGGCAAGCGATGCAACGCGCGTGCACACACATTCATGCATACACACATGCACACAGACGTCAACACATGCACGCATACAAACACACATACTCACATGCACACAGACAAACGCAACCACATCCACCCATAGACATGCGTGCGCACACATGCACAAACAGGCATCTCCCAGCCCAGCATATACGGACATAGGCACAAATACACATGTTTTTGAATATATACATCCATACACACGACGACCAGATGCGAACAGAGAACACAAGCAAAGAGAGAAGGGAACATACAAGGACAGAGAAGAGGGGGAAGAAGCCATGACTATCCGCCACCATCATCCTCCTCAGCACGAATTCACTCGCCTCACCTCACACTCCTCCGCCCACATGCCCACCACGTGCACCTCACTCGTCCCTCACCCGACCCCCGTATTCCCTTCAAACACCCCTTTCGCCCCAATTGTCCCTCAGACGCCCCTCACACCTCCTTGGCACACCCCTCACACGTCCCTCACACGTCCCTCACACGTCCCTCACACGTCCCTCACACGCCCCTCACATGGCACGGCCACCACACACGCCCATCACACGCTCCCCACATGCGCCTCACACAGCCCTCACACGTCTCCTTACACGCCCCTCACCTGGATCTCGGAGGTGACGTGGCAGCGGCGCCAGTCCACCACAGCTAGGTGCCCCTTGCGCCCCCCCAGCAGCAGGCTGCGCCCGTTGAGCGAGTAGGCCGCCTTGTACGGGCCCAGCTCTGATGGGGGAGGGGAAGGAGAAGGCAGAACGGAGTGAGAGCGGGAAAGGCTGGCTGGGGTAGGAACCGGAAGGGGCTGGCTTGTAAAAAAGTAGCTCCGATGGGGCGGGACGGGGAGAGGAGGGGAAGGGAGAAGGGAGTGGGAGTGGGAGGCAAGGGCTCGCGAAGCAGGAGGTGGAGGAGGAGGAGGAGGACGACGAGGAGGAGGAGGAAGGTTGGGAGGACACATGAAATACGCATGCACCACCTCCCCTTGCATTGCATGTGCAGACGAGAGTAGGCATGAGTAGAATCGTCAAGCCCGCGATGCACTGAACCCTCCCACCACCAGCCACACCATCCACGTGCTCACACAACATCAACATCAACATCAACATCAACATCAACATCAACATCAAACCGGCTCTCCTGCCTGGCCCGCTGCCCCCATCCCACACCACCACCATCCCGCCGCCCCCACCTGGCAGCTTGAGGTCGAAGGCAGCTCGTCTGCTACCAGCGCCCACGTGCTGCACGATGTCGGCTTGAGACAGGTTGCTCGTGCGCTCCACTCCCTCCGCCTCCACGTACCCTGCTTCTGACGGCAGCAGCCACTGGGGGAGGGAAGACGAGGTGGGATTGGGGGAAAAGGGGGGAGGGGAAGAGGGGGTGGTGGGTGGGGAGGGAGGACAAGAAAGATTGCAGGTGGGTGTGAGTTTGCAGGTAATTTTTCGGACAGGTTGCTCGTGCGCTCCACGCACTCTACCTCCACATACCCCGCCTCTGACGGCAGCAGCCACTGAAGGGGGTGGGTGGGTGGGGTGGGGGGCGGGAGGGGGGAAAGGAGGGGGGGGGAGGGAAGGGGAAGTGCAAGGAAGGTGGATCGCGTGTCGGCCAGCGTCAGCCACTGGGAGAGGGAAGAGGGCGTGGAGAGCAAGGGACTGGGGTTGGGGAAAAGGAGGCGGGCGCAAGAGAGAGGCGCTCTGCACGTCATTCTACCACGCAGTGGAGGACGAGAGGTAGGGGGGGCAGGGGTTTCGGGCATGGGGAGTGGGCAAAGATACGAGGGCAGGTTAGCAGGATTGGATGGGGAAAGGAGGGCCGGAATAATATTTTAGGAGGGCGAGCGTGGCGGAGAGTGAGTGAGGTGCAGGCAAGGAGGGAGGAGCGCGGGGCGATGGGAAGGAGTGAGGGAGAGAGCCAAGGAAGGTAGGCTGCTCGCGTACCTTCTCTGCCTGGGCAGCCGTCAAGACTCCTTGGCCAATCACCTTCTCCCGATGCTCCATCTTTGCTTTCAATCTGCCCGGAAATTTCTAAGTGGTCGAAAAAGGGGGGGGGGGGGGGGGGGGGGGGGGGGGGGGGGCGAGAAGCAGGAGGGAGGACAGGGAGAAAGGGGGTCAGCAGAGAAGATGCAAAGGCGAGGCGGAGCTAGCGGATGAGCAGGGAGACGAGGGGGAAGGAAAAAAAAGAGGGGCGAAGGGAGGGGGGTGCGAAAGGGATATATGGAGGGGTTGAAGGAAGGGTGGGACCAAGGGGGGAATAAATAGGGGGGATGAAGGGGGAGATGAAGGGCGGGATGATGAATGGAAGTGGGGGGAGAGGGGTTGGAGTTGATAGGGGGATTAAGAGGGGTTGAAGGTGGGTTGAGGGGCAGAGGTCGGATAAGAGAGGGGCAGATGCCATTTCTTGTCGCAGAAACAGCAGAAAGAGGAGGCCCGCCGCGCAACACCCCTCACGACGTCACCGCTCTGCACCGCTCACACATCGTCAAAATGAGGCCGTTAGCGCCCCTCACCACACCTACGACCAACTCTCTACGCCCCTCACCCCCTCATCCCGCAACAGTCAGCATCGCCTGCCCCTGTCCACGCCTGTTCACAGCGCGCACCACTGCGTGCACCGCGATCCTCGCTCCGCGCTCACCTGCTGCAGCACGTACGCCTCGCATCGCTCTTAACCGCCTCACCTCGGTTTTTAGCGCCTTGCCGCGGCTGTACTTGCTCATCCTGCCGCGCGTCTCCGCGTCCACGCCATCCTCCCCCTCGTCATCATCATCAACCTCCCCTTCCTCCCTCCGCTCCTCGCCCTTCCCCCTCCTCCCGTCATCCGCGGTTTCCTTCCCCCATGCGCTCCAATCCGTTTCCGCCTCCCCACCTCCAGCCTCTCTCCCCGCCAACCCTAAACCCTGCGCCGCGTCCCCGAAACCCTCCGCTGCGTCCCCTAAACCCTCCGCCGCTGTAAGCCCGGAACCTTGCGCGGCAGTTCCGGCCTTCCCTTTCGACTCTTTCTTCGCTTCCTCGACCTTACTACCGTCACCGAAGTACCTTTCGCGACGGTGTGGTGGCTTTCGCTGGCCTTTCGCAGGACCTGATTTTGCCAGCCGGCCGTTTGATTCCGTGACAGCAGCCAGCGAGGCATCCTGCCCCGCCGTTCCGCTGGACGGCGTGCCGTCAGCGTCTGAAATCGCCATCGCGGATTGTTAGAAGTGGTTCGCCGCTGCACTGGCTCTAGAACGCGAACAAAAAGAAGAAGAAAACAAAACAAAGGAAATGATACTATGCGCGATTACGTCGGAGAGAAATAGGCTTGAAAATGACTTACGACGGTGGGAGGAGCTAGCAGAGAGATTGTCGAAAAACTAGGGTTTCAAGAAACAGAAGAGAGAATGATCTCCACAACCAGAAAAGATCCCAACCTTGCGAGGAAGTATTCGGCGGGATTCCACGAAGCCAGTTTCAACGTCGGTTTCAGTTTGAAAATCAGATTTCAAAATATCCAGGAATTCGGTTTCGCTAGGGTGGCGGTGCGCTAGGGTTTGCAACTAGCCTTCACATCCAGATTGGGACCTGAAATTTATGAGGGAAGGGGTTTTCTTAAAGCTCAAGGCCCAAATTGTTCAGCCTTAGTAAGGTTGCCCTTTGGGTAGCGGGATAGGGAGGTTGACTTGTTTGAAGTTGGTCTGTTTAGTTTCGCGCAGCTTCTCGCTACACAGTCTGAATTTTCGCTGACTCAGCAAACCCCAGGAAGGAACTCGGAGTTGGTTCTCGAGTCCCAAATTGCACTCACAATATTCTTGGTGTGTCCTGCTTTCCGATTCGACCAAAAATTGATGGCCAATCAAATTGCATCGCACTTCTCGTAACCACAATTCGCAACCAAAACAACACTCAGAAAGCACTCCGATCAACTTTAGTAAACTTGCCCCACGCGGTCTGCAATTTGGGCCTTGAGCTTTAAAGATTTCGTATACATTTGCAAAGGGTGGGTTCATAAGTTTTGAAATTTGAAAATTGGTTACCCTATTACAGCTTGCTCCCCTCGTCCCACAAGGGAGTTGATCCACCACAACACCCCGCACCAGCGAGACTCGCTGGTGATTCAAAACTTTTGGAAAAACAAAAGTATAGATTCTCGCGTGTCTGGAAAGGCAACCACTGCGCACGACATGCGGCATAAGCGGTAGATAAACACTTCGTCACTCAACAGCCAGGGCAAATAACTCGTTTCCGACACAAACGTATTCAAAACTACAAGTAGGTTCTGTACGGTCTGCACCACCTCCCGTTCCTCCCTTACACTCGCTGTCCCGCATCACACGCGTGTGACCTCGAAACAGCGCTAGCTGCGGCGCTAGCTTTCAAACAAGACCCTTCCCCTACCACCATCATCACGGCTTCACAGTGAACCGGCCTCACATCGCATGGAATGCGATCCCTAGCGATACAATGGGCCGCGACGAAGCTGCTTTGCGTCGTAGGCGACGAGAGGCTGCGCCTCCCTTCCCTTTGAGCCTTTCGTCGCCTTCGGAGAAGCCGCGCCTCCTTTCCCTCGCGTTGTCACGTCGCCTAGCGATAGGCGGCGCCGAAACTCCCCTTTGCGCCTGCTTATCCCCTTCCCTTTTGCCGCCTCGCCATCTCACAATCCCACCTCCCCATCTCGCATTATCTCCTCCCCATCTCCGCTTCCCACCTCGCCGTCTCCCTTTCCCACCTCCCCATTTCCACTGCCAAGTTCCTTTTCACCAGCCCCATCTCCACTTTTCAAATCCCTTCCCTTCTCCCTCTCTTCCCTTTCGATCTCCCCTTCCCGCCTCCCCATTTCCCCTTCCCGCCTCCCCATTTCCCCTTCCCGCTCCCCATTACCCCTTCCCGCCTCCCCGTTTCCCCTTCTCGCCTCCCCAATTCGCGTTTCCGCCTCCCCGTTTTCCCTTCCCGCTCCCCATTACCCCTTCCTGCCTCCCCGTTTCCCATTCCCGCCTCCCCAATTTCCCCTTCCCGCTCCCCATTACCCCTTCCCGCTCCCCATTACCCCTTCCCGCCTCCCCGTTTCCCCTTCCCGCCTCCCCAATTTCCCCTTCCCGCCTCCCCATTTCCCCTTCCCGCCTCCCCATTTCCCCTTCCCGCCTCCCCATTTCCCCTTCTCGCCTCCCCAATTCCCGTTCCCGCCTCTCCGTTTCCCCTTCCCGCTCCCCATTTCCCCTTCCCGCCTCCCCATTTCCCCTTCCCGCCTCCCCATTCCCCCTTCCCGCCTCCCCATTCCCCCTTCTTGCCTCCCCTTTACCCCTTCCCGCCACCCCATTTCCCCTTCCCGCTCCCCTTTACCCCTTCCCGCCTCCCCATTTCCCCTTCCTGCCTCCCCATTTCCCCTTCCCGCCTCCCCATTTCCCCTTCTCGCCTCCCCAATTCCCGTTCCCGCCTCTCCGTTTCCCCTTCCCGCTCCCCATTACCCCTTCCCGCCTCCCCGTTTCCCCTTGTCGCCTCCCCAATTCGCGTTTCCGCCTCCCCGTTTTCCCTTCCCGCTCCCCATTACCCCTTCCTGCCTCCCCGTTTCCCATTCCCGCCTCCCCAATTTCCCCTTCCCGCTCCCCATTACCCCTTCCCGCTCCCCATTACCCCTTCCCGCCTCCCCGTTTCCCCTTCCCGCCTCCCCAATTTCCCCTTCCCGCTCCCCTTTACCCCTTCCCGCCTCCCCATTTCCCCTTCCCACCTCCCCATTCCCCCTTCTCGCCTCCCCTTTACCCCTTCCCGCCACCCCATTTCCCCTTCCCGCCTCCCCTTTACCCCTTCCCGCCTCCCCATTTCCCCTTCCCGCCTCCCCATTTCCCCTTCCCGCCTCCCCATTTCCCCATTTCCTTCCAGCCCTCCCATTTTATTCCAGCCCCTTCCATCCCTTTCCAGCCCCTCCCATCGCATCCCCATGTCGTGCCACCCTGTCTCTCCCTTCCCTCTCCAGGCCACCCTGCCTCTCCCTTCCCTCTCCAGGCCACCCTGTCTCTCCCTTCCCTCTCCAGGCCACCCTGTCTCTCCCTTCCCTTTCCAGGCCACCCTGTCTCTCCCTTCCCTCTCCAGGCCACCCTGTCTCTCCCTTCCCTCTCCAAGCCACCCTGTCTCTCCCTTCCCTCTCCAGGCCACCCTGTCTCTCCCTTCCCTCTCCAGGCCACCCTGTCTCTCCCTTCCCTCTCCAGGCCACCCTGTCTCTCCCTTCCCTCTCCAGGCCACCCTGTCTCTCCCTTCCCTCTCCAGGCCACCCTGTCTCTCCCTTCCCTCTCCAGGCCACCCTGTCTCTCCCTTCCCTCTCCAGGCCACCCTGTCTCTCCCTTCCCTCTCCAGGCCACCCTGTCTCTCCCTTCCCTCTCCAGGCCACCCTGTCTCTCCCTTCCCTCTCCAGGCCACCCTGTCTCTTTCCAGCCCTCTCCAGGCCACCCTGTCTCTTTCCAGCCCTCTCCATGCCACCCTGTCTCTTTCCAGCCCTCTCCATGCCACCCTGTCTCTCCCTTCCCTCTCCATGCCACCCTGTCTCTCCCTTCCCTCTCCAGGCCACCCTGTCTCTCCCTTCCCTCTCCAGGCCACCCTGTCTCTTTCCAGCCCTCTCCAGGCCACCCTGTCTCTTTCCAGCCCTCTCCATGCCACCCTGTCTCTTTCCAGCCCTCTCCATGCCACCCTGTCTCTTTCCAGCCCTCTCCATGCCACCCTGTCTCTTTCCAGCCCTCTCCATGCCACCCTGTCTCTTTCCAGCCCTCTCCATGCCACCCTGTCTCTTTCCAGCCCTCTCCATGCCACCCTGTCTCTTTCCAGCCCTCTCCATGCCACCCTGTCTCTTTCCAGCCCTCTCCATGCCACCCTGTCTCTTTCCAGCCCTCTCCATGCCACCCCATTCGAAATTTATTCCTGCAATTCCCTCTCCCTTTACAGTCTAACTAGCCTTCCCTCTTTGCTCGTGTCTTCCTGTCCTTCCTGTACCTCCCATTCCTTACTGTCAATCCCCTATTGCTGCCTAGCCTACACATCTCCTCTCCTTGCCTTTCATCTCCATCCCTTCACCCAATATCATGCCTCCCATATTTTTCATCTCCATCCCTTCACCCAATATAATGCCTCCCATATTTTTCATCTCCCCTCCCTACCTCCCCATCTCCAAACCTTGCCTTCCTATCTCCCCTCCATCCCTTCCTATCGCCCTTCTCTACCAGCCTTTCCTACCGCCTCATTTGTTCCGTCTACAAGCTCGACTAAGCCAGGCCCAGGCAAGCTTAGCGGTGTAAAGAGACATGCAGAGGATGCAAGAGCAGATGCACGATTTCGAGATGAAGTCTAGAGCTGTAGCTGGAATAATCAAATGTCGCATGTCACATACAATACTGTGCTGTGCCCATATGCATCGTGCAATGATGCTGTACGCAAAGAAGGAAGGGAAGTTGTTTCTAGGTACAGCCATGATCAACATTTTGAATAAACTGATGTGGTATGGCGTGCTATCAAATCACTTGATTGATACGCTAACGGCATACACAGGCTGGAACTTCCTGCCTATTTATTTGGTTTCACTAAGCTGCAAAGAGCTGCACTCAGAATGAGAAGGCCTGATGTCCGTCGTGTTGTGCTGTCGAAAAAAGAAGAAAATAAAAGAAGATAAAAAAAACAGACAATGGCAAGCTACAGAAGAAACAGAGGGTAAGTTGGAGGGGAAGGGAGGGGAAGCAAAGGGGGAGCAAGGGTAGCACGGGGGGAAGTAAGGAAGGGTAAGCAAAGGGGGGAGGAAGGGAAGCAAAAGGCCGCATGGGAGGGTGCTGCAGCTCCCTCACGCACGCCAGCAGCATGAGCGCACTCACCTGCCGGCAGGGTGGGGCAGGGCAGGGTAAGGAAAGCAAGGGAAGGGCATGACAGGGCAGAACAATGTGTGGAGAGAGGAGAGGGAGAGAGGCATGTAGGGAAGATATCAAGCCCGTGTGACAGGGTAACATGTGAGAGGCTTGAACTCAGTGAGTTGTGCATCGCCAAAATCCCAGGTCCCAAAAGCTTCCCGAAAGTATCCCGCAAGAGACTTTCGGGACATTTTGCACCCCTGTCCCGTAAGGGTCTTTCGGGAATTCTGGGGTGACGGTTCAAAGAGTCCTGACATTGTCCCCCCAGGACTCTTTCGCATCTGCCCTAAAGTCTTTCCGGGGACCAATGGGGACATTTTCGGGACGGTTCAGAAACACATTCAGGACACATTCGGGACAAGGTCCCATGGGCGCGCTTTGGGAATTCGCGACTCGAAATTTCGGGTGCTTGCTATGCGGTTCGGTTTATTCATGCCAATAATAAAAATAACTTCATACAACAGTACACCATTACACTTCAATATCTACCACGCAAAGGAAAACCGAATGAATAAACAGAACCAGGACCACATTATTGTCACATCCCTGCAAACAAACAAACCCCTGCATAAGTTCATATCAGTTTTGCAGCCCATAATCAGTACGTTATCAGTAAATAACTGCAGCTTGATCAACAAACTCTACAAGGTGGCACATTCATTAATGCACACCAATTCCTGCAATTAACAATTCAAACAATTAGCCATTGGAACGCAGAAAGTGACAACTAATGCTACCGTAAAAGTCACAAATAATGCTATCTCGTTAGTACACACAGTGGAGCTGGGTACCGCATTTCAATCCTGCAATATAAAAATAATTGTCATACATTTTAAGCGCTTAGCTGCATCTGCACACATCAACAGAAACTAAAGCATTAGAGGTTTCATCGTTAGGTTACGTACCAATGTAAGCTTTCCCATCCGCCTGATTTGGCAGCATGAAAAGCACAAGGGAAGTAAAAAATAGGACTAAAAAATGACATACCGTGAATGCCATCCTTGCTTAAATCTGACCGTCACATCCAATCCCTCGCCTCGCCGTCGCCTGCGATGAAACCAGCGACAGCCGCGCTGCTTCCGTAGCCAGTGGCGCCGCGTTCGCCTACAGGCAGCATCAACCGCCCACGGTACGCCTTTGCAACACCCCCCCCCCCCCCCCCCCCCCCACACCCGCAGTCGCCCTCAGTCGCGGCATGCAGCTCCGCGAAGCTGAACTCGTGAAGTGGGGTGAAGGGAGAAACGGCAGCACCTGCGCGGGGCGATGGGGGGAACGGAGGAGCGGGAAGCGGGAAAGTATAAATTAGTAACTGGTTATGAAGTAGTTAGTGGCAGATACTTTGCTATTAGTAGGAACCTAAAACGTTTGAAGTATGAAGCGAGCGACCAGAACCCAGACACAAAAATCGAACATGTGTAAGAATGAGAGAGGGTACTACCGAAAGAGTTTATGACAGGTGGTTGGGTTGACTAGTGGTTGTGTGGTGTGCACATTTTATGTCTAGCAACAAGATTGTGAGGACGTGTGCGTTTTTCTGGGCAGCTGGCAGGTGTGCATGACAGGTGGCGCGAAATTGGGGTGCCTTTCAGATGACGCTGAGTTGGCGGTCATCTGTGGGGCACAAAATTTTCGCCTTCACTTCGATCGATTGTTTGGGGGGGGGGAGCGGGGGAGGGGGGATTGGGGCGTTTGACTTACGAAATTGCCGAGAATTTCGTAGCAGTTACCTGTGTTTCGTAATGAGCAATCAATAAACAGACTCAGAAATATGCAATTGACGTTAGGAACCCTTAAATATACTATAAATCATTGCATTTGATTCGGATAGAATTAAAAAAATTTATACTACAATACTCTCTGTCGTTGTTGAAATAGAAATTACCCATTCACATTTAATCTAAATTCATCAAATCCATTAATTAAAAGTAAGAATTTAGTCATAAACAGATTTTTTTTTTTCTCATTTACAATGCAACGTCGCCAAGACTCGAACAGGCGACCTTTCGGACTACGGACTTTCGCATCATCGCGAAAAAGGACTTGCCTGTAGGCTGCGGGAAACTTGCAAGAAAGTTACTTTTTGGATACTTTGGTTTTGCAGCTTGGCAGTGATGGACGAAGGTTGCAGAAAACCAAGTCACTGGAAAGTTGCAGAAAAGTTGCATTTCTGCAACTTTCCCGCAACACAACCGCAACTTTTCGGACACTCTTTGGACACATTGCGTATACATTTCAGTCACATGTATGCAGTTTCACCACCTGCCACGTGGCATGCGTACAGTTTCGACTTCGAAGTGTACGTACGCTGGTACGTTCGCGAAGATATTTTGCCACGAAAGCAAAGATATTTCTGCCAGGTGTCATTCTCGATATGTGAACGGCAGCTTGCCATGTGGACCAATCAAACAAGCTGTAGGTTCGTGCGAAAATTGAATACTACAGGGCGTCGTTTTGCCTGAAAGCGAAGCATGCGTTTTATGGGTTATTAGTTACATGTTTTGAAGGTACACTATCTATATTATCATGCACATTTGCATACATACGTCAGAGTATACACAGTCCTAATCTAGACGAGAATACCAACACATCTTAACCAACTAAGTCTACATAACTTCAAGTCGTTCGGGCTGACGAGCACAGGGTGAAATTACGCTTTGTTTGAAAGCCTGCAAACAGGAATACGACACATTGTTAGACCTTGGTTAGTAGTATGCTTCTTCCGTACCTCACTGACTTACCACCCGCGGGCCTCGACTTGAACTGATAACATCTCCGTGAATGTATTTGGTAGCTACCGGGTCTTGATAAAACCCCTGCACAATAGTAGTAAACATCTCGTGACTTCCATCAACCCTGGAACAGTCTTGATACCACACAAACACCACGACTACCAGAACAACGGACAGAAAAACGTTATCGTTAGAAGCTGGATTACAGCCAGCGTGGGATGAGGCAACGCAAATGGTGAAACGCTCAAGATGAGGCAGAACCTTCGAGAAGCTACTACGGCGTCCGGCGCTTTTGGCGCTGCAGACGGCACGTCCGCCACGATTCGCGGGCCAAAGGTCCTCGGCATGCCGACGAGCTGTGTGTTGGGAGACTGGAAAGAAACCATCAAACGGCAACGATTTACACTAGAAAGGGAATGGGAGGACTGGCAGGGGCGGTAAAAACAAACAAGTTACGAGCCAAAGCGATAGATCTGCACACATTTCGGGACGGAAAGGAAAAAGTCGATGCGCGGATAATCATAACCCGTGAGAATGGATGTACGAGTGAAAAAAATAAACTTAAGGTACACGCACGGGAAACTGAAAGATTGCTCGCGAGATACGGAAATGTTGTGAAGCACACCCACCGGCGCTTTTCACGCGGAACATGGCGCGGCCGCCGCGTATCGATGGCATAATGTCCTTTGCTACGAGGAGAACTAGCCACAGAGCTGTAGGCAGGGAAATTGGGGAGGGGATGGCGGAAGCGGAGAGGGGTACATGCAGAGTCAGTTTAGCACGTAGAAAAATTCCATGAACTTTGAAAGTAGAACGGAGATGTGCATGACTACAACCCGAAGTTAACATACACCAACAAACGGGACTTAGATGCTGCTTAGCGCGTGAGGCTACAGGAAAGTGGAAATTGAGGAATACAGATATGTCTTGTACTGGACGGGAGAGGGTATCCGGATGCAAGGGGGCGTGAGGGTAGGTGGGGTGGACGTGTGTGGATGAGGGAGGTTGCTGAGTGCTGACTCTGATCATTCGCGCTGCATCGATTGGCTGGAAAGATCTGCCAAGTTCATGCACACGTAACAAGTGAGGTGAGGGGGACGTGTGGCAGTGACCTGGTTCGAGAAGATTCTAGTACACACTGTACAAGAAGAGAGGTGGGGGGAGGGGGAGAAGGGTTTGGTCCGGGGAAGCCACGTCAGGTGAATGATATCTGAACACCTCGGATTGATTGGGTGTGAATGGGAACCGCATGCCTGCCCTGCCAGTTTCGACTGTTATATACGCCTTTGCGAGCCTCGTTCACCTGTGTATCCACGTTACTAAGCTCGCAATTTTCGAAAATTCCAGCTTGATTCGTACGATGTGTTCAGCGATCGCACACAGGCGGAATCACGCTGGGAGGGACTCCACGGTTGGGTAGTGAACAGGTGTGAATATCGGTAAGGATGTTTTCATTTTTTTTGAAGACAATGCGCGGCTCGGGTTTACCACGTATCCAAAATTCGCGGCTCGGGTAACCCACGTATCCAAATTGCGCGGCTCGGAAGCCGGGTTGTATCCGAAATGTGTGTAGTTGCATTTTTCACTCAGTGCTTTTCGGATACTTTTCTGGTATGTTTCTGCAACTTTCCAGCAGCTTTCACACTTAAACTCGAATTTGGGCCAATCCCTTTTCCGCGATGATGCACTAGGACACTGCGAGCCGCGGATGCTTCTAGGACAAAATTAACGACTTCGCGGGACAAATTTGGGACGGGACCTTTTGGGGACACATTGTACACTGTTCCGAATGTCTCTTTTGGGCTAGCAGACAGATTTGGGTCATTTTCGGGAGGCCTCAAATTCTCTTGCGGGAAAGGCAATATAGGGGGAGCGTTTTGGAACCTCAACATTTTGGTGATGTGGGAGCTGCATGTGTGACACCTGGGACCCTCCTAGAGGGTAATGGGGGGAAGGAGGGGGTAAATGAGGGAAAGGAGAGGAGGAAATGAGGGGAGGAAGAGGGGAAAATGAGGGGAAGGAGGGGTAAAGGAGGGGTAAAGGAGGGGACGGAGAGAGGGAGAGGAGAGGACGGAGAAGGGGAAATATGGGAAACGGGAGGGGGAGATGAGGGGACACAGAGGGGGGAATGAGGGTAAGGAAAGGGTGAATGAGGGGAAGGAGGGCGAAATGATAATTGCATCGCGGCGAGCCAGCATAATGCAACTCGTCGAGGCGCTCGCCGTGTGCCGCATGGCATCGCTCGACGAATGCTACGCGGCGGCCCATCCGAATGCAAACCGCCCCTGCAGCTAAAGGATTTTGTATAGCCCCGTGTCCCCTTACCACGGGCGATTAGGTCAGGGTGAGTAGTTGCGCTGCTAGTTCTATCAAGGCCTTTCCTAGTAAGTAGTTGCTTATACTTGTGTTTGTGAGTGTCGCTCAAGGGATGGGTGACGGGAGAGTTTCTCGTGTTCCCACCCCTCAATCCTCCATTTTTTCGCAACCCCTCTCGCCAAACCCCCTTCTTTTCGTTGGGACGAAATCTTGGTGGCTACTGTTCCTCCACAAACAGTACTTTCAAATGTATACGAAAGCTTCAAATGCAGAGGACCAGCCTGAAGCAGATAGGAATCTTCCACCATTTCCTGTGCCGAACTTTCTCCCATGGTTGCCCGAGTCACGCTAAGGCAATTCCGCGTGAGTTTGTGGAGGCGGAATTGCGAGGAAGCACCAAGCTTGCCCTGCCCTGACCAAGCTTCGTTCGGCACACCATTCCAGCCGATCAGCGCCGCACACCCAGTAGATGCCGCTCACCCAGTCGATCGCCCCAATCCAACCGTCGATCACCGCCTCCGCCTCATCGTCACAGCAACATCAGGCAGCTTGGTTGGTCCATGCTTTTGGCTCCTGGAGAGTACATAACTGGAGCAAGAGCAACCCACACAACCAGATCTTACAAAACACATCGCGAACAAGAGAAGCAATTCACTCCCCTGGTCGCACTACTACGCAACTGCATATTATCGCCACCGCCAGCCGATAGAAAACGCATCTCGTAGTACCAGCGCCGACTACTCACGACTACTCTCGCTTTACCACATTTCATCCCCATGGCGCGTTCTCCTCTAGTTTCTCACTTATGGCGGCGCTTCTTGTAACAGCCGTATTCGCACCATTCGGCGCACAGTCGAGAATCGTCTCCAGCGGACTGCTCGGGAATCGCACTCCAAACCGACCAGCTCAAGGCAGCAGCACGGTCAGTAGTAGTAGCCTATCCGACCTGAGATCCGCGCTACAAGAGCAAGTCGTTTCCCTTGAAGGAGCGCTAACGCAATCACTCAGCAAACTGGCGACCGCATTGAACGACAACGCATCCGCGGCCACATCGGCGCTTCAAGCGCAGATTTCAGCCCTCCAGAGCAGCATCGCCACTCTAAACGCAGGCATTGCTAGCCTCGACCTTGTCATATACGCTAGAATCACGCGACCCGGCGTTGCTGCCCAGGCGATCCCTGTCGCACTCCAGTCGCGCATCTCGTCGCTAAGAGGCAGCATCCCCGCTATAAACAAACGCGCTACCTCCCTCGTCACGGACCTGGCGAGCATCCTCCCCAACCTCCGCGCATTGCTGAGTCAGCGAGTCGCGGCGCTCACTCAGAAGGTGGGTGCACTGAATCTGGACGTGTCGGCGCTCGCTGCGCAGGTGCACGCGCTGATCGCCCCGCTGTGTGACGCCCTTGGCGTGGCGGACCTCGTGGCTCTGCTGCCGCAACAGCCAGGTCATTCTTGCAAACAAGAAACCCCGCAGATGGCAGGTCAGTCTTGCAAAACCTAACCCGCAGCCAGCAGGTCAGTCACGCCAACCGTCAGCCACAAAGCAATGCACTGAAGCGAGAGTGTGTTCTCTTGAAAGCTGACCTTCTCCGTTGACAGATGCACAACGGCTTGAGTGACAGCAGCTGTGGCTTTGCCGCGTCGCTTGTGCACAAGGACGGTTCTTGCTTGCTCAATCCAATTCTTCTCTGCCCCTGCTTTCGTCGATCCCCGTCACTGCAGGCATGCTTGTGCTCACCATTCTTGAGCCATCCTTGCTCCTCAATCCAATTCTTCTCCACTGCCGCTCTTGCCTATCCCGTCATTGCAGGCATGCTGCGTGGCGTGCTGACCCCGTGCAAGGGCCTTCTCCAGGCGGGAGCAGCTCACATCCAAATCACCAAAATGTAAGCCACGACCCCTCACTCTCCTTCCAAACTACTGCCTTTCCTGCCGCAATCACGCATCGTCTGTCTTAATCACCTCATGATTCCTTCCGCATTGTCATAATCCCGCGCAATTTCTGTCCACACCATTGCCATCTGCTCCGACTTTCATAATGGTTCTGCCAGTTGATATTACCCTCTCATGATGGTAGATACTGTACACACGTATAATGAGCATCCCCTGCTGTGCACCTTCCCTCCCTTGCTCACTGCAGGGGCTCGTCGTACGCGGTGGCGTACCAGCTGGTGGCGACGGGCATGACAGCGGCACCGCAGGGGCAGGCCATCTACCGCGGCAGCAGCACGTGCAGCGAGGTAGCCCCACCCGTGGCGCTGCAGCTGCCCGGCACGTGGGAGCTGCTCACCTCCATGACGTGGTCGCTGGCCAATGTGCTCACTGTTGCGCCGGGGGGCTTGGCAGATGTGCTCAGTGCCATCCAGGCTGGCGCGAGTGGGGAGCTCTACCTTGGGTTTCAGGGCAGCAGCAGCAACTTGGCGGGAAAGCTGGTTGGTACCAGGTTTTGAAGAAGAGAGGAATGGGAGAAGGATGGATGTGGAAAAGGTGTTGTGATCAGAGAAGGAACATCACAGATGCTCCGTGAATGCTACCGGTAGTGATTCAGCTGGTGTGGCATTCTGTGCATTTGTGATGTTCCCTCTTATATAGTAGGGCATGTTGTGTACATACCGTATCAAGTGGATATTTCCAGAAGCTGACTTATCACACCGCATTTGACGCGTCCGTGCTATAGACAACAGCATCACCTATTGCTATGCTAATGCGATTTCACAGATAAAGAAAGACCTGTTACGACATGAAAATCAATGAGAAGGCATTCCTGTATGCTGCAGGAGCCGACTCTACCGAGTACGAATTCGAGGAGTCAGAAGAGTTGAAGCGACACCAGCAACCGTCAGACCAAGACCGATGCAGGCAGAAACACTTGAACTGAAAAGAGCGGGAACAGGTTTTAAACGGGATCCCGCGCCGCACGGTTTGAACTTCGCTGTAATAAGGGAATGTACCCCTTAGAGTACATGGCTAGTCTAGGTCGTTTCGTATTCCTTTGTATTTCCTACATAAACCCGATGTATGCATGCTTTTATTATCTCAGTCATTTACATTCACTATGACCTGAGGTCAACACTTCCGCCGCAACAACTCTACATGCGATCAACCCTGAAACAATCCTTCGCTAAGTTCTGTGTAGGATTGTAACATGGTATGAGAGCTACTCATGGATCCTTCGCAACTCTACTTCCGTGAAATCCGCCAAACCAAGATCTGGCGAGCGGCACACTCTCCAAGGCCGGAAGATCCGGAGGCCAAACAAATGTAACAGCTGAAGGACAGGCCAACCCAGCTGCGACAAATGAGGCGACAACTACGATCAGCACTGCCGCACTCGAGCAGCTCTTTCAACGATTATCAACCATGGAGAAAGATCTCCAAGCACTGCGCAAAGGGACACGGGAACCTCCTCCCATGCCTCCTTGCTGTAATCGTATGCCATGCCTAGCCCAGGCACGCCATCTTGTACAGTAAATGCGCTCGCGCCTTCAAAAGATACCAGGTCGGCCAAGCCTGCCGCGGCTGCCCCACTTCGTTACACGGGAGGTGTGTCGGGTGGACCGGCTCTGTCACAAAAGCTGGCACCCTGCGTAGTTCCAGTATGTCCTGCACACTAATGACACCGGCCCTTTCATGAGTGACAGCCGATACCGCAATGCTGGTTCTGTCACGCCGTTCGTCTAGTATCTCCTGACACGATGGCTTCTGCTCCCCGACTGCGCCGCGTCACACGCCACTCCCAGGCCTAGCTCGGCCATGACTTCCTCATGAACCACCTGCACTTGCTCCCTGATTTCTCACTCCATATCCACGTATTCCACAATTTAAAGCACGTCCTCCTGCACTCTCTTAATCAACTTCAGCTCCCTTACCAGCTCACGGAACAACCTGCTTCATTCATCTCTCATGCATCTCCCCTCTCCCGTGCGTGAGTAGCCCTGGCATTCCCATCCTGCTATCACTTTGTCTATTTTTCCCCGTCATTGCGTTGCCGTCTCATCCACGTAACAGATGTCACTCTCTTGATAGCAGATGCTTGCTTCCATCGCCCCCTTGGTGAACTGGTGTGGGTAGCGTTGCTGCAACAACTCTGCATGCCACCACGCCATCTTAACCGCCGCTGGATCCTTTTGCCACCAGGATCCACATATCCACCGAGGCACCAGCCTTCAGGAGTGCTGCCAGCCCCGTCCCAATTCCCCCGAAAAACTTGAGCACCACAGTGGGCCCCAGCAGCCATTTCGTATTCAAGCGCCGTTCCTTCAGCCCCGCTTCCGGCTCCTCTTCGAGTCTCGTGCGTTCTTTGATCCTCGGTATATGCTACCATCTGGGCACACCTAGCTCCTCTCGCAAGTCCGCCTCCGTTCACTGTTAAGCCTCCATAGGCTCCCTTTGGACGAACTTGACCGGGAGCTTCCCGATAGGACCCCTCTTCTCCCAGAATCGCACGCGGTACTCCACTTTTTCCTCCCACATGCAGATCGTGGAACCCACGCCACGCCTATAAGCTGGTCGAAGTCCTCGGACTCAGATACTCTGCAGCATACTCGCAACAAACACTCCCCCTCGGAGCCCGGGTTCAAGACCAGCGCCATTAACCTCCTGGTCCTCCGCATCCACTTCGCCTCTCCCCCCTCCGCCGTCATTAGCAGGTATCCTTCTTCCACCAATCGCCCTGGTTGCCTCAACTGCAGTTTCTCCGCTAGCCGCTTGCCGATCAGCACGTGCGCCACCCCTGTGTCTATGATCGCCTGTTGCGCCACCAACCCTCCCACTGTAATTGCTCCCAGTGCAATTGTCAGCACGGTCGCACGACACGCCATTCGTTCCATTGGATGCCAATAAGCCCCCCCCTTCCTCGTCTTCTTCTTCACTTGCCTTTCACCTTGGTCCACCCTCCCACCTCTCGTCATGCCTGAACAGCTCCCTCCTCGTGTGAGCACGCAGACCCAACTCTTCGCTATCGCGTTCAGGCTGGGCCATGAGCATAAATTCCGTCTCGTCGGCCTCCTTTCTTTGGACGCTTCCAGCTCCGCCAATTGCGCCCTCAGCCGCGCCATAGTTGCTTGCCTATTTTCGGTCTCCTCTCCTCCCCTGCGCTCTCACTGGTTGGCGTACCATTCGCCCTCTCGATAGCCCGCGTTTGCCGCACTAGTCACATGTTGGGGCTTCAGGGCACTCCTGGCGCATGTGCGAGCGATCTCCGCATAGCGAGCACGCTGCTGGGTTCCTGCAATCCCTTCGCATGTGACCAGGTTGGCCACAGTTGTGGCACCCGCGGTTATCCACCCTGAGCCGCCCTTCCGCCCCTGGATACACTGCCGCCACCATCCACGCGGGTCGCATGCGCTCCGGCCCTCGTTCACCCGTTCGCTCCACTTCGTACAACCGCCTTCCTGTTTCCAACCGCTTCACGACCTCGTACACGTCCTTCAGAGTCGCTTCATGTCCCAAATCGAAGACGCGCACCTGCACATCCCAGTGCAGATCTGAATGAAGCCCGTGTAGAAACATCCATATCAGCCTGCCTTGAACCTTGCAGTTCATGTCTTCGCTAAGCTCCACCATCTTCCTACAGTACACGAGGAGAGACTCGCTATCTCGGCAGCGGAAATCTCTGAATTCCACCACTCTCTCCGCAGCCTGCAACGAGAACTGTTCGCGTAACATCGACATAAATTGTGCCGTGAGATCCCGCTCTCCCGGCGCTCTCCCTGCCACCCACTGCAGGAGCTCTTTCCTGGAGATCCAGTAAAACGTCTCCGTCTCTCCCACCAACGTGTTCGCCAAGCCACGAAAGAACTCCTCCGGCTCGAGCCTATCCTCTTCCAGCGCGCCTGCAGATTTTCTAGCTGCATGATGTAGTTTTTCAACGAGGGTCCCCTCTTTGTGTCGCCCGAAAACCGCTCCGGGACCTCGATCTTAGGCAGCGTGTGTACCTCCATCTCTGCACCGCCGTCTCGTCCTCTGTGCCTTGCCAGGAGGCACTCCGTTGATAGTTGCTCGGCCCTTCGTTACGCGATCGGGTTGGGGCTGTTCCCCTTGGATTTCCCTCCGTTCCCTCGCCTGGCGCCGCGCCTGCTCCACTAGTTCCTCCAGTTTGCACACCGCCCTCCGGGCCGGTCACCCCATCACTGGGCCCGTTCTGGTCCTCACCGTCTACTTCCTTCCTCGACTGATTCGGCTCACGCCGATCTCCTCCTTCCCCGTTCATCATCCTCGGTCTTCTCTTATTCGACACTATTTCCGGTAGCTCCTTGCCCAATCGCAGTCGCATGCGATTCCCTGTATGTAGAATCGGTTCCTTCCTATCCCATCTGAATGCTTGTTATGGCTCTGCCTAATACCGTTAATCTTCAAAGAAGAAAGTACAGTATGCAGCAAAACACAAAAGAAATGGCAGTCACATGGCCCGGTCCTCCTATGTCTACCTCTTACAATCCTAGTCCAGAAGCAGTCATTCAACGAATGGCTAATCCCTAACTAAGCCACCCAAATCTCTACCACACTGTGAGAGTACGACAGCTCTGCCTACTGTCAAACTTATGTTATAGCCTGTTTAGGCTGTAGTGGGTTAGACAATAGGGGGTACATCATTTCTAGGTTTCCCTATTTGTACCCATCTCATTTCTAGTCATTTCATTCCTCTCATTATTCTCACATGGTATAGAGCGGGTTCCCTAGTGTGACTGTTTTTTTTAAGGGCCCACCACTACGATTTTTTTTTTTCCTTACCTGCCCGAAGCGCGCTTCGCGCTTGCCTTAGCTGCGCCCCGTGCGCCTGCCCTCCCGTCGCGCGCTCTGCCCTTAGCGGCCCGCCCTTAGCGGCCCTCCCCTTCGCGGCCCGTCGCGCCCCTTACGGCCCCTTCGCGGCCCCTTCGCGGCCCTTCGCGGCGCCTCTTGCGGCCCTTCGCGGCCCCTTCGCGGCCCTTCGCGGCCCCCTCACGGCCCTTCGTGGCCCCTTCGCGGCCCTTCGCGGCCCCCTCACGGCCCTTCGCGGCCCCCTTCGCGGCTCTTTGCGGCCCCTTCGCGGCCCTTCGCGGCCCCCCTTCGCGGCCCTTCCCGGCTCTACGCCGCCCCCCCCCCCCTGCTCGTCGCAGCCGCCCTGCCGCCCCGTCGTCGCCGCCCCTGCAGCAGCTGCCGTCGCCCCTGCTGTCGCCGTAGCGGCCCTGCCGCCCTGTCGTCGCCGTCCCTGCAGCAGCTGTCGTCCCTGCAGCAGCTGCCGTCGCCGTCCCTGCTGCAGCAGCAGCTGCCACCGTTGCGGCCCTGCTGCCACTGCCGAGCCTGCAGCCGCCCTGCCAACGTGCCTGTCCCGGCCCTGCCCTGCCGCCTCGCCGCGGCCCCTTCCTTGTGGCGGCCCCCTGCCCTGCTGACGCGCCCCGGCCCAACCCCACCAGTAGCGGCCCACCTCTTCCGCCACTGGTAAGTGCACCGCCGCACCCGCGCACTGCTGCGCCCGCGCCGCCCTGCCTAGCCGAGCCGCCCTACTGAACCGCGCCGCCCTGCCGAGTCGTGCTGCTACTGCTGCTGCTGCCGCTAGGCCACTACTGCTGCTCCTGCTGCTATGGCAAACCCTAATGTACTCACCTTCGATGCTGAGGGTCGAGCGGTCGATTTTGAGGTCTGGGTCGATGACTTGCAGCTGTTCCTGCAGTGCGATAGCAAGGATGGTGTCTCACTGTTTGATCTCACTTCTGGCGCCTCTGGTGCACCTGCTGCTGATGCTGCCAGTACTCTTCGCTCACAGAGGACCACGCGCAATGCTGCTGCCCATCTTGCTGTCCGTAGTCACCTGCCGTCTGCTGAGCGCGCACACTTTAGCCAGTACAAGACTGCTAGCACTCTGTACACTGCTGTTGTTGCGCGCTACTCCTCCCCTGCCACTGCTGCCCTTAGCCGCCTCATGCTGCCGTACCTGTTCCCTGACCTAGCCGCTTTTGCCACAGTCGCTGACCTCATTACGCACCTCCGCACTAGTGACACCCGCTACCGCGCTGCGCTTCCTGCCGAGTTCTGCGCCGCGAACCCCCCCCCTATGTACATCACTCTCTACTACCTCGTCACCCGGCTCCCTGACTCCCTTCGCTCGGTCAGGGACCACTTCCTCTCCCTTTGCCCCACCACACTCACCGCTGACCTCCTCGAGGAGCGCCTCCTTGCAGCTGAGAAGAGTATAGTCGCCGTAGGAGCCTCTCGTGGTGACCCTCGTGCCCCTTTCTTTGAGGGGTGCTCCCCCGTCCCTCTTTTGCCCTCTGTTGCCTCTGCTGCTGCTGTCGACCTCGTTGGCACCGAGTCGGTCGGCACTGCGTCTGCTCCTAGTGGAAGGCGCCGCAACAGCAAGGGCAAGGGGGGCAAGGGGGGTGGAGGGGGCGGCGGGGGCGGCGGTGGTGGCGGTGGAGGAGGCGGAGGGGGTGGGGGTGGAGGTGGAGGTGGGAGTGGTGGCTCGGGTGGGGGCTTTGGTGGCGGCGGTGGGGGTGGAGGCGGCGGAGGCAGCGGGAGGGGGGTGGAGGTGGCGGCGGTGGAGGCGGAGGTGGGGGTGGCGGGGGCGGTGGTGGGCAGCGGGGAGGCTCTAGCGGTGACCAGCCCCAGCAGCAGCAGCGCTCCCGTGAGACCCTGTCGCCTCAGCAGCTCCGTGAGTGGTACGCTGGACGTGGGAGGTCTGGGGGTGCTGGTCCCTGCACTTACGTTCTTCGCACCGGCGACCGCAGTGGAGAGCCGTGCGGCGGCCCGCACACCACACCCCGCTGCTTCGGCCGCCTGACTGACGCCCGGCGTACACAGTTCCCTGGCTCCGCTGAGATCCCTCGCTGGGATATTCCGCTTAAGTCGGGGGTTGCTATCTTTGATCTTGAATTTGATGCTATCCTTGCTGCTATGTATGCTGTGTCTATTAGTGCTGAGGGTGACTGTTACCTGTGTGTTCCGCCCGACCCGGGCATTGAGGCTGCTCTTCTAGGTGCTAGTGAGTCTGCTGCTCCAGGTGCTGGTGAGGCTGCTCTCTCAGGTACTGCGTCGGCTCAGGTCTTGCACACTTTCACCCTTCCCGCTCCTTCTTTCGCGACTGCACCACACTCTTGCCGCTCAGTCGGCCTGTGGCAGTCTCTCTGGGTGACCCCTCTGGGGGACCAGTTGTGGCCCGTTCCTCCACTGTTCTCCCGTGTCCTGCGGCTCCGTCCGGCTCGCTGTCTGGTCTTCACCTCCCCTCGTTCTCTACGAACTTGGTGGCGGGTGCTGATCTTCAGGATGGGGGTGTTCACCAGTTCACCCCTGCCTATCAGCGTGTGACGCACTGCACGTGTGCGCGGACAGGCCGTCACCTGGCCACGTTCACCCGTCGGCCAGGGTCCAGCCTGTACACCCTTACCACTGAGTCTCCTCCTGTCACTGCGACTGGTCAGGTAGCCGCGTCTGGTCAGGTGTTTGCTGCAGCGTCGCGGTCTGGCCCTGAGTCTTCCCCCTGCTCGTGTCGCCTCCTGTCTCACGAGACTCTCCTTTGGCACCACCGCCTTGGTCACCCCTCCCTGCCTCGTCTTCGAGGCATGGCCTCCCGTGTCCTTGTCTCAGGTCTGCCCCCTTCCCTCCCTCCCCTTCCTCCGGGGCCTGCCCCTACCTGCGTTCCCTGCGTTAGGCTCCTCTGCAGACTCTTCACATGGACGTGTGGGGCCCAGCCCGCGTCCGTGGACAGGGTCACGAGCGTTACTTCCTGCTGGTTGTTGACGACTACTCGCGTTATACCACGGTCTTCCCCTTGCGACGCAAGGGTGAGGTCACTGAGGTGTTGATCGACTGGATCCGCGCTGCTCGTCTCCAGCTAAGAGAGAGTTTCGGCTCAGATTTTCCTGTGCGTCTGCACTCAGACAGAGGTGGAGAGTTTTCCTCCGACCTTCTGAGAGCCTACTATCGGGCGGAGGGCATCCGCCAGACGTTCACGCTTCCGGCCTCTCCACAGCAAAATGGGATTGCTGAGCGCCGCATTGGCATGGTCATGGATGTCGCTCGTACGTCCATGATCCATGCGGCTGCTCCCCATTTTCTGTGGCCGTTCGCGGTTCAGTACGCGGCGCATCAGATCAACCTCCAGCCCCGGGTCTCCATGCCGGAGACCACCCCCACTCTGCGGTGGACGGGGAAGGTTGGCGATGCGTCTGCGTTCCGTGTCTGGGGATCTCGAGCTTTCGTCCGCGACTTGTCTGCGGACAAGCTGTCCTCCCGTGCCGTTCCCTGCGTCTTCCTTGGCTCCCCCCCTGACGCGCCTGGTTGGCAGTTTTACCACCCCACCTCGCGCCGTGTTCTGTCCTCTCAGGACGTCACGTTTGACGAGTCGGTTCCTTACTACCGTCTCTTCCCCTACCGCACTGCCCCCCTCCCCCCCCCGCCGCTCTTCCTCGCGCCAGGTACTCCTCCGGTAGACCCCCTCCCCCCTCAGGGTCCTGCCCTCTCAGGTGTGTCTCAGGTAGACGCAGTCGAGCCTGTTGAGGTAGCTGTTGACTCTGGTGCTGCTAGGGGTGCTGAGCCTGCGGGTGCCGGGTCTGGGGGTGCTGAGCCTGGGGGTGCTGAGCCTTGGGTTGCTGAGTCTGGGGGTGCTGAGACTGGAGGTCCTCCGAGTGTCCCGTCGCGGCGTGTTAGAGAGTGAGGACGGAGTCTAGAATCTTAGGAGCCGAAATTATCACAAAATCGTTGGCTTAGAATTCTGGACAGAAACGTCGACTTCACAAGAAACGTTGTCGACGAAAGGTGCACCGTTAGAATCCCACGAATTTCGAATATGTTGTAGCCCTAGACCGTGGCTACATTTGCCGATTTGAATCGTATCACAATATGAAGTATATCTCGAGTTATGCTTTTCGACGCACTAGGGGGTATGCTGCCACAGAAATTTAACTCAATCACAATTAACTCACAAGTACTCACAAGTTACACACAAGAGAGTTAGAGTAGCAATAAACCAGGTAGGAGGGAAGAGGAGGACGAGAGGGAAGGTCCCAAGAGAGTCCCCAACCAAGGAAACCCCATGCCACACAATTCCCCTCTCCATAGGCAACCCCACTTTCACCTTTGTCACTTTCCCAACCCATGCCATCCACCTTGCCCAACTTGGCCACACTTGCCAACCTGGTTTGGCACCTCCCAACCACTTGGCAGCATCTACAGTGATGGGTACGAATTTCCCAACCCCAAAAGTCTATACCCCATAATGAGTCAACCCCACAACTTCCAAAGTAGCTGCAACCAAAATATATAAGCATACGAACTCCAATGTTCGTAACTTTCTTGGTTGTGCTCCGATCGCGACGATTCTTGGTTCGTCGGAAAGCTCTTGAGAAGAGGACTCACTTCGGATATCTGCTCAAGCCAAATAACATTCACACACACACACAGAAAATCCAAACCACAGAAAACACAAATTCTTGCACACGCTCACACCACGCATGCAACGCACAAACACATGATGGGAGGCAGACAGACGTGAATGCATATGGTTGCATCACACAACAAACTCCCCCTCTGGCTGCCAACCATCATCCCACATGCCATAACTCAAGCATGCACCCTCAATGCACACTCATTCCCGCAAGCTTCATGCCCTTCCAATGCTCAGGTTCTGCCAGGCGCTTGGTGAGAATGTCAGCCGCCTGCTGCTGGGTCTTCACAATCTCCAGCCGCACCTCCTTGTCCAGGAGCCTCCTTGTCCAATGCCACTTTGTCCTGATGTGCTTTGTCAAGCCATGAAGACAGGCATTCTTCGCAAGCTTCACCGCCGACTCTTTGTCACAGAAAATCACAGTCGGCTCCCTCTGACACACTCCGATTTCCTCCAACAAACGCCTCAGCCACACCACCTCCTGTGCCCCATGAAGCAGGGCCATGTACTCTGTCTCACACGAGGACAGCCCCACCTCGTTCTGCTTCTTGCTGCGCCAGCTCACTGCACCACCTCCAAAGAGGCACACATAGCCTCCAATGCTGGTGCCATCCGTCTTCACTGAGTTGAAGCTAGCGTCGGTGTAGCAAGTCAAGCGCATCTCCCCCTTGCTCAAATCAGCTGCACCCCTCTGCAGCCTCTGTCGCACAGCACTGTACTCTTAGCCCACTGATGCTGTAGCGCTCACATAGCGGACCAACCTCTTGGCCGCTTCCGGCTGCTCATGACTGGGGCGTGAAACCACACTCGCAAGTCTGGATGTAGCAAAGGCAATGTCAGGCCGCGTGTGGTTAGCCGCATAGTTGAGTGCCCCCACCATGGAGTGAAACAACTTCCTGTCACTCTCCCCCACCACCTCCTCATCAGCACAGGGCTCCACAATGAACCCCGAAGGCAGTGGGGTGGCTGGCTTTCCTGCATCTTGCAGCCCATACTTCTCAGCCAGCCCCTCACAATACTTCCTCTGGTGCAACCTCAACACTCCCTTGTCAAGGTCCCTCTCCACATGCATCCCAAGGTAGTACTTCACATCTCCCATCTTGGAGCACTTGAACTGCATTTCCAGCATCTCCTCCACACGTTCAATCATCGCAGACGACTCAGAGAAGAGCAGGATGTCGTCCACGTACACCAGGAGCATGAGGAACTGCTCCTTCTCTTGCAGCAGGAACAGGCTGTGATCACACTCGCTCTTCTTGAACCCCCCGGCCAGCAGTGTCTCCTCCAGCTTGTGGTACCATGCGCGAGGAGCCTGCTTCAGGCCATAGATGGCCTTCTCCAGCCTGCACACCCTGCCGCTCCCATCATCCAACCCCTCAGGCTATAACATGTACAGCTCCTCCAGAATGATCCCATTGAGGAAGGCGGTGGTTATGTCCATCTGCTTCACCCGCCATCCACGGTTTGCTGCCATTGCCAATGACACCCGCAGCGTTGTGCCTTTCCCCACAGGAGCATAAATCTCGTTGAAGTCCTTTCCCTTTGTCTGCTGAAACCCCTTTGCCACAAGCCTTGACTTGTAGCGGGTCAGCTCCCCATCAGGTCCGTACTTGTGCCTGAAGATCAGCTTGGAAGAAATGGCCTTCTTCCCAGGTGGCAGCTCACATAGCTCCCACGTCTCATTCTCCAGCAGAGAATCATACTCCTCCTTCACACTTTGCTTCCACTTCTCAGCATCGGGCCCGCTCAATGCCTCAGCTAGTGTCTTGGGCTCAGGGACGGCTGCCCAGTAGCAGTGTGCTATCTCTTCCTCATCACACTGCTCAGCCACACTCCCAGCCCTTACCACCTTTGGCTTGCCAAAGCTCGGATAGGTCAGCCGGTTAGGAGGGCGCACATCCCTCCTAGGACGGTCAGCCGAACGTGCGGCACCTTGTGGAGCACCTTGCTGCTGCTGCTGCTGCTCCTCCACCTCAGGTTCTCCCCCATCCTCAGTCACCCAAGAAATCTCCTCCTCTGAGACAGTGACCTGCACTTGCCTCGAAGGCCGCTGCACCTCATCGGCCTCAATGATCAGCGGTGTAGTAGGAAGCTTCTGCTGCTGCTGCTTCCACTCCTTATAGTACAAGGATTCAAGGAACTTCACATCCCTTGACACAGTCAGCTGCTGGCTGGTTAAGTCCCAAATCAGCCAGCCCTTGTGATCCTTAGCAAGCCCCAAGTGCACACCCCATCTCCCAGAAGCTTCATCACAAAAACCCTATGCCAAGTTTGGACGAATTTTGTTTTCGATTGTCTTCACGTAAAAAAATCCGGAGCCAATTTGGACCGACGGTTGGAGTCATTTGATAGGAGCTCCGAGACACATCTCGCGACAAGGTTTGGCTCGGTTCAAGTTCCAATTTGGCACGCGAGCTTTTCCGGATGACATTCGGGCGCAATCCGTTTTGTTGCAAATTCGTGATTAAATTATTCAAAACTAAATTCTGTTTTTGTTCATTTTGGATATTGAGGATTTCAAAATTGCATTTATTATTGCGGTTTACAAGAACCATTATTCAGCATTCTAGCAACAAGCAGTCTTAGCACCAGGTCAAATAGCCTACGCACTGGCGGGCCTTGAAAGCGCCCGGTGGGCAAGGACGACATCTCCAAGGTCGCCGTCGTCGATGAGGAACTTGTTCGGAAAGACGAACGCACCCATAGCCGGATCGTGGGGGATCCTCCGCTCCACGACAGCAAAATGGATCATCTGTTTGACCTTTTCGCACCACTCCTGGTAGTCTGGCCTGTTCTGCTCCGGCTGGCTACTGATTCGCTTGCGACGCTTATCCTGCAGAAGGGGCCATTCGATCTGCAATGTGGTGTAGGGTTGGGTGGATGGTTTATGAGGAGGGTATGTTACGGGTAAATGAGGCAACTGAAAGCGGTGATGCAGTCGTCACTATCTACGTAACTGCAAAGGCCTAATCGACCAGGGTTTTAGCTGAAGTACAGGCAAGGGGTTAAGGGGATGAGGCATGGGGGTACAAACACATATCTACATCCTTACCAAAAACAGGCCCCATGCCACCATGCGGCTCTTGAACTTGGTGAACACCGCCCTGCCCCTCTTGAAGGAGAGCTTGAACGCATAAGCGAACAAGGGGTTGCTGAAGGGTGTCCCGGTGGCCTTGTCAAAGTGCCAGTTGAGGGCCCACTGTTCTGCTTTTTGGCAGGGAGGGTATGGGTTGGAAAGGGTTTTGTAGAAAAATCAAATGGGGGGATGAGAGTCAGGGTGAGCCACATCGTACGGTGATATGTAGCTGCCAAGGGGCATATGGTAGGGCATATTGTGTTTTCGAGTTGCACTGCACATACCATCTCTGTACTCGGCTAGGAGTTGATCGTCGTCGAACCAGGTCGTTGGGTGTAGCTCAGTGGGCAGGCTATCCACGAGATGGCTGTAATCGGCAAGGCCCATGCCGGTGTATGCTGCTGGCCTGAGGGTGGAGTTGATAGTTGACCTTGTTGAGGACAGCTGGTGGTTGAAGACTCCCATGGTTGACTTGTCATTGTGCAACCACAGCAGCTTCATTGCCTCGAGCCCTTCTGCAGACAAGGGGACAGAGAACGCTTCGAACACTTCCTCCGGTGCAGGGTAGTACTGTATTTTCTCCGGCGGGTTCTGAAACATGAGCTGAGAGCACACTAAGTAGGCTTTGTTCTGCGCAGGGGTGTAAGGTATACAACACGACATGGGAGAGAGAAACCAGCAGTTATGAGGGTGGCCGCGTGACCATGGGATGGTGACTAGCAACACTGTTTGAACTTGCCACGTCACACCCTGCGCCATCCGACACGTCCACCAACAACCCGGCCCACCTGCCACGTCACACCCCCTACCACAAGCCACGTCACCCCCCACCCACCTGACACGCCTCGCTTCGTCATGCGCAGTGGTCACGTGTACCATTTCTAACCGCCACGTCATCCCCAACCCTCACCTTCCGCCACGTCACACCCTCCTGCATCCGCCACGTCCACCAACCAGCCCCACGTGCCACGTCACACCCTCATTGTCCGCCACGTCCACCAACCAGCCCCACGTGCCACGTCACACCCTCCTGCATCCGCCACGTCCACCAACAACCAGCCCCACGTGCCACGTCACACCCTCCCACCCCATGCCACGTCACCCCCCACCCACCTGACACGCGTCGCCTCGTCACGCGCCGCTCCCGTGTACCATTCCAAACCGCCACGCCAGCCCCAACCCTCACATTCTGGCACGACACACCCTTTTGCATCCGCCAACAACCCGCCCTACTTGCCACGTCACACCCCCCACCAAGAGCCACGTCACCCCCTACCCACCTGAGACGCGTCGCTTCGTCATGCGCCGCTCACGTGTACCCTTTTAGGGTGCCACGTCATCCCCAACCCTCACCTTCCGCCACGTCACACCCACCTGCATCTGTCACGTCATCCCCCACCCTCACCTTCCGCCACGTCACACCCTCCTGCATCCGCCACGTCCACCAACTAGCCCCACGTGCCACGTCACACCCTCCTGCATCCGCCACGTCCACCAACCAGCCCCACGTGCCACGTCACACCCTCCCACCCCATGCCACGTCACCCCCCACCCACCTGACACGCGTCGCCTCGTCACGCGCCGCTCCCGTGTACCATTCCAAACCGCCACGTCAGCCCCAACCCTCACATTCTGGCACGACACACCCTTTTGCATCCGCCAACAACCCGCCCTACTTGCCACGTCACACCCCCCACCAAGAGCCACGTCACCCCCCACCCACCTGAGACGCGTCGCTTCGTCATGCGCCGCTCACGTGTACCCTTTTAGGGTGCCACGTCATCCCCAACCCTCACCTTCCGCCACGTCACACCCACCTGCATCTGTCACGTCATCCCCCACCCTCACCTTCCGCCACGTCACACCCTCCTGCATCCGCCACGTCCACCAACCAGCCCCACGTGCCACGTCACACCCTCCTGCATCCGCCACGTCCACCAACCAGCCCCACGTGCCACGTCACACCCTCCTGCATCCGCCACGTCCACCAACAACCAGCCCCACGTGCCACGTCACACCCTCCCACCCCATGCCACGTCACCCCCCACCCACCTGACACGCGTCGCCTCATCACGCGCCGCTCCCGTGTACCATTCCAAACCGCCACGTCAGCCCCAACCCCGCCCTTGTTGCCACGTCAACCCCAACCCGCCCCATGTGGCCCGCCACATACCGGGAATAGGTTTGTCTCCTGCAACACTAGCACTCGTGCCTTGTCCACGGCGCTCATCGGCGGCGGGGTACCAGCCATAGGCAGGGCTGCCGACCCGCCGGCATAGCTGGCAGGTACTCCACGACGCAGGCCGAGCTGTGCAAACATGGCGTACATCTCAGACCGCAGCGCCTGGAACTCCTCCCGTGTAACAAACTGCTCGTGCTCCGCACTTTCACCTAGGGCACCCATGAGCGGAGGAAAAGGGTGTGAAGAATCCCCCCTCTGGCCAAGGGGATCAACGTCTTCTGCAGCAGTCCCGTGTGCCCTCACACTATCACGCTGGCGGGAAAAGGGGAGGTCAGGGAAGGGATTGGCATAACTGCCTGCCTGATGCCCGCGCAAAGGATCGGCGAGAGGGGAGACCGCCCTGCCCCGGACAGGAGAAGCGTGGAGTTGCCGAAATTGGTACGAGGGTGAGGCGAGTGGGGACTGCGTGACGGGGGCGGGTGGAGGGGATTCGGATTCCTCTCCTCTTGGCGCGCCTGGTGCCGTCGCAGCGACTTTGCTCGGGCCGGCCCATGGCGTGTAGTACCTTGGTGCTCCGGAGGAGAGCGGTGTAACACTCGCTCTTCCGGCAGCCTTCGTTAGATGCATTCGTTGCACGCTTACGGGCGGCCCAACGCCTGTAACGCGAGGGGCTGAGATGTAGAGGGAGCCGGAAAAAAAAACTAGAGTCGATCGGTTTCAAGGCGGGGCCAGACATGCATGCATATTCAGAAAGGTTTGAATCTAGATCGGGTTCAGGGTTGTACTGGTTTGAGACAAGAGGGTTTACCTTGCTTGGCAGATTCGTCGACCTTCTCCTTCCCTGCATGGGAGAAACAATGTGAAAAAAGGGTGTTTTTTGGCACAGTTTAGCAGATGGTTCAACACGTCACGCCAGTTATATTGGACACAATGCTCACCTTTCTGCTGTCCCTTCGGTTTTGGGGCAGCCTGCGCCTTCTCGTTGCCTCCTTTCCGCGGGGTGCTTTGGCGGACGCTGCGACGTTTACCGGCAGGTTCTTTCTTGCTGGTACCCACTGGAACCCCTTTGGTGCGGCCACCCTTTCCTCCTCCATCCCCTTTTGCTCCCTGGCTCCCTTGCTTTTTACCAACCCCTTCACTTTCGACCTTCACCTTACGCGCCTTCGGTTTGCCCGATGCTTCGCCGCGCGCAGCGTCAACTGCCCCGCGTTTTCGGGAAGGGCGAGTTCGGCCCCCCTCCTTCCCTGTACCCCTCACCCGTCTGCCACGCCCGCCCCGTCCCTTCACTGGCGCCACATCCTCCTCCTCCTCCTCCTCCTCCTCCTCCTCCTCCTCCTCCTCCTCCTCCTCCTCCTCCTCCTCCTCTGCTGCCTCCTCCTCCTCCTCCTCCTCCACATCCTCCTCCTCGTCGTCACCCTCCTCCTCCTCCTCCTCCTCCTCCTCCTCCTCCTCCTCATCATCCTCCTCCTCCTCCTCCTCCTCCTCCTCCTCCTCCTCCTCCTCTTCGTCCTCCCCGCCATCATTCTCATCTTTTTCATCCTCCCCAACATCCGCGTCATCCTCCTCCGCTTCCTCTTCATCCTCCTCTCCCTCCGCATCCTCCTCCTCATCCTCCTCCTCCCCCATATCACCGGGGTCTTCATCGCCCCGTTTCGGCTTTGTTCCCGTCGCTGCTTTCTTGCCTCTCCTTCCGCCGGATGCTTTTCTTGCTGCGGGTCGGCCCTTCTTGCGCAATGCTTGACCGCCCGCCTTGCCACTAGGTTCCTTGGCGCCTCGCGGTGTCCCAACTGCCGCGCCTCCGGCGTCGTCAGCACTACCTGTCGTTTGCCGCCTCTTCGCCCGCGTAATGAGGTCCCCGGGCACGGCGGTGTCATAATCGTCCTCCCCATCGCTCTTCCTCTGCCTACGCCTCCCCCGTCCACCAGAAGGTGGAGAGCCACCGACCTGCCCCACCGACTCGTGCTCCCCCACCTTGTCCTTATCCAGCACGGCTGCAGAAACTTCGACCACGGTCGGCTGGAGCAGCGTCAGATGGTGTTGCGTTGCCGCCGCCTCGGACTCCTTGGTTGCGGCATGTTCGGCGCGGGGATCACCTCCGTGATTTCCCTCCGTCGCCGATCCCTCCATCTCCGCCGACGGGAGTGCAAGACTCGCGCTCCCTCGCCCCGGATCTTCGTTGCCGCCAGTGGTGCCGTCTTTACTCGGACCGGGCTCGGTTCCAGCAGCGGCAACATCCGCATCTTTGTTCACTGTAGAAACACGCTTGCGTGGCGTTGGTTTAGGCCCCTTGTCTTCCGCTTTCGTGCCGGCCTCCTGTTGACCGCGCACGACCTTTTTTGCCGCCGCTTTTTTCTGCCCAATGCCACGAGCGACGGACGCATTAGTTTTTTTAGCGCCGCCACCACACTCCCTATCAATTTGTTTAGACGTCCTCCTTGTCGCGCGGCGGCCGGCCTGTTCCTCCTCCATTGCTTGGTTACGTGTTGCACGTGTCATGGTAATTGTAGGAGGAGCAAAGTTGCAAATCGCGCGGAAGGGTTGAGCCGGTTTCGAAAGGGTTCTGCAACTGAATCCCACGATGGGATTATCGACGGTCTATCATTGTTATGTGTTTCCGAAAACCGCCGCTTCAACTAAATCTGTCATAGTAGCCACTATGCTTCGCGCTAAGGCCGATCTGGAGAGGCGTGTCTCAAGGCAACGAGCAGCGTCAAAGTGTTGGTCCAGGGAGTGACGGAAGCAGGTGGGTGGGGCACGAGGGTGGTTGGGGTGGGTTGCGAGACTAGAGAGAGTAATGTAACCCTATCAGGCTATATTGGACGGTGTACGTGTAGCCACCCTAGCATAAACCCACCTACCGCTCGATCTCAGCCGCTCAATGGGTGAAGTACCACTTGGCTGATGACTGTGTTGCGGGGGGAATCGTTTGAGATGCGTCGGCCAATCACGGTTGCCAACGCATCAATCACTACAAAGGGTAAAACCGGTGTGAAACCTACAGTGCGAAATTAGTCAAATCCCTGCAAAGTACAGTGTTTTCGAGACCGCACAGTGTTACACGTAGAAGCTACATTTTATTCAAACATACAACAATGCATTTCATCAAACTCTAAGTTGCAAATGGTTTACTACGGGGTTGGGGTAAGTTAATCGGTGATTCTTACGTCACACACACAACGACCATCCAGAATTATTACTTGTGACAGATGTACTGTGCACTTCTAGGCTTTGCCACAATGGTTTAGGGCCAGCGGACGACATTCTAACACGATTATCAATAGTAACAAACGTGAATCCGTTGTGGTATGGTGTTGGATTGTCATCCATTCTTGCACACACATTAAACAAGGTGCTTAGAAGGAGTGGTATGAAGCACAGGCCCAACGCACAAGCGTAGATGCGTTATCGACAGCCATGGTTAGACTGTGCGACGATGCAGCTTTCAGGCCTGCGGGTTGCGCGACATGGTGAATCCGTTGTGGTATGGTCTTGCATTGGCATCCATTCTTGCACACATATTAAACAAGGTGCTTAAAAGGAGGGGTATGACGCAAAGGCCCAACGCACACGCATAGATGCGTTATCGACAGCCATGGTTAGACTGTGCGACGATGCAGCGTTCAGGCCTGCGGGTTGCGCGACATGGTGAATCCGTTGTGGTATGGTCTTGCATTGGCATCCATTCTTGCACACACATTAAACAAGGTGCTTAAAAGGAGTGGTATGACGCACAGGCCCAACGCACAAGCGTAGATGCGTTATCGACAGCCATGGTTAGACTGTGCAACGATGCAGCGTTCAGGCCTGCGGGTTGCGCGACATGGTGAATCCGTTGTGGTATGGTCTTACATTGGCATCCATTCTTGCACAGACATTAAACTTGGTGCTTAAAAGGAGTGGTATGACGCAAAGGCCCAACGCACAAGCGTAGATGCGTTATCGACAGCCATGGTTAGACTGTGCGACGATGCAGCGTTCAGGTATGCGGGTTGCGCGACATGGTGAATCCGTTGTGGTATGGTCTTGCATTGGCATCCATTCTTGCACAGACATTAAACTTGGTGCTTAAAAGGAGTGGTATGACGCACAGGCCCAACGCACAAGCGTAGATGCGTTATCGACAGCCATGGTTAGACTGTGCGACGATGCAGCTTTCAGGCCTGCGGGTTGCGTGACATGGTGAATCCGTTGTGGTATGGTCTTGCATTGTCATCCAACATTGCATGGACATTGAACCGTTGTGTTATTGTACGGCATTGTCATCCATTCTTGCATATTCATTCAGCACGGTGCGTAGAGGTACACTACACCTCGAGAGAAGACACGCTATAGGTATTCGCTCCACGCAACAATCATACGTTAGGGCATGGAGTTATTGGGTACTTCCCGTATCGTTATCAAGTAAGGGTTGTTCAACATCAGTCCTAAGGATATGAATGTTTACTAGTTATGAATGACTTGAGTGTCTTGTTAAGTTGTAATTGTACATTTGCATTTCCATGTTTGTTTGAAGCCTCTTGAGCTCACCTACGTGATTCCGATTTCCCCCCTATATCGATTCGCGACAGATCTGAACGGATCTCTTCCTGCTCTTCCTCATCCCCCTCGACTCTTACGCACGGTTCATAAACACAAGTTCTTGACGTAATAGGCACGTCCTTCTCACCGTGCTCGCGACCCTACACACGACCGTGAGACTTAAGATCCTCCGCATTCTCCTCTGCTCGCGTCGTGGCCACTCTAAACGGGGGCGACACGCCTTGTAGGGAAGACGGCCCGTGAGGTGGGCGGTCTGTATCGTGCCTGGTAACGACCACGCGGCTCGACATCGTTAGCCAGTCATAAACATTAGCGCCAATGTCAAGTGCCAGTCGTGCAGTGAAACAAGCCGCCCACCACAGTGCGCGCATTGGCAATGATCGTGTAGCTGTCACAGGCTTCTTGAACGGAGTACTTAATGCGTTCACAAGCTTCATCACGGCTAGTAGCTTCATAGGCGATTTCTCGACTCTACAACGGATCCGTAACACATGGGCTCTTTACCAGGCGTCGTCTGCGAGTTCTGCAACAGATGGTTCCCCAACGCCCAAGTTTATGGCGGTCATAAGTTACGGCGGACCCCTTGCCAAGGACTATCCGCCGTGGCAAGGCCCACGCGATCTGCACCGACCGCCGGTCTTCACGCTCTGCTATTCGTCCACGACATTCTGTCGGACGCTCCAGCCGCTCCCGGTTCACCTACAGCGTCTAACGCATCCAACGCCGTCAGTGTGAGCGGTCCTCCACGCGTGCCTGAAGCTCACGTTGACGAAACTCCCAACGACGTGAACGAGGGGCCTCCTGAAGATGAACATCAACCACAACCAGGGGCTCCTGCGGCTGACACGAGTGACCATCCTGAGAGCCGGCCCGAAGGGAGTCATGCCGCGCCGCCAACAATCATCTCCGGACAGAGCAATGCCACGCCCCTCAATCCGCTCGCGTTGAAGCTGCTGCATTTCGTTCGGCGCGTGAATGGCGGAATGGGAATGGCCGAGGTTGACATCAACGGCCTGCTTCAGCTAGTCGTAGAGCCCGGCCTTGCGCCTCTTGTGATCTCGGAGCTCCGGAACTGTAAGGATCTGGAGCGGTTCGAGCTGGAGCGCTTGGCAGGGCTCAATCGCGGATGGTCGGTGGCGACCTTCGAGATTGCTGGTCATCCACCACAGCGCTTGCTCTTTCAGAACTCAGCCCAGGTAAGCCGACTTTGCATTCAAGGCCGTGAAATGATGATGAGGCACACAGGGTTTGCATGTACGTAGTTATCCTTGTATTAACCGTACACCCACCTTCACCGCCACTAACCATGCCTCTCCTCTCACCTGCCTTCGCCACCGTACACCAGGCATTCGCTGAAATGTTTGGACATCCCAACAACGCGCCTGGCTTCAAGCTCAAGGCGCGTGTTGATGAGGACCCTGACGCAGGCGGCCGTCGCTATACCACGCCTGAAACAGGAACGTGGTGGAATGATGCTCAGGTAAGGAAAGACCACGTTGCCACCCCAAACCCAATCCTTCCTCATGCCTCCATCGCTGCACTGATCTGTCAAGAGCATCAAGAGTGTTAAACCGTGTGTCCGTTGCCGCTTTGTCGTGCACTGCAGGAACACTTCGGTTGGTCCGAAGTTGTGGGGGGGATCATCTTATATTCGGATGTGACGCACATGAGCAACAACGACCGGAAGAAGGCGTGGCCGCTCATGATGACGCTGGCCAACATCTCCCAGGCCAAGCGATGGGGGAAAGCCGGGCACACACTACTTGCCCTCCTTCCTATCCCCCCGTCTGCAATGTCTGCCGTGGAGAAGGTGATGCTCTTCCAGCGTTGCGTCATCACCGTGCTGCAGCCGCTTCTTGATGGCATCGCCAGGTCCGTACTCGGTTTGCATCTTGCTAAGACATCATCTCACCACCTGCATGGTATGCAAACCCTCTCTGTATGTAGCATGGCCCTTTGCCCCTCGTCGTTCCTCCCTAAAAGCCGTAACCCGAATTCCTGTTGCCAATCTACCTGTTCCTTGCAGCGGGTTCCGTCTCAGGGACCCTTTTGGTGATTGGCAAACCGTGCGGCCCCTGCTGTACGCCTGGGTGTGCGACTACCCCGAGAGCGGCAAGATCAGTTGCACACTCTCGCATGGATCGCGGATGCCGTGCAGCATCTGCTATGCTGCAAAGGTGAGGTCACATGCCATCTGCACGCATTCAAATACATTCTCGTTTGTGGGTCGCCTGATAGAACCCACATAGCTACCACCCTTACCTTTTCTATGCCATCCCTCACCCCCGTGCTACAACAGGAGCATCTGAGTGCTGTCAAGGCACGGAACACGCCGCGCACGCCTGAACAGCAGCAATGGATCGTTAACGAGGCGGCTGGGACGACAACTAGCCAGGCTGACCCGTGCAAGGCCTACTCTACCTACCCTGTTGAGGTGAGTGACGTGTTTCCCCGGCCCATGAGTAGTCTATGCTCTCGCCCGCCCCGTCATGAATTGCCAGATGTGCTCTGCCCCATTGAACTCACCCCACTTGTGGTTTAGGTTAGCTATCCACTCTCACGTACATCTCTCCTCCATTTCCCACCACATCCCCATTTCCAGTGCGTGCTCTGAAAGTGGGATGTCCCAGGGACCGCGTGGGGCAATCCCTACCTCGTGGTGATGCCTGACATCATGCACCAGGCGGACAAAATAAAATAATGGTCTGAATTCGAGTTGGGCATGTTAACGGGAGTTTTGTTTGGCCCCGTCTTCGCTTGGGTGGAGCCGACTTCGTGGTCGAGTGTGAGGAGCGCAGCAGACCTGCAGCAGTGGGCGAGCTGGTCGACGAGGCTGGTCGACCTGCACAGGGGCCACTGCAAGGGCGCCGACTTTGGGAGGGCGCCAACTTCATGTGGTCGACTTGGGACCGGTGGAGGGCGTCGACTTGGGTAACGCCGACCAGGGGAAGCCGACAAAGTGGTCGGCTGACAGATGTACTGGTCGACGTGGAGTTGGTCGACCAGGTGCGTGGTCGACTCGAGCTCGTGCGAGGTCATCGACCTGGGTGGTCGACGGGCGCCGGGAGGAGCTGGTCGACGGGGTGGTTGCCCGGTCAACCAGGTTACTCGGGCGACGGGTTTCTGCGGAGGCACGCGGCCGTCGCCCAGGTGTTAGTAGCGAGGCCGACCTCGGTGTGGTATCCCGAGGTCGACGTGGCTGGTGGGCGCAGTCGCTGGCGTGGAGTCTACCAGGCGTCTGCGCTGTGCTCGTGACAAGGCGTGGAGCACCAACCAGCTGCACGCACCTGCGATTAGGTGCATCGTTTTTTTGCGGGTGCAACGCTGTGCAGCCGACTTGCTGCAGCGTTGGCACACCGTGGACTTGCAACGTTGGCAAGCCGCGACTTTGCTCTGCTGGAGCGCGGTCGACCAAGTCGTGCTGGCACGTGGTCGACTGTGCTGCGCTGGAAGTCGACCAGCATCTTTGCTAGCTCTGATGTAGTCTTGCATGCCAGTGTTGTTACTACCTTTGTTCTCAACATTTCCTTGTGAAACTCTTGCCAATTCTCCCCGTGAACTAGCAAGTAGTGTGAGCACTTGGAAACGACTAAGGAACGAACGAATGCAGGGATCACTCTAGCCCCGTGCCTAGCCCGTAACCTAGCTCCCGTTGATTGAGTTATCTCCGCATGGTGCGGTGAGCGTGGACGGCACCGCGACGTAGGTTTCAGTCTAGCCGACTTCTCAACGTATCTATTGTGTTCGTAGGCCGGCAGTTGTGCGATAATCACCATTGTAGGCACCGTAGGTGACGCAGGGGTGGTGGACACCCTGGAGGCACGGCGGGAGAACGCGAGGAGACGTCACGAGGCGAACGAGTACGGCGACCTCCCCTGGGCGGTCGTCGAGGCTGGCATCCGCGCCGTGTGGGCGACGGAGCACCCTTCTCGGCCTGCCTCTCCTCGACCGGTGAACACCAAGGGCGGCGTCGACGTGGGCGTCAACGCCAGTGACCAAGTCGGCAGCAGTGCGGGAGGCACGTTGTCGAGGCAGCGAGGTGTGATTCACGCCGATGAAGTCAGCGGCGTTCAAGCGTGAGGGATGCAGTCGTCGGCGGCTGCAGGGTCCTCGCAAGGCGACGTCGGAGGTCGACGAAGCGGTTTGCCGCCGATGTCGGCGACCCACGTGACTGCGGGCGGGATAGCGCCGAGCTACGACTACTTCAAGTTTACGCCGGACAGGATTTTGATCACCCCTTGCTGGTCGGTCGACTTGACATTCTCACCTGGAAGGAAGCCATCGAGCCCCAGCTGGAGATGGCCGGGCTGATCAGCTTCGCCAGAGGCACAGTGGCGACACCGTCGAAGAACTACTCCGACCTGCGTGCAGAGTTTCGCGTTGTGCAGCTGCTGACCTTCACAGTCATCTCGCGGTGCTGCTCGCCGGGCGTGCAGATCGCCTTGAAACCGTGCAGGGACTACTTGGACGCCAGCCACCAGGCGTGGCACTTCATCGAGTCGACGTACCAGGTCACCGACGACCTGTACATCGGCCCGCTCGAGGAGCAGATGATGCATCTGCGGATGGGCGACCAGGAGACGGCGACCGACTACTGCAACCGGGCTCGGCGACTTCTCGCCATCATGAGGATGTCCGGCGTGGAGTACTCGACGGCGTCGTATGTCACCCATGTCCTGAAGGGGCTGCCGAGCATCTATAACCTGATGAAGTGGCTGCCAGTGGTGCCGCCGAGCACGCGGGCGACGCTCAACGAGGACTCCCTGAACTCGTACATCCTGCGGGACGAGGCGATGCAGGATGCCGAGCGGTCCTTGGAGCTCCTGCCACAGGCGAACTACGTCGCTCCGGCGAAGCAGGGAGGCCGACCGGGGCAGCGCGGGCAGTCTGGTGGCGGTGGTAGCAGTAGCTGGAAACCGGCCAAGGACGCCGACAAGAGGAAGTCGGCTCAGGATGGCTGTCGAGGAGGAGGATGTCGACGTCGGGAGTGCTGGCTATGCGGCGACCCCGACCATCTCTCCTTCGAGTGCCCCGACCGCAGTGAATCGGACGACGACGACGCCAAGAGCAGCCGAGGGAGGTCGGCTGGGTGTCGCCCTCTCCGGGAGAGTAAGCCGCGCAAGGAGAAGCATTCGAACAAGTCGACCTCAATGAAGGACGCCGACTCCTTAGCAGGCGGCAAGGGGCGAGACGGCAAGGAGGCGTCGTGCTCGCTGGTCGGCGTTGTGGAGCCGACCGTCTCACTGGCGCCGGAGGCCAGTGAGGACTTCCAGGCCATGGCGGCAGCTGTGCTGGCGAACCCGGCGGTGGTCCTGCTCGACGGCGGCTGCTCCCACCACCTGATGGGGTCGAAGGAGGTCTTCGTCGACCTGCAGCCGAGCGGCGACGTCAAGCACAAGCGCGGCTTCAACAGGGTGCTGCAGGACGTCCAGGGCCGGGGCATGGTCGCTTTGCAAGGGGAGGCCGTGAGGCAGGTGCTGATTCCTGATGTGCTCTACGTCCCGGGCGTGCACGCGAATCTGCTGTCGGCCGGCCAGCTGAAGGAGAACGGTATGAAGCTGAAGGAGGACGGCGACGGGATGTTGCTCGTCACGGCGGCAGGGGACGTCCTCGGTCGGGCGTCCTACACTGGCCGGGTCCTCTGCACCGACCTACGTCCCTGCTCGACGAAGTCGACGACGTCCTCGACGGAGGTGGTGGCCCTGCGGGCGATCGTCTCGGCGACGAATTCGACGCCGGACTGGCTGCATGCGAGGCTCGCGCACGTCGGCATGGGCACTATCCGGATCTCGGCGAAGTACGAGGTCGCCACAGGGCTGGACCTCAAGTCGGCGTCCGGCGCCGACTCACCGTGTGTTTTGTGCGTCGGCGGGAAGCTGGAGCGGCACACCTTCCCCGACTAGGGCTCCAACGCTGAAGACGTGCTGGCCGTCGTGCACATCGACTTGTGCGGGCCGTTCCGTGTAGCTGCAAAGAATGGCAGCTTGTACTTCTTGCTGCTGAATGACCGCAAGACCCGCTACGTGTGGGTGAGGCCGGTCGCCAAGAAGTCAGACGTGCTGTAGGAGTTGCTGCAGTGGCTGGTGGTGTCTGAGCGACAGACCAAGAAAGTCGGTGCTGATGCTGCGCTCTGACCGGGGAGGGGAGTTCCTCGGGAAGCAGTTCACCGACTTCGTGAACGGCAAGGGGATCGTCCACGACCTGACCTGCACGTACACCCCGCTTCAGAACGGCATGGCGGAGCGAGAGATGAGGATGGTGGTGGAGTCGGTGCGGATGATGCAAGAAAAGGCGCCACCATTCGAGACTGCTGTTTCCAATAACTGCTTGAAAAGATTGGTCTGACGTTGATATTGGCATGAAAAATACAAGTTCCGTGATTTTCTGTATCAATCCCTGATGCTAGTGTTGAACTTAAGGATGGATGGGTGACAATGACACTCATCATGCGCAAAATGACTCGGTCGAAAAGATTTGCGAGCCAAGTGCGGACGTCCGCAAAATGAAGATTCTACTGTTATCTTTGATTGCTGCAGTATGGACTACAATGATGTTCACAGCAGCTGGAGCATTTTCGTATGGTTTGTTTACCTTACGTGACCCAGAGAAAGAGTACGTGGTGGGAGCAGACTCCAGCAAACACGCAGTCGGAGCAGTTCTAATGCAGGATCACCGACGCAAATTGCAGTTGATTGCATACCTTAGCACGAAGCTGCACACAGAAGAGTTGAGCAGCTCGATTCATGATGAAGAGGCATTGGCGATCTTCATCGTTTTCAAAGAGTGGAGGTGTTACCTTGAAAGAGAAAAAACGACACTATACACCAACTACTACATGCTGAAATACCTAAAGTCACAAGTTACTTACACTTCTCGGCTTTCGGCGCATTATTTTTTCGGTCTAAAAAAACCACCAGGGTCGACAACATGACGCTGAATCTGGTACATAAGATTCCAGTTCCGCGTTTGTTCCCCCTCGCATAGTTGCTGAACTCACATGTCGAAAAAAATGGAGGAATTCGGCGACCATTTCGCGCAAACGATTGCACCCCGTGCCTGCTACGAGAATGTTGCCGAGGATATCCTTTCTACTACACCGAAAAAGGGACAACTGCTGCTGCAACTCATACACAACTACAACTCTCTCTCTACAAGCTCGGACCCCTCGATAGGGCTGACCTCGGTCAGGCATCCATGGACCTTCAATGATGACCCCGGGGAGAGCATCACAAAAACCCTATGCCAAGTTTGGACGAATTTTGTTTTCGATTGTCTTCGCGTAAAAAAATCCGGAGCCAATTTGGACCGACGGTTGGATTCATTTGATAGGAGCTCCGAGACACATCTCGCGACAAGGTTTGGCTCGGTTCAAGTTCCAATTTGGCACGCGAGCTTTTCCGGATGACATTCGGGCGCAATCCGTTTTGTTGCAAATTCGTGATTAAATTATTCAAAACTAAATTCTGTTTTTGTTCATTTTGGATATTGAGGATTTCAAAATTGCATTTATTATTGCGGTTTACAAGAACCATTATTCAGCATTCTAGCAACAAGCAGTCTTAGCACCAGGTCAAATAGCCTACGCACTGGCGGGCCTTGAAAGCGCCCGGTGGGCAAGGACGACATCTCCAAGGTCGCCGTCGTCGATGAGGAACTTGTTCGGAAAGACGAACGCACCCATAGCCGGATCGTGGGGGATCCTCCGCTCCACGAAAGCAAAATGGATCATCTGTTTGACCTTTTCGCACCACTCCTGGTAGTCTGGCCTGTTCTGCTCCGGCTGGCTACTGATTCGCCTGCGACGCTTATCCTGCAGAAGGGGCCATTCGATCTGCAATGTGGTGTAGGGTTGGGTGGATGGTTTATGAGGAGGGTATGTTACGGGTAAATGAGGCAACTGAAAGCGGTGATACAGTCGTCACTATCTACGTAACTGCAAAGGCCTAATCGACCAGGGTTTTAGCTGAAGTACAGGCAAGGGGTTAAGGGGATGAGGCATGGGGGTACAAACACATATCTACATCCTTACCAAAAACAGGCCCCATGCCACCATGCGGCTCTTGAACTTGGTGAACACCGCCCCGCCCCTCTTGAAGGAGAGCTTGAACGCATAAGCGAACAAGGGGTTGCTGAAGGGTGTCCCGGTGGCCTTGTCAAAGTGCCAGTTGAGGGCCCACTGTTCTGCTTTTTGGCAGGGAGGGTATGGGTTGGAAAGGGTTTTGTAGAAAAATCAAATGGGGGGATGAGAGTCAGGGTGAGCCACATCGTACGGTGATATGTAGCTGCCAAGGGGCATATGGTAGGGCATATTGTGTTTTCGAGTTGCACTGCACATACCATCTCTGTACTCGGCTAGGAGTTGATCGTCGTCGAACCAGGTCGTTGGGTGTAGCTCAGTGGGCAGGCTATCCACGAGATGGCTGTAATCGGCAAGGCCCATGCCGGTGTATGCTGCTGGCCTGAGGGTGGAGTTGATAGTTGACCTTGTTGAGGACAGCTGGTGGTTGAAGACTCCCATGGTTGACTTGTCATTGTGCAACCACAGCAACTTCATTGCCTCGAGCCCTTCTGCAGACAAGTGGACAGAGAACGCTTCGAACACTTCCTCCGGTGCAGGGTAGTACTGTATTTTCTCCGGCGGGTTCTGAAACATGAGCTGAGAGCACACTAAGTAGGCTTTGTTCTGCGCAGGGGTGTAAGGTATACAACACGACATGGGAGAGAGAAACCAGCAGTTATGAGGGTGGCCGCGTGACCATGGGATGGTGACTAGCAACACTGTTTGAACTTGCCACGTCACACCCTGCGCCATCCGACACGTCCACCAACAACCCGGCCCACCTGCCACGTCACACCCCCTACCACAAGCCACGTCACCCCCCACCCACCTGACACGCCTCGCTTCGTCATGCGCAGTGGTCACGTGTACCATTTCTAACCGCCACGTCATCCCCAACCCTCACCTTCCGCCACGTCACACCCTCCTGCATCCGCCACGTCCACCAACCAGCCCCACGTGCCACGTCACACCCTCATTGTCCGCCACGTCCACCAACCAGCCCCACGTGCCACGTCACACCCTCCTGCATCCGCCACGTCCACCAACAACCAGCCCCACGTGCCACGTCACACCCTCCCACCCCATGCCACGTCACCCCCCACCCACCTGACACGCGTCGCCTCGTCACGCGCCGCTCCCGTGTACCATTCCAAACCGCCACGTCAGCCCCAACCCTCACATTCTGGCACGTCACACCCTTTTGCATCCGCCAACAACCCGCCCTACTTGCCACGTCACACCCCCCACCAAGAGCCACGTCACCCCCCACCCACCTGAGACGCGTCGCTTCGTCATGCGCCGCTCACGTGTACCCTTTTAGGGTGCCACGTCATCCCCAACCCTCACCTTCCGCCACGTCACACCCACCTGCATCTGTCACGTCATCCCCCACCCTCACCTTCCGCCACGTCACACCCTCCTGCATCCGCCACGTCCACCAACCAGCCCCACGTGCCACGTCACACCCTCCTTGTCCGCCACGTCCACCAACAACCAGCCCCACGTGCCACGTCACACCCTCCCACCCCATGCCACGTCACCCCCCACCCACGTGACACGCGTCGCCTCGTCACGCGCCGCTCCCGTGCACCATTCCAAACCGCCACGTCAGCCCCAACCCTCACATTCCGGCACGTCACACCCTTTTGCATCCGCCAACAACCCGCCCTACTTGCCACGTCACACCCCCCACCAAGAGCCACGTCACCCCCCACCCACCTGAGACGCGTCGCTTCGTCATGCGCCGCTCACGTGTACCCTTTTAGGGTGCCACGTCATCCCCAACCCTCACCTTCCGCCACGTCACACCCACCTGCATCTGTCACGTCATCCCCCACCCTCACCTTCCGCCACGTCACACCCTCCTGCATCCGCCACGTCCACCAACCAGCCCCACGTGCCACGTCACACCCTCCTGCATCCGCCACGTCCACCAACCAGCCCCACGTGCCACGTCACACCCTCCTGCATCCGCCACGTCCACCAACAACCAGCCCCACGTGCCACGTCACACCCTCCCACCCCATGCCACGTCACCCCCCACCCACCTGACACGCGTCGCCTCGTCACGCGCCGCTCCCGTGTACCATTCCAAACCGCCACGTCAGCCCCAACCCCGCCCTTGTTGCCACGTCAACCCCAACCCGCCCCATGTGGCCCGCCACATACCGGGAATGGGTTTGTCTCCTGCAACACTAGCACTCATGCCTTGTCCACGGCGCTCATCGGCGGCGGGGTACCAGCCATAGGCAGGGCTGCCGACCCGCCGGCATAGCTGGCAGGTACTCCACGACGCAGGCCGAGCTGTGCAAACATGGCGTACATCTCAGACCGCAGCGCCTGGAACTCCTCCCGTGTAACAAACTACTCGTGCTCCGCACTTTCACCTAGGGCACCCATGAGTGGAGGAAAAGGGTGTGAAGAATCCCCCCTCTGGCCAAGGGGATCAACGTCTTCTGCAGCAGTCCCGTGTGCCCTCACACTATCACGCTGGCGGGAAAAGGGGAGGTCAGGGAAGGGATTGGCATAACTGCCTGCCTGATGCCCGCGCAAAGGATCGGCGAGAGGGGAGACCGCCCTGCCCCGGACAGGAGAAGCGTGGAGTTGCCGAAATTGGTACGAGGGTGAGGCGAGTGGGGACTGCGTAACGGGGGCGGGTGGAGGGGATTCGGATTCCTCTCCTCTTGGCGCGCCTGGTGCCGTCGCAGCGACTTTGCTCGGGCCGGCCCATGGCGTGTAGTACCTTGGTGCTCCGGAGGAGAGCGGTGTAACACTCGCTCTTCCGGCAGCCTTCGTGCAAGGATGCTAAGAGGGTATGGTCAGGTCGAGTGCAGGTCATCAGGTACATGAGGCAGCCCACAAGCTCTGGATACGGGCCACTCGACTCTACGGACTCATCCGAAGGCAGAGCTGAGAGCGAGTGACCGGTAGGCAGAGGAGTGGCCTGAGGCGAGGAGTACGTGAAGCGGAAACGCTGAAGGACTTGCTGCACCATGTGTGACTGAGTCAAGGTGATGGTGCGCCGTGCTCTGTCCCGGGTGATCCGCAAGCCAAGATAGCTTGTCAGTTCACCCAGGTCTGTGCACGTGTGTCTCCTCTGCAGCCCCGACTTCACGTGGGCGAGTGCCGCAGTGTCAGCAGTGGCAAAGACCAAGTCGTCGACGTACACGAGGATGTAGAACGGCGGCAGCGAAGTGTCGGTGCGTAGAAACAGCGACGGGTCAGCAGTAGAAGGAGCGAACCCAAGAGCCGCAAGTGTAGTCCTCAGTGTGTCGTGCCACTCACGCGGCGCCTGGCGGAGACCGTAGACTGGCCGCCGGAGGCTCCACTGGGTACCAGGAGGGAACGACCCAGTGAAGCCAGGTGGGCGGCGCAGCCAGATCTCCTCGTGCAGGCTGCCCTGTAGGAAAGCAGTGCTGAAGTCAAGAGAGTGGAGCTCGTAGTCACGCTGAGCGGCGACTTGCAGCAGAACCCGAAGAGTGGTCATCTTCGGGGTCGGGGAGAAGGTCTGGAAGAAGTCAACTCCCTCTCGCTGACTGAAGCCTCGTGCAACGTAACGCGCCTTGAAGACAGGCGGAGAACCCGGCGGCCGCTTCACCCTGAAAATCCACATGCCACTGACGATGTTCGCCCCAGGTGGGGGAACCTCGTCGACGTAGGTGCCTGTGGACTTCCAGGAGGCCATCTCTGCGTCCATGGCTGTCTGCCACTGAGAGGAGTACTCACCCGCGATCGCCTCAGCGTAAGAGCGCGGGGTCGGGATGTCTGGAGCATCCGGGTCTCCCTCAGGGGCAACCAGCATGGACACGAGATGAGGTAAAGCAGCGGCAAAGCACTCAAACTCCTCCTGCCTGTCCTCAAGGACGTCCGTGCCAAGAGCACACTCACCCCCGACGGACGGAGGACAGACAGACTCAGACTCAGACTTAGCGACAAGGCTAGCGGCGTAGTCGAGACGACAAGCGGCAGCAAAGTCAACTAACTCAGCTACTAGAGCAGACGCAGCAGAGGACTCAAAGGAAGGGTCAGTGACAACAGTGGCCAGGAGACGCGTGACAGTAGGACTGGCAGCACGAAGGGAGTCAGACTCCGGGTCAGCAAGAGTAGGAAGAGAGGACGCAGGAGGAGACGGCAGGGGGACGCGCTGAGGAGCAGAGGAAGGACAAAGCGCCATCTGGTGAGTGCCTGGGACAGCAGGAGGACGCTGGCGAGGGACACGACGACCAGTGTGAGCAGCACGAACAGGGGACGCACGACGAGACTCGGGCGACGCAGGACGAGACTCAGGCTCACGACGCTCTGTAAGACCTCCAGTCGGACCAGTGTAAGGAGAAGGACCAGGGAGTGGTAAGGCAGGAGGTAACTGTGACTGCGACTGGACTGGCGGAAGACACTCTAAGGAGGGAGCAGGACAGGGAGGAGGCGACTGACCAAGAACCTGCTGAAGGAGTGGAACGAAGTACGGCTGCGGCCGCGTAGCGCCGCCAGAACCAGCAGAGAGACCACCAGTAGGCTCAGCTCCAGGGTCTCCAGCTACAGCGCCCGCAGGACTATCAGTAGCTCCAGCACCTCCAGGACCAGCAGCAGCTCCAACTCCAGGCTCCGCAGCACCAGCAGCAGCTCCAACGCCCGGGTCCGCAGCACCAGCAGCAGCTCCAACTCCAGGGTCCGCAGCACCAGCAGCACCTCCAGTAGTAGCAGCACCTCCAGCAGCTCCAGCAGCCTCAGCACCAGCAGCACCTCCAGCAGTTCCAGCAGCACCAGCAGCACCACCAGCACCAGCAGCACCTCCAGCAGTGTCAGCAGCACCAGCAGCACCTCCAGTAGTAGCAGCACCTCCAGCAGCTCCAGCACCAGCAGTACCTCCAGCAGCGCCAGCAGCACCGCCAGCAGCAGCACCTCCAGCAGCTCCAGCACCAGCAGCACCACCAGTAGGCTCAGCTCCAGGGTCTCCAGCTACAGCACCCGCAGGACTACCAGTAGCTCCAGCAGCACCTCCAGCAGCTCCAGCAGCCCCAGCACCAGCAGCACCTCCAGCAGCTCCAGCAGCACCAGCAGCACCACCAGTAGCAGCAGCACCTCCAGCAGCTCCAGCATCTCCAGCACCAGCAGTACCTCCAGCAGCGCCAGCAGCACCGCCAGCAGCAGCACCTCCAGTAGCTCCAGCACCAGCAGCACCTCCAGTAGTGCCAGCAGCACCACCAGCAGCAGCAGCACCTCCAGCACCAGGGTCCGCGACACTAGGAGCGCCACTCCGGAGACTGCAGCGCCGAGCGTACCACTCTCGGAGCCGCTGGGGAGAGGGCAGCTCCCGCCTAGGAGGGGAAGCACTAGCACCAGCTCCAGCAGCACTCCTAGCTCCAGAAGCACCTCTCCTGAGGCTGCAGTACAGTAGGTACCACTCACGCAGCTGCTGTGAGGAGAGAGCTCCTCCAGGTGTAGCACTCCCAGGCTCAGCACCTCCAGACTCAGCACCCCCAGACTCAGCACCAGCAGGCTCCGCACCCCCAGGCTCAGCACCCCCAGACTCCGCAACCCCAGGCTCCGCACCCCCAGGCTCCGCACCCCCAGGCTCCGCACGCTCAGGCTCAGCACCCCTAGCAGGACGAGAGTCGACAGCTACCTCGACAGGCTCAACCGGGTCTACCTAGGACACACCTGAGGGAGCGGTACCCTGAGGGGGGAGGGGGTCTACCACAGCAGCACCTGGCGCGAGGAAGAGAGGCGGGGGGGGAGCGGGGCAGTGCGGTAGGGGAAGAGGCGGTAGTAGGGCACCGACTCGTCAAAAGTGACGTCCTGAGAGGGCAGGACACGGCGCGAGGTGGCGTGGTAAAACTGCCAACCAGACGCGTCCGGGACAAAGCCAAGGAAGACACAAGGAACAGCGCGGAAGGAGAGCTTGTCCGCGGACGTATCGCGGACAAAAGCTCGAGATCCCCAGACCCGGAAACGCGACGCATCGCCAACCTCCCCCGTCCACAGCAGTGTGGGCGAGGTCTCTAGCAAGGAGACACGGGGCCAGAGGTTGAGCTGATGCGCAGCGTACCGGACCGCAAACGGCCACAGAAAGTGGGGGGCAGCCGCATGGATCAAGGAGGTACGAGCGACCTCCATGACCAAGCCAATGCGGCGCTCCGCAACCCCATTCTTCTGTGGAGAGGCCGGAAGCGTGAACGACTGGCGGATGCCGTGCTCCGCACAGTAGGCTGCCAAGAGGTCGGAGGAGAACTCACCACCTCTGTCAGAGTGCAGACGCAAGACAGGAAAGTCTGAGTGGAACCGCTCGCTGAGCTGGAGACGAGAAGCGCGGATCCAAGGGATCAAAACATCAGGGACCTCACCCTTGGTGCGCAAGGGGAAGACCGTGGTGTAGCGCGAGTAGTCGTCAACAACGATCAGGAAGTACCTCTCCTGACCCTGTCCACGGACGCGGGCTGGGCCCCACACGTCCATGTGGAGCGTCTGCAAGGGAGCAGTCGTCGGGGGAAACGAGGAGGAGTGAAGAGCGGCGCGCTGCCGCCCCTCGACACAAGGAAGACAAGGAGGAGCAGGCGAGGGTGGGAGGGGAGGGAGTACCCGGGGAAGACCAGAGACAAGGTACCGTTTGTGCATGGCACGAAGGCGCTGCACTGACGGGTGACCAAGGCGGTGGTGCCAGAGGACGGTCTCGTGTGCTAGAGAGCGACACGAGCAGGGGGCAGACAGCTGACCTGACGCAGACGCAGACGCAGCTACCTGAGGGGACTCAGTGGTCAGTGTGTACAGGTCCGACCCTGGCTGCCGAGTGAAGGTAGCCAGGTGGCGACCCGTCCGAGCGCACGTGCAGTGTGTCACGCGCTCGTAGGCAGGGGTGAACTGGTGGACACCCCCGTCCTGGAGCGCACTACCCGCCACCAAGTTCGTAGAGAACGAGGGGAGGTAGAGACCTGACAGTGTGCCCGACGGGACCGCAGGACAAGGGAGGACAGTGGAGGAGGTCGCAATGACCGGACCCCCAGAGGGGTCAGCGAGGGAGACTGCAACCGGCCGAGCAAGCTGCTCAAGGGCCGTGCGGTCACGAAAGAAACAGCGGGAAGCACCGGAGTCCAGTGTGAAGGTGTGCAGTGCCTCAGTAGACGCAGTACCAGCAGGTGCAAACGCACGAGTACCTGGAGAAGCAGACTCACCAGCACCTAGAGCAGCAGCCTCACGAGGACCTAGGGCAGCAGACGCACTAGCACCTAGAGCGGCAGCCACACCAGTACCTAGAGCAGTAGACTGGATACCGGGGTCAGGCGGTACACACAGGGGACAGGCACTCGCAGCACTAGTAGACAATGCATACATGGCAGTGAGGATAGCATCAGAGTCAAGAGCAAAGATATCTACCCTCTGCCTAAGCAGCTCCACCCAGGAGGGGAGCTCAGCGGCGTCGCCAAACTCTGTACGCCAAGCGTCGCTCAGACGGGCGAAGCAGTGGGACTCTGTGTGGCCACGGGTCCCGCAAGGCTGACCAGTCCGGACACCTGTGCGAATGACGTACGGGCAGCGAGCAGTACTCAGTGACCCTCTACTCTGAGCGTACCACTCACGAAGCTGCTGGGGCGAAAGAGGACACTGCAGCTGCACCTGTCCACTACCAGAAGCTCCCGAACGACCCACTCCAGAGCGACTACCACTACGGCCACCTCGACAGCCCCAACTAGCGTACCACTCACGAAGCTGCTGGGGCGTGAGGGACTCACGCGCACGGCCCTGGAGCTGCATCTGGCCACGCCAGGAGCAGCAGTAGCAGCGGTAACAGTGCGGGCAGGGCAATGCTCACCAGTGGTCGGCGCGTCAGGCGCAAGACGGTGGCGACAGCGGGGCCGCTACAACTGCAGGGCGGGGCCGGGCCGCGGCAGGGAGCTCCGCGGCAGCTGCTGCAGGGCGGGGCCGGGCCGCGACGGCAGCTGCTCCAGGGGCCAGGGGCGGCTGCTGCAGGGGCGGCTGCTCCAGGGGGGCAGGGGCGGCTCTTGCAGTGGCGGCTGCTCCAGGGGCTAGGGGCGGCTGCTGCAGGGGCGGTTGCTCCAGGGTCCAGGGGCGGCTCCTGCTGTGGTGGCTGCTCCAGGTGGCCAGGGGCGGCTGCTGCAGGGGCGGCTGCTCCAGGGTCCAGGGGCGGCTGTAGGTGCGGCTGCTCCAGGGGCCAGGGGCGGCTGCTGTAGGTGCGGCTGCTCTAGGGGCCAGGGGCGGCCGTCCCAAGGGCGGGCGCGGGGTAGGGAGGGGCGCCACGGCGAGCAGGGGCGACTCCGCGCTTGTCCCAGTGGCGACGCGCGGGTCACGCGGGGGCGACGCGACGAGGCAGGGGCGACGCGCGCGGGTCCCGCAGCTGCGTCGCGACGAGGCGGGGGCGACGCGCGGGTCCCGCAGCTACGTCGCGACGATGCGGGGGCGACGCGTGGGTCCCGCAGCTGCGTCGCGACGAGACGGGGGCGACGCGCGGGTCCCGCAGGGTCGTCGCGACGAGGCAGGGGGGGCGACGCGCAGGTCCCGCAGGTGGTGTCGCGACAAGGCAGGGGGCGACGCCCGGGTCCCGCAGGGGCGTCGCGACGAGGCAGGGCGTCGCGGGGTCCAGGGGCCGCGCCTCGGAGTCCAGGGGCGGCTGCGCGGGTGCAGAGCAGGCCCGTGCGTGGCCTGCAGGGCAGAGCAGCAGGGTGGCGCTCGAGGGCACGGGTAGGCAGGCGCTCAAGGGCGCGAGTAGGCAGGCGCTCGAGGGCGCGGGTAGGAAGGCGCTCGAGGGCGCGGGTAGGCAGGCTGACGGCACACGGGGCTGCACGGGGCCGCGAGGTGCTGCGTGCGAGGCTAGTGGGCAGCGCACAGCTAGGAACAAGGCGCACGACGGCGCGAGGAAGGGCGCTCGACGGCGCGAGGTACTATCAGACACGGTCGCGCAAGGGCGCGGCGGAACGGTGGGCCCTAACCAACGTCGGTCCTAGGTCCTGACCTAGGCGTCGGATACCATGTTGAAATATAGAACAGAACGAGAATGATGAAACTAGGAATGATGGGGATACAAGTAGGAAACCCTAGCAAAGTTGTACCCCCTAAGACTAAACCCACTATAGCCTACACAATATAAACATATAATGTTTGACATTCGGGTCGATCCTAACATGTTCGAACATATGTGTTCGAGGCATGTTCTAACCCAATACTCTCGTTTTCGCCTTTGCTCATGCCTAGACCCGCGGTCGGACGTTTCAGTCAGCCTGTCTTGGTCAACTCGGTTCAATCCGAGACCCGAACATATTTTTTTTGTAGGATATATAGCGACCCGCCGTGGCCCGTCAGCCGCACAGATTGCCTGCTAAAGTGGCCGATTTGCTCAGATCTGTACGGATTGGCCACGAATATTACCGGTTTGTCTGGATTGGTAGCAAAAACAGGCCGATCCGCTCCACAAATAGACGGGATAAATTGCAATTTCGTGCAGATCGATGGTCCAAATGCGCCGATCATGCAAATCTGCGAGTTCTTACCAAACATGTTTGGGTATAACATATGTAAACCACTTGCCACCTCAAACAAAACAAGCTTGGTAGAAAACACACACTTTCAAAACATCTAGTGTTCGACCTTCACTCAACTAGGGTGTCGAACGGTGGGGTATGTGATTTGAACCGAACAGAAAAGTGTTTGACTCGAACCGAACGGTGTTCAGTTTGCACACCCCATCCACACCACCAGTACCAGTGGGTAGGGTAAACCAACCAAGACCCCTTAGAGCCCCTCCCCCACCAACCACGGCCCCTCCACATATCAAACACTCTAACAAGTTCGTATTTGCCGAGCGACTAGTTTAGTCGAGCGCACTGAAAATATTCCACCAGGACAGAAACGAACTTGGTAACTACCAAAGCGAACAGCGTTTCAGCGCTTTGCCCACGTCTATTCGACCCGGAAAAGATGTGTTCGATTCGAACCATTTCGGGCCAAAAATTGCAACCCTTCATTTCGATACGAATAAGTTCGAGTGGAACTGAACAGCGGTTCATTTCATGTTACACGCAGGAGCAACAGCGCATCACGAAGTGCGTATTTCTTCACTAGCACGTGCATGGAAATATAAAGGGACATTGAAGTGAAGTAAGGCAGCGATGTGGATAAGTTGAGCGGAAATACAACAATAGGGAGACTGGAGCGTTTGAGAGCCTACAGGGAAGTGAGGGAGGTGAGCGTGGCAAACAATGCTGGAAGTTCCCCTATCCATGGAACCATTGACATGGTGCTGCACGCATGACGGTCAGGTGGGGGGGCATTGGACTAGAGCGAGTTGGCTGTGAGATGCGGGATTATGGTGGAAGCAACACGTGTGCCAACACAACGAAGGCTAGATGCTGTAGGTTTTGACATGCTACATAAGTACTACCTCCTACATATTCGAACGTAGGTTATGCAATTGTAGAAATGATGGCATGTTGTCCAATTAATTCACTTTGCACGGTGCTTCTCCAAGACATGCAAAAAACTGTTCTGTTGCAAAGCGTAAAAACACAAATTCACAAAAGAGCAGGAACCTGCTGAGAACATGCAGCCCACAGTGCTTTTCGACAACACGTTACATGCTTTGCATGGCTTTGAGAGAAGTGAGAAACGTGAGGGCCGATAGGACCCCCTTCATGCCGTCCATGCCTGCCATCACCCTGGTGTGGTGTCGTGGGTTGGGGGCCATGGAGAGGAGGGAAACACACGGCAACAAGCAACAAAAATCTTCACTCACATGAAAGCACAGACCTCCGTTCATGCTGTCCATGCCCGCCATCACCTTGGTATAATGACATGCGTTGGGGGACACGGAGGGAAGCACAGGGTAACGAGCAGCAAAAACCTCCACTCTCATGACAGCACCCGATAGGCCCCCCCGCATGCTGTCCATGCATGCTCGCCAACCATCACCATGGTGTGATGCCACGGTTGAGGGAACACGGCAGGCGGGCAAACATGAGAGGTGGCTTGTGGAATGGGAACATAAGTGCATGGAATGCAGGGTGTATAGTCCATGCAATGCAAGGCGTACACATATAGTGTGCTAAGATAACTAAAACTACGGGAGCTAGTCTACGGGCTAGGCACGGCTGTGAGGGTGATCTCTGCGTTCCTTAGTCGTTTGCTTGTGTTCACTCTACGTGCTCATTCACAGAAGAAATTGGCAAGAGATTCATTAGCTAAAGTTGCCAACAATAGTTGAAACAACATGTAAGGTAAAATATATATGGGTAAGCCTAGTCGGCAAACTCTCACAGATGGAGGGGCGGGTGGTAAAACGCAAAGTCAGGAGCGGCCACCGGGACACCAAGGAAGACCCAAGGAATGGCGCGAGCCGAGAGCTTATCCGCAGAGTTGTCGCGGACAAGCGCAAGGCAGCCCTAGACATGAAACTCCGACGAAACACCAGGGGAACCGGTCCAAAGACTGGTCGGTGAAGCCTCTAGCCGTCATACACGAGGCCAGAGGTTCAGCTGGTGGGCGGCATAGAGAACCACGCAGCACCACAAAAAATGGAGTGCACAAGCATGGATCATGGAGGTGCAGGCGATCTCCATGGCGAAGCCTATGCGGCGCTCAGCAACCCCATGCTGCTGTGGAAACTCCAAAAGCGTCCAGGACTGGGTGATGTTCTGCTTGCTACAGAACTAGGCAAGCACGCCTAAGTAAAAGTCACCCCCACGATCGGTGTGGAGGCAAAGAACACGACTATCAAGAGTGGCCTCAGTGGCCAGTAACCACCTGATCAGCGTAGAAGTCACGTCGGACTTCTTTTCCAGGGGAAACACCGTGGTGTACCTGGAGTTGTCATCAACGACCACCAGAAAGTAGCGCTCCCTCTCGGGCCCAAGTCGAAGGGCTGGGCCCTAGACGTCCAAGTGGAGATTCTGAAAGGGTGCTATAGCCGGACGAAGGGAGGAGGGGTGAGGGTGTCAGAAACAGCAGTAGAACGATAGAACAGAAAAGGAGGGCTTCACTAGTAAGCAGGGGAGTACATATAGCAAACCCTAATTTGGGTTTTACTCACTATAGAGTACCCCACTGCAGACTAGACAATTATAACATTCTGACACACCCCCATAGGCAAAGTGGGGTATAGTCAGCACAATGAGCAGTGACAGAATAAGTGCACAAGCATAAGCAAAGCTAGAGGCAATCACAGAGGGCACGTGAGGAGGAGGAGGGAATGTGAGAGGAGAGGAGATGGGAGGCGACGACGGAAGCTGCAGACACACGGTAGCGGCTGGCTCAGTGGCTACCAAAGCAAAGACCCGGACTACAGGAGTAACTAGCTCCGCGGCTACGCCGAGCGGTTGGAGCAACCGACTGGCGACTACCGGAGATTGTAGCCTCCGGACTACTGGCGCTGTTGGCGACACGACGGCTGCCTCCACGCAACCTCCTCCAACTGTCCCACACCCCTTTCACATACCCCCTGCTGCACCCCTATCTCCACTCCCACGGCACCCCACTAGCGCCACGCCCTCGGCTCCCACACAACCACCCCCCTCAGCGGCAGCTGCAGTAGTGGGAGACGGAGGAGGAGGAGGAGCGGACGGCGCACACACCCGCCACCCCCATACCCGCCCTAACTCCTGCCACCCCCAGACCCTCCACACGGCTGCACGCCAGCACGAAGTCGAAGGAGGAGGAGGGGGGGGGGGGAGGGCAGGCGGCGGCGAGGAGGGGCGGCGCGCGGATCCCCCGGGGCGCCACGACGGGCGACGGGAGGGGCGGACGCGCTGGCCCCCGGGGCACCACGACGGGCGACGGGAGGGGGCCGCGCGCGGGCCCCCAGGGCGCCACGACGGGCGACGGGAGGGGGCCGCGCGCGGGCCCCCAGGGCGCCGCGACGGGGCGACGGGAGGGGAAGGCGCGCGGGCCCCCGAGGCGCCACGACGGGCGACGGGAGGGGGCCACGCGCGGGCCCCCAGGGCGCCGCGACGGGGCGACGGGAGAGGGTGGCGCGCGGGCCCCCGAGGGCGCCACGACGGGCGACGGGAGGGGGTGGCGCGCGGGCCCCCGGGGCGCCGCGACGGAGCGGAAAACCGCCACGCGCCCCGAGCGCGCGGCGGGCAGAAAACCGCCACGCGCCCCGAGCGCGTGGCGGGAAGAAAAAATCGTCGCGCGCAACGGGGCGCGCGACAGACAGTACAGTAGTGGCAGCGGAAGCAAACGGTGGGCCCATCCACAGGATCGACCCGGGGGGGGTCGACCTGCTTTGATACCATGTCAGAAACAGCTGTAGAACGATAGAACAGAAAAGGAGGGCTTCACTAGTAAGTAGGGGAGTACATATAGCAAACCCTAATTTGGGTTGTACTCACTATAGAGTACCCCACTGCAGACTAGACAATTATAACATTCTGACAGAGGGGTGGCGCGCAGCCGACCCTCGACGCAAGGAGTGCACGGTGGCGTAGGCGAAGGAGGGAGCGACGAAAAGACGCGTGGGAGACCTAAGACAAGACGCTGGCTAGCCATGCTATGGGGACGTGGGAGGGACGGAACCAACTCGGTGGTGCTAAAGGACTGTCGGGTGGGTGAGTGACGGACAGGAGCGCGGTGCTGCAACCTGACCAGATGCAGCAACCTGACCGGACGCGGCATCCGGACCGGGCGTAACTACCAGGGGGACTCAGTATGCAGAACATAGAGGCCGGAGCGGGGCTCCCTGGTGAATGTGGCAAAGAGCGCCCTGGTGGAAGCGTCCGTACAGATCGCAGTCCTCCCGTGCCCAAGAAAGGTGAATGTGATCCCTCGATCATGAAGATATCCAACACCCACCAAGATTTGAGTGAACGAGGGGATGTGGAGACCTGTGAGGACACCAGAGGGGACAACCGGGCACGGGAAGGTGGTAGAGCTGCGTGCAACTGCTGGTCATGAAGTAGGATCAGCCAAGGCAACCGGAACCAGTGCGAGAGTCGTGTGGCCGCGGAAGGAGCACTACGACGCGCCAGAGTCCAGCATGAAGGGCAGCGACGCGTCAGCGGTAGGTGCACTTGGGCTCGTAGCTACACAAACGCCTAGACTGGAAAGACAAACATGTACACTAGCAACATGCAAAGATCCTAGTCTAGAAACACGCGAGCAACATCAGCATGCATGGCATACTAACGAGCCTCATCCATAGTCAGATCAAATACAGGAACCTTACGAGCAAGCAGCTGCCCCCGGCGCGGAGGGCGCTCCTGAAGGCCGTGGCGCTGACGGTAGGAGTTGTCAAGGCGGCGGACACAGCACGATGCATAGTGATGCAAATAGCAAACCCTAAATCTTTAGGGAGTACCTCACTACGGTCTAACAATGAATATAACATTTGACACGTGGGTACTATAGCAATTGGATTTGGTGTGCGCTAGTGCTAACGAGGTTATATCCGCAAATCTCGCATAGTCAAAATAAGAGTAGGTTCGCGTTTGTAGTCTGATAGATCATACTACACCATGAAAACAAATCTAAATTATGAAAGAAGGCTCAAAACAAAATATAATTCTCCAAAGTTCATACGAAAGAAAAGGCCGAAGTTTCAAAATCCATATGTATATATATATATATATATATTAAAAAAAAAAGTTGAAATATCATAGTTTTTTTTAGGTACGGTAAATCAGAGAACTTTCTCTGACTTCTGGTGGCCGGCTGCCAACACTTGCACTCACTTGGCGACAAAACACTCTTTGCTGACCCTGTTTGACTTGGCTGCACCAAGCTTCCGACTTCGGAGTCGGTTTACGGATGCCTGAATGGGAAGAAGTCTGTTCATTACAGTATACTCAATAGAATATCAAATACGGTAATGTGCTAATACAAACAAATAGGGTTGATTTACCGTAACATGCTCTTACAATCGGCAATTGTGTATAGGTGCATTAGTCAGGATATACGGTATGCGCATGCAATGTACCAATTATAAGGGTGAGGTTCTATCCTGGGTGGCACAGTACCCGCAGAAAACATCCATTTGTGGTACACCATCACCATTCAACACTAAGAAAGTGAAGCTCCAAGGATAAAGGCCCATCCATGTGCAGTCATTAAGGGAAATAAGCAACTTTTGAGTGGCTTCAATTGCAGCCAGTTCTTGAGGATCACTTATCGAGCTAATGCCATAAATGAGCTCACCCCAGAATGTGAGCCCTGAGACTGCTCATACTCCCTCCCACCATCTCCAAACGACACAGCAGAAACAATCCTTGAAGACTTATTATTGTTGCTTGCACTCTCTCCTTCTGCGACACCCTCCCACTCGTCCTCCCTGTCGGGACAGTGCTTGTCAATCAGGGCACTGAGGCGGTATGCCACATCCTTCATGGTGGGACGCCGTGTGCCAGGAGACTTGATACAGTCCAGAGCCAGGTCTGCAAAGTCCACTATAGCCTCCTCGCTTGCCGCCGGCATCTTGCTGTCCCTGAGTTCATCCAGCTCATACGCCTCTACTAGCTTTACTGCCTGGATGACGTTCACACAAGGAAGGATGAGGAATGAGGGAGGCAGCGCAAAGCAGCATGAGTAGCAGCAAAGGAGTGGAAGGAAGCATGATAACAACCAAAGGCAGTGAAATATATGATGAACAGTACTTAGAAGGATTACCGTGAGGTCACAAAACATTAACACGACTTATACCCATTTTCTTATATGTGTTTTTGCGTCGACTTGAGGAGACTTTCCACTAAGCAACTGAAGAAGCACGATTCCAAAGCTGCAAGCAATGATGCGATTGGACATGCAGGAGTAAACCTCGAGATAAATACAGAGATACAGATAGCAATACAGGGTACAATCCTGTGGTGATAAACAAAAGTCAAGAAAAACAAAAACAATAACAACAAAAAAACAGAGGTGCACAATCACGTTGCGCACATGAACAAGCAAGCGCACCTGAAGACATCACTCTTGGCAGTGATGATGTTGGTGCGAACGTAGTCCGGATCCACATAGCCAGGAGTGCCAGCCACTCGCGTGGCATCGGCACCGCCATGAGTGAGGCGCTTGAGCAGCCCAAAGTCAGCCACCTTGGCTTGCATGTCCGCCGACACAAGGATGTTGGCTGGCTTGATGTCGCGATGAATGATGGGTGTCTCAAACCCATGCAGGTACGCCAGGCCCTCTGCTGCTCCCTGTGCTAGGCGCAACCTCTGCCGAAGTGAAAGCGGATCTGGGACATGAAATACGTGTATGGAGTAAAAAGGGTAGTTTTATGAGTGATGGTGCCTCAACAATGAAATTCTATGTCAATCGTTTAGCCATCGTGGCAGTGCAATGCAACTCACTCGTGGTCACATGGATGTGGTAATCCAGGTCCCCATTTGGCATGAACTCGTACACGAGGATCTGCTCCTGCTTGCCCGTCTCCATGTTCTGGTCCAGGCAGAAGCCCAGCAGGCACACGAGATGTGCGTGGTGGAGGGAGGCCATGGCTCGCACCTGCAGCGAGCGCACATGGAAAGATGAGCACTATGCCACTGAGTCGGCGGTCAACATTGCCAAAGGTGCCGTATTTCCCACGTGCTTTGTGGACGAAATGCAGGGAATCAAACATATGCCTGACCTCTGTTTCAAAGTCGTTGGTCATGATGGTGGAGCGCTTGACGGCCCACAGCTGGCCCTGTGGTGAGCGGCCTTTGTAGACAACGCCAAAGCCACCCTTGCCCACCACATTGTCTTCTGACCAGTTGTTGGTAGCACTCAGCATCTGCTGCAGCGAGAACTGCTCACACACATCCAAACCCTCCCACTTCTCTGCACACACAGAAGTGGAGTGATCAACCACGGGAGGCAGTGCAGAGTAAGCAGTGCACGAGTGGGTAGTGCAGAGGCAGAGTTGTACGGCAGGAATAATGGCAGAGGGCAGCAAAGGAGGCCAGAAACCGGGTACAGGAGGAGCAGGGAGTGGAACTGAACGGTAGAGGGGCTCACTTGGTCCGCGGGGCCACAGCAGCCATGCGAGCACAACAGCCAGCAGAGTGAAGCCAACAAAGCAGCCCAGAACAATGCCCACAATGGCGCCCGTGGACAGAGAGGACACTGTCAAGGAAGGGTAGGTTAAGGGGAAGAGGGTAGTGGTTAGGGGGAGGAGTCAAGGTGAGGAAGGGAGTGATAAGGTGTGGTTGCCAGAAGCATCATGACAGTGACGAGAATGAGGCAGTGATGTGAAGTGCAGGTATAGAAGTGAAGCAAGGGTTACCAGCGGTGCAGCAGGTAAGAACTAGGCAGTGCTGTAAGAACGGGTTACAAGTGGCCCAGCATGTAAGAATGAAGCAGTGCGGTAGGAATGAAGCAAGGGTTACCAGTGGTGGTGTTCGAGTAGACAATGGCGCATGAGGAGCCGTTGCCCGAGTCGACAGCAGTGTAGCCGGCATCACAGAGGCACGTGAAGTTGGTGGGGAAGGCAGGGTCAGGCTGCACACACTCCCCATGGCCGTCGCACGGGCCGTTGGCAGTGATGCTGCAGAACGCCTGGCAGGGTGCCGTGCTGCGCTGGGTGGCATTCGAGGAACACTTGGTATTCCGGCTGAGGGTCAGGCAGTTGCCCGACAGACTCACCCTCACCTCCCTGTCTGCGCTCGCCACAGAGATATCGGTTGGACCAGTGAGATCGGGGTTGCTGCACTTGCCACCAAACACCCATACTGAGGAGTCCTTCATGTCCAGCTGGTTGGGCTCGCTGACCTCAGTGGGGCAGACCTTGCAACCGGCAGCAAAGAGCAAGGCTTCCCCAAAGAAGAAGTTGTTAGCCAAATTGATGAGCGCACTGCCATCCGCCACCATGTTCTCAAAGTCGCGGTTGATGCGCCCATACAGGCTGTTGCCACTCACATCACTGTGGGAAGCACGGGGGTCACAGGGAAGGCAGAAAAAGATGTCGAGTGTTCGATCGAAGGTAGTCCCACCACAGTCCTAACACCATGCGCATGCATCTCAACACCCGCTGGCATGCCCGTGCTGAGTGAGGGTGCGTGGATGGTACCATCGTTGGCTCACATTTGGTTGATGCACTTGTCAAAGAGGCAGTCTGGCAGGGGTCCATAGAGGTGGTTGTTGCTGATCATGCTGCCAGCAGCACAACACACACCATGACACACCATGAGTCACATTACACACCCATCCAAAAAGAAAACACACTGAAAGTGAGACATGTTCACACATATTGTAACATTCATGTGTACACTATCCTGGCTGAGAAATTTCTCATTTGTGCATGCCATGCATTCACATCACATGTACCTAAGCCACTCGCATGCACCAAAGCCACTCACAAGCGCCATATCCAGGGCAGCGAGCATAGGCTAGGTGGCAGAGGGCCTTCAATCTTGTTGTTGTCCAACCAGCTGTGGGAAAGGCAGAGCAGTGGCCGGAGGAAGGAAGGTGCCGACGGTGGCATGCAAAGCAGCAGGGTAGCGTGGGAATGGGTATGGTACAGATGATGTTTGCGTGTGTTTCTACTTTTACGTTCACAGTGAGGACGTTTGCTACACTCATAGGGTCGTAGCAACAATCGGATGTATGCTTGTGCTTGTTCTGAATGTATTGCTTCTGCAATGTCAATGCTGTTGAGAAATGTAGGGGGGGCAGACAGATAGCAACCTAACTCACATCTGTTGGAGTTTCTGCAGTCTACTGATGGCAGCTGGCAGACTGCCAGAGAGGTGGTTGTTGGCCAAGTAGCTGGCGGCGGGCAATGGCAGTCGCAGGGAGGCATTGCAATGAGAAGTATCGTATGCAAGAGCTGTGCGAGCGAATGCAGGAAAGCACCTTGAGGGGCAGAAGAAAAATCCAAACTTATTTGAGGCTTACAGGTGTTTCAGATTCGTCATGGTGAAGATCGCAGAGGGGATGGTGCCTGTCAGTTGGTTGTTGTTGAGAAAAGTGCAGGGCATGGCAAACGGGCAGATCGGTTGAACTGCGCACTGAGCAAGTGCAGCTAGATGGCGCACTGAGCAAGTGCAGGTAGATGGCGCACTGAGCAAGTGCAGGTAGATGGCGCACTGAGCAAGTGCAGGTAGATGGCGCACTGAGCAAGTGCAGGTAGATGGCGCACTGAGCAAGTGCAGGTAGATGGCAAGCATTACGGCTCGCTGTGGCACAAGAAGAGAAGGCTCACATGCCGTCAAGGGAGGTGAGGGTCGAGATGGAGTCGGGAATAGACCCTGTGAAGTTGTTGCCGCTGAGGTTTTTGAGCCACAACACATGCGAGTCAGCAACAAGAGAGCCTGGCGTGAGTGGGGTGAACGCAACTGCTTACTATGGGTGCAATGCAATACATGGGAACGTATGCATGGCACGGATCCCATGGTGCTAAGAATGAGATTGAGCAAGCGATGCTTAGAATGGGACAAGGAGGAAGAGAGTGCGGGAAGACTTGCTTACATCTGTGTACAGCTGATGTTCCAGCGTGAGAAGTCTGGTAAGGAACCTGTGAAGTCATTTCCTCCCAAGTTACTGCACAGTGCAAACGGAGATAAGAATGCAAGGGGCATGAATGTTAGGCATGAAGGGACAGCATTGCACCAGGCAGCACACAGTTGTTGCACTGATTACAATATTTCAAGAAGAATGTTGCTGCTGAGAGTCCGTGGGAGTTCCCCAGAAAGAAAGTTGTTCGATACCGCCCTGTGTCGGATGGAGGGGTATAGACGGAGGGCTGAAAGCAGCTGTTAGAAACCCAAGGAAACTGCAAAAGCACATGCATGCATTGTGGGCCCCAAAGCGATAGACACGAAGCTTGGTGTGCAGGGAGACACATCCAGAGCAAGCAAAAGGCATGCGAATTCCATTTAGTACTCAGCAGCAGAGTAGAAAACTTGCGTGCAAAGCACCATTTGCCATTATATTTCTGAGAATGGTTAATCAGTATTGTGTGCACCGTATTGTCAAAAGAAGAGATGAAGGCACCCCAAGGATGTTCTGAAACAGGTGTGATGGAGCAACTTACAGGGAGGACAGCATGGACAGCCGGAGCAGGCCATATGGGAAGGTTCCACGAAAATTGTTGTCATTTAGATTTCTGGGCATTGTAAAAAAAAAAAAAAGTCAAAGCGGAGTCGTTCTTTCAAGAAGAAGGGAGACTTGATAGGATCTTCGACACCCAGTCATTGCCCTACTTGGAGAATCTTCTCGTTCATGTCCTCCCCTATCCGTTCTAGTTTCAGTACGCTAGCAATAACAACGTTTTGATTTTTAACGCTAGTGCACCCAAAACCAGAAGTCGACTCACACGAGCCACCATGATGAACCTAAGAACGTGTCACATTTTACACATTGATCCTGGGAGGGATTGATGTGTGGGGTGTACAGTAACTCCGCAATATCGTTAATGTCTATGTATCCTTTCTTCGTGAAACTCGCAAAACGTGACATAATTTTTTCGCCACAATCGTGTCCCCTCCAGTTGGCAAGATCGGTGGGCCTCTAAGGCCACATCAATCATGCAATTGATTGTGCGGAAATGCTGATCGCCGTCGCAAGATTCATATGCGGTAACAGGGTGACATCAGTTGTTTTTGTGTGCGTCATTGCAATAGCGACACAGTACGACTTCGCCCCCAGCCTGCAATTCATGTGGCCCATGTGGCTCGGGGTAGCAGCCGATAGTGCAAACACGCAGTTCAGAAGCACGGTGTGGCAATTGATGCTCACAGCTTTGGTGCGCACACCCGATCCTCGTCTGATGCTCCAAATGTGTCGTGCCCTGATAAAAATTGTGCTGTATCAAGCAGCTGCGCCACTCACAAATTCATCAGGTAGACAAGGTTGGTCAATCCGTGGGGGATGCTCCCTGTGAAACTGTTGTTGCTCAAGTTCCTGCCATGGTCATTCCAATTGCGATTGCGCATGAGTTGCTCAGACAGTTGTTTCAGGGGGTACTGGAAGAAAGGTACTCAATAGCGACATTTGTTTCATCGGGTCGAGCCGATTTGAGGTTTTCGCCGGGTCGAGTCGCTCCTCTGGTGGGCTTGACCGGTCAACCCGACCAAACGTGACCCAACTCTCGGTTCGGTTTGGGTCAGCGTGGCGCCAGGTACATGCCGACCCAACCCCTTTAGGACCAGGGGGTAGGGAAAATCCTCAACCTCAGGCCTACCCGGCCCGGCCTGAGCGAAACCGGGTCGGGTCGGGTCGGGTCGACCCCCCTTGCCTTGCAACCCGCTTTTGTTCGAGGCCGCGTGCGGATGGCTTACAGGGATGCAAGAACCTTCTGGCGCAGAATAAAATTTGGAAAAGTTCCAGTGAAGTGGTTGTTTCCAATATCCCTGAACAATGAGGCCCAGATACAGTGTGGGTGGGGGGGGGGGGGGGGTGGGGGGGAAAGAGATGATGAAACAAATACATGGAGCGTATGGGAAAGCATGCATTCCGGCGTTCGTCTACAGGCCACTGCACATGTGCACGAAGAGGTGGCCCTTGATGAATGCGCGAATAAAGGAATGCATGTACACAACCAGAAGCAGTCCAGCACATATAAACGAATCGACACGTATCGAAATCATTTACGCACACATGCGGGTTATACACCATGAAGTGAAAAGAGATTATACATGTATTGAGTATAAAAGCAGTCTCATTATCACCGGGCAGTCACAATGCTACCTGTTGCTGCATCCCAACCCCAGTTGGTGCTACAAAGGGTTGTTGTATTGTACTCACAAGGAGAAACGGACGGAATGGCCTCACAGATAATAGAGGGCACTGAAAGCATCGAAGGACGGTGGAAGTACACCAGAGAAGTTGTTGGTATTGAGGCTTCTGCAAAGCCAGTATTAGAAAAAAAAACGTTGCAGATGTTGCAGGCAACCAGAATGAACGAAGGGAGGCGAGGGAAAGCAAGGAAAGGGCCAATAGGTGGATGCTGAAGTGGCGAGGAAAGGAGAATATACTCACATGTAATGAAGCCATGTCATCTGAGCCACCACGTCAAGGCCTGAGTTGAGATTGTTGGCAGCCATGTCTCTATCAATTGAAGTGCACACACACACATACACATACCCACACTCACACACACACACACACACACACACACACACACACACACACACACACACACACACACAAAGACACACACTCAAACACATACACACACACACACACACACACACCAAACACACACAGACACACATACACGCGCGCGCGCGCACACACACACACACACACACGCACACAAAGACACACACTCAAACACATACACACACTCAAACACATACACACACACACACACACACACACACACCAAACATACACAGACACACATACACGCGCGCACACACACACACACACACACACACGCACACAAAGACACACACTCAAACACATACACACACTCAAACACATACACACACACACACACACCAAACACACACAGACACACATACACGCGCGCGCGCACACACACACACACACACACACACACACACACACACACACACACACACACACACACACCAAAAACACACAGACACACATACACGCAAGCGCACACACGCACACAAAAACACACACATAAACACATACACACACGAACACACCAAACACACACAGACACACATACACAGACACGCATACAAACACACACACACCAAACACACACAGACAGACATACACACACGCACACACACTCACACTCACACACACTCACACACATGTACGAGGCAATGAAAGCCTGGGAACGCAGCAGTTGTGGTAAAACAAGGCACAGCAATGAATAATTGATGGCCTGCAATCAGCTCTGTTCATTCAGCAGCTTAGTGTAGTGGGGGCAGGGAGAGGTACAATGGGGCAGTGTAGCATGGGGAGATACATACATATCGGTGAGGCGAGTGAGGCGAGTCAATGTGTTTGGGATGCCTCCAGAGAACGAGTTGGAGGATAAACCACTGCAGCCAAACAGGAACCATTCCAAATTGCAATGAACACAACCTAGGTTAGGTTTGGCCAAACGTTTCTGGTTCGGCCCAGGGCTGTCAAATGGTTCGACAGTCCGATTAGGGCCCAAAAACATTCCTCTCGGCATTCCCGTCAAAAGCGGGAATGTCCTAGGAAATATATTCTAACGACCTCACCCTCCCTGCCATCATTAAATGCGTCCTATCTATAGTATTTACAAAAAACAACCCTTTCAAAGGGAACCTAGAACATTCCGTTTTGCTTAGCTTAAAACCGTTTTCTGAAAGAAAGGAAAAAAAAAAAAAAAAAAATCTAAAATTATGTCAAATGGTGGTGGCCGTTAGAGAGCCCCATGAGGGGCCTACATTGGGTGGGCCGCCAGGTGCTCACAACCCCCCACCCCCAGCCAGATTTGGGGAGGTCTCTTTGCCTTTCCCCGGGTCGTTCACACCTTCAGGGTGGGAACTTATCTTCGGTTCACACCTTCACGGTCGTTTGGGGGAGCTGTGAGATGGCGGTCCATTCCCTTTTTGTGGTGCTGTATTTGACTTGAATCTGTCCTTGTAGATGGCCTTCTTAGCAGGCACTTTGGCCTAGGGATGAGCAAGGTGGCGAACACCTGTTCGGTTCGCCTCGAACACGTTCGAGGCGAACCGAACAGGTCTTGTTTTTCAGCTTAAATCGTTCGCCCGAACGTGTTCGAGGTTCGCCCGAACACGTTCGTGTTCGTGGCGCTGCTGCAGAACGCCCCGTGGCGAACACAAACGTGTTCGAGGTTCGCCCGAACACGCCTCCACAGGCGAACAGCGAACGCCTGTTTTTGCCTAAACTGTTCGCCGAACCGAACAGTGTTCGGTTCGGGAAAAGAGGGTTTTCGACAAGGGGCGAACACGAACATGTTCGTGTTTGCCCTTTGCTCATCCCTACTTTGGCCCCATGAGTACCGTGGGTTATCTTTTATAAACCTTGCTCTTCTATGCTGTTTGTGGAATTTCTGGTACTGTGTCTATTTTGTTCAACATCCTCAACTTACTAATCCCCCGTCGTACTTATGAAATGGATCGTCACAAAAAAAGTATGAGTTCGCTGAACTCAAAAAGGTTTGGCCGAACCTTAACGGTTCGTCCTAGTACAAACAAACCTCAAACCCTAGAGATTTCCAAGTTTGACCAAACCTATTGGAATCGGTTCAGTATAGTTTGAAACTCTGAAAAAGATTGACCAAACCCGTTAGGGTTTGGTTCATGCTCAAACCTAGGAGCAGGAGTGACACAAGTTTTGGGAATTGGTGCTAGACAGATAGTGCAGGTCGGAAGAGTGCCCGAGGGGCGAATATGCATGGAGGTTTGAAGACGAATGTGTAAAAATGGGCAAAGATGGGAAAACGGATCAGAAGGGAATGCATGTAAGGGAAAGACGGGAGTTGAGTGATTGAAATGTACTGAATCGTGATAGTACAGTGAGTAAACGATGGGGTTAGGCTTGAAAAGGTTGGGAAGGAGGGGGAGGGAAGAGTGGCATACATTGACTGGATGCTGGCGGCAAACGCAGGGGGAATTGTACCGGACAGATGATTCCCTGAAAGGTCTCTGCAACAGAGGGGGGCAGAACAGGTAGACTTAGCGAGGAAGGCACGAGGATTATGGACAAGGACAGAGTGTGGATTTGACGATTGGAAGCGGGGAGGACACAGGAAACTTACATTTCAATTAGGCTTGTTAGAGGGCCGAGAATGTCGTCGGAATGGTTCCTTGAAAACGGTTGTTTCTTAATATTCTGACACAAAACGGAGACTGAACGAGTGTGTTCTTCATATGGCCACTGGGGTGACCCCGATAGGCTTTAAGAGAACTACAAGCTGCCTTTCTTGTGTGTCAAACCGCTACAGCTTCGAGTCGAACAGATTGAAAGGTTCAACTTACAGTTACTATAAATTGACCGGATTCGAAGGTTATTGGCTGTGTGGGATTGGACATGTCTTGCGTCTTGGACACGTGCCTAGCGGCAACTTGAGACTCTATGGATTATGACGCTACGACTAAGAGGAGGAAGCCAGGGTGCAAAACAGGGACATGCAACACAACTATCCATTATTACACAAATGATTGTCGTACTGAACGGCCATTTGCATTCTCTCACCAACAACATTCAACATGGTTTTGAGTAAACCCGAGGTTGGCTTGTGGGGTGTGTGGGTGATGGGACGTACTCCATGGTACGCATGAGCAATGCCCTTGTCCAAGGATGACATGCGTACCATGGATGGAGTGTGTCTCATCTCCCCACTTTTGTGGAGTCCACAAGCCTTTGATATGGTGTCACATGATGCGTGATGGTGGATTAGGGCGTGCAAGGAGGTGTGGCTAAACGTGGTGGGCGTTAAGAACAACGCCCTAAAACACCTTAATCACCTATAAACACCACCCAAAACTTGACTAAAAGAGTAGAGTTTGGTTCCGCCAAACAAATTCTTTAAATTCTATGTATGCTAGTTGATGGAGGTTGTGGTCTAGGCTGTGGGAGGGGAGTAAGGCAAAAGTCGAGCTAAATAAGGAAATCGACTAGTATTTTCTGTTGACCTAAAAGAGGAGGCACGGGACTTTTCCAAGGAACACATGTCAAACACGAACATGTTCGGGCGAACATGAGCGTGCTCGCTCATGTCTGACATGGTGCAACAGCAAAGGGGTTCACACTGCTGCCAGCAGCAAGCCAGTGGGCCAGCATGGGAGCATGGCAGGACGGCAGGATGGCAGGATGGAGAATGACATAGGAAGGAAGCATTGACTCACAGCGACTGCAGATTGACCAGATTGGTCCAACTCTTGGGCAGGTACCCTTCCAGGTTGTTTCCGCTGAGGGACCTGCAGAGCGTGAGAGTAGGCAACAGACGGTTGTCTGAGATTCTAAGGCAGGAGTGGCGAGTGCTTTTGTGCCCTACCGAAGACGGTGATGCAGCAAGAAAACAAATGAGATGGCGTGGGTGGGACGTGGTGCATTTATCTGCGTATCATCTTTAACGAGACACACTAGCACTCATCATATTCTTTTCCAACACCCACCCAACCAGTAGTAGCCTTAAATGAGTTAAAATGAAAATCTTAGATAGAAACCCAAGTCTTTAAGAACTTACAGTTAATTGTTTTGAGGCTATATTAGGCATTCTCACCTACTATATAGATAAAATTGAGAAATCATGCTTGCTGCACTTCCACGCACGCAACACTCACAGGCTGGTGAGTGCTGTGAGCTCTGAGATGTCATCATTCAGCAGTCGCCCCTGCCGGTGTGGATCGTCCGTTTCCAGGTTCCTGCGCACAAGAAATGGCCGGCAGGAGTCGCCCGCACTGAGACAAGTCCAGTCCAGTCACGGTCATGGTTGGTTGGCTGGCACGTGTGGTTCCCCTCGTGCCTCATGGGGGGTGCAGCGTGCCACGTGTAGCAATGGTGGGCAACGAGAGTAAAGTGGGAGGAGCTCTGTCGGAATTATGCTGTCCCAGCCTTACTGGTTCTTGCACTACTCTCCTCTCCTCTCTTCTGGGCTCTGCTGCACTGTCTCTCCGTTTGATGCTCTCAGCTGGGCCTCGTCAGTGCCCTTAGTTCTCTGCCGTCCTTCCTCTCATGTTCCCCTGCATTCTCCACTTGCCCCCTCCGCGGTTGTTTCTTGGCTCCTGCCGACTGCCGCTGGACATCCCCGTCTTCAGCTCGGGGAACTGATTGCCCCATAGCCCGTCCTCTCGCCCGCGCCACATTAGTGCAATGATCAGTCCTCCTCTGCCCTTGCGCGCTCACGAGCACCACTACCCCAGAGTCTTTGATCTCCTTCACCTTCCAGCGCTCTGTGCTCAGCCTGAGGTCCATCAGATCGTGCTTCGCCTGCTTCAAGTATACTTCCTCCCCAGCTCCCAGCGCCTTGACCCTCTTTCCTTCTTGCCGTTCTCCTCTCTTCTTATACCGCTGCGCATCCCTCAGTTGTGCCACGTGTAGATTCTCCAGTGCCGCTGGTAAGAGTTCTCTCAAGTACCTCGCCCTCGCTTCTGCCAGCCCCACCCATTCCTCCTCGTTGGCCACTTGCACCGACCCCGTAAGGATTCTCGGCGCATCTACGGGCATCACTGGGTCTCTCCCTAAGAGCAGGTAATACGGCGATAAATCTCGTAGAGCCGCTTGCTTACTGAATCTGTATCCTGCCACTACCCACGGGAGCCGTGTGTCCCAGTCCCTCTTAAACTGCTCTCCGTAGGCCCTCAGCCCCCGCTTCACTGTCTGTACAAATCGCTCAGTGAGACCGTCGCTCTGCGGATGATATCTGGAGGTCCTCCTGTGAGTGATACCTGTGGCTCGCAACAATTTGTCGAACTCTCCCATGAACTCTGTCCCTTGATCGGTTAGTACTTCCCCGCAAGCCCCGAACCTTGTGAGTACCTGCTCCTCGAACGCTTCGGCTATTTTAGCCGAGTTCTTGCTGGGGAGGGCCTTCACTTCAACCCATTTGCTTCCGTGCTCGATCATGATTAAGATGTAACGCTTCCCCTTCCTGCTCAGAGGCATCTCCCCCGCTAAGTCGAGAGACCATCGGAACCCTATGCCGTGTATAGGCAGCGACTGCAGCTCCTTTCTCCCCCTTTCCAGCTCCGCTTTGTTCCGACTGCACAGCTCACACTTAGCCACCCACTCCCTGATATCTCTCCGCATCCCATCCCACCACCACCCGGTCTCCACTAGCTGCGTGGTTCGTAGACTGCCATAGTGTCCCAACTGCCGGTGTACTGTGCTGATGATGTGTTCTCTCTCTTGTGGCCGCGGGACCATCTTCCATCCGTCCCGCGTGTTCTTCTGCAACTGCTCTTGGTGCCAGCGGTAGTGAACTCCTCTAGCCCTGGCCCTCTCGCTGGTGTTATTCTCTTCGGCGGTCTTCCCTTGCACCCAGTCCAGCACTTCCTGGTCTTCCCAGACATCCGCAGGCCCCGTCCCTTTTCCTCGGATGGCCCCTTCGGCATCTAATTCTCTCGCTAGTGCCACTAGGCAAGCTGTGGGGCGAGGCGATGGAGGGTTCCGTGACAGCCCATCTACGTGTTGCATCGTTTTGCCTGCCCGGTGTCGGATGGTGAAATCATATTCTTGTAACCGCATGGCCCAGCGCGCGTTCCTCCCTGTTAGCCCTTGGTTGGTCATCAGCCAAGTTAGTAGTTGGTGATCTGTCACTAGCTCGAACTGCCTCCCTCGTACGAGCTGTAGTTAGCCTCGGCTGGGTTGCAGCTCCGGCTGGCGAAGGCGACTACCTTCTCTTCTCCTTCCCGCTTCTGACACAAGATCGCCCCCATACCCGCGCTGCTCCAGTCCGTGTACAGCACAAATGGATCCTCGGTACTTGGCAGCGTCAGCACCGTAGCTGTTTTCACGGCTCTCAGCAGCGCCTGTAATGCCCCTTGCTCCGCTTCTCCCCATTCCCACTTCTGGTCTTCCCTCAGCAGTCGATTCAAGGCCGCGGCGGTCTTACTGAAGTTCGGAATGAACTTCCGGTAGTAATTGAGGAATCCGAGCACGGCCCTCAACGTGCTCCTATCCTTCGGCTGCGGCACCCTATCCAGGACCTCCACCTTCGCTTGCTGAATCCCCAGCTGCCCTCCTTGAACTTCAAAACCCAGGTACTTCACTCCGGTATTCCCGAAGCTGCACTTCTTCGGGTGACACGTGAGGCCTGCTGCTCGAATGGCGTCCAGCGTTGCTTGCACGTCCTTCACATGTTGTGCCGCGTCCGGACTAAAAACCACCACGTCGTCAATGTAACATGCCGCCGCCGGCACTCCGCGCAGAGTCGTGTCCATGACCCGTTGGAACAAGGCGGGCGCATTTTTCATTCCGAAAGGCATGAAGCGCCACTCGTACGGGCCGTCTGGTCCATGGAAGGCCGTCTTCTTGCGATCGGTGGCTCGGATGGGAATCTGATTAAAACCCTGCCGTAGATCCAGTGTGGAGAAAACCTTTGCCCCTTGCAGCTTATCAAAGATTTCTTCTGCTGACTGCATGGGATACCTATCTGCCACCGTGACCTTGTTCAGGCTCCGATAGTCCCCGCACATCCTCCGCGCGGAGACTGCCCCCGTCAGATCCTTCCGTGATGGTACTACCGTAGCCGCGGCGTAGTCACTTTCGGACCGCTGGATCAGTCCTGCTTCCAACAGCTCACTGCATTTCTCCGTACAGATGTCTAGATCCCCCGGGCTCATCCGTCGTCTCCGTTGATATATAGGAACTTCCGTGGTGAGCTCGATCTTCATCTCATGCGTGGCACACTTTCCAGCTCCTGCAACGTGTACGCAAAAGTCCCGCGATGCTGCTTCAGCACTTCCTGCTAGGGATGAGCAAGGGGCGAACACGAACGTGTTCGCGTTCGCCCCAGCTCGAACACTGCCGTTCGGCGAACCGAACAGTGTTTGGTTCGCCGAACACATTTTACAAAAAAGGGTGTTCGATGTTCGCCTGTGAGGGCGAACATCTGGCATGCTAAGGCGAACACGAACGTGTTCAGGGCGAACACGTTCGTGTTCGCCCTGTGCTTCCTTTGTTACGCTCGATATACGCAACGGCGGGCATTGCCGGAAATGGGGGGAAAATATCTAGGCTGGATCAGCATTTTTTTTATCCAGCTCGCCACCTGGATTTCCCCCCACGTAAGGCGAAATGCTCCCCCCCCCCTCTATATCTACGAAATTTGTGATTGCTCGCCAACCCCCCACAATCCCCCAACTCACGAAATTTGCGAACGCTATTCCTCTCAATCCCATGCATACGAAATTTGCGAATGCTTACCCCCAACCCTCAACTTACGAGATTCTGTGGTATCCTGTCTAATCCTTTCCCGAAAACCTAAATCTCGCATACCCAAGTCTAGACAGACTAACCTAACGTAACGACTTACTTACGCTAAGTCCTAACGAGGTGATAACGGCGTGATGTGTGGGGGGCGTGGTAGTAATGGCTGCTGCTGAATAGCGCGACTAAGTTTGAGCTCAGATTTGAGCTCAAACAGAATGTCCCGCAACGTAAATTGTAGATCGCGGGGCAGTCGCGACGAATACATCCGTGTTCGTTTTTGGCCCGAAACGAACATGAACGCGTTCGTGTTCGACGCGGCTCGGCAGCAGTAGTGGGGCGAACACCGAACGTGTTCGGGCGAACACCGAACATGTTCGCCCCGAACATTTTTAGCCAAAAAAAAATCCTGTTCGGTTCCATGCTCATCCCTACTTCCTGCAACGCTGCTCCTGACTCTGCATCCATTCCTCCTCCGAGTATCCACTCCTCTTCAGGCCCTCGTTCCCGCTTCTCTGGTGGGTCCGCCGCTGCCTCCCCATCTCCTTCGACCCCGCCTTCAGCTGCTTCCATGGCCATGTACGCCGCCCACCCCTCATCAATCTTCAAGTCATACCTCTCTTCGATCCGCGCCAGCGACCTCTTCTGCCATTCGACTGTCTCTAGGTCGCGGTAGCGTTCTCCGCACGCGATGTCCCTCTGCAGCTCTTTCGCCTTTAGGTGCATCCGCAGCGTGTCTAGGAGCCAGGTCATGACATTCGCGTCCATGGCTCGTCCCAAGGCGGCTCGGCGTTGCTCTTCTGTCACCTCCGGATGTGCTGTGGCTCCCCACAGGTGCCCCATCGCTGCCTCCCGTTCATTCGCCGTCGGTTGTTCCCAAACTCCCTTCCGCACGTCGTAGATCATCCCCCGGCCCGGCAAGTCTCCCTCCATAATGAATCCGCGGGCTTCAGCGTAGGACACCAAGGTAGGCAACGCTTGCCGCGGTTTGCCCGGCTCATTACACTGGTACTGTGACGGATGATCCGCGCTCGTCACAGGCGCGGACAGGCGGTTGGGCTCCAGAATGTCACTCACTAAGCGTGGTTCTGGCCGCTGCATCAGCGCCAGAGAGTGCCGCAACGCTGAGGTAGACATCACATTCTGCCAGTAACGTCTCGGCCGATGTGCTCGCGACCCCAGCTGCGCCGCGTCGGCTGGTACTCCTCGTCCCACGACCCCCGCGATCTCCTCGAATGCTCTCTTCACCGGCTCTCGCTTATCTTCTGCCAGGTCTACATTCTCCAGAATGTAGGCGACCTCTCCTTGACGCCGCTGCATCATCTCTAACACTCGCTGTAAGTCCCTGAACGATGCTCCCCGCACGTCTTCCATCCCCATGCCCTCCCCGGCTCTGGAGTACCCTTGACATTCCCACCCTGCAATGACCAAGTCTATCTGCCCCCAGCTCTCCAGTACGCGCTCGGAGATATCTCGGACGTCGTGCACCGCTGGTTCAGACTCGTATGGAAGCGCGTCCTCCCACATTTGATCCGGGTATTCGTCCCGCAGCAGCTCGGCATGGTGGCGCGCCATCTTCCGCACGACTGGATCCCGCTCGACATGGATCCACTTCTTAATGGTATATCCAGCTCGTAACGCCGCTGCCAGGCCGGTCCCTATTCCCCCGTACAACTCCAAAACGCATATAGGCACATCTAAGGCCTGCACCCGGCTGATCCGCTCCGTCAAATCCGGCGGGCTCTGTCCCAAGGTCCGCCTCTCGATCCGCCTTTCGTATTCCGCTTCATATCTCTCCCACGTCCAGTCTTCCAGCTCCTCCGTCAGATCCTTCCGTTGGGCCTGGTACGCTTCTCGTGGCTCCTGCCGCACAAACCGCACTTGCAGCGTGCCTACGGGGCTCTCTGGGTCCCAGTATTGCGCGCGGAAGAGCACCTTCTCCTGCCAAGTACAGATGGTAGCTCCTACTCTATAGAGGAGCTCCATCCCCACGAGGACGTCGTAGTCCTCGGACTCCGAGACGCCGCACTGCAGCCGGATGTAGCACTCCTTCTCCGTCCCTGGTAAGAGCACTACTTCCACCGGTCTCCTGGTTTTCGGCATCCATTTCGGCTCTCCTCCTTCAGCCGTCATGAGTAGGATTCCCCGCTCCATGGTACGCCCGGATACGTCCAGCTTCAGTTGTTTAGCGAGTCCCTTGCCTATGAGCACGTGATGAGCTCCAGTGTCTATGATAGCTTGCTTCACTGGCAGGCCTCCCACGGTAAGACTCCCCTTTTCGGCAATAAGCACGGACGCTTGACAAACCAGCCGCTCGTTCGGATGCCGCCTCATCTCCGAGGGTCGTGCTCCTTCCGCTTGACTGCCCCGGGACCGGGTTCCACTCGTCACTTCGCTGCTCTGAGACGGGCTGGCCCGTGGTCGGAGACGGATATCGTCTCGTGCCCGAGGATACGCCATGGCCGCGTACTCTCTCGTATATTCCTCCTCGTCCTCTTCCTCATCGTCGTCCACTTCTTCGTACGCCAACATCGCTCGCGCCTTAACCTCCTTCTGATTAGGTAACTGCTCCAACCGCAGCTGCAGCCGCCTGACCTCCGCTTGGAGCTCCTCTCGCGTTGCCCCCAGCACGTCCTTCGGTCGGCTGTAACAGTCCTCTCTCCGGTGTCCGCGTTTCCCACATTGCTCGCATGTCGGCGCCTTGGGGCAGTCACGCCTCAAGTGCCCGTGCTCTCCGCAGGTGTGACACAGCCGAGGGTAGGGATGAGCATGGAAACGAACACGTTCGAGGCGAACTGAACAGGATTTTTTTTTGGCTAAAAATGTTCGGGGCGAACATGTTCGGTGTTCGCCCGAACACGTTCGGTGTTCGCCCGAACACGTTCGGTGTTCGCCCCACTACTGCTGCCGAGCCGCGTCGAACACGAACGCGTTCGTGTTCGTTTCGGGCAAAAAACGAACACGGATGTATTCGTCGCGACTGCCCCGCGATCTACAATTTACGTTGCGGGACATTCTGTTTGAGCTCAAATCTGAGCTCAAACTTAGTCGCGCTATTCAGCAGCAGCCATTACTACCACGCCCCCCACACATCACGCCGTTATCACCTCGTTAGGACTTAGCGTAAGTAAGTCGTTACGTTAGGTTAGTCTGTCTAGACTTGGGTATGCGAGATTTAGGTTTTCGGGAAAGGATTAGACAGGATACCACAGAATCTCGTAAGTTGAGGGTTGGGGGTAAGCATTCGCAAATTTCGTATGCATGGGATTGAGAGGAATAGCGTTCGCAAATTTCGTGAGTTGGGGGATTGTGGGGGGTTGGCGAGCAATCACAAATTTCGTAGATATAGAGGGGGGGGGGAGCATTTCGCCTTACGTGGGGGGAAATCCAGGTGGCGAGCTGGATAAAAAAAATGCTGATCCAGCCTAGATATTTTCCCCCCATTTCCGGCAATGCCCGCCGTTGCGTATATCGAGCGTAACAAAGGAAGCCCAGGGCGAACACGAACGTGTTCGCCCTGAACACGTTCGTGTTCGCCTTAGCATGCCAGATGTTCGCCCTCACAGGCGAACATCGAACACCCTTTTTTGTAAAAGGTGCTCGGCGAACCAAACACTGTTCGGTTCGCCGAACGGCAGTGTTCGAGCTGGGGCGAACGCGAACACGTTCGTGTTCGCCCCTTGCTCATCCCTAGCCGAGGGTCTACTCTGCTACTGCCCCCAGATGCCGAGTCGGGTACTGCCGCCGCTGCCCAGCTCGTTTTCGCTCGGCTCCTTCCTTCTGGGTCTTCAAGATCCAGCAGTCGTTGCGCTTGTTCCGTCTTTTTCGTCAGCATGTAGACTTCCTTCAGCTTGATATCGGCGCCGATGCTGTATACGGTGCTCCGCACCACTCCCCTCAGTTCTTCGTCCAGCCCTCGTACGAACTTCCTCACCAACAGGCGTTCGTCCGTGCTTTCGAGGTCTTCGGCTAGTTCACGGAGTCTGCAGTAATAAGCCAGCAGCGATTCTTCCTTCTTACGGCGGAAGTCCCGGAACTCCTCTACGCGCGCTTTGGTCTGCCCTGCGAACTCCTTCCGCAACAGCTGCAAGAAGCGGGCCGTCGGATTGACTATCTCTCCTTCCGCCAGCTCTTCTAAAACGTCGTCTCGAGTCAGGCGGTAGAACGTCTCAGCCTCGCCCGCCAACGTCCCCGCCATCTTCCGGAAGAACTCGGCCGGGTCATATCCGTCCCGCTCCCAACAGTATTGTACGGTCTCGAGCTGCATCAGGTAATTCTTCAGGCTGGGCCCCACGCCCGGGATGCCCGTATATCGCTCCGCCACCTCCACCTTGGGCAAGTTGGTCGCCTTCCATCGGGCTCCACCGGTGCTGAGTTCTTCCGGAGCATCACTTGGAACACCCGCCGCGCCACTATGTACCAGAGCTCTCCCTTGCGTCGGTCCCTGTACGGGGCTTTCCGTCGGCCTCCAGCGAGTGTCAGACCGATCCTTCCTCGGACGCATCCCTGGCATTCCGGTCGGCGGGGCCTCTGCTTCTTGGCTCTTCCAGCGTTCACGGATTTTCTCGGTCCAGCGAGCGTCAAGCGGAGTCTCTCCAGGATCTGAGACGACGGTCCGCTCTCTTTCCATGCTATCTCCCACCACGCGAGCTCGTTGGTGGGGAGTTCGGTACTTCGGTGAATCAGTTTCGCCGCGTGCCGCTCCCGTGTCTCCCTGCGCGGCTATCTCTTCCGCTGTAGGCTTCAACTCTTCTGCGTCGGTCCACAGTCGCGTCCTTAGGAACTCTCGACGCCGCATCGGAAATTCTTGCGTGATTGTTAAAATGTCCCGTACCACAGCCTGTATCTAGCTACACAAACCCTAGCTCAGCAGGTTGGATAAAGGACGGATGGATCTGAAGTGCTTGCGGCGTTGGTTTCTCGTGCTTAGTTCAAACGTGTAGAATGGAATTGTAAGCATAGGTGTGAAAACAATCACGCAAGCAATCCTTCCTAAGCTTGCCTAACCCTTAAGTATCAACGGCGGGTTACCGTTGTGCCAACGGTTCTCGTTTAGCCCGCCAACTCAGGCTTTTCGATTGTCTCGCTTCGCCTGCAGCCGCTTCTAGCCTCATCCTCCTTACTGTAGTGTTTCTTTATATCCTACTAGTCACGATGATATATCTACTGTTCTACGCACAGATTAGAATCGTGACAGCTCACAGATACTGAAGTTTGGAGAGCTAGGTGACCCAGTTGGGAAACTCCACGGCTCTAAGGAAGGCTAGGTCCCTGCAGGGAGGAAAGCAAGAGCAGCATGTCACATAGACAAGACAAGCCAATAAAGCTGCAACCGTGTACAACGAGGGGATGGACAAGAACAAGCTTGTTTCATTTGTCCCACTCCACATTTGCACTTTATGAAGCTTACAGTCCAGTGAGGGTAGTCATGTATTGAATCTCTCAGGGGATCTCCCCTGTGGCGTTGGTGAGCGCACTGAGTTCCCTGCATTCATGCACACGTAGTCAGCATGAGTGAGTGAGCGCACTACGATTGCCATTTGCGAGCTGGTATAGACCACCTCGCATGGTGATATGCAGATTAAGAATAAGAACAGGCGGCGACCATAATACGTTCTCACACTGCAATGATGCTTACAGCTGCTGAAGCTTCTTCAGGTGAGAAAGAATATGGAGGGGGGAGAAGTCCCCACTGAATGCCTGGAAGTGCTGTAGACTCCTGGATGATGAGAGGGCAGTGATGCATGGGGTTAGCCATGAAGGGTGTAGGATAAGAGCATAGGGGCTGGGATGCTGGAGCGATGTAGCATGCAGCATGGCTGGATGGCAGAGTGGAAAGCGGAGTAACAGTGAAATTGACTGCATGCAGGACTAACATTAGGGTTGAGCAAAGAAACGAACACCTGTTGCGAACCGAACAGTCTTTTTCTTTTTTAGTTTAAAGTGTTCGTGACAAACGTGTTCGAGGTTCGTGTTCGGGCCGCTGCTGCAATTTGCCCCGTGTCGAACACGAACGTGTTCGAGGTTCGCCCGAGGACGCCTTCACAGGCGAAAACACCGAACATCTGTTTTTGCTAAAAGTGTTCGCCGAACCGCCGAACAGTGTTCGTGCAGGGGCGAACACGAATCACGTTTGTGTTCGCCCCTTGCTCATCCCTAACTAACATGGCTTTTACGCTGAACAGGGCTTGCAATGTGTACAGTTTCTGCACGATGTACAATATTTGAAAGGCGTACGGTGTTTGCAAGGGGTTCAGTGTTTGCAGGGTTTACAGTGTTTGCAGGGTTTACAGTGTTTGCAGGGCTTACAGTGTTTGCAGGTTGGTGAGGGAGGAGAGCCGGGCCAGTCCGTCCACAGTGCCAGTCAACCTGCTGCCGTCAAGCGGCCCAATAGCTCTGAGTGCACACGGCATGCAAGCAGCAACAGAACGCATGCCAGGTGCACACGTACCACGCAAACACATGCCACAGGCCCACATATGAGGGGCGTTGGAGAAAACAGGAATTTTTTCAAATTGAAATTAGCGCCGAGAGTAAACGAACGACGTGAGAAAACGGACAGTAATGGAATGACGACGCACGAGGTGAAGTCAAGGAAAGGAAGGACCAACTAGGTGAATGCGCATGATATTGGTTAGGCCAAGTGCTAATGAGCAATGGAAGAGCAGCACGAACAAGTGGGTGAGGCCGGTGAGACTGGCGAGGGATGGAATGGGCCCCACCAGATCAAAGTTAGTGAGATCACTATCATGGGAGTGCAGGGAACAGCAGTGAAGAAAGCAACAGAAAAATAAAAAGGAGTCTTGAGAGGTCTTCAAAGCTATGGCTTCATCATAACCTTTACAGCTTGTGGTCTAGTGCACAAGGGAGGCATGCAAGGCAGGAAGAGGAGGGTATGGTCAGATGCTAAGTTGGAGATTTCGTATTGAGTTTATACGCATCTAAAATTCGTACGCTGCGGATTTTCCTAAAATTCGCCAAATTTCTCTCGGGCTGACCGGAAAAAATATCAGTTAGAGTTCGCGATCTGGCGAGCTCAAATTTGAGTCTCGAAATTCAGACCTGCAAATGCGACTTCAGATCTGAATTTCGAGATTGTTTGGTGGATCATCCCCTCCTATCCACCGCTCAACAACCCACTCCACCCCATCCAATTTGTTGCCAACTTCTAGGGATGAGCAAAAAAACGAACACCACGTTCGAGGCGAACCGAACAGGTATTATTTTTTGGCTTAAAGTGTTCGCCGAACAGTGTTCGATGTTCGCCCGAACACGTTCGTGTTCGGGCCGCTGCTGCAATTTGCCCCGCGACGAACACGAACGTGTTCGAGGTTCGCCCGAACACGCCTTCACAGGCGAACGGCGAACACCTTTTTTTTGCTCAAAGTGTTCGCCGAACCGAACAGTGTTCGGTTCGGCAAACGGCGGTGTTCGTGTAGGGGCGAACACGAACACGTTCGTGTTCGCCCCTTGCTCATCCCTACCAACTTCTACCAGACTCATCCTCCCCTCCCCAGTCAATGTCAGGCCGCTTTTCCCGTCGATAATATCTCCGTTTGATTTCTTCCTCCTCTTCTTATTTCACCTGCGACGATGACCTACAAAAGCAGCAATTAGGTAGTGGACTACTACAGCAGCTCCCGTTTCCATCTCTTTGCCTAGCATCTAACCTGCCCGGGGGAAATGTTTTTCCTGCCCGGGCAAGTGGATTCTTGTGCGTACCAGCAAGGTTCAAAAATACGGTAAATGTAAATTACGGCTCGTAAATTACGGTCGTAAATTACGGTGGATTTGGCAAAAATACGGTCGTTTTTTCGAAGGACTTTTTTTGCGGCATTTGTTTTTTCCCAGAAACTTCAAGAATGCTTACAACGATGAATATGAAGGCGACAACAAACTACAATACAGAGAAACAAGCCTATAATAGACCACTACACCATTACCATTGCTAAGCTTACTTAGTAGTACCTAACTTTAGGCTAAATCTGCTCCTACTCCCTCCCTCCCCACACTACGCGGGAAAAAAACACACTCGCGTGGATTTGGGCGCACGAAATTTCTCACAAGCAGGGTGACGGTTGGGAAATGTCGAAGTTCGCTAGACACAAACTCGGTTTCAAAAATTCGGTCGTAATTTACGATAAAATTTCAAAAATACGGTCGTATTTCTGAACCTTGCGTACCAGACCCCTCCCGGCCAGCGTTTTGCGTTTAGACGCTAGCGTTACGAAAGCGTACTAAACGCGAAACACGTTTTTTCCAACTTAGGTCAGATGTAATGAGTGGAATGGTATAGAGAGTTGTAACATGTCGGAAGTGGGAGCGAGATGGAAGGACAGAACATAACGAGGTTGGGGCGAGGGCATGGGAAACGAAAGAAAGGCATAGTGCATGCAAGGTGGATGTAGTGGAGGGAGAGGAAAAATGGTTGGTGACGCACAGGTAATGCAGAGTAGCAAGACTGGTGATGGAAGCAGGTATGGAGGCACTCTGGGAAGAATCCTTAACGAGTTGGCTTGCATCCCTGCCAGCACACGCATGCATGCACACAATACCAGCTCCCACTCCGCCCCCATCTCCCACCCCAGTCCTCTCCAATCCCACCACCACCCACAACCTCCACTTTCAACCCATCCCCCTCCCCGTCCGGATTTCGATGCTCCCACATGCACACAAAATCCAGCCCATGTAGAATCAAGCACAGTGGGGCAGAGTACGGAGGAGCAGAAGCAGCCAGCGGAAGAATGATATACAGTGGGGTCAAGAGCACAGAGGGCGACTGAGGGGTAATGAGGACGATAGCGCCCGGCGCCCTAGACTAGGCTGGGCCGAAACGGGAGCTATTGCAGTTGTGTGTAAGCCCACAGATGGCCAGTCCAGCCGTGGTGCCAACATCCTCGTTAAATGGATCAGGGAGTTGGTTTTGCAGGGACCTTACCACATTCAAGTACTCGTTACACCTTGGTGGGGCAGAAAAAGTGGTCAGCAGGATTCGAAACCAAGGGTCTAGATAACAGTACAACGCCCTGTGCCCTAAACCGCCTAAAGGGGGGGTTCTTCAAAATGGTGCGGTTAGATGCAATCAGAGCAACGAGGGGAAGTTAGGGCAACGAGGGATAAGGGAAAACACAGAACCGAGCAAAAAATAGATTAACGGGGAAAAAAGGCAGCGAGCGTCGGCAATGAGACTCACAGGGAAACAACTAGCCTTTTGGGGCTGCATGTGACGCCAGCCCATGCAGAGCACGCAGTGGTGGCGTTGCTGTTGCCCGCCCAAATGCCCCACGCCTGCTTCAGCTGCAGCAGCACCTTCACTGCCGACAACGCGGAAATGTGGGCAGTTTCACGGAAAAAGGGAAAGCGCCTTCACTGTCCGCACATGCCGCGCAGCGGTGAGGCGCCTGTGAAGCGGCTGCTTGAGCGCGCGAAATTCTGTCTGCGCAATGAAGCTCCCAGTGCCGAGTGGGAGCATGAAATGTTACAGAGAGCGTCAACTGGGACAAACCGGACTCACATTGCGAGTTTTCCAAAACGACGGGCCTTGCAGCGCTCCCGCCAGTCGCTGTGAAGCTGCGGGCCGCGTCGGCGCCGGAGCTGGTAGCGGCGACCTTCAGGAGCGAGCGTCGGGCGCGGCTGGGTCGAGCGCAAGACAGCAGGCGCTGTTTGTACGGACGCGGGGCATCTCGGAGCGGCAGGCGATCAGCGGCGCTGGAAACGGAGCACGCGGCGCCGGCGGCTGTGAGCGCGAGGGAGAGGAGAATGCAAGCCGTGGCGACATTTGCGGAGCCGCGTGGCCACGCGGCTGGCCGGGGAAAACGAATGTTAGGCGTGGTAGTGCGCATGATTCGGGCTCGTACTTCGTGACATGTGCCGTGTGTGAAGGAGTCTGGGAGACGGTAAGGCCTGTAATTGCCAAAGCAGGGAGGGGTGCGACAACTAGTAGCGCGAATAAGAGCCGCCGGCATTTGGAAGTTCCTAGCACTCTGACCTGAGAGGAGCAGCAGTTGCTAATTCGGTGTCAAGCCACGAAATTATTAGTCTAGAGAATGTAAACTGTGTTTGTCATCACGCCTTAGGTAAGGAAAATATATTTTCCTTATCAGGGTTTACTCCTTCGCGTACAACCCAACTTTCGGACATGCCCAATCAGCCGACATCATCTATCTCGACGCTACCTCGCGTCGCCTTCGGCTTTTCCCTTGCCCGACTTGCACCCAACCTCGTGTTCTCGAGCAGGCCTCATGATAGGATTTGATCCAGCCCTTTGCATAAAAGTTGTTACGAATAGTAATTATTGAAGCATCACTCTGCACTCCTTACCGCAGCAATCGAAGCACGCACTACCGAGAATGAAGACGAAAGGACGGAAGTGACGCGAAGGGTCGTACGGTTACGAATGTCGAAGAGAAAGGCCCCGCCCTCGCTTGGGCGCAGCCGATCTCGCCGTCGACGAGAAGTTCTCGACGTATTGGTCGAAGAAGTGGGCTTCTGCATTTCGACGGAAGTTGCGGTCGAGCAGGCTCTGCTCGACAGAATCTGGTCGACGAGCTCTGCGTGACGAGCTCTGGTCGACGATCTCTGCGCGACGAGCTCCTGTCGAAGAGCGCTGGTCGACGATCCTGGTAGAGGAACTCTGGTCGAAGAGTTCGGGTCGAGAAACTCTGGTCGAAGAGTTCGGGTCGAGAAACTCTGGTCGAAGAGTTCGGGTCGAAGAACTCTGCTCGGCGAACTTCGTTCGACCGAGCGATGGCAAGTCCTTCGACCGAAGTTGCAGAGTTGTGCGAAACTCTGCGGAGGCGTGCGAACTTTCGCCCAGGAGATTTTGGCGAAGTTTTACCTGCGGAACGGCAGAACGTGCTCGACGGTGCGCACCTGGCGAAACCGACGACACGTTTTCTACCTGGCACCTGCGCAATGTGCCTGACGGTGAAACCGCCAACCTGCACCTACTTGGTAGGTGCGCACATTTGCGCAAATAGACAACCTGCGACTGCAGATAGTCACCTGCGACTGCAGTGTTGGCAGACCGCGCGCAGTGCAACGTTGGCAGCCAACTCTGCTGCAACGTTGGCAAGCCGCTCTTCTGCTGCGCTGGCAGAATTCGTCAATGCTAGGTGTTGAATGCCATTCTAGTCTTTTCATTCTGCATGCCTCAATTGTACTATCAACTTTTCATTGCAAGTTGTTCTTTTCACTTTCCTTAGTGGAAACTCTTGCCAAACTTCTCTGTGAACACAGCAAGCAGTCAGAACGCTACTAGAGCGCTACGATCACCCGCACAACTCCGTGCCCTCCACCGTAGTCCACTCCCGTTGTGAAGTGACTCTCCGCATGGTGCGGTGAGCGTGGACGGCCCCGCTTTAGAACCTTCAGATAGCCGAATTCTACGTTCATTACCTAAGTTGTTGTTAGGCCGGCAGCCGTCTTAGTCGCCATGGTCGACCCCGTGGTCGAAGCAGACCCTGCAGGCGAGAGAGGCTGGTGTACGGGCACGCCACGAGGCTGGCGGGTACGGCGAGGCGGACTTGGAGATTCTGCTCCTTGGAACTTGTGCGCAGTGGGCGCGTGAGCATCCCCCTCCCCGTGCAGAAGTGGACGGCGCGTCCGCCTCTCCCCGACCCGTGCACAACGAAGGTGACGGCGGAAATGTTGTCGGCGGTGGAAGCACGAGGACTCGCTTAGTGATTTGGCCCGCCGACATCGGCGGTGACGGAGTGCAAGCGCAAGTGCTGCGATCGTCTGCGACTGGAGGCAGCTCGAACAGCAACATCGATGGGCGACGTCACTCTCCACTGCGGAGCGGAGTCCGGCCGACTTCGGCGACTCATGCGTCGGCTGGTCGAGACGGAGGCATCGCGCCGGCATACGTATATTTCAAATTTTCGCCGGACAAGATCGCTGTGCCGAAGCTGCTGGAGGGTCGCCACGACTTGATCACGTGGAGTGAATCCATTGAGCCCCAGCTGGAGATCGCTGGATTGAAGAAGTTCGTCGACGGAACTGTTCTGGCGCTCTTGTCGGAATTTCGCGCTGCTCATCTTCTGACATTTATGGTCATTTCGAGGTGTTGCTCGCCTCTAGTGCAGGTCGCATTGAAGTCGTGCAGACTTCGGGTGGATGCTGGCTACCAAGCGTGGCAGTACATTATGCGTACCTACAAAGCGACTGACGACCTCTACATCAGTCAACTGGAGAAGAAGTTTACCAACATTCGGATGGGGGAGCAGGAATCGGCGACCGAGTACTGCAATCGAGCGCGGCGAGTTTTGGTCGATATGCGGATGGCCGGCATCGACTACTCGGTGGCGTCGTATATCACTCATGTCATCAGCGGCCTCCCTTCGGGTTACAATCTGATGCGCCAGATGCTGACGATTCCCGGCACGCGCGAGACTCTGAACGAGGACTCGCTTTCTTGGGCACCTGGAAGATTTGCGGCGGCGCCTTTATTGCAAGATTTGCATAAATTTTGGGCACCTGGAAGATCGATGCAAATACCGATCTCGCCCTCTTCAGACCAATCCGAGCAACTGGTCGGCCGACAAGACGCACGGAATGACACGCGTCCAGCCCAGGGGCATCAACCCCCACTGCGCAATCTGAATCCAACGATTCAGCATCAGCAGCAGCAGCCACCAACTGCGCCCGTCCGCAACGTCATGGGCAACATGACAATGACTAGCGGATCCCGTCGTCCCCGTGCATGCTCACCGTCACCTGAGCCAGCACGTCACCCAATCGGAGCGTTCTCGAATAAACAATCCGTTCAGCACGCGCCACGACTTCACCAACGACGACGACCAGGACTGGAATCTCCCATTCCCGCTGCTTGAGACCCCCCCGCACGTACCTGATACGCGGCCGGCACCGATCGAATGGATCGCGCGCGAACAGTTTCTAAAAGTTGACACACCGCACATCGTTACTCCGCGACTGGCACTGCTCGCACGTAACGACAACAGGCGCTACAACACGTGGTACCTGGATAGCTGCTGTGGGCACCATATGGTGGGCTCCGAGCGTTACATATCCAACGCCGTTGCCACCCCTGCCGTCACCTACGTCACCGTGGCGAACAACACGCGCCTGCGCACAAGCGCGCAAGGCATCGTTGTGCTCAAGGCCAGAGGGAGCAGGACGCACATCACGCTGAACGACGTGCTGATTATGCAGAATCTACGCTTCAATCTCCTCTCGGCGGCGCAACTCATGGACTGCGGGGTCGACCTCAGCATCGACCCCGAGACACGTGACATTTTACTCCACTTCACGATGCCGAACAAGACGCGCAAGCAGATCGGGCGAGCGCACTCCGAAAACGGAGTTTACATCCTCGACTTCAGTATTCCCGACTGCAGCGGTGACTCGCAGGAGGTCATCGATCTCGTTCCCCTGCGCTTCGAACACATTCACCACCGTGACTGGAAGCACCCTGACGGAAGACCGTGGGTGCCTCATCACGCTCACCCGCGCGAAACGGCGCTACATGACCCAGACCCCGACGGCAATTGCAGAGATTGCCACACGCCCACGGCATCAACGAGCGCGATTGCCGACCGTGGCCTCGCCGCTATCGCCGAGGCAGAGCGGGAAGTACCGCCTGAAGAAGGGCTGTCTCACCTGGACCTCGAGACCGCCACGCTCGCCCCTCGGAACGGGGGAACATCCCCTTCCTGGACCTGCATCACAATACCTTCGGGGTATGCTGCGCGGCGTCGGCGTCGGCGTCGGCACCTTCGATGCGCACGGAGTCCCGCGGCCCTACACAAAGGAGAAGTTTCTGAAAATCTACGCTCACCAGCGCGACTCTACGAAGAAGCTTACTGTGGTGCAAGAGGAGGAACTGGCGCGTCGCGAAGCGGAAGAACTTCGCCAACGGAGCCTTGCAGAGTCGCGCGGCACATTCGCCTGGAGCGGATGGGGCGACGAAGAGAGCGCCTCCAATGAAGGGGGGTGGGGAAGAGCTGGTGGATGGGGCATGAGCGACACCGGCGGAGATACCGGCGGATGGGGAGCAGTCACCGGCGCCAACACCGGCGGATGGGGCGCTGCATCTGGCGGAGAGTCAAGCGGTTGGGGAGCTTCCCGCGAGGACCAAATGGGGGAAGCAGAAGAAATTGAGGTCGAACCTCCTATTGTTCCTCTCGGTCGTCCTCCGCGCCGCCCTGCACCCGCACTGCCCCCACCTGACATCCCGCCGGGAAGTGACCCTTCGGACACCATCGACTGGGGGAATGAGCCATCTACTCCGCGTCGCACCGTCTACAAGCCCGCCCCCGAGCCGCGCGAACCAACCTTCTTCCCGGGAACTATCCCTGGAACTAATATTCCCCTCTCCACCATCCTTGACAGGGAATATCTTGCGCTAATGCTGACGACGGCAAACAAAGAAGAAGGAGCTGAAGAAGCAGCGGTCACACCGGCTCAAGCGCTTGACGAGGACCCCGCAGAAGCACACGCGCGCTACATGCGCACCTCTGGATTCCGTGCCGACGATGCCATCTGGCACCAGCGCCTAGGTCACCCCTCGCACGTAACACTGAAGAACTGCATCGAGGCTGGCGTGTTTGCGCCTGGCGCACTCCTGCGCCCTGATGGCACCGAAGTCAAGGGCGCGACACATCCGCGGAACTGCACCGTCTGCCCCGAGGCCGCGCTGAGCCACCAGCCGTTCCCCCTGCTAGAACCCGGAACTAACTGCTACACCAAACTAGAGAAGGTGTACAGCGACTTCCTCAACGTGGGACATTGCGGCATCAACGACGAACTATATACGCTCACCTTCGTCGACGCCGGAACGCGCTACGTATGGGTCGTAAACGTGGAAGCGCGCTGCAGAGCATACGAAGTGTTCCGCCTGTGGCTGGCGCACGCGCAGCGGCAATCTGGGGAGAAGTTGAAGATCTGGCAGTCTGACGGCGCGGCGGAGTTCAGGAGTAAGGAGCTGCAGGATTACCTTGCGCAGAAGGGAATCGAGCACCATATCTCCCTCCCCTACGCGCACCAGCAGCAGGACGTAGCTGAGCGCACGAATCGCACCCTCATGACAAAGGTGCGGGCGCTGATGAAGCAGTCGAAGCTTCCGCCGACCTACTGGACCTACGCAATGCACCACGCCGTGCGGGTGCACAACCTGCTGTCAACCACCGCCATCACCGGCAACTCATCACCGCATGTGAAGTGGACGGGGACCAAGGGTGACACATCCATGCTCCGCATGTGGGGATGCATGGTGCAGTACCGCCCGCCGACATCAACTATCTGGAAGTTTGCAAGTCGCGCGCGCTGGGGGATTCACCTCGGCATCAGCCACGAGCACAGAGCATGGCTCATTCTGGACCTCTTGAGCCAGAAAATCAAGAACGCGCACGACGTCATCTTCTACGAGCGGCTCTTACTTCGTCAATTCCGCGAAGACGAGTAGGCGTGAACCGCGTCTATGCCAATGACGGACACAGCTACGCCTCACCTGAGGACGAAGCTGCAGCAGCCATTCTAGAGGCGAGTTCACAAGAGGGAACGCGACAACGACGACGATGACGACGACGACGATTCTCCTGGAGGAGGAGCAGGCGGAAGCGGAAGCGGAAGCGGTGGAGGCGCAGCACCGCCAGCACCACCCGAACCGGAAAGCGACGATGACGATGTACAGGAAGTCATCCCACAGCACCGCCACGACATCACACTTTTGGGACTCCAACTTCACGGGCTCCACACTGCCACCTCAACGGCAGGACGTGTCATCGAGCCGAAGAATCCGTGCCAAGCACTCACGGGACCATACATCAAAGAGTGGCGCGAAGTGATGGATGCAGCAATAAAGGCACTTGAGTCCCGCGACACCTGTGTGCTCGTCGATCGAGCGGCAATTAAGGGGAGGAAGATACTCTCCGGGAAATGGGTCTTCCGCGTGAAGACTGCAGCCGACGGCACGATCGAGCGATTCAAGGCACGCTGGGTAGTGCTCAGTTACGATCAGAGGCACGGCATTGACTTCGACCAGACATTTGCACCAGTCAGCCGTCATACCTCCGTCAGAATTATCCTCGCCATCGCTCCCGCACGACACCTCCCGCTCTGACAAATCGATGTGAAGAACGCGTTCCTGTACGCGTTAGTGGATGCAGTGATCTACGTGGAGCAGCCGCACACATACGGCGAAGGGGATTCGCGTGTTTGCCAGCTGCGAAAATCCCTTTACGGGATCAAACAGGCGCCAAGGCTCTGGCAGCAGTACTTGCACAACATACTACTTGAAATCAGTTGCCTCACGATCCACGGATGTATCGCCGCGATTTCCGCGGCGAATACACCCTACTCACGGTCTACGTCGATGACCTCCTCTACACAGGGTCAAGCAACGAGTTGCTCGAGCAGTTCGAGAAAAACCTTGCAGGGCGCGTCGACATCACCTGCAACCATGATGTGAAGCAGTTCCTCGGGCTCAACATCTCCTACTCGCCGGAAGCCATTCATCTCTCAGCAGCCAAGTACGCAGAGGAACTTAGTACGCACTTCAACATTGCGCCTGCACCACTCTCCAACCCTTACCGCACTCCAGGACCCAACCACAAGCCTGACAACAAAGCCCTGTCCCCTGCTGGGCTTCACACCTACCAGAAGCAGCTGGGATGCCTACTTTTTGCATCCGTTACCTGCAGGCCCGATCTCTCCTACATCGCGAGCCAGTTGGCTCAGTACTCACGCAAACCAACGGCTGAGAATTTACTAGATCTCCAGCGGGCACTTCAGTTCTTCATCTTCACGCCCAATGTTGGGCTCTGCTACTCCACCATCCCAACGCCGTCCTTCAACCTCATCGCCTACGGGGACGCCGATCATGCCGCCGACCCCGAAAATCGACGGTCTAGGACAGGCTTTCTTTTCCGCCTCGAGCCTAGCGGACCCATCTCCTGGAATTCACAGAAGCAGGAGTTGGTTGCCCTGTTATCAGCGGAATCTGAATCCATCGCCGCAACAGCAGCCGTTTGCGAAAGCCTCTATCTTTAGGAGCTGCTGCAGGAGGCGAAAAAACCAGCCTCACCGAACTTTCGCCTGCACTGCGACAATCAGAGCACGATCAGGATCGCGAACAAGCCTGGATTCATCAACCGCACCAAACACATCGCGCTGCGGTAGTTCTTCGTCAAGGACGAAGTTGACAAGGGCAAGGTTGACCTAACCTACTGCCCAACGGGTGACATGGCAGCTGGCTTCCTCACGAAGAAGCTGTCACGTCAGCAGTACCAACACTGCTCCGAACTCAGCGGAGTAGTCAAGCGGGTCAAGACTCGCTACGGCCAGGAATGAAGGGGGGTGTTACGAATAGAAATTGTTGAAGCATCACTGTGCACTCCTTACCGCAGCAATCGAAGTATGCATTACCGAGAATGAAGACGAAAGGACGGAAGTGACGAGAAGGGTCGTATAGTTACGAAGGCATCTGGACCGTTGGGCAGACAGCATCAGGCAGTAGCAGTGGCGAGGATTCTGCCCAGGCAGTATTTAACCATCTGGAGTCGCACGGTTGGGTTTCGCTGTAATAAGGGAATGTACCCCTTAGAGTACATGGCTAGCTAGGTCGATTCGCATTCCTTCCTGTACTCTTATTCATACCCTTGTACTTGCATGTTTTCATTCATCTCAAGCATTTTATATTCACTCTGCTATTGAGGTCAAGGGCCCACCATCTCTACTCAGTTGTGTGCGAACCTTCCTGAGGCGATCCTAGACACGATCAACTTCTGATCGCAACAAAGGTAACTGCCAGCTTTCACCTATCGTGTAGGGAATTCGACAAGGGTCTTAAAACCTCTACAAGGCTTGGAAAAATGTAACGACCGAACGAAAAGGTCGACCATTTGGGCGGTTCTGGCGATTGCAATGTATTTAGGGTTACGCCGACTTGAGTAGTGGCCCCGTTTTGACCGAATGCCTGGGTATTTTGCACACATAAATGTACTCACCGCATTTTGGAACCTACCTAGACTTATCCTTGGCGGGGAATATTTTTTTTGTGCTTTTTTTAACCCGCTGCTTTGTTGAACACCCTAGTATAGGCTCCCGACCCCTCTGTGTTCCACACCCCGTTCAAATGGAGTAAAAGGAATCAAAACTTTCGCTTTAACAGAGGGAGTAGTTAGGGCGGGTGCCCCAGGTGCTAACGAAATTTGCGGCGGAGTTCTTTTACACGTATCAAATGTTGTTGATATTTTTGTTAGAATTGTAGGCTATAGTGAGGTTCACAGTTGAGGGTACCCATACCCCTTACTAGTCAATCGTCACTATTCTCCTTAGCTTCCTAAAGTACTTAGTTCAAAGATGGTATCAGCAATAGGTTACGACCTAACCTGGAAACGCAGCCCGTAACTCGCAAAGGAACGCGCTCCGTAACTCGCTCCGTAACGCTCCCCGTAACGCGCATCGTAACGAGCCCCGTAGCGCGCCCCGTCTCGTCACGCCCCATAGCCCCATGCACGCGTGCACTGCCCCCCACGCAGCTAGCAGCCGTGTGCGCACTACCGCACGCACACAGCCGCCCTAGCATGCGGAGATAACTCGTACAACGGGAGCTTGACTACAACGCACGTGTGTCAGGGTGATCGTTGTGTTCCTCGGTGTTTGCATGTGTTCTCACTAGTTGCACATCCACGAGAAAATTTGGCAAGAGTTCCACTAGCCAAAGTTTTAACAATGGTTGACATAACATTGGCATGAAAGACTACATCAGATGCAAGATTGCCCAGCGTACAAGCTGTTCGACCTCCAGCGCAGCACGGTCGACGCATTCCAGCGCCGCAAGGTCGACCGCCCTCCAGCGCCGCAAGGTCGACCGCGCTCCAGCATAGCAAGGTCAACCGCAATCCAGCACTGCAGCAAGGCAGCCATCCAGCGTTGCACTCGCAGCTGACAGCAGCGCACACGTGCACGCCACCTTTGCAGGTGCTCGTAGATGGTTGGCCCAACGTGCACCATCACGTGAAGTCGGCCGATGCTTGCGCCTGATGAGCCACGTCGACCTCGGGATATCAGCTCGACACCGGCTTCGCCAGAACTACCAAGGCGACTGTCGTGCACCTCCGCAGAACCCCGTCGCCCTGGTAACCTGGTCGACCAGGCAACTACGTCGACCAGCTGCTCCTCCTCGTGCCCGTCGACCGCCCAAGTCGATGACCACCATCGGTCGACCACACCAAGTCAACCACACCCCTGGTATGCCAAACTATGATTGATATAGTTTTTGTTTGCTAGTCTAGTTGGTGTACATTTGTGTTTAGGGTTGGCTAAGGTTTGCTACATCAACCCGTGTATGCCATTGTTGAGCCATTCATTATTCCGTTACCACGTTGACATGGTATAGAGCAGTGCGATTCCCATGGGCCCACCGCCCCGTGCTCACTCGTTAGTAACGCATTACCCGTTTTTCCCCGCCATCCCTTAGCGCCAGCACCCCCCGTTGAATCGCGCGCTAGAGAGAGACCCCCGCAGGTCCCCAAATCGCGAGTTAGAAGGACTCCCGCAGGTCCCCTACGTGGCGACCTAGAAAGGCCCCTGCGGGGTTTCCCCCACGTCGCGACCTAGGAAGGCCCCCGCGGGCCTCCAAATCGTGAGCTAGAAGGACCCCCGCGGGCCCCCCCACGTCGCGACCTTGGAAGGCCCCCGCGGGCCCCCAAATCGCGCGTTAAAGGGCGCTTCCCCCCTGCAGCCCCGTGACCCCGCAGCCCTCCCCGTCGCTTCCCTTCCCAGTCGCCTTCCCGTCGCGTCCCTTCCCCGTCGCATCCCTTCCCCGTCGCCTCCCTGTTGCGTCCCTTCCCCGTCGCCTCCCTGTCGCGTCCCTTCCCCGTCGTTTCCCCGTCCTATCCCCTCTCCGTCGCCTCCTCGTCGCGTCCCTTCCCCGTTGCCTCCCCGTTGCATCCCCTCCCCGTCACCTCCCCACCCCGTCGCCTCCCCGTCACGTCCCCTCTCCGTCCCAAAAACGTTTGGCCCAAAAAGCCCCCCCCCCCCCCCCAGGTTACCCACAGCTTACCCCTTGGGGGAATACCCCAGGGTCCTTGTCTAGGTGACCCACGGGTCACCTATGCAGCTTTCGCTTCGCGTGGTGACCCCGAGGTCACCCACAGGTGGTGACCCAAAGGGGACCCCTCCCATCCTGCGGGAGCGAATCACACGCGAGCCGCTTCCGCACTATGCCCAACAGTACAGACTTCTGCAAACAGTAAACGCATGACTCTACAGTTTATTGGCAAATTTTTAAACGAAAACATATAAACCAAAATCCCGATATAGCCACAATTGTATTTAATAGTAAACCATTTGTTCGTTTCATACCAGTATTCATTTACCGTTGCTAGGGTTGATTGAGGTTAGAAAATTTAGTGTATTAATTTCTAGCAAGTTGCGATATTGGCAACTCCATCATACATGGTTACATTGAAAGTGCAACAATGCTGAAACTTCTACCAATTGCACAGATATAATGTCAGAAACTAAGGAGCAGGAATGATTGCACAGAGTAAGAAAGTGATACAAGTACTAACCCTAATTGGGTTGTACCTCATATAGGCTACCCCACTACAGCCTACACAACACAGAACATAACACTTTGACACACCCCCATAGGCAAAGTGGGGGAGAACAAGGGGTCAAAAGACCAGTCAAGAAAAGCAAAGCAAGCTCAGGGTGGATCACAAAGTTACCACACACTCTGAGCACAAGCAAGTGGCCACAAGCCAGTTCACATGCAGAGTTATATAATGGGAACAATCAGTACAGTGATCACAACCTAGCAAGTGTAAGCATGCATGTACAAGTATATAGATCATAATACAAGCAAAGTCACGAAGTGAGCAAGTGAGGCAAAGTAGGTACAAGGCCTAAAACAGTACAGAAACGCTGATGATCACGAGGCTGAAGTGCCTTGGTGAATATATCAGCAGTGTTGGCCCGAGTGGCCATGTAAGCAAGACGAAGTTGACCACGCTGCTGCACCTCTCGATCAAGGAAGTAACGCAGAGCGATGTGCTTTGTCCTGTGCTCTAGTCTGTGCTCCAGACACAAGGCAATCATGGCCTTGTTGTCTACGTACAGAACTGGAGGAGAATTAGGCTGCTCTCCCAAGTCGATCAGCAGGTAGGTGAGCCAGCGTAACTCCAGTGCAGCCATGGCCCCTGCATAGATCTCAAAATCACAACTGGAACTGAGAACAGAAGACGAGCGGGTAGACCGCCAAGAAAAAGAACCGGAGCCAAGGCTGACAGTGTAACCCTGTGACGACCGCTGCGTAGCCAAGTCGTCAACCCAAGACGCGTCTGCGTGGCTAGTGAGAACAACTAGACTCCGTCCTCCAAGCACGAGCACCATGCCCGACGTACTGCACAAGTAGCGTAACACCCTCTTAGCGGCCTCCATGTGCTCTGGTCGGTGTCTCCCGGGCGCAACGTAGCGTGCCAGGATGCTGAGAGGGTAAGCAAGGTCAGGTCGAGTGCAGGTCATCAGGTACATGAGGCAGCCCACATGCTCTGGATACGGGCCACTCGGCTCTACGGACTCGTCCGAAGGTGGAGCTGAGAGCGAGTGGCCGGTAGCCAGAGGAGTAGACTGTGGCGAGGACCAAGTGAAGCCGAAGCGCGGAAGGACCTGCTGCACCATGTGTGACTGAGTCAGAGTGATGGTGCGGCGTGCTCTGTCCCGGGTGATCTGCAAGCCAAGATAGCTGCGCAGCTCACCCAGGTCTGTGCACGTGTGTCTCTTCTGCAGCTCCGACTTCACAAGGGCCAGTCCCTCAGTGTCAGCAGTGGCAAAGACCAAGTCATCGACGTACACGAGGATGTAGAACGGCGGCAGCGAAGAGTCGGTGCGCAGAAACAGCGACGGGTCAGCAGTCAAAGGAGCAAACCCAAGAGCCGCAAGTGCCGTCCTGAGTGTGTCGTGCCACTCACGAGGCGCCTGGCGGAGACCGTAGACTGGCCGCCGGAGGCTCTACTGGGTACCTGCAAGAAACGACCCAGTGAAGCCAGGTGGGCGGCGCAGCCAGATCTCCTCGTGCAGGCTGTGTTGAAGTCAAGAGAGTGAAGCTCGTAGTCACGCTGAGCGGCGACGTGCAGCAGCACCCGAAGAGTGGTCATCTTCGGGGTAGGGGAGAAGGTCTGGAAGAAGTCAACTCCCTGTCGCTGACTAAAGCCTCGTGCAACGTAACGAGCCTTGAAGGAAGGCAAAAAACCCGACGGCCGCTTCACCCTGAAAATCCACATGCCATCGACTATGTTCGCCCCAGGAGGGGGAACTGCGTCGACGTAAGTGCCTGTGGACATCCATGATGCCATCTCTGCGTCCATGGCTGTCTGCCACTGAGAGGAGTAGGGACCCGTAATCGCCTCTGCGTAAGAGTGCGGGGTCGGGATGTTTGGAGCATCCGGGTGTCCCTCAGGTGCAAGCAGCATCGACACGAGATGAGGTACAGCAGCTGCAAGACACTCAAAGTCCTCCTGCCTGTCCTCAAGGACGTCCGTGCCAAGAGCACACTCACCCCCGACGGACGGAGGACAGACAGACTCAGACTCAGCAACAAGACTAGCGGCGTAGTCGAGACGACAGCTAGCAGCAAAGTCGATAAGCTAAGCAACTAGGGCAGGCACAGCAGTGGACTCAAACGAAGGGTCGGTGACAACAGTGGCTAGGAGACGGGTGATAGTAGGACTGGCAGCAGGAGGAGATGGCAGGGGAACTCGCCGTGGAACAGAGGAAGGACGAAGTGTCATGTGAGTGCCGGGGATAGGAGGAGGACGCGGACGCGGAACACGACTACCAGTGCGACCAGCGCGAACAGGCGAGACAGGGCGAGACGCAGGCTCACGACGCTCTGTAAGATAATCTGTCTGCTCAGTGTAAGGAGAAGGAGCAGGCAGGGGTGAGGCTGGCTGTAATTGTGGCTGCGACTGGTCTGGCGGTGGACACAGTAGAGGCGGAGTAAGGTCAGTAGAAGACGGGAGACCAAGAACCTGGCGAAGCAGTGGAACGAAGTACAGTCGTGGCCGCACAGCGCCTCCAGCACCAGTACCGACACCTCCAGCAACCCCAGCGCCAGCACCTCCAGCTCCAGGGTCTCCAGCTCCAGCACCCCCAGAGCCAGCACCTCCAGCTCCAGGGTCTCCATCTCTAGCACCTGCAGCACCACCAGCTCCAGCAGCTCCAGCACCTTCAGCAGCCCCAATACCTCCAGCACCTCCAGTACCTCCAGTAGTAGCAGCACCACCAGCTCTGGGAGCTCCAGTACCTCCAGCACGAGCACCTCCAGGACCAGTAGCTCCAGCACCTCCAGCACCTATAGTAGCAGCACCACCACCAGCTCCGGCAGCTCCAGTACCTCCAGTACGGGCACCTCCGGGACCAGCAGCTCCAGCACCTCCAGCAGCAGCTGCACCACCAGCTCCAGCAGCTCCAGTACCTCCAGTACGAGCACCTTCGAGACCAGCAGCTCCAGCACCTCCAGCAGCAGCAGCAGCACCAGCTCCAGCAGCTCCAGTACCTCCAGTACGAGCACCTTCGGGACCAGCAGCTCCAGCACCTTGAGCAGCAGCAGCACCACCAGCTCCAGCAGCTCTAGAACCTCCACTACCTCCAGCACCTCCAGCACCAGCAGCACCACCAGCTCCGGCAGCTCCAGCGCCTCCAGCACGAGCACCCCCGAGACCAGCAGTGCCAGCACCACCAGCACCTCCAGCACCAGCAGCACCAGTGCCTCCAGCGCCAGCGCCTCCAGCGGCAGGGCCTCCAGCTCTAGCAGCGCGACTCTAAAGACGGGTGCGCCAAGCGTACCACTTGCGCAACTGCTGTGGTGAGGGAGGCTCCCGCCGGCTAGACCGCTGGGGCGAGGCACCAGTAGGACCTCCAGGACTAGTAGCTCCAGCACCCCCAGTACCTCCAGTACCAGCAGTACCTCCAGCACCTCCGGGACTAGCAGCTCCAGGGCCTCCAGCTCCAGCAGCGCCACTCCGAAGGTGTGTGCGGCGAGTGTACCACTCGCGCAGCTGCTGTGGTGAGAGAGGCTCCCGTAGAGTAGACGCAGGACCCCTAGGCTCAGCACCCCCAGACTGAGCACCCCCAGGCTTCGCACCCGCAGGCTCAGCACCCCCAGGCTCCGCACGCTCAGACGCAACACCCCCAGGCTCCAAACCCGCAGGCTCAGCATCCCCAGGCTCCGCACGCTCAGGCTTAGCAACCCCGGGCTCCGCACTCGCAGGCCCAGCACCTCCAGGCTCCGCACGCTCAGGCTCTGCAACCGCAGGCTCAGCACCCCCAGACGCAGCACCCCGAGCAGCACCAGAGTCACCAGTGACCTCGACAGGCTCAACCAAGGGGAGTGGGTCTACCTGAGACACACCTGAAGGAGCACGACCCTGAGGGGGGAGGGGGTCTACCGGAGGGGGACCTGGAGCGAGGAAGAGCAGCGGGGGGGGGGGGGGGGGAGAGGGGCAGTGCGGTAGGGGAAGAGACGGTAAAAGGGAACCGACTCGTCGAACGTGACGTCCTGAGAGGGCAGGACACGGCGCGAGGTGGGGTGGTAAAACTGCCAGCCAGGCGCGTCAAGGGGAAAGCCAAGGAAGACGCAGGGAATGGCGCGCGAGGAGAGCTTGTCCGCGGAGGTATCGCGGACAAAGGCACGACAGCCCCAGACCTGGAACATCGACGCATCGCCAACCTCTCCCATTCAACGCAATGTAGGCGAGCTCTCCGTCAAGGAGACACGGGGCCAGAGGTTGAGCTGATGCGCAGCGTACCGGACCGCAAACGGCCACAGAAAATGGGGAGCAGCCGCATGGATCATGGAGGTACGAGCGACCTCCATGACTAAGCCAATGCGGTGGTCAGCAACCCCATTCTGCTGCGGAGAGGCCGGAAGCGTGAACGACTGGAGGATGCCCTCCCCACGACAAAAGTCCTGCAAGAGGTCGGAGGAAAACTCACCACCTCTGTTAGAGTGCAGATGTAGGACAGAAAGGTCCGTGTGGAACCGCTCGCGGAGCTGGAGACAGACAGCGCAAGGGGAAGACCGTGGTGTAACATGATTAGTTGTCAACAACCAGCAGAAAGTATCGCTCGCGGCCTGTCTCTGGACGCGGGATGGGCCCCACACGTCCATGTGGAGAGTCTGCAGTGGAGCAGTCGTCGGGGGAAACGAGGAGGAGTGAGGAGCGGCGCGCTACTGCCCCTCGACACAGGGAAGGCAGGGAGGGGCATGCGAGGGTGGGAGGGGAGGCAGGGACCTGGGAAGACCAGAGACAAGGAGGCGGGAGTGTATGCCACGGAGGCGTGGCAGGGAGGGGTGACCAAGGCGGTGGTGCCAGAGGAGAGTCTGGTGCGACATGAGGCGACACAAACAGGGGGCTGCTAGCTGACCTGACGCGGACGCAGATGCAGCTACCTGAGGAGGCTCAGTAGTCAGTATGTACAGGCTCGACCCAGGCCGACGGGTGAACGTGGCCAGGTGATGGCCCGTCCGTGCACACGTGCAGATCGCCACACGCTGTCCTCCAGAGGTAAAGGTATTAACCCAAGCATCCTGAAGGACGGCGTTACTCACCAAGTTCGTAGAGAACGAGGGGAGGTGAAGACCTGACAGTGAGCCAGACGGGACCGCCAGACACGGGAGAACAGTGGAGGAACGTGCAAGAACCGGTTCCCCAGAGGGGTCAGCTAGAGAGACTGCAACCGGTGCTGCGAGTGAAGTGACTGTGGTGCTGTCGCGAAAGAAGCAGCGGGAAGCACCTGAGTCACCGCCAGAAACTCCCCACCGAACAGCTCTACAGCGACTGCAACTACGGCAGTCACCACTCCCATTGCTGCCACCACCGTCGTCACCACTCCCACCGCTACTACGAAGAGAAGTCATAGCGGGCAAGCTAGGAGGCGCGCGACCAGTAGGCAGTACGGAGGGAAGGCAGGGCGGCGAGCAGGGAGTAGGGTAGGTCGGGGCGGCGCACGGCAGGGAAGGGCGGCGCGCGGCCAGAGCAGAGGCGGCGCACGGAAAGGCAGGACGGCGCACGGGGCTGCAAAGGGGCAGCGCGCGGGCTGCAAGGGCGGCGCGCGGCCTGTAGGGTGGCGCACAGGCTGCCAGGGTGGCGCACGGGCTGCAGACGGGCGGCTCGCGGACAGGTAGGGCAGGGCGCGGGCTGCAAAGGGCGGCGCGCAGGCAGGCAGGGGCGGTACGCGGCCAGCAGGGCGGCGCGCGGGGCTGCAAGGGGGGGGGGAGCGCGCGGGCTGCAAGGGCCGCACGCGGGCTGCAGAGGGCAGCGCGCTGCCAGCAGAGCGGCGCGCGGGCTGCAGACGGGCGGCGCGCGGGTGGCGTGCGCGGGGCGGCGTGACGCGGGGCAGGCAGGGGTGGCGCGCAGGCAGGCAAGGGCGGCGCACGGGCGACGCGACGGGCTGGGGCAGCCCGCACGGGCAACGCGACAGGCAGGGGCAGGGCGGACGAGCGACGCGACGGGCTGGGGCAGCCCGCACGGGCGACGCGACAGGCATGGGCAGGGCGGACGGGCGACGCGACGGGCTGGGGCAGCCCGCACCGGCGACGCAACGGGCAGCAGGGGCGCGCGGGCAGCGCGACGCGACGGACAGCAGGGGTGCACGGCGCGACGGGCAGCAGGGGGGCGCGACGCGTCGGGCTGCAGGGGCGCGCGACGCGGGGCAGGGCAGGGCGTGCGCGGGGCAGCGCGACGAGGGGCAGGGCAGGGCGTGCGCGGGGCAGCGCAACGCTGGGCAGGGCAGGGCGTGCGCGGGGCAGCGCTACGCGGGGCAGGGCAGGGTGTGCGCGGGGCAGCGCGACGCGGGGCAAGGCAGGGTGTGCGCGGGGCAGCGCAACGCGGGGCAGGGCGTGCACGGGTAGCGTGACGTAAGGCAGGGCAGGGCAGAGCGCGCGTGACGGTGCAGCGCAGGGCATGGCATGGGGTAGGGCGGTAACCGCATTCGGTCACTAGCTAATGGTGGGCCGAAAAAAACGGTCGTACGGACCTAGTGCTCTGAAACCATGTCAGAAACTAAGGAGCAGGAATGATTGTACTGAGTAAGAAAGTGATACAAGTACTAACCCTAATTGGGTTGTACCCCATATAGGCTACCCCACTACAGCCTACACAACACAGAACATAACAGTTTGACATATAACCTTCAGCTAAGATGTTAAAACATGCACCCTACATGCATCAGGTTTCAGCAGCTATGATTGCCTATGGCAAATAATAATTAACCTGTGTATCATGGCGTGCTCCTGCAACACACCAGACAACAAAACACAGGAAAAAACGAAACAGCAGCAACACAGGGCATTTATCGACGACATGGTGTCAAGAATGATCCTAACCTCAAGAATGTGCAGATTCCACAGACATGCCGAGAGGGTGCACTCAGGAAGAGTGCCGAAGGGGTGAAATCGATGCACTCACAACTGTCAACACTCGCCACTATGTGAGAGGATCGCCACCATAGTGTGCAAACAATGGCGACATCGAAAAAACAGCAACGGAACAAGTGGTAAAACCAAACGAGCACGACTATCGTACCTCGCAAAACTCAAGACGCACGTGTTGAGTAGCTCACAGGATCAACCATGCGCCGCACTGCAATTACCGCGTCATAATAAAAAACATCAGGCATGAAACAAACACATTAGGCGCTAAAATAACGAATCCCACGCTTCAATTGGAATCAGATAAGAACAAATAACAGGTACGATCGTCAACACATCGTTCAACGCAAAACGAGACCACCATTAGAATCTCACCACCGCTAGTCGTGGAAGCTGTTTATCGCTCAAGTATGGCGGCTCTCGTACTAGCTGTTCTAGGTGTGTATCATGAGCTGAAGTCGAAGTTAAAAATGACGGGTTGAGTAAGTAGAAGGGTGGATAAGTAGTCTGAAGGTGCTGTGAGAGGAGAAGGAGAAGAAGGTGCTGTCGAAAAGCTTTGATTGGTTCGTGAACTTTCATGTGCCACGTGACCCAACCCATCACTGTAACCCAACCCATCATTGAGCGATGCGATAGCATATTGTTTGGCAGGTAAGAGAGATGTGTATTGGCTAGGCAAAATAGGTTTGAGGTCGAAATACAGTCCCAGCAGGTTTGGAATTCCCATGCGTCACAGGTTCGGCAGATTGTGAGTGGCGACAAATTTGGCAACGCTGTCGATTTTCCCGCCAACGTTGGGGTAACCTCGGGGTACCCCCACAAACTGTAAACCGTTCCGATTGCTAAGGGTGGCGGTCGTCGCTGACGTCGCCCGTGTCTGGGGGTAGGCTATAGGTAACACCGAGGGCACATGGAATTTTGGGATGTCCCTCACCTCCCCGTCGCGTCCCCTCTTCGTCGCCTCCCCGTCGCGTCCCCTCCCCTTCCCCAACCCGTCGCGTCCCCTCCCCTCCGCCGTGCAGTCCGCCAGCTCTGTACGCCAGCCCTGTCACGTCCCCGTACGCCAACACCGTCGCATCCCCGTCCGCCAGCCCCGTCGCCAGCCCCGTCGTGTCCCCTCTCCGTACGCCCTGCAGTCCGCCAGCTTCGGCTGCCACCAGCCCACCAGCAGCAGCTTAGGCTGTCACCAGAACCAGCAACAGCTTAGGTTGCCACCAGAAGCAGCAGCAGCTTAGGCTGCCACCAGATCCAGCAGTAGCTTAGGCTACCACCAGAACCAGCTGCACCTTAGACTACCGCCAGAACCCAGCAACAGATTAGGCTGCCGCCAGGAGCACCAGCACTAGCATAGTCTGCCCCCAGCAGAAACAGCAGCAGCATAGGCTGTAGCCAGCCACTGCTCCTAGCCACCGCGCCTGACCATCTCTAGCGCCTACCATGGCGTGTGCTAGAGTTCTGCAGCAGCAGCAGGGTCAATCGCAAAGACAGCAGCTACAGCACTCCCGGCAGAGGGGACCTGAGGGTCCTAGGAGTACCGGCCGCAACAGCAGCTCAGCCAACAGTGAGCGTGATGTCGGTCCCTGCGGGTACCGGATCCTGACTGGCCGAGGCGCTGGCACTATCTGCTGGAGTCCTGACCACTCTGCGTCCCACTGCTACCGTCGTCTCGACGACCTCCACCGTGAGCGTTATGATCCTCACGCTAGAACACCGCACTGGCCCTCGCGTCTTCGCCAGCGCACTGCTGCACCAGTTGAGTCTCGCGTACCTAGTCTAGGACCTTTCCCGGCTGCACGAGTAGAGACCTGCGTTTCCATCCTTGGTGCGTGTCTAGTTTCCAGCCCAGACGCCTCTGAGGGTCTTTGTGTAGGAGCTGCACATATTCCTTCACCTGCCTTTGTCGCCGGCTCGGGTGCGACCTCACATACTGCACATATTCCTTCACCCTGGACTCTAAAACGTCCAGCTGTTTCTTTCGCGACTGTACTTACCTCACGCCACTAGGTACTCCAGTCATTGTCGCCTTGGCTGACCCCTCCGCGGGACCTGTAGTTGCCTACAGCACCACCACCCTCCCGTGTCCAGCGGCTCCCTCTGGATTTCCGACAGGTTACTACACCCCCTCGTTCTCCAAGAACTTGGTGGGTGTAAGTCACCTCCACGACCTAGGTGTAGTCACTACTTTCCCACTGCGCGAGACTGTTGCCTCCTGCACAGTCGATGCCACTGGGGCCGCTCTGGCCACTTTCCACATGGAACCGGGCTCTGGTCTGTACTCACTACACACTGGGTCCCACCACACTGGGTCAGGTCAGGTTAGATCAGGTCAGGTAGCTATTGTGTCGTGTGACTATCGGTCACTCACCCACCCGTCGGTCATGTAGCACCACCGTCTAGGTCACCCGTCTGGTCTCAGGTCTCCAAGAGTCGTTGCCCCGCTTCCTCGCTCGCATGCACCGTTGTGCACTCCCTGATTTGAGGGTCGGCAGCGCGCTGCCCCTCACTCCTCCTCGTTCCCCCCCCACCACGGCTCCCTTCCAGACCCTGCACTTGGAGGTCTGGGGCCCCTCCCCGGTCATTGACCCACATCAGGAGCGCTACTTTCTGACTGTGGTGGACGACTACTCCCGCTACACCACGGTTTTCCCCTTACGACGGAAGGTCGACGTGCCTACCATCCTCGAGCCGTGGCTATTAGCGAAGGGTGGTGGCCAGGTCTGGTGTGGGCTCTGCCTACACTCGGACTGTGGTGGTGAGTTTTCTTCCACTCACCTAGAGACGTTCTGTTAGGGTTGGGGGATTATCCAGTCTTACACGCTACCGGACTCGCCGCAGCAGAACAGGGTAGCCGAGCGACGCATTGGCCTGGTCATGGAGGTCGGCCGGACCTCCATGTGCCATGCCGGGGCCCCCAGTTCGTGTGGCCTCAGGCATTCCGCTATGCCGCGCACCACCTGAACCTAGTGACGCACGGCCACGAATGATGCCGGTCTCCCTTTGTACAGGTTCTTTGGGCGTAGCAGCTCACTACCGCGTCTGGGGTTCTCTGTCTCACGTTCGCGCCCCTGGCGCGAACAAGTTGTCTGCGCGCACTCGTGCCTGCGTTTTTCTTGACTTCCCTGTGGACGCTTCCGGGTTGTTGTTCTACGACCCAACCACCCACTAGTTCTTCGCTTCTGAGGACGCCTCGTTCGACGAGTCCGTCTGTTACTACAGGAGTCGCCCCCACCGAGGTACTGAGGTCTTTTCCCCCCCGCTGTTCCTCACACTTCAGCCCCCCCCAGTCGCCCCGGTAGCCCCACATTCTTCGCACCCTGCCCCGTCAGGTGTGTCGCACGTCACTCCGCAGTCGTCTCCCTCGCAGCGTCCAGTCTCTATCGTGTCTGGGGTGAGGGAGGTGCAGTTGCAGAGGGTGACGGTTCTGGGGCTGCTGGAGCTTATGGTGTCGGATCTGGGGGTGCAGGGGTTGTGGGCGTGGAGGTCACTCCCGTGAAGGACACGGCAGCCTCGAGTCGGCGGCCTCGCCCCGTGTCACCCCCTAGCTTCCCGTCCGTCCCGCAGTTCCCTCCCTCGTTCTTCTCTGCGGCCGGTTGCTGCGGAGCCTGGGGGTGTTTCTGTGGGAGGTACTGGAGGCACCTGGGGTGTCGGTGGTGGAGGTGCTAGTTTTGGGGGTGCTTGATCCGGAGACACTGGGGCTGTGGCGTCTACACCACGTACTGTACGTTACCTGACCCATGAGCAGCGTCTCCTCTGGTTGGAGAGGGAGGAGCAGGAGCAGTTTGAGAGGGCACAGCAGCAGCAGCAGCAGCAGCAGTCTCAGTCGCAGGGTCAGGAGTGGGTAGAGGAGGAGCCACAGCCACAGCAGGAGAGAGTAGAGGAGTCACAGCCGCACCAGGAGAGAGCAGAGGAGGGGCCACGAGTGCAGCAGCAGGTGCAGTTGTAGCCGCAGCAGGAGAGAGTAGAGGAGGAGTCACGAATACAGCAGCAGGTGCAGTTGTAGCCTCAGCACGAGAGAGTAGAGGAAGAGTCACGACAGGAGCAGGAGAGGGTAGCTCAGGAGTCCCAGTCGCAGCAGAAGGCACAGCTGCAGCCGCAGCACAACAGGGCAAAGGAAGAGCCACAAGAGCAGCAGCACGGGCAGGTGCCATCACAGCAGACGCCACAGGAGGCGGAGCAGCAGCAATTGCGCGAACTGCCCAACCCAGCACCTGCACGCTTGGTTCGTGGTCCCCTGCCATCCCTCCTGTCGCCCCCGTCCAGTCCCTTTCCTCGTCCCAGTAAACTCGTCGTTCTCCCCTCCATCGTGCTGTGTCTCTAGAGCCCCGTCGATCCCGTTACCGTGCTGACGGCCTGTTTCACGTTGTTCTCCGCTCTGGTGCTCCACCTCCTCCTGACCTTCCACAGCCTCCATAATCGTCCCTCACTGTGTTTCACGACCCGTTGTCCAACTACCTCCGTGCCTCTCGACCTGTCGTCTCCCGTGTTCTGTACGCCAAGTGCCACCTCGTGGTCACTCACCCAAGTGCCCCCCCGTTGTCTGTCTCGGCTCTTGTTACCACTGTCGCTGGGTTTGCCTCTTCCCACCGCCTTGACTTCGCCGCTCACCTGGTGAGTGGCCCTGCTCGTTTTCTGTTCTCTCCGGGCGCTCCTGTCTTTCCCTTGGAGGTCCTCGAGGACAGGCAGTTCGAGCTTGGTTTCCTGGCGACCGCTGTTCCTCATATCTGCGCCATGCTACTTGCCCCTGAGGAGGATCCAGACTCCCTTGACATCCCGATCCCTCGCACTCACGCCGAGGCGGTCTCGAAACCCTGGGTTTCGTACTAGGTAGCAGCAGAGGAGGCAGAGATGGCATCTGATAGGTCCACAGGAACCTACGTCGATGACGTCCCACCACCTGGGGCGAACGTACTCAGTTGCATGTGGCTCTACAAGGTGAAGGGGCCGCCTGGATCACCACCGGTGTTCAAGGCGCGCTATGTGGCGAGAGGCTTCAGTCAGCGCGAGGGGTTAGACTTCTTCCAGACCTTCGCCCCCACCTCGAAGATGACCACTCAGCGCGATTACGAGTTGCAATCCTTAGACTTCTCCATAGCGTTTCTTCAGGGGAGCCTGGACGAGAAGATTTTGCTGCGTCGCCCGCCTGGCTTCACTGCTCTTTCCCTCCTAGGACCTAGTGGCAGCTGCGTCGACTGGTTTACGGCCTGCGCCAGGCTCCCCGTGAGTGGCACAACACACTTCGCACGACACTTGACTTCTTTCCGTCGTCTTCTGACCCGTCGCTCTTTGTCCGCCGTGGCTCGACCCCGTTCTTTGTTCTGGTTTACGTTGACGACCTGGTCTTTGCCACTCCTGACAGACGCCCACTGGCCTCCGTGAAGGAGGAACTGCAGAAGAGACACACTTGCACTGACCTTGGTGAGCTGCAACGCCACGTTGGCCTGCAGATCACCATGGACAGGGAAGCTCGCACCATTACACTGACGCAATTGCATATGGTCGAGCAGATCCTCACGCGGTTTCGCTTCCCATTCTCCAAGGTACAGCTCACCCCTCTTGCTGTGGATCATGGGCTCACGGCTCCACCTTCGGACGAGTCATTTGAGTCCAGCGGTCCATATCCTGACTTGGAGGGTTGTCTCTTGTACCTGATGCCCTGTACTCGCCCATACCTAGATTACCCTCTTAGCATCCTGGTGCGCTTTGTTGCGCCTAAGAGACACCGACCTTCCCACTGGTATGCGGCTAAGAGGGTGGCGAAGTATGTGGCGAGAATATCAGGCATGGGACTTGTCCTTGGAGAGAAGCAGCACGCTACAGTCACAGGTTACTCGGACTCGTTGTGGGCCGACGAGGCTGAGTCGCTGAGGTCTACACAGGGTTACTGCCTCAGTCTTGGGACCGGAGCCGTCTCGTGGAGGTCGACTCGGGCATCGTCAGTCTCGAGATCCAGCTGTGAGGCAGATGTGTACGCTGTGGCCATGGCCGCCGAGGAGCTTCTCTGGCTGTCTTTCCTCCTCACCGACCTTGGTGAGCAGCCTCGCTCTCCCCCGGTCTTGTTCGCCGACAACAGAAAAATGTCCTGTTGTGTGAGGAGCCCCGATTGGTTGGGAAGGCGAAGCACATCTAGCTTCGTTACTTCCTTTACGCGAGTTGCAGCAGCGTGGCCAGGCCTGCGTGGTTCGTGTTGTCTCTGATGCCAATACTGCAGATATCTTCACCAAGGCATTGCCGCCTTGTGACCACCACCATTTCTGCACCCAGCTTCTCCTTGTGTCTACAGGCCTCACTTGCTTGCGTAGAGATGCTTTGCATTGTACTCTTGCATCTCTCTATATTTGCTATATATTTCTGCTTGTGGACTGGCCTTGTGGCCCCTTGCTTCTGTTGAGATGCTTGTCTTGTACTCTTGCATCTTCTATATTTGCTATATCCTTGCATGTGGACTGGCCTTGTCGCCCCTTGTTTGTTCTTGGACTGTGTGGTAATCTTGAGATTCACCCCGAGATTTGTTGTCTTCTTGTGAACTGGTCTTGTGACCGTTGCTTGTTCTTGCTGGCTGGTCCTGTGACCCTTGCTTTTAGACCGTGTGTTCCTTTCCACAGGACTACCGTCACCTAGACTATGGGGGTGTGTCATATTATGATTTTTATAGTTTGTGTTTGCTAGTCTACGTGGTGTACATTTGTGTTTAGGATTGGCTAGGGTTGGTAAGAGTTTGCGATATCAACCCGTGTATGCCATTATCGAGCCATTCACTTTTCCTTTACCACGTTGACATGGTCGACCAGCTACAGGTCGACCAGCCCAACTGTCAGCCGACCTCACCAAGTCGGCTTCACCAGGTCAGCATCACCAGGTCGACGCCCTCCTAGGTCGACCTCGCCAGGTCGACCTCCCAGTGTTGAAGTCGGCCGCCGACGTCCCATAGTCGGCGTCTTCTTAGTAGCTCCGTACAGGTCGACCTACTCCGTCGACCAGCTCGCCCAAGTCGGCGTCGCCCACTGCTGCAGGTCGGCTGCACCTCTCACACACCCGAACACGAAGTCAGCTCCGGCCAAGCGAGGACGAGGCCAACACGTAACTCCCGTTGACATCGCACAGCTGCCAGCTCGAAGCTGCGCGCGCGCAGCATGCCGCACGTGCACACTGAAGCAACCGCGCTCACAGCAGCTATAGGTGTGCACGCCCCACCGCCCGCAGCTGCAGCAACCATACACGCAGCCTCTGTAGCACGTGTAGCCCCTGTAGAACGCGCAGCAGCTGCTGCACGCACAATAGCAGCTGCGCCTGCAACAACTACTACAGCCTCTGCTGCACGCGCGGCTACCTTATAAGAGTACAGCGGGTATGCTTGCCCATAATTACTTTATCTTGCATTATCTTGCTAATTTTAATTTTATTATGCTTGCTTAAGCAAAAATTCATATAATCGCCGTTATATTTTTAGTATAACTATCGCGCCGATTTAGGTTGTGTCCACCAAATTCTGTGGAATTTCGGTTATTTCCGCGTGACTTTGCGTGCGCCTTCGGCCGAACTTTTTCTACTGAAATCTTGAAAGTTTTGTTCCTGGCGGTTTCCGATGCACGGAACATTCGCAAAACATCATGGTTACCTGCCTTATATCGTGCCCATTCTAGCCACATAGTTGTATCTATGATTCAATATTTAAAATAATGAACTAGATCCTTCAATCCTCACACATGGTAATCAGAGTACGTTTGCATTTGGCGTTCTTCAACCGCTAAAACCCAGCCTTAAAAAATAACAACCGCGGGGGCGGCGACAATCGCGCCGATTTGGGTACGTAAAACCTGTTCCGCGCGGATTTTTGAACCCCCTCGAAACTGGTTTTGAACAGGCATGTCAGCCATGTAGTGGCAAGGCGAAAACTTCGTACAGGAAATTGCCGTACTTCGTGGCGAACAGAATGCAGAACGCTTCAACGACTCGAGGCGTTGCTCGCGAACCAGTCGACAGTTACCACGGCAGCATCGAAGACAGCAGGCGGCAGCTAGACTGAAATTTCAACCCGCAACAGCGCCACCAGCTACAGTGAATCTTGAAGCAACGCGACCGAGGCTGCCATAGGCGTTTGAGTCTAGCGCGAAAGGGATGCGATGTCCGTAGATTCGTAACGACACTCGAAATATATTTCTAGACCGTTGAATGCATGACCCCAGCACATGACGCGATGCAGATTTTGCTCGCAGTGAATCTATTACGAGGCCAGGCATTGGAGTGGATCTACAGTAGCGAATTCCGAGGTGAAGGGTCGAGGGCGCAGTTTTGGGCAGCCCAAATTCAACGTTTTGAGACGATAAATACTTCCCACATGGTGCGGCAACAAATTCACAAACACCGACAATTCGGCAGCGTGGCGCAGTACGCGCAACAGATTGAGGCGTTTTTAACAGAATCGACGGCTTACCTGAAGGCGAAAAAAAATCAAGCATACAGTGCTGGGCTGAATAAGTCAAGCACACCGACATGTCACCGCGTCGAATTACAGCACCTACATGGACACTGTGTGTGCCGCTGTGTGAAACAAAGAACGAGGAATGGATGAACTAGCAAGCAGGTGGGTACAAGTAGGAAAACCTAAAAGTGTTGTACCCCATATGAACTACCCCACTACAGCCTACACAGACTATAGCATATAAGTTTGACACACCCCCATAGGCAAAGTGGGGGAGAACAAGAGGTCACAGACCAGTCAAGAAAGGCAAAGCAAGCTCAGGGTGGATCACGACGTCACCACGCATTCTGAGCACAAGCAAATGGCCACAAGGCCAGTTCACATGCAGAGTTATATAAAGGAGAACAAGCAATACAGTGATCACAACCTAGCAGGTGTAAGCATGCAGGTATATGTATAGAGATCACAGTACAAGCAAAGTCAAGAAGTAAGCAAGTGAGGCCCAGTGGGCACAAGGCATAGAACAGTACAGAAACGCTGATGATCACAAGGCTGAAGTGCCTTGGTGAAGACATCAGCAGTGTTGTCCCGAGTGGCCACGTAAGCAAGACGAAGCTGACCACGCTGCTGCAACTCTCGAGCAAGGAAGTAGCGCAGAGCGATGTGCTTCGTTCTATGCTCCAGTCTATGCTCCTGACACAAGGCAATCATGGCCTTGTTATCGACGTATAGCACTGGAGGAGAGTGAGCCGGCTCTCCCAGGTCGGTTAGCAGGTAGGTGAGCCAGCGTAACTCCTGTGCAGCCATGGCCCCTGCGTAGATCTCAGCCTCACAACTGGAGCTGGGAACAGAAGACGAGCGGGTAGACCGCCAAGAGACAGAGCCGGAGCCAAGGTTGAAAGTGTAACCTTGTGACGACCGGTGCGTAGCCAAGTCGTCAGCTTAGGAAGCGTCTGCGTGACCAGTGAGGACAACTCGAGCCCGTCCTCCAAGCACGAGTCCCATGCCCGACGTACTGCACAAGTAGCGCAACACCCTCTTAGCGGCATCCATGTGCTCCTTCCTGTGTCTCCCAGGAGCAACATAGCGTGCCAGGATGCTAAGAGTGTATGCCAGGTCAGGTCGAGTGCAGGTCATCAGGCACATGAGGCAGCCCACAAGCTCTGGATACGGGCCACTCGGCTCTACGGACTCATCCGAAGGCAGAGCTGAAAGCGAGTGGCGAGTAGGCAGAGAAGTGGGCTGTGGCGAGGAGTACGTGAAGCCGAAGCGCTGAAGGACCTGCTGCACCATGTGTGACTAAGTCAAAGTAATGGTGCGCTGTGCTCTGTCTCGGGTGATCCGCAAGCCAAGATAGCTGCGCAGCTCACCCAGGTCTGTGCACGTGTGTCTCTTCTGCAGCTCCGACTTCACGTGGGCAAGTCCCTCAGTGTCAGAAGTAGCAAAGACCAAGTCGTCAACGTACACGAGGACGTAGAACGGCGGTAGAGAGGTGTCGGTGCGTAGAAACAGCGACGGATCAGCAGTGGAAGGAGCAAAGCCAGGAGCTGCAAGGGTCATCCTCAGTGTGTCGTGCCACTGACGGGGCGCCTGGCGGAGACCGTAGACTGGCCGCCGAAGGCTCCACTGGGTACCAACAGGGAACGACCCAGTGAAGCCAGGTGGGCGGCGCAGCCAGATCTCCTCGTGCAGGCTGCCCTGTAGGAAGGCTGTTCTGAAGTCAAGAGAGTGAAGCTCGTAGTCACGCTGAGCGGCGACGAGCAGCAGTACCCCAGGAGTGGTCATCTTCGGGGTAGGGGAGAAGGTCTGGAAGAAGTCAACTCCCTCTCGCTGACTGAAGCCTCATGCAACATAACGCGCCTTGAAGACAGGCGGAGAACCCGATGGCCGCTTCACCCTGAAAATCCACATGCCACTGACGATGTTCGCCCCAGGCGGGGGAACCTCGTCGACGTAGGTGACTGTGGACTTCTAGGAAGCCATCTCTGCATCCATGGCTGTCTGCCACTGAGAGGAGTAGGGACCCTCTATCGCCTCTGCGTAAGAGCGCGGGGTCGGGATGTCAAGTGCATCCGGGTCTCCCTCAGGGGCAATCAGCATGGACACGAGATGAGGTAAAGCAGCGGCAAGGCACTCAAACTCCTTCTGCCTGTCCTCAAGGACGTCCGTGCCAAGAGCACACTCACCCCCGACGGACGGAGGACAGACAGACTCAGACTCAGACTTAGCACCAGGCTAGCAGCGTAGTCTAGACAAAAAGGCGGCAGCAAAGTCAACAAGCTCAGCAACTAGGGCATACGCAGCAGTGGACTCAAACGACGGATCAGTGACAACAGTGGCCAGGAGACGCGTGACAGTAGGACTAGCAGCACGAAGGGAGTCAGACTCCGGGTCCGGACCGTCAGCAAGGGAGGACGCAGGGGGAGACGGCAGAGGGACACGCTGTGGAGCAGTGGACGGACGAAGTGCCATCTGGTGCGTGCCTGGGACAGGAGGAGGACGCGGACGCGGAACACGATGACCAGTGCGAACAGCGCGAACAGGCGACGCAGGACGAGACTCAGGCGACGCAGGACGAGACTCAGGCTCACGACGCTCCGTAAGACCTCTAGTCGGCCCAGTGTAAGGAGAGGGACCAGGCAGAGGAGAGGCTGGTTGTAGCTGCGACGGCGACTGGGCAGGCTGTGGACACAGTAAGGGAAGAGTGGGACCAGTAGAAGGCGAAAGGCCAAGAACCTGCTGAAGGAGTGGAACGAAGTACGGCCGCGGCCGCGCAGCACCTCCAGAACCAGCAGAGACAGCACCAGTACCCCCAGCTCCAGGGTCTCCAGCTCCAACTCCCGCAGCACCACCAGCTCCAGCACCTCCAGCAGCTCCAGCAGCACCTCCACGAGCAACAGCTCCAGCGCCGCCAGCTCCAACCCCCGCAGCACCACCAGCTCCAGCACCTCCAGCAGCACCAGCTCCAGCAACAACTCCAGTAGTAACATTACTAGTGCCTCCAGCGCCAACTCCGGCAGCACCACCAGTCTCAGCAGCTCCAGTACCTCCAGTACGAGCACCTCCGGGACCAGCGGCTCCAGCACCTCCAGTAGCACCAGCACCAGCAGTACCTCCAGCAGCTCCAGCTCCGGCAGCACCTCCAGCTCCAGCAGCTCCAGCTCCTCCAGCAGCTCCAGCTCCTCCAGCAGCTCCAGCACCAGCAGTACCTCCAGCAGCTCAAGCTCCAGCAGCACCTGCACCAGCAGCACCTCGCTGGCGTCTCCAGCGGCGAGCAAACCACTCTCGCAGCTGCGGTGGAGAGAGAGGCTCCCCCCGAGACGAGGCACCTGCAGGAACTCCAGCAGACTCAGCACCCCCAGTCTCAGCAACCGCAGGCGCAGCACCTCCAAGCTCAGCACCCCCAGGCTCAGCACCCCCAGGCTCCGCACCCTCAAACTAAGCAACCCCAGGCTCAGCAACCCCAGGCTCCGCACCCTCAGGCTCAGCACCCCCAAGCTCCGCACCCTCAGACTCAGCAACCCCAGGCTCAGCACCCCCAGACTCCACACGCTCAGGCTCAGCACCCCCAGGCTCAGCACCCCAAGGCTCCGCACGCTCAGGCTCAGCACCCCCAGCAGCACCACCCCCAGTAGCAGCACCAGAGTCAACCGCTACCTCGACAGGCTCGACAGCGTCTACCTGGGACACACCTGAGGGAGCAGGACCCTGAGGGGGAGGGGGTCTACCGGAGGAGGACCTGGTGCAAGGAAGAGCGGCGGGGGGGGGAGAGAGGCAGTGCGGTAGGGGAAGAGACGGTAAAAGGGAACCGACTCGTCGAACGTGACGTCCAGAGAGGGCAGGACACGACGCGAGGTGGGGTGGTAAAACTACCAGCCAGGCGCGTCAGGGACAAAGTTAAGGAAGACGAAAGGAATAGCACAGGCGGAGAGCTTGTCCGCGGTAGTATCGCGGACAAAGGCACGAGAACCCCAGACCCGAAACACGGACGCATCGCCAACCTTCCCCGTCCAACGCAGTGTGGGCGAGGTCTCCGGCAAGGAGACACGGGGCCAGAGGTTGAGCTGATGCGCAGCGTACCGGACCGCAAATGGCCACAGAAAATGGGGGGCAGCCGCATGGACCATGGAGGTACGAGCGACCTCCATGACTAATCCAATGCGGCGCTCAGCAATCCTATTCTGCTGCGGTGAGGCCGGGAGCGTGAACGTCTGGCGAATGCCCTTCCCACGACAAAAGTCCCGCAGGAAGTCAGAGGCAAACTCACCGCCTCTGTCAGAGTGCAGACGCAGGACGGGAAAGTCCGTCCCGAACCGCTCGCGGAGCTGGAGACGGGCAGCGCGGATCCAAGGGATCAAAACATCAGGGACCTCACCCTTGGTGCGCAAGGGGAAGACCGTGGTGTAACGCGTGTAGTCGTCAACAACCAGCAAAAAGTACCGCTCGCGGTCCTGTCCACGGACGCGGGCTGGGCCCCACACGTCCATGTGTAGGGACTGCAGGGGAGCAGTCGTCGGGGGAAACGAGGAGGAGTGAGGAGCAACGCACTGCCGCCCCTCGACACAAGGAAGACAGGGAGGAGCAGGCGAGGGAGGGAGGGGAGGGAGAACCCTGGGAAGACCAGAGACAAGGACACGGCGGTGCATGCCACGAAGGCGCTGCACCGAGGGGTGACCAAGACGGTGGTGCCAGAGGACGGTCTGGTGCGACAAAGCGCGATACGAGCAGGGGGCCACTAGCTGACCTGACGCAAACGCAGACGCAGACGCAGCTACCTGAGGGGACACAGTAGTCAGTGTGTACAGACTCGAGCCACGAGCTCGGGTGAACGTGGCCAGGTGCCGACCCGTCCGGGAGAACGTACAGTGGGTCACACGCTGACCTCCAGGAGTGAACTGGTCAACCCACTCATCCTGGAGGGCAGCTCCACTCACCAAGTTCGTAGAGAACGAGGGGAGGTGGAGACCCGACAGTGAGCCAGATGGGACAGCCGGACACGGCAGGACCGTGGAGGAGTGCGCAAGGACGGGGCCCCCAGGGGGGTCCGCCAGGGAGACTGCAACTGGCCGACTGAGCGGCGTGAGTGTGGTGCTGTCGCGAAAGAAAGAGCGAGACGCACCTGAGTCAAGTGTGAAGGTGTGCAAGGCCTCAGCAGGTGCAGTACCAGAGAGAGCAGACTCACCAGCACCTGGAGCAGCAGACTCACTAGCACCTAGAGCAGAAGCCTCACCAGCACCTAGAGCAGCAGCCTCACCAGCACCTAGAGCAGTGGACTCTATACCTGGGTCGGGCGGCACACACTGGAAACAGTCACCCTCAGCACTAATAGTCACAGCATACATGGCAGCAAGGATAGAATCATAGTCAAGAGCAAAGATATCAACATTCTGCCTAAGCAGATCAGCCCAGCTAGGGAGCTCAGCGGCGTCAGGAAACTGTGCGCGCCAGGCGTCAGACAGGCGACCGAAACAGCGCTGCGACGTGTGTGGCCCTCCGCACGTCTCCCCACGGCGCCCGCCGGTGCGGAGAACGTAAGTGCAGGAACCAGCACCCCCAGACCTGTCAAACATTATATGTTTATATTGTGTAGGCTATAGTGGGTTTAGCCTTAGGGGGTACAACTTTGCTAGGGTATCCCCATCATTCCTAGTTTCATCATTCTCGTTCTATTCTAGATTCTAACATGGTATCACGAGCCTAGGTTGCTACCTAGGACCGCTTTCTACTACGGGCCCACTATTCCGCTAGAAGCGCCCTCGTGCGCCCTACCTTACGTGCGCCCTCGTGCGCCTTTCTCTGCTCGTGCGCCCTCGTGCGCCCTCGTGCGCCCTCGTGCGCCTTTCTCTGCTCGTGCGCCCTCGCGCGCCCCGCCCTTCGGTCTGCCCGAGTGCCGTCCTGTAGCCCTCGCGCTGCCTCCTGCAAGCTAGTACGGCCCTCGAGCCGCCCCTCCAGGTCCGTCAGGCCCCCGAGCCGCCTCTGCAGACCCGTCAGGCCCCCCCCGAGCCGCCTTTGCAGGCCCGTCAGGCCCGAGAGCCGCCCCTACAGACCCGTCAGGCCCGCGCGCAGCCTCTGCCCGACCGCGCGCCGCCCCTGCAGGCTCTCGCCGCCCGCTGCGTCGCCCTACCCGCGGCGTCGCCGCCTGCCCGCGGCGTCGCCACCTGTCCGCGGCGTCGCCACCTGCCCACGGCGTCGCCACCTGCCCGCCGCGTCGCCCTGCCCGCGGCGTCGTCACCTGCTCGCCGCGTCGCCCTGCCCGCGGCGTCGCCACCTGCCCGCCGCGTCGCCCTGCCCGCGGCGTCGTCACCTGCTCGCCGCGTCGCCCTGCCCGCGGCGTCGCCACCTGCCCGCCGCGTCACCCTGCCCGCGGCGTCGTCACCTGCCCGCGGCGTCGCCCCTGCTCGCCGCGTCGCCCTGCCCGCGGCGTCGCCACCTGCCCACCGCGTCGCCCTGCCCACCGCGTCGCCCTGCCCACGGCGTCGCCCCTGCCCGCCGCGTCGCCCTGCCCGCCGCGTCGCCCCTGCCCGCGCGTCGCCCCTGCCCGCTGAGTCGCCCTGACCTAACCCGTGCCTGTCCTCTGGAGCAGCCGCCCCTGCAGCAGCCGCCCCTGGCTCCTGGAGCAGCCGCCCCTGCAGCAGCCACCCCTGGCCACTAGAGCAGCCGGCCACTGGAGCAGCCGCCACTGCAGGAGCCGCCCCTCGCCCCTGGAGCAGCCGCCCCTGCAGCAGCCGCCCCTGGCCACTAGAGCAGCCGCCCCTGGAGCAGCTGCCACTGCAGGAGTCGCTCCTGGCCCCTGGAACAGCCGCCCCTGGAGCAGCCGCCCCTGGAGCGGCCGCTGTGGCGGCCCCGCAGTCGCCCCGCTCGTACGCCTGCCCTTCCCACCACTGGTGAGCACTGCCCTGCCCGTACTACTACTGCTGTTACTGCTGCTGCTACTGCTTCTACTACTGCTCCTGGCGTGGCCAGATGCAGCTCCAGGGCCGTCCGCGTGTGTCTCTCACGCCCCAGCAGCTTCCTGAGTGGTACGCCAGTTGGGGTTGTCGGGGTGGCAGTAGTGGGAGTCGTCCTGGAGTGGGTAGTTCGGGAGTTTCTTGTAGTGGCCCGGTGCAGCAGCCGCGTCGTCTACGCGAGGCTCTTTCGCCCCAGCAGCTTCGTGAGTGGTACGCTCAGAGTAGAGGGTCACTGAGTACTGCTCGCTGCCCGTACGTCATTCGCACAGGTGTCCGGACTGGTCAGCCTTGCGGGACACGTGGTCACACAGAGTCCCACTGCTTCGCCCGTCTGGGCGACGTTTGGCGTACAGAGCTTGGCGATGACGGTGAGCTCCCCGACTGGGTGGAGCTTCTTAGGCAGAGGGTAGATATCTTTGCTCTTGACTATGATGCTATCCTCACTGCCATGTATGCATTGTCTACTAGTGCTGAGAGTGCCTGTCACCTGTGTGTGCCGCCTGACCCCGGTATCCAGTCTACTGCTCTAGGTACTGGTGAGGCTGCCGCTCTAGGTGCTAGAGTGTCTGTTGCCCCAGGTGCTGGTGAGGCTGCTGCTCTAGGTACTCGTGAGTCTGCCCCCCCTGGTACTGAGTCTACTGAGGCACTGCACACCTTCACACTGGACTCAGGTGCTTCTCGCTGTTTCTTTCGTGACCGCACTGCCCTTGAGCAGCTTGCTCGGCCAGTTGCTGTCTCCCTTGCTGACCCCTCTGGGGGTCCCGTCATTGCGACCTCCTCCACTGTCCTTCCTTGTCCTGCGGTTCCGTCGGGCACACTGTCAGGTCTCCACCTCCCCTCGTTCTCTACGAACTTGGTGGCGGGTTGTGCGCTCCAGGACGGGGGTGTCCACCAGTACACCCCTGCCTACGAGCGCGTGACACACTGCACGTGTGCTCGGACGGGCCGTCACCTGGCTACCTTCACTCGGCAGCCGGGGTCGGACCTGTACACACTGACCACTGAGTCCCCTCAGGTAGCTGCGTCTGCGTCTGCTTCAGGTCAGCTGTCTGCCCCCTGCTCGTGTCGCTCTCTAGCACACGAGACCGTCCTCTGGCACCACCGCCTTGGTCACCCGTCAGTGCAGCGCCTTCGTGCCATGCACAAACAGTACCTTGTCTCTGGTCTTCCCCGGGTACTCCCTCCCCTCCCACCCTCGCCTGCTCCTCCCTGTCTTCCTTGTGTTGAGGGGCGGCAGCGCGCCGCTCCTCACTCCTCCTCGTTTCCCCCGACGACTGCTCCCTTGCAGACGCTCCACATGGACGTGTGGGGCCCAGCCCGCGTCCGTGGACAGGGTCAGGAGAGGTACTTCCTGATCGTTGTTGACGACTACTCGCGCTACACCACGGTCTTCCCCTTGCGCACCAAGGGTGAGGTCCCTGATGTTTTGATCCCTTGGATCCGCGCTTCTCGTCTCCAGCTCAGCGAGCGGTTCCACTCAGACTTTCCTGTCTTGCGTCTGCACTCTGACAGAGGTGGTGAGTTCTCCTCCAACCTCTTGGCAGCCTATTGTACGGAGCACGGCATCCGCCAGTCGTTCACGCTTCCGGCCTCTCCACAGCAGAATGGGGTTGCTGAGCGCCGCATTGGCTTGGTCATGGAGGTCGCTCGTACCTCCTTGATCCATGCGGCTGCCCCCCACTTTCTGTGGTCGTTTGCGGTCCGGTACGCTGCGCATCAGCTCAACCTCTGGCCCCGTGTCTCCTTGCCGGAGACCTCGCCCACACTGCTGTGGACGGGGGAGGTTGGCGATGCGTCGCGTTTCCGGGTCTGGGGATCTCGAGCTTTTGTCCGCGATACGTCCGCGGACAAGCTCTCCTTCCGCGCTGTTCCTTGTGTCTTCCTTGGCTTTGTCCCGGACGCGTCTGGTTGGCAGTTTTACCACGCCACCTCGCGCCGTGTCCTGCCCTCTCAGGATGTCACTTTTGACGAGTCGGTGCCCTACTACCGCCTCTTCCCCTACCGCACTGCCCCGCTCCCCCCCCGCCTCTCTTCCTCGCGCCAGGTGCTGCTGTGGTAGACCCCCTCCCCCCTCAGGGTACCGCTCCCTCAGGTGTGTCCCAGGTAGACCCGGTTGAGCCTGTCGAGGTAGCTGTCGACTCTCGTCCTGCTAGGGGTGCTGAGCCTGAGCGTGCGGAGCCTTGGGGTGCGGAGCCTGGGGGTGCGGAGCCTGGGGTTGCGGAGTCTGGGGGTGCTGAGCCTGGGGGTGCGGAGCCTGCGGGTGCTGAGTCTGGGGGTGCTGAGTCTGGAGGTGCTGAGCCTGGGAGTGCTACACCTGGAGGAGCTCTCTCCTCACACCAGCTGCGTGAGTGGTACTTACAGTACTGCAGCCTCAGGAGAGGTGCTTCTGGAGCTAGGAGTGCTGCTGGAGCTGGTGCTAGTGCTTCCCCTCCTAGGCGGGAGCTGCCCTCTCCCCAGCGGCTCCGAGAGTGGTACGCTCGGCGCTGCAGTCTCCGGAGTGGCGCTCCTAGTGTCGCGGACCTTGATGCTGGAGGTGCTGCTGCTACTGGCGGTGCGGCTGGCGCTACTGGAGGTGCTGCTGGTGCTGGAGCTGCTGGAGGTGCTGCTGCTGGCGGTGCTGCTGGCGCTGCTGGAGGCACTGTTGGTACTGGAGCTGTTGGAGCTGCTGGAGGTGCTGCTGCTACTGGTGGTGCTGCTGGTGCTGCTGGAGCTGCAGGAGGTGCTGCTGGTGCTGGTGCTGCTGGAGCTGCTGGAGGTGCTGCTACTACTGGAGGTGCTGCTGGTGCTGCTGACGCTGCTGGAGGTACTGCTGGTGCTGGTGGTGCTGCTGGTGCTGCTGGAGCTGCTGGAGGTGCTGCTGGTGCTAGGGCTGCTGGAGCTGCTGGAGGTGCTGCTACTACTGGAGGTGCTGCTGGTGCTGCGGACCCTGGCTTTGGAGCTGCTGCTGGTGCTGCGGACCCGGGCGTTGGAGCTGCTGCTGGTGCTGCGGACCCTGGAGTTGGAGCTGCTGCTGGTGCTGGAGGTGCTGGCGCTGCTGGAGCTACTGGTGGTCCTGCGGGCGCTGTAGCTGGAGACCCTGGAGCTGAGCCTAGTGGTGGTCTCTCTGCTGGTTCTGGCGGTGCTACGTGGCCGCAGCCGTTCTTCGTTCCACTCCTTCAGCAGGTTCTTGGTCAGTCACCTCCTCCCTGTCCTGCTCCCTCCTTAGAGTGTCTTCCGACAGTCCAGTCGCAGTCACAGTTACCTCCTGCCTTACCACTCCCTGGTCCTTCTCCTTACACTAGTCCGACTGGAGGTCTTACAGAGCGTCGTGAGCCTGAGTCTCGTCCTGCGTCGCCCGAGTCTCATCGTGCGTCGCCTGTTCGTGCTGCTCACACTGGTCGTCGTGTCCCTCGTCAGCGTCCTCCTGCTGTCCCAGGCACTCACCAGATGGCGCTTCGTCCTTCCTCTGCTCCTCAGCGCGTCCCCCTGCCGTCTCCTCCTGCGTCCTCTCTTCCTGCTCTTGCTGACCCGGAGTCTGACTCCCTTCGTGCTGCCAGTCCTACTGTCACGCGTCTCCTCGCCACTGTTGTCACTGACCCTTCCTTTGAGTCCTCTGCTGCGTCTGCTCTAGTCGCTGAGTTAGTTGACTTTGCTGCCGCTTGTCGTCTCGACTACGCCGCTAGCCTTGTCGCTGAGTCTGAGTCTGAGTCTGTCTGTCCTCCGTCCGTCGGGGGTGAGTGTGCTCTTGGCACGGACGTCCTTCAGGACAGGCAGGAGGAGTTTGAGTGCTTTGCCGCTGCTTTACCTCATCTCGTGTCCATGCTGGTTGCCCCTGAGGGAGACCCGGATGCTCCAGACATCCCGACCCCGCGCTCTTACGCTGAGGCGATCGCGGGTGAGTACTCCTCTCAGTGGCAGACAGCCATGGACGCAGAGATGGCCTCCTGGAAGTCCACAGGCACCTACGTCGACGAGGTTCCCCCACCTGGGGCGAACATCGTCAGTGGCATGTGGATTTTCAGGGTGAAGCGGCCGCCGGGTTCTCCGCCTGTCTTCAAGGCGCGTTACGTTGCACGAGGCTTCAGTTAGCGAGAGGGAGTTGACTTCTTCCAGACCTTCTCCCCGACCCCGAAGATGACCACTCTTCGGGTTCTGCTGCACGTCGCCGCTCAGCGTGACTACGAGCTCCACTCTCTTGACTTCAGCACTGCTTTCCTACAGGGCAGCCTGCACGAGGAGATCTGGCTGCGCCGCCCACCTGGCTTGACTGGGTCGTTCCCTCCTGGTACCCAGTGGAGCCTCGGGCGGCCAGTCTACGGTCTCCGCCAGGCGCCGCGTGAGTGGCACGACACACTGAGGACTACACTTGCTGCTCTTGGGTTCGCTCCTTCTACTGCTGACCCGTCGCTGTTTCTACGCACCGACACTTCGCTGCCGCCGTTCTACATCCTCGTGTACATCAACGACTTGGTCTTTGCCACTGCTGACACTGCGGCACTCGCCCACGTCAAGTCGGAGCTGCAGAAGAGACACACGTGCACAGACCTGGGTGAACTGACAAGCTATCTTGGCTTGCGGATCACCCGGGACAGAGCACGGCGCACCATCACCTTGACTCAGTCACACATGGTGCAGCAGGTCCTTCAGCGCTTCCGCTTCACGTACTCCTCGCCTCAGGCCACTCCTCTGCCTACCGGTCACTCGCTCTCAGCTCTGCCTTCGGATGAGTCCGTAGAGCCGAGTGGCCCGTATCCAGAGCTTGTGGGCTGCCTCATGTACCTGATGACCTGCACTCGACCTGACCTTGCATACCCTCTTAGCATCCTTGCACGCTATGTCGCTCCTGGCCGTCACCGGAAGGAGCACGTGGATGCCGCTAAGAGGGTGTTGCGCTACTTGTGCAGTACGTCGGGCATGGGGCTAGTGCTTGGAGGACGAGACCGAGTTGTACTCACTGGGCACTCAGACGCTTCTTGGGCTGATGACCAGGCTACTCAGCGGTCGTCTCAGGGTTACACCTTCAGCCTTGGCTCTGGTTCAGTTTCTTGGCGTTCTACACGCTCGTCTTCTGTTCTCAGCTCCAGTTGTGAGGCTGAGATCTACGCCACAGCCATGGCTGCACAGGAGTTACGCTGGCTCACCTACCTGCTGACCGACTTGGGAGAGCGGCCTCGTTCTCCTCCAGTGCTGTACGTCGACAACAAGGCTGCCATTGCCTTGTGTGAGGAGCACAGACTGGAGCACAGAACGAAGCATATCGCTCTGCGCTACTTCCTTGCTCGAGAGCTGCAGCAGCGCGGTCAGCTTCGTCTGCGTTACATGGCCACTCGGGCCAACACTGCTGATGTGTTCACCAAGGCGCTTCAGCCTTGTGACCATCAGCGCTTCTGTACTGTTCTAGGCCTTGTGCCTACTGGTCCTCACTTGCTTACTTCTTGACTCTGCTTGTACTGTGATCTCTATATATATACCTGCATGCCTGCTCTTGCTAGGTTGTGATCACTGTATCTCTTGTTATATTATCAACCTGCATGTGAACTTGCTAGGTTGTGACCACTTGCTTGTGCTCAGAATTTGTGTGGTTTCCCTGAGATCCACCCTGAGCTTGCTTTGCTTTGTCTGGACTTGTGACCATCTGGTTGTCTCCCACTTAGCCTATGGGGGTGTGTCAAACATTATATGTTTATATTGTGTAGGCTATAGTGGGTTTAGCCTTAGGGGGTACAACTTTACTAGGGTTGCCTACTTGTATCCCCATCATTCCTAGTTTCATCATTCTCGTTCTATTCTAGATTCTAACAAGACCTCCCACGCCCAGCGTACCACTCACGAAGCTGCTGGGGCGACGGGGTCTCGCGGGAACGCGGCTGCTGCTGGCGCTGGCTACCGCCAAAGCCTCCATGCTTCGCAGCTCCACCCCGACCAGCACCACCGCCGCCGCCACTTCCACCGCCGCCGCTGCTGCCTCCACCGCCGCTGCCTCAACCACCGCTACCGCTGCCTCCACCACCTCCACCGCCGCCACCGACGCCCCCACTCCCGCCACCACCCTTTCCTCCACCCCCACCCCCTCTGCCTCCTCCACCGCCACCACCGCCGCCCCCGCCGGTCCCTCCACCACCCTTGCCCCCCTTGCCCTTGCTGCTGCGGCGCCTCCCACTAGGAGCAGACGCAGCCCCGACCTCCTCGGTGCCAAGGAGGTCGACAGCAGCAGCAGAAGCAACAGAGGGCAGAAGGGGAACGGGGGAACACCCCTCAGAGAACGGGGCGCGGGGGTCGCCACGAGAAGCACCTACAGCAACTATACTTTTCTCAGCTGCAGTGAGGCGCTCCTCTAGCAGGTCGACGGCGAGCTCAGTGGGGCAAAGGGAGAGAAAGTGGTCCCTGGCTGAGGAAAGGGAGTCAGGGAGACGGGTGACTAGGTAGAAGAGGGTGATGTACATGGGGGGGGGGGGGTTCTTGGCGCAGAACTCGGAGGGAAGCGCAGCGCGGTAGCGGGCGTCACTAGTGCGGAGGTGAGTAATGAGGTCAGCGACTGTGGCAAAGACGGCTAGGTCAGGGAACAGGTACGGTAGCATGAGGCGGCTGAGGGTAGCAGTGGCAGGGGAGGAGTAGCGCGCTACGACAGCGTCATACAAAAACTTAGCAGTCTTGTACTGGCCAAAGTGCGCGCGCTCAGTAGAAGGCAGGTGACTACGAACAGCAAGGCGAGCAACAGCGTCACGAGTAGTCCACTGCGAGTGAACTGTACTGTCAGCATCGGCAGCAGGTGCAGCAGAGACGCCTGACGTGAGATCAAAAAGCGAGACTCCGTCTTTGCTATCGCACTGAAGAAACAGCTGCAGATCATCTACCCAGACATTGAAGTCAACTGCACGTCCCTCAGCATCGAAGGTAAGAACCGTAGGGCTAGCCATGGCGGCAGTAGCAGCAGTGGCAGCAGTAGCAGCAGTAGTGGCAGAAAGAGCAGTAGCAGCAGGAGCAGCGCGGGCAGGGCAGCGCGGCTCAGTAGGGCAGTGCGGCGCGGCTCGGTAGGGCGGCGCGGCTCGGCTGGGTGGCATGGCTCGGCGTAGCGGCACGGCTCGGCTGGGCGGCGCGGCTCGGCCGGCAGGCAGGCGCGGGTAGCGCGCGTAGGGCAGGTGCTCACCAGGGGCGAGCAGGGCAGGCGCGACGACGGCGACGGCGGCGGCCGCGACGGCGGCTGCAGACGCGACGGCGGCAGGGCAGGGCCGCGACGGGTGCTGCAGGCGCGGCGGCGGCTGCAGGGCAGGACCGCTACGGCGGGGCCACGACGGCGGCAGCAGGCACGACGGCGGAGACGGCAGGGCCGCGACGGCGGCTGCAGGTCAGGGGCCGCGACGGCGGCTGCAGGTCAGGGGCCGCGACGGCAGCTGCAGGTCAGGGGCCGCGACGTGGGGCGGCAGGGTAGGGCCGCAACGGGCGGCTGAGGTAGGCCGCGACGTGGGGCGGCAGGGCAGGGCCGCGACAGCGGGTAGGGTAGGGCCGCGACGGGCAGCAGGGCAGGGCAGGCGCGCGACAACGGCTGCAGGGAGGGCAGGCACGCGACGACGCGTAGGGCAGGGCCGCGACAGCAGGGCCGCAACGGTAGGGCCGCGACGGCAGGGCCTCGACGGTAGGGCAGGCGCTCGACGGCGCACAGCAGGGCAGGCGCTCGACGGCGCACAGCAGGGCAGGCGCAAGGGCGCAGGTGAGGCAGGCGCGAGGCGCGCGACGGGGCAGGCAGGCGCGGCAGCGCGCTTCGGGCAGGGCAGGAAAAAAAATCGTGGTGGGCCCTTAAAAATTCGTTCCCACTAGGAAACCTGCTCAGAAACCATGTGAAACAAAGAACGAGGAATGGATGAACTAGCAAGCAGGTGGGTACAAGTAGGAAAACCTAAAAGTGTTGTACCCCATATGAACTACCCCACTACAGCCTACACAGACTATAGCATATAAGTTTGACACGCTGAACGGTTCGACGCGTTGACCAGGGTCAACATGAAACACGACACAGCATGCCGAACAAGAATTTCAGCACAGAGCGATCGGCACCCCCCACGACTCGAAGCAGGAATTGCTTACCCGGTGGATATCGAAAGTCGACGTGAAGCAGCGGCCGGCGAAATCGGAAACGTGCGAGTTTTGTGGTGCATCAGGGCATCGGATTTTGTCATGCTGGAAAATGAAAAAAGCACGTGCGGAGTTGCAGGGCAGCAACAGTGCAGCACCCCTGAAGTAAAAAAACGAGAAACGCCAGTAGCTGGCGATCGGGAAAATATTAGGAAATAAAAAAGAGAAGGCAACGTCGTGGCGGCTTCGGAGATGGCAAAAAAAAAGGAGAAAATGATGGTGCGAATCTAAAACGTCATGATCCGCCGGCACCATAGAAATTGATTGAGACGAAAGGAGAATCTATGAAATAAGACTCTACACCAACCGGAAAGCTCCAGCCGAATACCCACGAAAGTGAGAATTCGTTTAAGGTTGTCAAAACATATTTGTATGTTCTTAGTTCTGCTAGGCTACAGTAAGAAGCTCAGTATATAGTACAACCTTAGTTAGGGTTTCATACTTGTATCACCTTGCCTGCTAGTCATTCCTCATTCCTGCACAGTTGATTGTGACATGGTATTCAGAGTAGGAAACCTGTTAGATTTTTAGGGCCCACCGATCGTTCCCCTAGTTCCTGCCCGAAGCGCCCTTGCGCAGTCTGGCCCTCTCGCACAGTGTCACGCTGCCCTGCAGCTACTCGCACTTCCTGCCCTAGTGCGCTGCCCTGCTGTCACGTGCGCCCCTGCTGCCCGCGAGCAGCTCCTGCCCCGCGCGCGCCTGCTGCCCGCGAGCAGCCCCTGCCCCGAGCACCCCTGCCCCGCGCGCCACTGCTGCCCGCAAACAGCCCCTGCCCCGAGCGCCCCTGCTGCCCGCGAGCAGCCCCTGCCCCGTGCGCCACTGCTGCCCGCGAGCAGCCCCTGCCCCGAGCGCCCCTGCTGCCCGCGAGCAGCCCCTGCCCCGCGCGCCCCTTCTGCCCGCGAGCCCTAAACGCGCCAGCGCGCCCCGCAGCCCAGCACGGCAGCGCGCCCCGCTGCTAAGCACGCCAGCGCGCCCCGCAGCCTAGCGCACCAGTGCGCCCCGCAGCCCAGCGCGCCAGCGCGCCCCGCAGCACAGCGCGCCAGCGCGCCCCACTGCGAAACGCGCCAGCGCGCCCCGCTGCTAAGCGCGAGAGCGCGCCCCGCAACCCTAAATAATAAAAACAATAAAAAAAAAAAACAAAAAGCTCCAGCGCGCCCTGCTGCCCAGCGCGCTGCTGCTGCACACGCTGCTACTTCTGCGCCCTGCCGAGCAGCGCTGCCCAGCCCGGGCCGCGCCGCTCTGCCCGAGCCGCACTGCCCTGCCTCTGCTGAGCTGCACTGTCCTACTGCTGCTTCTACTGCTACTACTACTGCTGCTGCTGCTCGTGCTGCCAGTGCTGGCACTACTGGTGTTACTGCGCCGCTACTATTGATTGCTACTGCCTGTCATGGCCACTATCACAGTCGTCGCAGCGGCTAGGGGTGAACAGAAGCGGCCACTGCCTCTCCCGGACAACCCCACCCCTCAGCAGCTTCGGGGCTGGGTTTTTCAGTGATGCCGTCCTGGTGGTGGAGGTTATCGTTGTGTGAAGGCTGCTGCTATTGGTGCTAGTGAGTCTGCTACCACTCCAGGTGCTAGTGAGTCTGCTGCCGCTCTAGGTGCTAGTGTCGCTGTGGCCATAGGTGCTAGTGAGTCTGCTGCCTCCGAGGCCTTGCACACTTTCACACTTGACTCAGGCGCGTCACGTTGCTTCTTTCGTGACTGCACCACACTTACACCACTTGCTGCACCGGTATCAGTCTCACTGGCTGACCCCACTGGGGGCCCAGTAGTTGCACGAGCCTCCACTGTCCTCCCGTGTCCAGCAGTCCCCTCCGATTCTCTGTCAGGTCTCCACCTCCCCACGTTCTCGACGAACTTGGTGAGCAACGCTGCCATTCACGATGTCTGGGTTGATACCTCTATTGCTGGAGGGCAGCGTGTGGCGATCTGTACGTGCTCCCGGAATGGCCGTCACCTTGCAACGTTCACTCGACGGCCTGGGTCTAGTCTGTACACACTGACCACTACGTTTGCACAGGTGGCTCAGTCAGGTCAGGTGGCTGCGTCGAGTCAGGTGTCTGCGTCTGGTCAGCTTGCAGCGTCTTGCTCGTGTCGGGTACTCTCCCACCAGACTCTCCTCTGGCTCCACCGCCTCGGTCACCCCTCCCTGCCGCGTCTCCGCAGCATGCACTCCCGTCTCCTTGTCTCTAGCCTTCCTAGGTCCCTGCCCTCCCTCCCGCGCTCGCCTGCCCTGCCGTGCCTTCCCTGTGTCGAGGGGCGGCAGCGCGCCGCTCCTCACTCCTCCGAGTTCCCTCCGACCACTGCTCCTATGCAGACTCTCCACATGGACGTTTGGGGCCCGGCCCCCGTCGGTGGAACGGACCAGGAGAGCTATGTCCTGCTGGTTGTTGACGACTACACACGCTACACCACTATCTTCCCCTTGCGGCGCAAGGCGGACGTCAGCGGTGTTTTGATCCCCTGGATCCGTGCTACTCGTCGCCAGCTGCGCGAGCGGTTTCGGCGGGACTTCCCACTCCTGCGTCTGCACTCTGACAGGGGCGGTGAGTTTTGTCGAAATCAGGGCATCCGCCAGTCGTTCACGCTTCCGGCCTCTCCTCAGCAAAATGGGATTGCTGAGCGTCACATTGGCTTGATCATGGAGGTTGCTCGTACCTCCCTTGGATGTGTCTCAGGTAGACCCACCCCCCTTGGATGTGTCAAACATTATATATGTTTATATTGTGTAGGCTATAGTGGGTTTAGCCTTAGGGGGTACAACTTCTTAGGGTTTCCTACTTGTATCCCCCTCATTTCCTAGTTTCACCATTCTCGTTGGTTTCCTAGATTCTAACAGGATGAGCCTATGGAGATCTCCTCTGACTCCTCTGGTCCATATGAGGGGGGTGACCCAGCCGCTGACGACACGGCGGCCACTCGTCGCTCTCCACGCTTGGAGACTCCACCTGGTTTTCCACCTCGACCGTCTTCGCCGCCTCTGCAACCTGTAGCTGTGGACTCTGGTGCTGCTGGGGGTGGTGACACTGGGGGTGAGGGTTTTGGGGGTGCTGAGACTGGGGGTGTTGCGAGTCCTAGTGGTGGCGAGGCCGTGGGTGCTCCGGCTGCAGGTCCTGGCGTTCGACAGCAGAAGCCGCCTCGTAGCCTCGAGACACTCTCACCGCAGCAGCTTCACGAGTGGGTCGCTCGGCGAGGACGCTCTGGTCCTGGCACTTGGAGTTTCCTCGACGCTGGAGGTGCTGCTGGTACTGGAGGTTCTATTGCTGGAGGAGCTGGAGATGCTGGAGCTGTTGGTGCTGGATGTGAGGATCTAGGATCGAGCTCAGAAAAGAGAATGTGAATTGAATGATTCACCTGGGTACAACATGAGGCTATATATAGACTCGACACAAGGCAGGTAACCCAGGTGTTACGCAAATGTTCTGAGGGTCGCGAAGCGTCCCGAACAGAACCTTCCCGAACTGAGTAGAAAGCAATTCGGTGGAAACCGAATAGGCTTGAGTTCGGTACACGTAACCTGGTTCGGTGCTATAACTATAATAAAATATAGGAATGCACCTAACCTAGGAAATCAAGCATATCTATGCATGATAAAATAAACCCAAGCTAGATATAGCATAAGAAAGTCTAGGCAAGCTAGCAAAGCCAGCATAAGCCGTCGTACTCTCACACGTCCCCCCCTCAAAGCTGGGTGGCGTGAAATACACCCTGCTTGACAAGATAGTCCTTGAGAGCACGGTGCGTTGCCCATATCAGCTTCTGCAACCCATATGTCCTCAGTGGGGTCGTATCCCTTCTAGCGTATCAGGAACTCGAGGGTCTTGCCGCCGCGGCGCCTATGAGTAAGAACGTGCTCCACTTCATACTTAGGTTCATCCTGTATGAGAACAGGTGGTGGTGGCAGTAGCTGCCGTCCCTGGAACTGTTGGTTGGGGTCCTTGTAGGGTTTCAGTAGCTGGACATGGAAAACGTTGTGAAGCTTCCACGTATCTGGTAAGCGCAAGCGGAATGTAATTGGTGTCACCTTTGCCTCAACGAGAAAAGGACCACAGAAGCGAGGCCGGAGTTTGGATGGGAGGTGAGACAGGTTCAAGTTGCGTGTGTCAAGAAGCACCTTATCTCCGACTGCTACTGATTGATCTCGTCGCTGACGATCGGCATACTGCTTCTGGGAGGTCTGCATCGTTGTGAGTCGTCGCTGAGTCTTCTCCCATAGCTGCTGCATGGTGGTGACGAAGTCATGTGCGGCTTGGACGTGTGCCGGTGTGGTTGGCTGCTGTGGTGTAAGTGGTTCCCGTCCGTAACACAGGAAGAAAGGAGTTTTCCCTGTGGCCGCATGTGACGCGTCGTTGTAAGCGAACTCTAGGGTCGGTAACTGTGTGTCCCAGTGGCTGACGTCGTCCTTGCAAGCTGTGCGCAGTAACTGTTCAACCACCTGATTGAGTCGCTCTGTCTGTCCGTCAGTCTGGGGGTGGTATGCTGAAGACATTGCAAGCTTTGTCCCCAACAGTCCCATGAGCTCCTTCCAAAACTTACTGGTGAATTTTGGGTCTCTGTCTGAGGTGAGTGTAGCGGGGATGCCGTGGATGGTGATGATGCGGTTAAAGAAGAGGCGAGCAGTTGCTTCAGCTGTTGTTGTGGCGTTGGTCGGGATGAAGTGACCCATTTTGGAGAACGTATCGATCACTACGAGGATAGAATCATGTCCCCGTGAGGTCGAAGGAAGTCCTGTGATAAAGGCGAGGCTAACGACCTGCCATGGCTGCTCCGGTACGGGTAGAGGCTGAAGTAACCTTGCTTTTTTCTGCTTGCTACTCTTCATCCGCTGGCACGTGTCGCATGAGGTGACGAACTGCTGCACGTCTGCTGCCATCCCGGGCCAGTAGTAATACTTTGCTATTCCCGCTAACGTTTTGTTGCTCCCGAAGTGTCCCGCGTATGGTACGTCATGAAACTCCTCCAATAGGATCTGCCGTAGCGGGGCGTAATTCGGTACCCAAATCTTTCCTGAACCCTTCCTTACCGCTAAGTCTTTTTCCCACTGTAACAGCTTCTTAGTCTGTGCTGTAGTGATCTCCGCGTCTACGGAGTACCCATGTTGGACTAGACCCTTGAACAGAGGGTTCATCCCGTCGAGCTGGATGCCTGCTACATGGCTGGGGCGGCTCAACGCGTCTGCCTTGTTGTGTAGCCCGGGCTTGTAGACGATGTCGTAGTGGAAGTGAGTTTCCAGGAAGTCCATCCACCGCACCTGTCGCTGTGAGAGCGTCGGCTGTGACTTCAGGTATTTGAGACTGCAGTGGTCAGTATAAACTGTAGTCTTGGCTCCCTCTAGGTAACACCTCCACGCCTTGAAGGCTATGACTATCGCTAAGGCTTCCTTGTCATGGATGGGGTAGTTCAGTTCTGCTCCGTGTAGCTTCTTACTGAGGTAGGCGATGGGCTGCAAAACGCGTCCGTGATCCTGCATCAGTACTGCTCCGACTGCTTGATCACTAGCGTCTGCTTCCACCACGTAGTCCTTGTCTGGGTCCGATAGGATGAGTACTGGCGCTGTAGTCAGTGCTGTCTGTAGCTGCTCCATGGCTTGCTGATGAGGAGTATCCCACTTGTAGGGCGTATCCTTTTTCGGTAGGTCGGTCAGTGGCGCTGCTATCTTAGCGTGCTGCGGCACGAACCTGTTGTAGTAGTTGGCGAAGCCTAGGAACTGCTGCAACTCCTTCACGTTCTCCGTGTCAGAACATTATAGCTTATGCATATTGTGTAGGCTATAGTGGGGCAGCCCATAAGGGGTACAACCCAATTAGGGTCATCACTTGTACCCAATTCATTCATAGTTCATTCATTCCTTGTTTTTTCTCATGGTATCGAGCAGGTTCCCCCGTGGGAACTGTTCCTAGGGCCCACCGTTTTTTTTTCCTGCCCGGAGCGCACTCAGCCCCTGCCCGAGTCGCGCTCCCCTCTCTCGCGCCGCCCTAGCGGCCCCTTCGCGCCGCCCTCGCGGCCCCTTCGAGCCGCCCTCGCGGCTCTATCCGCCGCCCTTCGCGGCCCCTACTCCGCCGCCCTCGCGGCCTCGATCCGCCGCCCTTCGCGGCCCCGATCCGCCGCCCTCGCGGCCCCTACTCCGCCGCCCTCGCGGCCCCGATCCGCCGCCCTCGCGGCCCCGATCCGCCGCCCTCGCGGCCCCTACTCCGCCGCCCTCGTGGCCCCTACTCCACCGCCCTCGCGGCCCCGATCCGCCGCCCTCGCGGCCCCGATCCCCCGCCCTCGCGGCCCCTACTCCGCCGCCCTCGCGGCCCCTACTCTGCCGCCCTCGCGGCCCCGATCCGCCGCCCTCGCGGCCCCGATCCGCCGCCCTAGCGGCCCCGGCCCCTGCTCCTACGGCCCCGGCGCCTGCTCCTACGGCCCCCGCACCTACTCCTACGAGCAGCCCACCCGCCGAGCCGCCCAGCAACCGAGCAGCCCAGCCGCTGAGCCGCCGAGCCGCCCAGCAACCGAGCCGCCCAGCCGCCGAGCAGCCCAGCAGCCGAGCCGCCCAGCAGCCGAGCCGCCCAGCAGCCGAGCCGCCCAGCCGCCGATACGCCCAGCAGCCGAGCCGCCCAGCAGCCGAGCCGCCCAGCCGCCGAGCCGCCGAGCAGCCGAGCCGCCCAGCAGCCGAGCCGCCCAGCAGCCGAGCCGCCCAGCCGTCGAGTCGCCGAGCCGCCCTGCAGCCGAGCCGCCCGAGCCGCCCTGTCCGGTAAGAGCAGCGCCTCTCTCACAGCACTGCCCTCACCCTACTGTTTGCACTGCTAGTCTACTGCTGTCATGGCTACCCCTAGTGTCCTCGCTTTTGACGCTGAGGGTCGGGCCATTGACTTTGACGTCTGGATAGATGACCTGCAGCTTTTCTTACAGTGCGACAGAGCAGACGGCCTCTCCCTCTTTGACCTCACTTCTGGTGCCTCTCCTGCCCCCGCTGCTGATGCTGACGCCACTGTTCGCTCACAGTGGGCCACGCGCGATGCTGCTGCACGTCTTGCTGTGCGTCGCCACCTACCTACCTCTGAGCGTGCGCACTTTAGCCAGTACAAGAGTGCTCAGACCTTGTACGACGCTGTAGTTGCACGCTACTCCTCCCCTGCCACTGCTGCATTGAGCCGCCTCATGCTACCGTACCTCTTCCCTGACCTTGCTGCCTTTCCCACAGTCGCTGACCTCATTACGCACCTCCGCACTAGTGACACTCGCTACCGCGCTGCACTTCCTGCTGAGTTCTGCGCCAAGAACCCCCCCCCCATGTACATCACCCTCTACTACATAGTCACCCGTCTCCCTGACTCCCTTCGCGTAGTCAGGGACCACTTCCTCTCGGTTTGTCCCACCACTCTCACCGTTGACCTCCTCGAGAAGGCCCTCCTAGCAGCAGAAAAGAGCATAGTCACTGTAGGAGCCTCTCGTGGTGACCCTCGCACCCCCATCTTTGAGGGGTGTTCCCCCTCCCCTCTTTTGCCCTCTGTTGCCTCTGCTGCTGCGGCCGACCTCGCTGGTTTGGAGTCGGTTGGGGCAGCGTCTACCCCTAGCGGGAGACGCCGCCCTGGCAGGGGCAAGGGGGGCAGGGGCGCTGGAGGAGCTAGCGGGGGCGGTGGAGGCGGCGGTGGAGGCGGTGGAGGAGGTGGGGGTGGCGGTGGGGGTGGTGGCGGGAGTGGAGGTGTAGGTGGCGGCAGTGGAGGCGCAGGCGGCAGCGGCGGTGGCGGAGGGAGCGGAGGTGGCGGTGGTGGAGGAGGAGGCGGCGGAGGAGGTGGAGCTGGTCGGGGTGGCGCTGCGCAGAGGGTCAGCTCCGGTGGTGGTCAGCGCCAGCAGCAGCAGCAGCAGCAGCAGCGCACTCGTGACGTCCCCTCCCCTCAGCAGCTCCGTGAGTGGTACACTGCACGCCAGAGGGGTGGGAGTACTGGTCCGTGCACCTACGTCCTGCGCACCGGCGACCGCGCGGGTGAGCAGTGTGGGGGTGCGCACTCCACCCTGCGCTGCTTTGGCCGCCTGACGGACGCTTGGCGTCACCAGTTCCCTGAGGCCACTGAGATCCCCCGCTGGGGTGAGCTGTCTAGGGCGGGTGTCGCTGTCTTTGACCTTGACTTTGATGCTATTCTTGCTGCCATGTACACTGTGACTATTAGTGATGAGGGTGACTGTTACCGGTGTTTTCCGCCCGACCCGGGCATTGAGACTGCTGCTCTAGGTACTGGTGAGGCTGCTGCTCTAGGTGCTAGCGAGGCTGCTGCTCTAGGTGCGTCTGCTCCCTCAGGTACTGGTGAGTCTGCTCTCTCAGGTTCTGCGTCGGCTTCGGCCTCCCACACCTTTACCCTTGACTCGGGGGCTTCTCGCTCCTTCTTTCGAGACCGCACCACACTTACGCCGCTTGGCCGGCCAGTTGCGGTCTCTCTGGCAGACCCCTCTGGGGGTCCTGTCCTTGCTCACTTCTCCACTGTCCTCCCGTGTCCGGCGGCCCCCTCTGGCACCCTGTCTGGTCTTTACCTCCCCTCGTTCTCTACGAACTTGGTGAGTGGTGCTGACCTACAGGATGCGGGGGTTCACCAGTTCACTCCTGCGAGTCAGCGGGTGACCCACTGCACGGACGCTCGGACAGGCCGACACCTGGCCACGTTTACACGTCGGCCGGGGTCGAGCCTGTACACACTGACCACTGCGTCTCCCCCGGTCCCTGCGTCTGGTCAGGTAGCTGCGTCGGGTCAGGTGTTTGCTGCAGCGTCCAGGTCTGGTCCTGAGTCTGCCCCCTGCTCGTGTCGCCTCCTGTCTCACGAGACTCTCCTCTGGCACCACCGCCTTGGTCACCCCTCCCTGCTTCGTCTCCGGAGCATGGCCTCCCGTGTCCTTGTCTCTGGTCTTCCCCGGTCCCTCCCTCCACTTCCTCCGGGGCCTGGCCCTACCTGCGTCCCCTGTGTCGAGGGACGACAGCGGGCTACCCCTCACTCCTCCCAGTTTCCTCCGACAGAGGCCCCGCTGCAGACGCTTCACATGGACGTGTGGGGCCCGGCCCGCGTCCGTGGACAGGGTCACGAGCGCTACTTCCTGCTGGTGGTTGACGACTACTCGCGTTACACCACAGTCTTCCCCTTGCGCAGCAAGGGTGATGTCACCGAGGTGTTGATCGACTGGATCCGCGCAGCTCGTCTCCAGCTCAGGCGGAGCTTCGGCTCGGACTTTCCTGTTCTGCGTCTGCACTCTGACAGAGGAGGAGAGTTCTCCTCTGGCCTTCTGCGAGCCTACTGTCGTGCACGAGGCATCCGCCAGACCTTCACGCTTCCGGACTCTCCACAGCAAAATGGGATTGCTGAGCGCCGCATTGGCATGGTCATGGACGTCGCCCGTACGTCCATGATGCATGCGGCTGCCCCCCATTTTCTGTGGCCGTTTGCGGTTCGGTACGCGGCGCATCAGATCAACCTTCAGCCCAGGGTCTCCATGCCGGAGACCTCCCCAGCCTTGCTGTGGACGGGGAAGGTTGGCGATGCGTCTGCCTTCCGTGTCTGGGGATCTCGGGCGTTTGTCCGCGACTTGTCTGCGGACAAGCTGTCCCCTCGTGCTGCTCCTTGCGTCTTCCTGGGTTTCCCCCCTGACGCCTCAGGGTGGCAGTTCTACCACCCCACCTCTCGCCGTGTTCTGTCCTCCCAGGACGTCACGTTCGACGAGTCGGTCCCCTACTACCGCCTCTTCCCCTACCGCACTCCGTCCCTCCCCCCGCCACCGCTCTTCCTGGTACCAGGTCCCCCCCCGGTAGACCCCCTCCCCCCTCAGGGTCCTGCCCCTTCAGGTGTGTCCCAGGTAGACGCTGTTGAGCCTGTCGAGGTCGCTGGTGACTCTGGTGCTGCTGAGGGTGCTGAGCCTGGGAGTGCTGACTCTGGGGGTGCTGAGCGTGTGGGTGCTACGCCTGGGGGTGCTGAGCCTGAGGGTACTACGACTGGGGGTGCTGAGCCTGGGGGTGCTGCGTCTAGGGGTGCTACGCCTGGGGGTGCTGCGTCTGGGGGTGCTGAGCCTGGGGGTGCTACGCCTGGAGGTGCTGAGCCTGGAGGTGCTGAGCCTGGAGGTGCTGAGCCTGGGGGTGCGGAGCCTGAGGGAGCTGGGCCTGCTGGTGCTGTGCCTGGCGGTTCTCCGGGTGCTTCTTCTCGCCGGGAGCCACTCTCTCCACAGGAGCTGCGTGAGTGGTTTGCCCGGCGCTGGAGGCGAGCTGCTGGAGCTGGAGGAGCTGCGGGTACTGGAGTTTCTGTTGCTGCTGAGGGAGCTGGTGCCACGGGTCCTGGAGGGTCTCGTACTGGGCGTCCTGGAGCTGCTGGACCTGCGGGTACTTCTGGAGCTGGAGCTGCTGCAGGTGTTGGCGCGGAGACTACTGCTGTCGGTCCTAGCGGCGGTCCTGCTGGGGGTACTGCTGGTGCTGCTGGGGGTACTGGAGCTGGAGCTGCTACTGGTGCTGGTGCTGCCACCGGGGGTGCTGGTGCTGTCCCTACTGTGTCTGGAGTCGCCGCGCGGCCTCGGCCGTACTTCGTTCCGCTCCTTCAGCAGGTTCTTGGTCTCCCGTCTTCTACTGGTCCTCCTCCTCCCTTAGAGTGTCCACAGCCTGTCCCGTCGCAGTTACAGTTACAGCCGGCCTCCCCACTGCCTGCTCCGTCTCCCTACACTGGTCCTACTGGAGGTCTTGCTGAGCGTCGTGAGCCTGCGTCTCGCCCTGCGTCACCTGTCCGTGCTGCTCGCACTAGTGGTCGTGGTTCGCGTCAGCGTCCTCCTCCTGTCCCTGGCACGCACCGGATGTCTCTGCGTCCGTCCTCTGCTCCTCTGCGTGCCCCTTTGCCTTCTCCTCCTGAGTCTTCTCTTCCTGCTCTTGCCGACCCGGAGTCGGACTCTCTTCGTGCTGCCAGTCCTACTGTCACGCGTCTCCTTGCTACTGTTGTCACTGACCCTTCCTTAGAGTCCACTGCTGCGTCTGCCCTAGTTGCTGAGCTCGTCGACTTTGCTGCTCGCTGTCGCCTCGACTATGTCGCCAGTCTTGTTGCTGAGTCTGAGTCTGTCTGTCCTCCGTCCGTCGGGGGTGAGTGTGCCCTTGGCACGGACGTCCTTGAGGACAGGCAGGAGGAGTTCCAGTGCTTGGCCGCTGCTTCACCTCATCTCGTGTCCGTACTGCTTACCCCTGAGGGAGACCCGGATGCACTTGACATCCCGACTCCGCGCTCTTACGCGGAGGCGATAGAGGGTCCCTACTCCTCTCAGTGGCAGGCAGCTATGGACGCAGAGATGGCTTCCTGGAAGTCCACAGGCACCTACGTTGACGCTGTTCCCCCTCCTGGGGCGAACATCGTCAGTGGCATGTGGATTTTCAGGGTGAAGCGGCCGCCGGGTTCTCCGCCTGTCTTCAAGGCGCGTTACGTGGCTCGAGGCTTCAGTCAGCGGCAGGGAGTTGACTACTTTCAGACCTTCTCTCCCACCCCGAAGATGACCACTCTTCGGGTACTGCTGCACGTAGCTGCTCACCGTGACTACGAGCTACACTCTCTTGACTTCAGCACTGCTTTCTTGCAGGGCAGCCTGCACGAGGAGATCTGGCTGCGTCGCCCACCTGGTTTCACTGGGTCTTTTCCTCCTGGCACCCAGTGGAGCCTACGACGGCCAGTCTACGGTCTCCGCCAGGCACCGCGTGAGTGGCACGACACACTGAGGACTACACTTGCGGCTCTTGGGTTTGCTCCCTCTACTGCCGACCCGTCGCTGTTTCTGCGCACCGACACTTCTTTGCCGCCGTTCTACATCCTCGTGTACGTCGACGACTTGGTCTTTGCCACAGCTGACACTGCTGGACTCGCCCACGTGAAGTCCGAGCTGCAGAAGAGACACACGTGCACTGACCTGGGTGAACTGCGCAGCTACCTTGGCTTGCAGATCACTCGGGACAGAGCACGCCGCACCATTACCCTGACTCAGTCACACATGGTGCAGCAGGTCCTTCAGCGCTTCGGCTTCACGTACTCCTCGCCTCAGGCCACTCCTCTGCCTACTCGCCACTCGCTCTCAACTCTGCCTTCGGATGAGTCCGTAGAGTCGAGTGGCCCGTACCCAGAGCTTGTTGGCTGCCTCATGTACCTGATGACCTGCACACGACCTGACCTTGCATACCCTCTTAGCATTCTCGCACGCTATGTTGCTCCTGGGAGACACAGACCGGAGCACATGGCTGCAGCGAAGAGGGTGTTGCGCTACTTGTGCAGTACGTCGGGCATGGGGCTTGTGCTTGGAGGGCAGAGTCCAGTGGTCCTTACTGGGCACGCAGACGCTTCTTGGGCTGACGACCAGGCTACGCAGCGGTCGTCACAGGGTTACACCTTCAGCCTTGGTTCCGGCTCTGTTTCGTGGCGGGCTACTCGCTCGTCTTCTGTTCTCGGCTCCAGTTGTGAGGCTGAGATCTACGCAGGAGCCATGGCTGCACAGGAGCTTCGCTGGCTCACCTACCTGCTGACTGACCTCGGAGAGCCGCCTCGTTCTCCTCCAGTGCTGTACGTAGACAACAAGGCCATGCTGGCCTTGTGTCGGGAGCAGCGACTGGAGCACAGAACGAAGCACATTGCTCTCCGCTACTTTCTTGCTCGTGAGCTGCAGCAGCGTGGTCAGCTGCGTCTTGCGTACGTGGCCTCTGAGGCCAACACTGCTGATATCTTCACCAAGGCGCTTGCGCCTTGTGACCATCAGCGCTTCTGTACTCAGCTGGGCCTTGTGCCTACCTTGCCTCACTTGCTCACCTCTTGACCGTGCTTGTACTGTTACATATATATATACCTGCTCTTGCTTGTCTAGCCTTTTTTATATATATGTACTCCTGCATGTGAACTGGCCTTGTGGCCTTGAACTTGTGCTCGGAATGTGTGGTGACTTTGTGATCCACCCTGAGCTTGCTTTGCTTTGCTTTACTTGACTGGTCTTGTGACCCCTTGTTCTCCCCCACTTTGCCTATGGGGGTGTGTCAGAACATTATAGCTCATGCATATTGTGTAGGCTATAGTGGGGCAGCCCATAAGGGGTACAACCCAATTAGGGTCATCACTTGTACCCAATTCATTCATAGTTCATTCATTCCTTGTTTTTTCTCACTCCGGATCTTTCCACGTCTTGACGGCTTCGATTTTCCGCGGGTCCACGTGTACGCCCTCGGCACTCACCATGTGCCCGAGAAACAACACCTTCTTCAGGGCGAAGTCGCTCTTCGACAGCTTCACGTAGAACTTATTTTTCCGCAGGATCTCGAACACCTTCCGCAGATGCTCCACGTGCTCCTTCATGTTCTTGGACTAGATGAGGATATCGTCCAGGTACACTACTACGCACTCGTCCAGCAGGGGCCGCAGAATATGGTTCATTTCCGCCTGGAACGTCGCTGGTGCGTTGCAGAGTCCGAACGGCATCACCAAGTATTCGTAGGAGCCGTATCTGGTACGGAACACCGTCTTGTGGACCGAGTTGTCTGCCATCTTGATCTGCCAGTAACCCGACCGTATGTCCAGCTTCGAAAAGACTGTTGCACCACGCAGTTGGTCTAGTAGGTCGTCTATGCGCGGTATGGGGTATTTGTTTTTTTACTGTCTGTTTGTTCAGTGCGCGGTCTGGTTTTGGAGTGAAGAGAACTGGTGCACCGTAGGGAGAGGTGGATGGGCGTATCAGTTGTCTGTCCAGTAGATACTCTATCTGTTTCTTCATGTCTGTCAATTCGGTCGGACTCAGTCGGTATGGTGCACGTGAGACAGGTTTCGCACCTGGTTCCTCCATGATCTCGTGCTCGTGGGTGCGTGCCGGAGGTACGCCTGCAGGTAGGTCGTCGGGCATATTATCCTTGTACTGCTCCAAGACCTCCTTCACTGCTGCAGGTAGCTCTGTGTTCGGCTTCTCCTCCTCTGCTGCTGCCATAACCAGTGCTAGGTATCCCGTGTTATTCTCGTTCACCGTCTGTTCAAACCGTGCCAGTGTCGTTTCAGGAACGCTCCCTGTATCCGTCCAGCTTCGTAGTGCTATCAGCTTCCCGTTGTTGTAGATGCACGCCTTCCTGTTGACCCAGTCGATCTCGGGGTTGAACAGCTTCAAGAAATCTCGCCCCAAGATGAAATCTAACCCCTTGATGTTCGTGATCGGCAACGTCGGCTTCCACCTTAGCGCCCCTATGTGCAGCTGCAGTGATGCTTCGCCGTGGATGGGAAGTTTCGTACCGTCCACCATCGTTGCCGAGAACTTGGTCTCCTCGGAAGGTACCCCAATTTTCTCCAACGTCCCGCGGTCACACACTGAGTGAGATGCACCGCTGTCCACCAGTGCGTGGAGGCGTCGTCCTTTGCATAACACCTCGTGGAGTAGTGGTGCCTGCTGCACTGGGTAGCCAAAGAGGGTCTCATTAATAGGATCATAGGGTACATCAAACTGAATACCATCCCTATTTCCTATACCTGACTCAGCACTTTCCTCTTCCAACTTCACCTAGGGGGTAGGAGGATTTTTCCGAGGCTTGTACAACTTCTCAGGAGCCTGGAATTTTCCTCTAAGCCTTGGCAGTTGTGTAGGCTTCACCTGTGGGCAACGGGGAGCCTTAACACTGTGCTGCGGGGAGTGATATTAACTCCACGGAACGCACGACCCTTTTCTACGCTCCGTAGTACTTTGACCAATTTCTCAGGTACCTGAATAATCTCTAAAGGCTTTTTCTTGGCCTCTAAATCTCCCCTGAATTTTTCGAAGGCTTGAAAACCACGAGAAGCAATATTTTTCGTTAGAGTATCTTTATAGGATACTTTTAATGAATTCTTACTTTCGTGGGTGTTCGGCTGGAGTTTCCCGGTCGGTGCAGAGTCTTTTTTCGCGGAGCCTCCATTCGCCTCGGCGTTTTCCCCTGATGCCGGCCGGTCGTGACGTTTTAGATTCGCGCCATCATTTTCTCCTTTTTTCACCCGCTCCGAAGTCGCCACGTCGTCGCCTTTTCCTGCTTTTCGGATCTTTACGCGATCGCCAGGTCGATCTGCGGCTACTGGCGATTCCCATTTTTTTACTTCAAGGGTGCTCCTCTGTTACGGCCCTGCAGTGCCGCACGTACCTTTTTCATCTTGTAGCACGACAAAAATTGATGCCCTGCTGCGCCGCAAAATTCGCATTTTGTCGGCTGCTGCTTCGCGTCGTATTTGTCGATGTCCATCGTTTCGGCGAACGTGGGGGGTGCCGATCGCTCTGTGCCGAATGTACGGTTCGGCGCGAAACGTCGTTTTTCGGGTTGACCTCGAGTCAATGCGTTGTATCGCTCGGCAGCACGCACGATGTTGCGGTAACTGTTGTAATTCGCTGCGATCACCTGTCGGCGAATCTCCAATTTTAACCCTTCTGTGTACGCCTGGATTTTTTCGCCTTCGGTCAGGTCTGTGATGCGGTTGAACAGTAGCTCCATCTGCTGCGTGTACTGTGCTATACTACTGTACTGTTTGTGACGGTGTATCTGCTGCCGCGCCATGTAGGTCGTATTAATTGGCTCGAAACGTTCGATGAGGTGTGCCTGAAACTGCTGCCACGTTTTCTCCCCGCGGGCCACGTCAGTGTACTAAATCCACTCTAATGCTGGTCCATGTAACAGTGTCGCTGCAAGCCGAATCCGTGCTGCGTCGTGTTGCAGGGTCGAACAGCCAATGGCCTCGAAATATATTTCGAGGGTCGCCACGAATCGTCGAACGTCAGATCCTTTCGCGCTTGGATCAAACGCTTCGGGGAGCCTCGGGCGTGCTGCTTCGAGGTTCGGCGATAGTGGTGCCATCAGTCCGTGAAATGTCGGTGTCGCCACTGCTGCTGGTGTTGTCGCTGCTATGTTCGCTGCTGCTGCGGTGGCGGCTCCTGGTTGGTGTGTCAGAAGGGCCTCGAGTCGTCGGATCGCCGCCTGCGTCTGCTCCATGTCGGTGCGGAGGCTTGCGATGTTGCTCGTCGTCGCGTAATTGTTGCCTTGGCCCTCCATGCCTGACATTGCGCGTTCGAGAAAACCGAAACGAGGGGGACCGGAAAACACGGAACCGGTTTTACGTACCCGAAATCGGTGTTTAACAGGCGTCGCCCCCGCGGTTTTTGAAGACTCGGTTTTAGCGGTCGAAAAACTTTCGCGTGTAAACGGGCTCTGATTACCAAGTGTGAGGATCTAGGATCGAGCTCAGAAAAGAGAATGTGAATTGAATGATTCACCTGGGTACAACACGAGGCTATATATAGACTCGACACAAGGCAGGTAACCCAGGTGTTACGCGAATGTTCTGAGGGTCGCGAAGCGTCCCGAACAGAACCTTCCCGAACTCAATAGAAAGCAATTCGGTGGAAACCGAATAGGCTTAAGTTCGGTACACGTAACCTGGTTCGGTGCTATAACTATAATAAAATATAGGAATGCACCTAACCTAGGAAATCAAGCATATCTATGCATGATAAAATAAACCCAAGCTAGATATAGCATAAGAAAGTCTAGGCAAGCTAGCAAAGCCAGCATAAGCTGTCGTACTCTCACACTGGAGGTGCTGGTGCTGGTGCTGGAGGTGCCCCTGGTGCCGGAGGTGCTGGAGCTGCTAATCCTGGAGGTACAACTAGTGCTGGAGCTGCTGGTGCTGGAGGCGCTGGAGGTACTGGAGGTGCTGGAGCTGCTAGTCCTGGAGGAGCTCGTATTGGAGGTGCTGGAGCTGCCGGAGCTGGTGGTGCTGGTGGTGCTGGAGGTGCTGGAGCTGCTAGTGCTAGGGGTACTGGAGGTACTGCTGGTGCTGGAGGTGCTGGATCTGCTAGTGCTAGGGGTACTGGAGGTACTGCTGGTACTGGAGGTACTGGAGCTGCTAGTACTGGAGGTGCTGGAGCTGCTAGTGCTGGAGGTTCTGGAGGTACTGCTGGTGCTGGAGGTACTAGAGGTACTGCTGGTGCTGGAGGTGCTGGAGCTGCTCGTGCTGGAGGTACTGGACGTGCTGCTGGTGCTGGAGGTGCTGCTGGCGCTGGAGGTGCTGGAGCTGCGAGTGCTGGGGGTACTGGAGGTACTGCTGGTGCTGGAGGTGCTGGAGCTGCTAGTGCTGGAGGTGCAGCTGGTGCTGGAGGTGCTGGTGGTGCTGGAGGTGTTGGACCTACTGCTGCGCTTGGCCACCTCCTTGGTCTTCTGCCAGCTCCGACTAAGTTTCCTGTCGCTGGTACTACTCCGCCTTTACTGTTCCCACCAACAGACATGTCTTAGCCACAGCTACTCCCTCACTCCCCACTACCTACTCCTACTCCTTACACTACTGTGACAGAGTCCCTGACTGCGCGTCGAGAGCCTGAGACTCGTGCTTCCACTCCTGAACGTCGAGAGCCTGAGACTAGAGTTTCTGTCCGTGCTCGTGTTCCTCATGTTCGTCGTCCTCGTGCTCTGGCTGTCCCAGGCACTCACGATATGACACTCCGTCCTTCCTTTGTTCCACAGCGTGTTGTCCTGCCTGAGCCTCCTGCGTCTTCTCTTCCTGCCGTTGCTGCCCTCCGTTTGACCTTGCTCGTGCGTCCAGTCCGACTGTTACTCACTTTGTTGCTACGGTTGTGACGGACCCTACGTTCTCGTCTCCTGCTGCGTCTGCCTTAGTCACTGAGCTAGTTAACTTTGCTGCTGCGTACCGCCTAGACTACCTTGCGGGTCTTGTTTCTGACCCTGACCCTGCCTGTCCTCCGTCCGTCGGGGGTGAGGTTGCCCTTGGCTGTGACGTTCTTGAGGACAGGCACGAGGAGCTGGAGTGTCTTGCGGTCGCTGTACCTCATCTCGCTGCCATGCTGCGTGCCCCTGAGGGAGACCCGAATACACTTGACATCCCCACCCCACGCTCTTACAGAGAGGCGATCTCGAGTGAGTACTCCTCTCAGTGGCAGACAGCCATGGATGCAGAGATGGCTTTCTGGAAGTCCACAGGCACCTACGTCGACGAGGTTCCCCCACCTGGGGCGAACATCGTCAGTGGCATGTGGATTTTCTGGGTGAAGCGGCCGCCGGGTTCTCCGCCTGCCTTCAAGGCACGCTACGTTGCTCGAGGCTTCAGTCAGCGTGAGGGGGTCGACTTCTTTCAGACCTTCTCCTCCACCCCGAAGATGACCACTCTTCGGGTGTTGCTACACGTTGCAGCTCAGCGTGACTACGAGCTGCACTCGCTCGACTTCTCAACAGCTTTCTTGCAGGGTAGCCTTCACGAGGCCATCTGGCTGCGCCGTCCACCTGGCTTCACTGGCTCGTTTCCTGAGGGTACCCAGTGGAGCCTACGGCGACCAGTCTACGGCCTCCGTCAGGCACCTCGCGAGTGGCACGGCACACTGAGGACGACACTTGCGGCTATTGGGTTTGCTCCTTTGACTGCTGACTCGTCGCTGTTTCTACGCACCGACCCTTCTCTGCCGCCGTTCTACATCCTCATGTACGTCGACGACTTGGTTTTTGCTACGGCTGACACTGAGGCCCTGGCCCTAGTGAAGGCGAAGTTGCAGGAGAGACACGCTTGCACTAACCTGGGTGAGCTGCGGAGCTATCTCGGCTTGCATATCACACGGGACAGAGCACGGCGCACCATCACCCTGACGCAGTCTCATATGGTGCACCAGGTCCTGCAGCGCTTCGGCTTCACGTGGTCCTGGCCGCAGCCCACTCCTCTGTCTACCGGCCACTCGCTCTCAGCTCCACCTTCGGACGAGTCCGTAGAGCCGAGTGGTCCGTACCTAGAGCTTGTGGGTTGCCTCATGTACCTGATGACATGCCCACGACCTGACCTCGCGTACCCTCTCAGCCTCCTGGCTCGCTACGTGGCACCTGCTAGACACCGAAAGGTGCACTTTGATGCTGCGAAGAGGGTACTGCGTTACTTGTGCAGTACATCGGGCATGGGGCTCGTGCTTGGAGGACGGGGTTCAGTGGTACTCACAGGACACTCCGACGCTTCTTGGGCCGACTACCAGGCGACTCAGCGTTCGTCACAGGGTTACACCTTCAGTCTTGGCTCTGGCTCTGTCTCGTGGAGGTCCACTCGTTCTTCTTCTTTGCTTGGTTCCAGCTGTGAGGCCGAGATCTACGCTGGGGTCATGGCTGCACAGGAGCTATGCTGGCTGACCTACCTGCTGACCGACTTGGGGGAGCGGCTTCGTACTCCTCCAGTTCTGTACGTCGACAACAAGGCAATGCTTGCCTTGTGTAGCGATCAGAGACTGGAGCACAGAACGAAGCACATTGCTCTTCGCTACTTCCTTGCATGTGAGCTGCAGCAGAGTCGTCAGCTCCGCCTTTCCTACGTGGCCTCGCGGGCCAACACTGCTGATGTGTTCACCAAGGCCTTTGGGTCTGGTGATCATCAGCGCTTCTGCACTGCTCTTGGGCTTGTGCCCACTCTGCCTCACCTGCTGGTTGCTTGACTTACTCTTGTAGTACACCGATATATATCTTTATACGTGCATGTTTACTCTTGCTAGGTTGTGGTCAGTGTACTGCCTTGCTATTATAACTCTGCACGTGAACTGGCCTTGTGGCCGCTTGCTTGTGCTCAGATTGTGTGGTGTCCTTGAGATCCACCCTGAGCTTTGCCTAGCTTTGTTCTCTTGCTTGACTGGTCTTGTGACCACTTGTTGTGTTGGCTATCCCTCACTTTGCCTAGGGGGGTGTGTGAAAACATATTTGTATGTTCTTAGTTCTGCTAGGCTACAGTGAGACGCTCAGTATAGAGTACAACCCTAGTTAGGGTTTCATACTTGTATCACCTTGCTGCTAGTCATTCTTCATTCCTGCACAGTTTTGTCGTGCTGGAAAATGGAAAAAGCACGTACGGAGTTGCAGGGCAGCAACAGTACAGCACCCATGAAGTAAAAAAAACGAGAATCGCTAGTAGCTGGCGATCGGGAAAATATTCAGTAAAAAAAAAAAAAAAAAAAAGGCACCATCGTAGCGGCTTCGGAGATGGCGAAAAAAGGAGAAAATGATGGAGCGAATCTAAAACGTCATGATCGGCCGGCACCATAGAAATTGATCGAGACGAAAGGAGAATCTGTGAAGTAAGACCCTGCACCAACCGGAAAGCTCCAGCCGAATACCCACGAAAGTGAGAATTCGTTAAAGGTGTCATACAAAGATACTTTAACCAAGAACTATTACTTCTCGCAATTTTCAAGCCTTTTAAAACTTTTAAGGGAGTGTTAGATGCTAAGAGAAAGCTCTTAGCGATAGTACCGGTACCAAAAACGTTGGAGAACCAAATCCGGAGCGTTGAAAAGGGTCGAGCGTTCCATGGAGTTAATATTCTCTCCCAACAGCACAGTGTGAAGGCTCCTCGTTCCCCACAGGTAGACACAGCTGCAAAAGCTTAGGCAAAGGTTCCAGGCCCAGGAGAAGCCGTACTGGCCTAGGAAAAATCCTTCTACCCACCCTCACGTGAAGTTGGAAGTAGAATCTGCAGCTTCAGTTGTAGGAAATAGGAATAACGTTTCTTTTATGTACCCTATGATCCTATATATGAGACAATTTTCAGCTACTCGGAGCGGCAGCAGCCAAAACTCCTGGAGGTGCACTTCAAAGGGCGGGGCCTCCAGGCGATGGTGGATAGTGGAGCATCCCACTCGTTGGAGAAAAAAATAGAGTCCAAGGAGGATACCCAGTGGTGGACGGCAGCAAGCTACCCATCCACGGCGAGCCAACATTACAACTACAGATAGGTGCACTGAGGTGGAAGCCGACGATACTGGTCACGAACATCAAGGGCCTAGACATTATCTTGGGGGGAGATTTTTTTAACCGGTTCAACCTCGAGACCGATTTGGTCAACCGAAAGCCCGCTTCAACAACAATGAGAAGCGTGTTGAGCTGCGAAGCTGGACAAATACATGGGATATTCCTGAGGCAACACTTGCACAGTTCGAGAAAACGATGAACGAGAGTAACACGAGTTCTCTGATGCTAGTTATGGTAGCAGAAGAGGAGAAGTCAAACTCGGAGCTTCCTTCAGCAGTACATAATGTGTTAGAGGAGTAAAAAGACATCATGCTGGACGATTTTCCTGCAGGAGTGCCTCCAGCGCGAACTCTCGAACACGAGGTCGTGGAAGATCCAGGTGGGAAATGAGTCTCCCGTGCACTATACCATATCAGCCTAGCCGAACTAGCAGACATGAAAGAACAAATAGAATACCTCCTAGACCTGAAACTGATCCGACCATCCTCATCACCCTACGCCGCACCGGTTCTCTTCCTCCAAGGCCGGAAGCTAGTTTACGGATGTGCATCGACTACCGGGAACCAACTGCGTGGTGCAATAGTGTTTCTGAAGCTGGACCTATGGTCGGGTTACTAGCAGACAAAATATGGTGCACAACTCGATCCACAAGACGACGTTCCGTACCAATTACGGCTCCTACGAGTACTTGGTGATGCCTTCGGAGATTCTCCAACGCACTCGTAACATTTCAGGCGGAGATGAACCATATCATACGACCCCTTCTGGACGAGTACGTGGTGGTGTACCTGTACAACATATTAATCTAGTCCAAATTTATGAAGGAGCACGTGGAGCACTTCTTACCTAGTTTCTCGGGAAGGGAAGGGTAGGCACAGGTCGCCAACAAATCCATTGGGGGCAAGTGGGAGTGCAGGACCACGACCGGGCGCCGCCGAGTGCGACGGCAAGGGCGTGAGGGCGAGGGCGCGGGAGACCACGCGGGCGAGGGCGCTGAGGGGAGGCAGTCAACGCTTGGGAACGGGCCAGATCTAACTTGTGGCGAGAGAGACACGGGAGGCGCGAGGTGGTGTCAGAAGGAAGATCGGCCATAAAATAATGACATCGAGGAAGAGGGTGAAGCCTGGAAGGAGAATCCGAAGAATATCACTGGACGACGAGCCAGGGGTGGGGATCCACCAAGCGAATGCTAGGCCTGGGAGAGCGCGAACTGGGGGAAATAGGAGGGCGGGAGAGCACGTCAGGACGGGAACCCAGCACCCGACGCCGTTGATTGGCCAACCTGTCGCTGAGGAGGCGGGAGAGATGCGTTCCCCGTAGACGATTGCTGACGACGATGCCATCTGGCATTAGGTGGAGGGTTGGGACGTGGAATGCTTGCGAAGCAGTTACCATTCTTTCCTGGCAATTAGATTGTCCCCCAACATGGTGGACTCATTTGCAGCGTGCCTAGTCATCCCAATCCAGCGGCTGAAGAAATATCCCGCATGCCTGGGGTCTTGGCGCGTTATGCTTTTCCTGCCACGTTTGACTCTTTGCGCAAACATCGACCCAAACCCTGGTAAGCGATGCCTGGGGGTCGAAACTAGACTCCATCAAGTCCTAGGGGAATAGTGGGGGTCACTGTACCTGTAGGCCACACCAGAGAACTCCCGACCGGGAAGACACAACCAGACCCCGAAAGACTTCGGGCGAGAGCCGAAGGGCTGGTACAGAAAGCAAACTTGGCGAAAGCGGTCGCGGTCGCGGTGTTACAATCTTCATTCCTTGCTGAACCTTTGCATGCGACGCTGGATGCCCTTTGCACAAAGCACCCGGAGGCGACGACTACAATTCCAGATTGGGTAACCGGGTTTAGGGCTTCCATGCTCGCCACAACGGCTGACACACTGCGCGAAATACCCGAATGGGGTTGGCGCGGGGCCGTCGGGGACATGTTTTGAGCACCTTCGCGAGGCAGCTATAGCAAGCAGGGAAGTGCTCACGCTGTTGTTAGAGGTGGTCGACAAACTTTTCGGCAAGAATATACGCGAGCTGTTGCCGCCCTCTCGCCTGATTGCCTTAGAAAAGCCTGGTGGAGGGGTGCGACCGACAGCCATAGCAGAGGCCGAGCTACGACTAACAGCCAAGATCACGCTAAGGGAATTAACGGCACAGATCCGTAAAGTGCATTTCAGAGTCGCGGTCTTCGGGGGAGCAGAGTGTATCATCCACTCGACACGTGCACTTCTCAAGGATGACCCCACGCGAGTTGCACTACACTTAGAGAATGCCTTTAACTTGGTGGAGCAAAGCAGGTTCTTTACGGCGTTGAGGTGGTCAGGATTACATCCCATCGTCCCATTGGTGCGCACACTGTATGAAATCCTGCCACGCCTGCTTTTGGATGTGGGTTTTGCCTCACCTCGCGCAAGAGGAGTGAGACAAGGGGACCCACTAGGTCTGACACTCTTCGCGGTAGTGATACAACCGGCGTTACTGAAAGCTACTGGCGAATTCCAACGGTGGTGGTGATGGCGTATGCAGACGCCATTATTCGGGTGGGAGACCCGGAATCTGCGGGACAGGGATTGGCGCTCATTACAAACAAACTACGCACCTATGGGCTGAGATGCAACTTGACGAAGACCTCGGCATGGAGCCCGGCAGGAGTGCTAGATAACTTGCCGGCAGGACTGGTTGCTGCTGTTGATGGCATCAAGGTGCTGGGAGTCCTATCGGTACTACGGCCTTCGGGAGGAACTTCGTAAGGACTATCCTGGAGAAGATAGCCGCACCTCTGGGCCTCATCAGCGGAATCCATCCCCAGCACGCCACGCTCTTAACCTCCCAGTGCATCTCGAGGAGAGTTGTTGAGCACGACGCCGGCTGACCTCATCCCGCTAACGGAATGGCGCGGTTGGAGCGAGCGACTGCTCTGGATGGTGCTCCGAGCAGCTCACCTGTACGCACTAGCTGAAGAGATGGAGAAAAGTCTCCTCTGGCAACATGAGTGTAAATTTCCACTACTATAGCAGCTTGATAGAGCTCGGAGGCACGATTCCAACGCACCAAAGGTTGCTGAATTTTGTTGACGAGAATTTCCGCGACCGAATTTCCGTCGACCCCCCCTGTAACTCACCCCCCCTGTAACTCGTGTGCGAATTCTGTTGACTTCCACGCTTCGTTGCCGAGTTTCACACCGAATGCGACTAGAGACTGGTCCTGCCAAACTGTCCTGAAAGAACTCTTTTGGGACACTTGAATCCAAACGTTTCCAGTTCAAAACTCGCGTGCACCATAACCAACACCTTAGCATAAACAATTCCAAATCTGTCCTAGGACACTTTCAGGACAGATTGAAGGTCACGGGTTCGAATTCCAGCACTGGCATTTTGGTGCTGATGGCAGCATTTCCCTTTTAACACGGGCCCTTCCCCTGCTGGTGCTCCGGCTGTGGCTCCTCTTCTACGCTCTCCTGCTACGGCTGCAACTAAACCTGCTGCTGTGGGTGTGCCTCCTCCTCTACCCTCTCCTACTGCTGCTGATTGAGGTGCTCCAGCTGGAGAGCACGATGTAGACGTGTGAAGTAACGGACGCGAGTCTGTGTAGGCTGTGCAGAGCCAGTTCCACTAGTGTCACCTCCAACGATGCCACCCCCATAACCAAGACCTCCACCAACAACACTCTCACGGCCTCTAGTACCTCAAGCATGAACACACTCAGACTCAGCAGCGACCGGCCGCAGAGACGAATGAGGAGGGAACCGCGGAACTGACGGGAAGCCAGGGGGTGAGGCAGGGCGAGGCCGCCGACTCGAGGCAGCCGTATCCTCCACAGGAGTGGCCTCCACCGCCCACACCTCGTGCACCCCCAGAGCCGGCGCCACCAGCTCCAGCAGCCCCAGGACCCGCACCCTCCGCAGTTGCACCTCCTTCACCTCCAGACACGATAGGGACTGGACGCGACGGGGGAGACGATTGTGGTGTGACGTGCGACACACATGACGGGGCACGACGCGTCAAGGGGGGAGAGGGGGGGCAACCGGGGCGACTTGGGGGGGGCAAAGGGTTGAGGAACAGCGGGGGGGAGAAGACATCAGCACCTCGGTGGGGGCTACTCCTGTAGTACGAGACCGATTTTTCAAAAGTGACGTTCTAAGAATTGAAGAACTGGCAGGTGACTTGGTCGTAGAACGTCCACCCAGGGGCGTCAAGGGGAAAACCAAGAAAGACGCAAGGACGGCTGCGAGCAAGCAACTTGTTCGCGACAGGGGCGTGAATGTGAGCGAGAGAACCCCAGGCGCGGTCGTCAGTTGCTACACCCTGGGACCGTGCCCAAAGGCAGACCGGCGTCACCTGTGGTCGCGCGTCACTGGGCCACGGGTTCAGCTGGTGCGCGGCGTAGCGGACTGCGTGGGGCCATAAGAACTCGCCTCCTGATCTCATCCTCCATCCCCAGCGGATCCTCCAGCTTCCGCTTCTCAGCCTCCCTATGCTTCAGTGCTCCTTTCCATGTAATGCTGGGACATCTTCCGTATAGCCGGGTTTGCCTCCACATAAGTCCATTTCTTGATCACCAATCCGACTTTCAACGCCGCTACCAGCGCCGTTCCGAGTTCTCCGAACAGATCCGCCATCCTGCTTGGTTTATGAAGGATGTGTTTATTCAGGACCTCTCCGGGTATCACTTCCTTGCCTTTCCCCCATAATTCTTGCTGGTTGCGCTCCTTCAGTTCCTCTTCCGCCTCATACTAGCTTACTTCTCCCGGCTGGTCTTCTAGATCCATCATCCGCGTATGATAGGCCCCTTTTGGCTCCTGGTGAACGAAGCGCACTGGCGAAGTCCCTCTTGGTCCCCTTGGTATCTAAAAGAGCTGACGGTATATTTCTCTCTCCTGTCACGTGCAGATCGTGGCACCCACCGCGTACAGCAGCTTCATGCCCACCTGGAGGTCATAGTCCTCCGACTCGGTTACTCCGCACTGCACCTTTATCTTGCACTCGTCCTTCTCCCCCGCGTCAACGCGATCTCCACAGGCTGCTTGGTGCAAGGGATCCACTTCGGCTCTCCTCCTTCCGCCGTCATCAGCAAGAATCCCCTTTTCCTCAGGCGTTCTTCCTTGTGCAGTATCTGTTCGGCGCGCCCTTTGTCGATGATCGCCAAATCCACGAAAATGCCTCCCGCGACAATCGAGCCTTTAGCCGCTGCTAGCACAATCGATTGGCACACCATTCTCTCCTTCAGGTGTCGATAGCTGGACTCTTCAACCTTGGGATCCTCGGTGCACCTCTGCTCTCAGACCCACGGGTTGTCTGGCATGCTGGCCCGCAACACCCCTTCGCCTTGTCAATGTGCTTCCTCCAGTCTTGCCATTAGCGCGGACAACGTTTGGATTCGTGCGTCCTCCTTTTCTTCTGCTCCAGTGAATAGCGTCTCCGCCGCCTTTCATCTCCGCCTATTTCCTCCAGTTATTCCAGCAGCCTCCGCGCTTCTTTGAGTCCCCCTGTTTTGTTGACCCTTCCACTTGGCGGCCTTTTCGCGTAGCAGTCTCCTTCCTTATGTCCTTTCCTCCCGTCATTCTTGCACGTGGGGATCTTCGGACACTCTCGCGTCATGTGTCCTGTCTCTCCGCAGCTGTCGCATCGTGGGGCTTGGGTGCACTCTCTCTGAATGTGCCCCGTCTAGCCGCATCGGTGACACTTCCTGCGGTCCGGGCCCATTGCCTCTTCCCGTCTTCCGGTGTACGTCGGTGTGCTTGCCGTCCATACTCCTTGCCGACGTTAAGCGCCCCTTGCTTCTGCTTTCTCCAACTCATATAGTTTCAGACCCGTCTCGTAGCGGCACGCCAGTTCATATACTTGCTGCAGCGTTGCCTCCCACCCCATCTAGAACACCTTGCTTCTCAGCTCCTTCACCATATCTGGATCCAGTCCAGTCAGGAATTTTCCGATGAGTCGGCGTTCATCCGAGCACTCCATGTCGAGCTCCTTCAACCGCCCGTAATAACTCAGTAGCGATTCCCCTTTTCTCCGCTCAAAATTGGTGAATTCGCGTATCTTCTCGGGCGTGTGCACCGGGAACTGCCGCCACGGGTTTTCCAAGAATTCATCCACAATTCCCTAGCTACTCTCTCCTTGGTTCTGGTATTTGCACATCAAGTCCACCATTGTCATCGGGTAGTTGGTATTGTCCTCCCCAGCCAAGGTATTGGAGAGTCATCTCAAGAACCCATCCGACTCCAGACCATCTCGCCCGAATGGTACCGGATGTTATCGATCTGCATGAGATAGTTTCGGAGATCAGCACCCTCCCCTGCCTGACCGGTGAATCTTGTTGGGACCTTAATCTCTGGCTCGTTAGTATAGCTCCACTTCTCGTTCGGCCTGCTCCGGCCGTCCTCCTCCTCACGAACGCATCTCTGCATCTTCTAATCCTTTGAATTCTGTCCATCGCCTCCGGTCTGCCAACCCCGTCCTCTGCAGGCGTCGGGTTTCCGCTGCCTCCGTATAACATCTCGCTTCTTCCACCGATGACGCCAGCAGATCACTCAGGCTGCGCCTTCTCGGTGGCGCCCGGTACACCTCGCTATCTCCCCTTTCCATACCGATCGACACCCTTCCCTGTCCCTGTGGTACTTCGTGCATCCTGTCCGTAATCACGATATTCCCCTTTACTGCTGGCAGGTATAACCGACTGTACCATAAGAACATCTAGCCGCACATCTTGATTGTTTGTCGCATAATCCATTGGTCTAACGACAAGCATCTTCCCGTTAGCGGTGTGGGACGCGGAGGGGCAGGTAGATCACCCTACGTGTGAGCAAAGAGCGCGTCACTGTCTTGGCGCTGGCTCTGGAGGTAAATCTTGGCATGCAATGGCAACGTGCTAAATTTTAGCGCGCTCCCCTCTGCGTCAAAACAGAGAATTCTATCAGTTGCAATGGCGAGAGCTAGCTAACATTGAGTAAGAACGGCGTGCAAGGACCAACATTGAGCAGAGAAATGAGAGCCAAGGGGAGCAGAGAAATGAGAGCCAAGGGGAGCAGCAGATGAGACGAAAGGGGAGCAGAGAAATGAGAGCCAAGGGGAGCAGAGAAATGAGAGCCAAGGGGAGCAGCAGATGAGACGAAAGGGGAGCAGAGAAATGAGAGCCAAGGGGAGAAGAGAAATGAGAGGGAAGGGGAGCAGAGAAATGAGAGGGAAGGGGAGCAGGAACGCTCTGTGAGAAGAAAGGAACACCAGCCCTAAGGAACCAAGGCAGGGAAGAGAGGGAGAGGAGGGGTAGCAGCACGTACAGGTGGCGAGGGCCTGGCGGCGGGGGATGTGGTCGAGGTAGTCGGGCAGAGGGGCGTGGTGAGCAAAGGTCTCAGCCGCCAGAATGCGCGCGCCCTTCCTCTGCTGCCCCGCCGCCGCCCCGCCAGCCACCCCACCGCCCCCACCGTCCGTGGGGACCAGGCCCCTGGCTACCTTCATGGCATCGCGCGCTCCACTCACCACCGCCGCTAGCAGCCCCACTGCCAGCGCTGCCAGCACCAGCACGCGCATGCCAGCCGTCGCCATCAGGGCTCGCACAGTAGTTGCTTCTGAGTTGACTCAGAATTCGGGTGAAAGAGGTGACTGGCTTGCACAGGAGCTGGAGAGAGCTGGAAGGCTGCTGCACAGGCTGCTGCGAACGGGTGCTTGAGGAAGAGATTGAAGGGAGAAGCGGATTGGAGCTGATGATTCCATTGCTGCTCATGGCGCCGGCTTTATAGGCGGAGGTGAGAGGCGCTTTGGTGACGAGGTGGTTAAGGATTAACGTCTCGTTGAGTGGGCGAAGTGGAGGCAAGGCTGCTGGAAGCGACCCGTTGGAGGAGGCGAGGCGTCAGCGGGACGCGAGGCGAATCAGGCGATGGAAAGATGCATCGTAACCGTCGTCGTTGCGAATGCCGCTTTCGTCGCTGAGCCCATAAAACTGACGCCGAGTCATCGCCATCACGAGACGACTCCCATTGCCCGCATGTCTAGTCGGTGCAGCGCGGTTCATGCGACTTGCGCGACAAGCCAGGCGTCGCAGAAAAGCACTGAGTCGGAGGGTAACACCGAGACCAACGGATATCTCTCGAGCGGCTCGACCGGATGTATCCATGAAACGAGATTCGCGTTTGCTGGTGGTTAAATAACGACAGCGCTAACTACCTCACAAATCAACGTTCCATCGACCCCCCCGTTCTTGAATCTTCATGTCTCTGTAAGGATTCCTCGTCCCCGTACCAGAAATTCGCGCCAGGTATTTGAAAACAGAGCTGCAGAGACGGTTAAAAGACATTCCTTGTGTCTAACGACACGCAGCAGCCGCGTCGCGCCCAACACCATCGCTTGGAACCAGAGAACCTGTCTACCCACAAACTACAAGCCAGTACGGCGAATCGCAGCAGGCAAGAGCTTGTCGGTATTACCTAGCAGTTGTCGCCTAACCACTAACGCAAGAGGATTGACGAGGGAGAAACAGCAAGCCTGTGTCTTCTCAATCCTAATAATCGTGGCTGGGGTTGGAAGTCCCTTGGTGTTCCGTGGATGCTCGCGGAAACGGTTATTGCATCCCACCCGCGCATGTGCGAAGACTGGAGAAGCTGCACGAAAAAGCTTTGTAACCATGCCAGACTTTGATTTTTGTAATCGCCTCGTTTCGCCAAACAGGCGAACTTGGCAATAGTTCAAGGGATAATGGGAATGGTAACGAATATGGGGCCCAATGTTACTAATAGTACAAATGTTATAAATGAACTTGCGGAGTGCGCAGTAAAACAAATAACTAGAATGATTGATTACTGAATGCCTGAATACACAAAGTGACGAGGCCTAAGTAGGGGAAGTCCTAGCTAGGCGAAGAGGTAGGGCGAAGATGGCTCGGTGATGGTTGCGATTGGAGCGGAGGCCGACTCGGGAGTGGTTCGGCCGACGAAATAGGCCGAACATGTTTGTCGCGTGACCCTCGGGATGTCCGAAAGTGCGAGTACAGTGAGGAATTACAATTCCTTACAACAAAATTGTTATGAGTTGTAAAAAAGAAGAGTTCGCAGAATGCAATATCGTGGAAGTGATTACAACAACTGAAGGCGACGGGCCGACGCCGCGACGCGAGGGACGTTCGCAAGGCGAGGTCGTCGGACCGAGCCTGAACTCTGAAAGTTGGGTTGTACGCGTATGGGATGCCTGAGTAGGGAATTAGGCACAATTCCTTACACTACCACCCCCCCTCCCCCCCCCCCCCCCCCCCCCACCCCCCTCCTTTAAAAAAGGTGGTCGATATTTCTGCGATCAGAAGTTGATCGGGCCTAATGTTACGGATAGTGGAATGAGAAAAGCACTGTGCACGCCTAGGCTGAATGCGAAGAGGCAGAATGACGCGAAGAGTCGCTTACGGTTACGAAGCATCTGGACCGTCAGGGTAGACAGCAGTGCCTCAGAAGTCGGAATAATGGCTGATTTGGTTAAAAAAGGCTGAGATTTTAGACCTTTTTTTGAGCTGAGGCTGACATTTCAGCAAATTGGTTGAAAAGAAACAAGAAATTTTATTCAATTTGTAGTGTAAAATGGCTGATTTGTTTGATTTTGTTCCAACTCTGAAGTTTCAACCTAGTGTCAGAATCCCAACCACTAGACCATTGGGATAAAAGGGCTTGTTAAGTAGCGGGTCAGAGTGCGCCCATAACCCCCCAGGCAAACGCACCTGTAACCCCCCTAGGATCAATCGGGCATCCACAGTGCAGATCTACTGACACCCCCCCACACTGGGAGGCCCAGGACTGAGCACAGCGGCGACGGCCTACATGTGCATACACCGGGATTCGAACCCGAGACCTTTCTGACACCATGTCAGAATCCCAGTCACTAGACCATTGGGATAGAAGGGCTTGTTAAGTAGCGGGTCAGTGCGCCCATAACCCCCCAGGACAATGAGCCTGTAACCCTTCCCTGGGATCAATCGGGGATCACCAGTGGACCTCTGACACCCCCCCGCACTGGGATGCCCGAAGTGCACACACTGGGATTCGAACCCGAGACCTTCGCTCTGATAGCATGTCAGAATCCCAACCACTAGACCATTGGGATAAAAGGGCTTGTTAAGTAGCGGGTCAGAGTGCGCCCATAACCCCCCAGGCAAACGCGCCTGTAACCCCCCTAGGATCAATCGGGCATCCACAGTGCAGATCTACTGACACCTAGGCCAGGGCCTATGTTATCAGGATAATTTATCATGATTCTCTAGAATTCAGGATAGGTGTCGTGTGCTTTTCCTGAAAAAACAGCATAAGGGAATAACTTGTCGTGTAAAATCAGTAAAATGGTTATTCTGCGTACTGAAAACCTAGGATAACGCTGTAGGTTCAGCCCTGACGACTCAGGATAGTGTCGAATCTCGCCCTGAAGCGAGATGTACTGTACGAAAAATCTTCTGAGTTTCGGGGCCTAAAATACGAGCCACAAGTATCGAGCAAGCGACCCATTGTGTAACAGACTGACGCTTTTCCCGCTACCACACTTCATGTAAGATAAATCGGATATGAGACATACAAGTCCTCTCCCGCCACTTCGCTTTTGCCAGCCAATTTGGCCCACGATGTCCATCGCCACCTTCGCCATCTGCTTGTACTGTGCTGTAACAGTTTCGCACCATGCAGCTGCCAACGACTTTCACTTCCAGCCACTTGCAGCTGCACCACAGCATTACACCGAATGTGGAGATTATTTCGATCCCTGCTAATAAAACACGCGCGACATATACAGGATTGTACGGAATGTAGCACTGAGCTGCCAGGATACTGTCAAATGTAGCACTGACATTTCAGGATACCTCACCCTGTGCAGCCCTGACAATTCAGGGCAAAATCTGATTTCCTAGAAATTGCCCTGAGGCCTCAGTGTACCCCCAAACGAGTCTGAGGGCCTGGCCTAGGCCAAAACGAATCCGAGGCCCTCGCAGACAGCATCAAGCAGCAGCAGTTGCAAGGATTCTGCCTGAACAGTTTCGTAACCGTCTGGAGTCGCACGGTTGGATTTTGCTGTAATAAGGGAATGTATTCCTTAGAGTACATGGCTAGTTAGGTCGTCTCATATTCCACCTGTACTCTTATTTATATGCTAGTATCTGCATTTTTTTATCATCTCAATCATTTTACATTCACTCTGATTTGAGGTCAAGGGCCCACCACTACCGCTAAATTCTGTGCGACCCTTCCCGAGGTGATCCTCGTTACGATCAACTTCTGATCGCAGCATAGTATGAGAGCGACTCGGGAATCCTTCGCACTGCCACCTCCAAAATCTTCGGCGATCGAAAGGTGGCGTCCGGCACACGCTCGCGTGTAAGGATGGCAGGAGGATTTGGAGGTCAGACGAATCTGACCGCTGAAGCGCAGCCCAACCCGGCTGCGACGAACGAGGAGACGACGACGATTGGAGCCGCCGTCCTCGCACAACTACTTCGGCGACTCACCAGCTTGGAGCAAGGACTCCAAACATTGCGGAATGGCGACGCAGGAACATCTTCCCAACTCTCTCAACCGCCCTCAGGTGGCCACAATACCGCCCCGCACACCTTCTCCCTCGACACAAATGGCTCAACTCCAAATACTCCCCATCCCAGCGAAGTAGCAAATCTCTCTGCTCAATCAAGGTTCCTGAGCATTTCAAAAATAACAACAAGTGTGTGTTTCGACGGCAGAGACTTCTATACGTGGAGCTTCAAGCTGGAGCTGTTGCTGCAAAATGCGCGGATATTTCATTACTTCGACGGGAGCTATTGGGGACCTGCTGAAGACACCGCTGACGCATGGCTCAATATTACAACGAGTCGCTGATTGCGTACGGCGTCTTACTGCGAAACATGTCGACGGCGGAACAGCTGAGCATTCGATCGTACAAGACAACACCTGCTCCAGCCCTCGACGCCTGGCGACATCTGAACGGTGTTTACCAACCAAAGGATTCAGTTTCATCGAGCCGCCTGATCCAGCGGCTACTGGAGAAAAAAATGGCCCTAGGGGAGAAGGCCAACAGCTACAACAATCGCTGTCGGAGCTTACGCGATCAAATTGCGAAATTGGGAAGAACCATCTCCGAAGAAATCTTCATGAATATCGTGCTCCAAGGGCTCGGCCCAGAATGGCGGCCCTGTAAGGCGCTACTCCGACAGCAGGGGGTTATCTCGGAAGCCGCCCTATGCGCCGCCCTTCTTGAAAAGAAATATATGGATCAGCAGCGACCAGCGACAAGACCGGGAACACCTCGCCTTCTACGCCGACAACACGGAAGAGCGACGGTCGCGACGCCTTTATTGCAAAATCTGCAGAAACTTTAAACACCTGGCAGAGCGATGCAAATCCCGCTCTCGCCCTTGCCAGACCAGTCCAAGCCCCTGGTCCGGCCGACAAGACGCTCGGAAAGGCATGCGTCAAGCCCAGTGGAATCAACCCCAATCGCGCAACCTGAACCCAGTGGTTCAGCATCACCAGCAGCAGCCATTACAGCCTGCTTTCGTCCGCAACGTCATCGGCAACATGACCATGACATAAACAAGCGGATCGCATCGTCCCCGCGTGCGCACAACGTCACCTGAGCCAACGTGCCACCCAATCGGAGCAACGATTTCAGCGACGACGACAACCAGGACTGGAAATTTTCAGTCTCGCTGCTTGAAAGCTCCCCGTACGTACCTAATGCGGAGATAACTACTACAACGGGAGCTCGAATACGGGCTAGGCATGGGTGCTCGTGTGATATCTGCGTTCGTTGGTCCTTAGTCGTTTTCCTAGTGCACACACTGCTTGCTGGTTCACGGGGCAATTTGGCAAGAGTTTCACTAGAGAAAGTTGACAACAATGGTACAATCAGGTTGGCAAGACAAGACTACATCAGAGCTAGCATTCAGGTCGGTCGACTGCCAGCACAGCATGGTCGACCCTGTTCCAGCACGACTTGGTCGACCGCGCTCCAGCAGTGCAAAGTCGACGGCGTGCCAACGTCGCAGGTTGACGGCGTGCCAGCGTTGCTCCCGCAGAACAGCAGCGCACCTACTTCGCAGGTGCTCGCAGACGATTGGCGTGCTGAGCCTCGTCATCTGCACAACGCGCACACCAAGTCATCCTTGTGTTGACGACTCCACCTGATCCGCCATGTCGACCTCGGGATACCACCACCGAGGTCGGTCTCGCCAACATCGCCTGGGCGACCGTCGCACTCTACCGCAGAATCTGGTCGACCGGGCAACCACGTCGACCAGCTGCTCTTGTATGTGCCCGTCGACCTCCCAAGTCGACGACCACCCCAAGTCGACATCACCTGCTCGACCACATCCCTGGTCGACCAGCTCCAGGTCGACGTCACTCGTGGTCGACCAGCTCCACATCGACCAGCACCGTTATCAGCCGACCACTTAAGTCAGCTACCCGAAGTCGGCGTCACCAAGTTGACGCCCTGCTACCCGACGCCCAGCTACTCGGCGTCCTGAGTTGTGGTCGACGTCGGCCCCTCCTCCGTCGACCACCAGGGCAGGTCGACCACCAGGTTGACATCACGCCTGGTCGACCTACCACCAAGTCGACCAGCAGGCCTGTCAGCCGACCACCCAAGTCAGCTGCCCCAAGTTGGCGTCACCAAGACGACGCCCTCCGCAGGTCGACTTCCCAGGTCGACCTCCCCTGAAGTCGGCGCCACCCTGAAGTCGGCGCCCGTGCAGTGGCTCCCGTGCAGGTCGACCTCCTCGTCAACCAGCTCGCCCACTTCTGCAAGTCGGCTGCTCCTTTCGCACCCGACCACGAAGTCGGCTCCTCCCAAGCGAGGACGAGGCCAACACACAACTCCCGTTTGACACTCCCCTACCGCGTTCACGCTTGGGCCCCCAGCCCACACGGCAGTACTCCTCGGAGAATAGCTCATCGACGTGCACCCAACACATAGCACGTCGTCCACCGCACCACACTAAATCCCGCGCCTCACCATGTGCTGCAGCCAGGCCAGCCGCCGCTCCATGTGCTTGAGGTTGCCCGTCAACCCCATGCCCTCGGCGACCGTGATGGCTGACTTGTTGTCCACCCGGAGGACGGTCGACTTCCCGGCATCCAGCTGCCGGAACTCTGCGAGGAGGAAGCGAAGACGACGTCCCGCCTTGCCGGCTTCCGTGGCCGCCACGTACTCCGACTCGGTCGACGACAACGTCGCGCACTTGATGCGCTGGCTCGACCAGGAGACTGCGGCCCCTCCGTAGACGGACACATAGCCGCCCGTGCTCGGCCGGTTCTGCTTGTCACTGGCGTCGTCGACGTCCATGTAGCCGACCAGCTCCAGCGACTCTGGTCCACCGCCGAACTCCAGGGCGGTGTCACGCGTGTTGGCGAGGTAGGCGAGTCAGCGGTCGACCTCGCGCCAGTCCTGGTCGCTCCTCACCGTGAGGCCGCTGTCAACAAACGAACGTAATCTAGGCGACGGGTGTAGCTAGTAGGCCTAGGCTTAGTAGCCTAGGCCAAGCGGGAGTCGAGAGAGTTTGTGCCAAGCGAGAGAGAATGTCGAGAATGGTTGGGTTCACTATAGGACCAAAGGTACATATAGCAAACAAACAGGTGCACCACCAAGCAAACAATCAGATAACTACACTATAGTAACTACAGCAAGCAGGATATATTAAATATAACTTTAACACACCCCCTTAGCCTGCTTGCAGTAATAACTAGTGCAGTCAACACCCCCTGAAGGGGTAGAGCAGGCACGGTGGGAGACGGTAGAGGGGTACGTGGGGGGAGGCGGCGAGAGGGAGAGAGGAGAGAAGAGGAGATAAGAACACAGGAGGTGAGTGAGTGATGAGGAGAGGAGGTGGGGGGGTGGCCGCGGCGTCCCCTCTTACTAACCCCCTTTTACGAAAGGGGGGTTGAGTGGGGGATGAGGAGAGGAGGTGGGGGGGTGGCCGCAGCGTCCCCTCTTACTAACCCCCACATCCCCACCCCCAATCAACCACCCTCCTTCAACCTCACCCCCCATTTCAGCCACCCCCTGGAACCGCACCCCCTCCCTCCCTTCCTTCCTCCACACCCCTGCCCAACCCACAGTTGTCTCTGCCCTGTCCTTCACACTGCAGCCAGCCCTCCCACCCCCCCGCTCCCGCCACCCACCCCCCACAGTTGCAGCCGCGGGAGGGGAGAGGCAGGGCAGAGGGTGGTGCTCTGCTGGCGGGGTTCTCTGCTGGCGGGGTTCTCTGCTGGCGGGGTTCTCTGCTGGCGGGGTTCTCTGCTGGCGGGGTTCTCTGCTGGCGGGGTTCTCTGCTGGCGGGGTTCTCTGCTGGCGGGGTTCTCTGATGGCGGGGTTCTCTGCTGGCGGCTGGCCCTGGAGCTGGTGCGGGCGGCTGGCCCTGGTGCTGGTGCTGGTGCTGGCGGCTGGCCCTGGAGCTGGTGCTGGTGCTGGCGGCTGGCCCTGGAGCTGGTGCTGGTGCTGGCGGCTGGCCCTGGAGCTGGTGCTGGTGCTGGCGGCTGGCCCTGGAGCTGGTGCTGGTGCTGGCGGCTGGCCCTGGAGCTGGTGCTGGTGCTGGCGGCTGGCCCTGGAGCTGGTGCTGGTGCTGGCGGCTGGCCCTGGAGCTGGTGCTGGTGCTGGCGGCTGGCCCTGGAGCTGGTGCTGGTGCTGGCGGCTGGCCCTGGAGCTGGTGCTGGTGCTGGCGGCTGGCCCTGGTGCTGGTGCTGGTGCTGGCGGCTGGCCCTGGAGCTGGTGCTGGTGCTGGCGGCTGGCCCTGGAGCTGGTGCTGGTGCTGGCGGCTGGCCCTGGAGCTGGTGCTGGTGCTGGCGGCTGGCCCTGGAGCTGGTGCTGGTGCTGGCGGCTGGCCCTGGTGCTGGTGCCAGGGCCTGGTGGCTGGCGCTGGTACTGGTGCCTGGTGCTGGCGGCTGGCGCTGGTGCTGGTGCCTGGTGCTGGCATGACGGCGCTGGTGCCGGTGCTGGTGCTGGCGGCTGGCGCTGGTGCTGGTGCCTGGTGCTGATGGGGCGCGACGGGTGGGACGAGCTGCAGACGGGCTACAGGCTGGGCGGGATCTGACGGTAGGAGGCGCGCAAGAGCTGGTGCGATCGCCGGTGCGCTGGCGGTGATCGCTGGTGTTTCGCCGCCACTCCCTTCCCCCTTTTCCTCTCTCTCCCCCACAGCATTCCGCCGCCACTCCCTTCCCCCTTTCCCACTCCCCCCCCACAGAGTTCCGCCGCCAATCCCTTCCCCTCCTCCCTCTCCCACCCACAGCGACCGCCGCTGCACACGCGAACAGTCGCGTCGGGGTGGGTGATGGGCAGGGGGCCGGGGGAGTGCGACGGGCGGAGCGAGGCGACGGGAGGGAAGAAAACGGGACGGGGGGGGAAGGGCCGCGACGACCGCCACGGACGCCGTCCCCTTCATTCCCGATGCCGCCCCCACCCCCCCCTTTCCCCACTCTCGCGCAAACTCGGCGGCAGGCGTAGGCGCGGGCAGAGGTGGTGACGAGGGGGAAAAGCGACGGGCTGACGACGAGGGAAACGCGACGGGCTGGCGACGGGGGAAACGCGACGGGCTGGCGACGGGGGAAAACGCGACGGGCTGGCGACGGGCAGGCGACGAGGGAAAAAAAACGACGGGCTGGCAACGAGGGAAACGCGGCCAGCTCGCCGCCGCGCCCGTCGCAGCGAGCGCCGTGCCGCGAATGGGTGGGCCCATTAACTTAGGTCAGGATTTTAATCGCTCTGATACCATGTCAACAAACGAACGTAATCTAGGCGACGGGTGTAGCTAGTAGGCCTAGGCTTAGTAGCCTAGGCCAAGCGGGAGTCGAGAGAGTTTGTGCAAAGCGAGAGAGAATGTCGAGAATGGTTGGGTTCACTATAGGACCAAAGGTACATATGGCAAACAAACAGGTGCACCACCAAGCAAACAATCAGATAACTACACTATAGTAACTACAGCAAGCAGGATATATTAAATATAACTTTAACAGACGCTCCCCAGCTTGCTGCAGGCGAAGGCGATGTCCGGCCTTGTCGTCGTCGCCGCGAACTGCAGCGAGCCGACCTTCTGCCGGTACTCCTCCTCCTGGCGCTCCTGCGCCTCCTCGTCATCGAAGGTGAGCTCGGCGTAGGCGTCGACCGAGACCGGCGTCTTCGGGGTGCGCCCGGTCTGCTCCTCGTCGATGAAGCGCCTACGCAGCTTGTCGGCGTAGCCCTGCTGGTGCAGCCACAGCTTCCCCGCCGACCGGTCGCGGACGATCTCCAGCCCGAGGTACTTCTGTACCGGCGAGATCTCACGCAGCTCGAAGGCGGACTCCAGCAGCTCCTTCAGCATCTCGGTGCTGCTGCTGGCGGCGAGCAGGTCGTTGACGTAGACCAACACCCAGCAGGCCACGCCGTTGTCGCCGACCTTGAATTACAGAGCCTCGTCGACCTGGCTCTTCTTCCACCCGGTGCCGACCAGCACGTCGTTGAGCTCCGGAAACTCCTCATCCTCATCGGCGTCGTCATACGCCAGGTCGTCGTCATCCACGACGTACACCGTGGTGAAGGCAGCGGGGACGAAGAATTCCTGTGGCCTCCGAAGTCGGCCTGACTTCCGGGGTCTAGGCCGAACCTCCACCACGTCACTGTCGGTGGACTTCTCGGCGTCCCCTCCTTCGTCGCTGGCTTCGCTGCACTCGTCGTCTGTTTAAAGTTTAGAAGAAAGAAGAGGATTGCACTAGCAAGAATGAGGATACAAATAGCAAACCCTAGAAGGGTTGTACTCGCTATAGAGCACCCCACTACAGGCTAGAGCATAAGATAACATTCTGACACACCCCCATAGCCAAAGTGGGGTGTAATCAGCAGAGTAAGCAAAGGAGTACAAGCTCAAGGTGGATCACAATGTCACCACACATTCTGAGCACAAGTTCAAGAAGCAATAGTTTAAGTTCACAATTATGAGCAAAGCTAGTGGTAGTCACAACGGGCAAGTGAGGAGGAGGAGAGAGAGTGAGAGGAGAGGAGATAGGAGGCGACGGCTGAAGCTGCAGACACACAGGCAACAGGAGGCAGACTGGCACAGCGGCTACCGGACGAAGTCCCCGGAATACAGGAGTAACAGGCCCCGCGGCTAAAGTAGCGGCAGACGAGCAACGGACCCACGGGCGGCTGGCACAGCTGGCTACGACTGGGCTACCGGACGAAGTCCCCGGAATACAGGTGCTGCTGGCGACACGACGGCAACCTCCATTCAGCTTCCCCAAACTATCCCACTCCCCCCTGGCACATACCCGCTGCTACACCGCTAGCTCCACTCCCCCTTCACCCCCCCTTAGTACCACTCCACCGGCTCCAACACGTCCACCCCCCCTCAGCGGCAGCTGCAGCACAGGGAGACGGAGGAGGAGGAGGAGCAGGCGACGCCACACACCCGCCACCCCCCAACCGCCACCCCCCAACCGCCACCCCCCAAACCCTAAAAACAGGGTAGGGAGGTAGGGGGGGGGGGGCAACGCGCGGCCCCCTGTAGACTCGCGGCCCCCCCCAGGGCGCCGCGACGGGCGACGGGAGTTGGGCCGGGGCAGGTCGGGGCCGGGGCAGGTCGGGGCCGGGGCAGGTCCGGGACGGGGCAGCAGGGGCCGCGCACGGCTCCCCTGGGCAGCGCGACGGGGCAGCAGGGCCGCGCGACGGGGCAGCAGGGGCCGCGCGCGGCTCCCCTGGGCAGCGCGACGGGGCAGCAGGGCCGCGCGACGGGGCAGCAGGGGCCGCGCGCGGCTCCCCTGGGCGGCGCGACGGGTCCCCGTCGCCCGTCGCAGCGCCTCCCGGGGGCGACGCGGCGAGTGACGGGGCAGAAACCCGTCGCGCGCCTCGGGGCGCACGGCGGGCAGAAAACCGCCGCGCGCCTCGGGGCGCACGGCGGGAAGAAAAACTGCCGCACGCCACGGGGCGTGCGGCACAGAGAGTAGCAGTAGCAGTTGCAGCGGAAGCAACAAGGTGGTGAGCCCATCCACAGGATCGATCCAAGGGGATCGACCTGCTCTGATAGCATGTTTAAAGTTTAGAAGAAAGAAGAGGATTGCACTAGCAAGAATGAGGATACAAATAGCAAACCCTAGAAGGGTTGTACTCGCTATAGAGCACCCCACTACAGGCTAGAGCATAAGATAACATTCTGACATCGTCCTGCTGCACCTCAGTCGACTTCCTGGCCGACCTCTCCCCTGTGGTCGGCTATTCTGCCGACTGCCTGGTTGCCTGTGGTCACCGTTGCCTGCTCCCCTGTCGGCTGCTGCCCTGCTGGTGCCTTCTTCGCCGACTTCACCCAAGTCGGCTGCAACTCCTCGACCTGATCTTCCCCAACGTCGACTTGCCGCTCGTCACGTCGGCCACCGGCGATGCCCTTGGCCGGCGCCGAAGGCGACGTCCCACTTCTCCCCTCCTTGCCGGAGGCCGACACAGGAGTCAACCCCCGCAGTTCGGCCACGAGGGGAGGGGCAGGGGTCGGAGGGAAAGGGGAAGGAGGACGGACGACCTCGCCGTCCTCATCAGCAGGCTCACCGACCTCGGCGAGCAGAGGCAGCGTCGTCGTCGAGGTGTCGGTCGGCGGGGTGGTCGGCGTCCGTCCTGACACCGGCCCGTGCGCCGACTTTCACACCTCCAGCGACATATCCTCGTAGAACACCACGTCCGACGTGGTGACCACCCGGTTCTCGGCGATGTCGAGGAGCTCCCAGCCCTTGCTCTCCTCCGACACGCCGAGGTGAAGGCCCCACCTGGCCTTCGGTTGCAGCTTCCCACCACGCTGCTGCTCGGGGACGAGGAACTGCGCCATGCAGCCCCACACCCGCGCCAGCGACAAGTCGGGCTTCTGCCTGGTCAGCAGCTGGTGCGGCGTCGTCCCCGACGGCAGCGTCGACCTCTCTTGGCAGTTGCGGACCCAGGCGGCCTGCCGCAGAGCGAGGTGCCACCAGTGGTGCTGCACGCCCATGTGCAGCAGCATCGTCCGCACCGACTCCACCACCGTCCTCATCTCCCTCTCTGCCATGCCGTTATGCTGCGGGGTGTACGGACAGGTCAGGTCGTGGACGATCCCCTTTCCGTCCACGAAGTCGGTGAACTTCTTCCCGAGGAACTCCCCTCCTCGGTCCGAGCGCAGCATCAGCACCGACTTCTTCACCTGCCGCTCCACCAACACCAGCCACTTCTGAAACTCCAGCAGCACATCCGACTTCCTGGCGACCGGCCTCACCCACACGTAGCGGGTCTTCCGGTCCTTCAGCAGCAGGAAGTACAGGCTGCCGTCCTTGGCAGCAACGCGGAACGGCCCGCACAGGTCGATGTGCACAACGGCCAGCACGTCGTCGGCGTCGGAGCCTTGGTCGGGGAAGGTGTGCCGCGCCAGCTTCCCGCCGACGCACGAGACGCACGGTGAGTCAGCGCCCGACGCCGACTTGAGGTCCAGCCCAGTGGCGACCTCGTGCTTCGCCGAGCTCCGGACGGTGTGCATGCCGTCGTGTGCAAGCCTCGCATGCAGCCTGTCCGGCATCGACTTCGTCGCCGAGACGATCGCCCGTAGGGCCACGACCTCCGGCGTGGGCGACGTTGACCTCGTTGAGCAGGGACGCAGGTCGTTGCAGAGAACACGCCCGGAGTATGTCGCCCGACTGAGCACCTCTCCCGCTGCCGAGACGAGCAGCCTCCCGTCGCCGTCCTCCTGCAGCTTCACGCCGTGCTCTTTCAGCTGGCCGGCCGACAGCAGATTCGCTCGAACACCCGGGACGTAGAGCACGTCGGGGATGAGCACCTGCTTCCCCGCCTCCCCTTGCAGGGCGACAATGCCGCGGCCTTGGACGTCCTGCAGCGCCCCATTGAAGCCGCGCACGTGCTTGATGGAGCCGCTCGGCTGCAGGTCGACGAAGAAGTCTTTCGTCCCCATCAGGTGGTGGGAGCAGCCGCTGTCGAGCAGAACCACCGCCGGGTTCGCCTGCACCACTGCCACCACCGCCTGGAAGTCCTCGCTAGCCTCCGGCGCCAGCGAGACGGTCGGCTCCACGACGCCGACCAGCGAGCACGACGCCGTCTTGTCGTCCCGCGCCTTGCCGCCAGCAGAGGAGTCGGCGTCCTTCGCCGAGGTCGACTTGGTCGACTGCGTCTCCTTGCGCGGCTTGTTCCCTCCTCGACGAGGACGACGGCTTCCAGACCTGCCGCGGCCTCCCTTGGCGTCGGCGTCGTCGGAGTCACTGCGGTCGGGGCACCGTACAACCAACACTCCCGACGTCGACCTCCTCATCCTCGACCGCCGTCCTTGGTCGTCTTCTTCTTGTCGACCTCCTTGGCCGGCTTCCAGCCACTGCCACCACCGCGGCCAGACTGTCCGCGCTGCCCCGGTCGACCTCCTTGCTTTGCCGAGCCGACGAAGTGCACCTGCGCCAAGAGCTCATGGGACCGCACAGCCTCCTGCATCGCCTCGTCGTGCAGGATGTACGAGGTCAAGTTGTCCTCGTTGAGCGTCGCCCTCGTGCTCGGCGCCATTGACAGCCACTTAAGGAGGTTGTAGCTGCTCGAGAGTCCCTGCATGACGTGGGTGACGTACGACGCCGTCGAGTACTGCGCGCCGGCCATCCTGATGGTGGCGAGAATTCGCCGGGCTCGGTTGCAGCAGTCGGTAGCAGTCTCCTCGTCGCCCATGCGCAGGTGCGTCAGCTGCCCCTCCAGCTGGGCGATGAACAGGTCGTCGGTGACCTGGTACATCGACTCGATGACGTGCCACGCCTGGTGGCCGGCGTCGAGGTACTCCCGGCACCACTTTAAGGCGATCTGGACGCCTGGCGAGCAACACCGCGAGATGACCGTAAAGGTCAACAGCTGCACGGCGCGAAACTCCGGACGCAGGTCAGGGTCGTCCGGCGTCGCCACAGTGCCTCGAGCAAAGTTGATGAGCCCGGCCATCTCCAGCTGGGGCTCAATAGCTTCCTTCGAGGTGAGGATATCAGACCGACCGACCAGCGGCGGGGTGACCAAGATCCTGTTCGGCGTAAACGTGAAGTAGTCGTAGCTCGGCACAATCCCGCTCGCTGTCACATAGGTCGCTGACATCGGCGACAATCCGCTTCGTCGTCCTCCGACGTCGCCTTGCGAGGAGCCAGCAGCCGCCGACGAATGGGGCCTCATGGCGTCTCCTCACATCCTCCAGCCGTGCCTCCAGGGTGTCCATCACCTCTGTGTCACCTACGCGCACGCTAGTGACTGCACGGCTGCCGGCCTACGAGCAACTTAGGTAAGTGACCACTACGTCGACCTGACTGAAAGGTAAGTCGTGTGCCGTCCACCCTCACCGCACCATGCGGAGATAACTACTACAATGGGAGCTAGACTACGGGCTAGGCACGGGTGCTCGTGTGATCTCTGCGTTCGTTGGTCCTTAGTCGTTTTCCTAGTGCACACACTGCTTGTTGGTTCACGGGGCAATTTGGCAAGAGTTTCACTAGAGAAAGTTGACAACAATGGTACAATCAGGTTGGCAAGACAAGACTACATCAGAGCTAGCATTCAGGTTGGTCGACTGCCAGCGCATCATGGTCGACCGCGTTCCAGCACGACTTGGTCGACCGCGCTCCAGCACGACTTGGTCGACCGCGCTCCAGCAGTGCAAAGTCGACGGCGTGCCAACGCTGCAGGTCGACGGCGTGCCAGCGTTGCTTCCGTAGAACAGCATCGCACCACCTTCGCAGGTGCTCGCAGATGATTGGCGTGCTGAGCCTAGTCACCTGCACAACGCACACACCAAGTCATCCTCGTGCTGACGACTTCACCTGATCCACCACGTGGACTTCGGGATACCACCTCCGAGGTCGGTCTCGCCAACATCGCTTGAGCGACCGTCGCACTCTTTCGCAGAACCTCGTCACCCAGGTAACCTGGTCGACCGGGCAACCACGTCGACCAGCTGCTCCTGTATGTGCCCGTCGACCTCCCAAGTCGACGACCACCTCCAGTCGACCTCACCAGGTCGACCACACCCCTGGTCGACCAGCTCCAGGTCGCCGCCATTCCTGGCCGACCAGCTCCACGTCGACCAGCACCGTTATCAGCCGACCACCCAAGTCGGCTACCCGAAGTCGGCGTTACCAAGTTGACGCCCTGCTACCCGACGCCCAGCTAGTCGGCGTCCTGAGTTGTGGTCGACGTCGGCCCCTCCTCCGTCGACCACCAGGGCAGGCCGACCACCAGGTCGACATCACGCCTGGTCGACCTACCACCAAGTCGACCAGCAGGCCTGTCAGCCGGCTGCCCCAGGTTGGCGTCACCAAGTCGACGCCCTCCGCAGGTCGACTTCCCAGGTCGAACTCCCCTGAAGTCGGCGCCACCCTGAAGTCGGCGCCCGTGCAGTGGCTCCTGTGCAGGTCGACCTTGTCAAAACAAGCAGTAGAAAGTAAGAATGAAGAAAGGAGTGGTTGCACTAGCAAGCAGTTGAGTACATATAGGAAACCCTAGATTGGGCTGTACTCGCTATAGAGTACCCCACTGCAGGCTAGACAAATACAACATTCTGACACACCCCCATAGCCAAAGTGGGGTGTAATCAGCACAATGAGCAGGTATAGCAGGAGTTCACAATAAGAAGCAAAGCTAGAGGTAATCACAGTGGGCAAGTGAGGAGGAGGAGGGACTGTGAGAGGAGAGAAGATGAGAGACGGCGGCTGAAGCTGCAGACACACGGGCAACAGGAGCTGCTGGCACAGTGGCTACCGGGACAGTGCGCCCCGGACTACTGGAGTAACTGGCTCACGGGCTACGAGGAGCTACAGGAGCAACGGACCCACGGGCGACAGGCGCAGCAGACTCTCTGGGCTACCAGGACAGTGCGCCCCGGACTACAGGCGCTGCGGACGACAAGACAGCAGCCTCCGCTCAACCTCCCCCGACCGTCCCACACCCCTCTCACACACCCCCTGCTGAAACCCTAGCTCCACTCCCACGGCACCCCCCTTAAACCCTAAACCCTCGGCTCCCACACACCCACCCCCCTCAGCGGCAGCTGCAGCAGTGGGAGACGGAGGAGGAGGAGGAGTAGGGGACGGTTCACACACCCGTCACCCCCAGAACCGCCACCCCCGCACTCGCCACCCCCAAACCCTAAAACGGGTGGCACGGGGCACGAGCGCGGGGGACGGCTCGGGGGGACGGCGCGCGGCCCCCAGGGCGCCACCATGGGACAGCGGGGGGGGGGCGCGCGCGGCTCCCCAAGGCGCCGCGACGGGGCAGCGGGGGTCGTGCGCGGTTCCAGGGGCGGCGCGCGGGTCCAGCGGGGCAGCGCGCGGGTCCCTGGGGGCGACGCGAGGGTCGACGGGGGGGCAGCGCGCAGATCCCGCAGGGCGTCGCGCGGGTCCAGCGGGGCAGCGCGCGATCCGATGGTGGGGGGGTGCGCGCGGGTCCCCTGAGGCGACGCGAGGGTCGACGGGGGGCGCGCGCTGGTCCCCGGGGGCGACGCGACGGTCGACGGGGGGGGGGGGGGGGGGCGCGCCAAGCAGAAAACCGCCGCGCGCCACGAGGCGGTCGGCGGGCAGAAAACCGCCGCGCGCCCCGAGCGCACGGCGGGATGAAAAACGCCAGAAAAAAAAAAAAATCGCCACGCGCTCCGCGCGCGGCAGGAAGAAGTCGTCGCGCGCCCGAGGCGCACGACAGGAAGTAGAGCAGCGGAAGCGTTAGGTGGTGGGCCCACCCACAGGATCGACCCAAGGGGATCGACCTGCTCTGATAGCATGTCAGAACAAGCAGTAGAAAGTAAGAATGAAGAAAGGAGTGGTTGCACTAGCAAGCAGTTGAGTACATATAGGAAACCCTAGATTGGGTTGTACTCAACTATAGAGTACCCCACTGCAGGCTAGACAAATACAACATTCTGACAGACCTCCTCGTCAACCAGCTCGCCCACTTCTGCAAGTCGGCTGCTCCCCTCGCACCCGACCACGAAGTCGGCTCCGCCCAAGCGAGGACGAGGCCAGCACACAACTCCCGTTTGACACCTAATTCGCGGGCGGCACCAATCAATTGGATCTCGCGCGAACAATTTCTGAAGTTCGACACACCGCACATTGTAACGCCACGATTGGCTCTACTTGCACGTGAAGACAACAAGCGCTACAACACCTGGTACCTGGACAGCTGTTGCGGGCAGCACATGGTCGGATCCGAGCGTTTCGTCTCCAACGCCGTCTCGACCACAACAATCACTTACATCACCGTGGCCAACAATACCCGCCTGCGCGCAAGGAATCCTCGTGCTCAAAGCACAAGGAAGCCGCATGCACATCACACTTAACTATGTGCTCATCGTCTAGAACCTGCGCTTCAATCTCCTCTCTGCCGCTCAACTCATGGATTGCGGCATCGAATTGAGCACGGACCCTCGCACACGCGACATAATTCCACACTACTCATCGCCGACAAAAACGCGCAGGCAGATTGGACAGGCACGCTTCGAGAACGGAGTTAACATCCTGGATTTCGACATTCCCGACTTCAGCGGCGACTCGCACGAGCTAATTGATCTCGTTCCACTGCGCTTCTAGCACATCCATCGTTCGGACTGGAAGCATCCTAATGGAAGGCCATGGGTGCCACACCACCCGCACCCGCGTGAGCTGGCGCTGCATGACCCTGACCTAGATGGCATCTGCACGGACTGCCACACGCCCAACGCCTCCACAAGTGCAATCGCCGGCCGTGGCCTCGCCGCCATCGCTGAATCTGAGAGACACGCCCCACCTGAGGGGGGGATGTCGGCCCTCGAGCTCGAAGTCGTAACAGAAAGAGTCTTCGGTCCGCCAAATCCGGCACACCAGCAGAGCGGCTCGAGAGCATCCTACGGGGACCGTCGCGGAACCTTCGACGACCGCGGAGTAGCACGCCCCTACACAAAGGAGGAGTTCTTGAAGGTCTACCCCCACTGGCGCGACCCCACGAAGAAGCTTTCGTGGCGCAAGAAGAAGAACAAGTGCGACGCGAAGCAGAGGAGCTTCGCCAGAGGAGCCTTGCCGAGGTGCGCGGAACATTTGCCTGGAGCGGATGGGGCTCTGAGGAAGACGGGTGGCGCCTCCAACGAAGGCGGGTGGGGGTGGGGAAGCGTCGGCGGATGGGGAACGAGCGACACTGGCGGATGGTGCGCCGCAACCGACGGCGACACTGGCGGATGGGGCGCCGCGCCTGGCAGCGAGACAAGTGGTTGGGGCACCTCCGGCGGAGGCTGGAGAACTTCCCGTGAAGAACAAAGGGGGGAAGAAGAAGCAGGTACAGAACCTCCTGTTGTTCCCCTTGGTCGTCCCCCGCGCCGCCCTGCACCTGCGCTACCCCCACCTGACATCCAGCCTCACCGCGACCCTATAGACACCATCGACTGGGGCAATGCGCCCTCACCGTTTACGGACCTGACCCTGAGCCGCGCGAACCAACCTTTGTCCCCGGAACCATCCCTGGGACCAACATTCCCCTCTCCGTGATTCTCGACAGAGAATTTTTGGCGCTGATGCTCACAACGATGAACGAAGAAGAAGAAGAAGAAGAAGAAGAAGAAGAAGAAGAAGACGAAGAAGAAGAAGAAGAAGAAGAAGAAGAAGAAGAAGAAGAAGAAGAAGAAGAAGAAGAAGAAGAAGAAGAAGAAGAAGAAGAAGAAGAAGAAGAAGAAGAAGAAGAAGAAGAAGAAGAAGAAGCGCCGGCAGAACCTGCCTCAGTCCCTGACGAGGACCCCGAAGCAGAGTGCGCACGCTAGATGCGCACCGCGCCAACGATGACCTTTAGCACCATCGCCTCGGTGACACTTCGCGCGTGACACTGAAAAAACTTCATCGAGCTGGCGTATTCGCGCCTGGGGCACTCCTGCGCCCTGACGGCTCCGAAGTGAGGAGCACAACACAGCCGCGCAACTGTGTCAGAACTGTACTCTAGGCTGTAGTGGGACACTCCTTATGGGGCACAACCCTGTTAGGTTTTGCCTATACAAACCTTGTGCTGTTCTCATTCTAGTCATTCCTCATTCTTATTCTCACATGGTATCAGAGCAGATTCGTTCCTACGGCCCACCGAACGTTCCGCCCTGCCATAACTGAATTTTTTTAAGCTGCCCCTGCAGCCGCGCTGCCCTTGCAGCCCGCGTGCTGCCCCTGCGACCGTGCTGCCCCTGCAGCCGTGCCTGCCCCTGCAACCCGTGGGCGCTGCCTCTGCAGCCCGCGCGACGCCCTGCCGAGCCACGTGTCGCCCCCTGCAGCCCGTGGGCGCTGCCTCTGCAGCCCGCGCGCCGCCCTGCCGAGCCGCGCGTCGCCCCTGCAGCCCGTGGGCGCTGCCCATGCGACCCGCGCGCCGCCCTGGCGAGCCGCGCGTAGCTCCTGCTCGTCGCGACGCCCCTGCGGGACCCGCACGGCGTCGCCCCTGCTCGTCGCGGCGCCCCCCCCCCCCCCCCTGGGCGCCGTCCCTGCTCGTCGCGGAGCCCCCTGCCGCACTCGCGGCCCCGCCCTGCAGCAGCTGCCGCGGAGCCCCCTGCCGCTGTAGCGGCCCCGCCCTGCAGCAGCTGTCGCGGAGCCCCCTGCCGCAGTCGCGGCCCTGCCCTGCAGCAGCTGCCGCGGAGCCCCCTGCCGCAGTCGCAGCCCCGCCCTGCAGCAGCTGCCGCGGAGCCCCCTGCCGCTGTCGCGGCCCCGCCTTGCAGCAGCTGCCGCGGAGCCCCCTGCCGCAGTAGCGGCCCCGCCCTGCAGCAGCTGCCGCGGAGCCCCCCCTGCCGCAGTCGCAGCCCCGCTCTGCAGCAGCTGCCGCGGAGCCCCCTGCCGCCGTCGCGGCCCCGCCCTGCAGCAGCTGCCGCGGAGCCCCCTACCGCCGTCGGCGGCCCTGCCCTGCTGCTGTCGCGGCCCCGCCCTGCAGCTGTCGCGGCCCCGCCGTTGCGGCCCTGCCCTGCCGCGTTCGCGCCCCTGCCCTGCAGCAGCTGTCGCGGCCCCGCCGTTGCCGCCGTCGTGCGCCTTCCCTGCCGCAGCCCGCTGAGCGCCGGCCCTGCTCGCCCGGTGAGCGCCTGCCCTTCCCGCCACCGGCGGCACCTGCCCCCAGAGCGCCAGCAGCAGCGTAGGCTGCCCCCAGCAGAACCAGAAGCAGCATAGGCTGCCGCCAGCGCACCAGCAGCAGCATAGGCTGCCCCCAGCGAACCAGCAGCAGCATAGGCTGCCCCCAGCGCACCAGCAGCAGCTTAGGCTACCGCCAGTGCACCAGCAGCAGCATAGGCTGCCCCCTGGAGAACCAAGCAGCACAGGCTGCCCCCAGCGCACCAGCAGCAGCTTAGGCTGCCCCCAGCAGAACCAGCAGCAGCATAGGCTCACATGGCGTGTACTAGGGTTCTACAGCAGCAGGGCCAGCCGCAGCACTCCCGTCAGTGGGGGCCTGCGGGTCCAAAGTGTGGCGCCCCCAGCAGTGGCTCAGCTAGCAGTGGGCGAGACGTCGGCCCTTGCGGGTACCGGGCCCTGACAGGCCCTTGTGCTGGTACTACCTGCTGGAGTCCTGACCACACTGCGTCCAGCTGCTACCGTCGACTCGACGACCTCCACCGTGAGCGTTTGGTCCGCACGCTATTACACAGCACTGGCCTTCGCGCCTTCGCCAGCGCACTACTGCACCAGTTGAGTCTCACCTACCTGGTCTAGGACCTTTTCCGGCCACACGAGTAGAGACCTGTGTTTCCAGTCTTGGTGCGTGTGTTGTTTCCAGTCCAGGCGCCTCTGAGGGTTTTTGTGTAGGAGCTGCAGCTACCACTAGTCTAGCACCAGACTTTATCGCTGGCTCGGGTGCGATCTCACAGACTGCACAGCTTTCCTTCACCCTAGACTCTGGAGCGTCCAGCTGCTTCTTTCGCGACTGTACTGACCTCACACCACTGCGCACTCGAGTCACTGTCGCTTTGGCTGACCCCAGCGTGGGACCTGTAGTTGCCCACAGCACCACCACTCTTCCGTGTCCAGCGGGTCCCTCTGGGTTTCTCACAGGTTACTACACCCCTTCGTTCTCCAGGAACCTTGTGGGTGTTAGTCACCTCCACGACCTAGGTGTAGTCACTACTTTCCCACTGGACGAGCCTGTTGCCTCCTGCACTGTCGGTGCCACTGGGGCGTCTCTGGCCACTTTCCACAGAGAGCCGGGATCTGGTCTGTGTTAAAGTTAAGCTAGAGGAGGCCATGGCTTCCTTGAGAGAATTAGCGAGAGAAGAAAAAAATGCATTAGGAAGGAAGTGTCGAGATACAAGTCTAGAAAGGAATTGGAAACCCTAATTGAACTTAGGGTGTGTTCAGTGTATGCTATAGCTACAAAATGAGCCTAAATTGAACCTGGAAGCGTATCTCGCTCTAAGCATGGTGGGATGATAAGAGAACACCCAAATAAAGGCCAGAGCGAGCTCTAGCTTACTCCAACAGTCTGTACTCACTGCACACTGGGTCCCACCACACTGAGTCAGGTCAGGTCAGGTCAGGTCAGGTAGCTGCTGTGTCGTGCGACTGTCGGTCACTCGCCCACCCGTCAGTCCTCTGGCACCACCGTCTAGGTCACCCGTCGTTCCCACGTCTTAGTAGGATGGTACGTCATCGTCTGGTCTCAGGTCTCCCAGCGTCGCTTGCCCCGCTTCCTCGCTCGCCTGCGCCGCCGTGCACTCCTTGCGTCGAGGGTTGGCAGCGCGCCGCCCCTCACTCCTCCTCGTTCCCCCCCACCACGGCTCCCTTCCAGACCCTGCACTTGGACGTTTGGGGCCCCTCCCCTGTCCTTGGCCCACGTCAGGAACGCTACTTCCTGATTGTGGTGGACAACTATTCCCGCTACACCACGGTTTTCCCCTTGCGACGGAAGGCCGACGTGCCTACTGTCCTCGAGCCGTGGCTCCTAGCGTGGGGTGGCGCCCAGGGCCTGTGTGGGCTTCGCCTACACTCGGACCGTGGTGGTGAGTTCTCTTCCACTCGCCTAGAGACGTTCTGTCAGGGTCGGGGAGTCATTCAGTCGTACACGCTACCAGCCTCGCCGCAGCAGAACGGGGTAGCCGAGCGTCGCATCGGCCTGGTCATGGAGGTTGCTCGGACCTCCATGTGCCATGCTGGTGCCCCTCAGTTCTTGTGGCCTCAAGCAGTCCGCTACGCCGCGCACCAGCAGAACCTGTGGCCGAGTGACGCACGGCCACGGGTGACGCCGGTCTCTCTCTGGTCAGGTTTACAGGGCGTAGCAGCTGACTTCCGCGTCTGGGGTTGTCTGGCCCACGTCCGCGCCCCTGGCGCGAACAAGTTGTCTCCACGCACTCGTGCCTGCGTCTTTCTTGGCTTCCCGTTGGGTGTTCTACGACCCGGTCACCTACGGGTTCTTCGCTTCTCAGGACGTCGCGTTCGACGAGTCTGTCTGTTACTACAGGAGTCGCCCCCACCGAGGTACTGAGGTCTTTTCCCCTCCGCTGTTCCTCACCCTTGAGCCCCCCCCAGACGCCCCGGTAGTCCCTGTCGGGTCTGGGGGTGCGGGAGGTGCAGTTGCGGAGGGTGAGGGTGCTGGGGCTGCAGGAGCTCGTGGTGTCGGTTCAGGGGGTGCAGTGGGTGTGGGCGTGGAGGTCACTCCTGTGGAGGACACGGCAGCCTCAAGTCGGCGGCCTCGCCCCGCGTCACCCCCCGGCTTCCCGGTCGTCCCGCAGTTCCCTCCTCGTTCTCCTCTGCGGCCGGTTGCTGCGGAGCTTGGGGGTGCTCCTACGGGAGGTACTGGAGGCCCCGGGGGTGTCGCTAGTGGAGGTGCTGGTTCTGGGAGTGTTGGAGCTGGAGGCACGGGCACTGTGGCGCCTACACCTCGCACTGTACGTTTCCTGACCCGTGAGCAGCGTCTCCTCCGGTTGGAGAGGGAGGAGCGTGAGCGGTTTGAGAGGGCACAGCAGCAGCAGCAGCAGCAGCATGAGCTGCTGCAGCAGCAGCAGCAGCAGCACCAGCAGCGGCAGCAGCAGCAGCAGCAGCAGCAGTAGCTACAGCAGCAGGAGAGAGTAGAGGAGGAGTCATAGCAGCAGCACGAGAGGGTAGAGCAGGAGTCCCGGTCGCAGCAGCTGGTGCAGCTGCAGCCGCAGCAGGAGAGGGCAGAGGCGGAGCCACAGGAGCAGCAGCAGGGGCCGGTGCCGTCGCAGCAGACGCCAGAGGAGGCGGAGCAGCAGCGACTGCGACTACACGACCTCCCCGACCCAGCACCTGCACGCTTTGTTCGTGGTCCCCTACCGTCCCCTCCTGTTCCCCGTGTTGAGTCCCTTTCCTCGTCCCAGTGGACTCGTCGTTCTCCCCTCAGTCGTGCTGTGTCCCCAGAGCGTCGTCGGTCCCGTTACCGTGCAGACGGTCCGTTCCACCTTGTTCTTCGCTCTCGTGTTCCACCTCCTCCTGTCCTTCCACAGCCCCCTCAGTCGTCCCTCACTGTGCTTCACGACCCGTTGTCCGGCTACCTCCGTGCCTCCCGTCCTGTCGTCTCCCGTGTTTTGTCCGCGTTGGTCACTCACCCGACTACACCTCTGTCGTCTGTTTCGGCACTTGTTACCACTGTCGCTAGCTTTGCCTCTTCCCACCGCCTTGACTACGCCGCTCACTTGGTGAGTGGCCCTGCTCGTTCTCCGTTCCCTGGGGGCGCTCCTATTTTTCCCCTAGAGGTCCTCGAGGACAGGCAGTTCGAGCTTGGTTTTCTTGCGGCCGCTATTCCTCATCTCTGCGCCATGTTGCTTGCCCCTGAGGGGGATCCAGACGCTCTTGACATCCCGATCCCTCGCACTCACGCCGAGGCGGTCTCGGGACCCTGGGCTTCATACTGGATAGCAGCTGAGGAGGCAGAGATGGCATCTTATAGGTCCACAGGCACTTACGTCGACGTAGTCCCACCACCTGGGACGAACGTCGTCAGTGGCCGATGGCTCTACAAGGTGAAGCGGCCGCCTGGATCACCACCTGTGTTCAAGGCGCGCTATGTGGCGAGAGGCTTCAGTCAGCGAGAGGGGGTGGACTTCTTCCAGACCTTCGCTCCCACCCCGAAGATGAGTACTCTTCGGGTGTTGCTGCATATTGCAGCCCAGCGCGACTACGAGTTGCACTCCTTGGACTTCTCCACCGCGTTCCTTCAGGGGAGCCTGCACGAGCAGATCTGGCTGCGTCGCCCGCCTGGCTTCACTGGCTCTTTCCCACCTGGGACCCAGTGGCAGCTGCGTCGACCAGTCTACGGCCTGCGTCAGGCTCCACGTGAGTGGCACGACACACTTCGCTCGACCCTTGCAGCGCTTGACTTCTTTCCGTCGTCTGCTGACCCGTCACTGTTCGTTCGCCGTGGCTCGACCCCGTTCTTTGTCTTGGTCTACGTCGACGACCTGGTGTTCGCCACTCCCGACCGACGCACGCTGGCCTCCGTGAAGGAGGAACTGCAGAGGAGACACACTTGCACTGACCTTGGTGAGCTGCAGCACTTCCTTGGCCTGCAGATCACCAGGGACAGGGCAGCTCGCACCATTACGCTGACTCAGTCGCATATGGTCGAGCAGATCTTCACGCGGTTTCGCTTCCCGTTCTCCAAGGTACAGCTCACCCCTCTTGGTGTGGATCATGGGCTCACGGCTCCACCTTTGGACGAGTCATTTGAGTCCAGTGGTCCATATCCTGAGCTGGTGGGTTGTCTCATGTACCTGATGACCTGTACTCGCCCAGACCTAGCTTACCCTCTTAGCGTCCTTGCGCGCTTTGTTGCGCCTGGGAGACACCGACCGTCCCACTGGTACGCTGCTAAGAGGGTGGCGAAGTATGTGGCGAGTACATCAGGCATGGGACTTGTCCTTGGAGGGAAGCAGCCAGTTACACTCACAGGTTACTCGGACTCGTCGATATCTTTGCTCTTGACTATGATGCTATCCTCACTGCCATGTATGCATTGCCTACTAGTGCTGAGGGTGCCTGTTACTTGTGCGTACCGTCTGACCCAGGTATAGAGTCTGCTGCTCTAGGTGCTGGTAAGGCTGCTGCTCTAGGTGCTAGTGCGTCTCCTGCTCTAGGTGCTGGTGTGGCTGCTGCTCCAGGTGCTGGTGAGTCTGCTCTCTCAAGTACCACGTCGGCTCAGGTCTTGCACACTTTCACCCTTGACTCAGGTGCTTCCCGCTCCTTCTTTCGCGACTGCACCACACTCTCGCCGCTCAGTCGGCCAGTGGCAGTCTCTCTGGCTGACCCCTCTGGGGGTCCGGTCCTTGCACACTCCTCCACGGTTCCGCCGTGTCCGGCGGTCCCGTCTGGCTCACTGTCTGGCCTCCACCTCCCCTCGTTCTCCACGAACTTGGTGAGTGGAGCTGACCTCCAGGACGCGTGGGCTGACCAGTTCACTCCTGGAGGTCAGCGGGTGACCCACTGTTCGTGTACTCGGACGGGCCGGCACCTGGCCACGTTCACCCGTCAGCCTGGGTCGAGCCTGTACACCCTGACTACCGTGTCTCCTCCGGTTGCTGAGTCTGATCAGGTAGCCGCGTCGGGTCAGGTGTTTGCTGCAGCGTCCCGGTCTGGTCCTGAGTCTGCCCCCTGCTCGTGTCTCACTAGACTCTCCTCTGGCACCACCGCCTTGGTCACCCCTCCCTGCCTCGTCTCCAAGGCATAGCCTCCCGTGTCCTTGTCACTGGTCTTCCCCGGTCTCTCCCTCCCCTCCCCCCGGGGCCTGCCCCTACCTGCGTTCCTTGCGTCGAGGGGCGGCAGCGCCGCTCCTCACTCCTCCGAGTTCCCTCCGACGGAGGCTCCCCTGCAGACTCTTCACATGGACGTGTGGGGCCCAGCCCGCGTCCGTGGACAGGGTCACGAACGCTACTTTCTGCTGGTCGTTGACGACTACTCGCGTTACACCACAGTCTTCCCCTTGCGTCGCAAGGGTGAGGTCACTGAGGTGCTGATCGACTGGATCCGCGCTGAGTTTCGCGCTGAGTTTCGACTGGTCAGCTCAGCGAGAGTTTCGGCTCGGACCTTCCTGTTCTGCGTCTGCACTCCGACAGAGGTGGAGAGTTTTCCTCCGACCTTCTGCGAGCCTTCTGTCGTGCGGAGGGCATCCGCCAGACGTTCACGCTTCCGGCCTCTCCACAGCAAAATGGGATTGCTGAGCGCCGCATTGGCATGGTCATGGACGTCGCTCGTACGTCCATGATCCATGCGGCTGCTCCCCATTTTCTGTGGCCGTTCGCGGTTCAGTACGCTGCGCATCAGCTCAACCTCCAGCCCCGGGTCTCCATGCCGGAGACTACACCTACTCTGCGGTGGACGGGGAAGGTTGGCGTTGCGTCTGCGTTCCGTGTCTGGGGATCTCGAGCTTTCGTCCGCGACTTGTCTGCGGACAAGCTGTCCTCCCGTGCTGTTCCCTGCGTCTTCCTTGGCTTCCCCCCTGACGCGCCTGGTTGGCAGTTTTACCACCCCACCTCGCGCCGGGTCCTCCCCTCTCAGGACGTCACCTTTGACGAGTCGGTTCCTTACTACCGTCTCTTCTCCTACCGCACTGCCCCTCTCCCCACCCCCGCCGCTCTTCCTCGCGCCAGGTCCTCCCCCGGTAGACCCCCTCCCCCCTCAGGGTCCTTCCCCCTCACGTGTGTCTCAGGTAGACGCAATCGAGCCTGTCGAGGTAGCTGTTGACTCTGGTGCTGCTAGGGGTGCTGACCCTGCGGGTGCCGGGTCTGGGGGTGCTGAGCCTGGGAGTGCGGAGTCTGGGGGTGCTGAGTCTGGGGGTGCTGAGCCTGGGTGTACTGAGTCTGGGGGTGCTGAGCCTGGGGTTGCTGAGTCTGGGGGTGCGGAGCCTGAGGGTGCTGAGCCTGCGCGTGTAAAGTCTGGAGGTGCTGAGCCTGGCGGTCCTTCGGGTGCTTCGTCCCGGCGGGAGCCACTCTCTCCACAGCAGCTGCGCGAGTGGTTTGCTCGGCGCTGGAGCCGTTCTGCTGGAGCTGGTGGTGCTACGGACACTGGAGGTCCTGCTGCTACTGGAGCTGCTGGGGGTTCTGGAGCCACTGGTCCCGGAGGTGCTCGTACTGGAGGTACTGGAGCTACTGGGCCTGGTGGTGCTGCTAGAGCGGGTGCTGCTGGAGGTACGGGAGTTGGCGCTACTGGAGCTGCTGGGGCTTCTGGTGGTCCTGCTGGAGCTGGAGCTGCTGGAGGTGCTGGAGCTGGAGGTGCTGCTGGGGCCGGTGCTCTTGAGGGTGCTGGATTTGGCGCTCCTGGAGCTGCTGGAGGTGCTGCTGGAGCTGGTGGCGCTGCTAGAGTTGGAGCTGCCGTTGGGGGTGCTGGTGGTGTCCCTGCTGGTTCTGGAGGCGCTGCGCGGCCGCGGCCGTACTTCGTTCCGCTCCTTGAGCAGGTTCTTGGTCTCCCGCCTTCTACTGGTCCTGCTCCTTCCTTAGAGTGTCCCCTGCCTGTCCAGTCGCAGTCGCAGTTACAGCCCGCCTCCCCGCTGCCTGCTCCTTCTCCTTACACTGGTCCGACTGGGGGTCTTACGACGCGTCGTGAGCCTGAGTCTCGACCTGCGTCGCCTGTTCGTGCTGCTCGCACTAGTTGCCGTGGTTCGCGTCAGCGTCCTCCTCCTGTCCCTGGCACGCACCAGATGGCTCTGCGTCCATCCACTGCTCCGCAGCGTGTCCCTCTGCCGTCTCCTCCTGCGTCCTCTATTCCTGCCCTTGCTGACCCGGAGTCTGACTCCCTTCGTGCTGCTAGTCCTACTATCACGCGTCTCCTGGCCACTGTTGTCACTGACCCTTCCTTTGAGTCCACTGCTGCGTCTGCCTTAGTTGCTGAGCTTGTCGACTTTGCTGCTCACTGTCGTCTAGACTACGCCGCTAGTCTTGTTGCTGAGTCGGAGTCTGTCTGTCCTCCGTCCGTCGGGGGTGAGTGTGCTCTTAGCACGGACGTCCTTGGGGACAGGCAGGAGGAGTTCCAGTGTTTTGCTGCTGCTTTACCTCATCTCGTGTCCATGCTGCTTGCCCCTGAGGGAGACCCGGATGCACCAGACATCCCGACCCCGCGCTCTTAAGCAGAGGCGATAGAGGGTCCCTACTCCTCTCAGTGGCAGACAGCCATGGACGCAGAGATGGCTTCCTGGAAGTCCACAGGCACCTACGTCGACGAGGTTCCCGAACCTGGTGCGAACATTGTCGATAGCATGTGGATTTTCAGGGTGAAGCGGCCGCCGGGTTCTCCGCCTGTCTTCAAGGCGCGTTACGTGGCTCGAGGCTTCAGTCACCGGCAGGGAGTTGACTACTTCCAGACCTTCTCTCCCACCCCGAAGATGACCACTCTTCGGGTATTGCTGCACGTCGCCGCTCAGCGTGACTACGAGCTTCACTCTCTTGACTTCAGCACAGCCTTCCTACAGGGCAGCCTGCACGAGGAGATCTGACTGCGCCGCCCACCTGGCTTCACTGGGTCGTTTCCTCCTGGTACCCAGTGGAGCCTCCGGCGGCCAGTCTACGGTCTTCGCCAGGCGCCCCGTGAGTGGCACGACACACTGAGGACTACGCTTGCGGCTCTTGGGTTTGCTCCTTCCACTGCTGACCCGTCGCTGTTTCTCCGCACTGACACTACTCTGCCGCCGTTCTACATCCTCGTGTACATCGACGACTTGGTGTTTGCTACTGCTGACACTGCTGGACTGGCCCACGTGAAGTCGGAGCTGCAGAAGAGAGACACGTGCACAGACCTGGGTGAACTGCGCAGCTATCTTGGCTTGCAGATCACCCGGGACAGAGCACGGCGCACCATTACCTTGACTCGGTCACACATGGTGCAGCAGGTCCTTCAGCGCTTCCGCTTCACGTACTCCTCGCTGCAAGCCACTCCTCTGTCTACTCGCCACTCGCTCTCAGCTCTGCCTTTGGATGAGTCCATAGAGCCGAGTGGCCCGTACACAAAGCTTGTTGGCTGCCTCATGTACCTGATGACCTGCACTCGACCTGACCTGGCATACCCTCTTAGCATCTTGGCACGCTATGTTGCTCCTGGGAGACACCGACCAGAGCACATGGATGCTGCTAAGAGGGTGTTGCGCTACCTGTGCAGTACGTCGGGCATGGGGCTCGTGCTTGGAGGACGGGCTCGAGTTGTCCTCACTGGTTACGCAGACGCTTCTTGGGTTGACGACTTGGCTACGCAGCGGTCGTCACATAGTTACACCTTCAGCCTTGGTTCCGGCTCTGTTTCGTGGCGGTCTACCCTCTCGTCTTCTGTTCTCAGCTCCAGTTGTGAGGCTGAGATCTACGCTAGGGCCATGGCTGCACAGGAGTTACGCTGGCTCACCTACCTGCTGACCGACTTGGGAGAGGCACCTCGTTCTCCTCCAGTTCTGTACGTCAACAACAAGGCCATGCTGGCCTTGTGTCAGGAGCACAGACTGGAGCACAGAACGAAGCACATTGGTCTGCGCTACATCCTTGCTCGAGAGTTGCAGCAGCGTGGTCAGCTTTGTCTTGCTTACGTGGCCACTCGGGCCAACACTGCTGATATCTTTACCAAGGCACTTCAGCCTCGTGATCATCAGCGTTTGTGTACTATGTTAGGTCTTGTGCCTACCTGGCCTCACTTGCTCACCTCTTGACTTTGCCTGTAATGTGATCTATCTATACCTGCACCTGCATGCTTACACTTGCTATGATGTGATCACTCTACTACTTGTTCTCCTCTTTATATAACTCTGCATGTGAACTGGCCTTGTGGCCTTTTGTTTGTGCTCAAAATGCGTGGTGACGTCGTGATCCACCCTGAGCTTGACCTTTGCTTTGTTCTCTTGCTTGTCCCCCACTTTGCCTATGGGGGTGTGTCAGAATTGTACTCTAGGCTGTAGTGGGGCACTCCTTATGGGGCACAGCCCTGTTAGGTTTTGCCTATACAAACCTTGTACTGTTCTCATTCTAGTCATTCCTCGTTCTTATTCTCACAAACTGCACCGTCTGTTTCGAATTAGCACTGAGTCATCAGCCATTCCCACTGTTGGAACCTGGAACCAATCGCTACCCCAAGCTGCACAAAGTAAATAGCGACTTCCTCGTCGTGGGCTATTGCAGAACCAACGACGAGTAGTACACGCTCACCTTCGTCGACGCGGGAACATGTTACGTCTGGATCGTGAACGTGGAGGCGCGCAGCAGAGCGTACGAAGTCTTCCGCCTCTGGCTGGCGCACGCCCAGCGACAATCTGGAAAGAAGCTGGAGATCTGGTAGTCGGACGGCGCAGCAGAATTCCGCAACAAGGAGCTGCAAGATTACCTGGCGCATGAAGGTATCGAGCACCATAAATCCTTCCTTTACGCACACCCGCAGCAAGGTGTTGCCGGGCGCACAAATCGCACGCTCATAACGAAGGTGCGCGCTCCTGATGCAATCAAAGCTTCCGCCGACGTATTGGATTTACGTGATGCACCACGCCGTATGGGTGCACAACCTGCTGTCAACCACCGCCATCACCGGCAACCTGTCCACATCTGAAGTGGACAGCCACGAAAGGCGACACATCCATGCTCCGCGTGTGGGGATGCATGGTGCAGTACGGCCCGCCAACGTCAACCATCCGCAAGCCTCGCGCGCTGGGGAATTCACCTCGGCATCAGTCGCGAATACAAGGCGTGGATCATTTTGGATCTGCTCAGCCAGAAGATCATGAACGCGCGCGACATCATCTTCTACAAACGGCTCAACCTCGCCCAGTTCCGCAAAGACGAGCAGACGAATGTGAACCGCGTCTACGCCAATGACGGGCACAGCTACGCCACGCCTGAAGAGGAAGCCGCCGCGGCCATTCTGGATCAGGGAACCAGAGGCGAGTTCACAGGAGGCGATCGCCACAGCAGCGATGACAACGATGAAGACTCCCCTGGAGGAGGAGTCGGCGGAGAAGGAGGAAGCAGCAGAGGCGCAGCACCGCCAGCACCATGAAGGAATATAATGGAGAGCGTAGCGATAGCGAGAGAGTTTCTGCTATGTGAATGGTGCTGCGCCAGCAACTCGGTAGCGTTTCAATAGCGTTAGTCTCCAAGGACTTAGTGAGAATTCAAGTAGCAATTGGGCCAAATAGAATTGTAATATCACTATGAATACAAAAGCAAACACACAAGATAGATATAGGCTACGGGAGAGTTGCACAAACATTGCGTGGCGCTGCGGAGTAACCCAACCCCACGGAAGTGGTGTGTGGGTGAGCGAACGCGCCTCGTCAACTTCCCAACCCAGCAGGGAAGTCAATGCCGAGCACGCCGTTTCTCCCAGCACAGCTAGAAATGGCTAGACTCACCACGAACTACTCACAACTTCCCTAGACTAGCACACACTTCCCAAGAAGCATAGACACGACTTCCTCAAGCTAGCACCACCCCAGCAGTGACATTGTTGGTGCTGCCATAGTCACACGACATCAGCGCACTCCTTGCGTTGGTGTCTTTCAGTGATAGTCTTGTTCTCGTTTTTGTGCCGAGTCAAGCACGTCGCGAGGGCCCTTGCTGTCGTAAGGCCCTCTGACACTCCCCTGCCATACTACAGCAAGTTCCTTTATAATCACAGAGCATGCATACACACATACACACCAAAACAAAGGGACACAAGCAAACAAACGAAGCACTCTCAAAGTGCAAACATGCACCGCACCAGCCATGGATAGGCCATGGCACCATACCCATCATGGAGCGCCTAGATCTCACTCCCCTCGCTCGAGAGCCTCACCTGCCCCACAGCCTCGAAGCAACGGCTGAAGGCGGGGAAATGCAACGCCTTTGTAAGGTAGTCAGCAGGCTGCTCGCTCGTAGGGTAGTGGGCTCCTCACTCCTTAGCAGTTGAAATTCTGCCAGCAGGAAGCGCAGCCTGCGCGCCTCCTTCCCAGCCTCTACAGCAGCAACGTACTCAGACTCAGTGGAGGGTGGTGCAACAAATCCTCTGGCTCGCCCAAGAGACAGCAGCACCTCCGAGCACGAAGACATAGCCACCAGTGCTAGTCCTGTTCTGCTTGTCTCCCGCATCATCTGCATCGGCTTAGCCCACGAGCTGACTCTGGCCCACCACCAAACTCCAGCGCCACATCCCTGCTCCCCACCAAGTACGTCAAGCACCGGTCCAACTCCTTCCAGTGCTGATCACTCCGCACAGTCTGGCCCGACCCTAGCTTGCTGCAGGCGAGATGTCAGGACGGGTGGTACAGGCCGCGAACTGCAAGGATCCCACCTTCTGCCTGTACTCCTCCTCCTGGCGAGATTGCCATCCCACATCCTCGAAGGTCTGCACACTTAAAGGTCAGAGGACAGAGGGGTGCGAGGCACTCGCAGCGGCTGCTCCCCGTCAAAGAAGCGCCTATGGACTTTGTCCACATAGGCCCCCTGGTGCAGCTACAGCCTCCTCGTAGGCCTGTCCCGAATCAGCTGCAACCCTAGATACTTCTCCACAGACTAATCTCCCGCAGCTGAAAGGCACTCTGCAGAAGGTCACGCAGCTCCCCTAGCATGCTCTGACTGCGGCTGGCAGCAAGCAAGTCATCCACATATTCCAGCAGCCAGCACATCTCCCTTACAGCATCACTCTTGAAGTACAGAGCCTCATCCACTTTGCTCTTCTTCCATCCAGCCCCAAGCAGCACCCCATCCAATGCCTCATACCATAGCATCGGGCTCTGCTTGAGCCCATACAGACTCTTCACCAACTTACAGACACGAGGAGTCTCATCCTCGTAGTAGCTCGGCTGCTCCATGTAAAGGTCTCGGTCCAGCACGCCATGGAGGAACCCGTTCTTCACATCCAGCTGCATCAGGTCCAAATCAAGTGCAGCTGCAATCGCCAGAAGCACACGCGCCGTCACATAGCTTCCCACAGGGGCGTACATCTCCTCAATGCCACCCCTGCCACCTGCGTGAACCCCTTCACCACCAGCCTCGCCTTCTCACGCTCCACTATCCCATCTGGTCGGAACTTGGTGTTCAAAACCCAGCGGTTCTTCATCACATTCACCCCTGGCGGACGCGGAACCAACTCCCACGTCCCCTGCTCAATCAATCTCTGCATCTCCTCATCCATCGCCTCCTTCACCTTGTCGCCCTTCCAGCAGCCCAAGGCCTCATTCACTATGAAATTAGTTATATCCCACTGCCTCCCAGGGTCGGCCACCACATCTGGGTCCAGGTCCGTCCACTCCTCGTCCTCCTCCTCGTCATCCAAACACGCCGGCTCAATCACTATTGCCCAATCATACTTAACTGGCGGGACACCACGAGTGATGCGATTGGAGCGACGCAACGGTGGTGATGTGATCGTCCCAGAAACCAACACACGACCACCATCTCTAATTCCCCACATCTCCTGCTCCCTTGTTTGCGGCTCCCCTGTCTGCTGCTCCCCAATCTGCTCCTCCCTTATCTGCTGCTCCCCAATCTGCTACTCCCCTGTCTGCTGCTCCCTTTTCTCATGCCCCCCACTCTGCTGCATTCCATCCATGCTGCTCTCGTCCTGCAGCTGCTCAGTCTCAAGGCGCTGCCCGTCGGTGATCATCACAGACGGCGGCACCACTGTCCCCCCCTCACCAACGGGCGGCGCCGTGGAAGACGAAGAGGAGGGTGGAGCAGGGGCAGGAGGGATGGAGGGTGGGAGGGGAGAGGGGATGATAGGAGGAGGAGGGGAAGCCAAAGGGGGTGAGGATGGAGGAGGCGCGGTAGGAGGTACCACACGAGGGTACACTGTAGGAGGAGGTGGGGTGGGGATTGAGGTAGGGACATAGGGCATAGCAGGAGGTGCGGCCACTTCCTCCTCCTCCACCTCCTCCTCAAGAGTGCCTGGAAAGAGTGAAGGAAGGGGCTCATAGGGCATCGGACGCCCCCCATGCTCCTGCTGATGCCATGCCTTCCATCCTGCCAAGGACATGGTCTCATAGAAAACGGCTTCCACAGTGGTGATGAGGCGGTTGGACTCCAAGTCCAGCACGTGCCAGCCCTTGCTCGCTGCTGACACCCCCAAGTGCAACCCCCAGCGAGCCTTAGGCGCCAGCTTCCCCCCGCGCTGCGACTGTGGCACCATATACTGCAGCATGCAGCCCCAAACACGCACCATACTGACATCGGGTTTGCGTCGGAAGGCGAGCTCGTACGGCGGCACACCAGAGGACAGCGAGGCGTGCTCCACACGGTTGCGCACCCAGACGGCCTGCAACAGCGCCAGGTGCCACCAGTGATGCTGCACACCCATGTGCAACAGCATCGTTCGCACCGCCTCCACAATGCTGCGCATCTCCCTCTCGGCCATCCCGTTCTGCTCCGGTGTACGGGCACGTGAGGTCGTGGATGATCCCCTTCTCGTCGAGGAAGAGCGTGTCGCAGCATCCCAGGAACTCGCCACCTTGATCAACGCGCAGCGCCTTCACCGTGGTCTTACACTGCCGCTCTGCCATCGGGAGCCACTTCTGGAATGCCGTCAGTGCATCACTCTTCTTAGCCAAAGGGTAGGCCCAGGCGTACCGCGTCTTGCGATCCTTCAGCACCAAAAAGTAGCGGCTGCCATCCTTAGCTGCTTCATGAAAAGGGCCACACAGGTCAGCATGCACCACCCCAAGCAGCTCATCCTCCTCCTCTCCCACAGAAGGAAAGGTATGACGGGTGATTTTTCCCCCAACACAGGAGACGCATGGCATGCCTGACTTGCCCCCCTTCTCCAACTCCAAGCCTGTCACTGACCCGCAATACCGACGTGCGCGAGGGGCGCATGCCACTTTTCCACCTTAGATCGCACGCCCGTCACCAAAATGCGCAGGGCCACCGTTTCACCCTCCTGCTCCTGCGTCGAGCAGGGCTAGAAGTTGGTGCAGAGAACACGTCCCTTGAACTCCGCACAACCAAGGAGCGACCCATCTGGCGCGTGCAGCAGAGTCACGTCCCCAGCATCCAGCAGCTGCACACCACTATCACGCAGCTGCCCAGCAGAAAGGAGACTCGCCTGCACTCCAGGTACGTACAGCACATCCGGCACCAAGACACGCATGCCCCCGTCTCCTAGGAGAGCGACTATGCCTCGCCCCTGCACCTCCTGAGGAGCGCCGTTGAAGCCGATAACCTGTTTGATACCGCCGCCGCTGCTCAGCTCCACAAAGGCAGAGCGATCTCCCATAAGATGGTGGGAGCATCCGCTATCAAGTAGCACGACGCTCGGGTTCGCCTTCACAGCAGCTGCAACAGCCTGTAAGCCCTCCCCGGCCTCAGGCTCCAGCATGACGGGAGGAGAATGCTCTACAACGAGCTTCTCCATCGCACATGATGACTGCCCGCTCCCCTTAGAGCCGTCACCCCTCTTGCCACCCGCGCTGCTGCCTCCAGAACCCTCTCCACCCTTGTCTGCCTCCTTATCCGCCCGCTGTCGACAGTACTTAACGATATGCCCCGGCTGCCCACACACAATTCCCCTTGAACCCTCCTTTTCCCCCCCTTGCGTTGGCCATCCCTAACCCCTTTCCACTTCTCCCCTCCCTCACCGAACCTACCCCCATGCTTAGGCTATTGCTGCTGTGCCGTAGTGGGAGGGGAAGGGGATGAACTTTGCTGGAATTGGGGCTTACCCTTCTTGGTAAACACTTGTTTAGCCTGGGGGAGAAATTGGTCCTTCCGTCCCTCCGCAGCCAGCGTACACTCCTCCTCGATGATGTAGCTAGCGAGGGTGGTCTCGTCCAGCTCCTTGCGCACCTGAGGTTATACTGCTGCGGCAACCCTTTCACGACGTGAGTAATGTACGACGCCTGTGAGTTATCTACGCCGGCCATCCTCAGGTTCACTAGGATCTGCTGCGCACGGTTGCAATAGGACGTGGCAGACTCGTGCTCTCCCATCTCGAGGTTAGTGAGCGCCTGCTCTAGCTGACCTACGTACAGGTTGTCCTTCGCCAATACGTGCGCATGATAAACTGCCATGCCTGAAAGCAGGCATCTACCTTGAAGCGGCACGCCTTAAGGGCGATGTGTACGGTTGGGGAGCAGCATCGGGAAATGGTGGTGATCGTTAGCAACTGCATCGCGCGGAACTGAGAGAGGTGCGCAAGTGCACGCGCTGGTGGAATGGGGGTGGTGCCATCTATGAATCGCTTTAGCTGGGCGATCTCAAGCTGCGGCTCGATCGATTCTGTCCACGTCGACAGGTCGTGACGTCCTTCTAACGGCCTAGGGACAACGATCTTGTCTAGAGTGCATAGAAGTAGCCATTGTTTGGGGCTATTCCCTCGTCCCTCGACATCGATCCAATCGGGGTAACGCCCGGCATAGCCTCACTATCGAACTCCTCCGCATTTCCTCCTCCAGCAACGCTCCGCCGTCCTACATTCGCACGCTCTCGGGATGCCGCTGCTTGATGAACACGCTCCTGTACACCGCCGTCGCTAGCCGTACTAAAACGAGTTGGTCCTCGTAAGACCCCACGCGACACCATCCTCTCAAACTCCTCATCAACAGCCATATCCCACGTACTAGTTCCTCCCGCAGCTTGCTCAACATTCTGGCGAGGGATGATCGCGACGCCGACGAGCGCGTAACCCCTCCTGCATGAGCTCGTACTCGATATCACTAAGCTCACCACGAGAATGACGGGCTACGAGATCCTCCTCTAATGCGCGAATATTGCCGGCCTCAACGTCCGCCTCCTCCGTACCCATCCTCTACGACGTTTCTATAAGGTGCCACAAATTAAGATAGATTGTTCCTTCCTTTAATCCCTCGTCTCGGGGTCACCTCACAAGGGTCCTCAGACGAGTGGTAATCAATTACCAAACGCCCTATCCTTGGGTCCGAGAGCGTAACTGGAGGGAAATTAAGAGAGGTTCAACTTAAATCAATGAGCGCCCTTCACTAACGCCGCGCGCCAAGGCGAGTATATTAACGAACGCCGACGGAAATCTATGTGTGTTCGTTCCACGCTCACTGCAACATGAAGGAATATAATGGAGAGCGTAGCGATAGCGAGAGAGTTTCTGCTATGTGAATGGTGTTGCACCAGCAACTCGGTAGCGTTTCAGTAGCGTTAGTCTCCAAGGACTTAGTGAGAATTCAAGTAGCAATTGGGCCAAGTAGAATTGTAATATCACTATGATTACAAAACCAAACACACAAGATAGATATAGGCTACGGAAGAGTTGCACAAACATTGCGTGGCGCTGCGGAATAACCCAACCCCACGAAAGTGGTGTGTGGGTGAGCGAACGCGCCTCGTCAACTTCCCAACCCAACTCAGCAGGGAAGTCAATGCCGAGCACGCCGTTTCTCCCAGCACAGCTAGAAATGGCTAGACTCACCACGAACTACTCACAACTTCCCTAGACTAGCACACACTTCCCAAGAAGCATAGACACGACTTCCTCAAGCTAGCACCACCCCAGCAGTGACATTGTTGGTGCTGCCATAGTCACACGACATCAGCGCACTCCTTGCGTTGGTGTCTTTCAGTGATAGTCTTGTTCTCGTTTTTGTGCCGAGTCAAGCACGTCGCGAGGGCCCTTGCTGTCGTAGGGCCCTCTAACAGTTCGCCAAGTTCTTTTTGAATTGTTCAAGCAGCTCGTTGCTTGAACTTGTATAGAGCAGATCGTCGACGTAGACCGCGAGTAGGATGTGGTCGCCACGGTAATCTCAGCGGTACATTCCGGGATCGTGGTGCAGTTGCTTGAAGCCTATCTCGAGCAGAATTGTGTAGGTACTCCTGCCAGAGCCTGAAGGCCTATTCGAACCCGTAAAGGGATTTCCGCACACATGAGTCGCCTTCACCGTATGTGTGCGGCTGTTCCACGTGGATTACCGCGTCCACTAACGCGTAAAGGAACGCGTTCTTTAAGACGATTTGACGAACCGGTAGGTATCTTGCGGCGACGATGGCGAGCGGGATTCTGACGGAGGTGTGACGGCTGACCGGCGCAAACGTATGGTTGAAGTCAATGCCATGCCTCTTGTCGTAGCCGCGTACGACCCTGCATGCCTTGAAGCGCTCAACCGTGCTATCTGCTGCGGTCTTTACTCGGAAGGCCCATTTTCTAGAGAGAATTCTTCTCCCTTTGATTGCGACATAGTGGACGAGCACCCAGGTTATGCGGGACTCAAATGCCTTGATTTCTGCATCCATTGCTTCACGCCACTCCTTGCAATGGGACCCGACAACGCTTGTCGCGGGTTCTTTGGTTCGATGACTTGTGGTGCTGTTGATGTGGCATTGTAAAGTCCTAGCAGCTGCTGGGGGTCATGATGGGGGGTTACCTCCTGCACATCATCGTCGTCAATCTCTGGCTCAGGTGGTGATGGCGGCGCTGTGCCTCTGCTGCTCCCTTCTACTTCGCCGACTCCTCCTCTTGACGGCTCCTCATCGTCGTTGTCGTTGCCGTGGCGTTCGACTCCTTCGAATTTGCAGGTGTTGTACTGCTCTAAAAAAGACGCGACGGCTTCGTTCTCGGGCGTGGCGTAGCTGTGCCCGTCATTGACGTAGACGCGATTCGCATTCGTCTTCTCGTCTTCGCGGAAATGGGCGAGGTTGAGCCGTTCGACTCATGCGTTCGTGATTTTCTGGCTGATCAGATCAAGGATGATCCACGCCTTGTATTCGCGGCTGATACCGAGGTGCGCACGCGGCTTGCAAATTTGCCAATGGTTGACATCGGCGGGCGGTATTGCACCACGCACCCCCAGACATGGAGCATGGAGGTGTCTCCTTCTCCTTCTTCTTCTTCTTCTCCTTCTCCTTCTTCTTCTTCTTCTTCTTCTTCTTCTTCTTCTTCTTCTTCTTCTTCTTCTTCTTCTTCTTCTTCTTCTTCTTCTTCTTCTTCTTCTTCTTCTTCTTCTTCTTCTTCTTCTTCTTCTCCTTCTTCGTTCGCCGTCGTTAGCATTAGTGCCAAGAATTCCGTGTCGAGAATCACGGAGGGAGGGATATTGGTCCAGGGGATCAGGTCTCGAGATCAGGTCCGTAGACTGTGCGACGTGGGGTCGAGGGCTCGTTGCCCAAGTCGATGGTGTCCCAAGGGTTTTGGTGCGGTTGGGCGTCTGGCGGGGGTAGCGCAGGTGCAGGGAGGGGATCAATAGGAGTATCTGTTTCTTCTTCCGTTTCCCCCCTTTAGTCTGCTCAGAAAGTTCCCCAGCCTTGGCCGGAGATGCCCCAGCCGTTTGTGTCGCCGCCTGTTGCGGCTCCCCATCCGCCGATGGCATTTGCCCAAGTACCGCTGGTATTGCCCCATCCTCCGGTATCACTTGTTCCCCAGCCATCGTTGCTTCCCCACCCCCCTTCATTTATGACGCTTTCTTCTTCGGCGACCCATGCGCTGCAGGCGAATGTTCCGCGCGCCTCGGCAATGCTCTTGTGATGAAGCTCAGATGCTTCGCGTCATGCCAGCTCTTCTTCTTGCGCAATGGTCAGCTTCTTCTTGAAGTCTGGGTCGCGCCAGTGGGGGTAGAGTTTTAGAAAGGCCTTCTTCGTGTAGGGACGCGCAATCCCGTCCGCGTCGAAGGTTCCGTGGCCTGTACCGTGCAGAATCCCTTAAAGATGTTGCGATGCAGGAAAGAGGATGTTCCTTGGTTCCAAAGATGTTGCGTGTCGAGATCTCGAGCTCCATGGTTGACATGCCTACTTCAGGCAGCGCTGTCGTTCGGCTTCTGCGATTGCGGCGAGCCCTCGTCCGACTATCGCGCTTGTTAAAGCAGTCGGCGTGTGGCAGTCCCTGCAGATGCCATCGAGGCCGGGGACGTGAAGCGCGACTTCGCGAGGATGTGGGTGATGCGGCACCCAGTGACTTCCATCTGGATGTTTTCACTGTGAACGGTGGATCTCTTCGAAACGAAGCGGCACGAGGTCGATTAACCCGTCTATGTCCCCGCTGCAGCCGAGAATGTCGAAGTCGAAGATGTACACCCCGTTTTCGGGGTGCGCCCGTCCGATCTGCCTGCGCGCCTTTTTCGGCACCGTGTAGTGCTGAAGTATGTCCCGTGTGCGCAGGTCCGTGCTGAACTCAACTCCGCAGTCTATGAGTTGTGCTGTCGAAAGAAGATTGGAGCGCAGATTCTGGACGATTAGCACATCGTTCAGTGTGATATGCGCCTTTAGTACGACGATGCCTTGCGTTCTTGCGCGCAGGCGAGTGTTGTTTGCCACGGTGACGTAAGTGACTGTGGGGGACAGCGTTAGAGACAAAACATTCGGAGCCGACAACGTGCTGCCCGCAGAAGCTGTCGAGGTACCAGGTGTGGTACCTTTTGTTGTCATCGCGCGCAAGCAATGCTAGTCGCGGCGTGACGATGTGTGGAGTATTGAATTTCAGAAACTGTTCACGCGAGATCCAGTCAAGTGGAGCTGCCCGCGAATCAGGTACATGCGGGAGGCTTTCAAGCAGCGAGATTGCGAGTGGCCAATCCCAGTCGTTATCGTCATTGAAGTCGTGTCAGGGGGTAAACGGATTGTTGTCCGTGAATTCCCCAATTGGATGGGGTGCTGGCTCGGGTGACGGCGTGCGCACGCGGCGACGAGGATTTCCCCTGGTGTGTGTCATGTCACAATAGTAGGCAGAATGAAGGAGCCATAGCTAGGGTTTAGCTAGCTAGGCAAGAGAGAATAGGCAAAAGAGGGTTTGACTAGAAAGGAGGGAGGTACAAATAGCAAGCCCTAAAAGGGTATACTCACTATTGAGTACCCCACTACAGACTATACAAGCATTATATTCTGACACACCCCCATAGTCAACGTGGGGTATGATCAGCATAGCAAGCAGTCACAGAGCAGGTTCACAAGCACAATTAAAGCTAGAGGCAGTCGTAGAGGGCAGGTGAGGAGGAGGAGTGACTGTGAGAGGAGAGGAGATGGTGGGTGGCAGCTGAAGCTGCTGGCACACGGCGCACCTAGAGCAACTGGCACACGGGCAACTGGAGTAACTGTCTCCGCGGCTAGACGAGCGGCAGGAGCAACTGACTCACGGGTGACTGGAGCAACGGGCTTACGGGCAACTGGAGCGACGGGCTCACGGGCAACTGGCGCAACGGTCTCACGAGCAACTGGAGCTGCTGGCTTCACGGCGGCAACCCCCCTTCAACCTCCCCCATTGTCCCAAAACTCCCGTTCACACACCCCTTGCTGCACCCCTAGCTCCACTCCCACGTCAACCCCCTAGCACCACTCCCTCGGCTCCCACACACCCACCCCCCTCAGCGGCAGCTGCAGCAGTGGGAGACGGAGAAGGAGGAGGAGCAGGGGACGGCTCACACACCCGCCACCCCCATACCCGTCACCCCCATACCCTGAGTGTGTGGTAAGCGAGCTCAGGTGTGCGCGAATCGTGCACAAGTGTGCGGGAAGCGAACTCGGGTGTGCGGTAAGCAAACTCAGGTGTGCGGGGAGGGGGGCCGCAGGGCGACGCGCGGGTCGACGGGGACGGGCGCACGGGTCCCCGGGGGCGGCGCACGGGTCGACAGGGCCGCCGCAAAGGGCGACGGGGAGCCGCGCGCGGGTCGACGGGGCCGTCGCGAAGGGCGACGGGGAGCCGCGCGCGGGTCGACGGGGCCGCCGCGAAGGGCGACGGGGAGCCGCGCGCGGGTCGACGGGGCCGCCGCGAAGGGCGACGGGGAGCCGCGTGCAGGTCGACGGGGACGGGCGCGCGGGTCGACGGAATGCGAAACCGCCGCGCGCGCCCAGGGTGCGCAGCGGGCAGGAAACCGCCACGCGACCCGAGCGCATGGCAGGCAGAAAACCGCCACGCGCCCCGAGCGCGTGGCGGGAAGAAAAAATGAACATCGCACGCCACGGGGCGCGCGACAGACAATATGGCAGCGGAAGCAGGCGGGCCCACAGGCCAGGAGCGTAACCGCTCTGATAGCATGTCACAAACAGTAGTTAGAATGAAGGAGCCATAGCTAGGGTTTAGCTAGCTAGGCAAGAGAGAATAGGCAAAAGAGGGTTTGACTAGAAAGGAGGGAGGTACAAATAGCAAGCCCTAAAAGGGTATACTCACTATTGAGTACCCCACTACAGACTAGACAAGCATTATATTCTGACATGTCATGGTCAGGTTGTTGATAACATAGCGAGAGGGAACATGTTGCGACGACTGCTGATGCTGGTGCTGAACCCCTGGGTTCAGGTTGCGTAATGAGGGTTGGTACCCTTGGGCTTGACGCGTGTCGTGGCATGCGTCTTGACGGCCGGACGAGGTGCTCGGATTGGTCTGGCGGGGGCGAGAGCGGAATTTTCATCGCTCTGCCAAGTGCCCGTAGTCTCTGAATATTTTGCAGTAGAGGCGCCGCAGTCGTCGCTCTTCAGTGTTGTCGGCGCAGAAGGAGAGACGTTCACGGTCTCGTCGCGGCGCTGGGCGCTCCTGACCTATGTCTCTTTGTTCGACGAGAAGGGCTGCGTAGAGGGTTCCTTCCGATATAGCGCCCTGTTGCCGGAGAAGCGCCTTGAAGGTTCGCCATTCTGGGCCGGGTCCTGCGAGCATGATATTCAAGAATATTCCTTCGAAAATCGAGCTTCCCAATTTCGCGATTTGATCGCATACTCCGGCAACGGTTGATATAGCAGTTGGCCTTCTCCCCTGGGGCCATTTTTGTTTCCATTAGCTGCTGGAATAGGCGGCTCGAAGAAACCTAATCCTTCCTTTGATACACACCGTTGAGGTGTCGCCATGCATCAAGTGCAGGAGCAATCCCCAGCTGCTCTTGTAGGAGCGAATCCCCAGCTGCTCTTGTAGGAGCGAATCCCCAGCTGCTCCGCTAGCGACATTTTGCGTAGCAAAACGCCGTACGCCATCAGCAATTCACCGTAGTATTGCGTTTTGGCATCTACGGTTTCTTCAGCGACCCCGCGTAGCTTCCGTTAAAGTAGTAATAAATCTGCGCGTTTTGCAGCAGCAACTCCAGCTCGAAGCTCCAGGTACAGAAGTCTTTTGCCGTCAAGGCAGGCACTTGTCTTCTTTTTTTTATATGCTCAAAAACCTTGATTGAGCTAAAAAAATTGCTTCGTTGTTAGGATAAGGAGTCTTGGGAGTTGAGACATTTGTATTGAGGGAGAAGGTGTGCGGGGCGGTATCATGGCCGTTTGCGGCTGGTTGAGAGGGTTGGGAAGATGTTCCCGCGTCGCCATTCCGCAATGTTTGGAGTCCTTTCTCCAAAGTAGAAAGCCGCTGAAGGAGTTGTGCGAAGGCGGCAGTGCCGGTCGTCGTCGTCTCCTCGTTTGTCGCAGCCGGGTTGGACTGCGCTTTAGCAGTCAGATTTGTCTGACCTCCAGATCCTCCGGCCTTTCTTACGCGTGAGCGTGTGCCGGACGCCACCTTAGTTTGCCGATGTTTTCAGGGGTGGTAGTGCGAAGGATTCCCGAGTCGCTCTCATACCGTGCTGCGATTAGAAGTTGATCGTGCCTGGGATCACCTCGGAAAGGTTCGCACACAGTGTGTGGTAGTGGTGGGCCCTTGACTTCAGATCAGAGCGAATATAAAATGACCGAGATATTTAAATCATGCAAATACACTCGTATAAATAAGAGTGCAGGGGAATACAAAACGACCTCGACTAGCCATGTCCTCTAAGGGGTACATTTCCTTATTGCTGTGAAATCTAACCGTGCGACTACGGACGGTTACGAACTGCTCGGGCAGCATCCTCGCCACTGCTGCTGCCGGATGCTATCTACCCTGACGGTCCAGATGCTTCGTAACCGTGCGCGAATCTTCGCGTCATTCCGCCTTTTCGTCTTCAGCCTCAGTATTGCGTGCTTCGCTTGCTATTGTGAGGAATGCATAGTGCCTTTCTTAATTTACTAATCGTAACTGATATCAGGCACGCGTCTGCAGGAAAGGTAATCCCGTAATACTGAGTGGCCTTGTAGTGAGTGGACTAGGACCCACGTGTCGTCCTCGCTTGTGCGATCCACCCAACGAAGTAGGAAATCCACCGGGTGTCCTGCGGGTGTCGCACGAATGAGATGAGCAAGAATTTTCCCAGGTTGAAGCATCGATTCTGCTAAAGGCCGGACACTTGTCGCGGGACTGGGGCGTGCGATGTCGGATGACTGCGGGTCTACAGAATGGCGGAGAAGGCTGTCGTGGAAAGCGTCGTGGATCTTCCAGTCATCCGGTAGAAGCAGTTTTGCCGTGACAGGTGTCAGCAACTTGATGATGCGGAAAGTGTCAGAATCTAGTAGCAGGAATGGATGAACTATGAAAGGGTTGGGTAGAAGTATGAAACCCTAAAAGGGGCTGTACCCCATACTGGCTACCCCACTACAGCCTAAACACATATAGCATATATATACTTTGACACACGCCCATAGGCAAAGTGGGGGAGAGCAAGGGGTCACAAGACCAGTCAAGAGAAGCAAAGCAAGCTCAGGGTGGATCACAACGTCACCACACACACTGAGCACAAGCAAAGGGCCACAAGGCCAGTTCACATGCAGAGGTATATATGCAACAACATCAGTACAGTGATCTCTACCTAGCAGAACAAGCATGCAGGTATATATATATAGATCACAGTACAAGCAAAGTCTACAGCAAGTGAGGAAAAGTGGGCACAAGGCCTAACAAAGTGCAGAAACGCTGATGATCACCAGACGGAAGTGCCTTGGTGAATATATCAGCAGTGTTGGCCCGAGTGGCCACGTAAGCAAGACGAAGCTGACCACGCTGCTGCAACTCTCGAGCCAGGAAGTAACGCAGAGCAATGTGCTTCGTTTTGTGCTCCAGTCTGTGCTCCTGACACAAGGCAATGGTGGCCTTGTTGTCGACGTACAGCACTGGAGGAGAACGAGGCCGCTCTCCCAGGGCGGTCAGCAGGTAGGTAAGCCAACGTAACTCCTGTGCAGCCATGGCTGTGGCGTAGATCTCAGCCTCACAACTAGAACTGAGAACTGAAGACGAGCGTGTAGAACGCCAAGAAACTGAACCAGAGCCAAGGCTGAAGGTGTCACCCTGTGACAACCGCTGCGTAGCCTGGTCGTCAACCCAAGAAGCGTATGAGTGCCCAGTGAGGACAACGTCGCTCCGTCCTCCAAGCACGAGCCCCATGCTCGATGTACTGCACAAGTAGCGTAGTACCCTCTTAGCAGCATCCATGTGCACCTTTCGGTGCCGACCAGGAGCCACGTAGCAAGCCAGAAGGTTAAGAGGGTACGCAAGGTCAGGACGAGTGCAGGTCATCAGGTACATGAGGCAGCCCACTAGCTCTGGGTAAGGACCACTCGGCTCTACGGACTCGTCCGAAGGTGGAGCTGAGAGCGAGTGACCTGTCGCCAGAGGAGTGGCCTGTGCCGAGGACCAGGTGAAGTTGAAGCGCTGAAGGACCTGCTGCACCATGTGTGACTGAGTCAGTGTGATGGTGCGGCGTGCTCTGTCCCGGGTGATCTGCAAGCCAAGATAGCTACGCAGCTCACCCAGGTCTGTGCACGTGTGTCTCTTCTGCAGCTCCGACTTCACTAGGGCGAGAGCCTCAGTGTCAGCAGTGGCAAAGACCAAGTCGTCGATGTACACGAGGATGTAGAACGGCGGCAGCGAAGTGTCGGTGCGCAGAAACAGCGACGGGTTAGCAGTCGACGGAGCAAACCCAAGAGCCGCAAGTGTCGTCCTCAGTGTGTCGTGCCACTCACGCGGCACCTGGCGGAGACCGTAGACTGGCCGCCGGAGGCTCCACTGGGTACCAGGAGGGAACGACCCAGTGAAGCCAGGTGGGCGGCGCAGCCAGATCTCCTCGTGCAGGCTGCCCTGTAAGAAGGTTGTGCTGAAGTCAAGAGAGTGAAGCTCGTAGTCACGCTGAGCGGCAACGTGCAGCAGCACCCGAAGAGTGGTCATCTTCGGGGTGGGGGAGAAGGTCTGGAAGAAGTCGACTCCCTCCCGCTGACTGAAGCCTCGAGCAACGTAACGAGCCTTGAAGACAGGTGGAGAACCTGGCCGCCGCTTCACCCTGAAAATCCACATGCCACTGACGATGTTCGCCCCAGGAGGGGGAACCTCGTCGACGTAGATGCCTGTGGACTTCCAGGATGCCATCTCTGCATCCATGGCTGTCTGCCACTGAGAGGAGTACTCACCCGCGATCGCCTCAGCGTAAGAGCGCGGGGTCGGGATGTCTGGAGCATCCGGGTCTCCCTCAGGGGCAAGCAGCATGGACACGAGATGAGGCGCAGCGGCTGCAAGACACTCAAGGTCCTCCTGCCTGTCCTCAAGAACGTCCGTGCTAAGAACACACTCACCCCCGACGGACGGAGGACAGACAGACTCAGACTCAGCAACCAGACTAGCGGCGTAGTCTAGACGACAGGCAGCAGCAAAGTCGACAAGCTCAGCGACTAAGGCAGACGCAGCAGCAGACTCAAACGACGGGTCAGTGACAACTGTGGCGAGCAGACGCGTGACAGTAGGGTGAGCAGCACGGGTGCGGTCAGACTCAGGCTCAGGAACGGTAGGCAGAGAAGACGCAGGAGGGGACGGCAGGGGAACACGCTGCGGAGGAGAGGAAGGACGACGGACTACGAGGTGGGTGCCGGTGACAGCCGGCTGACGCGAACGAGGAACACGACGACCGGAACGACCAGAACGGACAGGCGAGACAGGACGCGACGCAGGCTCACGACGCTCAGTAAGACCCCCTATCTGCTCAGTGTAAGGAGAAGGAGCAGGCAGCGGTGAACCAGGCTGTAACGGAAGACCAGTAGATGAAGGGGGACTAAGAACCTGGCGAAGCACAGAGTCAGACGGTGGCTGAGACGACGGAGATGGTGGAGCAAAGAACAGGCGGGGCTGTGCAGTGCCACCAGCACCAGCAGCTCCAGCACCCCCAGCAGCTCCAGCAGCTCCAGAACCCTCAGCGCCAGCTCCTCCAGGACCAGCTCCACCAGCAGCAGCACCCCCAGAACCAGGGTCTCCAGCAGTAGCACCCTCAGGCTCAGCACCTCTAGCCCCAGCAGCTCCAGTACCTCCAGTACGAGCACCTCCGGGACCAGCACCACTCCCAGCTCCAGTAACGTCAGCAGAAGTACCTCCAGTGGCAGAGCCCCGAGCTCCAGAAGCACGACCCTGACGGCGACCGTATCAGTCGTGCAGCTGCTGTGAGGTGAGAGGCACACGCGGACGAAGGCGGCTACTCCAAGGAGACCGCACAACAGCAGACTCAGAACCCTCAGCGTCAGCACCCGCAGCAGCTCCAGAACCTCCAGCGCCAGCACCCGCAGCAGCTCCAGAACCTCCAGCTCCAGCACCACCAGCAGCTCCCGAACCTCCAGCTCCAGCACCCTCAGCAGCTCCAGAACCTCCAGCAGAAACAACTCCAGTAGCAGAGTCACCAGCTCCAGCGCCTCCCGCAGCAGGGCCCCTAGCTCCAGCAGCGCGACCCTGACGGCCAGCGTACCACTCACGCAGCTGCTGTGGGGAGAGAGGGAGTCGACGACGAGAGCGCAGTGGCGAGGCACCAGCGGAGCGACTACGCAGACGGCCGCTCCAGGGAGACTGCTCACCAGACGCCTCAGCGCCTCCAGGTGCAGCACCCCCAGACTCAGTACCCCTAGGCACAGCACCCCCAGACTCCTCACACCCAGGCTCAGCACCTCCAGTCTCCGCACCCCCAGGCTCCGCACCTCCAGGCTCCGCACCCCCAGGCTCAGCACCCCCAGGCTCAGCACCCCCAGGCTCCGCACCCCCAGGCTCAGCACCCCCAGAAGCAGCACCCCGAGCAGGACCACCCTCAGCAGGACCTGAGTCACCAGTGACCTCAACCGGCGCAGTCAAGGGGGGAGGGTCTACCTGAGACACACCTGAAGGAGCAGGACCGGGAGCGGGGAGGGGGTCTACCTGGGGAGCACCTGGAGCGAAGAAGAGCGGCGGGGGGGGGAGAGGGGCAGTGCGGTAGGGGAAGAGACGGTAAAAGGGAACCGACTCGTCGAACGTGACGTCCTGAGAGGGGAAGACACGGCGCAAGGTGGGGTGGTAAAACTGCCAACCAGGCGCGTCAGGGACAAAGCCAAGGAAGACACAGGGAACAGCGCGGGCGGAGAGTTTGTCCGCGGTGGTATCGCGGACAAAGGCACGAGCACCCCAGACCCGGAAACGCGACGCATCGCCAACCTTCCCCGTCCACAGCAGTGTGGGCGAGGTCTCCGGCAAGGAGACACGGGGCCAGAGGTTGAGCTGATGCGCGGTGTACCGGACCGCAAACGGCCACAGAAAATGGGGGGCAGCCGCATGGATCATGGAGGTACGAGCGACCTCCATGACTAAGCCAATGCGGCGCTCAGCAACCCCATTCTGCTGCGGAGAGGCCGGAAGCGTGAACGTCTGGCGGATGCCGTGCTCCGCACAGAAGGCTGCCAAGAGGTCTGAGGAGAACTCACCACCTCTGTCAGAGTGCAGACGCAGGACAGGAAAGTCCGACTGGAACCGCTCGCGGAGCTGGAGACGAACAGCGCGGATCCAGGGGATCAAAACATCAGGGACATCCCCCTTGCGCTGCAAGGGGAAGACCGTGGTGTATCGCGTGTACTCGTCGACGACCAGCAGGAAGTACCGCTCGTGGCCCGGTCCACGGACGCGGGCTGGGCCCCACACGTCCAGGTGGAGATTCTGCAGGGGAGCCTCTGTGGGAGGGAACGAGGAGGAGTGAGGAGCGGCGCGCTGCCGCCCCTTGACACTGGGAAGACAGGGAGGAGCAGGCGAGGGTGGGAGGGGAGGGAAAACCCTGGGAAGACCAGAGACAAGGACACGGCGGTGCATGCTGCGAAGGCGCTGCACCGAGGGGTGACCAAGGCGGTGGTGCCAAAGGAGGGTCTGGTGCAACAAGGCGCGACACGAGCAGGGGGCCGACAACTGACCTGACGCAGACGCAGACGCAGCTACCTGAGGGGACTCAGTGGTCAGTGTGTACAGGCCAGACCCCGGCTGCCGAGTGAAGGTAGCCAGGTGACGACCCGTCTGAGCACACGTGCAGTGTGTCACACGCTCGTAGGCAGGGGTGAACTGGTGAACACCCGCGTCCTGGAGCGCAGAACCCGCCACCAAGTTTGTAGAGAACGAGGGGAGGTAAAGACCCGACAGTGTGCCGGACGGGACAGCAAGACAAGGGAGGACAGTGGTGGAGGTCGCACGGACTGGACCCCCAGAGGGGTCTGCCAGGGAGACTGCAACCGGCCGGCTGAGCGGCGTGGAGGTGGTGCTATCGCGAAAGAAGGAGCGAGAAGCACCTGAGTCAAGTGTGAAGGTGTACAAGGCCTAAGCAGGCGCAGTACCAGAGAGAGCAGACTCACTAGCACCTGGAGCAGCAGCCTCACCAGCACCCAGAGCAGGAGACGCACTAGCACCTAGAGCAGCAGCCTCACCAGCACCTAGAGCAGGCGACGCACGAGCACCTAGATCAGCAGCCTCACCAGCACCGAGAGCAGCAGGCTCTATACCTGGGTCAGGCGGTACGCACAGGTAACAGGCACGGTCAGCACTAGTAGGCAATGCATACATGGCAGTTCGGGGAGCTCAGCCTCGTCGCCAAACTCTGTACGCCAGGCGTCGCTCAGTCTGGCGAAGCAGTGGAACTGTGTGTGACTAAGCGTCCCGCAAGCCTGACCAGTCCGATCACCTGTGCGAATGACGTACGGGCAGCGAACGGTACTCAAAGACCCTCTACTCTGAGCGTACCACTCACGAAGCTGCTGGGGCGTAAGTGTCTCGCGCGGACGCCGCTGCAGCTGCAGCTGGCCACTGCCAGACACTCCCGACTGACCAGCTCCAGGGCGACAGCCACGACGGCTACCGCCACAACCCCAACTAGCGTACCACTCACGAAGCTGCTGGGGCGTGAGAGACTCGCGCGGACGTCGCTGGAGCTGCATTTGGCCACCGCCAGTAGCAGCAGTAGCAGTGGTAGTGGCAGTAGTAGCAGCAGCAGCGCGGGCAAGGCAGGCGCGGCAGGCAGGTAGGTAGGCAGGCAGGCAGGCAGACAGGCAGGTAGGCAGGCTGGCTGGCAGGCAGGCAGGCAGGCTGGCAGGCAGGCAGTGCGCTAACAAGGCAGGTGCTCACCAGTGGCGGGAAGAGCAGGCGCTCGCCGGGCGAGCAGGGCCGGCGCTCGGCGGGCGGCTGCACGGGGTCCAGGGGCGGCGTCGCGGGTCCAGGGGCGGCGTCGCGGGGTCCAGGGGCGGCTGCACGGAGTCCAGGGGCGGCTGCACCAGGGGCGGCTGCTTCAGGGGCCAGGGGCGGCTGCTCTGGGTCCAGGGGCGGTTGCTCGAGGGTCCAGGGGCGGCTGCACCAGGGGCGGCTGCTGCAGGGGCCAGGGGCGGCTGCTCAGGGTCCAGGGGCAGCTGCTCGAGGGTCCAGGGGCGGAAGCACCAGGGGCGGCTGATGTAGGAGCCAGGGGCGGCTGCTCTGGGTCCAGGGGCGGCTGCTCGAGGGTCCAGGGGTGGCTGCACCAGGGCGCGTCGGCTGCAGGGCGCGGCCGCGTCAGAGGCAGGGCGGGGTCGCGTCGGATGCAGGGCGCGGCCGTGTCGAAGGCAGGGCGCGGCCGCGTCGAAGGTAGGGCGCGGCCGCGTCAGAGGCTGGGCGGGGCCGCGTCGGATGCAGGGCGCGGCCGTGTCGAAGGCAGGGCGCGGCCGCGTCGAAGGTAGGGCGCGGCCGCGTCAGAGGCAGTGCGGGGCCGCGTCGGCTGCAGGGCGCGGCCGCGTCAGAGGCAAGGCGCGGCCGCGTCAGAGGCAGGGCGGGGCCGCGTCGGCTGCAGGGCGCGGCCGCGTCGAAGGCAGGGCGCGGCCGCGTCGAAGGTAGGGCGCGGCCGCGTCAGAGGCTGGGCGCGGCCGCGTCAGAGGCAGTGCGGGGCCGCGTCGGCTGCAGGGCGCGGCCGCGTCAGAGGCAAGGCGCGGCCGCGTCAGAGGCAGGGCGGGGCCGCGTTCTGGCCTGACGGGCCTGCAGGGGCGGCTCGCGGGCCTGACGGGCCTGCAGGGGCGGCTCGTGGGCCTGACGGGCCTGTAGGAGCGGCGCGTCAGCCTTACGAGCCTGCACGGGCGGCGCGCTGGCCTTACGGGCCTGCAGGGGCGGCGCGCTGGCCTAGGGCAGTAGGAGGCAGCGCGAGGGCTGCAGGACGGCGCGCGCAGCGCAGCACGTCACAAGGCAGGGCAGGCAGGCAGGCAAGCAGGTGCAGTACAACACGTGGGGTAGCGCGGTAACCGCAACGGTAGGTGGGCCCGAAAAAAAAGACGGTCCTACGGACCTAGTGCTCTGAAACCATGTCAGAATCTAGTAGCAGGAATGGATGAACTATGAAAGGGTTGGGTACAAGTATGAAACCCTAAAAGGGGCTGTACCCCATATTGGCTACCCCACTACAGCCTAAACACATATAGCATATATATACTTTGACAGAAAGGTCCCATGTAGCAGGGACGCAACTCTGCAGGCTGGGGCAGTCGGAGATTTTTCGTGTCCAGAAGGACCATCTGCCCGTCGTGGAAGGGTAACTTCCTTCCGTGCCTGTCGGTGTAGCAGCTGGCGACAGTGTGCTTTGTCGCGAGCTGCTTGAAGTTCCGATACAAACTGTTGAGATCGTGGTACCGGATTCTTGGGGGCCGTTGAAGAGGGTATGTTGGGATCTATCCTGTAGTTGAGGTAGAACGGTGACTGATTGTTCATTGCCATAAGGAAATGTACCCCTGCCCACGTCTCCTGCCAGAAATGTGAATTTCGGGTCTCGATCGCCGATTATCGCCGAAGGTAACCCGTGTAGTCGTACAATGGTCGAGATGAACAGCTTCGCAGTTTCTTCGGCTGTGATCGTCGTGCGGCATGGCACGAAATGCGCCTGTTTCGTTAAGCGGTCAACGACGACCAGCACTGAGTCGTTGCCACTCGGTCCATCGTCACCTGTTGTCACGGTCGTTCGGGTGGCTCGAGGGGCTGCAGCAGTCTAGCCGGGCGTTGTCGCAACGACTTCATTGCTTGGTAGGTCAGGCAAGCTGTACGTAGCGTTACACGTCCGACGCCATGTCGGGCCAAAAATAATGCCGGTGCAGCAACTTCAGTGTTTTGTCAGTGCCGAAATGACCGGAGAGGTTGGAGTCGTGTACCTCATACGTCAGCAACTCCCGTAAAGGTCGACATGATGAACGGGGACGGGGAGGCGACGCGAGATAGGGACGGGGAGGCGACGCGAGGTAGGGACAGGAAGCAACGCGAAATGGGGACGGGTAGGTGGCGCGAAATGTGGTAGCCCTGTGACGAAATCCATCGTCATCTGTTCTCACGGTCGTTCGGGTGGCTCGAGGGGCTGCAGCAGTCCAGCCGAGCGTTGTCGCAACGACTTCATTGCTTGGTAGGTCAGGCAAGCTGTACGTAGCGTTACACGTCCGACGCCATGTCGGGCCAAAAACAATGCCGCTCCAGCAGCTTCAGTGTTTTGTCGGTGCCGAAATGCCCGGAGAGGTTGGAGTCGTGTACCTCATACGTCAGCAACTCTCGTAAAGGTCGACATGATGAACGAGGACGGGGAAACGACGCGAGATAGGGACGGGGAGGCGACGCGAGATAGGGACGGGAGGCAACGCGAAATGGGGACGGGTAGGTGGCGCGAAATGTGGACAAGGAGGCGACGGGAAAAACAGAAAGGGAGGCGATCTAGCGGGCCCGCGGGGGGCCTTTCTAGTGCGCGTGCGTGCGGCCTTAGCGTGAGAGCGCGTGTGCGCGCCTAGGTCGCGGCGACGGGGGGGAAGGAAGGGGGGCCCGCGGGGGTAATTCTAGGATGATTTCGCGGGCCCACCTTGGCCTTAACGAGTCGAGGCACGTTCGGGCAGCGGGATCCCAGGTACGGGGCGCGAAAATCGACGGTCGCTATGGGTAACGGGCGGGTACGGGGCGGTGGGCCCATAGGAACTAACTATCTCTATACCATGTGAAAGAAGTAATATGAAAATGATTGACTAAGGAAAGGAGAAACAAGCAAGGTATAGCAAAGATAACCCTAAACCCTAAAAAACCTTAAAAAACACCTAGACTAGACAAAATACAACATTTGAAGCATATGTTGACAAGGCGATCGTCCGCAGAGCCACCACCCCGGTCGACGGCGTCGAGCAGGGGCGAAGGGCGGTTCAGAGAACGCGGCCCGTGTAGCGTGCTCGACCGAGTATCTCCCCTGGACTCGACATGAGCAGCTGCTTATCACCGTCTTCCTGCAGCCTCACACCACTCTCGTGTAGCTGAATGGCTGACAACAGATTTGCCTGCACGCCCGGGACGTAGAGCACGTCGGGGATGAGAACCTGCTTCCCAGCCTCCCCTTGCAGAGCGACAGTGTCGCGGCCCTCGACCATCTGCAACGCCCCGTTGAAGCCACGCACATGCTTCACGTCGCCGCTCGGCGCCATTTTGACGAAGACCTCATTCGTCCGCATCAGGTGGTATGAGCAACCAGTGTCGAGCACCACCACCATCGAATTTGCCTGCACGGCGGCTGCGACCGCCTTGAGGTCCTCGCTAGCCTCCGGCGCCAGCGAGACTGTCGGCTCCACCACGCCGACCATCAAGCACGACGCCTCCCCGTCGCCTCGGCCCTTGCCACTGGAGTTGTTGACGTCCTTTGTCGACAACGTCTTCTTCGACGTCTGCTTCTCCTTACGTGGCTTCTCTTCTCGACGGGGCCGACGACTGGGCGACCGTCCACGGCCTCCCTTATTTTCGTCCTCATCGATGTCGTCACGGTCGAGGCATTCGAAGGAGAGATGGTCGGGGTCGCCGCAGATCCAACACTCCCGCCGTGAACCGCCACCTCCACGACCCTTGTCACGGGTCGACTTCGCCTGGTCGACGTCCTTCGTCGACCGGCCATCTCCGCTACCACCTCCGCCCTGCTTCTCACGCTGCCCCTGCTGTCAACTCTACTTCGTCGGGGCGGCGTAGCTCGCCTGCGGAAGGAGCTCCGTGGGACGCTCTGCCTCCTGCATCGCCTCATCTCGGATGATGTAGCTGGCGAGGGAGTCCTCGTCGAGCGACTCACGCGTGCCAGGCACCACCATCAGCCTCTTCATGAGGTGAAGCTGCTTGGGAGTCCCTTGAAGACGTGCATGATGTACGACGCCGTCGCGTATTTGACACCCGCCATCCGCATCTCGGCCAGGAGTCGTCGAGCACGATTGCAGTAGTCTGTCGCCGACTCCTGCTCACCCATCCGGAGGTGTGTCAGCTGCTCCTCGAGCTGGCCGATGTACAAGTCGTCCATCGCTTGGTAGGTCGACATGATGAACCCCCACGCATGGTGGCCTGCGTCCAGTCGAAGTCGACACAGCTTCAGCGCAATTTGCACCATCGGCGAGCAGCACCTCGAGATGACCATGAAGGTGAGAAGGTGAGCGGCACGAAACTCCCCGCGTAGCTCGACCTCGTCCTCGTGCGGTATCGCCATGGTGCCGTCGGCGAAACCCTTCAGCCCGGCGATTTCCAGCTAGGACTCAACAGCCTCCTTCCACGTGATGAGGTCCCGTCGACATTGCAGCGGCGTGGTCACGACGATCTTGTCCGGCGAAAACATGAAGTAGCCGTGCGCCGGCGCGATCCCGCCCGCCGTCACCTGCATCGGCGACGTGGGCCTTCCGCTACTTCGTTGGGGAGAGCGACATCGTCCGTCGACGTCAACACGCGAGCTCCCAGCGACAGCCGTTGACCGCTGCACTCGCGCTGGACTCCCGTCGACGCCACCGTCGACCTTGATCACTCCTCTCTTCTTAGTGCCCGCGCTGCCGCTGACTTGTGCACCACCGACGACCTCCTCGTCGACACCGCCTTCGTTGCGTACCGGTCGAGGAGAAACAGGTCGAGAAGGGTGATAAGTCGCCCACTTTGCGCGGATGCCCAGCTCGACGACCTCCAAGGGGAGGGTCGACCCGTACTCGCCAGCCTCGTGGCGTCTCCTCGCAGCAGCGAGTCGTGTCTTCAGAATGTTCGCTACGCCCGTCTCAACTACGGGGTCGACCATGACGACTAGGACAGCTGCCGGCCTACGAACGACTTCGTAGGTGCAAAAGTCGGCTCCTATCTGAATGTAATCTGCGGGGCCGTCCATGCTCACCGCACCATGCAAAGATTAACTCTACAACGGTCGGGAGCTAAACTACGGGGGAGGGGGTTGGCACGAGCTCGAGGAGTGATCCTAGCTGCATAAGCGTTCTCTAACACTTGTGCGTTTACAGAGAAATCTGGCAAGAGTTTCACTAGGGAAAGTTGCAGCGCAGAATGAAAATGTACAACAATGGCAAGAATGACTACATCAGTGACTAGCAACCTAGCAGGGCAGCTGGTCGACCGCCAGCACTGCATGGTCGACCGTGTGCCAGTGTTGCGTAGAGGAGTCGCGCCAGTGCTACAGAAAAGCGGCCTGCCAATAGAGCAGGTCGACGGCGTGCCAACGCTGCAGCAGATCGGTTGTCCAGCGTTGCACTCGTTGAGGATAGCAGTGCGCACACTTGCAGGTGCGCGCAGACGATTGGTCCGACATGCACCATCACGCATCTGTCGGCTGTTGTCTGCGCCTGACGAGCCACATCGACTTCGGGATACCAGCCCGTAGCTGCCTTTGCCATCGCGGCCTCGACGACGTTCGCGTGCCTCCGCAGAACTTGCCGAGAAGGTTACCTGGTCGACCGGGTCGACCACCCAGTGCTTTGGTCGACGACCTCCCTCGTAGACCACATCTCCTGTCGAAGACCACCCTTGTCGACGGACCCCTCCATTGACCGGAAGGATATGCTGCTGCCGTCGAGCTCACTCCATCGACTGCTCCTCAATGGTCCGCGCAGGTCGTCGGACTGCTCAGTCGACCTCCCCTGTCGAGATAGGCCGCCGGCTCTCATCGACGGCGGCATTGCAGCGGTCGCCTGCAGGTCGACAACCCCATCGACCAGCACGCGTCGAACCCTGCAGTGGGCCGCACCACCTGCGCGCCCGACCAGGAAGTTAGCGTCGCCCAAGAGAGGGTGGGTCCAACACCGGCAGGTTCCACCGGCTTTTACCTGCTCCCCACGATGTTCTTCAAACCCCTGCTTAGCTGTCGGGCAGTTTCTTCCCGTGTGTCCCGTCCGCCTGTACCACACTTCGTATTTGTCGGGGTGGTACCTTGAGCACCGTTTGAACGTGGGCTGCTGCGGCTGTCCCGAAACCAATCTCGAAAGCTGGCAAACAGCTCTAGGCACGTAGCGTCGAACGAGTGGTTTTCGGGCGTTCAGTCCCGATATGCCATCGCGCCTGCGCCCCACTTCTGCTAAGTGAGATTTAGCCACACGCTTTTTGTTGCAGCCCGTAAGTGTCGGCGGGTCCAAAGTTCCCGTCTGTCCACGGGCACTGCTGCCGAAATACCCGTTGACGTGCCAGCCATGCAGTAAAGGCCACTGCACTTCAATAGCCCCGAAATTGTCGCCCACCGTGACGCAGGTCCGTTGTCGCCAGCGGCCGAAACACAATCCGCGAGTCACGCGCGCAGGATGACGACGAGCCACCGTTGTCACTTGCCACATGGGACGAACTCCGAAATTGTCGCGCAGCTGTTGACCTAGGTCCGACAGCGTCAACTGCCACTCATGGTGACAACTTCAGCAAATTTCGTGCATGTACCGATGCAGGTCCGCTGACGCCAGCTGCCACACAAAATTTTCGAAATCGTTGGAAAACGCATCGGAAAAACAAACTCACGATAACGTCGCGACAGCTACTGCTGCCTGTTGCTTGGGAGGAGGGAGGTCACTGTCGATCTTGACCGTTCAAGGCAAGGATTCGGCAGTGCCAAGGAGTGCCCCGCAAAAGTATGGTGGCAGAAGCAACTAACTCGTTCTCCTGGCCAGCGAGCACGCAACTCCCGGACCCCAAGGCTAGGAAAGTATCTCTGGTACCAGGTGTTAAGTTTCAGAGTATAGAGGAATGATGAACTAGGTCAAAACGGGACAAGAAGAGTGTCGAGTGAAATTGTGTACCCCCTAGCATGCAGCTCACTACAGGCTAAATAACTGTAAAACATAAATTTGACACACCCCCATAGCCTAAGTGAGGGGCATCAAAACGATCAAGACAAGCAAGTGATCACGAGACCAGTCAAGAGAAGAATCACAGCAAGCTCAGGGTGGATCACAATGTCACTACACTGCCCTAGCACAAGCAATCAGCCACAAGGCCAGTTCAAGAGTTCACAAGTATATATAAATGCAAGAGGCAATACTACAGCAGTCAAGGGCCTGCCTCAACAAAGGCCTAACTGGAAACAGAAGCTGTGGTGGTCAAAAGGCGGAAGTGCGTTGGTGAAGATGTCTGCAGTGTTGGCCACTAAGGCCACAAAGCGTGCATGACCGCGCCGCTGCAACTCTCGCAGGAGAAAATACCTGACGTCGATGTGCTTCACCCTGCTCTCCAGTCGAGGCTCTCGACACAGGAGAATCATGGCCTTGTTGTCAACGACTAAGGCCGGTGCAGAGCGAGGCCGCTCACCAAGGTCTGTGAGTAAGAAAGTCAACCAGCGAAGCTCCTGCGCAGCCATGGCACCGGCGTAAATCTCAGCCTAGCACTAGAGGTAGCCACAATCGACGACTGAGTAGACTGCCACGACACAGCTCCAGCACTTAAGCTGAAACAGTACCCCTGTGTCGAGCGCTGAGTCTCCACATCGTTGGCGTAAGAAGACTCGCAGTGACCGGTCAGCACAAATGGCTGAGTCCCTCCAAGTAGAAGCCCCATGCCTGATATAGTTGCCAGGTACTACACCAACCTCACAGCAACTGTCCAGTGAACAGGACGGCGTCTCCAAGTCGCAACAAAGCGAGAGAGGACGCTGGGCGGAACGGTGAGGTCCGGCCGAGTACATGTCATCAGGTACATGAGGCAGCCCACAAGCTCTGCGTAGGGACTACTAGACTCAAAGGGCTCGTCGAGAAAAGGGCCAATAAGTCTGTGGTCAATGGCAAGAGGAGTGGGATGTGTGGTAGAGAACTATAACTCGAACCGCCGAAGGACCTGCTCCACCATGTGTGACTGAGTCAGATTAATGGTGCGAGCGGCTCTGTCCCTGGTGATCTGCAGGCCAAGGTCGCGCTGCAGTTCACCGAGGTCAGTGCATGTGTGTCTCTTCTGCAGTTCGGACTTCACCTCAGCCGGAGCTGCCCTGTCTACTGTAGCAAAGACAATACACAAGTATAAAGAAAGGAGTGGAACCAGTGCGAACAAACAGCGACGGGTCGGCAGAAGAGGGACGAAACCCAAGGTCATGAAGCGTGGAGCGAAGAGTGTCGGGCCACTCACGAAGCGACTGGCGGAGACCGTAGACTGGTCGCCTCAGGCTCCACTCGGTCCTTGGTGGGAAAGTTCCAGTGAAGCCAGGAGGACGTCGCAGCCAGATCTCCTTGTGTAGGCGGCCCTTGAGAAACGCAGTGGAGAAGTCGAGGAAGTGCAGCTCGTAGTCTCGCTGTGCTGCTACGTGAAGTAACACCCGAAGAGTAATCATCTTCAAGGTCGGGACGAAGGTCTGGAAAAAGTCAACTCCCTCACGCTGACTGAAGCCCCGTAGCCACGTAGCGCGCCTTGAACACGGGTGGTGATCCAGGCGGGCGCTTCACCTTGAAGAGCCACATGCCATCGACAACGTTCGCCCTGGAAGGGGGAATTGCGTCGACGTAAGAGCCGAGACAGACGACGGAGAGGCACGAGGGTCGGTGACAAGAGAGGCGAGAACACGCGAGACAACAGGATGAGCAGCACAGTAGTAGTCAGTGATAGGGCGAGAGGAGACAGTGAGAGACGATGCAGGAGGTGTCGGGAGAACAAATACTGGAGGAGCACGACGAGGACTAGAACGAAACAAGACAGTGCAGAGGTTGTCAAAAGGAGACGAGGGACGAGCACGCGGAGCACAACGAGTGGTCCAGTCGTGTGGGAGAAAAGGAGGAGGCGACTGTGGCTGAGGAGGAGAGAAAACAGTCATAGCCGAGTCCGGAGGAGGAAACGTAGGACCGTACGTGGTAGGAGACTGTGAGCGGACAGGAGGAGAGGAGGGAACACCAAGGGCCTGAAGGCCACTCACTGGTGGGAACAACTGCTGCAAAAGGGGCGGCTGCTGCGGCTGCTGATGCTGCTGCTGCTGCTCCTGCTGCATCCACGGCTGCTCCTGCTGGTCTAGCTGCCGCAGCTCCTGCCTCTCCTACTCCAACCACTCCTGCTCCTCGCGCTCAAGCCTGCGAAGAGCCTGGAGAAGTGTGTCGTAGCGGCGGGGAGGCGCAGTGGGCGCCACAGTAGTGGTGCCTCCAGCTCCAGTCGCCTCACAACTAGCACCTCCCAGCGTGAAATCTGACGCAACACCAGGGGACCCGGTCCAAAGACTGGTCGGTGAATCCCTTGGTCGTGAGACACGAGGCCAGAGGTTCAGCTGGTGGGCGGCGTAGCGAACCGTGTAGGGCCACAGAAAATGGGGCGCACTAGCATGTATCATGGAGGTGCGGGTGATCTCCATGACCAAGCCAATGCGGCGCTCAGCAACCCCATTCTGCTGTGGGGACTCCGGAAGCGTCTAGGACTGTCTGATGCCCTCCACCCGGCAAGTATGTCGGAGCGAAACTCATCCCCATGATCGGAGTGGAAACAACGGGCACGACTACCACGAGTGCTCTCAGTGGCTAGGAGCCATCGGATCAGTGTAGAAGTCACCTCGGACTTCTTCGCGAGAGGAAACACCGTGGTGTACCTAGAGAAGTCGTCAACGACCACCAGAAAGTAGCGCTCCCTCTCAGGTCCCTGCGTAGGTGCACGGCCCCAGACATCCAAGTGGAGCGTCTGGAAGGGAGCAGTGGCCGGACGAAGGGAGGAGGAGTGCGGTGTGGCACGAAGACGGCCGGCGACGCAAGGAGTGCACGCGGTGCAGGCGAGGGAGGGAAACACCGTGGTGTACCTGGAGTAGTCGTCAACGACCACGAGGAAGTAGCGCTCCCGCTCGGGTCCAAGACGAGGGGCTGGGCCCAAGACGTCCAAGTGGAGGGTCTGGAATGGAGCAATGGCCGGACGAAGGGAGGAGGAGTGAGGAGTGGCGCGCAGCCGACCCTCGACGCAAGGAATGCACGGCGGTGTAGGCGAACGTGGGAGCAACTCAAAGACCCGCGTGAGACATGCGACAAGACGCTGACTGGCCATGCTACGGAGGCGTGGGAGGGACGGGTTACCAAGACGGTCGTGCCACAACGCTGTCGGGTGGGAGAGTGACCAGCAAGAGCAAGACACAGCAACCAGACCGGACACAGCAACCTGACGGAGCAACCTGATCGGACACAGTAACCTGAGGGGACGTAGTAACATTACCAGACTCTGCTACCTGGGGACGCAGTGTGCAGAACAAAGAGATTTGAGGGGAACTCCTTGGTGAACGCGGCAAGAAGTGCCCCGGTGGAAGCATCCGTACAGATCGCCGTCCTCCCGTGCGCAGGAAAAGTGACTGTGATCCCACGGTTCTGGAGGTATCCAACGCCCACCAAGTTCCGAGAGAACGAGGGGATTCAGAAACCAGTGAGGAAACCTGAAGGGACAGCTGGGCACGGGAGACTGGTCGAGCTCCAAGCAACTGCTGGTTCTGAAGTAGGATCAGCCAAGGCAACTGGGATTGGAGCCAAAAGAGGTGTGACAGTGGTGTGGTCGCGGAAGAAGCACTGAGACGCGCCTTCGTCCAACGTGAAGGAGAGCGACGCGACAGCAGTCATCACGGCTGGACTAGTGACTACACAAGCACCTACACTAAAAGAACAAGTACCTACACTAGCAACATGCAAAGGTATTAAGCTAGGTACACGCAAGCCATGTGACACAATAAGCGGCATCCATAGACATATCAAACACATGGTAACCACTACGAGACAGATCGGGCCTGATCGGTGGCCTCGAGTCAGGCCCAAAACGCTCACGGTATAGGTCGTCGAGGCGACTGTAGCAGCGCTGTGCAGAGTGGTCAGGACGCCAGCAGGTAGTGCCAGCACTAGGACCAGTCAGGATCCGATACTGGCAGAAGCCGATGTCGTGGCCACCACGACGAGCCCACCAGCTGGCTGGGCCGCTACTACAGCCAACGCTACCCAAACCACCAGGCCCCCACTGCTGCTGAGGGCGCCACTGCTGCTGAGGTTCCCATTGCTGAGACTGCCGCTGCTGTTGTCCCTGCTGCTGCACAGCCCTAACGGACGCCATGGTAAAGGCTAGCTGGGAGTAGGAGCGGCATGCTAGGAGAAGCTGGAGCTAGAAGCGGCTAGAATGAGGAAGTGCTAGGCTAGGAACTACTAGAGCTAAGAGCAGCTGGAGCGGGGAGCGACTAGAGCTAGAAGCATCTGGAGCTAGGAACGCCTGGAACACGGCACGGCTGGAGCAGGGCATGGCTGGAGCAAGGCACGGCTGGAGCAAGGCACGGCTGGAGCAAGGCACGGCTCAAGCAAGGCACGGCTGGAGCAAGGCACGGCTGGAGCAAGGCACGGCTGGAGCTGGGAGTGGCTGGAGCCAGGAGCGATGGAGCAAAGAAACTAGGAATTATGACAAGCTATGAACGCTAGTCACGCGAAGGTGGACAGCGCTAATCCGCGACAGGAGAAGCGACTGCGGCTGCCAGCCGCTGCCGGAGGTGCCAATGGTACTAGCAGTGTACGAGACAGTCAGTACGGTTGGAGTGAGGTGGCGCACGGAGAGCACTGCTGGTGGCTGTCTGACACTACCGACACTACTATGGGCGGTTGTTAGGTTCTGTGGGCGGTTAAGAGGGGCTGAGAGTTGCCATGGCCGCTGAAAGTTGCTGTGGGAGGGGCTGTGAGCAGCTAGAATTTGCTGTGGGCGCCTGGGAGGGGCTGGCGGCTAGCGTAGCTGCTGGCGGGCTGGCTGGCGGCTAGCGTAGCTATTGCTAGCTCTGCTGCTGCTGCTGGCGGCTAGTTTAGCTGATGGCAGTTGGCAGCAGTGGTAGTAGCGAGTGCGCCTGCTGCTCGTGGGCCGTGGCGGTGGCGCAGCCGCTGCCGGTGCGTGCGTTTGCTGCGCTCGCGGCTGTTGCTGTGCGCACGGTGGTGACGTGCACGGCTGTAGCTGCGCGAGCGATTGCAGCTCGTGCGTCTGTTACTGCATGCGCGGCTGCCGCGCATGTGCGTGGTCGCTACCTAACGGTGGCGCTCTGCGTACGGCGCCCTTCGTTCTGCGTGACCTACAGTGAGGCGCGCGCTGCTACTAAGGGCGAGACCTACGGAAACGGGCCTGGTTGGGGTCGCGCGACATAGGGAAACTGGACGTTGGGAGTCGCCAAGGCGGGCTTAGGGCGGCTCACTGGCTGGAGGGAGTAAGGAGGGAGGGAGAAGCTCTAGGACAATGATGCAAGTTAGGCCTAGGAAGTTTCCTAGCGTGATACCATCTCAGAGTACAGCAGAATGATGAATTAGGTCAAACGGGAGGAGTACAAGGAGAGTTTCGAGTGAAATTATGTACCTCCTAGCATGCAACTCACTACAGGCTAAATAATTGTAAAACATTACTTTGATATTATGAATGAAGTTGCAGAGTGCGCACAATAACGGATATCGAGAGTGTGGATTATTCAATGACGATACAATGAAAGTGACGAGACCTAAATATAGAAAACCTAGCTAGGTTGGGAGGTCGCGCGAAGATGGCTCGGTGATCAGGGTCGTCGCTAGGATTTGAGGGTGCCTGATGCATCAAACGGACCCTTCAAGCCAGTCTGATCCATCAAATTTTGTTTTTTCCCGTGTCTAATGTACCAGATATTATAGAAATGAATGACTGACAAATCGAATGGGTACTGTGAAATGTAGTTTCAGGTTTCTGGACGCAGGTGACTCGGGCTTGACCACTTACAGCAGAATCACCCTGTCACAGCAAATTCGGCCCGTCATAGCAGATTCGGCCTCACCCTGACACAGCAGATTTGCCCCGCCACAGCAATTTTGCGCCCTGACACAGCAGATTCGCCTACTGACACTAACAGATTCGCCTCGCCACAGCAATTTCGCCCCCTGACGCAGCAGATTCGCCCCCTGGCACTAATAGATTCGCCCCCTGACGCAACATATTTGCCCCCCGACACAACAGATTCGCCCCCTGACATAACAGATTCGCCTCCTGACAACGTATTCGCCCCCTAACCCCAGCAGTCACAACACAGCCAACATGATGTGTGCCCTCCATGTCTCCAGTTACGACTGTGGATGTACCTATGTTTTCATTAATATATCTACATCAAAAAAAAAAAAAAAAAAAAACAGTCACAACGTAGCATCTTCTCCTTGCGGACGGCTCGCGGCGCGAATCCCATATTCACCCCTACATAGTCGGATTCGGTATCAGATGAAACTAGAACAAGTTTCTGATTTATCTGATAAACTCAAAACTACTCCTTATCAATCAGAAAACACAAAAACCTGTTTCTGGAAAATCAGATGAAATCTAAAAAAACTATCTGAATATCAGATAAACATACCAAAAATTTCTGATAGCGACTACCTGAGAAGAAACGAGGAAATGAAATGACTAAGTGAAAGTTGGGTACAAAAAGCAAACCCTAGAAAAACTGTACCCCATATGTGCCACCCCACTATAGCCTACAGTAGCTACGTCATATAAATCTGACACACCCCCATAGGCAAAGTGGGGGAGAACAAGGGGTCACAGGACCAGTCAAGCAAAGCAAAACAAGCTCAGGGTGGATCACAAAGTCACCACACATTCCGAGCACAAGTTCAAGGCCACAAGGCCAGTTCACATGCAGGATTACATATATATATATAAGGCTAGACAAGCAAGAGCAGGAGTATATGTATATATGCATCAGTACAAACAAGGTCAAGGGGTGAGCAAGTGAGGCAAGGTGGGCACAAGACCCAGCTGAGTACAGAAGCGCTGATGATCACAAGGCGCAAGTGCCTTGGTGAAGATATCAGCAGTGTTGGCCTGAGAGGCCACGTACGCAAGCCGCAGCTGACCACGCTGTTGTAGCTCACGAGCAAGGAAGTAGCGGAGAGCAATGTGCTTCGTTCTGTGCTCCAGTCTCTGCTCTCGACACAAGGCCAGCATGGCCTTGTTGTCTACGTACAGCACTCGAGGAGAACGAGGCGGCTCTCCGAGGTCAGTCAGCAGGTAGGTGAGCCAGCGAAGCTCCTGTGCAGCCATGGCCCCGGCGTAGATCTCAGCCTCACAACTGGAGCCGAGAACAGAAGACGAGCGGGTAGCCCGCCACGAAACAGAGCCGGAACCAAGGCTGAAGGTGTAACCCTGTGACGACCGCTGCGTAGCCTGGTCGTCAGCCCAAGAAGCGTCTGCGTGCCCAGTGAGGACCACTGGACTCTGCCCTCCAAGCACAAGCCCCATGCCCGACGTACTGCACAAGTAACGCAACACCCTCTTCGCTGCAGCCATGTGCTCCGGTCTGTGTCTCCCAGGAGCAACATAGCGTGCGAGAATGCTAAGAGGGTATGCGAGGTCAGGTCGTGTGCAGGTCATCAGGTACATGAGGCAGCCAACAAGCTCTGGGTACGGGCCACTCGACTCTACGGACTCATCCGAAGGCAGAGCTGAGAGCGAGTGGCGAGTAGGCAGAGGAGTGGCCTGAGGCGAGGAGTACGTGAAGCCGAAGCGCTGAAGGACCTGCTGCACCATGTGTGACTGAGTCAGGGTAATGGTGCGGCGTGCTCTGTCCCGGGTGATCTGCAAGCCAGGTAGCTGCGCAGTTCACCCAGGTCTGTGCACGTGTGTCTCTTCTGCAGCTCGGACTTCACGTGGGCGAGTCCAGCAGTGTCAGCTGTGGCAAAGACCAAGTCGTCGACGTACACGAGGATGTAGAACGGCGGCAAAGAAGTGTCGGTGCGCAGAAACAGCGACGGGTCGGCAGTAGAGGGAGCAAACCCAAGAGCCGCAAGTGTAGTCCTCAGTGTGTCGTGCCACTCACGCGGTGCCTGGCGGAGACCGTAGACTGGCCGCCGGAGGCTCCACTGGGTGCCAGGAGGAAAAGACCCAGTGAAGCCAGGTGGGCGACGCAGCCAGATCTCCTCGTGCAGGCTGCCCTGCAAGAAAGCAGTGCTGAAGTCAAGAGAGTGCAGCTCGTAGTCGCGGTGAGCAGCTATGTGCAGCAGTACCCGAAGAGTGGTCATCTTCGGGGTGGGAGAGAAGGTCTGAAAGTAGTCAACTCCCTGCCGCTGTCTGAAGCCACGAGCCACGTAACGCGCCTTGAAGACAGGCGGAGAACCCGGCGGCCGCTTCACCCTGAAAATCCACATGCCACTGACGATGTTCGCCCCAGGCGGGGGAACCTCGTCAACGTAGGTACCTGTGGACTTCCAGGAAGCCATCTCTATGTCCATAGCTGCCTGCCACTGAGAGGAGTAGAGACCCTCTATCGCCTCCGCGTAAGAGCGCGGAGTCGGGATGTCAAGTGCATCCGGGTCTCCCTCAGGGGTAAGCAGTACGGACACGAGATGAGGTGAAGCAGCAGCCAAACACTGGAACTCCTCCTGCCTGTCCTCAAGGACGTCCGTGCCAAGGGCACACTCACCCCCGACGGACGGAGGACAGACAGACTCAGACTCAGCGACAAGACAAGCAGCGTAGTCTAGACGACAGCGAGCAGCACAGTCGACGAGCTCAGCAACTAGGGCAGACGCAGCAGTGGACGCAAAGGAAGGGTCAGTGACGACAGTAGCAAGGAGACGCGTGACAGTAGGACTGGCAGCACGAAGAGAGTCCGACTCTGGGTCGGGAAGAGCAGGAAGAGAGGACTCAGGAGGAGAAGGCAAAGGGGCATGCAGAGGAGCAGTGGACGGACGCAGAGACATCCGGTGCGTGCCAGGGACAGGAGGAGGACGCTGACGCGAACCACGACCACTAGCGCGAGCAGTACGGACAGGCGACGCAGGACGCGACGCAGGCTCACGACGCTCAGCAAGACCTCCAGTAGGACCAGTGTAGGGAGAAGGAGCGGGCAGTGGGGAGGCCGGCGGTAACTGTAACTGTGACAGGACAGGCTGTGGACTCTCTAAGGGAGGAGGAGGGCCAGTAGAAGGCGGGAGACCAAGAACCTGCTGAAGGAGCGGAACGAAGTACGGCCGAGGCCGCGCGGCGACTCCAGACACAGCAGGGACAGCACCAGTACCCCAAGCGGCAGCACCAGCGCCAGCAGCAACTCCAGCTCCAGTACCTCCAGCAGCACCAGTAGCACCCCCAACAGGCCCGCCTCCAGGACCGACAGCAGTAGCCTCAGCGTCAACACCCTCAGCAGCTCCAGCTCCAGTCGTACCCGCAGGTCCAGCAGCTCCAGTACTCCCAGTACGAGCACCTCCGGGACCCGCGGCACCAGCACCCTCAGTAGCCGAAGAACCTCCAGCTCCAGCAGCACGCCTCCAGCGCCGGGCAAACCACTCGCGCAGCTCCTGTGGAGAGAGTGGCTCCCGCCGAGACGAAGCACCCGGAGAACCTCCAGGCTCAGCACCGCCAGACGCCACACAAGCAGGCCCAGCTCCCTCAGGCTCCACACCCCCAGGCCCAGCACCTCCAGGCGTAGCACCCCCAGGCTCAGCACCCCCAGGCTCAGCACCCCCAGGCTCAGCACCTCCAGTAGTAGCACCTCCAGGCTCAGCACCCCCAGGCTCAGCACCCCCAGTAGTAGCACCCTCAGGCTCAGCACCCCCAGGCGTAGCACCCACACGCTCAGCACCCCCAGAGTCAGCACCCCCAGGCTCAGCACCCTCAGCAGCACCAGAGTCACCAGTAACCTCGACAGGCTCGACTGCGTCTACCTGGGACACACCTGAAGGGGCAGGACCCTGAGGGGGGAGGGGGTCTACCGGGGGGGGACCTGGCACAAGGAAGAGCGGTGGTGGGGGGAGGGACGGAGTGCGGTAGGGGAAGAGGCGGTAGTAGGGGACCGACTCGTCAAACGTGACGTCCTGGGAGGACAGAACACGGCGAGAGGTGGGGTGGTAGAACTGCCACCCTGGCGCGTCAGGGGGGAAGCCAAGGAAGACGCAAGGAGCAGCACGAGGGGACAGCTTGTCCGCAGACAAGTCGCGGACAAACGCCCGAGATCCCCAGACACGGAACGCAGACGCATCGCCAACCTTCCCCGTCCACAGCAAAGCAGGGGAGGTCTCCGGTCTGGAGACCCTAGGGTGAAGGTTGATCTGATGCGCCGCGTACCGAACCGCAAACGGCCACAGAAAATGGGGGGCAGCCGCATGCATCATGGACGTACGGGCGACGTCCATGACCATGCCAATGCGGCGCTCAGCAATCCCATTTCGCTGTGGAGAGTCCGGAAGCGTGAAGGTCTGGCGGATGCCTCGTGCTCGACAGTAGGCTCGCAGAAGGCCAGAGGAGAACTCTCCACCTCTGTCAGAGTGCAGACGCAGAACAGGAAAGTCCGAACCGAAGCTCTGCCTGAGCTAGAGACGAGCTGCGCGGATCCAGTCGATCAACACCTCAGTGACATCACCCTTGCTGCGCAAGGGGAAGACTGTGGTGTAACGCGAGTAGTCGTCAACCACCAGCAGGAAGTAGCGCTCGTGACCCTGTCCACGGACGCGGGCCGGGCCCCACACGTCCATGTGAAGCGTCTGCAGCGGGGCCTCTGTCGGAGGAAACTGGGAGGAGTGAGGGGCAGCCCGCTGCCGCCCCTCGACACAAGGGACGCAGGTAGGGCCAGGCCCCGGAGGAAGGGGAGGGAGGGACCGGGGAAGACCAGAGACAAGGACACGGGAGGCCATGCCTCGGAGACGAAGCAGGGAGGGGTGACCAAGGCGGTGGTGCCAGAGGAGAGTCTCGTGAGACAGGAGGCGACACGAACAGGGGGCAGACTCAGGACCAGACCTGGACGCTGCAGCAAACACCTGACCTGACGCAGCTACCTGACCAGACGCAGTGACTGGAGGAGACGCAGTGGTCAGGGTGTACAGGCTCGACCCCGGCCGACGGGTAAACGTGGCCAGGTGTCGGCCAGTCCGAGCGTCCGTGCAGTGGGTCACCCGCTGACTCGCAGGAGTGAACTGGTGAACCCCCGCATCCTGTAGGTCAGCACCACTCACCAAGTTCGTAGAGAACGAGGGGAGGTAAAGACCAGACAGCGTGCCAGAGGGGGCCGCCGGACACGGGAGGACAGTGGAGAAGTGAGCAAGGACAGGACCCCCAGAGGGGTCTGCCAGAGAGACCGCAACTGGCCGGCCAAGCGGCGTGAGTGTGGTGCGGTCTCGAAAGAAGGAGCGAGAAGCCCCCGAGTCAAGGGTGAAGGTGTGGGAGGCCGAGGCCGACGTAGAACCTGAGAGAGCTGACTCACCAGCACCTGAGGGAGCAGACGCACCTAGAGCAGCAGCCTCGCTAGCACCTAGAGCAGCAGCCTCACCAGTACCTAGAGCAGCAGTCTCAATGCCCGGGTCGGGCGGAAAACACCGGTAACAGTCACCCTCATCACTAATAGTCACAGTATACATGGCAGCAAGAATAGCATCAAAGTCAAGGTCAAAGACAGCCACACCCGCCCCTAGACAGCTCACCCCAGCGGGGGATCTCAGTGGCCTCAGGGAACTGGTGACGCCAAGCGTCCGTCAGGCGGCCAAAGCAGCGCTGGGTGGAGTGCGCACCCCCGCACTGCTCACCCGCGCGGTCGCCGGTGCGGAGGACGTAGGTGCACGGACCAGTACCCCCACCCCTCTGGCGTGCAGCGTACCACTCACGGAGCTGCTGAGGGGAGGGGATGTCACGAGTGCGCTGCTGCTGCTGCTGCTGCTGCTGCTGGCGCTGACCACCACCGGAGCCGACTCTCTGCGCAGCGCCACCCCGACTAGCTCCACCTCCTCCGCCGCCTCCTCCTCCACCGCCGCCACCTCCGCTCCCACCGCCACCGCCGCCGCCGCCTCCGCCTCCACTGCCACCACCGACACCTCCACCCCCGCCACCACCCCCACCGCCACCCCCACCCCCTCCACCGCCTCCACCGCCGCCTCCACCGCCCCCGCTAGCTCCCCCAGTGCCCCTGCCCCCCTTGCCCTTGCCAGGGCGGCGTCTCCCGCTAGGGGTAGACGCCGCACCGACCGACTCAAGCCCAACGAGGTCGGCCGCAGCAGCAGAGGCAACAGAGGGCAAAAGGGGGGAGGGGGAACACCCCTCAAAGATGGGGGTGCGAGGGTCACCACGAGAGGCTCCTACAGCTACTATGCTCTTCTCTGCTGCTAGGAGGGACTTCTCGAGGAGGTCAACGGTGAGAGTGGTGGGACAAACCGAGAGGAAGTGGTCCCTGACTACGCGAAGGGAGTCAGGGAGCCAGGTGACTATGTAGTAGAGGGTGATGTACATGGGGGGGGGGTTCTTGGCGCAGAACTCTGCAGGAAGCGCAGCGCGGTAGCGAGTGTCACTAGTGCGGAGGTGCGTAATGAGGTCAGCGACTGTGGGAAAGGCAGCAAGGTCAGGGAAGAGGTACGGTAGCATGAGGCGGCTAAGTGCAGCAGTGGCAGGGGAGGAGTAGCGCGCAACTACAGCGTCGTACAAGGTCTGAGCACTCTTGTACTGGCTAAAGTGCGCACGCTCAGAGGTAGGTAGGTGGCGACGCACAGCAAGACGTGCAGCAGCATCGCGCGTGGCCCACTGGGAGCGAACAGTGGCGTCAGCATCAGCAGCGGGGGCAGGAGAGGCACCAGAAGTGAGGTCAAAGAGGGAGAGGCCGTCTGCCCTGTCGCACTGTAAGAAAAGTTGCAGGTCATCTATCCAGACGTCAAAGTCAATGGCCCGACCCTCAGCGTCAAAAGCGAGGACACTAGGGGTAGCCATGACAGCAGTAGACTAGCAGCGCAAACAGTAGGGTGAGGGCAGTGCTGTGAAAGGGGCGCTGCTCTTACCGGACAGGGCGGCTCGGGTGGCTCGGCTGCTGGGCGGCTCGGCGGCTCGGTTGCTGGGCGGCTCGGCGGCTCGGCTGCTGGGCGGCTCGGCTGCTGGGCGGCTCGGCTGCTGGGCGGCCCGGCTGCTGGGCGGCTCGGCTGCTGGGCGGCTCGGCGGCTGGGCGGCTTGGCTGCTGGGCGGCTCGGCGGGGCCGCTGAGAGGGCGGCGTCCGGGGCCGCTGGGAGGAGGCGGCGGGGCCGCTGAGAGGAGGCAGCGGGGCCGCAGGTAGGTGGCGGGGCCGTTAGTAGGTGGCGGGGCCGCATGTAGGTGGCGGGGCCGCTGGTAGATGGCGGGGCCGCACAGGCAAGTGGCGGGGCCGCGGAGGTAGGTGGCGGGGCCACACAGGTAGGTGGCGGGGCCGCGGAGGTAGGTGGCGGGGCCGCACAGTTAGGTGGCGGGGCCGCGAAGGTAGGTGGCGGGGCCGCACAGGTAGGTGGCGGGGCCGCGGAGGTAGGTGGCGGGGCCGCACAGGTAGGTGGCGGGGCCGCGAAGGTAGGTGGCGGGGCCGCGTAAGGTGGCGATGGGCGCGACGGGCGCGACGGGCGCGACAGGCGCGACGGGCGCGACGGGCCGAAAGGGCGGCGCGAAGGGCCGTAGGGGCGGCGCGACTCGGGCCGGAGCAAAACGCGCTCCGGGCAGGAAAAAAAAAAAAAAAAAAAAGGTAATTTCGTGGTGGTGGGCCCTAGGAATCGTTCCCACTAGGGAACCTGCTCGATACCATGAGAAGAAACGAGGAAATGAAATGACTAAGTGAAAGTTGGGTACAAAAAGCAAACCCTAGAAAAACTGTACCCCATATGTGCCACCCCACTATAGCCTACAGTAGCTATGTCATATAAATCTTACACTACCCTGTCGGTGATGTTACGATTGGGGCGAGGTTGACTAGAGAGTGGTTTCGTTGCGGAAATGTAGGCCTAAGATGATGGTCGCGTGACCCTCAGGATGGACTCGATAACGAGTGCTGGAGTAAGGATTTGTAAATCCTTACAGAAATGGTTACGTTACTCGTTCTTACCATTCTCAGGGGAACCCCTAAATGAATATCAGGTTCGCCTGTTTGTTTTACAACTCATAACAATTTTGTACTACTAGTAACATTGGGCAGTTGTACTAAAAGAGTGCGCGGAAGACTTTATAAAAAGGATGAGAATTACAGAATGCTCAAGAATGATAAAGGAGCACGCATTTATAGGGTCGAAATCGTGCTAGGCGAGGACCTCGGGACGTGGATGGGTTGGAAGTGTCGCGATTGGTGCGGGGCGACTCGAGAGTGGTTCGGGCCGAAGTGTAGGCCGAACCTCGAAACTGACGCGAAGTGCTCGGGGTTGTCCTCGCTAGGAGCAGCCTCTACAGTAATGAATTCGTATTCATTACACTCTCCCACCTTCTAAATAAGGTGCCCTCATACGTAGCCGAGTCTTCCAGTAGCGTGAAACTGCAGATCTCCAGTTGAAACTGATCTGACGGTGCGGAAGCGCGTTGACTTTCAAGTTGACGCGAGGCTGACACGTTGACTTGGCGAATTTGAAAAGAGTTGGAATGTCAGCCGTTGATTATTCAGATGTCGATCTGGCGGTTGCGATCGAAATGTCGAAGTAAAATCCGCATGTGCATAAATGCCGTTGATGTAGCGGATACGAAACGGACGGTGCCGATGAACGCGAAGTTGGCGGGAGTTCTGACGCATGTCAGAGGTTGACGAACCAGAACCGTCGATGTCGATGAAATGAATCGAGGGCGTCCGTCGTGCTTGATGTGTCAGACGGAAACTGTCAGAGAAACTGACAAGGGAACACAGTGCGGTAGCACTCTCTTCCCCCCCCCTTTGAAAATACCGCCCACCAAAAGTCTGCACAGCTGCACGGGCACGAAACCACAAACCACCCTGTACGCCGAGTGTAGGAAATCATACCGAGTGTATGAACCCCGTCGAAATGTTTAGCGGCTGCACAGTCGAGAATGTTGTCGGTGGTGAAACACCTCTGCTGAAAACACTGAAAAATACTCTGGGTAAACTCCGTCGAAGCCCGTCGAATATTTTCCGCACTGAGAAATACCTTCCTGTTGTCCTTTTGTTGCGACTGCTGCAGCAACATCCTCAGCCGGCAGCATCTGCCATCCGAAAACCACAGCTGTTGTCTTGTTGCTGTGGCATAATCGAAATCCTTGATTCTGCAGCATTGTCAGCTGTCTGTCATAATATGTTCTTTGTCTAGCCTGCAGTGGGGTACTCAACAGTGAGTACAACCCTTTAGGGTTTCCTATTTGTACCAACCTGCCTGCTAGTGCAATCATCCATCCTGTTTCTATCATTCTCGATCCTGCTTGGCACAACCTTCTAGTCTCACTGTGGCCTAGGCTACTAAGCCTAGGCCCTCCTAGTATTTCTGACACTGTCAGCAGCTGCCACCCGAATATCACGTGTTGTCTCTGAGCCGTTGCAGAACCATCAGAAACTCCTTCGGTCGTGACCCTGGGTCGTTTTGGGTCGGCGTCGAAATGTCGCAGCGAAATCGCGAAGTCGTTGAAGCCTGGTGGCGACGATCGGCGAGAAGGTCGGGTCGAGTAACAACCGAAAGTTTACTTCACTTGAACCCATCGAACCCGTAATCTGGGTCATATGACGTCAGTACCTCCGGCAGTCTTGTCGTAACTCGCTGAGGCATTTGTCGCGATTCTCCGAAAACTCCCGGGCAGAGGCGAAAAACAGCTGCTGCTAATTTTTCAACTTCGAACTCGAATTGCCGATGACGTCAGCGCCGCCCGCGACGTTGTCGTTACTCGCCAAGAAGTTCGTGGCAGAGGCGAAAAAGCTGTCCTTCCTCCCCCCACCTGTTGCGATAATTTTCACCTGTGTTGCGACTGGTACTCCTGAAATTCTGCAGATTTTGCCGCCATGAAGTTCACCAAGGCAGTTTCACGCGCTTAACCCAGCGCCGGTGCAACTCCGCCGTTTCACAAAATTGTCGGTTGTCACCGCCGAACTCTTGTAAAACCGATACTCGAACTCTCCGTAAATGTCGGTGCCGAAAAATACTCGTACGTCTTGGTCACCTGCAGGTTATCCCCTTGAAGAACCGGTGTATCTAGCGTGCCCACCCGTCGCCATTTTCATCGCCTGTGGTTAACCACACTAGCAACCCACCAACAGGAGGCGCTTTTTGTGCGGAACCCAGAATTATGGGTCTACTGGGACCGAATTTCACGGAACCTAGCCCGCATCAACGCCGCAGATCTCACCGTAGAATTTCCCCAGATGGCTTCGAAGTACACCGTAAACGCTGAAATCACTTTGGCGAGCAGGCGTTCACCGGTCTCCCACCGTAGGAATGAACCCCGAAAATCATGGTTGAGGCAGCAGTCCCGAAGTTATTTTCCGCCGTGTAGCCCCGACGTTTCCGCCGTTAACCCTGGTACTCCGATGTTCACCCATCTTCATACCCGTCGAAGCCACTTAGCGAATCCCAGGTATCCTTGGCGATGCACCCCTCGCCGCGCCTCCATGTAAAAATATCAAACTCTTTCGGGTGTCTACCGAATAGACTCCGAATTCGCGGTGGAGTGGTGCACGTTCTCAACCTTTCACTCAAGTGATCTGCTGGGTCACCCACAACTTTCCCTCCATCGCATTTTTTTTTTTGTCTTCACCCCCCGACAATTTCGCTTGCCGCCGTTCACCCAGCGTCCGCTTTTGTCGGATGAGGCATAACTCCGTGTTGCCCGCGATTTTTCTGACACTTGGTGAAGGCGCGAACGCTATCGTAGCCGGATCGTGTTTATCATATCAAACAATCAGGCCGGCCGCTTCGTTGCCCACCTCGTCTATCGCGCTTAAAACTCCACAGCTTCGGAAACCCCGTCTTCGCCGCTACACCTCCGTCGGGTAGACCGCTGAAATAGGAGAAACTCCGACAGCTGCACCAATTTCTTCAGCTCCGATTTTTTTGGCAGGGGATTTGTTGCCGATGGTTCGGTTTTGTCGGGGCCGACACAGTGTCGCAACCTTGAAAATTTCTTGTACGCCCAGCTGTCGAACTTGCGCAATACCCGCGCTTTTTTTGCCAGCACAGGGCTAAACACAGGGCCCAACCTTTTTATGCAAGTGGCCAATAGGACTTACACTTTGCCTTCGAAGCCTGCTGGTGTGAGGTATGTAAAACGTTCGGAAACCTCGGCCGGTAGTGTTACCCATCCGGCTACCGCCGCTTAGCCGCAAATGTTTAGGCATCAGCTTGAGCTTTTCCCCGTGGGTCGTAATTCTCGCGTCCTCAAGCTCGAAACCCGTTTCTCTCGCTGGACCCGAACTCGACGCAACTCCGTGTATTGTATTGTATCGCGGGTCTAAACACTGCGCCGAATTGTTGCCCCGCCGGTGTACTGCCCTGTCCGCGGCGCAACTACCCTTGATCAGGGGGTGCTGTGCCGCCTGAAGTACAAATGTCGGCCGTTGCTGTTGCTCCGAAAATTTCGCCGATCTTGTTGCTGGTACAGCAGTGACCCTAGCGATAGGCACTCTTGTCGTAGGCGGCCTTTTCCGATAATTTCGGTGGATTGAATAACAACTTCCGTTCCAAAATGTGCCGCTCCTGCCGAAAACGCCAACGACGCACCCTCCTGCAACTACACCAGCCGCACCAGGGCGGGACGACGGTAGACCCCCGCTTTCTTCGGGCGGTCGCCACGCTGTCTCTCCTCGCCGTTGCTTTTCCGACGCAAATCACCATGCGCCTGGCCTGCCCGGCCAGCTATCGTTTCACACGTGAAGCCATCCGAAATCTTCGCGCATAGTGACGACGCTCACCACGTGCCGAAGACGTCCGGAATTCTCGTGCGCAACGTGACGATAACGCTTGACGCCGCTTGCCGCACGCATGAACTCCCGATTTTGTCGCGCGCAGTTGACGACCACGTGAGAATGCCAACCCGCACAACAGTTGCTCCGAAAATCTCGCACATGCAGTGACGACGATCTTCTTGACGCCAACTGCCGCATGAAAACAGTGCCGAGATTAACAGAATTGACGAAAACGACTCATGTAATCAATGTGCGACAGCCACAGCTGCCCACCAACCGGGGGGAGGGAGGTCACGGTCCATCTCGACCATCGAGGGCAAGGATCCGTCGGTGCCGCAGGAGCGCCTTGAAAATTCATGGCCGCTAGGAGCAACTACCCGTTCTCCTGGCCGGCTCTTGCGCTGCTCCTGTCACCACGGCATCCTTCCTTGTCCCCCCCCCCCCCCTCGAGGGGTAATACACTCTAAAAAACGGGGAACCTAGGAAAGTAGATCTCATACCAAGTGTTATGAGTTGTACTAAAAGAGTGCGCGGAAGACTTTATAAAAAGGATGAGACTTACAGAATGCCCAAGAATGATAACGGAGCACGCATTTATAGGGTCGAAACCGTGCTAGGCGAGGACCTCGGGAAGTGGTGTCAAAATGTGTCATTTGTTCAGTCTGCAGTGGGGTACTCCATAGTGAGTACAGCCCGATTAGGGTTTGCTATATGTACTGCCTTGCTTACTAGTGCAATCACTCTTTCGTGTTCTAACTTTCTGCCTACTATCTCTGACATGCTATCAGAGCGGTTACGCTCCTAGCCTGTGGGCCCACCGTTAGCTTCCGCTGCTGCCCTGTCTGTCGCGCGCCCCATGGCACGCGACGTTTTTTCTTCCCGCCACGCGCTCGAGGCGCATGGCGGTTTTCTGCCCGCCGAGCGCTCGGGGCGCACGGCGGTTTTCTGCCCGCCGTGCGCCCCGAGGCGCGCGGCGGTTTTCTGCCCCGTCGACCAGCGCGTCGCCCCCCGTCGCCCGTCGTGGCGCCCCGGGGGCCCGCGCGCTGTCCCCTCCCGTCGCCCGTCGTGGCGCCCTGGGGGCCTGCGCGTCGCCCCCTCTCCCGTCGCCCGCCGCGGCGCCCAAGGGGCCCGCGCGTCGTCCCCTTTCCCGTCACCCGTCGTGGCGCACAGAGGGCCCGCGCGTCGCCCCCCCTCCCGTCGCCCGTCGTGGCGCCCCGGGGGCCCGCGCGTCGCCCCCTCCCGTCGCCCGTCGTGGCGCCCCGGGGGCCCGCGCGTCGCCCCCTCCCGTCGCCCGTCGAGGCGCCCCGGGGGCTCGCGCGTCGCCCTCTCCCGTCGCCCGTCGAGGCGCCCCGGGGGGCCCGCGCGCCTGCCCTACCCGCGTCCGTCGTGGCGCCCCGGGGGGCCCGCACGCCTGCCCTACCCGCGTCCGTCGTGGCGCCCCGGGGGGCCCGCGCGCCTGCCCTATCCGCGCCCGGTACGCCTGCCCTCCCGCGCCCGTTGCGCTTGCCCTTCCGTCGCGACGCCACCCGCCCTCCCCTTCCCCCCCCCCTCCTCCTTTGACTTCCAGCTGCGCGTGCAGCCGTGTGGAGGGTATGGGGGTGGCGGATATGGGGGTGGTTTGTGTGCGTCATCCGCGGCTCCTCCTCTTCCTTCGTCTCCCACTACTGCAGCAGCCGCTGAGGGGGGTGGATGTGTGGGAGCCGAGGGCGTTGTCAGATTTGTATGACATAGCTACTGTAGGCTATAGTGGGGTAGCACATATGGGGTACAGTTTTCTAGGGTTTGCTTCTTGTACCCAACTTTCACTTAGTCATTCTCATTTTCCTCGTTTCTTCTCATGGTATCGAGCAGGTTCCCTAGTGGGAACGATTCCTAGGGCCCACCACCACGGATTTTTTTTTTTTTTCTGCCCGGAGCGCGTTTTGCGCCGGCCCGAGTCGCGCCGCCCTTTCGGCCCGTCGCGCCCGTCGCGCCCGTCGCGCCCGTCGCGCCCATCGCCACCTACCTCCGCGGCCCCGCCACCTACCTTCGCGGCCCCGCCACCTCACTGTGCGGCCCCGCCACCTACCTCCGCGGCCCCGCCACCTACCTCCGCGGCCCCGCCACCTACCTGTGCGGCCCCGCCACCTACCTGTGTGGCCCCGCCACCTACCTTCGCGGCCCCGCCACCTCACTGTGCGGCCCCGCCACCTACCTCCGCGGCCCCGCCACCTACCTGTGCGGCCTCGCCACCTACCTTCGCGGCCCCGCCACCTCACTGTGCGGCCCCGCCACCTACCTCCGCGGCCCCGCCACTTACCTTTGCGGCCCCGCCGCCTCCTCCCAGCGGCCCCGGACGCCGCCCTCTCAACGGCCCCGCCGAGCCGCCCAGCAGCCAAGCCGCCCAGCCGCCGAGCCGCCCAGCAGCCGAGCCGCCCAGCAGCCGAGCCGCCCAGCAGCCCAGCCGCCGAGCCGCCTTGTCCGCAGCCGAGCCGCCCAGCAGCCGAGCCGCCCCGCCGCCGAGCCGCCCAGCCGCCGAGCCGCCGAGCCGCCCTGCAGCCGAGCCGCCCGAACCGCCCTGTCCGGTAAGAGCAGCGCCTCTCTCACAGCACTGCCCTCGCCCTACTGTTTGCACTGCTAGTCTACTGCTGTCATGGCTACCCCTAGTGTCCTCGCTTTTGACGCTGAGGGTCGGGCCATTGACTTTGACGTCTGGATAGATGACCTGCAGCTTTTCTTACAGTGCGACAGAGCAGACGGCCTCTCCCTCTTTGACCTCACTTCTGGTGCCTCTCCTGCCCCCGCTGCTGATGCGGACGCCACCGTTCGCTCACAGTGGGCCACGCGCGATGCTGCTGCACGTCTTGCTGTGCGTCGCCACCTCCCTACCTCTGAGCGTGCGCACTTTAGCCAGTACAAGAGTGCTCAGACCTTGTACGACGCTGTAGTTGCACGCTACTCCTCCCCTGCCACTGCTGCACTGAGCCGCCTCATGCTACCGTACCTCTTCCCTGACCTTGCTGCCTTTCCCACAGTCGCTGACCTCATTACGCACCTCCGCTCTAGTGACACTCGCTACCGCGCTGCGCTTCCTGCTGAGTTCTGCGCCAAGAACCCCCCCCCCATGTACATCACCCTCTACTACATAGTCACCCGTCTCCCTGACTCCCTTCGCGTAGTCAGGGACCACTTCCTCTCGGTTTGTCCCACCACTCTCACCGTTGACCTCCTCGAGAAGGCCCTCCTAGCAGCAGAAAAGAGCATAGTCGCTGTAGGAGCCTCTCGTGGTGACCCTCGCACCCCCATCTTTGAGGGGTGTTCCCCCTCCCCTCTTTTGCCCTCTGTTGCCTCTGCTGCTGCGGCCGACCTCGCTGGTTTGGAGTCGGTTGGGGCAGCGTCTACCCCTAGCGGGAGACGCCGCCCTGGCAGGGGCAAGGGGGGCAGGGGCGCTGGAGGAGCTAGCGGGGGCGGTGGAGGCGGCGGTGGAGGTGGTGGAGGAGGTGGGGGTGGCGGTGGGAGTGGTGGCGGGGGTGGAGGTGTCGGTGGCGGCAGTGGAGGCGCAGGAGGCAGCGGCGGTGGCGGAGGGAGCGGAGGTGGCGGCGGTGGAGGAGGAGGCGGCGGAGGAGGTGGAGCTGGTCGGGGTGGCGCTGCGCAGAGGGTCAGCTCCGGTGGTGGTCAGCGCCAGCAGCAGCAGCAGCAGCAACGCACTCGTGACGTCCCCTCCCCTCAGCAGCTCCGTGAGTGGTACACTGCACGCCAGAGGGGTGGGGGTGCTGGTCCGTGCACCTACGTCCTGCGCACCGGCGACCGCGCGGGTGAGCAGTGCGGGGGTGCGCACTCCACCCAGCGCTGCTTTGGCCGCCTCACGGACGCTTGGCGTCACCAGTTCCCTGAGGCCACTGAGATCCCCCGCTGGGGTGAGCTGTCTAGGGCGGGTGTAGCTGTCTTTGACCTTGACTTTGATGCTATTCTTGCTGCCGTGTATACTGTGACTATTAGTGATGAGGGTGACTGTTACCGGTGTTTTCCGCCCGACCCGGGCATTGAGACTGTTGCTCTAGGTACTGGTGAGGCTGCTGCTCTAGGTGCTAGCGAGGCTGCTGCTCTAGGTGCGTCTGCTCCCTCAGGTGCTGGTGAGTCTGCTCTCTCAGGTTCTGCGTCGGCTTCGGCCTCCCACACCTTCACACTTGACTCGGGGGCTTCTCGCTCCTTCTTTCGAGACCGCACCACACTCACGCCGCTTGGCCGGCCAGTTGCGGTCTCCCTGGCAGACCCCTCTGAGGGTCCTGTCCCTGCTCACTTCTCCACTGTCCTCCCGTGTCCGGCGGCCCCCTCTGGCACCCTGTCTGGTCTCTACCTCCCCTCGTTCTCTACGAACTTGGTGAGTGGTGCTGACCTACAGGATGCGGGGGTTCACCAGTTCACTCCTGCGAGTCAGCGGGTGACCCACTGCACGGACGCTCGGACAGGCCGCCACCTGGCCACGTTTACACGTCGGCCAGGGTCGAGCCTGTACACACTGACCACTGCGTCTCCTCCAGTCCCTGCGTCTGGTCAGGTAGCTGCGTCGGGTCAGGTGTTTGCTGCAGCGTCCAGGTCTGGTCCTGAGTCTGCCCCCTGCTCGTGTCGCCTCCTGTCTCACGAGACTCTCCTCTGGCACCACCGCCTTGGCCACCCCTCCCTGCTTCGTCTCCGGAGCATGGCCTCCCGTGTCCTTGTCTCTGGTCTTCCCCGGTCCCTCCCTCCCCTTCCTCCGGGGCCAGGCCCTACCTGCGTCCCCTGTGTCGAGGGACGGCAGCGGGCTACCCCTCACTCCTCCCAGTTTCCTCCGACAGAGGCCCCGCTGCAGACGCTTCACATGGACGTGTGGGGCCCGGCCCGCGTCCGTGGACAGGGTCACGAGCGCTACTTCCTGCTGGTGGTTGACGACTACTCGCGTTACACCACAGTCTTCCCCTTGCGCAGCAAGGGTGATGTCACTGAGGTGTTGATCGACTGGATCCGCGCAGCTCGTCTCCAGCTCAGGCGGAGCTTTGGCTCGGACTTTCCTGTTCTGCGTCTGCACTTTGACAGAGGCGGAGAGTTCTCCTCTGGCCTTCTGCGAGCCTACTGTCGTGCACGAGGCATCCGCCAGACCTTCACGCTTCCGGACTCTCCACAGCAAAATGGGATTGCTGAGCGCCGCATTGGCATGGTCATGGACGTCGCCCGTACGTCCATGATGCATGCGGCTGCCCCCCATTTTCTGTGGCCGTTTGCGGTTCGGTACGCGGCGCATCAGATCAACCTTCAGCCCAGGGTCTCCATGCCGGAGACCTCCCCAGCTTTGCTGTGGACGGGGAAGGTTGGCGATGCGTCTGCGTTCCGTGTCTGGGGATCTCGGGCGTTTGTCCGCGACTTGTCTGCGGACAAGCTGTCCCCTCGTGCTGCTCCTTGCGTCTTCCTGGGTTTCCCCCCTGACGCCCCAGGGTGGCAGTTCTACCACCCGACCTCTCGCCGTGTTCTGTCCTCCCAGGACGTCACGTTCGACGAGTCGGTCCCCTACTACCGCCTCTTCCCCTACCGCACTCCGTCCCTCCCCCCGCCATCGCTCTTCCTTGTACCAGGTCCCCCCCCGGTAGACCCCCTCCCCCCTCAGGGTCCTGCCCCTTCAGGTGTGTCCCAGGTAGACGCTGTTGAGCCTGTCGAGGTCGCTGGTGACTCTGGTGCTGCTGAGGGTGCTGAGCCTGGGGGTGCTGACTCTGGGGGTGCTGAGCGTGTGGGTGCTACGCCTGGGGGTGCTGAGCCTGGGGGTGCTGAGCCTGGGGGTGCTGAGTCTGGGGGTACTACGACTGGGGGTGCTGAGCCTGGGGGTACTACGCCTGGAGGTGCTGAGCCTGGGGGTGCTGCGTCTGGGGGTGCTGAGCCTGGGGGTACTACGCCTGGAGGTGCTGAGCCTGGGGGTGCTACGCCTGGTGGTGCTGTGCCTGGCGGTTCACCGGGTGCTCCCTCTCGCCGAGAGCCACTCTCTCCCCAGGAGCTGCGTGAGTGGTTTGCCCGGCGCTGGAGGCGAGCTGCTGGAGCTGCTGGAGCTGGAGGTGCTGCGGGTACTGGAGGTTCTGTGGCTGCTGAGGGAGCTGGTGCCACGGGTCCCGGAGGTGCTCGTACTGGGAGTAATGGAGCTGCTGGACCTGCGGGTACTTCTGGAGCTGGAGTTGCTGCGGGTGTTGGCGCGGAGGCTACTGCTGTCGGTCCTGGAGGCGGTCCTGCTGGGGGTACAACAGGTGCTGCTGGGGGTTCTGGAGCTGGAGCTGCTACTGGTGCTGGTGCTGCCACTGGGGGTGCTGGTGCTGTCCCTCCTGTGTCTGGAGTCGCCACGCGGCCTCGACTGTACTTCGTTCCGCTCCTTCAGCAGGTTCTTGGTCTCCCGCCTTCTACTGGTCCTCCTCCTCCCTTAGAGTGTCCACAGCCTGTCCCGTCGCAGTTACAGTTACAGCCGGCCTCCCCACTGCCTGCTCCGTCTCCCTACGCTGGTCCTACTGGAGGTCTTGCTGAGCGTCGTGAGCCTGCGTCTCGCCCTGCGTCGCCTGTCCGTGCTGCTCGCACTAGTGGTCGCGGTTCGCGTCAGCGTCCTCCTCCTGTCCCTGGCACGCACCGGATGTCTCTGCGTCCGTCCACTGCTCCTCTGCGTGCCCCTTTGCCTTCTCCTCCTGAGTCTTCTCTTCCTGCTCTTGCCGACCCGGAGTCGGACTCTCTCCGCGCTGCCAGTCCTACTGTCACGCGTCTCCTTGCTACTGTTGTCACTGACCCTTCCTTTGAGTCCACTGCTGCGTCTGCCCTAGTTGCTGAGCTCGTCGACTTTGTTGCTCGCTGTCGCCTAGACTACGTCGCCAGTCTTGTTGCTGAGTCTGAGTCTGTCTGTCCTCCGTCCGTCGGGGGTGAGTGTGCCCTTGGCACGGACGTCCTTGAGGACAGGCAGGAGGAGTTCCAGTGCTTGGCCGCTGCTTCACCTCATCTCGTGTCCGTACTGCTTACCCTTGAGGGAGACCCGGATGCACTTGACATCCCGACTCCGCGCTCTTACGCGGAGGCGATAGAGGGTCCCTACTCCTCTCAGTGGCAGGCAGCTATGGACGCAGAGATGGCTTCCTGGAAGTCCACAGGCACCTACGTTGACGCTGTTCCCCCTCCTGGGGCGAACATCGTCAGTGGCATGTGGATTTTCAGGGTGAAGCGACCGCCGGGTTCTCCGCCTGTCTTCAAGGCGCGTTACGTGGCTCGTGGCTTCAGTCAGCGGCAGGGAGTTGACTACTTTCAGACCTTCTCTCCCACCCCGAAGATGACCACTCTTCGGGTACTGCTGCACGTAGCTGCTCACCGTGACTACGAGCTACACTCTCTTGACTTCAGCACTGCTTTCTTGCAGGGCAGCCTGCACGAGGAGATCTGGCTGCGTCGCCCACCTGGCTTCACTGGGTCTTTTCCTCCTGGCACCCAGTGGAGCCTACGACGGCCAGTCTACGGTCTCCGCCAGGCACCGCGTGAGTGGCACGACACACTGAGGACTACACTTGCGGCTCTTGGGTTTGCTCCCTCTACTGCCGACCCGTCGCAGTTTCTGCGCACCGACACTTCTTTGCCGCCGTTCTACATCCTCGTGTACGTCGACGACTTGGTCTTTGCCACAGCTGACACTGCAGGACTAGCCCACGTGAAGTCCGAGCTGCAGAAGAGACACACGTGCACTGACCTGGGTGAACTGCGCAGCTACCTTGGCTTGCAGATCACTCGGGACAGAGCACGCCGCACCATTACCCTAACTCAGTCACACATGGTGCAGCAGGTCCTTCAGCGCTTCGGCTTCACGTACTCCTCGCCTCAGGCCACTCCTCTGCCTACTCGCCACTCGCTCTCAGCTCTGCCTTCGGATGAGTCCGTAGAGTCGAGTGGCCCGTACCCAGAGCTTGTTGGCTGCCTCATGTACCTGATGACCTGCACACGACCTGACCTTGCATACCCTCTTAGCATTCTTGCACGCTATGTTGCTCCTGGGAGACACAGACCGGAGCACATGGCTGCAGCGAAGAGGGTGTTGCGCTACTTGTGCAGTACGTCGGGCATGGGGCTTGTGCTTGGAGGGCAGAGTCCAGTGGTCCTTACTGGGCACGCAGACGCTTCTTGGGCTGACGACCAGGCTACGCAGCGGTCGTCACAGGGTTACACCTTCAGCCTTGGTTCCGGCTCTGTTTCGTGGCGGGCTACTCGCTCGTCTTCTGTTCTCGGCTCCAGTTGTGAGGCTGAGATCTACGCAGGAGCCATGGCTGCACAGGAGCTTCGCTGGCTCACCTACCTGCTGACTGACCTCGGAGAGTTGCCTCGTTCTCCTCCAGTGCTGTACGTAGACAACAAGGCCATGCTGGCCTTGTGTCGGGAGCAGCGACTGGAGCACAGAACGAAGCACATTGCTCTCCGCTACTTTCTTGCTCGTGAGCTGCAGCAGCGTGGTCAGCTGCGTCTTGCGTACGTGGCCTCTGAGGCCAACACTGCTGATATCTTCACCAAGGCACTTGCGCCTTGTGACCATCAGCGCTTCTGTACTCAGCTGGGCCTTGTGCCTACCTTGCCTCACTTGCTCACCTCTTGACCTTGCTTGTACTGTTACATATATATATACCTGCTCTTGCTTGTCTAGCCTTTTTTATATATATGTGTACTCCTGCTTGTGAACTGGCCTTGTGGCCTTGAACTTGTGCTCGGAATGTGTGGTGACTTTGTGATCCACCCTGAGCTTGCTTTGCTTTGCTTTGCTTGACTGGTCTTGTGACCCCTTGTTCTCCCCCACTTTGCCTATGGGGGTGTGTCAGATTTGTATGACATAGCTACTGTAGGCTATAGTGGGGTAGCACATATGGGGTACAGTTTTCTAGGGTTTGCTTCTTGTACCCAACTTTCACTTAGTCATTCTCATTTTCCTCGTTTCTTCTCAGGCGTGGCGCTAGGGGGGTGCTATGGAAGTGGAGCTAGGGGTGCAGTAGGGGGTGTGTGAAAGGGGTGTGGGGCAGTTGGCGGAGGTTGCGCGGAGGTAGCAGTTGTGTCGCCAGCAGCACCAGTAGTCCGGAGGCTACAATCTCCGGTAGTCGCCAGTCGCCCGTGGGTCAGTTGCTCCAGCCGCTCGGCGTAGCCGCGGAGCCAGTTACTCCTGTAGTCCGGGCCATTGCTTCGATAGCCACGGAGCCAGCCGCTCCTGTGTGTCTGCAGCTTCCGCCGTCGCCTCCCATCTCCTCTGACAGTCCCTCCTCCTCCTCACTTGTCCTCTGTGACTACCTCTAGCTTTACTTGTGCTTGTGAACTATTTTATGACTGCATGCTGTGCTGATTATACCCCACTGTGCCTATGGGGGTGTGTCAGAATGTGTTATTTGTCTAGTCTGCAGTGGGGTACTCTATAGTGAGTACAGCTCGATTAGGGTTTGCTATATGTACTGCCCTGCTTACTAGTGCAATCACTCTTTCGTGTTCTAACTTTCTGCCTACTATCTCTGACACGTGGATGTGTTGGAAGTGTCGCGATTGGTGCGGGGCGACTCGGGAGTGGTTCGGGCCGAAGTGTAGGCCGAACCTCGAAACTGACGCGAAGTGCTCGGGGTTGTCCTCGCTAGGAGCAGCCTCTATAGTAATGAATTCGTATTCATTATAGTTACCATTCCCATTATCCCTTGAACTATTGCCCCTGTTTGGCGAAACGAGGCGATTACAAAAATCAAAGTCTGGCATGGTTACAAAGCTTTTTCGTGCAGCTTCTCCAGTCTTCGCACATGCGCGGGTGGGATGCAATAACCGTTTCCGCGAGCATCCACGGAACACCAAGGGACTTCCAATCCCAGCCACGATTATTAGGATTGAGAAGACACAGGCTTGCTGTTTCTCCCTCGTCAATCCTCTTGCGTTAGTGGTTAGGCGACAACTGCTAGGTAATACCGACAAGCTCTTGCCTGCTGCGATTCGCCGTACTGGCTTGTAGTTTGTGGGTAGACAGGTTCTCTGGTTCCAAGCGATGGTGTTGGGCGCGACGCGGCTGCTGCGTGTCGTTAGACACAAGGAATGTCTTTTAACCGTCTCTGCAGCTCTGTTTTCAAATACCTGGCGCGAATTTCTGGTACGGGGACGAGGAATCCTTACAGAGACATGAAGATTCAAGAACGGGGGGGTCGATGGAACGTTGATTTGTGAGGTAGTTAGCGCTGTCGTTATTTAACCACCAGCAAACGCGAATCTCGTTTCATGGATACATCCGGTCGAGCCGCTCGAGAGATATCCGTTGGTCTCGGTGTTACCCTCCGACTCAGTGCTTTTCTGCGACGCCTGGCTTGTCGCGCAAGTCGCATGAACCGCGCTGCACCGACTAGACATGCGGGCAATGGGAGTCGTCTCGTGATGGCGATGACTCGGCGTCAGTTTTATGGGCTCAGCGACGAAAGCGGCATTCGCAACGACGACGGTTACGATGCATCTTTCCATCGCCTGATTCGCCTCGCGTCCCGCTGACGCCTCGCCTCCTCCAACGGGTCGCTTCCAGCAGCCTTGCCTCCACTTCGCCCACTCAACGAGACGTTAATCCTTAACCACCTCGTCACCAAAGCGCCTCTCACCTCCGCCTATAAAGCCGGCGCCATGAGCAGCAATGGAATCATCAGCTCCAATCCGCTTCTCCCTTCAATCTCTTCCTCAAGCACCCGTTCGCAGCAGCCTGTGCAGCAGCCTTCCAGCTCTCTCCAGCTCCTGTGCAAGCCAGTCACCTCTTTCACCCGAATTCTGAGTCAACTCAGAAGCAACTACTGTGCGAGCCCTGATGGCGACGGCTGGCATGCGCGTGCTGGTGCTGGCAGCGCTGGCAGTGGGGCTGCTGGCGGCGGCGGTGAGTGGAGCGCGCGACGCCATGAAGGTAGCCAGGGGCCTGGTCCCCACGGACGGTGGGGGCGGTGGGGTGGCTGGTGGGGCGGCGGCGGGGCAGCAGAGGAAGGGCGCGCGCATTCTGGCGGCTGAGACCTTTGCTCACCACGCCCCTCTGCCCGACTACCTCGACCACATCCCCCGCCGCCAGGCCCTCGCCACCTGTACGTGCTGCTACCCCTCCTCTCCCTCTCTTCCCTGCCTTGGTTCCTTAGGGCTGGTGTTCCTTTCTTCTCACAGAGCGTTCCTGCTCCCCTTCCCTCTCATTTCTCTGCTCCCCTTCCCTCTCATTTCTCTTCTCCCCTTGGCTCTCATTTCTCTGCTCCCCTTTCGTCTAATCTGCTGCTCCCCTTGGCTCTCATTTCTCTGCTCCCCTTGGCTCTCATTTCTCTGCTCCCCTTTCGTCTCATCTGCTGCTCCCCTTGGCTCTCATTTCTCTGCTCCCCTTGGCTCTCATTTCTCTGCTCCCCTTTCGTCTCATCTGCTGCTCCCCTTGGCTCTCATTTCTCTGCTCCCCATACCTCTCATTCCGGTGCTCCCCTTGGCTCTCATTTCTCTGCTCCCCCTCTCTCGTGAAATACAGCATGGCGATGCATAATGACAATTCTTTTCTGTTCCTTTCTCCCCCTCCCCCCACCCCCCACCCTACCTATTCTCCAGCGTGTGGGCGCACGACGGTGACGATCCGCTCGCAGTACCGTACGACCTGCACAACGACATCTACAACATGACCTTCTACAACGGCTGCGCCTACAACGTCACCAGCCCGCTGCGCGTGTGGCAGTGCTTCAACTTCTACAACATTTGGGAGGGCGTCCTCGACAACCCCGCACCCAACCCCACGCAGTACCAGCAAGGCGAAATCTTCGTGCAGACGCTGCCGGGGTACTGTGAGATGCGCATGAACCGCGGTGCTAGCGGCACGCTTCAGATGCTTCCCGGGGAGACGGTGAACATTGTGTATGCGCATTTGTGGGACTTCCGGCCCTGCGTGCAGGAGCTGCGGTTCGGCAACGGCAACAGCTACTCCATGACCAACACCACCGAGTGCCAGCTCGCCAAGGTCATTTAGACTACGCCCCTCGTACTGTACCTGAATAATGTTTGTGATGATTGTTTATGTGGTGTAGTTGGTGGAGGGAGGCGGTAATGGGGAAAGTAGGCAATAATAATGCATGTACTGGTCACATAACATGTATCATCAATGTTTTCTCCCAACTCTATCCCCATCTGTATCAAACTGGACCCGACGCCGATATCGGCTGGGCAGTGCTGATGCACGAGGACTATGCGAACGCGCCGACCAACACTCGGACTTCAGAACATGACCCCTCAGAGTGCCTTTTTTCTGGCCCAAGTGCCTTGGGGGGTGGGAATCAGAGTGCCTTAATACCGTGATTGAAACGTCAGCCCTGACCAGAATGCGAGCTGGACAAACCACACAGGTGTGTGCAGTCATGATGATCACACTTAGGAGGAATTGGACAGGCATGACAACAGTCGGAGAGGGTATCTGCATGCAATGCAATGCAAGAATTCGCTGCTGCTGCCAATTGTGCGAGCCATGCCTAACAAAGGCTACTGCGGCCATAGCAGCCGACTTGGCCTCACAAGCACCACTCCTTCCTCCGACCCGTCCATCCTCTTTCCCTCTGTTACGGTTTCCTACCTCCCTCCTCACTCCTCATTCCCTCCACCTCTTTAGTCCCCTCACCCATCCACTCTGTGTGGCCAACCTTGCTCCGCTCCGCTCTCCCTGCCTACCCCTCCTTGCTTACCCTTAGCTTCCTGTGTCTCACAAACCCCCAACAGCTGCATGCTTGCGACTTGATTCACCGCCCACATCCCACCTGCACCTCCTATCATCCGATTACCCGCCTGAGCCTGCTACCACCCGACCTGCCTCCACAGCACGAATCTCCACCCCCCACGCCCCCACACAAGTCTAACCCTCTGCATCCGCCCTGTGCTCATGTGCCTTAAGCCACCCCACTCCTTCCCGACCCCAATGTCGCCCCCCCCTTCACACTAGTCCCCAGCACCATTAGCGGCAGCAGCAGCAGCAGCAGCATTGGTGGTGGCATCAACAGCAGCAGCGGTGGTGGCATCAGCAGCAGCAGTGGTCGTGGCATCAGCAGCAGCAGTTGTTGTGGCATCAGCAGCAGCATTGGTGGTGGCATCAGCAGCAGCAGTGGTGGTGACGACAGCAGCAGCAGTGGTGGTGGCATCAGCAGGAGGAGCATGAGTGTGGACGGTATCAGCATCAGCGCTGGCAGCGTCAGTAGCATCATCAACAGCAGCCGCCACAGCAGAATCGCCAGCAACAGCCGCAGCAGCAGCAGCAGCAGCAGCAGCATCATTCGTAACAGCAGCAGAAGCACTGAGAGCATCACCTTGGAGGGCTGCAGCCGATTCAGAGTGCGCATCACACGTGCCACTGCCACCTGCCACCCCACATGTGCCCTGCTCGCCCTCCTCTCTGCCCACTCCCTCTCTGCCCACTCCCTCTCTGCCCACCTCCTCAAACCCACCATCTCCCTCCAATCCCCCACTCGCCCTCTCCCTTCCCCCACCCTCTGCAGTCTCCTCCCCTCCGCCGCCACTCACAGGCGCAGCAGCAGGTGAATCCCCAACAGGTGAATCCCCAGCAGGTGAATCCCCAGCAGGTGAATCCCCAGCAGGTGAATCTCCAACATCAGGATACCCGTAGTAGGCAGCACGGTGGGTGGCAGGGGGAGGCGGATGAGCAAGAGGAGGTGCTTCAGGCATGGGGACTTGGCGACTAACGGCTGATTCACCACCGGCTGTGTCGGATGCACTGCCCTCACTAGATTCACCTGCACCTGCCAATCCATCTTCTCCTCCTCTTACTCTTGTGTTACCTCCTGCGTCCTCCTCTCCACTTCCTCTGCCTCCTCGCTCCTCCCTTGCTCCTGCTCCTGCTCCTGCTACTACTCCCTCTCTTGACTCTTTACCTCCTCGTTCCCCTCCACTCCCTGCTCCTCCTGCTCCCCCTCTTTGCCTTCCTCTTTCCCCACCCCTCACCTTCCCTCGTGCAGCCGCCCTCTGCTTACCACCCATCTTCCCTTTCCCCGTCGGCTCTTTCCCCGCTGTCCCTCGCCGCACCCTTCTCGCCGCTGATCCTTCTCTCCGTGCCCCTTCTCTCATCCCTTCTCTCGCTGCTCCTCTTACTGCAGGCACTGTCTCTGCTTCACCTGCCTCTGCTTGCCCTGCCCCTGCTCTAGCTGACCCTGCTTCTTCCTGCCCACCTCCACCTCCCTCCCCTCCTCCTCCCCCCACCCCTTCTGAACCACCCTCTGCACGCCCCCCTTCTATTCCCCGCCGCTCTCTTTCCTCCCCCATGCTTGATGGCAACAATTCTCCTGGCCCACCAACGTTTTTTTCATCCTGCTGTTCTTGTTGCTGTTGCCGGCTTGGTGTGTCCGGCGTCTCAAAAGGCGTGTGCGGTTGAGATGGGTTTAGAGAGGGGAGAGAGTTGGCGGATGAGGGAGAAGGGGAGGGGAAAGATGGGGGGGACGAAGAGGAGGGAAGAGTGGTGGCAGTGGTGGGTGGGGAAGGGGGGGAAGGGGGGAAAGGGGAGGGCATGGGAGAGGGGGCGGAGGGAGGAAGAGGAGGCAGGGGAGGCGATGGGGGTGAAAGGAGGGGTTGGAGTGTGTGGTGGAGGGAGGAGAGGGAGGAGGATGCGAGAGTGAGAGAGGAGGAGGAGAGAGAGGCGAGGGTGGGGAGGAAGGAGGATGCGAGAGCGGTGAGGAGGGATGAGACGAGGGAGAGTAAGGGGGAGAGGAAAGCGTGAGTGGTGGAGAGGAGGATGGAGGTGGAGGAGAGGAGGAGGGAGTTGAGGAGGGGAACACGAGAGATGACGATGAAGGAGCAGACGAGGAAGAAGAAGAGGGACCCGAGGATGATGATGAGCCTGGGGGGACAGCAGAAAAGAAGGGGGGAAAGAGAGGAGAGAGACGACTCATGAGGAGAAAGGAGACCACAAAAAGGGGGGGAAATCCAATGGCTCAGCGAATCTGCGAATTGATCGAGTGAAGAACACAACTCATGTATAAGACGCAGGCGGGAGGTGAGGTCTACACAGGCGGAGGTGACGTCAATACAGGCGGGAGGTAGGGACGAGAAGAGGCAAGGCTGTCACAGGAGAGGCACGCGGGACAACAACACATGGGAAGAGACGATGAAGTGGCGTGAGAACGAACGGGAGCACACGATGAGTGAGCCAGTGCAACAATTGTTGTGCTCCCATCACCTCACCCCCCCCCCCCCCCAACCCCCAATTTTTTTTTGCGACGTCTCAACACCCTCCCCTCAAAGCTCCTTTTCCCATGCCCAAATCCTTCTCTGCCCTCTGCCCTCTGCCCCTGCCTCTGCCTCTGCCCCTGCCCCTGCCTCTGCCTCTGCCCCTGCCCTCTGCCCCTGCCTGCCGCTGCCTCTTTTGTTGCAACGATTGCCAGCAGCTGTGAGAAGGCAGGAATCCCCACCCCACACTCTCCTTTGCCCGTCACTGTGCGAGGGCGGCACTGATGACACCCGCCCACCACTCTTCCCCCATGCCCCTCTCTCTCCACTCCCCCCATCCATCTCTCCCCTCACAGCTCCCCTCCCGCATCACCCCACAGCAACACAGACGGCGCTTGGTGCAAGGGAAGGGACGGGTCAGTGTGACCCCGTGGATCCACTGTGCTGCCCCGCTCTCTCCACCTCACTTGTCCGTCACCTCGCCCCCCCACCACACACCCAGCAGCCGGTGAGCAGAAAAGAGGTGGGAGTCGTTCTCATCCGACCTCTTACACCCTCCTTTACCTTCCCCGGGTCCCACCATCCTGCCCTCTCCACCTCAATTATCCGTCACATCGCCCCCCCACCACATCGCCTCCCCATCACAGAGCCAGCGTCATGACTCGTGGGGGGGCGGGAGCATTGCAGGGAATACTGTGTATAGCACACCCACCCACCCACACCCACCCATCTACCCACTTAACCAGACCCACCACCCACCCAACACAACCCCTATACCATTATTCACCTCTGCTCACTCCCCCCCATCCCCCTCACCATCTCAAATGTCCGTCACGTCCCCTCGCTGCAGCAGCGCCAGCAGCTGGTGAGACATGGAGAGACGGGAGCATTGTACGGAGCAGTGCAAAACACCACCCAAACGCACTCACTGCTCTCCCCTATACTACTGTACGCCTCTTCCCCCTATTCCTCTCCACCTCACCTGTCCGCCACGTCCCCTCGCTGCAGCAGTGCCAGCAGCTGGTGGGCTGTGGAGAGGCGGGAGTGCTGCAGGGAGTACTGCGATCCTGCTGACATCAGCACTGCGGCTGACGTGTCTGCATTGGACAGTGGGTGGGGTCAGACGAAGGGAGGGAAAGAAGGGAGGAAGGCGGGCTGTTGGTTGGAAGGCAGGAGTATTGGAGGCGGTGCTGTGTGGTGCTGGGAGGTGCTGGGGGGTGCTGTGAGGCGGTGAGAAGGTCACAGCAGCTGACGCGTGTGTCTTGGTTGAAAGCACGGCTGGGAGAGGAAGAAAGAAAGTGTGTAAAGGGTTACTCTAAAAGAGATGGCACATGAGAGAAAGGAGCAGATATGAAAGGTAGGGCCGGCAGATATTAGACGCGGCAGAAATGCATTCAAACAAGCAGTGACATGAGAAGAATGGAGGGAGAGGGATGCAGGAGGCAGTGTGGATGGGTGAGCAGTGCCCATCCAAAGGAGCTGATACCAGGGCACATCAACTCACCGAGTTCCTCCAATGTGTGCACACCACGTTGCACCTCCTGCCATGACATGGATTGCAATATCAAGCCATGCCATGCCATGCCATGCCATGAGATGCCATGCCGTCATCATGGTCAAGAGAGGGGAAACGAGGAGAGCATTGGATAAAGAGGTGGTGCGATGAGGAGGAGAGTGCAGTGAAGAAGAGAATGCGGTGTGGAGAATAATGGACCAGATGATGACAAATCTACCTTGTCATTCCAACCGATCCATGCCACATCATCGTCCCACTGCTCCTGCTACGTCATTATCTCACCCATTCCCATCCACGCCTATCATTCTATCCCACCTGTTCCTGCCACGTCCCACCTGTTCCTGCCATGTCCCACCTGTTCCTGCCATGTCCCACCTGTTCTTGCCATGTCCCACCTGTTCCTGCCACGACACCATCCCACCTGTTCCTGCCACGTCAGCATCCCACATATTCCTGCCATGTCATCATCCCACATGTTCCTGCCGCCACGTCACCATCCTACCTGTTCCTGCCACGTCATCAACGTACCTGTTCCATGACGTGTCGTGTTCGTCGGAGCGTGGAAGTGACCTCCTCAGCTGCTGCTGCCATCTGTGCTGCTGATCTGATTCAATATGTAATAAAAGCACATGTGATACAAGCACGTGCGATACAAGCACATGCAATACAAGCACATGCAAGAAAAGCACACATGGAACAAGGACGCAAGATGAAAGCACGAACGGCAGAGCAGACAAGAATGCATCTTCCTGTGATTCTCCAGATTGATGTGGAGGCAGAGACACAGTGGCACACATGTGAGGCATGCCGGTGCGCAGAGAAAATGGGAGGCAATGAGAGCATACGAGAGGGTAGGACAGGCGGAGTACGAGAGATTATGAGAGAGTATGAGAAGGTATGAGATGGTATGAGAAGGTATGAGAGGGGGTATGAGAGGGTATCAGATGGTATGAGAGGGTATCAGATGGTATGAGAGGGTATGAGCGGGTATCAGACGGTATGAGAGGGTATGAGATTGTATGAGATGGTATATATATTTGAGCATGAAAGAGTATGAGAGGGTATGAGAGGGAATAGGAAGTTATGAGAGGGTACGCACTCTAGTTTTCTTCGCCGCAACGATGCCTCTCGTCCTGCCCCTAGCAGCTCCTCTCTCTGTTGCCACATGTGCACATGAACAGCACATGGACAGCACATGGACAAGAGGAGGATGCGATGACACATGTGCACCAGCACATCACGACCAACCACACATGCACTCATGCCCACTTCACATGTCAACCAACGCCTCCACCCACCACACAGCCAGCCTTCTCATTCACCCCCAGATCCCGAAATATAATTCATGTGCTTGCACACACACAGGCAACCATTCCATGAAAGCAGAATGAAAAGCGTGGGAAGAAGAAGTGGTGATGTGCCACGAAAGGTCCTTTTCAGCTAGAGGGAAACACATCGCAGCCAGAGGGTTCGTTCTGTGTCGCCATCTTTGCCATACCTGCCCCAAACACTAATTCGATCGCCACATAACTTATGACGAGCTGTCATGGCAGCTTTCCTTCACTTGCGGCTCCCGCTCTCACTCACCCGCATCCCACCCACCCCTGACTCCCCGCCTCCTCCAATGAGATGAGCCATTCGTTTAAAGGACCAACGGGATGAAGCGGCCTTATCTCAAAACGAGTACAGACTCAGGAACCCCAACCCCCACCCTCCCTCGTGCAACCCTTAACCCATCCCCCTTCCCCCCTCCCCCACCACACCCCACTCATGATATCAGCCCCATCTCCTTGTGTGCTTGCCGCGTGAGATTGTGCTGAGCCGTCATGGTGGCATGGCGCAACCGCTGCCGCAGTCTGGTTGGACATTCGACGGAAATAAAAGGGTTCGGTTGGGCAGGGTGCAACAGAGAGGGGATACTGGCAAGGCAGCGAGAACGTGTGGAGAACTAGTGTGGGAAGTGGCAGAGAGAGTGTGATTCTGTGTGGTAGTGGTGCGAGGAAGAGAGCGAGGAGGAGCAAGGAATCGAGAGAGGGGGAGCGAGAAACACGGACAGCTTGAAAGGAAGCACCAATGAGCAGTGCGATGGGGCAAGGAAACGCAAACACAGAAAAGGAAAACAGCGCCACGGGAGCATGGAAGCGGGTGGCGCACGGAAGGACGAGGGAGCGAGGGGTTGAAGGAAGGGAGGGAAGGAGGGCAAGAGGGAGGGAGGGCGGGAGGGAGGGAGGGAGGGAGTGAGGAAGGTGGAGCAGGGACGGATGAAGGAGAGAGGGGGGAAGGGAGGGAGGTGGAGCACTGGTGGTTACTCTGGATGCGCCTGGTGCAGCTGCTGCAGGGCCGCCTGCACCTGCTGCCACACGGGGACTCTGAGGGAAAGGGGAAGGCGGGGGTGGGGGTTGTGGGGGAGGAAGGGGAGGTGGGTGGGGGTGGGGAGGGTTTGGGGAAGAGGGAATGGAATGGCAAAGAAAAGGCAGGAGGGAAGTTGGGGAACGACCAGGAGAAGAAAGATTCTCTCGAGGTTATCCAGCGTCTGCGCGTGCGCCTTGAGCAGCTGCCACAGACCCCCACTTGAGTTGCTGCCACACGGGCTCAGGGAAGAGAGAGGGGCAATGAAAGAGAGGAGGGAAGGAGGAGTGAAAGAAACACTCGTTCGCCCTGGCTGAGCACGGCTCAGCTGCTGCAGGAGCGACTCACCGGATGCTGCAGGCAGGGCCTACAGGGGTGCAAGTGGCGGTCGGAATCTGGAAGGAGGGTGTGGTGAGGTGGAGGGGGGTGAGGGGGAGGGGAATGGAACACAAGAGAGGAGATAGGAAGGGGTGGAGGAGGAGCAGCAGAAGGAGGAGGAAGCTGGGAGAGGGCGTGAGGAAGCCGTACAGGCATTGGCAGGCAGGCTAACAACGGATTCTCAGCCTTTTGAGCGGTCAGCTGACACCAGCGTAGTGAGGCAGAAGGGGAGCAGCAACAAATGAATTTCTGTTTTCTTGATGATGTTGAGAATTAGAATGGGCAGAGTGGTAGGGATAGTGGTGGCGGAATTGGGGGGGGGAGAAGGGGAGGGGGACGGGGATGGGGAGGGGGAGTGGTAGGAGGAGGGGGTTGGGGGAGGGGGAGAAGCGGAGATGGAAAGGGGGGTGGGTGGCAGGTGCCTTCGGGGCGCCGGTAATGGCAGGCCCTACCCGTTCACTCTTTGAAGGCAGCCTTGCCCACCCGTGCGCCCCTCTCGCTCCCCCTATTCTACCGAGGTCTAGAGCGCGACATCTGCACCCCCCTTCCCTCCCGTCCACCCGTCCTTCCTGTCACCTCCTCCCCATCTCCTCCCCCATCAATCGATACTCTCTCTACCCTCGCTCACCGATCGCGCTCGTCCCCCGCCTACCTCTGCGCAAAGCTTTCGCTTCCGCCTCCGCCGCCCTCCTCGCGGGCCCCAACCGCGCACTCATTGCCCTCCGCCATCTCTTCCGCCAGTGACCGCAACTCCCGCTCCACGCCCCCAAGCGCCGCCAGCGCGTTCTGCGCGCCCGCCGTCAGCGCGGGGAGCTGCGCGCGCGTGGGCCCCCCGCGGGTGCCGCAGGCGGCGATGGATGTAATGTGTTCGTCCGCGCGCGCTAGCAGCGCCTCCATTGCGCCGATCTGGTGCAAGGCTTCCGCCTCCGGCGTGTTCGGCTCGCCGTGGGCCAGCGCCGCGGAGGCGGCAGCGACAGCCATCGGCGGGGATGGCGCGGGCAGACGCGATAAGGGTCGAGTGTAGCGCTAAACTGGAATTCGAAGTTGAAAACGGCTATCTGCGGGTGATTGAAATCAGCTCGGAAAAGGTGGGCTGGCTGAAAAATGTTGGCCGTCCAGATTGGGGGAGCCCAAGAGTAATCACACATCTGTTAATTAAGGGACACAAGGGCGTGTCGAGGCAAACCCCTCTATGTGACCGAGCTTCGATCACGCCCTGCGAATCTAGTTTGGCGAACAAATCATCACAGATTTCTGCACGGCGTCCCTCGAATCTCTACACCGAATAGGCTTCCAGCAGCAAAATTTAAAACGTGTATGCGGTCCGGGCCTGCGGTCATCGCGCTCGCCTTCAAAACCAACACTGGTTTTCCCAACCTCGGTACAAGAAACTCAAAGGCGCATCATGTTTTGGACCACATATACCTCGCCCTATAGTCCAGAAGTTTATATGCTCTATACTGCATGGTGAATTACAAGTTCACTTAACTGAATTGAGGGTTTAAATGCTGTATAGCAACCATATACATTTTTTTTCACTTTTTGGTATGGGCACCGATTAAGGATGTTTGCGCACAATGCAAGGGACGCTATCACATCATCTTCCTGAGAACCCCAGCAACAATAAATGATACTGCAAGGCAAACAAGTTTGCCGAGCACACGATTAGTCTCTGATCAGTCATCTGATCAGTCATCTTCCATGCCACCAACCAGCATGAAACTGGTACTATATTTAAAGCCAGCTTTCCTAAACAACACTCTGGGTCACCGTCAGCTGAATCAGGCTCTCTGGAAATGTTTCCAGGTGGAGGCAACCAGCGGACTCAAGGCTTATCCATCAGCAGCACGAAATTGGCAGGAAGGGGTGTGCCTGGGGCATCATTGAGTATTAGATGCTGCAGGCATGCGAGCTGGGAGAGAAGAGTCCCTGGGCGGTGCTGCAAGGCATTGCAGCAAATCAGCTCCAGCCTGCGAAGCCGTGACAGGGAGCTCATGCCTCGAGGCAGCGCCGTCAGCTGAGGTGCTTCAACAGTGAGTGACGTCAACGAACAGAGCTTCACTATGCTTCCTGGAAGCTTCACCGCTGACCAAGAAAGAAGCTCAAACTGCCGTAGCTGCGGCATCGCTGCCCCCATGTTTTCTGGGAGGCTGCACACTCCAGGCGCCTCTATCAGCAAGCTGCGCAGGCGAGGGAGAAAAGTCAAGGGGATTGGTAGTTCCTGTTTTTCACTTCCCAACCGCAACTCCAGCTTCTCCAGCTTATGCAGCTGCCCCCCCTGCTGCCCCTGCCCCCCCTTGCTGCCCCTGCCCCCCCTGCCCCCCCTGCCCGCCCTGCTCCCCCTGCTCCCCCTTGCTGCCCCTGCCCCCCCTTGCTGCCCCTGCTCCCCCTGCCCCCCCTGCCCCCCCTGCTCCCCCTGCCCCCCCTGCTCCCCCTGCCCCCCCTGCTCCCCCTGCCCCCCCTGCCCCCCCTGCTCCCCCTGCCCCCCCTGCTCCCCCTGCCCCCCCTGCCCCCCCTGCTCCCCCTGCCCCCCCTTCTCCCCCTGCCCCCCCTGCCCCCCCCTGCTCCCCCTGCCCCCCCTGCCCCCCCTGCTCCCCCTGCCCCCCCTGCTCCCCCTGCTCCCGGCATAACAACCTGCAGCGCACGGCAGGACCGCAGCGCACCCCAACGCGGTTCAAGTGGAGCACCCTCAGCTGCGACAACCCAGAGATACCCACCACATGGGAAGAACCTTCCACGAAGGGCCCCAAACAGAGGGATTCAAGAGAGGGTGGCAGACCAGCAGGGGGGCTACTCAACTCCTTACACTCCGTCAGCACCAGCCTCTTCAGCCCCACGAGCATATCCAGCCGAGAGGGCACTTCTGAGAGCGCCTGGCAGCCCCTCACCTCCAAGCTCTGCAGTCCTGTGAGCCGTGTCAGTGAGGTAGGAAGCGTGCTAATGGGAAGACCAATGATTTTCAGCTCCCGCAGCCTGCTCAGCGCGCCCAGGGCTGGCAGCTCGCCTCCAAATCATGCGCTCAGCTCAAGGCTCGTGAGGGAGGAGAGATTGGTGAAGGAACGTGGGAGGGGCTGGTGCTGGCAGTTGTGCAACCGGAGAGACTCTAGCCTTGCAAGGGCCCCAACGTCCTCTGGCAACGCAAGGCCCTCTGATCTTGAGAAGCAGAGCGCCTTGAGGGTTGTCAAGCGGCAGAACCCAGCCGGCAGATTTAGAAGCGGGTGGCAATCAACTAAAAAGAGTGCCTCCAGAGATGTGAGATGGCAGAAGGAAGGAGGAAGTTCAGTGAATGGCAAGCTTTCCAGCACCAGTGATATGAGCGCAGGCAGGTCGCCAAAGTTGGAGGGTAAGGTGAAGTCATCACAACTCGAGACAATGAGCTCCTCTAAATGGCTCAGACAAGTGAAGCTTTCAGGCAGGTGAGTGAAATAGTAGCACTCGCGGATGGTCAGCTTGCGAAGGCATGGCAGTAGGTCTCCTATGCGATCGGGAAGGGTCTCTAGTTCACTGCACTTGGTGACCCGCAGCTCCTCTAGCCCGGTGAACGGCGATGCTGATGGGAAGATGGTGTCCAAATCGGGACAAGACAGCATGAAATTGAGCAATTTCAGGCAGGGTGGAAGAGTCATGCTTGCAGCACCCGCGGGCAGATGGTTTTCGTGAGGCGCGAAGGTGAACAGATGGGTGAGTCGTGGGAGGCGAAGGAGGGTGGACAGGTGGTGATGGTTCCAGGGGAAGGTGATGTACAGGGTGGTCAGGGCCGTGAGGCTTGCGAAACCGGGATTTCTAAGGGTTGAAGCGTTGGTGAGAACAAAGGTGTGCAGATGCTTCAAGCGAAAAAGGGAATCTGGTAGCTCTGTTTCAGGGCGAAGGCTGAAAATAGTAACCTGCTCCAACCTGGGGAGTCCTTGAAAGAACCGATCCAAGCCGCCTGTACTGATTCGATGCTCCTCCTTCCATCGATAGTGCTTCACAAGGTAGCCACGGTCGTCAGGCATCCGCCAGGTTCTTCCCACGTGGAGAGCCGTCAGCTTGGGGCATGACGAGGCGAGGTGAGCGAGGAAGGCGTCGTCGAGCGACTTGACGCTGCTGTCGCCCAGATGGAGATGGGTGAGCCTTGGGAAGCATGTGACGGCGGCTGAGAGGGTTTCCAAGGACACCAAGAGGGCTGGTTTCACAGAGAGCGTGGTGACGTGGAGCTTTGCAAGGCGACGCCAACGACGGCAGACGGACGCGAGGAAGAGAGTTTGAGAGGCGTCTGCGAGGGGAGGAGGGGATGCTATCGGTGTGTTGACTATCGCATCGGCTTGCTCCGTGCAATTACTCATGGATGACCATTCATAGCTGGAGGTCCATAGACTGTCAGTGTGGGACTTGCATGAAGCGAGCTGCTGGAAGGACCGCCTCAGGATGGCAAGGAGGAGGTCGTCCGGCAGGCTACTCATGCTCGTGCTTGCCTCCATCTTGGGATCTATATGAGAGGCGGCCAAACCTGCAGATGGTGTGCTAAGGAACGGCTCGTGGCGTTACAAAGAAAGCAGTGACAGTGGGGAAATAACTCTTGCAGGATACTAACGAGGTGCGCAACGGTGCAGGAGTGCATTAGAAGTAGCACATTCCGTGTGCGATGTGCGCTTCAGTGGAGAAATGAGAGCCGATGAGAGCAAAGGCGAGACAAGGCAATGCAAGGATGGCGTGTTCGAGATTATAGCGGACGTCCCAGAAAAGCCTCTGCGTGTGACAAGCATGCGGAAGCGACGCAGGTGAACCTGCGTGCGGCATCTACGATCCAGGCGAAACTGAGTTTCCCTAACCAAGGCTGTCTCTAGTTCCCTGACAGACCATGGATTTTGCATGCAGGCATCACTCACTCCCCCGGTGCAATTCCAAGGTCGTAGTGACTATGATGATCGAAGCTAAGGCTACGGGAGCGGCTCGATGAGACACAGGAACAGCAAGCTTTCGTTCCTAGACTTGCGCTCAAGCAAATGTTACAACACCTCACAAGAATCGAAACTCCTTCGAGCTACGGCGTGATACAAGGGGGTCTCGAAGGGCTCAACATTTCAGACATTCGCAGGTGGAATACATTCTGTTTCAAGCAATGCAGGGGCACAACGCGTTTGTAGTGCGTCGCGAATTTTCTACGTTTGCCGAAATTCACAAGTTTGAAAGAGTGATGCTGGCGGGAGTGGATTTCGGCTGGGGGGGTTATTGTCACTTTTGAGTCCAAACGAAATGCTTGATTGTAACATTTTCAGCTTCATCTTTCGCAGTGCGTTAAAATTATCAGTTTTTTCAGTCTTGGCAGAACGACCACGCCTTTGTCCCAACTGAAATTCATAACACGCCCTCATGGACCACCCCATCCCAATAGAGGACAAGGAAAGGGCGAGATCGTGGCCCGAGTAGCAGCGAGTATCGTGACGAGCAGAGGCAAGAACCGAGAAGAAGAAACGTATTACGGGAGCTGAATAATACAAGAGGGGGGGAACGCTACCTCAAGTATAGCAAAGAGAGGAGAGGTCGTGGCGTTACTATCCGCACACTTTGTGAGTCATGGCGAGTGTATGCCACGTACATTCCGTACTAAAGGTATTCTCCGTACTCGACGAACGTCATGCATTAGGGTTCGGACAAAACGGCTTTTGAAGCGACGGGACGAGAAGGGACGGGGCGGGAAGGGACGAGGCGGGAAGGGACGGGGCGGGGAGGGACGGGGCGGGAAGGGACGGGACGGGAAGGGACGAGGGGGGAAGGGACGAGGCGGGAAGGGACGAGGCGGGAGGGGAATTCCCCTCCTTCAGGAGTTGGACGGGGCAAAAGAGGAGTTTAGGACGAGACGGGATCGATCTGGACAGAACGGGATGGGAGATCGAAACGGGATCGGAGAGGAGGGGACGAGACGAGATGGGTCGGGACGGGAGGGGATGAGAGGGGACGGGAGGGGATGAGAGGGAACGGGACGGGGCAGGACGGGTCGAGTCGGGACTGTTTGGACGAAACGGGGCGAGAGTGGAGTGGCCAGGACGGGAAGGAGCGGGAAAGGGGGGCAAGGGGAGGGAAGGGGGGGGGATGGGGTTGAAGGGAGGGGAAGGGGGGGGAAGGGGGGGAAAGGGGGGGGAAAGGGGGAAGGGGGGAAGGGGTCGGGAAGGGGGGGAAAGGGGGCAGGAAGGGGGCGGGAAGGGGACGGGAAAGAGAAGGATGGGAAGGATAGGGACGGGACAGAAAGAGTTGTGGGTAAGGGAGGGTTGGAAAGGGGAATTCAGGACAGGGCAGGGGAGGGGAAGGGAGGGAATGGGAGGACAGGGGAGTGCAGGGTGGGGGAGGGCAAGGTAGGTAGGGCAGGGGAGGGAAAAACAGGAGATGGCAAGGCAGGGGTGCAAGGCAGGGGAAGAGTTGGGCAGGGGAGGCCAGGGGAGGGCAAGGGAGGGCAAGGGAGGGGAGAGGAGTTAAGGGGAGGGGAGGGGAGGGGAGGGGAGGGGGAGGGGAGGGAACAAGGAGTGAGTTGCTAGAGTGAAGAGTGATGTCACTGCTGCCACAATCTGTGAGTGATTGCATCTTTCAGACAGCCCTTCAACCCAACCTTCCCTTCCCTCTCCTTGTTCATGTGTGGCAGGAACATCAGTAGCACAGTTGGAGAGAACATATCAACTCGCAGCTCCATTGACCCGCAGGGGTGTATTTTGCAGCCCCCAAGCCAAGTGTGTGGTGAGGGAAGTTGCAATGGACGTGGTGCTGTCATCGCGCGCCAAGCTCAAGCCGGCAGCCAAGGGCCCCGCCACAGACGGTGTGATCACCATGGTACGCTGCGCTGCAGACGGCGTTATCGCGCAGTGGTACGCGTGGTCGCTAGTTCGGCCGTTATCGCTGTAGCGCTCTGCGTCCTCCTCGCGCTCGCCCTCACCGCTCGGTGGGAGCGGGGTGCACGGCGGCCCGACAGCAGTCGACGTTTCGATGCGCCCAGAAAAGCAGGAAGAATGCATGAAAGCAGGAAGGCAGGAAAGCAACGAAGCAAGAAAGGAATGGCGGAGCAGAAACTCGTGGTTGCCAGGCTGTCCATCACGTGTGCATGTGCATGCCCGTGCATGCGTGTGCATGGATTTGTGTGCTGTGCAATCCTTTAGAAGTCACAGCATCTGTTTGCGTTTGTGTGCGGGCATGCCCACCCGTGTGCATGGATGTGTGTGCATGCATGTTCTTGTGTGTGGGGGCATGTGCTTATGTGTGCGCATATGCATGTGCATGCATGTATTGGCACATGCGTACAGGGCCCCACGTCCTTCTCCTGGGTGCCAGCCAACCCATCAGCAGCAGCAAGGCTCGACGTGCCTCTTGCTACCATCAAGTGTGAGCCTCTTCATGTGCCCCTTGCTTCCCACCATCCACTGAGCGCAGCGCATGCATACAGAGTGGCATGAGAGGAGCCACTTGCCTTGTTCTGCCTCCATTGCCCACCACACCTGTCGCCCTTCACTCTCTGTTCTGCTGCCGTTGCGCTTTCAGGCCCTCCCCTGTCTTCCTCGCACTGCCACGCTCATGCTGTGGACTCGCCCGTTGCTCCCTGTCCATGCTCACATGTGTGTAGCATGGCACGGCATGGCATGGCATGGCATGGCATGGCATGGCATGGCATGGCATGGGATGGGTGTGCAGCGCACAGGTGGAGCAAGGAAACGCCTTCAGCCACCACTGCACTGCTCAAGTTCAGCCCCCATGCCGACCCTGCTGTGCGTGCCGTGTGCCTCTCCCCCTCACCCCCTCACTTTCTCTCTCACCTCTCAACCTCTTCAACCCCTCAACCCCTCACGCCGTCACCCACTCACTCCCTCACACCCCTTCAGTCAACCCCTCGCTCCTGCAATCCCTCACACCCTCACGCCTCCATTCCGTCAGCCCCTCACAACCCCTAATCCGCCACCCCCTCACCTCCTCACCCCCTCATCTTTCCACCCCCTTACCCGCTCATTCTCTCATCCCCTCACTCCCTCGTACTCTCATCCCTTCCTCTTAAGTCATCCGCTTATGCGCCCGCATTCAGTACTAGTAACACCCATGTGATGTGAACCATGTTGTTAGGGAGCCGGCACCGCATGCATGCGTTGCCATGCCATGCCATGCCATGCGTTGCCATGCCATGCGTTGCCATGCCATGCCATGCCTATGCCATGCCATGCGATGCCTATGCCATGCCATGCCATGCCATGCCATGCCATGCCATGCCATGCCATGCCATGCCATGCCATGCCATGCCATGCTATGCCATGCCATGCCATGCCATGTCTATGCCATGCCATGCCATGCCATGCCTATGCCATGCCATGCCATGCCATGCCATGCCTATGCCATGCCATGCCATGCCATGCCATGCCTATGCCATGCCATGCCATGCCATGCCATGCCTATGCCATGCCATGCCATGCCATGCCATGCCTATGCCATGCCATGCCATGCCATGCCTATGCCATGCCATGCCATGCCATGCCATGCCATGCCTATGCCATGCCATGCCATGCCATGCCTATGCCATGCCATGCCATGCCTATGCCATGCCATGCCATGCCATGCCTATGCCATGCCATGCCATGCCATGCCATGCCATGCCTATGCCATGCCATGCCATGCCTATGCCATGCCATGCCATGCCATGCCTATGCCATGCCATGCCATGCCATGCCATGCCATGCCTATGCCATGCCATGCCATGCCATGCCTATGTGAGTACTTATTCTCTGCACTCTGTATGGGCGTTGCTGTGTACCCTTGCACTGGCCTACACATGTGTGTGTGCCCTGCATGTGCCGTGCAGGCGGAGGGCGGATACATGTTTGTCTTCTCCTCATTCGCTGATCGTGACAAGGCCAGAGATGTATACAGTACGTGACCACTGCCCTTTCATGCTTTTCCTGCCCACTTGCACCACTCCACCTGTTTCCCTCGCCACCTCTCTCTTCCCACAACTTCTCCTCCCACCTCTTGTCCTCGTTTGGTCTCCTCATCAACCCTCATCCGAAGCCACCCCATGGTAGCCACGCGTTAACATAGCTCTAAGCCAAGCCAGTCCTCTCCAAGCCAGGAGGAGCTGCCAGGCTGACAAGCCAAGCCAGAGATTCGGTTTGACAGCTCAAGTGGGCGCCTGACTCTCGTTGTGGCCCACTGGCTCGCCAGTCAGGCACAGCGATCCGTTGCGATTGCGTTACATACTATAGAGATGGGGGCGGTCGTGTTTGTGCGACCTGCGCTGTTGCGGCAGGGTTACAATTCGTGACATCACAAAATTTCACCCACCCTGGATGTCACGCCGGGGGTGGGGGTTGTGGGTGGGGGGGGGGGGGGAGGTGGGAGAAGGGTTCAACAATAATTCACTGGGTTGGCCAAGTGTTTTCCGGTGTACTGCAACTTGCCTTCGCTGTGTGCATGAATGCCATTCGCTCGGCCCGAGTGGGTGTATCCATGCCATGCCTTCATCACACCCCATGATCCCGTCACCTGTTGTGACTTATCATGACTCACCATGCCCCGTGCATGACGGCAGGTGCCTACCAGGCCAAGTACCAGAGCACGCCGGCATCCTCCGCCCCCACCCCATCCACTCCTCCGCCCACCGCTCCCTCCGCCTCCGCCTCACCGCTCCTCCCCCCTGCTGATGCTGCTGCTGCTGCTGCTGCCGCTGCCGCTGCTTCTGCAGCTGCTGCCGCTGCAGCAGCGGCAGCAGTTAATGGGGCGAGCGCGGGGGCTGTGCGTGGCATGCCGCCCGGTCTGCCGCCCGGCTTGCCGGCTGGGCTGCCTGGTGCGGTGGCAATGGAGCTGCTGGACCCGGCGGAGCTGCAGCGCCGGCAGAAGCTGCTGCAGTCTGATGCGTGCGTGTTTTGATGGGAGGGGAGAGGGCATGCAGGGGTGGAAGGGGTTGGTGAATCGGGGGGTTGCTGTCCCTACTCTGTGGCCCTGCGTTGTGCTGCACGGGCCACACAGCAAGCTTAGGCGGCTGCGTCGCTGGTCATGACGGGCGCGCTCACCCGTGCCCTCCCTGCCGTGTGCCCTCCCTGCCGTGTGCCCTCCCTGCCGTGTGCCCTCTTCTCTACTCTGCGCGCAGCAAGCTAAGGCGGCTGCACCAGGAGCTGGTCATGACGGGCGCGCTCACTGAGTCCGAGTTCTGGGCCGCCAGGAAGGTGGGTGGGCCGCCAGGAAGGTGGGTGGGCCGCCAGGAAGGTGGGTGGGCCGCCAGGAAGGTGGGTGGGCCGCCAGGAAGGTGGGTGGGCCGCCAGGAAGGTGGGTGGGCCGCCAGGAAGGTGGGTGGGCCGCCAGGAAGGTGGGTGGGCCGCCAGGAAGGTGGGTGGGCCGCCAGGAGCTCATGATGCCTCACTTCCTACCTTTTCCTGATGGGCCTGCCTACCCCTTCGCAGCACCCTCGCCTCTCACTGTTGCCCTCGCCCCTCGCTCATCATCCCCTCGCCTCTCACTGTTGCCCTCGCCTCATCCTTCCGCCCTCTGTGAACGTGCCCCGCCCCATCCCACCACCCCATCCCAACACCTTATTTGTACCGGGTGGCATGGCATGGCATGGCGTGGCGTGGCATGGCGTGGCGTGGCGTGGCGTGGGGATGGCAGGGAGTGGAGGAGGAGCGGCGGAAGCGCAGGCAGCGAGTGGGCGTGGCGAGTGCCATGCTGGCAGACGTCAGAGGCGTCACCGATGGCAGGGTGGGTGGCAGTCTGGCAGACGGCAGGGTGGGTGGCATGTAGGGTGCACTGGAGGAGGAATGGAGGGGTGGGGGTGAGCATGGCGGCCTTCTCATGGCGCGCTGTGTGTTTGAGCCGCTCTCGCCTGGCTGCTCTTGTCGGGCATGGCAGCCGCATCGCTGCTCCTAGCTGACATTTGAAATTGACTTTCGCGTACTTTGACGCTCAAATGTGACGCGGACGCTACAGCAAGGAGTAGTGATAGATGTTGGTGTGGCATCCTGTTCTCTATGAGCAAGTCCAGCGAACGATGGGAGCTGAGAGCATGAGCACACTCTCTTGCACTGATTATGTGCGGACCAGCCATCCTGCGCCCATGCCTCTCACATTCATGGACCACGGTTCACCTTCTCCTCACGTGCTCTTTTCTGTATGCTTGCTGTGCCTGCGTGCGTGCACGCATGCGTGTTTGCGTGTCCGTGTGTGCATGTGCACGTATCCCCCCACCACAGAGCAACACCATCACCTTCAACCTCACACCGCAGATCATCCAACAGGTCTGCACTCGTCCCAGCCAACAGATCTTAAATCACGCTTAACGTCTGGGCTTTCTTGTCTCTCAACTCGCTTATCTCCCAGTCGTCGTTCACTCTGCATGTGGCCCTCCTACTCATCACACGCTGCCTCTGCCTCCCCTGTGTCCCCTCCTCCCTCCATTGGTTGGTGCCCCACCAACTCCTCACCCCGTGCACGCATCATCCCATCTCACTGTGCGGTGCGGTGCTGTGCGGTGTGGGCATCATCGTGGGCCAGATCTTCTTGGAGAAGCCAGCGGTGCACCGCGCCTTCATGGAGCTCGTTCCCGGGAGGGTGGGTGGCGGGAGTGGGGGAGAGGGGGAGGGAGGGAAATAGGGGATTTGGCACGCAGGGAGAGTGGGAGCAAGGGGGGGGTGTTACTGCTTTCATCGAAGCATGTTGATGAAGAGGTTGACACACACACATGCGCACACATGCAAGCCATTGCGTGCATCTCCTATTCTCCACCTCCTCTCCTTCCCCGCTTCCCCTCCTTCCCCCCCCAACACACACACCACCTGGAGCAAAGCAAGTACTACTGGACCGGGCAATCCTCTTCCATGCAAGATATCACATCTCCCACTTTCCACCTCCTCCCCAACCTCAACCCCCCCCCATCTCACCACCCCCCCCCCCCGCCCCATCAGATGCGCGAGAAGGCGTTTTGGGGCAGGTACTATCACATCACGTCTCCCACTCTCCCCCTCCTCTCCTCCCCCCTCTTTCCCCCCCATCTCCCCATCCTCTTCCCCCTCTCCCATTCAGATGAGCGAGAAGGCGTTCTGGAGAGCTATCAGGGCTCTCACTCTTCCCCCTCCCCCTCCTCCCTCCCCCTCTCCCCCACCGTCAGATGACGGAGAAGGCCTTCTGGGCCAAGTACTTCCGCGCGGAGTACCTCTTTTGTGCAAGCGATCACATCTCCTACTCTTCCCCTCTCCTCCCCCCACCTCCGTACCCCTCTTCTCCCCCCCTTCCCCCAGATGACGGAGAAGGCTTTTTGGGGCAAGTACTACCGCGCGGAGTACCTCTTTCGCACGCGCAACGTGGCGGCGGCGGAGGCGGAGGCGGCGGACGATGACGAGCTCGCGCTCTTCGTGAGGGACAACCCGCACCTGCACGCCCAGGCGCGCCAAAAGGTGCCCACCCGCCACCCTCTCTGCCCACCCGCCACCCTGTCTGCCCACGCGCCCGCCCCCCTTGCTCCTTCTGTTGCGGTCGCCCCATTTGTTTGCAAAGCCCTCTTGCTGCCTATTCTCCCAACATCCCCCTCCCTACCCTGCCGCTTGCCGTCAACCACCTTATCGCTCTCGCCTCTCCCCGTTGCCTGTCCTCTGCGTCTTCCCCCTCGCATCGTCCCCCTCGCATCGTCCCCCTCGCATCGTCCCCCTCGCATCGTCCCCCTCGCATCGCCCCCCTCGCCTCATCCCCCTCGCGTGTGGATGGTGGCCTCCTTCCCCCTTCTCCTCACGCCCCCACCAGGTGCAGCGAGTGGACCCAACGCTCAACGTGCTGGCGGACGTCAGCGACGACTACTCCTCCCTGCTCGTGCGTGCCGCCCCACCTGCCCGCTCCCTCGCCTGCTCGCTCGCCTGCTTGCCCGCTCGCCTGCCAGTGGTCCTGCCTGTTCGTGGCCCTTATGCCCGCGTGCCAAGGGAAGGTTGGACGCATGCGAGGAGCTGAAAGGCTGTGTGGGGCTGTGTGGGGCACAGCAGGACGAGGGGTGCTTGCTTGCACGCCTGCTTGCGGTGCTGTCGCGTCGCCATACCACTCCCACCTCTTGAGCCCACCTCTGTGCCCCACCCCTGTGCCTCCTTGTGTAACCCCTGTGCATGGCATGGCATGGCAGGGCCACGGCATTCTGAGGGATGGCCGCAAGGAGGCACCAGCTGTGGAGGGGGAGGGGGAGGGGGAGAAGGAGGGCACAGCAGGGCAGGAGGGGGCAGGTGCGGGCGGGCAGTTGGGCAGGAGCAGCAGCGCTGGTGGTGCTGGTGGTGGTGGTGGTGGTAGCAGCGGTGTGGGGGCGGAAGGGCAGGTGCGCATGAGGCGTACGATATTCCGGGACATCAACCAGCACGCCGCTGTTGTGCTGCAGGGCCGCCTGCTCCGTGAGTCCCCCCGCCCCCCTGTGCTTGCTCCCCCGCCTCTCCCCCATCCCCCGTCCCACACGAGTCCTCCCGCCCTCCCTCGCCCGTCTCTCCTCGTGTGCGACTAACCAGTGCCTGGAGCGCGTCTAACAGGGCCGGGAGGCCGTACGCCCACCCACCCTCGCCCTCCTCCCTCCTGTCTCTCGTCTTCCTCATGCCCCCCCATGCCTGTCGTCTCCACCCCATGCCCCCGCTGACCGTAAGACCTACAAGTCGAGCAGAGACGAATCGAACGGCAACGTGGCGGAACCTATTGTGAACCTACCTTTCTTTCTTTCTTTCATTCATGTTCTTGCCCCCCCCCGGTGTGTGTCATCTCCCATGGCATCGCCCCCTCTCCCGGCCATGCATGTGGATGGCTGCTTGGCAGAGGAGGACGTGGCGGACACCACGCAGCTCGCCACTGCTGTTGCCGAGGCCACTGCCCTCCACGCTGGTGGGGCAGGGGGGTGTGGTGGGGGAGGGGGGGAGGGCGGAAGGGGGAAGGGCAGGTGGGGGAGGGCAGGTGGGGGAGGGCAGGTGGGGGAGGGCAGGTGGGGTAGGACGGATGGGGGGAGGGCGGTTTTGGGGAGGTGCGTGGAGGGAGGGGTGAGACATGAGGGGGATGAAGAGGGCGAAAAAAGTATGAAGGGGGTGGAAGGAAAATGTGTTGTGGGCGAGTGAAGAGAGGTGTGTGGTGTGGGAAGGAATACATAGGGGTTTCAGGTGGGCTAGAGGCTAGAGCTGAGGTGAGCACATTCTGGAGCATGGCTGAGCTGAGCTGTTTTCCAGGCCCATTGGCTGGAGCCTGGACGGCTGCTATGGTGCACACAATGCAGCAAGCAAGCCATTCTAAATAACGTCACTTCGCACTCTTTTTGGCAAAATCCCAGCGCCCCTGCTCCATCACGCCTCGCATTTTGTCCTCACGCCTGTTCCCTCACCGCTGCTCCCTCACACCTCCCCTGCTCCCTCACACCTCCCCTCTCCCGGCCGGCAGGCATGGCAGGGGAGCAGGGGGCGGAGGAGGAGTGGCGGAGGGAGAGGGCGCGCGAGATGGCAGTGATGGCGGACCTCCGAGGGGACGCCCCTCCCACCACCATCCCGCTCACCATCCAGGCACGCCCATCCCGCTCACCATCCAGGCACGCCCATCCCGCTCACCATCCAAGAATCGCTCATCTGCTGGCCACAATTATTGTGGACCCCAACTTTTCAGTGGGGACTTTGGTTCTCACAAAGCTTGACCCAAACCCATCCCAACCCAAACCCATGCAAATCCTATCCTTCTTTCCACTTCCCTTTCTGCTTTTTCCCCCCCGCTTTTTTCAAAATTTGCACTCACGTCTGCACTTACACAACCCGTTTTTCATCCGCCCCTCTGCACCCGTCACCTGGCAGGATCCACGCAAGTACTTTGATGCCGCCACACAGAGGGACACAGCACACACTCAGCAGCACGCGGGCCAGGCAGCTGCACCAGATGCAATGGATTTGGACGGCCCTGAACCCGCCGCTGACTCAGCGCCAGCTGGCACGCACGCCACGCTGGCAGCCTCGCTGGCAGCGTTTCGGAGTGAGCTGGCAGCGGGGGGGAGCGGAGGCAGCAGCAGGGAGCACGGAAAACGGGGTGGGGGAGGCAAGGGAGGTGCAGCGGCAGTGATGGCACCTGCTGCTGCTGCTCAGGTGAGAAGCTTTGTGGGGAAAAGGTTTAGGTGCACAATGCATGGGGGCAGAATGCATGGGAGCAGAATGCATGGGAGCAGAATGCATGGGAGCAGAATGTATGGGGGCAGAATGCATGGGAGCAGAATGCATGGGGGCAGAATGTATGGGAGCAGAATGTATGGGAGCAGAATGCATGGGAGCAGAATGTATGGGGGCAGAATGCATGGGAGCAGAATGTATGGGAGCAGAATGCATGGGAGCAGAATGCATGGGGGCAGAATGTATGGGAGCAGAATGCATGGGAGCAGAATGTATGGGGGCAGAATGCATGGGAGCAGAATGCATGGGAGCAGAATGTATGGGAGCAGAATGCATGGGAGCAGAATGCATGGGAGCAGAATGTATGGGAGCAGAATGCATGGGAGCAGAATGTATGGGAGCAGAATGTATGGAAGCAGAATGCATGGGAGCAGAATGTATGGGGGCAGAATGCATGGGAGCAGAATGTATGGGAGCAGAATGCATGGGAGCAGAATGCATGGGAGCAGAATGTATAGGAGCAGAATGCATGGGAGCAGAATGTATGGGGGCAGAATGCATGGGAGCAGAATGCATGGGAGCAGAATGTATGGGAGCAGAATGCATGGGAGCAGAATGCATGGGAGCAGAATGTATGGGAGCAGAATGCATGGGAGCAGAATGTATGGGAGCAGAATGCATGGGAGCAGAATGCATGGGAGCAGAATGTATGGGAGCAGAATGCATGGGAGCAGAATGTATGGGAGCAGAATGCATGGGAGCAGAATGTATGGGGGCAGAATGCATGGGAGCAGAATGCATGGGAGCAGAATGCATGGGAGCAGAATGCATGGGAGCAGAATGTATGGGAGCAGAATGCATGGGAGCAGAATGCATGGGAGCAGAATGCATGGGTACAGAATGGTCACCCTCACATCAATACCACCCACTCGTACCCGCCACTCACAGCACTTGGCAGACCCCTTCCCTCACCCCAGGGCTCCCCACCCCCCCCCCACCCCTCCGCATCCCACACCACCCACCCGGCGGCAGGAGGTGGAGGAGTTTGGGCGGCAGGTGGCGGTGGCACGGCGGGGCGTGGGGGAGGCAGCGGAGCAGTCGCTGCTGAAGCAGCTGCCTGACACCCTGCGCACCTCCCTGCTCGCGGTGGGTGCCACGTCGCTCCCTCGTACTCCAACGGCATGGACAGGTTGACATGCCATGTCAACCTGTTCCATGCCGTTACATGCCATGTCAACGTGTTCCATGCCGTTACATGCCATGTCAACGTGTTCCATGCCATGTCAAGCTGTCCCATGCCGTTACATGCCAAGTCATGCCGTCCCATGCAGCACTGGAAAGCATGCCAGAAAGGGGGGGGAGACAGAGGCAGTGCGCATGTTGCGTAGCATATTGTGCCATGCCTCTATGGAGGAACCCATTTGTTGTGCTTGCTTCCCATATCCCCCATGTCCCATGTGCTGCATGCATACCCTCATCACCCCATGTGTCGCATGCGTGCTCCCACCACCCCACGCCCCCATCGCGCAGCATGGAGAGGCAGTGAAGGAGCTGCTCTCGCACTTCTGGGCCACCTACCCCCTCACCAGCGCCGCCCTGCTCGCCAAGGTATGCCTTTTTTGTACCAAGATTTTTGCAAGCTTTGTCCAAATTCGATCTGGTGCAACAATCGCGGGGTAGTTAATCACACCAAATATGAATGTGCCGTAGACCTGTCTATCAAACCAAATTTGCACAGGGCGTACAGCTTCTTGCTGTAGTAATCTCTTCTTCTACATGCATGCTGCCATCTTGGAGCGCAAGTCACTGATGTAGCCATCCTTATTGGTGTGCAGACTCACGCCCTCACTTCTCGCCCCATCTCCCCTTACACCATGTGCCCCACCTCCCCTACCGCACCCACCATGGCGGGCAGGCGGAGCGGCACAAGGAGGGCATCAGCAAGCTGTACGACCGCCTGCAGGTCACCCACGCCCTCACTGCTCCCTGCCTCCTGCAATTGCTGCTTCGGCTTCCCCACTCTTCGCCCCGCTGCTCTGCTTCTGATGCTTGCTCCCTTTTCTTCCCCCTTACCCTTCTGTATTCTCTTTCCCCAAACACCCATGTCACCTTTTCCTGTTTTCCTCCCCACCTTTCCCCACCTCGCGAGTGCAGAAACTGAAGGATGGAGCAGATGGGGCCAACCGCCACCTGCTTTCACAGCTGCTACAGCCCTTCTTCCAGGTGCACTAGCTGCTACAGCCCTTCTTCCAGGTGCACTAGCTGCTACAGCCCTTCTTCCAGGTGCACTTGCTGCTACAGCCCTTCTTCCAGGTGCACTTGCTGCTACAGCCCTTCTTCCAGGTGCACTTGCTGCTACAGCCCTTCTTCCAGGTTCACTTGCTGCTACAGCCCTTCTTCCAGGTGCACTTGCTGCTACAGCCCTTCTTCCAGGTGCACTTGCTGCTACAGCCCTTCTTCCAGGTGCACTTGCTGCTACAGCCCTTCTTCCAGGTGCACTTGCTGCTACAGCCCTTCTTCCAGGTGCACTTGCTGCTACAGCCCTTCTTCCAGGTGCACTTGCTGCTACAGCCCTTCTTCCAGGTGCACTTGCTGCTACAGCCCTTCTTCCAGGTGCACTTGCTGCTACAGCCCTTCTTCCAGGTGCACTTGCTGCTACAGCCCTTCTTCCAGGTGCACTTGCTGCTACAGCCCTTCTTCCAGGTGCACTTGCTGCTACAGCCCTTCTTCCAGGTGCACTTGCTGCTACAGCCCTTCTTCCAGGTGCACTTGCTGCTACAGCCCTTCTTCCAGGTGCACTTGCTGCTACAGCCCTTCTTCCAGGTGCACTTGCTGCTACAGCCCTTCTTCCAGGTGCACTTGCTGCTACAGCCCTTCTTCCAGCTACAGCTTTCCCCGTCCTCTCTCCTTCCCTTTCTTTTTGATTCAGCACCCCCCACCCGCCCTGCAGCCCGACCCTCCCACAAGGCACAGCAAGAAGCTCTAGTGCACTTTGGAATGTCAGGTGGGCAAGCTGAGCAAGTGTGCAGAAAAAAACAGTGGACACTGGGGTGCAGTGCAGGAGAGCCACGCCACCACTCAAGCTGCCTCACAACCCGTGCTTCACTTCTCTCACTTCTCCCCTTTCATCCCTTTCCCTTGCTCCACCACCACCTCTCTCTGCGGGTCCCCGCCCCACCCCACCCCACCACACTGCACCGTGCCCATCAGAGTTTGGATGCGGCGTTGGCACACTTTGAGGCGGACAACGCGAGGCGCCAGCAGAGGCGGCAGCGCGTGGGGGCAGCAGTAGGCCGGGCACCCATGGCAGTGGGACAGAGATAAGGGGGGGGGGGAGGAAGGGGGGGCGCCCTCTGCGTGACCTCACCCCGCCGCATGGCGCCCACCAGAGTCTGGATGCAGCGTTGGCGCACTTTGAGGCCGACAATGCCAGGTGCCAGCAGAGGTGGGGGCTGCGTGTTGGGGCAGCGTGTTGGGGCAGCAGCAGGCCGGGCACCCATTGCAGTGGGACAGAGAGATGGTGACGGGTGGCCCTGGCAGTGAGGTACAGATGGGTTTGTCTGTAGCAGCTTGTGTGCCTTAAATGCCACAGGCGTTTTATGTGTCAAAATCTTATGGAATCCATGATTTCAGGGCCGTTTGGGATTCTCTTTGTCTTTACTTGTAGTGTGTTGATAATGAGAAGCAATGATCACTCTAAAGGATAAGCTGCAACGTTGATTAGAGAAAGCAACAAGCATGGTGGCCTCAACAGTCACACAGGCTACCAGATCTGCTCAGATTATTGCCACTTGTTCAATGGTTTGCCCATGCATAAAGAAGAAGAAAAAAACCTCAGTCCAAGGCAAGCAAGAGCAGGTATCTCTCAAGAACCTACTAGCTTGAGTAACGAGAGAATGGTGATACAACCAAAGTGTCGAGAAATATTTGTACCCCCTAGCATTCAACTCACTATAGCATATCTAAATCTACAAACATAGTTTGACACACCCCCATAGGCTAAGTGAGGGGCATCAAAACAGGAATGACACGCATGTGGTCACAAGACCAGTCAAGAAGAGAAAACACAGCAAGCTCAGGGTGGATCACGAAGTCACCACACATTTTGAGCACAAACAGGAGGCCACAAGGCCAGTTCAAGAGTTCGCAAACTTATATAGAAGTACAGCAAGCAACATTAGACAAGACTACTGTAATCAAGAGCCTACATCAACAAGGCCTAACTGCAAACAGAACCTGTGGTGGTCACCAGGCGGAAGGGCCTTGGTGAAGATGTCCAAGCGTGCCTGGCCACGTCGCTGCAACTCTCGCAGGAGAAAGTACCTGACGTCGATGTGCTTCACTCTGCTCTCCAGTCGAGGCTCTCGACACAGGAGGATCATAGCCTTGTTGTCAGCGAACAAGGTCGGTGCAGAGCTCGGCCGCTCACTAAGGTCGGTGAGCAAGAAAGTCAACCAGCGAAGCTCCTGCGCAGCCATGGCACCGGCGTAGATCTCTGCCTCAGCACTAAACGAAGCCACAGAAGACGACCGAGTAGACCTCCACGACACAGCTCCAGCGCCCAAGCTGAAGCAGTAGCCCTGAGTAGACCTCAGTGTCTCCACGTCGTCGGCGTAGGAAGAGTCGCAGTGACCAGTCAGTACAACTGGCTGTGTCCCTCCAAGCACAAGTCCCATGCCTGATGTAGTCGCCAGGTACTTCGCCACCCTCACAGCAGCTGTCCAGTGAACAGGACGGTGTCTCCTAGTCGCAACAAATCGAGAGAAGAAGTTGAGAGGAAAAGCGAGGTCCGGACGAGTACAAGTCATCAGGTACATGAGGCAGTCCACAATTGTCAAAGTATATGCTAGATTTTAACAACAAGCTCTGCGTAGGGACCACTAGACTCGAAAGGCTCGTCGGAAAAAGGGCCGGTGAGTCTGTGGTCAACGGCAAGAGGAGTGGGCTGTGTGGTGGAGTGCTGAAGCCCGAACCGCTGAAGAACCTGCCGCACCATGTGTGACTGTGTGAGTGTGATGGTGCGAGCGGCTCTGTCCCTGGTGATCTGCAAGCCAAGGTAGCGGCGCAGCTCACCAAGGTCACTGCACGTGTGTCTCTTCTGCAGTTCGGACTTCACCCTCGCCAGTGCAGTCCTGTCTGCTGTAGCAAAGACCAAGTCGTCGACGTAGACGAGGACGAAGAAGGGTGTGGGCCCAGAACGAACGAAGAGCGACGGGTCAGCAGACGAAGGACGAAACCCGAGGGCAGCAAGAGTAGTGCGCAGCGTGTCGTGCCACTCACGGGGCGCCTGGCGGAGACCGTAGACTGGTCGGCTCAGGCTCCACTGGGTCCCAGGCGGGAAAGTGCCAGTGAAGCCCGGAGGACGACGCAACCAGATCTCCTCGTGCAGGCTGCCCTGGAGAAAGGCGGTGGAGAAGTCGAGGGAGTGCAGCTCGTAGTCTCGCAAAGCTGCAACATGTAGTAACACCCGAAGAGTCATCATCTTCGGGGTCGGAGCGAAGGTCTGAAAGAAGTCAACTCCCTCACGCTGACTGAAACCTCTAGCCACGTAGCGCGCCTTGAACACAGGCGACAATCCAGGTGGCCGCTTCACCTTGAAAATCCACATGTCGTCGACTACGTTCGCCCCAGGTGGGGGAACTGACGCCATCTCTGCGTCGACGTAAGTGCCTGTGGATCTCCAAGACGCCATCTCTGACTCCATGGCCGCTATCCACTGAGAAGCCCACTGCCCTGACACTGCCTCACGGTACGTGCGAGGAGTCGGTATGTCAAGGGCGTCGGGGTCTCCCTCAGGAGCTAGCAGCATGGCACAGAGATGGGGAGAAGCGGCCGCCAAGTACTCCAGCTCAAACTGCCTGTCCTCTAGGACGTCACAGCCAAGGGCAGACTCACCCCCGGCGGACAGAGGACGGGCAGCTACCACATGGGTGGCGTAGTCAAGGCGACGGGTGGCGGCAAAGTCAGCGACAGCGACAGTAAGAGCCGAGACAGACGACGGAGGGGCACGAGGGTCCGTGACTAGAGAGGCAAGAACACGAGTGACAACAGGACGGGTGGCACGGTAGTAGTCAGTGATAGGGGTAGACGTGGAGGCTGTAAAAGACGACTCAGGAGGTGACGGGAGAACAGACTGAGGTGGAGAACGACGAGGACTCGAACGAAGCAAGACAGTGCGCAGGTCGGCAAAAGGAGACGAGGGGCGTGCACGGACGGGACAACGCACTGTCTAGTCGTGCGGGACAACAGGAGGAGACGACTGTGACTGAGGAGGAGAGAAGACAGCCGGAGAAGAGTCCGGGGGGGGGAACGTAGGACCGTAAACAGGGGGAGACAGTGAGCGGTCTGGAGGAGAGGAAGGAACTCCAAGGGCACGAAGGCCACTCACAGGTGGAAACAACGGCTGCAAGGGCGGCGCCTGCTGCAACTGCTGCGGCAGCTGCTGCTGCTGCTGCTGCTGCTGCTGCTGCTGCTCCTGCTGCTGCAGCTCCTGCTGCTGCCGCTCCAGCCCCAGCCTCTCCTGCTCCAACCGCTCCCGCTCCTCGCGCTCCAGCTGACGAAGCCTCTGGAAACTCGTCGGGTAGCGGTGTGGAGGTGGGGTAGGCGCCACACTAGCAGTGCCTCCAGCTCCAGTCTCCTCAGAACTAGCACCTCCAGCTCCAGCACCCCTAGAACTAATGTCCCCAGGACGAGCACCCCCAGAACTAGCACCGCCAGTGCCAGTAGCCGCAGCTCCAGCACCCTCAGAACTAGTACCTCCAGCGCCAACACCCTTAGCTCCACCACCCTCAGAACTAGCACCCCCAGTGTCCGTGCCCCCAACACCAGCACCCCCGGAACCAGCACCTCCAGCGCTAGCACCTCCAGCTCCAGCACCCCCGGAGTCCACAGTAACCTGTCGCGGAAGTGCCGAAGGCTGCAGAGGGGACTGTGCGGACGACTGCGGAGACGCTACCTGACGCGCGACCGAGGGTAGAGGGGTAGCGTGGGACACACCTGACGGGGCAGGACCAGGGGGGGGCGGGGGTACCGGAGGAGCGGGAGCAGGAGGAGGAGAGGGGGCGAGAAAAAGGGGAGGGGGTGGAATCGAGAGACCTCGACAGGGGTACCGGGTGTAGTAGGACACAGACTCGCTAAACCGGACGTCACGAGAGTCAAAGAACCGGTGGAGAGGCGGGTGGTAAAAGGTGTAGTCAGAGGAGTCCACCGAAAAACCAAGGAAGACACAGGGGATGGCACGGGCCGAAAGCTTGTCCGCAGAGGTGTCGCGGACAAGCGCAAGGCAGCCCCAGACTCGAAACTCCGACGCAACACCAGGGGACCCGGTCCAAAGACTGGTCGGTGAAGCCCCTGGCTGAGAGACACGAGGTCAGAGGTTCAGCTGGTGGGCGGCGTAGCGAACCGCGTAGGGCCACAGAAAATGGGGTGCACGGGCATGGATCATGGAGGTACGGGCAATCTCCATGACCAAGCCTATGCGGCGCTCAGCAACCCCAATCTGCTGTGGGGACTCTGGAAGTGTCCAGGACTGGGTGATGCCCTGCTCGCTACAAAACCCGCGAAGAATGCCGGAGCGAAACTCGCCCCCACGGTTGGAGTGAAGACAACTAACACGAAGGCCATGTGTGGTCTCAGTGGCCAGCAACCACCGGATCAACGTAGAAGTCACGTCGGACTTCTTCGCCAAAGGAAACACGGTGGTGTAGCGGGAGTATTCGTCAACGACCACTAGAAAAAAGCTCTCCCTCTCGGGCCCAGGGCGAGGGGCGGGGCCCCAGACGTCCAAGTGGACAGTCTGGAAAGGTGCAGTGGCCGGACAAAGGGAGGAGGAGTGAGGAGTGGCGCGCAGCCGACCCTCGGCGCAAGGAGTGCACAACGGCGCAGGCGAAGGAGGGAGCGACGCAAAGACACGTGGGAGACCGGAGACAAGACGCTGGCTAGCCATGCTGCGGAGGCGTGGGAGAGACGGGTGACCAAGACGGTGGTGCCACAAGACTGTCGGGTGAGAGAGTGACCGACAAGAGCAAGACGCAGCAACCAGACCGGACACAGCCACCTGGCCGGACACCGCAACCTGAGGGGACGCAACAACCTGAGGGGACGCAACTACCGGGGAGCGCTCAGTGTGCAGAACGTAGAGGCCGGAGCGGGACTCTCTGGTAAACGTGGCAAGAACGACACCGGTGACAGCGTCCGTGCAGACTGCAGTCCTCCCGCCTCCCAGAAAGGTAACTGTGATCCCCCTATCCTGGAGGTATCCAACACCCACCAAGTTCCGAGTGAACGAGGGGATGTGGAGACCTCTAAGCCAGTGCAACCGGAACCGGAGCAAGAAGCGGTGTGAGAGTCGTGTGGTCGCGGAAGAAGCACTGCGACGCGCCAGAGTCCAGCGTGAAGGACAGCGAGGCCTCAGCCGTAGGTGCACCTGGGCTGGTAGCTACACAAGCACCTAGCGCGGAAACACAAGCACCTAGACTAGAGAGACAAATGTCTACACTAGCAACAGACAAAGAACCTAAACTACGAACACGCGAGCAAAAAGATCCAGCAGCACTATAATCAACATCAGCATACATCATAGAAACAGAGTCTAAAGCGTCTACTAACTCTGCCGCAGACAAGTCCCACAAAGCAAGTCCACGAGAGCCAGCAAGCGGGGCCCAGTCCGGAGCGGGGCCAGGGCCGAACTGCACGCGGACGCGGTCAGTAAGCTGAGCAAAGCACTGACCCGGAGCATGGAAACGGCCACAGCGAAAACCTGCACGACCGCCTGACTGAACCACGTACGGGCAGGGAGGCGGAGTGACACCACGCAACGTCGAGCTGGGCGGACCACCGCCACGACCAGCGCTCCCTGGTCCACCAGGTCCCCACTGCTGAGGCTGCTGCTGCACCTGCCGCTGAACCTGCTGCTGCGGCTGTCCCTGCTGCTGCGGCTGTCCCTGCTGCTGCGGTTGTCCTGACTGTGGCTGCTGCTGCTGGGACTGCTGCTGCCGCTGTGCCGTGTACCACGTGACCGCACCAGCACCCCCTCCCGTCGGGCCCGCAGGCGCAGGGCCGATCCCAGTGTCGCCTCCACCAGACGCACTAGTGTCACCAGAGCCTCCGGCACCTCCGCCACCACCACCAGCGCCACCACCCTTCCCCCCTCTCTTACCTCCCTTACCCCTGGACCGCCCACCCGCAGTGGACACGGCCGCAGTCTCCAAAAGAGAAGGAGACGCAGTAGAGGCAAGAGAAGCAGTGAAGGTGGGAAGCTGTTGGACAGTGCACCCCTGAAACAGCGGGGGAACCACGGCGCCAAATGCGGAGGCAACGGAGCGGATATTGCTCTCGATGTTCTTGAGAGCGGTCTCAAGGACATCGATGGTGAGCTCACTAGGGTGCTTCCGAAGAAGCTCGTCACGGACAGGTGCAAGGCGGTCAGGGAGGCTAGTGGCGATAAAGTGAATAGTGATCGCCATGGGCGGGGGGAGCAGTGCAAGCTGAGCCTCAGTGCAAGCAGCACGGTAGCTGACGTCCAGGGAGCGCAGGTGGGTGATAAGATCAGCAGCGCGGTCAAACGAGCCTAAGTCAGGAAAGAGAAACGGCAGGAAGAGGCGACCAAGGGAGGCGGACGTGGGAGTGGAGTAACGTGTCTTAATGGCAGTGAGCAGGTCCTTGGCAAATCGAACCTGAGAGAAGTGAGCCTCCTCAGTCTCGGGGAGAAGGCTGGAGAGGGCAATGCATGCCGCAGCGTCACGCGACTGCCACACTGAACGAGCGGTACGGGCTTTATCGAAGCGCGCCTGGGCCGCCTCGTCAGGCTCAGCACCCACCTCGGACAGGTCACCGGAAGCGTGCGCCCAGAGCGTATCATTGTCCTGGCGCTGGCTCTTAAGTAACCGCTCGGCACGGATGAGCCAGGAGGGGAACTCTAAGGCTCTACCCTCAACATCAAAGCGCAGTACACGAGGGGCCGCCATAACGAGGGAACTACCGGCCTAGAAGCGCAGAGCTAGAAGGGGGGCCGGAGCTAGAAACTAGTAAGGCGTACGGTGCCCGAAGAGACGAGACGAGGAACAGCCTGAGCTAGGAGCGAACTAAGCCAGAGTGGCGAGGCTAGGACGAGCCGAAACGAGTAACGAGCAAAACGAGTAACGAGTGAGGCCTAAGTGCTTATTGAGAACCGAGCGAGGCGAGGAACAAATGAAGTCAGAAGGTCGAGCCTAGGTCACGCTGGTAGAGGGTACTGCGGCCGCCAGCCGCTGTGAGTGGAAAGCAAGTGGCAGTAGGCGGTAGGAAGGTGCTGCACGTGCAGAAAGGTGTGGGTGGGTGCTTTTCGAGTGCGGTGGAGAGCGGTCAGGTACGGTTGAAAGCGGTGGAGTGCAGTCGAGAGCGGTTATGAGCGGTGAGGAGCGGTAGAGGCGGGTATGAGCGGTCAGGAGCGGTGAGGAGCGGATAGAGGCGGATAGAGTGGTGAGGAGCTGGTAGGGGCGGATAGTACTGGTTAGGAATGGATTCTGGAGCACGGGGTGCAGCTGCTGCGCTCGCTGCAGATGCGGAGGCAGGTGCTGCGCTTGCTGCCGCTGCACGCGCGTGGCTGCGGCTGCAGCAGGGCGTGTGTGCGAGTGGCTGTAGAGTAGTGTGCAGCTGCTGCTGAAGCCGTGCGTGCAATGGCTGCTGCAGCGCGTGCGGCTGCTGCAACGCGTGCGGCTGCTGCAGCGCGTGCGGCTGGTGCAGCGCGTGCGGCTGCTGCTGCGCGTGTGGCTGCTGCAGCGCGTGCGGCTGCTGCTGCGCATGGTGACGCTGCTGTGCGCGCGTGGCGAGCGTGCGTGCGGACGGCAGCTGCAGTGCGCGGCTGCTATTCGTACTGCTGGCGCACGTGCACCCGTGTGCGCGTGCGCTGCTGCGTATGCGTGGCTGCGCGCGCGTGCGACCGTGCGAGCTAGTGGGACGAGCGTGTCGCGCGCGAGGGTAAGGGGCAGGGTGGAGCGCGGACGGGTAAGGAGCGTGACGACGGGGCAGGCTAGGGGCGGGGCCTGCGAACGGACAGGGCGCGGTCTGCTAAGGGGACGGGGCACGACGTGCTAAGGGGCGGGGCGATTCGGGCTAGGCTAGGAACTCACCTACTCGTGATACCATCTTAAGAACCTACTCGCTTGAGTAGCGAGAGAATGGTGATACTAGGTCAACCAAGAAAGAAAAACCGTTTGTGCAAGCAAGAACAAAAATCACACAACCAAGAAGAAGAAGAAAAGTCACGCAAGATGAGAGATCACAATACCGGTACAAGTCTCAAAACAGTTTCATCCACTCATTCACCTTCCCTGGCAGCAGCTTCACCCCCCTGGCAGCAGCTTCACCCCCCTGGCAGCAGCTTCACTCCCCTGGCAGCAGCTTCACCCCCCTGGCAGCAGCTTCACCCCCCTGGCAGCAGCTTCACCCCCCTGGCAGCAACTTCACCCCCCTGGCAGCAGCTTCACCCCCCTGGCAGCAGCTTCACCCCCCTGGCAGCAGCTTCACCCCCCTGGCAGCAGCTCCTGCCCGAAGTAATCTATTATTAAATAGTGTCAATTATACAGTGTCAATAAAGGATTACTTCGGGCTCCATAATACGGTTTTTCAATTGCATTTTGGTGACCAGCCTGTCACATTTTTTACAGCGCTATTGGTGTTCGAGATGGCTCCTATGCAAAGATTGGCTAGTGCTTGTCAGCATGGCCCATGCTGACAAACAAGCATTGGTCAGCTCCCTGGACTGATCCCAGAACGTTGGTTCCTCCCAACTCTCCAAGAAGAAATCCTGCTTGTTTAATCACATCACCTCCACAAGCGGCTGCTTCTGCTGCAGCTGCATGAACCACACGCACAAGAGGCTAGGCTACCACTCCAAAGGATAATTATGGGGCAGCATGCACATCTCTCAACCTGCTGAAGTGGCGTGAGATTCTCCCAATGCTCCTCCTCTGGAAGATAAGCTCGCAGCAGGCGCCGCATTTAATGGGGCTCGTTGAATTGCTCCTCAAGGTTGTAAAGCTCAATGCATCAGTGGACGTGGGTGAGATATACCGGTAGTGTTGCAGGGAGGGAAGCGAGGGCCAACAACACAGTCAGCAAGGGACATCCGTTGCAAACAAGGCAAAAGCTGCTTGTTCCTATGCTTCCTTGTGCTACTCCTACTTCTGCTACAGCTAGGTATCTCTCTGCTGCTGCCTTCACCAGTGCATTGGCTCCTCTCCACCATGCTGGCCACCACGAAAATCGTCTCCCACCCTCCCAACACTTCACATCAACAACATCATTGCCCTCCTCTTCCTCTGCATCCCTCCTTCCACATCCTCCACCAACCTCCATCGCTTCCTCCGTAACCGGATGCCATTCATACGTGTTATGGGGAAATGCCCACACTCCCATGTCGAAGAACAGCCTTACTCTTTCTCCTAGCTCTTCTTCCTTGCCATCATGTGTTCCTCCTTACTAAGTTCTGGTTTGACTCAGTCACCACCTACTCCTTCCTTGTCAGTGACCGGCACGTGTCACAGGACTATGATGCTGATGCCTGGGTCCTCGGATCACCACCGTGTTTGTTTGGTGCTCTTGTACCCTGGCGCCTTGGCCATTCTCCAGCACCAATACCCCAGAGTCCCGCTCCTCCTTCACCCTCCACCGCCCAGTCCGAAGACCCACATACAGCGAGTCATGCTTTGTTCGCCTCACCTCCTGGTCCTCACTGACCCCTTTTTGTGCCTTACTATCTTCCTGCTTCTGCCTCTGCTCATATCGCATTGCCTCACATAACTGAGAAGTGTTGAAATTCTCTAGCAGGGCTGGCATGATAACCTTCAGGTACCGTGCCCTCACTCAGCCAGTACCACGCATGTTTCTACGGTTCCCGTGGTCACTGTGTCTGTCAGCACCTGTGGGGACCCCAGTGATAGCACTGGATCTCGCCTGTACATCAGGCTGTAGGGTGAGTGGTCCTTAAGTGCCGCTTGCTTTCCTAATCTGTAACTTGCTGCATTTCAATGCAGCCCTTCATCCCAGCCCCGACTCCCCTGCTCCATGTACGCATGTAGCCCTCTCATTAGGGTCTGCACTAGACGCTCAGTCAACCCGTCGCTCTGCGAGTGGTACCGTGAGGTTTGCAAGTGAGTAATCCCCACTTTCTCCAGAACCCGCTTGAACTCTCCCTGAAACTCGTTCGCTTGGTCCGTGAGGACCTCCCCATATGCCCCATACCTTCACTGGACATGTTTCTGAAGGCTTCCGCTACATGATTTGAGTTTTCTCTTGGGAGCGCCCTCACTTCCAGCCACTTGCTCATGTGTTCGACATGAGCACCACATAATGCTTCCCTCTCTTGCTCAGTTGCAGGTCCCTTGCCAAATCTAGCAACCACCTGAATCCCAACCCACATGTGATCAGGGGCAGCATCTCGGCAGTGGCCTGTGTCATAATGGCCTAGCTCTATAGGCATGCCTTAACCCTTTTAGGGTTGCATATTTGTATCTCATTCTGCCTAGTCCATATCATTCCGTTTACACAACTTTGACAAGGTATCATCGGTTAGTTCCTAAGCCGACTCCTTCCTAAACCGCCTTAGCACCGCCAAGCAGCCAGCCACCCGGTTGCCAGCCAGCTTGTCAGTCGCCAGCCAGCTGGTCAGTCACCAGACAGCCAGCCTGCCACTAGCAGCCAGCCACGCGCAGAGCCAGCCAGAGCATGACAGCAGCAACGCTCGCACAGCCATACGCGCAGCCGCCCACGCATGCCCGCCGCGCAGCCCACGCCAGCCTGCGCACCCCGCATCGCTCCGGATTTTTTGCGACGTACACACCTTTTGGTAAGGGGCCTCCCTTGGGGAATGGGGCAGTGTAAGGAAAATTCTCTTTCCTTACCTCGCATCCCTGCTCACCACGTACACGACTGTCCCCGCCACAGTACCCCAACATTAAACCGTTACCACCTCGCGACACTCGCATCGGCCACTGTTCACATCGCGACACAATCTTACGGCTCGGCTGGTAATCTACGCTTCGGCCCTCCGCCTCGACAATTTCCAACCTCGGCGCCAGACCCGTCGCGCACCCCACAATTCGCTCGTTACCGTTCACATTCGCTCGTGCCTTCGCTCAATTAATGTACTGTTTTGCGTGGATAGTGAAATCTTCGCTAGCTCACTCAATTGCACTCATAACACTTCGCATAATGAAGTGTTGAAACCAATTCCAACCGAAAAGGCTTCGAGTTAACGAGGTTCTTAAAGACGGATTTTCGTTTTGACGGCTGACGGCCTGCAATGTCGGCACTGGACTGGATGGAGGCACTCCTAGAATCCAGATTCTAAAACTGTCTGGTCCTCCGACAGCAGTACTGCGGGTGGGCCAGCAGCACATTATTTCTCTCCACCATCGTTCCGCCACCGCCAGGTGCTCGCCATGCGCCTCGCATTTCGTGCCTAGTCACTATCGCGTCATCTATTGCCGTCGCGTGGAAATGTAGAAGTTTATTGCTAGCTCATTTCCGGGGGGACAGGCGGTTCGTCTCTCAAATCCGCGCGTTGCTGGCCGTCCGTTCGCCGATTACGTACTTGCCAGGCCGTGACGTCGTCATGTCGTACGCTGTAGTCCACGGCACATCCTCCGATTTCTGGCAGCGCAACGACAAGGTTTTCGGGAGATTAAAGCCATATTTAGTTGTCGCGTCCGCTATTCTCGCACTCGGCCTACCGCTGCTCCTCATTTTCCAGCCGATTGAATCTCTTTCGACGGACGCTGACCGCGCTGCCGCGTCTGGCGCTTCCGCTTCCGACCCTGCTGCCTCCGCATCCTACGCCGCTGCATCCTCTTTAGAAGCTGGCGTCATTAAAGGCGTTAACATTGCATGGTCGTTATGCCGAGCCGAGGCTGCTTATTGGGTAAGGATCATTTGCAACGTAAGTTACACTCGATATAGAAGGACGCATCAGAAGGACGTTGAACAGGCGCAATGCTGACAATCACAGGTCAACAAAAGTATTTTTGACGCCGCGCAGGTGTGCTTCCAACACCTACCTGGGTGTACGATCTCATGCTTGATTGGCACGTTCCTGCGAATACCCGCCAAGCAAGTGTTTGGCTTCCCAACCATCGTTTCAGCCTGGGCCATTCTTTAGTGCAGTTTGGCGACAGTGGGTTACCGGATATCCAGCGTTGTGAACACGGAGATATGAGACGACAATCTAAACGAAACCTAAGTAAAAACTGAGAATAATAAGCGCCGCAAGCCTGTGGCTTTTCTGACTCAAAGCCATCTCTCCCCCTTTCCCCACTTTTCTAGCCGAACATAGAACAAAGGGAAACAGCTTATAACGGGGATCAGTGTCCTAGAATGCTCCTGCAGTCTCTGCTGCTCCCGTTCTCCCACAACCCCCCTATACACTCCAACACCCCCTTCCCCCCTCTCCTCCCTCCACTTTTACTCCGTCCCCTCCTCCGCCGCGGCCTGCTTTCCTCGCCATTGCTCTCCCTTATGTTCCGCTTTCCTCGCGGGCCAATATAGCGAGACAGAAGGCGGCTCAGGAAGGGGATCAGTGGCCCATGGAAAAACACGATCACTCTGCTCCCCAATTCTCACCCCCCGACCCCCTTCCCTTCCCCTTCCGTTCGCCAGGCTGGTATGAAACGAAAAAAAAGCAGCTCTTAACGGGGATCAGTGGCACATGGATGCACACGACCCATTTTCTCACTCCCCTCCCCTGCCCCCCCCCCCTTCCCCTCCACTCCCCTCCCCTCCCCTCCCCTCCCCTCCCCTCCCCTCCCCTCCCCTCCCCCCCACTTCCCCTCCCCTCCCCTCCCCTCCCCTCTCCTCCCGTCCCCTCCCGTCCCCTCACGTCCCCTCCCGTCTTCTCCCGTCCAATCCCGTCCCGTCAGGCTGATATAGACTGTAGGAAGGCGGCTCATAACGGGAATCAGTGGCCCCTGGAATGGACGCACATGACCTGCCATGTGTGCTTTGCTGCTCCCCATTTCCGCCCCACCCCGCCTTCCTGTCCCCCAGGCCAACATAGAGAGAAGGACAGTGGCTCATGACGGGGAGCAGTGGCCCGTGGACGCACATGACCTGCCGTCACTGCTGCTGTCCGTGCTCATGCCCCCTTACCCGTGCCCCGCAGAGGAGAGAGTGGGCGCATGGGGGGATGGCGGAAAGGTGGGAGATTGGGGCAGTGGGGGAATCAGATGAAATTGGGGGATGGTGACGGGATTGGGGGATGGGGATGGGATTGGGGGATGGGGATGGGATTGGGGGATGGGGATGGGATTGGGGGATGGGGATGGGATTGGGGGATGGGGATGGGATTGGGAGATGGGGATGGGATTGGGGGATGGGGATGGGATTGGGGGATGGGGATGGGATTGGGGATGGGATTGGGGGATGGGGATGGGATTGGGGGATGGGGATGGGATTGGGGGATGGGGATGGGATTGGGGGATGGGGATGGGATTGGGGGATGGGGATGGGATTGGGGGATGGGGTTGGGATTGGGGATGGGGATGGGATTGGGGGATGGGGATGGGATTGGGGGATGGGGATGGGATTGGGGGATGGGGATGGGATTGGGGGATGGGGATGGGATTGGGGGATGGGGATGGGATTGGGAGATGGGGATGGGATTGGGGGATGGGGATGGGATTGGGGGATGGGGATGGGATTGGGGATGGGATTGGGGGATGGGGATGGGATTGGGGGATGGGGATGGGATTGGGGGATGGGGATGGGATTGGGGATGGGGATGGGATTGGGGGATGGGATGGGATTGGGGGATGGGGATGGGATTGGGTGATGGGGATGGGATTGGGGGATGAAGGGACATGATGGTACGGAGGTGTGGGGGAATGGGGGTATGGGGGGATGGGGGGATGGGAATATGGGGGGATGGGAAGGGAATATGGGGGGATGGGGGGATGGGGGTATGGGGGGATGGGGAGATGGGGGATGGTAATATGGGGGGATGGGGGGATGGGAAGGGAATATGGGGTGGTGGGGGTATGGGGGGATGGGGTATGGGGGGATGAGGGGATGGGGGAATGGGAATATGGGGGGATGGGGGGATGGGAAGGGAATATGGGGAAGGGGTCCCCCTGGTACGGCCGTTGTCTTGTCCTGTTTCACTACAACAAAGATGGGGAGCTGAGGCGCGGAGCATACGTGGAGTATTACACCGAGGACAAGCGACTATGCCCGTCAACGGGATGCAAGCGCCTTCTACCCACAGAGGGCGAGGATGATTTTGCAGTGATTGATGTCGACTGCATTCTCAGTCTCGTACACATTGTTCCCTCATGTGAGGACGATGAAGTGAGCCTTCTTAATAGATTCGTTTGGTGAGGTCTAGCAAACGTAGAGAACTTTGACGCATTGTGACTTTTGTAAACATTAAATTGTTCCCTGACTATGTTATTTTTAGGCCTTGTTAGAATCTAATAGGTGTAAAATTTCCTTCAAATGGTTACACATGACTCATGGAAACACTATTTTCATAGAGAAAATTACATCATCATATTCAAAGAAACATAAGTGCAAATGTCATGAATGTAACACATGGTACACAAGCCTAAACGAGGAATTCTTGGAGAGAATCAAATTTCTCGCTATCTGCTCCCACGCGAAGAGACATGCTCGACTACCTGTTAGGCCCGGAACCCTAATCCTGCGCACAAGCAAGAAAGTGTTGGGAGCAAACATTCAGAATGTGCCTGGAAAACATTCCGCCGAAGGCAAACGTTTTTTAGAGTTTCCCTGTACGTTTTTCAAACGATTGTCAAACGTATGATAGGCCGCCGCGAATGTCAGATGATTTTCAGACACACGCATTTTTGTGATGTGGGGGTATGGGGGGATGGGGGTATGGGGGTATGGGGGGATGGAGGGATGGGGGATGGGAATATGGGGGGATGGGGGGATGGGGAAGGGAATATGGGGTGATGGGGGTTTGGGGGGATGGGGGTATGGGGGGATGAGGGGATGGGGGGATGGGAAGGGAATATGGGGGGATGGGAGTATGGGGGGATGGGGGATGGGAAGGGAATATGGGGGGATGGGAGTATGGGTGGATGGGGGATGGGAAGGGAATATGGGGGGATGGGAATATGGGGGGATGGATGGAGGGATGGGAATATGGGGGTTTTGGGGATGGGAGTATGAGGGAAAGCGGGATGGGCGTAAGTGAGGGAAGGTTGCGAAAGCTGGTAGTGGAAGCAGTAATGAGGAGGAGGGTTTTTTTTTATTTATTGTTTCTATTCGGGGAAGCGAATTATCTACAGGGGTGGCTGTGGTTTCCCTTGTCCCCACCACATTGCACCCCTCTGTCCCGTCTTCTTCCCCCTACTTGTTGCACCCCACCTTGCTCTCCACTGAAATATTTGTGCCTCCAGCCATCTAACTCTCTTCCTCCTCCTTTTGCTCCCATGCCTTTTCCGCTCCGCTGCCTCTTTCCATTCCACCTCGCCTGCCCTCCTCCTCTCGTTCCAACCCTCTCTCTTCACTGCAGTGGATGTGTGTGCTGCCATCTAACCATTCCCCTCTCTTCCTCCTCCCCCTCCCCTGCCTCTCCCCCTGCCTCCCCCTCACCTCCCTCCTGTCCTGTTCCCACATTCTAGCTCCCATTCTTGCTCTCCACTGCACTGCAGTGGGTTTGCCTGCTGCAATTCAACCCTCAACCTCTCTTCCTCCTCTCCTCTCCCCTGCCCTCCCTTCCCCCTCCCCTCACCCTCCTCCCCTGCCTCCATCCACCTTGCCCTCCACTGCAGTGGGTGTGCATGCTGCCAACTGCCATCCAAGAAAACCCTATAGTGTATAGGTAAGAAGTGTGAAGTGCTCGTTTAAATCCCTGTTCCAACTCACAAAATCACCTCAATCCACCCCTCACGTTTCTGGATGGGTGCGTGGTTATCCATGAGCGCATGTCACCCAACCCTGCTATGTGTGGCACATGCCATGCCTTATTCTGGCATGCTTATCATTCAAAACTAACCCATGCTCGTTATACCTCTCCTGCCTTGGAGTTTTTCTTGAGGTGCCCCCAAAGCACGCCATGCCTTCCCTCCCTATCCGCTTCCCCCCTCTTCCCCCTCGTTCCCCCTCTTTCCCCCTCTTCCCCCCTCTTCCCCCCTCTTCCCCCCTCTTCCCCCCTCTTCCCCCCTCTTCCCCCCTCTTCCCCCCTCTTCCCCCCTCTTTCCCCCTCTTCCCCTCTCTTCCCCCCTCTTCCCCCCTCTTCCCACCACTCCCTCACTCCCCCCCTGGCTCCCCCCCCCACCACCCCGTCCCTCGTCCATGCCAGTGTGGGTAGCAACGAGCAGTACGACTTTGAGCAAGGCATCGGTGCTGCGCTGCACACCAAGCCATTCACCTTCGACCCCTTCCTCTCCGCCAACGCCACTGCTCACATGCTCGCCCTCCCCTTCCTCCACTTTAATGAAATCGCCATCGCGGGCGCAGCAAGCCTGGATGCCTTCCGGGCGAAAAACCCCGGCATCACCTTCATGACTCTGCAGGGGGCGATGGCGAGGCTAGGGCACTCGTATGTGGATGTGCTGAAGATGGACTGCGAGGGGTGTGAGGAGGAGTTCATCATGGGCCTGAAGAGGGAGACGGATGAGTTTCTGGAGAAGAGGAGGGCGGAGGGAGGGGCTTTGACAGAGGAGGAGAAGGCGGGGAAGCGGCGGGGGAGGGGCGATGCAAAGCTGGTGGTGAATGGGGGGAACCTGCCGTTTGGACAGCTGCTGGTGGAGTTCCACTAGTGAGTCCTTGCCACTAGTGAGTCCTTGCCACTAGTGAGTCCTTGCCACTAGTGAGTCCTTGCCACTAGTGAGTCCTTGCCACTAGTGAGTCCTGGCCACTAGTGAGTCCTTGCCACTAGTGAGTCCTTGCCACTAGTGAGTCCTTGCCACTAGTGAGTCCTTGCCACTAGTGAGTCCTTGCCACTAGTGAGTCCTTGCCACTAGTGAGTCCTTGCCACTAGTGAGTCCTTGCACTAGTGAGTCCTTGCCACTAGTGAGTCCTTGCCACTAGTGAGTCCTTGCCACTAGTGAGTCCTTGCCACTAGTGAGTCCTTGCCACTAGTGAGTCCTTGCCACTAGTGAGTCCTTGCCACTAGTGAGTCCTTGCCACTAGTGAGTCCTTGCCACTAGTGAGTCCTTGCCACTAGTGAGTCCTTGCCACTAGTGAGTCCTTGCCACTAGTGAGTCCTTGCCACTAGTGAGTCCTTGCCACTAGTGAGTCCTTGCCACTAGTGAGTCCTTGCCACTAGTGAGTCCTTGCCACTAGTGAGTCCTTGCCACTAGTGAGTCCTTGCCACTAGTGAGTCCTTGCCACTAGTGAGTCCCTTGCCACTAGTGAGTCCTTGCCACTAGTGAGTCCTTGCCACTAGTGAGTCCTTGCCACTAGTGAGTCCTTGCCACTAGTGAGTCCTTGCCACTAGTGAGTCCTTGCCACTAGTGAGTCCCTTGCCACTAGTGAGTCCTTGCCACTAGTGAGTCCTTGCCACTAGTGAGTCCTTGCCACTAGTGAGTCCTTGCCACTAGTGAGTCCTTGCCACTAGTGAGTCCTTGCCACTAGTGAGTCCTTGCCACTAGTGAGTCCTTGCCACTAGTGAGTCCTTGCCACTAGTGAGTCCTTGCCACTAGTGAGTCCTTGCCACTAGTGAGTCCTTGCCACTAGTGAGTCCTTGCCACTAGTGAGTCCTTGCCACTAGTGAGTCCTTGCCACTAGTGAGTCCTTGCCACTAGTGAGTCCTTGCCACTAGTGAGTCCTTGCCACTAGTGAGTCCTTGCCACTAGTGAGTCCTTGCCACTAGTGAGTCCCTTGCCACTAGTGAGTCCTTGCCACTAGTGAGTCCTTGCCACTAGTGAGTCCTTGCCACTAGTGAGTCCTTGCCACTAGTGAGTCCTTGCCACTAGTGAGTCCTTGCCACTAGTGAGTCCTTGCCACTAGTGAGTCCTTGCCACTAGTGAGTCCTTGCCACTAGTGAGTCCTTGCCACTAGTGAGTCCTTGCCACTAGTGAGTCCTTGCCACTAGTGAGTCCTTGCCACTAGTGAGTCCTTGCCACTAGTGAGTCCTTGCCACTAGTGAGTCCTTGCCACTAGTGAGTCCTTGCCACTAGTGAGTCCTTGCCACTAGTGAGTCCTTGCCACTAGTGAGTCCTTGCCACTAGTGAGTCCTTGCCCCTAGTGAGTCCTTGCCACTAGTGAGTCCTTGCCACTAGTGAGTCCTTGCCACTAGTGAGTCCTTGCCACTAGTGAGTCCTGGCCACTAGTGAGTCCTTGCCACTAGTGAGTCCTTGCCACTAGTGAGTCCTTGCCACTAGTGAGTCCTTGCCACTAGTGAGTCCTTGCCACTAGTGAGTCCTTGCCACTAGTGAGTCCTTGCCACTAGTGAGTCCTTGCCACTAGTGAGTCCTTGCCACTAGTGAGTCCTTGCCACTAGTGAGTCCTTGCCACTAGTGAGTCCTTGCCACTAGTGAGTCCTTGCCACTAGTGAGTCCTTGCCACTAGTGAGTCCTCGTATTTATTTGTGGGCTCTGCTACACACACTATCAGTGGTGCGATGCGAAGCTGGTGCTGGGTGTGTCTCTCTTCTGCAACCCCTCTTGTGTTCACGCACACGTACAAGGGATGCCAGGCTGGTGGTGGATGGGGGAGCCTGCCTGCCGTTTGGGCAACCGCTCGTGAAGTTCCACACAACCCCACTTCCGCTTCTCGCCCTCCCCTCCGTCCCCCACCTCCCCGTTTCCTCACCACCACAGCATGCACAAGCCCCAGCAATCCCTCCCTTACTAAATGGCATGGAAGGTATGGGGTGCCGCATGTTGCATGTGAAGCCTGCGTTTCACATCACTCCTCTTGCTCCTTCCTCCCCTTACCACAGCATGCACAAGCCCCAGCAGTCTCTCCCCTACCTGTACGCCATGGAGGGCATGGGGTACCGCATGTTCCACGTGGAGCCCAACCCGCTGTGCTACTCGTGCATCGAGGTCGCGTTTGTGCACGAGGACCTGGTGTTCCCTCCCTTGAGCCTTGACTGCGGGTCCCTTCTGAGGCGGTCTGCGGTTTCAGAGTATGTGGCGCGCTGGCTGCCTCTAGGGGGATGGGGATGGGAAGGGGGAGGGGATGGGGAAGGGGATAAGGGGTGGGGGAGGGGGGGAGGGGGTTGAGGGCAGCAGCTTAGGCTCTATTGGTGATGGTGATGACAGTGGTGGTGAGGCGTAGGCGCTCCAGGCGCGGCAGGCGCATGCGTGGCAGGCGCAGGCATGGGTGCGGCAGGCGCGGGTGCGAGTGCGGTAGGTGCGAGCGCAGCGGGGCAAGGACTGCAGGGTGGCAAGCGGGTGCGGCAGGGAGCGACTGCAGGGTACGACGGGGGGCAGGAGCTAAGGGGCAGCTAGAGGGGCCTGTTAAGGGGGAGTGGGTGGGAGGGGGTGAGGGGAGGGAGGGGTTGGGGGAGGGAAGGAGGCGGGAGGGGGGAGGGGAGTGGGGAGGGGTGTGGGAGGACGGGCCAGCAGTAAGGTTTCAGAGAGGCGCGATAGGGCGGGGCCCTAGAGGGGCATATCAGGAGGGGCGTGTTGGCGCTGCTAAAAGGCCCACTAGCGGGGGCCGTAAGGGCACTAGGGTTAGCTAGGCGGGTAGGTGGGGCGGAAGCGATGGTCCTAACCAGCAAACAGGGTGGGTTTAAATAGCAAACTCTACTAATACAGTTTTGTTACGAATAGTGGTTAGTGAAAATACTATTGATCACTCCTCACCGTAGCAAAGTCGAAGCACGCAGTATCGAGAGTGAAGACGAAAAGGCAGAAGTAATGCGAAGGGACAGACGGTTACGAGGAGCATCTGTGTCAGAATGTTATTCTCTAGCCTGTAGTGGGGTGCTCTATAGCGAGTACAACCCATCTAGGGTTTGCTATATGTATCCTCATTGCTGCTAGTGAACTGCTCTCTTTTGCCTAAACTTCTCTTGCCTAGCTAGGACTTACCTAGCTATGGCTCCTAACTCTACCTACTATTTTCACATGGTATCAGAGCGAAGGTCTCGGGTTCGAATCCCAGTGTGTGCACTTCGGGCATCCCAGTGCGGGGGGGTGTCAGAGGTCCACTGGTGATCCCCGATTGATCCTAGGGAAGGGTTACAGGCTCGTTGTCCTGGGGGGTTATGGGCGCACTGACCCGCTACTTAACAAGCCCTTTTATCCCAATGGTCTAGTGGTTGGGATTCTGACATGCTATCAGAGCAGGTCGATCCCCTTGGGTCGATCCTGTGGGTGGGCTCACCACCTCACTGCTTCCGCTGCTACTGCCACTCTCTGTGTCGCACGCCCCGTGGCGTGCGACGGATTTTTCATCCCGCCGCGCGCTCGGAGCGTGCGGCGGTTTTCTGCCCGCCGTGCGCCCCGAGGCGCGCGGCGGTTTTCTGCCCGCCGTGCGCCCCGGGGTGTGCGGCGGTTCTCTGCCCGCCGTGCGCCCCGAGGCGCGCGGCGGCCTTCTGCCCCGTCGGTCCGCGCGTCGCCCCCGGGGGGCGCTTCGACGGGCGACGGGGACCAGCCCGTCGTCCCCCGTCGCCCGTCCTGGCCAGCGCGGGCTGCGCCAGCCCCGAGCGCGGCCCGTACGGGCTGCGCCCGGCCCACGCGCGGCCCGTACGGGCTGCGCCAGGCCCGCGCGCGGCCCGTACGGGCTGCGCCAGGCCAGCGCGCGGCCCGTACGGGCTGCGCCAGGCCCGCGCGCGGCTCGGGCCGCCTGCGCGCGGTTCATCGGGCTGTGCCAGGCCCGTGGGCGGCCCGTTCCTCTCTGTCCCTGAGCTGCTCGCTGTCCCCCGTGCTTCTGACGGTGCCCCACCCCTACTGCTGCCCGTTCTCCTGAATTAGGGTTTGGGGGTGAGGAGTGTGGGGGTGGCGGTTGTGTGTTACTCCCCTTGCTCCTCCTCCTCCCTGGTCTCCCACTGCTGCAGCTGCCGCTGAGGGGGGTGGGTGTGTGGGAGCCTAGGGTTTAGGGTTTTAGGGGGGTGCGTGGGAGTGGAGCTAGGGTTTGAGCAGTGGGTGTGTGTCGAGGGTGTGGGACAGTTGGAGGAGGTTGTGTGGAGGTACCTGTCGTGTCGCCTGCAGCGCCTGTAGTCCGTCGCCCTTGCTTCGGTAGCCAGTGAGCCTGCTGCACCAGTCGCCAGTGGGTCCGTTGCTCCAGCCGCTCTTCTATAGCCGCCGAGCCAGTTACTCCAGTAGTCCGTCGCCCTTGCTTCGGTAGCCTCTGAGTCAGCCGCTCCTGTGCCCGTGCCTCTGCAGCTTCAGTCGTTGCCTCCCATCTTCTCTACCTCCACAGCTCCTCCTCCTCCTCACTCTAGCTTTGCTTACCTTTGTGAACTCCTGCTCTATACCTGCTTGCTCATTGTACTGATTACACCCCACTTTGGCTATGGGGGTGTGTCAGAATGTTATTCTCTAGCCTGTAGTGGGGTGCTCTATAGCGAGTACAACCCATCTAGGGTTTGCTATATGTATCCTCATTGCTGCTAGTGAACTGCTCTCTTTTGCCTAAACTTCTCTTGCCTAGCTAGGACTTACCTAGCTATGGCTCCTAACTCTACCTACTATTTTCACAATCTGGACCGTCGGGCAGACAACATCAGGCAGCAGCAGTGGCGAGGATTCTGCCCGAACAGTTACGTAACCACTCGGAGTCGCACGGTTGGATTTCGCTGTAATAAGGGAATGTACCCCTTAGAGTACATGGCTAGCTAGGTCGTTTCGTATTCCCCTGTACTCTTATTTATATTCCTTGTACTGCATGTTTTTATTATCTCAAGCATTTACATTCACTCTGCTATTGAGGTCAAGGGCCCACCACCACTAGATTAGAAGTGTGCGAACCTTCCTGAGGTGATCCTGGTTACGATCAACTTCTGATCGCAGCATGGTATGAGAGCGACTCGGGAATCCTTCGCACTGCCATCTCCGAAATCTACGACATTCGGAAAGTGGCGTCCGGCACACGATCGCGTGTAAGAATGGCCGGAGGATCTGGAGGTCAGACAAATCTGACGGCTGAAGCGCAGCCCAACCCGACTGCGACAAACGAAGAAACGACGACGATTCCTTCCGTCGTCCTCGCACAACTGCTTCATGTTGTAAAGTAGAGGTGAACGAGAATGGATGAAACTAGGTAGGAGGGGGATACAAGTAGGAAACCCTAACAAAGTTGTACCCCCTAAGGCTAAACCCACTATAGCCTACACAATTTAAACATATAATGTTTGACACACCCCCATAGGCTAAGTGGGAGACAACCAGATGGTCACAAGACCAGTCAAAGCAAAGCAAAGCAAGCTCAGGGTGGATCTCAAGGAAACCACACAAATTCTGAGCACAAGTAGGTGGTCACAAGACCAGTTCACATGCAGGTTGATAGTATAACAAGAGATACAGCGATCACAACCTAGCAAGAGTAAACATGCAGGTATATATATATAGAGATCACAGTACAAGCAGAGTCAAGAAGTAAGCAAGTGAGGCCCAGTAGGCACAAGGCCTAGAACAGTACAGAAGCGCTGATGGTCACAAGGCTGAAGCGCCTTGGTGAACACATCAGCAGTGTTGGCCCGAGTGGCCACGTAACGCAGACGAAGCTGACCGCGCTGCTGCAGCTCTCGAGCAAGGAAGTAGCGCAGAGCGATATGCTTCGTTCTGTGCTCCAGTCTGTGCTCCTCACACAAGGCAATGGCAGCCTTGTTGTCGACGTACAGCACTGGAGGAGAACGAGGCCGCTCTCCCAAGTCGGTCAGCAGGTAGGTGAGCCAGCGTAACTCCTGTGCAGCCATGGCTGTGGCGTAGATCTCAGCCTCACAACTGGAGCTGAGAACAGAAGACGAGCGTGTAGAACGCCAAGAAACTGAACCAGAGCCAAGGCTGAAGGTGTAACCCTGAGACGACCGCTGAGTAGCCTGGTCGTCAGCCCAAGACGCGTCTGAGTGCCCAGTGAGTACAACTCGGTCTCGTCCTCCAAGCACTAGCCCCATGCCCGACGTACTGCACAAGTAGCGCAACACCCTCTTAGCGGCATCCATGTGCTCCTTCCGGTGACGGCCAGGAGCGACATAGCATGCAAGGATGCTAAGAGGGTATGCAAGGTCAGGTCGAGTGCAGGTCATCAGGTACATGAGGCAGCCCACAAGCTCTGGATACGGGCCACTCGGCTCTACGGACTCATCCGAAGGCAGAGCTGAGAGCGAGTGACCGGTAGGCAGAGGAGTGGGCTGAGGCGAGGAGTACGTGAAGCGGAAGCGCTGAAGGACCTGCTGCACCATGTGTGACTGAGTCAAGGTGATGGTGCGCCGTGCTCTGTCCCGGGTGATCCGCAAGCCAAGATAGCTTGTCAGTTCACCCACGTCTGTGCACGTGTGTCTCTTCTGCAGCTCCGACTTCACGTGGGCGAGTGCCGCAGTGTCAGCAATGGCAAAGACCAAGTCGTCGACGTACACGAGGATGTAGAACGGCGGCAACGAGGTGTCGGTGCGTAGAAACAGCGACGGGTCAGAGAAGGAGCGAACCCAAGAGCCGCAAGTGTAGTCCTCAGTGTGTCGTGCCACTCACGTGGCGCCTGTCGGAGACCGTAGACTGGCCGCCGGAGGCTCCACTGGGTACCAGGAGGGAACGACCCAGTGAAGCCAGGTGGGCGGCGCAGCCAGATCTCCTCGTGCAGGCTGCCCTGTAGGAAAGCAGTGCTGAAGTCAAGAGAGTGGAGCTCGTAGTCACGCTGAGCGGCGACGTGCAGCAGAACCCGAAGAGTGGTCATCTTCGGGGTCGGGGAGAAGGTCTGGAAGAAGTCAACTCCCTCTCGCTGACTGAAGCCTCGTGCAACGTAACGCGTCTTGAAGACAGGCGGAGAACCCGGCGGCCGCTTCACCCTGAAAATCCACATGCCACTGACGATGTTCGCCCCAGGTGGGGGAACCTCGTCGACGTAGGTGCCTGTGGACTTCCAGGAGGCCATCTCTGCGTCCATGGCTGTCTGTCACTGAGAGGAGTAGGGACCCTCTATCGCCTCTGCATAAGAGCGCGGAGTCGGGATGTCTGGTGCATCCGGGTCTCCCTCAGGGGCAACTAGCATGGATACGAGATGAGGTAAAGCAGCGGCAAAGCACTCAAACTCCTCCTGCCTGTCCTCAAGGACGTCCGTGCCAAGAGCACACTCACCCCCGACGGACGGAGGACAGACAGACTCAGACTCAGCAACTAGGCTAGCGGCGTAGTCTAGACGACAAGCGGCAGCAAAGTCGACAAGCTCAGCAACTAGGGCAGACGCAGCAGTGGACTCAAAGGAAGGGTCAGTGACAACAGTAGCCAGGAGACGCGTGACAGTAGGACTGGTAGCACGAAGGGAGTCAGACTCAGGGTCAGCAAGATCAGGAAGAGAGGACGCAGGAGGAGACGGGAGAGGGACACGCTGAGGAGTGGTGGAAGGACGAAGCGCCATCTGGTGAGTGCCTGGGACAGCAGGAGGACGCTGACGCGGGACACGACGACCAGTGTGAGCAGCACGAACAGGCGACGCTCGACGAGACTCAGGCGACGCAGGACGAGACTCAGGCTCACGACGCTCCGTAAGACCTCCAGTCGGACCAGTGTAAGGAGAAGGACCAGGGAGAGGGGAGGCAGACGGTAACTGTGACTGCGACTGGACAGACGGAGGACACTCTAAGGAGGGAGGAGGACAAGGAGGAGGAGGCTGACCAAGAACCTGCTGAAGGAGCGGAACGAAGTACGGCCGCGGCCGCGCAGCGTCTCCAGAACCAGCAGAGACACCAGCGCCAGGGTCGTCAGCACCAGCAACAGCACCAACTCCAGGGTCCTCAGCACCAGCAGAAGCTCCAACTCCAGGGTCCGCAGCACCAGCAGCAGCTCCAACTCCAGGGTCCGCAGCACCAGCAGCAGCTCCAACGCCCGGGTCCGCAGCACCAGCCGCAGCTCCAACTCCAGGGTCCGCAGCACCAGCAGCACCTCCAGGAGTAGCAGTACCTCCAGCAGCTCCAACAGCAACAGCACCAGCAGCACCTCCAGCAACTCCAGCAGCACCAGCAGCACCACCAGTAGCAGCAGCACCTCCAGCAGCTCCAGCAGCTCCAGCACCAGCAGTACCTCCAGCAGCGCCAGCAGCACCGCCAGCAGCAGCACCTCCAGCAGCTCCAGCACCAGCAGCACCTCCACTAGCACCAGCAGCACCGCCAGCAGCAGCAGCACCTCCAGCTCCAGGGTCCGCAACACTAGGAGCGCCACTCCGGAGACTGCAGCGCCGTGCGTACCACTCTCGGAGCCGCTGGGGAGAGGGTAGCTCCCGCCTAGGAGGGGAAGCACTAGCCCCAGCTCCAGCAGTACTCCTAGCTCCAGAAGCACCTCTCCTGAGGCTGCAGTACTGTAAGTACCACTCACGCAGCTGCTGTGAGGAGAGAGCTCCTCCAGGTGTAGCACTCCCAGGCGCAGCACCTCCAGACTCAGCACCCGCAGGCTCCGCACCCCCAGGCTCAGCACCCCCAGACTCCGCACCCCCAGGCTCCGCACCCCCAGGCTCCGCACCCCTAGGCTCCGCACGCTCAGGCTCAGCACCCTCAGCAGGACGAGAGTCGACAGCTACCTCGACAGGCTCAACCGGGTCTACCTGGGACACACCTGAGGGAGCGGCACCCTGAGGGGGGAGGGGGTCTACCACAGCAGCACCTGGCGCGAGGAAGAGAGGCGGGGGGGGAAGCGGGGCAGTGCGGTAGGGGAAGAGGCGGTAGTAGGGGACAGACTCGTCGAACGTGACGTCCTGAGAAGGCAGGACACTGCGCGAGGTGGGGTGGTAAAACTGCCAACCAGACGCGTCCGGGACAAAGCCAAGGAAGACACAAGGAACAGCGCGGGAGGAGAGCTTGTCCGCAGACGTATCGCGGACAAAAGCTCGAGATCCCCAGACCCGAAAGCGTGACGCATCGCCAACCTCTCCCGTCCAACGCAGTGTCGGCGAAGTCTCCGGAACGGAGACACGGGGCCAGAGGTTGAGCTGATGCGCAGCGTAGCGGACCACAAACGGCCACAGAAAGTGGGGGGCAGCCGCATGGATCAAGGAGGTACGAGCGACCTCCATGACCAAGCCAATGCGGCGCTCAGCAACCCCATTCTGCTGTGGAGAGGCCGGAAGCGTGAACGACTGGCGAATGCCGTGCTCCGCACAGTAGGCTGCCAAGAGGTCGGAGGAGAACTCACCACCTCTGTCAGAGTGCAAGCGCAGGACAGGAAAGTCCGAGTGGAAACGCTCGCTGAGCTGGAGACGAGAAGCGCGGATCCAAGGGATCAAAACATCAGGGACCTCACCCTTGGTGCGCAAGGGGAAGACCGTGGTGTAGCGCGAGTAGTCGTCAACAACTATCAGGAAGTACCTCTCCTGACCCTGACCACGGACGCGGGCTGGGCCCCACACGTCCATGTGGAGCGTCTGCAAGGGAGCAGTCGTCGGGGGAAACGAGGAGGAGTGAGGAGCGGCGCGCTGCCGCCCCTCGACACAGGGAAGACAGGGAGGAGCAGGCGAGGGTGGGAGGGGAGGGAGAACCCTGGGAAGACCAGAGACAAGGTACCGTTTGTGCATGGCACGAAGGTGCTGTACGGACGGGTGACCAAGTCGGTGGTGCCAGAGGACGGTCTCGTGCGCCAGAGAGCGACACGAGCAGGGGGCCGACAGCTGACCTGACGCAGACGCAGACGCAGCTACCTGAGGGGACTCAGTGGTCAGTGTGTACAGGTCCGACCCCGGGTGCCGAGTGAAGGTAGCCAGGTGACGGCCCGTCCGAGCACACGTGCAGTGTGTCACGCGCTCGTAGGCAGGGGTGAACTGGTGAACACCCCCGTCCTGGAGCGCACAACCCGCCACCAAGTTCGTAGAGAACGAGGGGAGGTGGAGACCTGACAGTGTGCCCGACGGGACCGCAGGACAAGGAAGGACAGTGGAGGAGGTCGCAATGACCGGACCCCCAGAGGGGTCAGCGAGAGAGACAGCAACTGGCCGAGCAAGCGGCTCAAGCGTAGTGCGGTCACGAAAGAAACAGCGAGAAGCACCTGAGTCCAGTGTGAAGGTGTGCAGTGCCTCAGTCGACTCAGTACCAGGGGGGGCAGACTCACTAGCACCTAGAGCAGCAGCCTCACCAGCACCTGGGGTAGCAGACACGTGAGTACCGGGAGTGGTAGCCTCACCAGCACCTAGGGCAACAGACGCACTAGCACCTAGAGCGGCAGCCTCACTCACAGGACACGGCAGCTGCACCTGTCCACTACCAGAAGCTCCCGAACGACGCACTCCAGAGCGACTACCACTACGGCCACCCCGACAGCCCCAACTGGCGTACCACTCACGAAGCTGCTGGGCCGAAAGAGGACACGGTAGCTGCACCTGTCCACTACCAGAAGCTCCCGACCGACCCACTCCAGAGCGACTACCACTACGGCCACCCCGACAGCCCCAACTAGCGTACCACTCACGAAGCTGCTGGGGCGAAAGAGGACACGACAGCTGCACCTGTCCACTACCAGGAGCTCCCGAACGACCCACTCGAGAGCGACTACCACTACGGCCACCCCGACAGCCCCAACTAGCGTACCACTCACGAAGCTGCTGGGGCGTGAGGGACTCACGCGCACGGCCCTGGAGCTGCATCTGGCCACGCCAGGAGCAGCAGTAGCAGCAGTAGCGGCAGTAACAGCAGTAACAGTAGGAGCAGTAGAGGCAGTAGCAGCAGTAGTAGTGGTAGCAGTGCGGGCAGGGTAATGCTCACCAGTGGTCGGCGCGGTAGGCGCAAGATGGTGGCGACAGCGGGGCCGCTACAACTGCAGGGCGGGGCTGGGCCGCGGCAGGGAGCTCCGCGGCAGCTGCTGCAGGGCGGGGCCGGGCCGCGACGGCAGCTGCTCCAGGGGTCAGGGGCGGCTGCTGCAGGGGCGGCTGCTCCAGTGGCCAGGGGCGGCTCTTGCAGTGGCGGCTGGTCCAAGGGCCAGGGACGGCTGCTGCAGGGGCGGCTGCTCCAGGGGCCAGGGGCGGCTCTTGCAGTGGCGGCTGCTCCAGGGGCCAGGGGCGGCTGCTGCAGGGGCGGCTGCTCCAGGGTCCAGGGGCGGCTCCTGCTGTGGTGGCTGCTCCAGGTGGCCAGGGGCGGCTGCTGCAGGGGCGGCTGCTCCAGGGTCCAGGGGCGGCTGTAGGTGCAGCTGCTCCAGAGGCCAGGGGCGGCTGCTGTAGGTGCGGCTGCTCTAGGGGCCAGGGGCGGCCGTCCCAAGGGCGGGCGCGGGGTAGGGCAGGGCGCCACGGTGAGCAGGGGCGACGCGCGGGTCGCGCGCGGGGGGCGACGCGACGAGGCAGGGGCGACGCGTGCGGGTCCCGCAGTTGCGTCGCGACGAGGCGGGGGCGACGCGCGGGTCCCGCAGCTGCGTCGCGACGAGGCGGGGGCGACGCGCGGGTCCCGCAGCTGCGTCGCGACGAGGCGGGGGCGACGTGCGGGTCCCGCAGCTGCGTCGCGACGAGGCGGGGGCGACGCGCGGGTCCCGCAGCTGCGTCGCGACGAGGCGGGGGCGACGCGCGGGTCCCGTAAGGGCGTCGCGAAGGGGCAGGGGGGCGACGCGCACGGGTTCCGGCGGGCTGCAGGCGTCGGCGTGAAGTAGCCGCGGCGCGCGGGTCACGGCCTGCGCGTGAGCGGCCTACGGGCGGCGTACGGGCCGCCACTGGGCTGCCTACGGGCTGCCTACGGGCTGCCTACGGACGGCAGCGGCCTACGGGCGGCGTACAGGCTGCCTACGGGCGGCAGCGGCCTACGGGCGGCGTACTGGCGGCCTACGGGCGGCCGCGGCCTACGGGCTGCGTACGGGCAGCGTAAGGGCGGCCTACGGGCGACGGCAGGCGACGGGCAGCCTACGGGCGATGGGCAGCCTACGGGCGGCGGCCACTAGGGCGCACGACGGCGCTAGTAGGGGCGCTCGACGGCGCTAGAAGGGGCGCTCGACGGCGCTAGGAGGGGCGCTCGACGGCGCAAGAAGGGGCGCTCGACGGCGCGAGAAGGGGCGCTCGACGGCGCGGTGGAACGGTGGGCCCAAACCAACTTCGGTCCTAGGTCCTGACCTAGGCGTCGGATACCATGTTGTAAAGTAGAGGTGAACGAGAATGGATGAAACTAGGTAGGAGGGGGATACAAGTAGGAAACCCTAACAAAGTTGTACCCCCTAAGGCTAAACCCACTATAGCCTACACAATTTAAACATATAATGTTTGACACTTCAGCGACTCACGAGCTTGGAGCAAGGGCTCCAGACATTGCGGAATGGCGATGCGGGAACTTCTTCCCAACCCACTCAACCGGCCTCAAACGGCCAGAATTCCGCCCCGCAAGGCTTCTCCCTTGACACAAATGGCTCAACACCCAAGACTCCCTGTCACAGCGATGAAGCAATTCTCTCTGCGCAATCAAGGTTTTTGAGCATATCAAAAATAAAGACAAGTGTGTGCTTTGACGGCAGAGACTTCTATACTTGGAGCTTCGAGCTGGAGCTGCTGCTGCAAAACGCGCAGATTTATCATTACTTCGACGGGAGCTACTCGGGACCTACGGAGGACACTGACGACGCAAAAACGAAGTACTACAACGAGTCCCTGATGGCGTACGGGGTTCTACTGCGAAATATGTCGCCGACGGAGCAATTGAGCATTCGCTCATACAAAACTTCTCCTGCTCCCGCCCTCAACGCCTGGCGCCACCTAAATGGTGTGTACCAACCCAAGGACTCAGTGTCGTCGAGCTGCCTGCTCCAGCAGCTACTGGAGACAAAGATGGCACCGGCAGAGAAGGCCAACAGCTACCTGAATCGCTGTCGAAGCTTACGCGATCAAATCGCGAAATTGGGGAGCACGATTTCTGAAGAAATCTTCGTCAACATTGTGCTCCAAGGGCTAGGCCCAGAGTGGCGGCCCTGCAAGGCGCTTCTTCGACAGCATGGGGTCATCTCGGAGGCCGCCCTTTGCGCCGCCCTTCTCGTCGAACAAAGGGATATGGACCAGCAGCGACCAGCGCCGCGACGAGAAAGGGAGCGCCTCGCATTCTTCGCCGACAACACAGAAGAGCGACGGCCGCTGCGCCTCTACTGCAAAATCTGCAGAAATTTCGGGCACTTGGCGGATCGATGCAAGCATCGATCACGACCTCGCCAGACCAATCCGAGCAACTGGTCCGGCCGACAAGACGCGAGGAACGACACGCGTCCCGCCCAGGGGTATCAACCCCCTCCGCGCAACTTGAATCCAACATCTCAGCAGCAGCAGCAGCCATCACAGGCCGCCCCCGTCCGCAACGTCATGGGGAACATGACCATGACGAGCGGCTCTCGTCGCCCGCGCGCACGCTCACTCTCGCCCGAGCCTGCGCCCGACCCAATCGAGGCGTCTTCGAACAACAATCCGTTCAGCACGCGTCACGATTACAGCGACGATGACAACCAGGACTGGAATTTGCCAGTCCCGCTGCTCGAGAGCCCTCCGCACGTACCTGATATGCGGCCGGCACCGATCGATTGGATCGCGCGCGAACAATTCCTTAAGGTTGAAACTCCGCACATCGTCACTCCGCGACTGGCGCTGCTCGCGCGAAACGACATCAGGCGCTACAACAACTGGTACCTGGACAGCTGCTGTGGGCAGCACATGGTGGGCTCCGAGCGTTACATATCCAACGCCGTCGCCACCCCCGAAGTCACTTACGTCACAGTGGCAAACAACACACGGCTGCGCGCAAGCGCGCAAGGCATCGTGGTGCTCAAGGCACGAGGGAGCCGAACGCACATCACCCTTAACGACGTGCTGATTGTGCAGAACCTGCGCTTTAATCTACTCTCGGCGGCGCAACTCCTGGATTGCGGAGTCATCCTCAGCACCGACCCCGAGACGCGCGACATCCTGCTCCACTTCACGATGCCAAACAAGAAACGCAAGCAGATCGGACGGGCGCGCGCCGAGAACGGCGTATACGTTCTCGACTTCGACATTCCCGACTGCAGCGGCGACTCGCAGGAGTTAATCGATCTTGTTCCCCTGCGCTTCGAACACATCCATCGCCGTGACTGGAAGCACCCTGATGGGCGCCCCTGGGTGCCACACCACCCACACCCGCGTGAACTCGCGTTGCATGACCCCGATCCCGACGGCACCTGCAGGGACTGCCACACGCCGACCTCTTCGACGAGCGCGATCGCCGGCCGTGGCCTTGCCGCCATTCGCGAAGCAGAGCGCGACGCACCACCTGAGGAGGGCCTCTCACAGCTGGAGCTGGAAACAGCTACACGAGTCGTCTTCGGCACACCGGAACATCCTCTCCCCGGTCCCGCATCTCAGCATCTCCAAGGCATGCTCCGCGGCGTCGGCGTCGGTACCTTCGACGCCCATGGGAACCCTCGGCCCTACACCGAGAAGAAGGCGGCAGAGATATACGCTCACCGGCGGGATCCGAAGAAACGACTCTCCCCTACAGAAGAGGAGGCATTGGCGCAACGCGAGGCCGAAGAGCTTCGTCAGAAGAGCCTCACCGAGGCACGCGGAACACTCGCCTGGGAGCAGGACGAGGAGAGCGCCTCCAATCAAGGGGGGTGGGGGAGCGCCAGCGGTTGGGGATCGAGCGACACAAGCGGCTGGGGTGCCGCAACAAGCGGTTGGGGCGACGCAACCGGCGGATGGGGCGCCGCACAAGGCGGCGAGACGAGCGGCTGGGGAGCTTTCCGCGAGGACCAAAGGGGGGAAGAGGAAGCAGAACCTGCGCAAGCTGAGGTTGAACCTCCGATTGTCCCTCTCGGACGCCCTCCGCGCCGCCCTGCATTAGGACCTCCGCCCCCTGACATCCCTTCAGGAAGTGACCCCTGGGACACCATCGACTGGGGTAGTGAACCACTCACCCCGCGCCGCACCGTCTACGGACCTGCCCCTGAACCGCGCGAACCGACATTTGTACTCGGCACGATCCCTGGAACTAACATCCCCTACTCCATCATTCGCGACAGAGAGTTTCTCGCCCTCATGCTAACGACGGCGAACGAGGACGAAGAAGAGAATGAGGAAGCAGCTCCCACAGCTGCACCGGCACCTGACGAAGACCCCGCAGCTGCACTTGCGCGCTACATGCGCACCTCCGGATTCCGCGCCGACGACGCCATCTGGCATCAGCGCTTAGGTCACCCTTCGCGCACGACTCTGAAGAACTGCATCGAAGCCGGCGTCTTCGCACCTGGCGCGCTGCTGCGCCCTGATGGCTCCGAAGTGAGAGGAGGAACTCACCCGCGCAGCTGCACCGTCTGCCCCGAAGCCGCGCTGAGTCACCAGCCCTTCCCCCTACTCGAACCAGGGACCAATCGCTACGCCAAGCTGGAGAAGGTTTACAGCGATTTCCTCAACGTAGGTCACTGCGGCATCAACGACGAGCTTTACACACTCACCTTCGTCGACGCCGGAACGCGCCACGTATGGGTCGTCAACGTGGAAGCACGCAGCAGAGCCTACGAAGCATTCCGCCTGTGGCTGGCACACGCGCAGCGGCAATCTGGGGAGAAATTGAAAATCTGGCAGTCCGATGGCGCAGCGGAGTTCAGGAGCAAGGAGCTGCAGGATTTCCTCACGCAAAAGGGGATCGAGCATCACATCTCTCTCCCCTACGCGCATCAGCAGCAGGGCGTAGCAGAACGCACGAATCGCACTCTCATGACGAAGGTGCGGGCGCTAATGCGACAGGCGAAGCTCCCGCCGATCTACTGGACCTACGCGATGCATCACGCTGTGCGGGTGCACAACCTGCTGTCAACCACCGCAATCACCGGCAACTCCTCACCGCATGTGAAATGGACGGGAAGAAAGGGAGACAACTCCATGCTTCGTGTCTGGGGGTGCATGGTTCAATATCGACCGCCGACGTCAACCATCGGGAAGTTCAAGAGCCGCGCGCGCTGGGGAATCCATCTCGGCATCAGTCACGAGCACAAGGCATGGATCATCCTGGATCCCCTAAGCCAGAAAATCAAAAATGCGCGCGACGTTATCTTCTACGAGCGGCTGTTTTTGCAGCAATTCCGTGAGGACGAGCAGACTAACGCAAACCGCGTCTACGCCAACGAGGGCCACAGCTACGCTTCACCTGAGGACGAAGCTGCAGCGGCAATTCTGGAGCAGGATCCCAGAGGGGAGTTCACAAGGGGCGATCGCCGCGACGACGACGACGACGACGATGATTCAGGAGAAGGAGGAGCGGGCGCAACAGGAGGCGCAGCAGGAGGAAGCGGAAGCGGCGGAAATGCAGCACCACCAGCACCGCCTGAACCAGAAAGCGATGATGACGACGTGCAGGAAGTTGTCACCCAACATCGCCATGACAGCACCATCACTGGCCTTCAACTCCTGGGACTGCACGCTGCCGTCTCCACTGCTCCGCGCATCATCGAGCCTAAGAACCCACGACAAGCTCTGACAGGCCCACACAGCAAGGTTTGGCGCGAGGCAATGGATGCGGAGATTCGGGCGCTTGAGTCGCGCGACACTTGGGTGCTCGTCGACCGTGCAGCAGTGAAGGGCAGAAGGATCCTCTCCGGCAAATGGGTCTTCCGCGTGAAGACGGGAGCTGACGGAACGATTGAGCGATTCAAGGCGCGCTGGGTGGTGCGCGGCTACGATCAGAGGCACGGGATTGATTTCGACCAGACGTTTGCGCCGGTTAGTCGTCACACTTCTATCAGAATTCTGCTCGCCATCGCAGCCGCACGCCACCTACCACTTCGGCAGATCGATGTGAAGAATGCCTTCCTGTACGCGCTAGTGGACGCTGTGATCTACGTGGAGCAGCCACATACATACGGCGACGGGGACCCACGCGTTTGTCAGCTGCGCAAGTCCCTCTACGGGATCAAACAGGCACCAAGGCTCTGGCAGCAGTACCTGCACAACATACTGCTTGAAATCGGGTTCAAGCAGTTGCCTCACGATCCTGGGATGTATCGCCGTGATTTCCGCGGGGAATACATCCTCCTCACGGTCTACGTCGACGACCTTCTCTACACAGGCTCAAGCAACGAACTACTCCAGCAGTTTGAGAAAAGCCTCGCAGGACGCGTCGACATCACCTGCAACCATGACGTGAAGCAGTTTCTCGGGCTCAACATCACTTACTCGCCGGAAGCCATTCATCTCTCAGCAGCGAAGTATGCGGAGGAGCTTAGCAAGCGCTTCAACATTGCGCCTGCACCACTCTCCACCCCTTACCGCACTCCAGGACCCAACCACAAGCCTGACGACAAAGCCCTGTCCCCTGCTGGGCTTCACACTTACCAGCAGCAGTTGGGGTGCCTGCTCTTCGCATCAGTCACCTGCAGGCCCGACCTCTCCTACATCGCAAGCCAGTTGGCTCAGTACTCACGCAAACCAACGGCTGAGAACCACTCAGATCTTCAGCGAGCCCTTCAATTTTTCATCTCCACGCCAAATGTCGGGCTCAGCTACTCCACCATCCCAACCGCATCCTTCAGCCTCGTCGGCTACGTGGATGCTGATCACGCCGCTGATCCTGACAATCGACGGTCTAGGACAGGGTTCCTCTTCCGCCTCGAGCCCAGCGGCCCCATCTCCTGGAACTCTCAGAAGCAGGAGTTGGTTGCCCTATCATCGGCGGAAGCTGAATTTATCGCAGCAACAGCAGCAGTTCGCGAAGGCCTCTACCTTCAGGAGCTACTGCAGGAAGCGAAAATTCCGGCCTCAACGAACTTTTGCCTGCACTGCGACAATCAGAGCGCGATCAGGATCGCAAACAAACCTGGCTTCGTCAACCGCACCAAGCACATCGCACTGCGGTACTTCTTCGTCAAGGACGAAGTTGACAAGGGCAAGGTTGACCTGACATACTGCCCAACGGGTGACATGGCAGCAGACTTCCTCACGAAGAAGTTGCCGCGTCAGCAGTACCAGCACTGCTCCGAACTCAGCGGGGTAGTCAAGCGGGTCAATGCTCGCTACGGCCAGGAGTGAAGGGGGGTGTTACGAATAGTGGTTAGTGAAAATACTATTGATCACTCCTCACCGTAGCAAAGTCGAAGCACGCAGTATCGAGAGTGAAGACGAAAAGGCAGAAGTAATGCGAAGGGACAGACGGTTACGAGGAGCATCTGGACCGTCGGGCAGACAACATCAGGCAGCAGCAGTGGCGAGGATTCTGCCCGAACAGTTACATAACCACTCGGAGTCGCACGGTTGGATTTCGCTGTAATAAGGGAATGTACCCCTTAGAGTACATGGCTAGCTAGGTCGTTTCGTATTCCCCTGTACTCTTATTTATATTCCTTGTACTGCATGTTTTTATTATCTCAAGCATTTACATTCACTCTGCTATTGAGGTCAAGGGCCCACCACCACTAGATTAGAAGTGTGCGAACCTTCCTGAGGTGATCCTGGTTACGATCAACTTCTGATCGCAGCAAGTTTAACTCAACCTAGCCTAACAGTGTAAACCTACTAACATATAAGCGTACATTGACATGCTTATGTCAAGTGAGTCTTGGATAAGGGGTTGGGTGACAAGGTTTTTTAAGGTGCGATCTGCACCAAATTGATGCGTGCGTTGACAAGCTCGAAGATTAAAGTGTCCTTTTCTGCAAAGCCACTATAAACGCGAGATAGCTTGATGAAACTTCGCGCCAAAATCACAATATTAGATAACTGGCTTTCGCATAACAAAAATGACAATAGTGAGACTACGAAGCTAGATTTTACAAATATCGAGTAGAATTGCAAACGACTTTATAATGCAGTCCCTCTAATCGCAAGTCTCTCAGAAGGGCTTGCACAAGCAGCTGACACTTTACCCGCACTCCCACGATAGCAGCACCTCCGCGCATCCACGCACGACCAGCCAGCCACATGACGGGCAGTGCATGCACTAGGCAGGCACATCACTACTGCGGCCACAACACTGGGAGCCAACAGCGATTCAGCGCGCCAGATGAAGCGGCGCAGGCGAGAGTCCGATGAGGAAGGAGAAGCTGCAGTGCCACGAGTGGCGCTCCACGATGGCGCGTCGCACGAATCACCTCGCACTACTAGAAGCGCTCAGCCGCGTCGAAATCAGCTCGCCAGCGTCGGTGACGCGTCACCATGCGAGCGCGAGGTGTGGCGAGGGCAAGCGCCGGCAGGCAACCAGGCCGCCCGTACCTCGCCGTGCGTCCATTCCCCCGCGCGGTCGCCCAAGGCTCGGCGGCCCGAGCAGGCCCAGCGGCGGGCGGGGCAGCGGGGTCGTGACGACGACGGCGCTGCCGCCACAGCAGCGCGCGCGGTCATAGCGGCGGGTGGCGCGGAACCCCTCGGCAGTGGCGACGACTGCCGCGGTTGCGACTCGGATGCCGCGCGGCAGGCGGACGGGCAGGCGCCGCACCCTGATGCGGCGCGTGGCGGCGCGTGCGCGTGTCGGTTCTGCAGCTGGCGGTTCGACTCGGACGACGAGTCGGACTGCGCGCGCCCCTGCACCGCGCGGGACTCGCCGCGCTTCCGCCCGCAACCCGTGCAGGGCGGGTGGCAGGGGGCTGCGGAAACAGGCGTGCGGGGAGCGGCGCTGGGGGGAGCAGAGTTGGGGGGAACGGCGGTGGGGGGGAAGAAGGGTGAGAGTGGCGGAGGGAGGGCGGAGGGCGAGGGAACACATGGCCGATGCGGAGAAGAGGAGCCGTCTCGCGACATGGGCGGAAGCGGAATTTACCCCGCGGGGCGATTCGTGGGGAGCGACGGCGAGTGTGTGGTGCTGGCAGGTTGGGACGGGTGCTGCGTGTTGCTGGACTCGAGCACTCTGCAGGTACTGGGCGGGCGGGCGGGTGGTAACAAGGCGGGCTGGCAGAGGGGCGGGGAGGTAGTAGAGGTGGAAGGGCAATGCCCGTGATGCACTACCACCACCATTCCACGTTGGAACACCCCGCTCTCATCCCCCTCTCTCTCATCTGTCCACTCTCCTCTCACTCTCTGTCCTCGAATGGTATTTCATATTAATAGCAGCATAACAACAAAGCATCATCTCAGACGGTAACAAGGCAACGCTACTTTAAACAAAGGAAACCACACCCCTTCACAACCCGCGTCACCACCATCAGCAGCGCGCATCGTTCCGCCCACCAGCAGCGGTGCGGCTGTGCGACCTGGCAGGGTGCCTGCTGCTCGCCACCTCTCCAACTCAACTCTCCCCTTTCCCCCCTTCCCCCGCCACCCCTGTCACCACCTTCAGCAGCGGGCATCGTTCCGACCACCCCCAGGCCTGCAGCTGGGGTGGCCAGCAGCGTGTCACGTGGTGGCGGTGCCGTCACACGATGGGCTCACAGCGCGCCTGCTGCTCGCCACCTCGCGCTCGCACGCCGCCTTCTGCTGCTGGGACCTCCTCTCCTCCCGCCTCGTCTCCTGCTTCCCCTCTCCTGTTCCCTCCGCCTCGCCCTCACCTTCACCTGTGTCCTCCCCCGCGTCTTCGCCCCCGAGCGGTCGCACTCCCTGTGACACATACGGTGCTGCAGCGGATGATAGCGCAGCTGCCACTCCCGCCACTGCCATCCACATGCGTGGTGAACCCTCGGCATCACTTCTTCCAGCACCATCAGCAGCAGCAGGTGCAGCCACTGACTGCCACCCACTCGCGGCCGCCTCGCCTCCCTCGGCCTCGCCCTGCTCGGCCTCCCGCCCCTCGCCGGTGTGCCACACACCACTCGCCTGCTGCCCCCCCTCCCCCCATCAGCCTCCGATGCACTACTCACCCTGCCCCAGCCACTCCCCACCCCATGCCACTTCACCACCTCCCCATACACCCCTCCCCCCTGTTCCCCCCGTCCTTCCTGCCTCCCCTGCCCCCGCTGCTTCCACAGCGGCTGCTGCGCATCAGCCAGCAGGTACACAAGGCACGGCCACAGCAGCAGCAGGGGGGGCTATGCGCGCACCTCAGGCAGGGCTCTCGCCCACGCGCTCACCTCCCTTGCCTGCTCCCCCTCGTCATGCCTGCACGCCAGCACCCGTACCTCCGCGTGGCAACACGTTATTGGCCCATCCAGCTGCAGCAGGGCACGGATGTAGCAGGGTGGCGTCAGGGCATGGGGCACTGCCGCTGGCAGGCCGCACGGCCCTCGCAGGCAGTGCGGTGGAGCGGGGCAGCACGGGGTGTGCAGGTGCAGGCGAGCATGCGCAGAGGTGCACAGCAGAGGAGAGCAGTGCTGAGTTGCAGCACTCACGCGCGGCACACTACTGCTGCCCACCCCAACCTGCACACATGCACGACCTCCTCACACAACAGCAATCCGCTGCTGCACCGGCTGGCAAAGTGCCGCTCACTCCACCCGCCTCTGAAACCCCCTCCCAAGCACCAAGCACATCGCACTGCGGTACTTCTTCGTCAAGGACGAAGTTGACAAGGGCAAGGTTGACCTGACATACTGCCCAACGGGTGACATGGCAGCAGACTTCCTCACGAAGAAGTTGCCGCGTCAGCAGTACCAGCACTGCTCCGAACTCAGCGGGGTAGTCAAGCGGGTCAATGCTCGCTACGGCCAGGAGTGAAGGGGGGTGTTACGAATAGTGGTTAGTGAAAATACTATTGATCACTCCTCACCGTAGCAAAGTCGAAGCACGCAGTATCGAGAGTGAAGACGAAAAGGCAGAAGTAATGCGAAGGGACAGACGGTTACGAGGAGCATCTGGACCGTCGGGCAGACAACATCAGGCAGCAGCAGTGGCGAGGATTCTGCCCGAACAGTTACATAACCACTCGGAGTCGCACGGTTGGATTTCGCTGTAATAAGGGAATGTACCCCTTAGAGTACATGGCTAGCTAGGTCGTTTCGTATTCCCCTGTACTCTTATTTATATTCCTTGTACTGCATGTTTTTATTATCTCAAGCATTTACATTCACTCTGCTATTGAGGTCAAGGGCCCACCACCACTAGATTAGAAGTGTGCGAACCTTCCTGAGGTGATCCTGGTTACGATCAACTTCTGATCGCAGCAAGTTTAACTCAACCTAGCCTAACAGTGTAAACCTACTAACATATAAGCGTACATTGACATGCTTATGTCAAGTGAGTCTTGGATAAGGGGTTGGGTGACAAGGTTTTTTAAGGTGCGATCTGCACCAAATTGATGCGTGCGTTGACAAGCTCGAAGATTAAAGTGTCCTTTTCTGCAAAGCCACTATAAACGCGAGATAGCTTGATGAAACTTCGCGCCAAAATCACAATATTAGATAACTGGCTTTCGCATAACAAAAATGACAATAGTGAGACTACGAAGCTAGATTTTACAAATATCGAGTAGAATTGCAAACGACTTTATAATGCAGTCCCTCTAATCGCAAGTCTCTCAGAAGGGCTTGCACAAGCAGCTGACACTTTACCCGCACTCCCACGATAGCAGCACCTCCGCGCATCCACGCACGACCAGCCAGCCACATGACGGGCAGTGCATGCACTAGGCAGGCACATCACTACTGCGGCCACAACACTGGGAGCCAACAGCGATTCAGCGCGCCAGATGAAGCGGCGCAGGCGAGAGTCCGATGAGGAAGGAGAAGCTGCAGTGCCACGAGTGGCGCTCCACGATGGCGCGTCGCACGAATCACCTCGCACTACTAGAAGCGCTCAGCCGCGTCGAAATCAGCTCGCCAGCGTCGGTGACGCGTCACCATGCGAGCGCGAGGTGTGGCGAGGGCAAGCGCCGGCAGGCAACCAGGCCGCCCGTACCTCGCCGTGCGTCCATTCCCCCGCGCGGTCGCCCAAGGCTCGGCGGCCCGAGCAGGCCCAGCGGCGGGCGGGGCAGCGGGGTCGTGACGACGACGGCGCTGCCGCCACAGCAGCGCGCGCGGTCATAGCGGCGGGTGGCGCGGAACCCCTCGGCAGTGGCGACGACTGCCGCGGTTGCGACTCGGATGCCGCGCGGCAGGCGGACGGGCAGGCGCCGCACCCTGATGCGGCGCGTGGCGGCGCGTGCGCGTGTCGGTTCTGCAGCTGGCGGTTCGACTCGGACGACGAGTCGGACTGCGCGCGCCCCTGCACCGCGCGGGACTCGCCGCGCTTCCGCCCGCAACCCGTGCAGGGCGGGTGGCAGGGGGCTGCGGAAACAGGCGTGCGGGGAGCGGCGCTGGGGGGAGCAGAGTTGGGGGGAACGGCGGTGGGGGGGAAGAAGGGTGAGAGTGGCGGAGGGAGGGCGGAGGGCGAGGGAACACATGGCCGATGCGGAGAAGAGGAGCCGTCTCGCGACATGGGCGGAAGCGGAATTTACCCCGCGGGGCGATTCGTGGGGAGCGACGGCGAGTGTGTGGTGCTGGCAGGTTGGGACGGGTGCTGCGTGTTGCTGGACTCGAGCACTCTGCAGGTACTGGGCGGGCGGGCGGGTGGTAACAAGGCGGGCTGGCAGAGGGGCGGGGAGGTAGTAGAGGTGGAAGGGCAATGCCCGTGATGCACTACCACCACCATTCCACGTTGGAACACCCCGCTCTCATCCCCCTCTCTCTCATCTGTCCACTCTCCTCTCACTCTCTGTCCTCGAATGGTATTTCATATTAATAGCAGCATAACAACAAAGCATCATCTCAGACGGTAACAAGGCAACGCTACTTTAAACAAAGGAAACCACACCCCTTCACAACCCGCGTCACCACCATCAGCAGCGCGCATCGTTCCGCCCACCAGCAGCGGTGCGGCTGTGCGACCTGGCAGGGTGCCTGCTGCTCGCCACCTCTCCAACTCAACTCTCCCCTTTCCCCCCTTCCCCCGCCACCCCTGTCACCACCTTCAGCAGCGGGCATCGTTCCGACCACCCCCAGGCCTGCAGCTGGGGTGGCCAGCAGCGTGTCACGTGGTGGCGGTGCCGTCACACGATGGGCTCACAGCGCGCCTGCTGCTCGCCACCTCGCGCTCGCACGCCGCCTTCTGCTGCTGGGACCTCCTCTCCTCCCGCCTCGTCTCCTGCTTCCCCTCTCCTGTTCCCTCCGCCTCGCCCTCACCTTCACCTGTGTCCTCCCCCGCGTCTTCGCCCCCGAGCGGTCGCACTCCCTGTGACACATACGGTGCTGCAGCGGATGATAGCGCAGCTGCCACTCCCGCCACTGCCATCCACATGCGTGGTGAACCCTCGGCATCACTTCTTCCAGCACCATCAGCAGCAGCAGGTGCAGCCACTGACTGCCACCCACTCGCGGCCGCCTCGCCTCCCTCGGCCTCGCCCTGCTCGGCCTCCCGCCCCTCGCCGGTGTGCCACACACCACTCGCCTGCTGCCCCCCCTCCCCCCATCAGCCTCCGATGCACTACTCACCCTGCCCCAGCCACTCCCCACCCCATGCCACTTCACCACCTCCCCATACACCCCTCCCCCCTGTTCCCCCCGTCCTTCCTGCCTCCCCTGCCCCCGCTGCTTCCACAGCGGCTGCTGCGCATCAGCCAGCAGGTACACAAGGCACGGCCACAGCAGCAGCAGGGGGGGCTATGCGCGCACCTCAGGCAGGGCTCTCGCCCACGCGCTCACCTCCCTTGCCTGCTCCCCCTCGTCATGCCTGCACGCCAGCACCCGTACCTCCGCGTGGCAACACGTTATTGGCCCATCCAGCTGCAGCAGGGCACGGATGTAGCAGGGTGGCGTCAGGGCATGGGGCACTGCCGCTGGCAGGCCGCACGGCCCTCGCAGGCAGTGCGGTGGAGCGGGGCAGCACGGGGTGTGCAGGTGCAGGCGAGCATGCGCAGAGGTGCACAGCAGAGGAGAGCAGTGCTGAGTTGCAGCACTCACGCGCGGCACACTACTGCTGCCCACCCCAACCTGCACACATGCACGACCTCCTCACACAACAGCAATCCGCTGCTGCACCGGCTGGCAAAGTGCCGCTCACTCCACCCGCCTCTGAAACCCCCTCCCTCACTCCGCCAACCCCCCAACCCGCCTCCCTCCCCGCCCCATCCCCACACCCATCCCCGCTCCCCTCCCCGCCGAACCCACCCGCCCACCCTCCGCCGCCCGCGCCGCCATCCTGGAAGCACCTCGCGCCGCCCGAGTGGCACGCCGCCCCGTGCGGTGCATCTCTGGCGATGGTGCAGGCGGGCGGCAGCGACGTGCGCATCTGGGACGTGCGGGACGGCGGCGTGGCGGTGAGCATGCAGACGGAGGGCGCGGTGGAGCGCATGGCGTGCTGCTCTCCTATTCTATGGCTGGACGAGGAGCGGCTGGTGGTGGTGGAGGAGGGCGGCAGTGTGGGGCTGTGGCACGTGGCGGGCGGCGAGGCGGTGCTGTTCCACCACGTGCAGCTCATGGACCAGTGGGGCGAGGCTGAGCGCGTCTGTGCCGTTGCTGTCATGCCGGGGCGGCGCTGCAACAAGCGCCTCTTCCCCTCGCTGTCAGTGCTGCTGCTTGCGCTGTCACTGCTGCATCCATCGCTGCTCCGCATCCCGTTGTCGTTTTTCTCACTGTGTTCCCTCCCTGCTGCCATGCTCTCCTATCGGCGTGCCTGCCTCGCGGTGTGACTGTGGCATGGCGGCACGGCATGGCAGGAGGGGAGAGGGAGTGACATGTGCGGTGGCATCAGAGAGCGCCATCTACCTGGCGGACTGGAGCACCCCGGCGGTCATCCTCCACCGCATCCCCTCCTCCCATGCCCGCCCACCAGGTCTATCCCTCTCCTTCCCTTGCCGTGCCTCCCATGCTGCACATGCATGGATGCTGCACGTGTATGTATGCTGCACATGTATGGACTGTGTATGTGCATGTACGCTGTGCATGCAAGGATTTTGCACATTGATGGATGCTGCACATGCATTGGCTACAGCACCTTGAGCCATCTGCTCGCCCCTTGCCCATCAGAGACCTGCCATTCTCCACCCCCGCCCTCCACTCATCCCTGTCCCCACTCGTCGCCATCTGCTCACCTTTCCGTCTCCCCCCCGTTCCCTCCGCCAGATGCCATGTGTTTCGCGGGCACGTCTCTCTTTGTGGCGCTGCCCTCGCTGCCACATGAAGACTTTGCCGTCGTGCAGGTGAGTGCAGGTGGGTGAGAAGATGATAGCACGTGGGCCAACTCCTTCCGCCACTGCAATTAGCATTTTGTATCTCTGCTCCCCTCCACTGTCCCTCCCCACTCTCCCTCCCACCCCCTGCCCTCACCCCTCAGCGCATAGAGTGCAGCACGGGGCGGGAGGGCGAGCGGTACCACCTGGACGCGCACGTGCCGCGCGCCAGCAGAGGCCCGCTGCTCGCCGTGCGTGTGCACGCCGGGCGGCTGTTTGCGCTGCATGCGGGCGGCGTGCACGTGTTCCGCCTGCCCCGGGCGGCACAGCGGGGCGGAGGAGCGGGGGCAGGAAGGTGCACGGGGCGGGATTATCTGCAGCAAAGGGCAGGGCAGGGGAGGAGAGGTAGAGAGAGGTGTGGGAATGCAATGGCGGGAGTGGCAGCAGCGGACACGCAAGCCCCTGTGTGGAGTGCGGGTGAGTGCGGTGCGGCGGTGAGGAGGAGAGAGAGCGGAGGGGCAGAGCATGCAGCAGCAGTGGTGCTCCATCCCCAGGCATGGCGCAGCGGTGCGGGTGAGGGGTCTGATGAGGGCAGTGAGGGGGAGCAGGGGGAAGAGATGGGTCACGGAAGAGAGGAGGGGTATGAAACGGAGGAGGACGTGGATGGGCGGGGGGTTGAGGGGCGTCAGGACGGCATTGCGACGGCCTTGGAGTGCAGCGGTGGCGACGGTGGTGGAGTGGGCAGTGGGAGGTGCGGAGGGGAGACAGCGGAGGAGCGGAGGCTGGTGGGGGTGGTGGGCAGGCGGGTGAATGGGCTGCTGCACCCAGCCATGGATGTGGTTGGGGATAGGCTGCTGCTCGTCTCTGCTAACCATCCGCCATGCCTCTATTCCTGTCCCTGATTGTTTTTTGTATTTATTGTTTCCCATCAATCACCAACACTCCCAAATTTTCAAACAGAACCAATGTGACATGGGTCTGCGGGGAATGGTGGTGGGGTGCCGTATTACCGTAACAAAACACAGGCACGGTATTACCGGTACCGTACCTTCAAAACATCCACCTACAGGTCCCGGAAACAACGCCTGGCAGGTAGCATCTGTATTATTCGGCACATCCGTTTCACGCTACTCACTGTGCATGCAAGAAATAGCCAAGCCTCGGCACGGCAAGCAATTCTTTGCAGAGAAGGCAATAAAAATGGTCTCTGTATCAGTAGCAACTAACCAACTCTTGTCTAGCCAATATAGAAAAAACTAGTAATCAATTCAAACCTACATGTTACCTACAACATCCAGCTCCAGCCCATACATGTTGTAGAGGCCACGAGGCTGTACCATGCCTTCACTGTCAAGCAAGCGCATGAAGTTCCTCACACCCAAGTAGCGCAGCATCCTCAGCTCTGTCAAATCCTCTGGCAGGGTTATCAAATGCGCACAACCTTTCAGATTGAGTCGTCTTAGTCTGGCCAGTCTAGCGAATCCGAAAGGAAGGGAGAAAATGGAAGTTCGAGAAGCATCTAGCTCCTGGAGGCATGTGAGATGGGTGAGGGAAGAAGGCAGCTGCTGCAAGGCCCTGCAACCAGACACATCGAGCTTGCGCAGCCGAGTCAATGCACTGATGTCAGCAGGGAGAGACACCAGCCTGGATCCTATAATCTCCAACGACGTCAAACACTGCAGCTCACACACGCTTGCCGGAAGCTCTCTCAAAGATATAATTTCAACTGCCAGCCTCCTCAGTTGCGGCAAGGACGATCCAATGCATTCGGGAAGCCTTGTCAGATCTGCATAAACATTGGGAGCCTTGGGACATCCCAAAACAAGCAGGGTGTGGAGGTGTGGGAGGACAGGAAAGGGTGAGGGGAGATCCTCAGCATCACCCGCTAGTTCCATCGTCAGTCGCCTCAGTCGAGATGCTCCCATGGCAACTGGCAGGCTGCTTCCAGCACCAACATTTCTGAGCTTGAGATTCCTCAGGTGTGGCATTTCGGGCATGTCGAAGCGAGGAGCAAGCTGGCTGTAACTCGGCATGGCTAAAATCACCAGAGAATGGGGGAGGGATGCAGGAGGTTCAGCCAGCCTTCCGCAACGAATCAGCTCCAGCCGCTTCAGTCTCGTGAGGCCATCCAACCTTGGAATTGAAGAGAGCCGTTCACAGCCGTCAATCCTTAGGATCTCCAGTGCAGTGAGGCGCGAGAAGGAGTCTGGAAGCACCGTCAAATTGGTGCAGGAGCACAAGTGCAGGTGCTGCAAGCTATTCAGCATCCATATCTCCTCAGGAAGCTCTGCAAACTCAAAGTGCTTGAGCTCAAGCCTTGTCAAGGCAGAGAGTTGCGTGAAGGAAGATGGGAGCAGCCGCTGCGCCTCGCAATTCCCTTCCAGAAGAAGGGTTTTCAGATTACTGAGACTTCCGATGTCGTCTGGATACATCAACACCCGCGACTGTCCAAGGTACAGTGTCTCCAGAGCAGCAAGGCAGCTAAATTCGTCTGGTAGCTGGTGGATCCGGTGGCAATTGAGGAGCGAGAAGAATTGCAGGGAGGTGAGCTGGCAGAGGGAGTCAGGGAGGTATCTTAGAGGCAACGAGTTCAGCTCCAACTGCTTGAGCACCGACAACGCTCCGAAGTTGCTTGGAAGCCTAGAAAGCACATTGCACGAAGAGATGCGCACTTTCTCTAGCCGTCTGAGGGAGGTCAATTCATCTGGCAGCTCAATCAAGTGCCGGCAAAAGGAAAGCTCCAACTCCCGCAGACACGGCATCAGCTCTCCAATGTCAAGGGGGAGACGCTCGATACGATTATCAGAGGCAATTTCCAGCCGTTGGAGATTGGTGCCTGGTGTGCCTAAAGGGAACAAATCGTAGAATGCATGGCCGTGGCCATTGACTTCCAATGACCTCAGAGAAGGTAGCTGTAGCAATGGGGAAGAAGCAGAGACGGCATCATGCTGAAACAGAATGGTCTGGGGAGATATTGAAAGACTGTTGAGGTTTGAGAGGTGACGGAGGCCTAAGAACTGCTCAGGACTGAGGTACGGGGAGGCTATGTGGAGGGTGGAGAGCGAACTGAGATTGGCTAAACCGGGATCCTCTAGAGCAGATGCGACTGTGATGACGAGGGTGCGCAGATGAGTTAGTAGGAAGAAGGAAGGTGGCATGTTGACATCGTGGTGCAGGCAGAAGAGCGAAAGCTGCTCCAGTCGTGTACACTGGAAAAAGAACCAATCCAGGCCGGCTTCAGTTATTGGATGCGAATCCTTTGCAACTTGGATGCTCTCGTCATCACTACGAAATAGGTTGATCCTGGTTCCTACGTGAAGAACCATGAGCTTAGGGCAAGCGGAGGCGAGGTGAGCGAGAAAGGCGTCGTCTACCATCTCCACGCTGCCGTCGCTCAGATGCAGATGAGTCAAATTCGGGAAGCGAGTGATGGCGTTCGCGAGATCTTGGCGGGAAGCAAGTACATCCTCTCGGACAGAAAGGCTGGCGACATGGCGCCGAGCGAGTTCGCGCCAGTCAGGGCAGACGGAAGCTACAATAAGATTCCATGCGGTGTCCGCGGAAGCAGGAGGCGCTGGTATGGGACTGATGCTTCTCACAAGTGATAAACCGTAGAACCATAGGCTTGGACTCAAGCACTCATAAGCGTCATCCTCAAAATCGCCAGATATGGGCTCGTTGGAGTGCCATAAAATCTTGACAAGGAGGTAAGTCGGAAGAGAGTTTATATCCGTGGAATTCATATTGCGAGATTGAGCTGTTGGTACTAAGCTGGACGCCAATTTCTAAGGATGAAAGGAAAGTAGCAGCTCGAGATTCAAGAAGAGATGAAGATCGAGAGGTACTTATACAACGGAGGTGTGGTAAGTTCGACTACTCTAACCTTCCCGTCTCCATGTAGGAGCCTCTAAACTGTGATCCTAGTTTGAAGATCCCTAGGTGTGCTAGCTCGCTAAATCGCTAGGTGAGTCCCTCCCCCTCGTTGATGGCTCGGAAAACCAACTCTCGGGTTCTGCCGAAGTGAATTTTGGGACGAGTCTGACGAAAATACCAGCAAGGTTACCACACGCAACAAAAAAAACGCGAAATCGCGAATGTAATCGCATCTGAATGGGAGCACATTTCGCCAGAGGTTGGACGAAAACATCACGTTTCCAGCATGAGTTTGTTTGCGTTTGAGTTGAGCCAGACACAAGAGAATCTATACCAGCGACTACCACAGCGCCTAAGAAAAGCACGATTCGTGAGGAAGAAAGCAAGACAAGAACAGCAAGTGTCATTTGCAGCTGCTGCGCTACGAAAAACGGAAGAGTTCTCAGACAGGCCTTCGCGACGCTTCGCGTTGCTTAAGTCAATAACGTGCGAGCGTGTCACCCTTATCCCCTATAATCAGGACGAGGCAGGGCAAAGGCGCTTGCGAGCGCGGCGACGCAGAGGGAGCAACAGCAGGCGAAGAAGCGATTCGGGGAGTGGAGGCGACGGCAGGAGAAGGAGCAGAAGGAGCGAAAAGAATATGAGTGGAGTGCGGGAGGAGGAGGGAGGACGGGGCTCTCCGAGAGTAGCGTTGCGAAAGGGTTGGCAGCGAAGGGGAAGCGGCCTCGAGGCTGAAGCGACAGGTTTCTGTTCGGATAAGGCCTTCGGCGATGGTGATGGCGATGGCGATGGTGATGGTGATGGTGATGGCGATGGCGATGGTGATGGTGATGCATCCCGAAAAAGGCGTGGTCCGTCGGGCATGGTTTTTTTAGGGTTCCGAAATGATACCTCTGTAATACTTACGGTTCAGTTACGAGAGAGTTCATTTTGCGATGTGCGCTTCGGGAAAGTTGCCCAGAGTTACCTGGTTCGTTTGGGCGCCAAATGCTCGCACCTGTGATTGGCTGTCGTTTCATAGTTACGGAAGGGTAAGATTTCGCGTCGGATTTGTCCAGCTCTCGCTTTGACTGGATGGTTCGTTGATGTTATTGATTCAAATTCAATAATTGTATAGGGACCATTGAACAGAACAACTAAAAAAATGTACTTTCGTTATTGATTGAAACTGTCATTTGCATTTTTCTGAACAAAATTAGGACGCTAATAGAAATGACATATATGCTTAAATAGGACAATATGGAGTGCAATTGAATGTTAGAATATTAACAAACTTAGTGTTCGGATGGTGAAAACAACAGTTTGCGTAATTTTCCAAAATGATGTATTGCAAGCATATATGCTATTTTCGTTCTTCGTTTCCTACCAGTAGATACATTAATGTTTTGTTACCTTACCACCTTAGTTTCAACAATTGTCTAGTGGTGTTTTAGGGTGCAGTGAAAATTGATGTGCTCCATATTTTTCTTGGTGATGTTTCGTATTTACATATACGATCTTACACGTGGTTCTTATATATAGTTCTTACATAAACATTAACTCGCCTAAGTCAGCGTCAACGTCGGCCAACGGCGATGAATGGAGCATTGGTGCGTCGTCATTGTTTTCATTGCTTGTGAGAAGAAACAAGGAATGAATGAACTATGAATGAATTGGGTACAAGTACTAACCCTAATTGGGTTGTACCCCTTATGGGCTACCCCACTATAGCCTACACAATATGCATGAGCTATAAAGTTCTGACACACCCCCATAGGCAAAGTGGGGGAGAACAAGGGGTCACAAGACCAGTCAAGCAAAGCAAAGCAAAGCAAGCTCAGGGTGGATCACAAAGTCACCACACATTCCGAGCACAAGTTCAAGGCCACAAGGCCAGTTCACATGCAGGAGTACATATATATAAAAAGACTAGACAAGCAAGAGCAGGTATATATATACGTAACAGTACAAGCAAGGTCGAGAGGTGAGCAAGTGAGGCAAGGTAGGCACAAGGCCCAGCTGAGTACAGAAGCGCTGATGGTCACAAGGCGCAAGCGCCTTGGTGAAGATATCAGCAGTGTTGGCCTCAAAGGCCACGTACGCAAGACGCAGCTGACCACGCTGCTGCAGCTCACGAGCAAGAAAGTAGCGGAGAGCAATGTGCTTCGTTCTGTGCTCCAGTCGCTGCTCCCGACACAAGGCCAGCATGGCCTTGTTGTCTACGTACAGCACTGGAGGAGAACGAGGCGGCTCTCCGAGGTCAGTCAGCAGGTAGGTGAGCCAGCGAAGCTCCTGTGCAGCCATGGCTCCTGCGTAGATCTCAGCCTCACAACTGGAGCCGAGAACAGAAGACGAGCGAGTAGCCCGCCACGAAACAGAGCCGGAACCAAGGCTGAAGGTGTAACCCTGTGACGACCGCTGCGTAGCCTGATCGTCAGCCCAAGAAGCGTCTGCGTGCCCAGTAAGGACCACTGGACTCTGCCCTCCAAGCACAAGCCCCATGCCCGACGTACTGCACAAGTAGCGCAACACCCTCTTCGCTGCAGCCATGTGCTCCGGTCTGTGTCTCCCAGGAGCAACATAGCGTGCGAGAATGCTAAGAGGGTATGCAAGGTCAGGTCGAGTGCAGGTCATCAGGTACATGAGGCAGCCAACAAGCTCTGGGTACGGGCCACTCGACTCTACGGACTCATCCGAAGGCAGAGCTGAGAGCGAGTGGCGAGTAGGCAGAGGAGTGGCCTGGGGCGAGGAGTACGTGAAGCCGAAGCGCTGAAGGACCTGCTGCACCATGTGTGACTGAGTCAGGGTAATGGTGCGGCGTGCTCTGTCCCGAGTGATCTGCAGGCCAAGGTAGCTGCGCAGTTCACCCAGGTCAGTGCACGCGTGTCTCTTCTGCAGCTCGGACTTCACGTGGGCGAGTCCAGCAGTGTCAGCTGTGGCAAAGACCAAGTCGTCGACGTACACGAGGATGTAGAACGGCGGCAAAGAAGTGTCGGTGCGCAGAAACAGCGACGGGTCAGCAGTAGAGGGAGCAAACCCAAGAGCCGCAAGTGTAGTCCTCAGTGTGTCGTGCCACTCACGCGGTGCCTGGCGGAGACCGTAGACTGGCCGCCGTAGGCTCCACTAGGTGCCAGAAGGAAAAGACCCAGTGAAACCAGGAGGGTGACGCAGCCAGATCTCCTCGTGCAGGCTGCCCTGCAAGAAAGCAGTGCTGAAGTCAAGAGAGTGTAACTCGTAGTCACGGTGAGCAGCTACGTGCAGCAGTACCCGAAGAGTGGTCATCTTCGGGGTGGGAGAGAAGGTCTGAAAGTAGTCAACTCCCTGCCGCTGACTGAAGCCACGAGCCACGTAACGCGCCTTGAAGACAGGCGGAGAACCCGGCGGTCGCTTCACCCTGAAAATCCACATGCCACTGACGATGTTCGCCCCAGGAGGGGGAACAGCGTCAACGTAGGTGCCTGTGGACTTCCAGGAAGCCATCTCTGCGTCCATAGCTGCCTGCCACTGAGAGGAGTAGGGACCCTCTATCGCCTCCGCGTAAGAGCGCGGAGTCGGGATGTCAAGTGCATCCGGGTCTCCCTCAGGGGTAAGCAGTACGGACACGAGATGAGGTGAAGCAGCGGCCAAGCACTGGAACTCCTCCTGCCTGTCCTCAAGGACGTCCGTGCCAAGGGCACACTCACCCCCGACGGACGGAGGACAGACAGACTCAGACTCAGCAACAAGACTGGCGACGTAGTCTAGGCGACAGCGAGCAGCAAAGTCGACGAGCTCAGCAACTAGGGCAGACGCAGCAGTGGACTCAAAGGAAGGGTCAGTGACAACAGTAGCAAGGAGACGCGTGACAGTAGGACTGGCAGCACGAAGAGAGTCCGACTCCGGGTCGGCAAGAGCAGGAAGAGAAGACTCAGGAGGAGAAGGCAAAGGGGCACGCAGAGGAGCAGTGGACGGACACAGAGACATCCGGTGCGTGCCAGGGACAGGAGGAGGACGCTGACGCGAACCGCGACCACTAGTGCGAGCAGCACGGACAGGCGACGCAGGGCGAGACGCAGGCTCACGACGCTCAGCAAGACCTCCAGTAGGACCAGTGTAGGGAGACGGAGCAGGCAGTGGGGAGGCCGGCTGTAACTGTAACTGCGACGGGACAGGCTGTGGACACTCTAAGGGAGGAGGAGGACCAGTAGAAGGCGGGAGACCAAGAACCTGCTGAAGGAGCGGAACGAAGTACGGCCGAGGCCGCGCGGCGACTCCAGACACAGCAGGGACAGCACCAGTACCCCCAGCGGCAGCACCTCCAGCTCCAGTACCTCCAGCAGCACCAGTAGCACCCCCAGTAGGACCGCCTCCAGGACCGACAGCAGTAGCCTCAGCGCCAACACCCGCAGCAGCTCCAGCTCCAGAAGTACCCGCAGGTCCAGCAGCTCCAGTACGCCCAGTACGAGCACCTCCGGGACCCTTGGCACCAGCGCCCTCAGCAGCAACAGAAACTCCAGTACCCGCAGCTCCTCCAGCTCCAGCAGCTCGCCTCCAGCGCCGGGCAAACCACTCACGCAGCTCCTGTGGAGAGAGTGGCTCCCGGCGAGAAGAAGCACCCGGAGAACCGCCAGGCACAGCACCAGCAGGCCCAGCTCCCTCAGGCTCCGCACCCCCAGGCTCAGCACCTCCAGGCGTAGCATCCCCAGGCTCAGCACCCCCAGGCGTAGCACCCCCAGACTCAGCACCCCCAGGCTCAGCACCCCCAGTCGTAGTACCCTCAGGCTCAGCACCCCCAGGCGTAGCACCCACACGCTCAGTACCCCCAGAGTCAGCACTCCCAGGCTCAGCACCCTCAGCAGCACCAGAGTCACCAGCGACCTCGACAGGCTCAACAGCGTCTACCTGGGACACACCTGAAGGGGCAGGACCCTGAGGGGGGAGGGGGTCTACCGGGGGGGGACCTGGTACAAGGAAGAGCGGTGGCGGGGGGAGGGACGGAGTACGGTAGGGGAAGAGGCGGTAGTAGGGGACTGACTCGTCGAACGTGACGTCCTGGGAGGACAGAACACGGCGAGAGGTGGGGTGGTAGAACTGCCACCCGGGGGCGTCAGGGGGGAAACCCAGGAAGACGCAAGGAGCAGCACGAGGGGACAGCTTGTCCGCAGACAAGTCGCGGACAAACGCCCGAGATCCCCAGACACGGAACGCAGACGCATCGCCAACCTTCCCCGTCCACAGTAAAGCTGGGGAGGTCTCCGGCATGGAGACCCGGGGCTGAAGGTTGATCTGATGCGCTGCGTACCGAACCGCAAACGGCCACAGAAAATGGGGGGCAGCCGCATGCATCATGGACGTACGGGCGACGTCCATGACCATGCCAATGCGGCGCTCAGCAATCCCATTTTGCTGTGGAGAGTCCGGAAGCGTGAAGGTCTGGCGGATGCCTCGTGCACGACAGTAGGCTCGCAGAAGGCCAGAGGAGAACTCTCCGCCTCTGTCAGAGTGCAGACGCAGAACAGGAAAGTCCGAGCCGAAGCTCCGCCTGAGCTGGAGACGAGCTGCGCGGATCCAGTCGATCAACACCTCAGTGACATCACCCTTGCTGCGCAAGGGGAAGACTGTGGTGTAACGCGAGTAGTCGTCAACCACCAGCAGGAAGTAGCGCTCGTGACCCTGTCCACGGACGCGGGCCGGGCCCCACACGTCCATGTGAAGCGTCTGCAGCGGGGCCTCTGTCGGAGGAAACTGGGAGGAGTGAGGGGAAGCCCGCTGCCGCCCCTCAACACAGGGGACGCAGGTAGGGCCAGGCCCCGTAGGAAGGGGAGGGAGGGACCGGGGAAGACGAGAGACAAGGACACGGGAGGCCATGCCTCGGAGACGAAGCAGGGAGGGGTGACCAAGGCGGTGGTGCCAGAGGAGAGTCTCGTGAGACAGGAGGCGACACGAACAGGGGGCAGACTCAGGACCAGACCTGGACGCTGCAGCAAACACCTGACCAGACGCAGCTACCTGACCAGACGCAGTGACTGGAGGAGACGCAGTGGTCAGGGTGTACAGGCTCGACCCCGGCCGACGGGTAAACGTGGCCAGGTGTCGGCCTGTCCGAGCGTCCGTGCAGTGCGTCACCCGCTGACTCGCAGGAGTGAACTGGTGAACCCCCGCATCCTGTAGGTCAGCAACACTCACCAAGTTCGTAGAGAACGAGGGAAGGTAAAGACCAGACAGGGTGCCAGAGGGGGCCGCCGGACACGGGAGGACAGTGGAGAAGTGAGCAAGGACAGGACCCCCAGAGGGGTCTGCCAGAGAGACTGCAACTGGCCGGTCAAGCGGCGTGAGTGTGGTGCGGTCTCGAAAGAAGGAGCGAGAAGCCCCCGAGTCAAGGGTGAAGGTGTGGGAGGCCGAAGCCGACGCAGAACCTGAGAGAGCAGACTCACCAGCACCTGAGGGAGCAGACGCACCTAGAGCAGCAGCCTCGCTAGCACCTAGAGCAGCAGCCTCACCAGTACCTAGAGCAGCAGTCTCAATGCCCGGGTCGGGCGGAAAACACCGGTAACAGTCACCCTCATCACTAATAGTCACAGTATACATGGCAGCAAGAATAGCATCAAAGTCAAGGTCAAAGACAGCTACACCCGCCCTAGACAGCTCACCCCAGCGGGGGATCTCAGTGGCCTCATGGAACTGGTGATGCCAAGCGTCCGTCAGGCGGCCAAAGCAGCGCTGGGTGGAGTGCGCACCCCCGCACTGCTCACCCGCGCGGTCGCCGGTGCGTAGGACGTAGGTGCACGGGCCAGTACCCCCACCCCTATGGCGTGCAGTGTACCACTCACGGAGCTGCTGTGGGGAGGGGATGTCACGAGTGCGCTGCTGCTGCTGCTGCTGCTGCTGGCGCTGACCACCACCGGAGCCGCCCCTCTGTGCAGCGCCACCCCGACCAGCTCCACCTCCTCCGCCGCCTCCTCCTCCACCGCCGCCACCTCCGCTCCCACCGCCACCGCCACCGCCGCCTCCGCCTCCACTGCCGCCACCGACACCTCCGCCCCCACCCCCTCCACCGCCTCCACCGCTACCTCCACCGCCCCCGCTAGCTCCTCCAGTGCCCCTGCCCCCCTTGCCCTTGCCAGGGCGACGTCTCCCGCTAGGGGTAGACGCCGCACCGACCGACTCAAGCCCAACGAGGTCGGCCGCAGCAGCAGAGGCAACAGAGGGCAAAAGGGGGGAGGGGGAACACCCCTCAAAGATGGGGGTGCGAGGGTCACCACGAGAGGCTCCTACAGCGACTATGCTCTTCTCTGCTGCTAGGAGGGACTTCTCGAGGAGGTCAACGGTGAGAGTGGTGGGGCAAACGGAGAGGAAGTGGTCCCTGACTACGCGAAGGGAGTCAGGGAGCCGGGTGACTATGTAGTAGAGGGTGATGTACATGGGGGGGGGGTTCTTGGCGCAGAACTCAGCAGGAAGCGCAGCGCGGTAGCGAGTGTCACTAGTGCGGAGGTGCGTAATGAGGTCAGCGACTGTGGGAAAGGCAGCAAGGTCAGGGAAGAGGTACGGTAGCATGAGGCGGCTCAGTGCAGCAGTGGCAGGGGAGGAGTAGCGCGCAACTACAGCGTCGTACAAGGTCTGAGCACTCTTGTACTGGCTAAAGTGCGCACGCTCAGAGGTAGGCAGGTGGCGACGCACAGCAAGACGTGCAGCAGCATCTCGAGTGGCCCACTGGGAGCGAACAGTGGCGTCGGCATCAGCAGCAGGGGCAGGAGAGGCACCAGAGGTGAGGTCAAAGAGGGAGAGACCGTCTGCCCTATCGCACTGTAGGAAAAGCTGCAGGTCATCTACCCAGACGTCAAAGTCAATGGCCCTACCCTCAGCGTCAAAGGCGAGGACACTAGGGGTAGCCATGACAGCAGTAGACTAGCAGCGCTAACAGTAGGGTGAGGGCAGTGCAGGGACAGAGGCGCTGCACTTACCGGACAGGGCGACTCGGGTGGCTCAGCTGCTCGGCGGCTCGGCAACTCGGCGGCTCGGGCGGCTCGGGCGGCTCGGGCGGCTCGGCGGTACGGCGGCTCGGCAGCAAGCGCGGCTCGGCGACACGGCGGCTCGGGCGGCTCGGGCGGTACGGCGGCTCAGGCGGTACGGCGGCTCGGCAGGCCCGGGCGGCTCAGGTGGCGCGGCGAGGCCGCGTGGGGAGCGGCGGCGGGGCCGAGTGGAGCGGCGTCGGCGGGTGCAGTCAGCTGCGGCAGCAGCCGCTGCCCCGAGGGAGGTGGTGGCGGCTGCTGCTGGCGACGGCTGCGGCAGGGACGGCGGCGGCCGCTGCGGTAGGGGCGGCGACAGTGGGCCGGAGAGGGCGGTGCGAGGGGCCGCGTCGCGAGGAGCCGCGGAGGGCGGCGACGGGCCGTGAAGGGGCGGTGCGAGGGGCCGCGGAGGGCGGCGACGGGCCGTGAAGGGGCGGCGCGAGGGGCCGCGGAGGGCGGCGACGGGCCGTAGGGGGCCGTAAGGGGCCGCTGAGGGGGTGCGAGGGGCCGACGGGCGGCGCGAGGGGCCGTAAGGGGCCGTAAGGGGCCGCGCGAGGGGCCGTAAGGGGCCGTAAGGGGTCGTAAGGGGCCGCGCGAGGGGCCGTAAGGGGCCGTAAGGGGCCGTAAGGAGCCGCGCGAGGGGCCGTAAGGGGCCGTAAGGGGCCGACGGGCCGCGCTAGGGGCCGTAAGGGGCCGTAAGGGGCCGCGCTAGGGGCCGTAAGGGACGGCGCGAGGGGCCGTAAGGGGCCGCTAAGGGCGACGCGAGGGGCCGTGAGGGGTCGTGAGAGGGCGCGACTGTGGGAGCGAAGCGCGCTCCGGGCAGGAAAAAAAAAAATTCGTGGTGGGCCCTAGGAAGCGTTCCCACTAGGGAACCTGCTCGATACCATGAGAAGAAACAAGGAATGAATGAACTATGAATGAATTGGGTACAAGTACTAACCCTAATTGGGTTGTACCCCTTATAGGCTACCCCACTATAGCCTACACAATATGCATGAGCTATAATGTTCTGACAGCTTGCTCAACTATCATGTAATTTCGACTTTGCTAGTGGAAACTCTTGCCGATATCTCGCGTGAATGTGCAAGCACTAAGGAACTAAGCAAGGCTACGATCACTCCTAGTAATTCGTGCCAACCCCCGTAGTCTAGCTCACTACCGTTGTCGAGTGAATCTCCGCAACGGCACCGCGTGTCGCACAGTCCTATCCTTGTACAGTTCTCGCTGCTCAGTTGTTTGAAACACCATATCTTCATACCGGATGCTGCGAACGACTCCAAATCGGTTCAGCATACTTACAATATAGTAACTGAATGTTTGATGAAGATAAACATTGTTTAAAAAAGCTGTCCTCCCGTGCTGTTCCCTACGTCTTCCTTGGCTTCCCCCCTGACGCGCCTGGTTGGCAGTTTTACCACCCCACCTCGCGCCGTGTTCTGTCCTCTCAGGACGTCACGTTTGACTTCGTCACACATGGTGCAGCAGGTCCTTCAGCGCTTCAACTTCACGTACTCCTCACCTCAGGCCACTCCTCTGTCTACTCGCCACTCGCTCTCAGCTCTGCCTTCGAATGAGTCCGTAGAGCCGAGTGGCCCGTACCCAGAGCTTGTTGGCTGCCTCATGTACCTGATGACCTGCACTCGACCTGACCTGGCATACCCTCTTAGCATCTTGGCACGCAATGTTGCTCCTAGGAGACACCGACCAGAGCACATGGATGCAGCTAAGAGGGTGTTGCGCTACCTGTGCAGCACGTCGGGCATGGGGCTCGTGCTTGGAGGACGGGCTCGAGTTGTCCTCATTTGTCACGCAGACGCTTCTTGGGTTGACGACTTCGCTACGCAGCGGTCGTCATAGGGTTACACCTTCAGCCTTGGTTCCGGCTTTGTTTCGTGGCGGTCTACCCGCTCGTCCTCAATTCTCAGCTCCAGTTGTGAGGCTGAGATCTACGCTGGGGCCATGGCTACACAGGAGTTACGCTGGCTCACCTATCTGCTGACCGACTTGGGAGAGCCGCCTCGTTCTCCTCCAGTTCTGTACGTCGACAACAAGGTCATGCTGGCCTTGTGTTAGGAGCACAGACTGGAGCACAGAACAAAGCACATTGCTCTGCGCTACTTCCTTGCTCGAGAGTTGCAACAGCGTGGCCAGCTTCGTCTTGCTTACGTGGCCTCTCGGGCCAACACTGCTGATATCTTCACCAAGGCACTTCAGCCTTGTGATCACCAGCGTTTCTGTACTATGCTAGGTCTTGTGCATACCGAGCCTCACTTGCTTACTTCTTGACTTTGCTTGTACTGTGATCTATATATACCTGCATTTGCATACTTACCCTTGCTAGGTTGGGTTCACTGTCTTGCTTGTTCGTCTTGATTTATAATCCTGCATGTGAACTGGCCTTGTGGCCCTGAACTTGTGCTCAGAATGTGTGGTGACGTTGTGATCCACCATGAGTTTAGCCTTGCCTTGTTCTCTTGCTTGTCCCCCACTTTGCATATGGGGGTGTGTCAGAACTATACTGTAGGCTGTAGTGGGGCACTCCTTTTGGGGTACAGTATTGTTAGGTTTTGCCTATACAAACGTTGTACTGTCATCTTTCTAGTCATTCTCGTTTCCTACATTGTGACATATGAAACACTATATTTTCCTACCAAGTATGCGAATGGCATCAATTTTTTCCTGCACTATTGCAATAAAGTGAATATTTGATGTTAAAAGAACAAAAGGATTGCTAAAAGATTACATTATGCCTACGATACATTATCACATGTTGCTCAATCATTTCTTTGCACGATTTCTGCGCTCTATTCTTTGAGGCAATATCTGTTCCTAATAAATGGTCCAAGTGGCCAAATTCCAACACTAATATAATTGATCAAGATGCAGTGCAGTCCGTTACGTTGTGCATGCAAATGCATGACTTCGTTAGCATATCAGACAAATCTCAACAATAATTTCTAAGGGACCGGGGTGTAAGTAGTACAACATCAATACAGAAGTCTTTCCACAAACATAGGGGTGTATATTTGCACCATTGTATGCTCGTTTGAGTGTACGGATAGTTTTATCTATATTTTTGATTGAAAGTGATTGTTGATTGGTTGAATTCTATCATACATGTATTCTTTACAAAAACTATAGACAATGCACTCGTAAATCTCACCATGGGTAGGCTTGTTGTTTGATATTGCGTATAATTGTCATCATTTGTGACAATCTGTTTGTTTCATTTTCGACTTTCAAAATTGGGTCTTAATATAGTTTGGAGAAATACGTGGGCATGTCTTCGGCTTGAATATTGTGTACACATGGTTCGAGAAACTGCCATGCTGTTCCATACAGCTGTGCTGTTCGAGAAACTGCCGCGCTGGCAGCAGCGCGGTTCGCCGGTGCGAATGTCGAGTACAGTTGCGCATTTCTGTATCCCTCCAGCACACGTTTGACTAGGTTCATTCGACTTCCAGCTGCGCTGGTAGTCTAACGAGCCTTTCAGGTCTGCCAACGCACACGGGGAACTGATTTCAACAAATCAGGTTCCTCTGTGCCATCTGCGCCAGCGCAACTCCTGCCATGTAATTCCAGAACATCCCTTGCGGTGCGTGAACTAGTCCGAGGGTGCAGTGGTGGTTTGTGTGGTTCAGACAAAAGGCGAACCTAAGTTTCTCGTTATCTACTGCCCGTTTCGAAATTGAGCAGAAACCATATGCAATAAGTTGTGTGTCACGTAAATTGTTGTCAGTGAAAGTTTTTCTTGGCCGACTTTTGGTTTCTTTTCCTTCCCAGACAGGCCAACTCGACCTCCCTCTCCCACTTTCCTGGAGAGTCACACCCCCAGCAGTCTTCCCTGTTCCCTCCCTTCCATCTTCCCACCTCGCACTCCTGTTTTTCAGCATACTGTACCTACCCCGTCCTTCATTATTCAGTTGTTTCTGCTCTGTTGGTATGTCTGCCCTCGTCTGCCTGCTAACCCCGACTTCGCCTTCGCCTTCCGCTGCTCTAGTTTTCTCGATTCCAGGTGCGACTGCGCTGTCTTACCGTAAGCCCTTCGTAGGTGTTTCGAATTTCCTGGGAGTATTCTCCCGTTCGTCGTTTTCGACTGATATGCATGGTTAGGTCACTTGTTCGCGCCGACCAGACGATGGTAAACTCATTTTCCTTCTCTGTTTTCACATCTTTTTTTTGTTTTTTTTTTCCCTTCACATGTTTGTAAACCTTACGGAGCCCCCTGCATTGGAGATGTGCATTCTGCCAGCCAGCAAGGTGCGGGCATCTCCCATCTGCCTTCGGTTGCGGCGCTGGTACGAACTGTTGTAACCACCCAGTGAGCTCAGCATGACTTATTTTGTTGTCTTCGTTTTTTTGCAGGTTATGACATGTTCAGCGACTGACGACGCTGTCTAGTCTTCACGAACTGCACATAAGCCTGCTGTTTCTTTTTCTCTGTGTTCTCAGTCACTGTTATCGTTCCTGTTGTGCAGCACCTTTTCAAGAAGTCGTTTTTTCACTGCTCCCGCGGATTATTTAGTCATTATCTTCATGATCCTGGAAGATACATTTCATTTGTGCAATCCTTTTTCTGCGTGTGATACTTCGTTTGATTTGGGTAGTTGTGCAGCAAGTAAGGTTTCTGGTATGTGACAAAATATTCGTTTATAAAATTATTTCTGTTCATCAAGTAATGTTCAATGTTCGATGTTGGAAAATATCAATATAAGTTTAAATAATGGATTCAATTAATATTGAGATTTCGGATTATAAGGAGTGTCCTGGGAATTGTGCTTTGGGTTCTGGTTATTTTCCTTGTAACATGTTACGTGGTAACTCGTTAACCTAATGGTTTTTTTTTGTATGAATGATGAATCGCCTGAATATATAACCGAATGAGTAACCAGTAACGCGTTTCCGTTTCGAAAGCTCGATGTCGCCAGCCAATCACTTCTTCGTTCATTTACCCGTAAGATTCGTGTGCCTAGTTGACACCTGGCGAAATCCACCAATTGGATCTCGAGCTAGTGAACTGACCCATCCAATGCGCGCGTTACACATATGCGACTTGAAGAGGCAGAACATTCGAACTTACGGGAGAGTAACATGGGCACATCAAATGCGGGCGTTACACGTATGCGAGGCGCAGTGATTTCACACTCGAACTTACGGAAGGGTAGCTGTTTTTCTGATTGAGATGTGCGGCTAGGATTTGTCCGCCAATTTGCGTGAGTTTCGAAGTGTCAATTGGGCATGTCTTTGAGTGTCATTCAAGTATGGCCTGTGCAACCAACTGTCGGGTTAATCTTAGGAATCTCTTCAGTAACTTCCTGAGCCCCTCTTTCTTGCGATGTGGTGATGGTGATGGCGATGGGTGATGGCGATGGCGATGGTGATGGTGATGGTGATGGCGATGGCGATGGCGTTGGCGATGGAGATGGCGATGGCGATGGCGATGGGGATGGGGATGGCGATGGTGATGGCGATGGTGATGGTGATGGTGATGGTGATGGCGATGGTGATGGGGATGGCGATGGCGATGGCGATGGCGATGGCGATGGGGATGGGGGTGGCGATGGCGATGGCGATGGCGATGGTGATGGTGATGGTGATGGCGATGGCGATGGGGATGGGGATGGCGATGGCGATGGCGATGGTGATGGTGATGGTGATGGCGATGGCGATGGTGATGGTGATGGCGATGGTGATGGCGAGTCGTCCACGAGCATCATGATGCCGCTCTCGCCCGTCGCTTCTCCCTTCAGCTCGCTCCCCCGTGTCTCTCTCGCTCCTCATGTCGCACTTTCGACTGCCATTCACCCTTCTCCCTTCCTCCGTTCCGCACGTGCCGTCGTGTCGTGCAACGACCCTCACACCACACTCACCACTTCCCCTCACGTCCGCTCACATGCCCTCTCATGCACCACCTCCCCTCACATGGTCAACTTTAAAGATTCGTGATAAGCAGCCCCACTCCCTGCGCTTCCCGCCTCTCCGCCTCCCCGCCCTCCACGTCGAGGCGCAAAGGGTAACAGCCCGGGCCTTAAAGCACTGGGCGAAACAGCCCTCGCTACGTCCGCTGCCTGCATACGCGTCACACTGTCACAGTGCTCCTTGCCGTCTGCGCAATGATTCAAGGCACCGTGCTGCTTTTCCCGCAGATGTGCCATCTGCCACAAGACTCTTGGCGCTCACCTGAGTCTATTGCCCATGTGCGTTTTGCCTACTTCTACAATTTCCGCCCTGTCCTCTCTCCTCCCTGGAGCGCTTCCGCCTTTCCATGCCGCCGCTGTAGCAACAGCGGAGTAGCAACAGCAGCAGCAGCCGAAGCGCCCGCTGCAGCTGGATGCTGATGTGGACTGCAGCAGGGACAGCAATGGGGCGATTGGAGGTGACGAGCGGCCGGCGAAGGTGCAGACAGGAGCGCTGGCAGGCGTGGCTCGTATGAGGCGAGGAGATGGGTGGGGAGACAGGACAGGAACAAAGGAGCAGACAGGAGCGAGTGGAGAGATGGGGCAGGGGCACAAGCAGGCGGCATTGGGGCACTGTGAGGCGTTGGCATGTCAGCGCGATGCACCGAGGTCGGATGACGCAAGGGGACGAGGGAGGGGGGGGCATGGTTGGGTGAAGCAGGTATGCATGCGTGCGAGGCGGACTGCATGGCGGAAGGAAGGAACAGGCAGCAAGCAGGTGGCGCTGTTGCTGCTGCTGCTGCTGCTGCTGGCTCTTCATCTGCAGTGATGATCTGTGTTGCAAGGCATATGAGGGATAGTTACTGCCCTCGCATAACATTAGGATCAAGAATAGGGTGCGCTCCTTTTTTCCCCCGCATCTCTTCTCCTTTTCCCCCGTCTTCTGCTTCCTCACCTCCAGAATGTATCCCCTCTTCTTCCCCTCGCCTTCAGTAACCCTGCACGTTCTGCAGCTCTCGTCGCCTGCCTCGTCCCCTTCCCCTCGGTCATCTCCACCCGCACCCTCTTCTCCCTCCTCCTTTCACCGTTCGATCTCAACCCCACCTTTCCTCGCCTCTCTTGCTTCTCATTCCTGTTCGCCATCCGCCTTCTCGAACCTCCTTCTCCCATCCTTTCCCCCCCTCCTTCCCCACCTCCTTCCCCCATTCCCTCATACCCTCCTCTGTCCCCTGTCCCTCCCCACCATGAGTCTCCTTTCCGCGTAGGGGGAGGCGCGAGGGTGGGCGCGGAAGGCGGAAGAGGCGGCAATTGCGCAGTACCTCCCGTGCCACTGCTGAAAGGCGGAACTGTGTGTGCAGGGGGGGGAATGGGCGGAAACGACGGTCGCTTGGGTGCTTGATACCGAGGAAACGGGGGGGGATGGGTTGAGCCTGATGCTGGCGGGGCAAGAGGGGATTGCGGAACAGGCGCAGCAGGGGGAGTGGCGGGGGGGGGATTGTGACCAAGAACCGCCTGGGCGATAAGGCGGAGTTGGGGGGAACGCGGAAGGTGGAGGAGGAAGGGCGTGTGGCGGAAGCGGACGAGGCGCGGGGGAGTACGCGGAAGGAGGCGGAACTGGTGCAAGGGGGGCGGGCAAAGGGGAAAAGAAGGGCAGTGCTGGAGGTGGAGCGGCCTTCGCGGAAGCAGATTCCGCGCCGAGTGCAGGCATCTCCTCTTCGAAGCGATCCAACTCGCTTAGAAGATGCGCCATGGCTGCTAGAACCATCCAGCTGGGTAATCTACCGGTAGTACCATAATAATACTGAACTACTAAATAATAGGAACGTGTACTGTAGTATACGCTACGCTCGCTTTAACTGTTTTATACATTGTATGAAGCTGACACTTTGGATAGCTGCATGGTCTTATCAAGTGCATGGTATGGTATCCGCGCTGATTTGTAAACACAAAAGGTTTTGTAAAAGACTAGATAAGGCTCTAGAATCTAGAGTTCTAGATACACCAGAAGAGCGGCTGGAATCAAAAGCAGCACAATGCAGAACGTGTTTCCAGCTTTGTAAGCAATAAACAATAGTAAGAAACACAATTTCAGATCTTTGTACGGGTATGTTACACGTCCAACTTTATGTAGTGCTAACAGATAGCCAACAAGATTACCGTACCTGACCCAGAGTACCGTAGCGTGAATGCAGAAGAAAGCTGTTAACTGAGAAAACACCATGCCAGATCATAATGCCTTTTTGCTGTTTTTGTTTTTTTGTGCAGCTGCTGGGCATGCTGTGTCTCTGCCTGCTGGCTAGCACCTCCAGAAGAGCAAAGAAGAAGGGCTGTGCTTGGGGGGCTCACCTCCTAAGGGGTTGACCTGTGTTGCTGCCTGCTGCCACACCTCCCCTGCACCTGCTGTGCATGCTTCTGCAAACGTCCACCTCTAAAAGAGCCCCGGCACGTCTACCTAGACGAGCACAGAGAGCACACGGAGAGGGCTGAGTTTTCACCTACTGGCAGGCTTTGATGGGATTAAAGCAGCGGGGCAGCAGGTGGGATCCTTGTGGTGGCATGGGAGAGGAGAGATGGCGAGGGGAGTGATGTGGGATGGCACATTCGTGCTCTTGTAATGTCTCTAGGGGTGAGGGTGCACAAGCAGCGGACCTGGGAGGACGAGAGAGGCAGGGAAACAAGGCGGTTTTGAGAGGAGATTGGGGACAGAATAAATGCAGCAGATGCACTCTGTATCCTGGGGTGATAGGACGCGAGGAGCGGTAAGACAGGTTTACGGAGAAAGTAGAATAACCATGCAGGATTATCATGTGTAGGAGCAGAGAGAACATTATAGGAGAGAGTCAAGGAGAAGGTAACATGGTCATGCGTGACTCGCTCTTATTCTCTCCACTACTTGCAAGACTTGCAAGAGGAATTGGAAACAATCATTCAAATCATGGTAAAGAGAATGATGAGGCATGATGAGGCATGATGAGGCATGATGAGGCATGGTGAGGCATGGTGAGGCATGGTGAGGCATGGTGAGGCATGGTGAGGCATGGTGAGGCATGGTGAGGCATGGTGAGGCATGGTGAGGCATGGTGAGGCATGGTGAGGCATGGTGAGCCCAGTGTGCTTAACACCCCCCTTCCTTACTCACAACCTCCTCCGCTCTCTCCACCACCAGCAGCACATCCGCTGTGTCTTCAACGCAGCACGCTACTCTGCTGCAGCTACATCCCGAAGAACGAGAGTGGGAGCCAAGTGGAGAGCCAGGGGCAGGAATGAGGAGGAGGTGAGATTCAGGCAGGGCAAAGCTGGTAGGCCTCAGATGGGTAGACCTGGCACTCGTCCTACAGCCTGAAGCGAAGGAGGGAAGGGAATGGGAGAGATGAGTGTCAAGAAGGAGGACGGTGGCCTGGGAAACGTGTGGCTGAGAGCCGGACAAGGCTATCCTGCCAGGTCCAAGTTGGGGAAACCGATGCTCGTGATACTGATTTAGTAGAAGAAGAAGAGGGAATGGAAGAGAGTAGAGACTGGGCGATGCTGCCAGATTTGTGAAGGAGGAGGGAGGTCTGGGAAACGAGTGGTTGAGAGCCAGGCAGGGCGACCAGCCAAGTCCGAGTTGGGTAAACCTGCCGCTTGTGCCACTGACTGAAGCGAAGGGGAAAAACGTGTGGAAGAAAGGAGGCAAGGCGAAGACATGAGAGGCAGGCAGCGAGATGCTGCTATGTCCCAGTTGGGGAGGCCGGGTGCTCTGGCTGCTGCTTGAAACAAGAAGGGGAGTAGAGGGGGAGAAACAGGTAGTGTGAGAGAGGAAGGTAGGGGAAGCATTGAGCCTCTGAACGGCTGACTGATGCGCAGGCAGGGCCATGCTGCCACTTCCCAATGCTGCTTTGACAGGTGGGCAAGGGGAGACACAACACGGAGGCAGTCGGGAGGGCCATGAGGGAGGTGAGAGCACTGTTGCACTTCCATCTCATGCATGCCCATCTCATGCATCCCCATCTCATGCATCCCCATCTCATGCATGCCATCTCATGCATGCCCATCTCATGCATGCCCATCTCATGCATCCCCATCTCATGCATGCCCATCTCATGCATGCCCATCTCATGCATCCCCATCTCATGCATCCCCATCTCATGCATCCCCATCTCATGCATGCCCATCTCATGCATGCCCATCTCATGCATGCCCATCTCATGCATGCCCATCTCATGCATGCCCATCTCATGCATGCCCATCTCATGCATGCCCATCTCATGCATGCCCATCTCATGCATGCCCATCTCATGCATGCCCATCTCATGCATGCCCATCTCATGCATGCCCATCTCATGCATGCCCATCTCATGCATGCCCATCTCATGCATGCCCATCTCATGCATCCCCTTCTCATGCATCCCCATCTCATGCATCCCCATCTCATGCATCCCCATCTCATGCATCCCCATCTCATGCATGCCCATCTCATGCATGCCCATCTCATGCATGCCCATCTCATGCATGCCCATCTCATGCATCCCCATCTCATGCATGCCCATCTCATGCATGCCCATCTCATGCATGCCCATCTCATGCATGCCCATCTCATGCATGCCCATCTCATGCATGCCCATCTCATGCATGCCCATCTCATGCATCCCCATCTCATGCATGCCCATCTCATGCATGCCCATCTCATGCATGCCCATCTCATGCATGCCCATCTCATGCATGCCCATCTCATGCATCCCCGTCTCATGCATCCCCGTCTCATGCATGCCCATCTCATGCATGCCCATCTCATGCATCCCCATCTCATGCATCCCCATCTCATGCATGCCCATCTCATGCATGCCCATCTCATGCATGCCCATCTCATGCATGCCCATCTCATGCATGCCCATCTCATGCATGCCCATCTCATGCATCCCCATCTCATGCATCCCCATCTCATGCATCCCCATCTCATGCATGCCCATCTCATGCATGCCCATCTCATGCATGCCCATCTCATGCATGCCCATCTCATGCATGCCCATCTCATGCATCCCCATCTCATGCATGCCCATCTCATGCATGCCCATCTCATGCATGCCCATCTCATGCATCCCCATCTCATGCATCCCCATCTCATGCATGCCCATCTCATGCATGCCCATCTCATGCATGCCCATCTCATGCATGCCCATCTCATGCATGCCCATCTCATGCATGCCCATCTCATGCATGCCCATCTCATGCATGCCCATCTCATGCATGCCCATCTCATGCATCCCCATCTCATGCATGCCCAGCTCATGCATGCCCATCTCATGCATGCCCATCTCATGCATGCCCATCTCATGCATGCCCATCTCATGCATCCCCATCTCATGCATGCCCATCTCATGCATGCCCATCTCATGCATGCCCATCTCATGCATGCCCATCACATGCATCCCCGTCTCATGCATCCCCGTCTCATGCATGCCCATCTCATGCATGCCCATCTCATGCATCCCCATCTCATGCATCCCCATCTCATGCATGCCCATCTCATGCATGCCCATCTCATGCATGCCCATCTCATGCATGCCCATCTCATGCATGCCCATCTCATGCATGCCCATCTCATGCATGCCCATCTCATGCATGCCCATCTCATGCATCCCCATCTCATGCATCCCCATCTCATGCATGCCCATCTCATGCATGCCCATCTCATGCATGCCCATCTCATGCATGCCCATCTCATGCATCCCCATCTCATGCATCCCCATCTCATGCATGCCCATCTCGATGTTGCCAGGTCCCAATTGAGTAAGCCTGCCGCTACAGCCTGGAGGAAAGAGCACGTAAGGAGGTGAAAGTGGCACAGTGGGGGAGAGCGGAAGAGGATAGGTCGGTTTGAAGGGGTGAAAGGCAGGCAGGACAATGCTGCTGGGTCCCAGTTGAGTAAGCCGGCTGCTCTTACTACAACCTGGAGAAAAGAGCACATGAGGAGGTGAAAGAAGGACAGTAGGAGAGATTGGAAGAGGATGGGGGGGGAAGAGAGGGGGTGCGGGGGGTTGAAGGGGTGACAGGCAGGCAGGGAAATGCAGCCAGATCCCAGTTTGGCAGGCCGGCTGCTCTGGGCGCTGCCTGGAAGAAATAACGGGAGAGAAGGGAGAGCAACGGGCAGAAGGAGAGAGAAGGGAGGAGAAGCAGTAAACCTCTAAACGGCAGTTGGGCAGGCATGTTGCTAAGGCAGAGCAATGCTGCCAGGTACCAGTGAGATTTTCCGAGATCTCCAAGCTGGGCACAGTGTGGATCCTGTACTGAACCAGTGAACAGCAAGCTGCTCAAGGCACCTCAAAAACAACGGGTAAAGAAACTTCAAAAAGGAAGGTTCTGGGAGGTCTTCCAGCAGGGCACAGTGTGGATCCCTTACCGAACTAGTGCACCGCAAGGTGCCTCAAGGTGCCTCAAGGTGCCTCAAAGATCAGTCTGCCGTGCAGGCAGGGAGATTCAGCCAGGTCTCTCAGCTAGGCAGAGTGTTGATCCCGTACTGAACCAGTGCACAGCAAGGCACCTCAAGGTACCTTATAAACAACGGGTAAAGACACGTGAGAAAGTGCTGCCAGGTCTCTCAGCTTGGCAGAGTGGGATCCCGTGCCGAACTAGTGCACTCAAAAACTGCGGGTAAAGAGACTTCAAGGTTCAAGGTGCCTCAAAGAGCAGTCTTCTGTGCAGGCAACAAGACTTTGCCAGGTCTCTCGGCTGGGCGGAGTGTGAATCCCGTACCGCACTAGTGCACTCAAAAACTGTGCAAAAGACTTCATGGTGCCTCAAAGGCTTTTCAGGCTTATCAAAACTCCTCAAAGGCTTTCTAGTGCACTCACCCGCACAGCCCACTCACCTATACAGGTCACTCACCCCACTCATCCCCATTGCTTACTCACCTTTATACCCTACTCACCCACACACCCCGCTCACCCGCACAGCCCACTCAGGGTTAAGAGTTTTGGTTATGAAGAGCAGCCAGGAGGCCAGGGGTCTGAGAGGGCGTCCGCAAAGGTGGTGCCATAGAAAAGGGTGACTGAAACAGAAGGGACAGAAGCAAGAGTTGGTGGGAGCGAGGGGCAGGACTCAGGGTTTGGGACTTAAGGTCAGGGTTTAGGGCAAGCAGCCAGGATGCCCAAGCAGGAGGGGTGTGAGAGGTCTTCAGCATTGGTGCTATGCCGTCGAGGAGAGTGACTTGAAAGACAGGCAGTTGTACAGAGCGGTGCAAGGATATGAGTTGCATTGGTATTTTGCATTTGCTTGTCGTGCTTGGGAGGGATGAGAGGCCCAACTCCTCTAGTTGGTTCATTAGGTCGTCAGCGTTTGTGCCATGGATTGGCATGAGAGGACAAGGGCAGTGACATGGACGTGGGGAAGGGGGAAATGCAGCCGAATGGGGAGAGGGGGCGGATGAGCAGGTGAAGAGGCAACGGATAGGGAGAGGGCCAAAGGGGCAGGTGAAGAGAGGCAACCGAATTTGTGGATGAAAAGGGCGTGAAAGAGCAGCACTGTACAGAACAGCATGTTTCTGATCGACGGCATAGCAATCGAATAAAAGAGAGGGTTTCTTTGTACACTCCAGTTTCCCACCTCTACCCATTGCAGCCCTTTCTCTCCCCTTCTTCTTTCCAAACTTTTGTGCTCCTCCTGCTGTGATTTTTCCTTATCCTCAGTAAATACTGGTGTACTACAATCTAAAAAGCCATTTCAGCCCCCAGCATGCACCACCTCAAAGCTTTCCCATCTAACGTGCACCAATCAGAGCGGGTTAGAGAGTGGCTAGGCATAGCAGCTGTTTTGGGGTGTACTATACGAGGCTGGAGTGGTGGATTGTCTCTCACTTTAAACACTTCACTGTATGGGATCAGCTTGATATGTGTTGCCACGAATGGAGCTCTCTCAAAACTACCCTCCTCTTAAAATTACCAAGAAACATTCGTTACACAATTCATTTACGAGTACACACTTCAAAGGTTTTAAAGAGCAAAGAGAGTATTTTACAAACACTAACCAACAAGAAACATGACACTAGGACAATTTCACTCTGACAACTATGTTGCTGTCTGCCTAAAATCCTTCCATGTCCCGGATGCCACAGCGCTGTGCACGGGACATGCCGGCAATTACTTGCTTGCACCCTGTGACAATCAACATCTTCAGCTCGGTCAGATTATCTGTTTAAGGCCTCCAACAGCTCACAATCAGAGAGGCTGAGAGTCCTGAGGCTGGTCATCTGTGCAAACCCGGGAGGAAGGGAGCTGATGGAAGTCCGCCCAACCTTAAGCACAGAGAGGCAGCGAAGCTGCGTGAGCAAGGATGGTAGCTGCTGCAGGGCTATACACCATGACAGATCCAGCGTGCGCAACCTGGATAAAGCACCGATGCCATTGGGGATTGAGGCCAGCTCGGGTGCATGAACTCTTGATGGCGTCAGCTGTTGCAGCTGTGAACCTGTTTCTGGTAGCTTCTTGACGTCCTCGAGGAAACAGAGGTGCGGTTCTCGCAGCTGCTTTGCCCCCTTGATGCTCTGTGGGAGGTCCTGAATCCTCGTTGCACGCTGAATACTCAAGCTGATCGGGAACTGCTCCAAACTTTCTGCCAAATCCACGTCCAAGTGCCTTAAACACGATGGCAGGGACATCTCAGGCAGGAAGTAAGTCAAACTGCTCTCCTTCCAAATTAGGACCTCAAGGGAGAGTGGCAGAGACAGAGGAAACCCACGCAACTGTCTGCAGTCAGTTACCTCCAACCGCTGGAGCTTCCTAAGGGTACTTAGCCTTTTCGGCAGCGAGAGAATACTTTCACAAAACTCCATGATCAAGGATACAAGGCTGGTGGGCGCAGTGACAGACTCTGGTATCTCTCTGACAGCATGGCACTCATACAGGTAGAGATGCTGCAGGTTACGCATATTGCCTAGACCCTCAGGAAGCGTTGAAGCGCCGGAGCTCAAGACTTGTAAGAGAAAACAGCTGCGTAAACGAAGGGGGGAGCTGCTCCTGCCTGCACCCATCCACGCGAAGAGTCTCTAGATTGCTAAGCCATCCGAGTCTTTCTGGAAGCATCGTCAGTCGTAAAGTCTTGAGGCTCAATGACTTGAGAGACGTGAGGTTGCAGAACTCTGCTGGTAGCTGCTGAAACCCAAGGCCGCAAAAATCCAGGTCCAGTTTCTCCAGAGATGTAACTTGGCAGAGGGAGTCTAGCTCCCAGAAAGAGATGCCCTCCAGCATCAGTGAGTTGAGAGCAGGCAGCTGTCCAAAGTCTCTGGGCAGGATGTGAAGATTGAGGCAACCAGAAATGGTCAAGCACTCCAATCCAGTTAAAGCTGTAATCTGTTCGGGAAGTTGGTTGAGCTGAGAGCAATCCCGAATGGTCAGCTGACGGAGGCACGGAAACAACTTCTCGATGTCATCAGGGAGTTGCTGGAGGTTAGGGGAATTGGTGATCACCAGCTGTTCTAAATGGATGCACGGTGATCCTGTAGGAAACATCCAAGTGAAATTAGGGCTGGTGTACTGGAACTTGAGTGTCTTCAGACAAGGCAACTGAGCAGCTAGAAAAGTTGCTGCGGGACGGCAGATCTCACTGGAGATGGAAAGTATGGAAAGTCTTTGGATGCGACAGTTGCTGATGTGTCAATTTTGGGACAGCAATACTGAGAGAAGTGAGAGACGAAAGTCTTGCAAATTTGGGAAGTGTCAAGGCTGAAATGTCGGTTAAAAAAACGGTATGAAGACGCTCCAGCTGAAAGAAGGAATTTGGTAACTCAGCACCTTTATGGAGGCAGTGAAGCGAAACCTTCTCCAGCTGAGTGCACTTCAGGAAGAAATTATCCAGGCCGGCTTCTGTAACCGGATGCCTATCCTTGTGTCCTCCACACGGTGTGACCCTACGACCCACGTGAAGAGCTTTCAGCTTGGGTCGTGAGGTCGCAAGGTGAGCGAGGAATGCGTCGTCTAAAATTTCAATGCTGCCGTCGCTCAGATGAAGATCCGCGAGGTTATCGATACAAGCCACGGCCTTCGCCAGATTTTGACGAGACACGACAAGGTTTTCTCGGACTGACAGGCCGGTTACTTGACGCTTAACTAGACGACGCCAGCGACTGCATACGGACGCGATGAGCAGATTGAATGCTGCATGTGCGAAGGCTGGAGGCGTGAACTTATTTGCCTTAAAATGCCAAGGAGGAAGCGAGTCACATGAATTATCAGTAGTACAAGTGTGGGAAGGCATCCAATCCTGGAACCATATAATTTTCGTCAGAAGGTCATCTGGAAGTTGATCGAAGTGGTTGAGATTCTCCATCTAAACGCCCCAACTTAGGTTTGTCAGGAAGGTTTCTTAGTAAAGGTAAGAATCTATATCTCGATATCTCGGTGTTCGGAGCTGATGAAGGACGAGGGACTCTCAAAACGCTCGTGATAGAAAGTTCCTCATATAAGCATCACGACTCATGCTGACCTGGGGCGTGGAGGGGGCGTGGAGGTAAGGCTAGAGACGATGTCCTCCACCGGCGGCAGGAACCCGTGTCTGCGCCATAAAAAAACGATGTCCTAACCCTTAGACGAAAGCTCAAGGTGTCCTCTCCCAACGTCCAGGGTGAAATGACTGACGTGTTTCCATGCCTTGAAATTCGTCCATGCCAAATCCTCGCGTTTGCGACTCGTCCAGGCTTCAGGAGATCGCCTTCATGGATCCCAAACTGGGCTCAACTGATGGACAAACATCCACATGATCTCAGGATCTCAGGACGCAATCAAGTTTCGTTAAAGCCCGCGTCCCAAATTGCGGGCCGCGAGGGTCAAGTTTTTAAAACTTGACGAAGTTGAGTGTCCAAGCTTTTGAAAGTCACGCACTTGCAATTTGGGACTTTCGAAGACAGATTCACTCACCAGGGGGAAAACCGAGGGTTGGCTGGGTCTCGCGAAAAAAACGAACCTAGACGAAATCGGAAACTCTCGCCAAAGCCCACACCAGAAAAACTCCCTCTGGTCAACTTTTAAAAGCATGAACAATTTGGGCCGCCGGCTTTAACAGAAACATTGTGAACGCTTGCAAATGCAACGTCTCATTTCAACTGGAAAGTACAAGATTTTATCGTCCAAGCATTGTACAACATACATAATAGCTACCATGCATCGCATGCTAGGGTGGGGGGGCGGGAAACTTGAAAATGAAAGTTCGAAATGAAAACGTGGGTTTAAGGCCAAATGGCCTTCGCCCCCTCTTTTATACCGAAAAAGAGGGGAAGTAGCGTTTCGTCGAAGCCTTTGCTTCGGTACAATTCGCTTCGCTATTCACAATACACAATTTTGGAAAGTGTTTCACTTTCAAAAATTTACATAATGTGTCAACATCAGTATGTCGCATGAACGGAACAAATCGCGGAAACACGCAATACATTTCGGAGCACATCTGGGTTCACGCCAGTAAACGCACTTGGAACGCGTTCTCTTTCACTTCGAATTTGAGCAAACCAAGTAGGGTAAGTAGCTTTCGCAGGGGTACTACTAGCGACCCTGCGCTTTCAAGGGGACTACAGTGCTATATGCGGGCACTTTCCGCCACTCCGCCACTCCGACAGGAACATTATGGCAACAACACAGAACTCGGTCCCACATTCACCCACGTGTCACAAATTTTGCAAGCCACTGGAAAAATATCCCTTTACCTGACCGGAAAAAACTAAAACCCAATCGGGAAGGGATGCGTCTCGGGGAGGCATCAACCCAAAAAAAAATGTGGGTTCCCGTGTTTAGGGTTGATCCCTCCCGAAAATGAGTCCAGGTTCCCTATGGGTTTTATTTTTTTTGCCGTGCGTTTTCTAACTTTCCAAATTTGTGACACGTGGGTGAATGTGGGACCGAGTTCTGTGTTGTTGCCATAACTTTCCTGTCGGAGTGGCGGAGGGGCGGAAAGTGCCCGCAACTAGCACTGTAGTCCCCTTGAAAGCGCAGGGTCGCTAGTAGTACCCCTGCGAAAGCTACTTACCCAACCAAGTATGCAGGAGCCTTGGATGGCAGGGAGAAAAGCGCGGACAGTTGTTCGAGCTCGGTAAACTCCCAAGAGAGAACTCGTCACTGAGCACACCAGCACCACGGAAACAAATTCATTGAGGTAATGTATAATCCATCTATAAACAAAACAAAACATCAAGACCAAGTCTCAATGGAACCAACATATTTAATTTACCATCACCCCTAAATCGAATGATTTAAACGAACAGCCCCAATTTCAAGAATTTTATACATGAATGTGCACATTGTTTTCGAGATGCTAGCTAATTCAATTATTTATAATCATTTCCGTAGCACCAACGATCACGTACTGGTATATACTATTCACCAAAATATGTGACTGAACACTGCAGTCTCAAAGCATACCGTACATTGCATGACGCATTATACCTCACACCTTCCACCATGTTGGAGACACTAACACACACCACTACATAGCAAGCATCCACCAGTTTGAACACTTCGGCGCCATCATGTACACCATAGTGAAGATACAACCAATGAGGTAGCAGGCTCCCGCTCCTGCAGGCCCTGCAGCCCAGATAGTGCAAGCCGATGACCGACTCACACGCCTCCACGCCTGCCTGCTATGTCTCTGCCCTGGCCAGCACTATCCATCCCTTCACCAGCAATGTTGACTTCATTGACTGGGGATTGACCCCAACGTTGACTTTATTGACTCTTCGTTCCTTCATCTCCTTGAGAGCAGAAGTACGGTCCCTCACTCCGCCGAAGCCTGATGTTGACTTCACTTACTCACCATTGACTTCACTTACTCACCATTGACTTCACTGACTCACCTTTGACTTCACTGACTCACCGTTGACTTCACTGACTCACCATTGACTTCACTGACTCACCTTTGACTTCACTGACTCACCGTTGACTTCACTGACTCACCGTTGACTTCACTGACTCACCATTGACTTCACTGACTCACCTTTGACTTCACTGACTCACCGTTGACTTGGCTTTGATTCACCGTTGACTTACTTGGATTTGTCTCAGTTGACTTACTTGGATTTGTCTCACCGTTGACTTACGAGGCTCATTGTTGACCCACCATTTAGTTACCATTGACTCATCATTGGCTCCATTGACCCACCTCTTGCTTCCTTGACGCACCATTGATTTTCTTAAGAGCAGCAGCGCAGTCCATCACCTCCCCGAACCTTGACCTTATTGACCCACCAGTCACTGAACCCACTTCCCATTGACTTCATTGACTCACTCCCCAATCACTCACAGTTCATCTCCTAGAGAGCAACAGCGCAGTCCATCACGTCACGCTAAAATTGACTTCACTGACTAGCCATTGACTTACTTTTGACCCACATTGACTCACATCGACTTCCTTGACTCACCGTTCATCTTCTTTGGAGGGAGGGGGTTATGTGCAGATCATGTACAGAGAGGGGGTCATATTGTCTGCTGTTCACCCATACATGCCAGCTCACTTTGGCTTGTTCAAAGATGCGAACTTGTGAAACGCCTTTGGTAAGAACGGAATGGCACTGCTAGTGCCACCCATTCCCGTACATGTTCCTATTTCTATTCATTTTTCGTGATTTGTTTCCCTTTTTTTCTTAAGGGGCTTTTCCATAAAGTGTACAAGCCAGCTCACCTTCGCCTTGTTAAACGACGCGTAACTCCACATGGATATGGGGTAATGGGTAATGGTGGGGATATGGGTTATGCCCTTCTCAACACATCATCGTTCACCTCGTTGCCCAGATCATTGCAAAACAAACGATGGTCATCTGCATGGGAATAGGAGTATATGGGTAATGGGAAATGAGGTATGAGGTGTGGGGGGTTATGAGGGGGTATGACTTGGCCGGCACCATCATCGTTCACCTCGTTGCCCAAATCGCCGCAGAACAGCCGAAGATCGCCTGCATGGGGATGGGAGTCCATGGGCATGGGGGAATGGTAAGGGGTACAGATGGGTATGGGGAGGGTTTGGAGTTTGCCTTGACCTCGTTACCCAGGTCGCCACAGAACAGCCGATGATAGTTTGAATGGGATCGCGGGAGTAAAACATGGGATATGGGGGTATCGAAGGTATGGAGAGAATGGGGGTATGGTGGGTACAGGGGTATGCCTTGGCCAGCACACCATCGTTCACCTCGCTGCCTAGGTCACCACAAAACAGCCGACGGTCGCCTGCATGAGATTTAGAAAATATGGGTAAGGCACGGGATATGGGGGTATGGGGAGTACGGGGGGTATGCCATTAACCTCGGTGCCTGGCAATCACGTTGATGAACAGCCCGAGCTCAATCAAGACGAACTTATGAACAGCCCTATGGCCGTCTTGACGGGGAAAGGACAGGGTAGCACATATTGTTATGGTGATATGGAAGCACAGGGGCGGGTTACAGGTGGCACAGTGCCTCTAATAAACCTCCGTGCTTCAATCACGTTAATAAACAGCATACGACCCTGTGGTCGTCTTGAAGGGGTAAGGGCATGTGGAATGCGGGCAAGGGATATGGGAGCAAGCATGCAGGAATGGGGGCACGGAGGCATGGGGGTGTTTGAGTATGTGGATAGTATGTGGACAAATGGGGACGGCAGCTCAAAGGCATTGGTTATAAGAGCATCCGAATATGAGGTTTGGGGGTTATGCTGATCCAAGGATACAGGGATATATGGTATGGGTTATGTGGAATATGGGGGGTATTAAGCCAACTCACTCTCAGGCCATTATGTCAGAATTGGATCTTCCCATTTCTGCCAGGTAGCTGTCCTCGACACCGGCCGCTTTTTCTTTTGCTGCCCGGCCATGCCCAGCGGCACGTTACTGGCCAGGGTAGCTTTAACTCCTTCCAGCAATGCCGGATTGATCATGGCCGCATCCCTTTGAAATAGCTGCTCCGCCTGCTCATTGGGAAAGGGGGGGAGCGGAAAGTGGGTGTGGCCAGGGGCGGGAATCAAAGTGGGGGTCATTGCTGGATCCCTTTAAAACAGCTGCTCCACCTGCACTTGAGAAAAGGCGGACGGGCGGCAGCAGGAAAGGGGGGAAATGGGAAGGGGGGGGGTGAGCAGGGGAGTGTGAGCTGCCGGGTTGATCATGGCTGCATCCCTTTAAAACAGCTCCCGCCTGATCGGGGGGAATGAAGGGGGGAGGACAAGAGATGGAAAAAACAAGGGGCTTAAGGAGTTGCCTGCCTGGTTGCTCATGGCTGCATCCCTCTGGAACAGCTACTTCTCCTGATAGGGGAAATGGGAGGTACGATGACCATGCTAGTGCTTCAAGGGAAAAAAGAAAAAATCTCAGTGGAAATGAAATAGGCTCACAGGGGAACGGAGCTTTGGAAAACAACCAATGCTTGACAGAAGAAACCCCCCTTGGTTAATGTTGCAACTTCCAAAACTCGATTGCAAGTTGCAAATGGCTTGTGAAGTGAGCTGATGAACTTCCATCAGCTCCAGTCTCGAATTTGAGGCGCCTCAAACCACGTCTCCATGGTTTGATTGATTTTTGTAACGAGGGTGATGCAAAATACAAAGCGTGATTGCATCAAAACTGTCCTGCGTCATTCAGGTTTAAGGTGTCTCAGACCTTGATCAAAACGCACCTGCGAGTTTATGGGCCTCCCTGAAGTGAGATGATATTTTAGATGCATGTAAAATTGCCTTCTGACCTGTGGATTGAGTTTGAGGTGTCTCAGATCCTCATCAAAACACACCTGCGAGTTGATAGGCTCTCCTGAATTCCTTGCTGCGTTGGCCTGATAAGAGCGGGATGAGGAGGGAATGGGCAGATGGGGGAGAGATGGGGAGATGGGGGAATGGGTTTAAGGCGCATCAAAATGGGGGGGAAGTGGGAATGGGAGGATGGAAGGATGGAGGCACGGGGAGATGGGGGGTGGGCGGATGGGGAAAATCGGGGGATGGGGGGATGGGGAGATGGGGGAAATGGGGTATAGGGGCAAATGGGAATGGGAGATGGGGGGATGGGGGCATGGGGGAATAGGGGGATGGGGGGATGAGGAGATGGGGGGAATGGGGTATAGAGGCAAATGGGGATGGGAGGATGAGGGGATGGGGGGATGGGGCGATGAGGTATGCTTCGATGGGGGATGAGGGAATGGGAGCAAGTGGGGATGGGAGGATGGGTGGATTGGGGGTTGGGGAGATGGGGGGAATGGGGTATGGGGGCAAGTGGGGATGGGAGGATGGGGGGATGAAGGGATGAGGTATGGTTGGATGGGGGAGGGCGTGGGCGCACGGGAGGATGGGCGGAAAGGTGGAAGGGGGATGTCAGAGGGAAGAGCAACCAACAGGGGAAGCAGGCGAGGGAAGCAAGGGAGGCCAGAGAAGGGGTGACGGGCAGTGACTGGCGAGATGGGCAGTGAAAGGCGGTGACCAATGATCACTTTGCAACTTTCAAAAGGGATAGGCTGAGCGGGAAAGGGACAGGCTTACCAGGAACTCAGATAGTGTTGTCCCTTGCCCGTTGCTACTTCCCATCCCATGCTGCCCCCCCACCGCTCCATAGCCCCATCCACCGGCTTCAAACCCTGCCCCCCCTGCTCCATACCCCCCAGCACATTCATTATGATCAACCTGCGTTTCGTCAACGCCACACATGAGAGCAGCAGGTGAGAGCAGGAGTTGAGAGCAGCAGGTGAGATCAGCAGGTGAGAGCATGGCGGGAGAAGCAGATAGGGGTGGGGAGGGTAGGGGACGAGGAGCAGATGAGAAATCAATATTTTTTTCCTGAGCATAAGATGTCGCGGGATAACAGGAGAGGGGAGATGGGGGGATGGGGCGAGCCAAGGAAACGGGGTGGCGGGGAGCACGTGGGTGAGTGCAGCGCCATAGGAGGGACAGGAATCCGTGGGTCAGGCACTGGGGTAGGAAAACCAGGTGCGGAGCTTGGAGGGTTGGGGAGTCGTGTGGGGGATGGGGTGGGGGGGAAGGAGAGGTATGGGGTGGCGAGGGGATAGTGCCTTGGAGAGCAGTGCGCCTGCGCTGTGGGGGGCCGAGTATGTGGGCCATACAGTGCTGTAGCGATGCGAATTCGTTGGCCAGACGTCGGTACAGGAGAAGCAAGTGCACATCAGTGAGCTTCTGGTACCTCTCATCACACCCCCACCTCCTCCTCCCACTGCTCGTCCCTGAGGAAGCACACGGCCACGGAGCACCCTTGCCCAGCCTCGCCTCACCCATCAGCCCATGACCTGAGGCTGGGTGAACCCATCAGCCTCAGGTCATGGGTGAACCCATCAGCCTCAGGTCATGGGTGAACCCATCAGCCTCAGGTCATGGGTGAACCCATCAGCCTCAGGTCATGGTCATCAGCCTCAGGTCATGGGCATCAGCCTCAGGTCAGGTCATGGTCATCAGCCTCAGGTCATGGTCATCAGCCTCAGGTCATGGGTGAACGTAAGAAATCGGATGTGAAAAGTGGGGGGTATGAGAGGAATGGGGGGTATGAGAGATGTGGGGGGTATGAGAGATGTGGGGGGTATGAGAGATGTGAAGGGTATGAGAGAAGTGAAGGGTGTGAGAGAGGGGGTGTGAGAGAAGTGGGGGGTGTGAGAGAAGTGGGTTGTGTGAGAGAAGTGGGGGGTGAGAGAGAAGTGGGGGGTGAGAGAGAAGTGGGGGGTGAGAGAGAAGTGGGGGGTGAGAGAGAAGTGGGGGGTGAGAGAGAAGTGGGGGGTGAGAGAGAAGTGGGGGGTGAGAGAAGTGGGGGGTGAGAGAGAAGTGGGGGGTGAGAGAGAAGTGGGGGGTGTGAGAGAAGTGGGGGGTGAGAGAGAAGTGGGGGGTGAGAGAGAAGTGGGGGGTGAGAGAGAAGTGGGGGGTGAGAGAGAAGTGGGGGGTGAGAGAGAAGTGGGGGGTGAGAGAGAAGTGGGGGGTGAGAGAGAAGTGGGGGGTGAGAGAGAAGTGGGGGGTGAGAGAGAAGTGGGGGGTGAGAGAGAAGTGGGGGGTGAGAGAGAAATGGGGGGTGAGAGAGAAGTGGGGGGTGAGAGAGAAGTGGGGGGTGTGAGAGAAGTGGGGGGTGAGAGAGAAGTGGGGGGTGTGAGAGAAGTGGGGGGTGAGAGAGAAGTGGGGGGTGAGAGAGAAGTGGGGGGTGAGAGAGAAGTGGGGGGTGAGAGAGAAGTGGGGGGTGAGAGAGAAGTGGGGGGTGAGAGAGAAGTGGGGGGTGAGAGAGAAGTGGGGGGTGAGAGAGAAGTGGGGGGTGAGAGAGAAGTGGGGGGTGAGAGAGAAGTGGGGGGTGAGAGAGAAATGGGGGGTGAGAGAGAAGTGGGGGGTGAGAGAGAAGTGGGGGGTGTGAGAGAAGTGGGGGGTGAGAGAGAAGTGGGGGGTGTGAGAGAAGTGGGGGGTGAGAGAGAAGTGGGGGGTGAGAGAGAAGTGGGGGGTGAGAGAGAAGTGGGGGGTGAGAGAGAAGTGGGGGGTGAGAGAGAAGTGGGGGGTGAGAGAGAAGTGGGGTTTGTGAGAGAAGTGGGGGGTGTGAGAGAAGTGGGGGGTGAGAGAGAAGTGGGGGGTGAGAGAGAAGTGGGGGGTGAGAGAGAAGTGGGGGGTGAGAGAGAAGTGGGGGGTGTGAGAGAAGTGGGGGGTGTGAGAGTAGTGGTGGGTGTGAGAGAAGTGGGGTTGTGAGAGAAGTGGGGATGTGAGAAAAGTGGGGTTGTGAGAGAAGTGGGGTTGGGGGCAGGGTTCAAAATTCAAGGGTGTTTTACCCTTTCTACCCTTGCTATGGGCTGCTTTTCCAGGAATGCCCTGATGTAGGACGTGTATTTACAAATTGACCCTGACTGTATATTTGTAGTTTTTGAAATACACTTGCAAAATCAGGCCACCCCGAGTTCTCCCCTGACTCGTCAGCGTACTTTTCCAAATGCACTGAAACAGACTTTCTTCGTGTGGTTTCTGTACAACAGGGCCCATGTGGCCACTAGTCCGAGATGGTTACAAAACCGGCCAGACGAGTCACTGTCGCGCTGTCACATCGACAAAACAGACCACACCAGGAAACTTGTGATTCGCTGCCTCTACAGCATTTACATCCAGCATGGCAATGTGGCCCACACCACCATGCCACGGAGTGTCCTTGCAGACTGTGGGTGGTGGTGGGGCTTCCTTGGCCTATTCATTGCATGCGCAGCGCCACACATTCTGGAAGCGTGGTCGAAAGGACCCATCCTTAGAACGAGTGCCTTCTCTTTCATCCTCACCTTCTCCAGCCATTTCTTCTATCCCCTACTCTGCCCCACTAGCTCCACCTTACCATGCCAGACGAGGACTCAGGAGGAGAAGCACCTGCTTCTCCTCGCAATGGACTTTCTGTGCTCGGGGTTTTCCCACGGCTGGGCAAAGCCTATGCCACTCCTGTCCAAGAACCTCCTCGCCCCGAATCACCAGTCCGTTCAGTCGGCATGGTGTATGCGTGGGAGGCACCGAACTCGCCGACTGCCTGGGAGCCACACCCGTCCGTGACATTGGTGCCTGGTGGTGACGAGGGCCCTTCAAACCGAGGCGAGAGCACTCCGTCAACGGTCAACAGTGCTCCAGCTAAGCGTGCTTGAACCGGTGATGTGAAATACACCCAGCAGCTCCTGTGGGGTGCAAAGCCTCCACGCAAACCACCAAGTCCTCCACGTGTACCTCCGCCAGAGGAGGCTGAGGAGCTACCCAAATCGGATGCGGACACTGAGTATGCTATTATCAAGCATCGTTTTGATTCTGACTGGTCGTCTCGTTTTCCGTGGCTTCGTTTGCATCGCACGAAAGCAGGCCGGCCCTCGTTGAAGTGCAACATCTGCATGCTGCATGGCGACCCCGCTGCCAACACGACGTACGGCATCAAGGGCGAGGGTGGTCGCGATCTTCAGCTTGGCAGCATGCGCGCCCATGTTGCGACAAGGGCGCACAAGGCCGCTTTGAAGGTGGAAGCTGAGGCTGAGGCGCGTCATGAGCGTCAACTGACTCTCACTCGTTGGCAAGCCACGGATGCATCTACACGTCACATAATCCGCTGTCTGCACATCGCCATGTTCATCTGTAAGGCGGATGCTCCAATCGCCCTTTTTGTACCTCTGTGCTGGTTCCTGGCCAGAGAGGGACTTCCAGATCTACCGCCCACAGGTGGCTATGGCACGTACTATACGGAGTAAGTTCATGCATTCCTTTTAAAGTAGCATGTTTTATTGCCTGTACAGTCGTGTGATATTAATACTTCCGCATCTGTCCGTCGTGTGTGCAGCTACGGTTTCAAGGAGAAGATCAGATCGATGTCGACTTACCTCCAGGACCTCCAGCTGCAGCACCTGCTGACCTCACCGTGGTTCGGGATTGGCATTGACGAGAGTACGGATCGCATCCATGGGAAGCACCTGATCATCTATGGCACATTCTTCAAGGGAACTGTGGTGTCGACCGAGTTCTTATCTCTTCTAACGGTTGAGCGGACAGACGCTGCTTCCCTCACATCTGTCGTCGTTCAGTTCCTGCAGCATATTGGTGTGGACCTGCAGAAGATGGTCGGCATCGCCACGGATGGCGCGAGCGTGATGGTCGGGGTTCACAATGGCGTGGTCGCGCGTCTCCGCGCCAAGATTCCTCACCTCGTTTCCACACATTGCATAGCGCATCGGTTCGTTTATATGATGTGCATTGTTTTACGCCTTAACCCTTTGCGTTGTTGTGTATATGCTTCACTCCATGTTTGAGCCTAATGCGTGGGCAACATGTCCCCTTCTTCACCGATCCACCCTCTGTCCTGCAGTGAAGCTCTGGCGGCGAAAGATGCTGCGACTGCCGTGAAGGAGCTCAACATTGTCGATGACATCGTGCGCGGTTTTGCCTCCCTTCTATCCAACAGCAACGTCCAGCACGCGCGGTTCATGAATCTACAGCTCACCTTCTGTCAAACCAACCTTGAAGCCCAAGGCATCCATGCAGTTCGGTGGTTATCTCGCGGGGAAGCCGTGTCTCGACTTCTGGAAGTGCTCCCGGCTGCCATTGTTTTGATGAAAGACCAGTCGCCGACGATGTACGAAGTGGCGACGTCATTCAAGTTTCACTGGCTTTTGCGGCTCCTGGCGGACGTCCTGTTCGAGCTAAATCAGCTCAACCTTCGGTTCCAGCAACGCCAGGTTAGTATGCGCTCTGTTTATGTCACACAGTCACCTCAATGCTTGGTTTCCATATGGAATATCGTTTTACCAACACGCACACACTGATTCTGTACTGCGCGTGCGTCGCAGGTGGACGTGACTCTGGTGGCACACCTTGCAGAGCAGACGCGGATGCGCCTCACCCAACGCTATCTCCGTGTCCCCGAGGGACACACATTCGGTCATGGCGACAAGATGCATTTGCCTGCCTTCATTCGTGCACATGGGAAGTCGGACCCGGACAAGCGGAAGATGAAGGTGGAAGGGGTCGATAGAGATGGGACCCCATCCTCTCATGAGTTCGTGCTCCACGAGAGGCCACTGGCCGATGAAGACCCTGACGGTGAAGGTGAAGCGCCGGCAGGTGACGCGACAGCATGCTACGAGCTGTCGACCAAGTTTGTGCGGGAGGTTGTCAAGCAGCTTGAGAAGCGCCTGAGAGATCTGTCTCACCTCGATGGCTCGAAGCTGTTCCTGTCATCGAAGTACCTACAAGATGATGACAAGCGTGTCGCGGCGTACAAGCGCTGGCTGAAGCAGCTCCATGTGCTCTACCGCGAGTCCTTGCCAGGTTTGTGCGCTGTTGATTATGACAAATCTGTGTTCACATGAGTGACACACCCTGCTGTAATAGCCTGCACACGGCCTGTTTCACATGATTTGTGCTCGTAAAGATCAACACCTCCCCCCCCCCCCCCCTTCCCCCTTCCCCCTCCCTACACTAATCTGCCGCTTTCTACTCCTTTGAGAATCACTCCCCCTATGCCTCAGGCTTCAACTACACGAAGGCTGTCGCTGAGCTGTGGATGTTTACATCGACCATGCATTCTCAGCACCATGACGAAGACTTCCATCAGGCGCTCAGCAACACTCTGCGCGACGACCAGTGGCAGCGCTCCTACCCCAACATCATGCTCCTGTGGCAAGCAGTCGCTGTGCTGCCCCTGAGCACGGTGGAGTGCGAGAGGGGGTTTAGCAAGCAGAACATTATAAAAACGTGGGGCCGGGGGAGCATCTCAGACACATCATTGGGACACCTAATGCGCTGCTCTCTCCTTGAGTACACCGTGGACTGGTTTGAGGTCGCACGCATCTTCCGTGGCGACAGAAACAGGCGGCCAATCCGAGACTTCACTGGCAGCAACCCAAGTGATACTCAGTTTAACACGGCAACAGTCCCTGACACCACTGCAAGTGCAGACCACCAGGAGGGACCCGAGAATGAGTGATGTGTTGTCTTGTTAGTGGTGGTTATGTTGAGTAGAGTTGCATGTAGGGAAGTTATTAGGTTGTGCCAGTAGGACTTTGAACTTGCAATCAGAATGGTTTTTTAAATACCCTTACACACACAGGATACTGGCTAAAACACACTGACTAGCTCAGGGTAAAAAATTTCCCACACAGACGGTCAGGCAAAGGGCACTGGGGGACCCTGATATGGCAGGGTGCCCCAAAACCAATTTTGGGCCCTGGTTGGGGGCAATCTCTCAAAACAATGTTTTTTCTGATGCAGACCAAAATACAAATTTCGGATTTGTTGTAATGTAGGATGCATCTCTCATAATGAATCCATCAAATTATAGCTCTTCGATCGAATTCTTCAGAATGCGAAAATCAAAATGTACATCTCACAATGCGTTTCTCAAAATGCACAGTGGATCTGGCCGCGGCTTCAAAAGAGACATTGGCGATACAAAAATGTTGTGACTTCCTCAGCATTGAACTGAACTGAAAGTACTGAATGGAACAACGCAAGATCCATGACATTCCATAACGGTATGCTGTCATCCAAGCAGCATTCAACGACTCCTACGGTAGCTGATTTACAGAGTGCATGTGGGACCACTCGTGCAATGATCACACAGGCTTGGCATCAGACTACGTCTCCTGAGTATCTCTTCTGCTCTTTTTGTTCCCTTTAGGTACCATGTTCTGCCATCCCTGATGCTGAAAATATATGTGAATACAACATTCTTGACAGTCCAAAAAAAGGTACCTTACAAGGCAATCAAGATCAGCGAGGAGCACACTACAAGTCCCTGAACAGCCCCATCCAGTCATTCATCTCCCCACGCACCAGCTTCACTGGCATGAGACCGGCTTCAAGACGCCTTTGCCATCCAGCATCTGCTAGCACTGAGACATTGCAAGCAGAATGCTATCGCACTACACAGCTGCTTAGCAATGATGAGCAGAGCATCTCCCTGGCCACTGGTAGCATCCCCCGCGATATTGCAGCGCCTTCAAGCAAGTCAAGTCCACCATGGCAGTCACCACCAGCTGAAGGTAATTAGCTGAGTCAATGCCCTTCAATGCTCTTCAGCCGTCAGCTGCACGAAATCGGCAGGAAGGGATGAGACGGAGGTGCCATGCAGTATCAGCCGGTGCAGCTGGGTGAGACACTCAGGGAGGTGCTGCAAGGCGGTGCAGCGAATCAGCTCCAGTTTGCGCAGCCGAGACAAGCGGCTCATGCCCTGAGGTAGCGACGTCAGTTGAGGTGCGTTAACAATCAAAGTCGTCAGCGAGCTGAGCTCCACTATGCTTCCCGGCAGCTCCTCCGGTGACCAAGAGCGAAGCTCCAGCTGCCGTAGCTCCGGCAACACTGTTGCCAGATTTTCTGGAAGGCTGCAGATATCCGGCGCTTCTATCAGCATGCTGCGCAGGCGAGGGAGCAACATTAAGGGGATCAGGAGCTCCTCACTATCACGTTCCAAACGCATCTCCAGCTGCTCCAGCTGCTGCAGACACGGCAACATGCTGCTCACTGCAGGCCCGCAGCGCACCACAACGCAGTTCAGTTTCAGCACCCTCAGCTGCGACAACCCAGAGATGTCCACCACATGGGAGGAATCTTCTTCCCTGAAGGGCCCCAAGCAGAGGGTCTCAAGAGATGGTGGCAGACCAGCAGGGGGTCCACTCAGCTGCCAACATTCCGTCAACTCCAGCCTTATGAGCCCCACGAGCGCATCTAGCCTCGAAGGTACATCCAAGAGAGACCAGCAGCCTCTGACCTCCAAGATCTGAAGTCTCGTAAGCCGTGTCAGCGAGGTAGGTAACGTGCTGATTAAAGAATCAACAACTTTCAGCTCCCGTAGGCTGCTCAGCTCTCCCAAGGCTTCTGGAAGTTCGTTTCCACCACATTGCTCCAGCTCAAGGATCGTCAGTGAAGACAGCTGGGAGAATGAAGCTGGAAGGGGATACATGTAGAGGTACAACCTGAGAGCCTCCAGACGTGCAAGGGCCCCCACGTCCTCTGGCAAGGTAAGACCATACGAGTTTGAGAGGCAGAGCGCCTTGAGAGTTGTGAGGCAGCATAACTCTGCTGGCTCCTGCCAAAGCTGGTGGCAGTCAACTATTGAAAGTGCCTCGAGAGACGTGAGATGACACAAGGAAGGAGGTAATTCGGTAAAGAGCAAATCCTCCAGCACCAGCAGTTTTAGGGCAGGCAGGAGACCGAAGTTGCTGGGTAGTAAGGTTAACTCGACAGAATTAGAGACGACGAGGGTTTCCAAACGGCTGAGAGAAATGAAGCTTTTAGGCAGGTGAGAGAAATAATAACACTCACGAATGACCAGCTTGCGCAGGCACGGCAGCAAGTGTCCTATGCGATCTGGAAGGGTCTCCAGCTCACTGCACTTGGTGATGAGCAGCTCCTCTAGCCCGGTGAAGGGTGATGCTGATGGGAAGATGGTGTCCAACTTAGGACAAGAAATGAAGAAGTTCAGCGATTTTAGGCAAGACGGCAGCATCACACTTGCAACACCCGCCGACTGATGGTTCTGGTGAGGGCCGAGAGTGGAAAGATGGGTGAGTCGTGGGAAACGTTAAGTACAGGGTGGTAAGAGCCGCAAGGTTTGCGAAACTGGGATTCTCTAAGACTGTAGCGTCAGTGAGAAGAAGCGTGTGCAAACGCCTCAACTGAAAGAAGGTACTTGGTAGCCTTGTTTCTCGGTCGAGACAGAAGAGGGTAACCAGCTCTAATTGGGGGAGCTTTTGGAAGAACAGATCCAGGCCCTCAGTAGTTATTGGATGAACCTCCTTTCTACGATAATGCTTAACTAGGCCGTCGAGGCCGAATGGCTGTTTCCGTGCAAAACTCCTTCCCACGTGAAGGGACACCAGCTTGGGGCATGACGAAGCTAGGTGAGCAAGGAAGGCGTCGTTGAGCGTCTCGGTGCTGTTGTCGCTAAGATGCAGATGGGTGAGATTTGAGAAGCACTCGAGGGCGACTGAGAGAACTTCGAGGGACACTACAACGTCCTTTTTAATAGAGAGCGTCGTCACGTGAAGCTTCGCTAAAAGACGCCAGCTACGGCAGACGGACGCCATGAGGAGATTCCGAGCCACGTCGGCGGCTGGTACAGGCTTGACTACTGGCCGAACATGAGTGGTCAAGTTGTTCAAGTGAGATTCGAGTGAAGCAGGCTGCTCTAAGGAGTGCGTAAGGATCTTAGCGAGGATATCGTCAGGTAAATCATAGATCGTCCGAGCCTCCATGTAGGGAAGTCGAGATACTAGGGACGCTAGACGTGCTAGGTGTATCATGCACTTCGAGACCCTGGCCTAAAGGGATCGCAAGAAGTTAATAGTAGTACCTAGAGAGAATTAATCGGAAATGAGTGGGGTGCTGAAAACAAGACATCGGCTGCGCGTGCTGTGGGACTCCGGTGCCTAGGGACTGTTCTGCCACGACGTAGCGTACCGTAGACTGCCATGGACTGTACTGGTTCTATCGATTTAGGTTTGGGTTGCTGTCAGAAATTGTGTGGGATGGAAGGAATGAGCGTGTGTTTTGTTAGACCTGACGGAAATCCGCAACGATCCCGGGTCGACCAAATTGCATCCGATAATTTGGAAAAACTCAAGGCGGGAATATTTAATTTCGCTTCCTCGAACCGACGACGTCAAGTTCGCTTCCATCCTTTTCGCCAATGCTTGTCCTCTGGAGCGTATTTGTATCTTGGCTCTGCTTGTAACCCTCGGCGATAAACACCTCACGGTCAAGGCGTGGTTCGACTTCAAGCGCACTTAGGGCGTGTAACAAAGCAACGAACAACTTACAAACCGTCGAACCACGCCTTGTAAGCCACATGTGAATTGCTTCCGACTTGATTCCCTAGTTGCCGAGCACTCTATTTTCAAGCTGCACCTCAGCAAGGAACTCGTCGCTGCGACAACTTTAGTAGAATTGTCTCAGAAAGAGTCGCATGCGAGGAGAGTTCTTTTTGGCGTGGACCATACGAGCGTGATTACTCTTGCGATTCGTTTCTTTTCTACATTCTCGATTTTTATAAAATACGATTTCGTTCGTGAATCATGGTCGGCTTTGGTAGTATCGCAGCTCGCATACACTCCGCCACTAGCACAGAAGCCCGAGCTATCACCTCGAGCAGCTTGAAAATATGCCCACCTTACGGCGCTTTCTGCGGCGCGACAGCGCGAAAGGCGTACGGGCAGCAGCATCATCGAGCCAGTTTAGAATATCATATGTTTTTAACACGCCAGCCTATACGTCCCCTCTTCGGCCTTTCGTTCTCGACGGAGTGCTCCTGACCGTGCTTCGGGTCCCCCGCCGAATTGGGAATCCGCAGTCCCACTGATGGGAACCCCGTATGCATCGTTCACATGGGCATCATCAGTCTCAAGAATTATCTGATGGTCCTGTCGCCTGCTTGGGCAAATCGGCGGCATCGACATCCCGGTTTAGAGAGTGGGGGAGGAGGGAGGGGAGTTGAGAGAGTGGGGGTTGGCCAAATGCTGACATCATGCTGGCGATCGGTCGGAGGCACTGTCTATTTCCCTTGGAGACTCTGTGGAGCAACGATGCGTTGCTGTAACTTGTAAGGACGGTGAGTGCGAGGGTAGCGAGGAGCAGAGGCGAGGTTGGGAAGATACACTATCTCTTCTGCCATGTGGCATATCATGTGATGGCACTCACACGGGTGTCACATCACGCCGTCCCCTGTGACTCACACCACATGCACGCCGTCGTCTTCTCTGAAGGCTCCACCTTCCCTGCCTATTCCCCCGTCCGCCCCCCATCACGCTCATATACTTGTGCTTTTCGTATCTCGTCCTCAATCCTCGCTTCTCTGCTCCCACCTCCCCACGGCTCCACATGGTAGTACACAGGAAGGGGGATTTTCCATTAATCTGCTTGCTCACGAGCATCTTGGCATGCCTACTCATCTTGTCGCTTCGCTTCGGATAGACTTGCAGGGAAGGGAGGATGCTGTGAGCGCGATTTCGCCCCATTTCGCAATTTCGCGTGCTCATCCTGACTTCTGTTCACGGAAACTCTTCATGTGCCGAATGGTTCGCTGCCCTCACTTGTCACTACTGACTGAACCCTCCGCCTCTTCTCTCTCATCCGTGCATATTCCGCATTCATCCACCATCACCGCTACTCTTCCCCCCCCCCCCCCCCCCCCCCCCCACCTCTGCACTGCCCCAGGTGGAGGAGGCCGGCAGCCCAGCCACTGTGAGGTGCCTCCTGTGAGTACGCAGAGGAATCCAGGATCGGGGTCAGTCCGATTGTGCTTTGGAATGGTAGGCTGCCTTTCTCTGCTCCCCCACCTCTGCACTGCCTCTTGTCTGTGAACAGCAAGGCCAATCCAGGATTGGGGTGAGTGCAATTGTAGACACAGCGGTCTGACTTCCTCTGCTTGCGGCTTTATCGTTTAGAATTTACTCTCATCACGTACGCTAAGGTAACTGCAATTATGCCCTGCCAACAAAACATGAGGGTTTGCTGTGCTCATTCTCACCAAGCAAACTAAACTTGCAGCCCATTTGACACATGAATGAAGAGGTAAATCTGTGAATACTACGCAGGATCCGCCGCAGCAAGCCTATAGGAGAATGCGAGGTGTGTTTTCTTCAAAGCGTGCCAGGAGTTTGGAATACGCATCCGGAGTTCCCACATGGAGTATGGAAGCATGTGATTTGATGGATGGATGGATGGATGGATGGATGGATGGATGGATGGATGGATGGATGGATGGATGGATGGATGGATGGATGGATGGATGGATGGATGGATGGATGGATGGATGGATGGATGGATGGATGGATGGATGGATGGATGGATGGATGGATGGGGAATGGATGGTCTGGAGGGATCTGCTGCAGCCACAGTTGGTCCTGGGTTTGGAAGTGGTGTGGTGCACGTTCATACCTGCTCCTCACATCTGTTAATGCACGCATGTGCATGCATCACTCTACCTACCTCCCATTCCCATTTCCCATGCCTTTCATCCCATCGCCTCCCCCACCCCGTGCCCAATCGCATGACCTAGTATCCGAGGCAACGGAGGCGGTTCCCCCCCTTCAGTTGGACAGCCTTGCCGGGCTGAAGCGCTTGGAACTCCATTGGCTGCGAGCAGACCACAGATATGCCTTGTCGCTTGCCTGGATTGCTTGAGGCTCGAGTCTCTGGAAACAGCAGAAGGTGCCATGGCAGCAGCACGACACCGCTCTGCCAGACATCTCCAAGCTGCTGAAGCTGTAAGAGCTTGATCTTACGAGTTGTCACCTTCACCGCCAAATCATGGGATTGCTGAGTGTCACCGATTTGTAGTGACATTTGCTCGTTCACTGACTTTAAACCAAAGCCAAAGTCTTCTCTTCTCATTTCCATCAGCATCTCTCTTTTCCCCCCTCTCCACATCGTTCCCTGTTCCTCCACCCCGCACTTCCATTATCCTCGCCTCCTTTCCTTATTCACTTCCGCCACCCCCTCCTCTCTTGCCCTCGTGTTACCCCGGTCCAATTAGCTTCTCCTTCGTGTTCGCAATCCACCTTGTCCCTTTTCCTTCTTTCGTTTCCCCTCCTTTCCCCTTGTGTTGCCGAGGCAGAACTGGATGATCGCTTGGCATGTCAATGTAAGATCCGCCTGACGGGATCCCCCCTTGCGCAAGATAAACATGACTGCCTGGTTGTCCACCCGGACGAGGACGTGAGCACCCACGATCCGAGTTGCGAACGTCCGCAGTGCCCAGAGCACTCCCTCGAGCTCTCGCCGCGTACTGGATGTGGTGAGGAGCCCTCGTGGCATGCACTCGCTTGCTTCGCATGATGTACTTGGGAACTTGGTCAAGGTGGCACCCCAGCTGTGTGCGCTTGCATCGACGTGTATCACGGCATCAAAACGCTGACTCTGGTGGAATGGGGCGCCATTGAAACGATCGAAGTGCATTGTCCAGAAAAGCAGCTCCTCTGTCGCTTCTGGTGACAATAGAACCTTTGAGTTCCATGACCACGCGGAGTCGATCAAGTGCAGCAGCTCATGGCTGAAGGCACGCGCCGTCGTGCCCAGCGCGAGCGACATGGAGCTGAGAAATCCAATGATCCGGGCTAACTTGCGAATCGGCACGTGGCGACCCGATTGCCCTTTTTGTATAAGTAGGTGGAGCTCATGCAGTAGTTGTTCGCGCCGATCTTTTCCGACGAGGAACATCCCTCGTTCCGTGTCAAGCTCCATCCCCAAAAAGCGCAAATGGTGTGCGGGATGCAGGTGTGATTTCTTAGAATTTATCACGAAGCCTGCCGCCTTCAGGTCGTGGAGAACTTCGATGCACGTCGAACGGGCTTGCGCCTCAGAGTCGCAGAGGAATAGTAGATCGTCCACGTATGGTATTACGCGCACTCCGCGCGCGCGCCATCTCTTGGCTAGTTGCTTAATGAGCTGGGTGAAGACGAACGGGGCTGTTGCCAGGCCGAAAGGTAAGGATGTGAAGCAATAAAACTTTCCACCCAATTGAAAGCCCAAAAACTTCCAGCACGACGGGTGGATGTCGACGTGGTGGTAGCCTGACTTGAGATCGATTGTGAACATCCAGTCGTTTGGGCGAATGATCTCCGCGACCCGACTCAAGCCCTCGTACTTGAACTTGGGAACTTGGAGGTGAGCGTTGACCTTCCGCAGGTCAAGGATAAGCCGACATTTGTCTCGTTGCTCCACAACATTGAGCGGGCTGATGCACGTAAGTGCGGCTTTCGACGAGACATACATCGCGGCGCCTGACGCGATGAGGTCGCTGACAGCGTCTTGGGTGAATGCCATGTGTGCTTGAACCCTTGCGTGATTAGGAGCTTCGAAGGGGAGAGGCTCCGCGCCCTTCCATGGTAGCCAGTATCCTTTGGCAATGATGGAAAGGATAACACTGCTGTTGCACCATGATAGCCACCAGTGGAGGCTGTTGCGCAATCGCATTCGCATTATGGACACCATGTTGTCCGTTATTGCGTGCTCGTATGGGTTCCAGTGAGCACTCTGCCACTCGCCTTCCACTTCTGCAATTGGTGGGCAACCGAGGTTGTGGGGGGGGAACGAGGATCAAGGTCGATTAGCCGCGAGATATTGCGAGACGCTTTGCGGGGTAACTATGTCGCTCATCTTCTACCGCCTTCGCGCCTCCCCGCACCCTCGTTTTTTTTTTTTTTTTTAACACTTCCCTTGAGCACTCATCAGCTTTGACACCCTTGCAAAGGGGCTTTGTTTTTTTTTTTTTTTTTTTTTTTGGATTGCCTTACAACGAGATCGGCGCATGTGCGTCACTTGGTCCCATGACCTTGTTCATCACGATGTCTGCGTGCCTTCTCTCTCTCTCTCTCTCTCTCTCTCTCTCTCTCTCTCTCTCTCTCTCTCTCTCTCTCTCTCTCTCTCGAATGGTCCTCGTATTGATTGATGGGTGATACATGGGAAGATGCAAACACAAGCATATACTAACATAACACACGGTTTTCCTAACTAACCTTGTCCCCTACATCCTCCCGCCCCCTTCGTCCGACCCTAGTGTGTCTCTCCTGCCAGGCACGCGCTCTTCAGCAGCAGCCACGCGCGACTGTACAACAGTCGCGCGTTCCTCAGGGGGGGTCCGAAGGGTGCCTCCGAGTAGGAGGTCGACCGCCGAGGGTCCCTCGCTTGAAATTTCTTCGGCGGGACGTTTTCCGCCGCGACGATCCGTTGTCCCGGCCGGGGTCGAGGTTTCCGCCGCGTTACCGGGGCTAGAAATATTCGAGTTGTCGCGGTTAAGTGCCGGGTTGACCGGGGCCATCGTTGCGAGGTTGCGCTTAAGGATGTCGTTAAGGAGCGTTGACGGGGCAGTGAAGCGCGGAAGCGACTGAGTCTTCGCCAGTGTGGACGAGAACGAAAGTAGAACTACAATTTTGAAAATGAAAACGTGGGTGGGGACGAATGTCCCCACGTCCCTCTTTTGTAGGCAAAAGAGGGTGAGTAGCGCTTCGACGCTACCTTTGCTGTGTTGGCCACGTACCCCTTTTCACAATACAAAATTTTAGAAAGTGTTACATTTCATTACACTTTCAAAAATTATCATGTCATGAAAGGGCCCCTACCCCTAGCAGACGTACTCTTCTTTTTAAAGTCAAATGTTTAAAATGTTCTGGAGTCGATTGATTTCACACAATGCAGAAGAGTTTGTGCATCATGTAGCAAGGTGCTTCTACCATTCTATGTCAGGTGAACCTGTGAATGATGGAGGCGACAATCACTCAACTTGCTAAGGTGACTCTTCTGATGTCTAAAAGGCTTATAGTTTCTACGTTATATCGGAGACTGTTTTGAGGATGAAATTCACGCAGGTTTTGCGTTGCGAAACTAGCCTTGACCCTTGGGTTTCGAAGTCCCCTCTTGCGAAGGGAATGAGCGCACGAAACCTGCGAAAACCCTAGAGAGCATGTCCTCGGAAAGCTGGAGCCTCTCAGCCCATTGTTTGGGCAAGGGAAACCACAACTGAGGAGACATCTCGTCGGATGGGTTGGAAGAAATTGCTCTCGCCATAACGTTTCAGATCGCTGAAGTGAGGTCTGGCCTTGTGAGCGCCACGAGTGTCGCGAGCTGCATGTGGAACTGACTGCGAGCTCGCGACTTAGTCAAGCCACGTGTAGACTCGAAATAGCTGCTGCTGAAAGCACGTGTCTAGCTGTGATAGCAATTTTGTTAGCTGCGGCACACGCATTCCGAGCGACCCAGCGTCATTCCAGGTGAGTGGACAGGCATTTGCAGAAACGGTCGCTGCTGGGGTTGTCTTAGCTTAGGCATGAAGAACACAAGAAACAGATCTTGACTGTCCTTCGGCAGTAGTATTCTTTACCCGTCGAAGCTGTGGTTTTTTTTTCCTCAAGTGAACTTAGCCTCATAACTCTGTCGAGGTTGTGTTGAGCTTTACTTAAGCTGCCAGTCGGTGCGTACGGCTGTCATCATGGCGTCTAGTGGAACCCACATCAACGATCTCCTCGACGACAACCTCCTCAGGATCTTATGGCCTTCCAAACCGTCGACCTGCAAATCTGAGAGCGATGATCTGTGGCACTCAGTGGGTCACAGGCCCACGTACCTTGTCGCGCACTCTACTCCAGAGCAGCCCTGGCGCAAGCGAAGGGATACTCCCATGCCGACCCCTCCTGCCTCCGCGGATGCCGCTCGGAACCTGTTCATTGCGTCCGTCTGCCGTCGCTGGCGGCGTCTCGTTCAGAGGCATGTCACAGCGCTGCTGGTCAAGGAGGACCGCGTCGTGTCTCGCCGCGATGTGCTCAACGCCGTCGCGTGCTTTCCCCATCTGACCCATCTCCATCTGGCGGATGGCAGTGTTGAAACGTTGGACGACACGTTTCTTGCTGACCTCGCCTCTTCGTGCCCTGGGTTGAGAGCGCTTCACGTGGGGAAGCTGATGATGAATGCGGACGAGCGACAGGACAGAAGGAATTAGCGCGTGATCTCCGAATCTGGCTTGGATAATTTCATCCGCCACTGCCCTCAACTGGAGCAGCTGTCACTGTACTGTCTTGAGGAAAATCTGAAGCCACCAGCTTCATTGTTTCAGCTTCAGCATCTCAGCATCCTTCTCCTCAACACTGATTTCATCTTGGAATCTCCAAACCTCAGCTGCCTTTCGTCTCTCACTGCACTCTCATTTGAAAACTTCCCCCTTCACTTCGAGCAACTTTCCAACCTCCTTCAACTCACGAACCTCATCCGCCTCTCCTTGCCTCTTGTGCTTCCGCCGGTTTCACCAGATCCGCCTGCCTTCTCACTCGCACAACTGCCTTTTCTCAAGTCGCTCAACTTTAGGCTGCTTGATCTACAGTTTAGCGTCTTCTTCCCTCTTGGATCGCCATACAGGTTTCTGAAGCACCTGCAGCTTAGCAATTCCTTGATCCAGCGACTTCCAAGCAGTATAGGACAGGTGCTGCCACGCCTCCAGGAGCTCAGCATCAGCGGGTGCAGAATATTCAGCGATCTGACAGACGAGTTCACCTCGCTCACCTGCCTGGAGAGCTTGACCATTTCCTCATGTCGTGTGTCCACTATGCCCGACAACTTCGGGAATCTTCCAGCCTTGAAGGCACTGGTGCTACACGAGCTGCCGCTTCTCCGTCTTCCTGCATCCTTCACCCGACTCGCATCTCTGGAGTCGTTGCTTCTGGTTGGGTGTGGAGAGGTGGAGGGGCTACCTGCAGGGTTTGGCCGCCTCACAGCACTCCAGACTCTGAGTGTGGCATGGTCGTCCACCCTCTTTCCAGAAGACTTGGGTGGCTTGACCAATCTGCGAACCCTTTATTTTCGGTACAGCAGGCAAGAGCAGCTGCCGTCCTCATTCACGCAGCTGACTTCGCTGACCCGGTTGGAGTTGGATCAATGCGGGATAGCAGAGCTGCCAGAGGGCATGGCGGAGATGACACACCTGCAGGAGCTCTACATTCAGGACTGTCATTTCCTCAAGGAGCTTTCGGGAGTTGTGACAGCTCTCATCAGCCTTGAAGTGTTGAGGATTGAAGAGTGTAACAATCTCTCCTCGATTCCCAGGAGGCTTGACAGCCTTATTAAGCTGACGCAGTTAGGGGTGAGGGGCTGTTACTGGCTGAATGAAGCCCCTCAGGCTCTGCCGCTCAGTCTCCAGGCCTTGTCCTTCGTTACCAATGAGCACGCGGCATCTTTGCCAGACATTTCAACACTCACAGGGCTGAGGGAGCTGTGCTTGGGCATTGTTGATGCAACCTGTGTTGAGGCCATCAGTGCCCATCTCTGCGGTGTGAAGCACCTGGAGCTGGAGCTGGAAGAAGATGCAGAGGATGCTCTGTCCCTGCTGGCAAGGCTTCCCCTCCTCCGCACCTTGACACTCAAGGGCGTCCGCAGTGTGAACAATTTGGTGGGAAATAACGACTCGGCGTTGCTGGAGCTACGGCAGCTGAACATCAGAACCTGGTCTGAGAGATTCACAGAGCTACCTGCAGCCATCACCACTCTCCACCACCTGACATCCATTCAAATCCTCGCTCCGATGTTATCATCTCTCCCGGACGGCCTTGGGGCATTGTCAAGGTTGCGCAAGCTGGACTTATCCCACTGCTCATCCCTCACGCAACTCCCTGCTTCCCTCACGCACCTCTCTTGCCTGCATGAGCTGAACGTGAGCAATACCAGCATCCGCCTGCTTCCTGCTGGCTTTGCTAACCTCAGCAGGCTCAAGAAGCTTGATCTGGATCAATGCGAGCAGCTGGAGGCTCTGCCTGACGACATATCGGATCTTAGAATGCTTGATTTCTTGTCCACTAGGGGGTGACATGCTCCAACGCTGAAGGTTTTTTCACCTCTCATAAGCTTAGGTTCGTAGTTTGTGTAAGTGCATGCCAGCATGCATACTGAGGCTCCACTACAGACAGTCTAGCATACTTCTGAAGTGGTTTAGAACCTTTTTCATTTGAATTTTAAAATTTTGTACAGTTGCTGAGTCATTGAACTGCTTTCCTTCCTTGGTAGGTAGCGAGGATATGAGGATAGATGATGCTGTGAGAGATGATAAGAGGCTATGGGTGCAGGGAAGTGCGAAAGTAGAGAGGAAGGGGACACAAGTGGAAGGCGCAGGGGGGAAGGGGGAAGATGTTGCGTGGGGAGAGGGTGAGGAGAAACGGGAGGAAGAAGGGAGGGGGGGAAGAGTGGGGGGGGGAAGAGTTGGGGGGGAAGAAAGGAAGTTGGGATGTGGGGAGCTTTTTGGCTTTGTGCAGTGGCCATATCTTATTGATATTCAAGAAGGTTTAATTGCAGATAACGGTAGATCAGGTTATGTATTGCCATCTGATGTGCTGGCAATTGATATGTTTCCCTTTCCCCTTCACCCTCCTGCCACTCCCTGTTTTTGTACCGATTTTCTCTCTCTGAACAACCTTCCCATATCCCCCCCTGGTTTTCGTCACCTGCCTTTCTCCTCATTGTGCAGCACTGCCAGCATGCTGTGTCTTTCACCCGAAGCCACCTCACTCAGCTCCAATCCTGGTTTGCCACATTCAGGCCCTGTCACGTGTTCATGCTCAAGGGCCAACGCCATCCACACACGACCATGCAGGACAGCACATCATCATCCATGCAAGACCATCACAATTCCTCAATCCCCATGATCGTGGTACACGTTTATGCATGGTTACGCACATGCATGCATGCGTGCACCAACCATACATAAACACCATCTATCATACTTGAATAATGGTGCGTCAAACGACTGTGCCATGAATCCTTTCATCTAATGAGCACTCGGGTGAATGCGGAGGTATTTTTTTTTAATATATTCTGGCACTTTTTCTTGGCACTGTCTCGAACCCTCCTTCCATTCCCTAATACCCTCTTCGCATTCGTGCTTCATACAACCCTCCCTCTCCCCTCCTTCACCCCTTTTTACTCACTGCCATTCCAGCAGCACCCATCGTGAGCATCATAATACCGAGGCTCACAGGTGATGGTGAGGCTGCTCACAGGTAATGGTGAGGCTGCCTGGAGGTGAAGGTGATGTGCTCCCATACTCTGTATTCTTATCATACCCCCCACTCCACTCATAACCCCCCACTCCTCCCATACCCCTCACTCCTCTCATACCCCCCTCCTCTAATTTCCAACACTCCCTCAGACCCCATTCCTCTCACACCCCTACTCCGACTCCTCTCACTCGCTACAGCCCCGCCATACGTACGATCCCCTCCCGTCCCCAAACTCTCTCCCTTCCCCCACGCCTCCCTCTCCCTCCACCCCTCTACCCCAGCACGGATAGCCGCCCCTAGGTTGCGGTGCACTACCAAGCAAGGCACTGCCACCTCCGCTCCCCATGCCCTCCCTTCCGCTACGGCACAATGGGTAGTTGATGGGGCGAACTGTGTGGCCTGCTGATTGCCCCCGTGGCTGCTGAGTGCCCCTGTGGCAGTTTTCTGCTGGGAAGGACAGAAGAAGGAAGGAAGTGGGAAGGAGGTTTGCGGTTCGAGGAAGGAGGTGAGCTATAGTGGGACACCGCAGCTGGGCACTGCTGGGTGTGTGGGTGCTGGGAGGAACATTCATCACCGGTGGTTCAGTAGGTGCATTGTTCGCAGTCCACTCTCCAGCCCGCCACCTTCATTGTCTCTTGCTGGGGTACGTTCCAAGGGTAGGGAGGATACTGGGCACGGCGGAAGCCACCGCCCCTGGTTTCAAACCATGGTTCCTCTTGTCAATTCTTTCCTCCCACCAGGTTTCTTCTTGGGGTCGCACTGGGACGAGATGTGTGCAGCCTCTGAAACGGATAACTCATGGCGATACACTTTGTAGGTCGCTCACAAGTCAAGGCAGCTGAGGAGCTCTTGAAGTGGAGAGCCTTGAGAGCACGTCCTTTCTTTCGTTACTTTATCTCGGATTGCTCCCCTCCTATGACGTCACACCACTCCGTTTGACACCAATCCGTCTCGCCCCAATCCATCTCGCACACTCCACACCACTCCATCCCGCATAAGTTTTTCTCAAAACACTCCACACCACTCCATCCCGCATAAGTTTTTCTCAAAACACTCCTAACACCACTCCATCTCACTCACACACTCCACACCAGTCCTTTTCACATCACACCTTTCACATCACACCTTTTCACATCACACCTTTTCACATCACACCTTCTCACAACACACCTTCTCACAACACTCCTCACCCCTCTCCTTCCCACACCACTCCTTCTCACACCACTTTTGATCGTTGTTGTGTGGGAGTGGAGGAACCTGGGATGGTTTGGTGAGTTCGTTCAGCGAAATTTCCTGATTCTTGAGTCACAAAGCAGGGTCTGCATGGGCGCGAGGAAAAGGGCAGGCTGTCAAGGTGTGTGAGGGAGGTGTGACGGGCTGGTGGAAGAGTGGAGGGCCGCGAGGTGTGGGTAGATGGGGGTGGAGTGGAGGATAGAGAAAAAGAAGAGGGGGGGAACTGGTTGAGGCAAGAAGGATGCAGAGAGAAGGAATGGGGACGAGCAAGAGGAGGGCCACAACAAGGAGGATGAAGAGGTAGAGGAGGATTGGGCGGAGCTGCTGGAAGGGGCAGCTGGTGTGGTTGGGGAGGGCGCAGGCGGTGGTGGTGGTGACAGCCCCGTGAGTGTGCTGGTGGATGGTGGCAGGGCGGGCAGCAGCGGTGTGGGTGGTGGTGGTGGCATGGAGGGAATGCAGGAGAGCCAAAGAGTTATGAGTGCAGCAAGAGGAGGAACTGGGTGCAGATTTGCGCATCACTTGACATGGGTGAGTGTTGCCACACCGCACATACTTCCGTCATGCACCATTGTTCATTATCCTGAATAATCCTTCCCAGCTGTTTTTTCTATCACTGTTCGCATTGTTTCGTGCTGTTATATTGTGCATTGACATAGTCCATTTCACTTCTACGCACGGCTGTTAATTTTGCTGCTCATTGCATCAGGTAGGTCCCTTTAGTGCAGAAGCGATGCAAGACAGAGAGGCGAGGGAGAGTGTCAGTCGGGCTAGGGAAGGGGAGTGCGTCAGCAGTAAGTGGTTGTTTCTACTGCAATACTAGAGAGAAGTGCCATGGCTTTGATTATTTAAATGTGCCATCATTCGTGTGCCATGATACTCCTTGCTCAGACGTTTCTACCTGATCTCCTCTTAACTTTCCTGCAGGAGCCATTCCATCCCAACCTCTGTTCCAGGTAGAGGTCTGCATGCTCCTCTATGTACAGCTACATGCATTCAAATGCAGGAACCCGTTGTGCACGAGGGCACTCGAGGAGCTCCAGGCGTGCGAGCGATGCCAGCTGTGTGAAGGAGGGCAGCAGCAGAGGACGTGCCCTGTGCGATTCAAGGAAGAGTGTATGCAGGTTGGCGAGTCCTCTGATGTCGCCAGCGCCAGCCGCGCCCATGCCTGCTGCCGCACTCACGCGAGCGCCTGCCGCGCCGATCGCGACCTGCTGCAACGGCTGACGCCGTGGGGGGGAGGCTGCGGGGGTGACCGTGCGTGAGCCTACAGCGCCAGCCGTTGCACCTGTCGCCGCCTTCCGCCGCTGCACCTGCCGTCGCTGCACCTGCCGCCGCTGCACCTGCCGCCGCTGCCTGCTGTAGCTGCCGCACCTGCCGCTGCTGAATCTGCCACCACTGCACCTACCAGTACCGCCGCTGCACCAACCTGCCGCTGCATCTTCCGCTGCACATTTCCCTGATTCTGCTGCACCTCCTGCTACAGCGGTGCACCGTGCACCCCTTCAGGAAGTGTTTTTGTTACCAGTTCTTGCTGCAGGCAGGGTTGGCTTGGCAGCACTTTCATATTTGCCGAGTGTAGCTATTTGCCCTTCCCTCTTGCTTGTAATTCTTCTCCTCTTTCTAGTGAAACCCCTCTTTCCTCTTCCTAACTTCATAAGATGTTTGACAATATCTTGGTCTGCCACCGACCCGCCGCTGACTGGACAAGATAATGAAAGCACATAAAGGGCAAGAAACAAGCATGCTGGGGATATGCAGTGAGTGGAGTCACCTATCCCACCTTGGATGCATCCAACAAGCTCTTTAGCACCCGAGAAAAAATCTGGCAGATTATTAACGTATCACTCCGAGTAGTTATAAAAGGTCTTAGCAATACGCAACCCACGCATGTTGTCAAGACACTCAGTGTCAAGGTCATCAGCGCACCCTGTGATGGTTAAGCTGTGAAGCATCTTGAGCTGGGAGATATCCCTTGGCAACGCTACCAGCTGCTTACACCCATGCAGGTCAAGAGTCTTCAGCCGACGCAGCCGTCCAAAGTGGCGAGGCAGGGAGTGCAGGGAGGTGCAGCGCAGATTCAGGTCGTGCAGGCACGAGAGCTGCGTCAGAGACGCAGGGAGCTCCGCAAGTGCTGAGCAGTTGGCCAGATTCAGCCGGCGCAGTCGAGACAAGGCGCCGATGCCATCCGGTAGAAAGGAGAACTCGGGAGCATGGATCTCAATGGATGTGAGGCAGTGCAGCGCGGTGACACTCTCTGTGAGCTCCCTCAACTTGACAGCCTGGTTGATGTGAATGCGCTGCAGTCGCTGCAAGACTTGAACGTACTTCTTTGGAAAGCTCTTGAGGCGCCCAGCAGTTGCGATTTTGAGGGTGCGGAGGTTGGGGAACAAATCGAGGGGCAGTGGGAGGTCCTCCGCCTCGCCCACCAGCGACATCTCCACGTGCTCCACGGCCGGCAGTGCCATGCCCGGGACCAGCCCGCGCATGCAGCCCACACTTATGAGGCTCAACCTCCTCAGCCGAGGCAGAGCAGGGAGTTCCAGAAAAGGGGTGAGGCGCTGGTAGGTTCCCAGGGAGAGAACCTCGAGGGAGTGTGGCAGCGATGGCAAGAGCTGGGGCAGCTGAGGGAGCTTGGCGAGCGCCAACTCCTTGAGGCGTGCAAGGCTGCTCAAGGTGGTGGGGAAGGACGAGAGGTTGCGGCAGGCGCGCAATTTGAGAAGCTCCAGCTTGACGAGGTCCGTGAGGGAGTCGGGTATCGCCGTGATGTCCGAGAAGGGCTGGATGATCAGCTCCCTCAGGTTGCTCAGCTTGCCCATGTCCCCTGGCAGCTCCACTATCCCACACTCCACCAGCTCCAGCCTGGTCAGCGAGGTCAGGTGCGTGAAGGAGCATGGAAGCAGCTGCTGCGGGAAACTTGAGCTGAGATGGAGCGTGTGAAGGCTGGCCAGCCCGCCTATGTCGTCTGGGAGCATCAAGTATGGGCACTTGAGAATGTAGAGGCACCGCAGGGCTGTCAGCTCACCGAATGCTGCAGGAAATCTGAAAGAGGTACCGCAGTGGAGCAGGTTGAAAGTCTCCAGGGAGGTGAGCTGGAGGAACGACGCTGGAAGGCCGCTGATGCGCACGTGCGACAGCGTCAGGGTCTTCAACGCGGGCAGCCATCCAAAGCTCTCAGGCAGTGTGACGAGGCTGCACGAGGAGATGGTGAGCCTCTCCAGGCAGCTGAGGGCGGTGAGCTGCTCGGGCAGCTCCGACAGCTTCTTGCACTCGCAGATGCTGAGGTCTCGAAGGCGTGGCAGGCGCTCGCCCATGTCGTCAGGGAGACGCTCCAGCCCGTCACAGCCTTGGAGAAGCAGCCGCTTCAGGTGGCTGAACGAGAGTCCTGGCGGGAACAGCACGTCGAATGGTGGGCTGCACGGCTCGAACTCGAGTGCTCTCAGCGACGGCACCTGCGCGAGCGAGAAAGGGAGTTCGTCGATGCTTCCCCGTTGGTTCCGCGTCGCGTTGGACAAGGAGAGGGTGGTGAAGGCCGGGAGCCGAGCGAGGGTCGCGAAGTCGAGATCCGCATCCTCGGGAATGTCGAGCGCGAGCGCCGTGAGAGACGTCAACCGCGTGAATCCCGGGACCTGGAGAGGTACGGCGTGCATCCCAAAATGTGCGGGTTTCGATTCTTACGTAGGAGCAGCTGTAGAGTAACTTTTCCGTAAAATTTCCAAGACCTACCTCAAAGATTGTGGCCAACATTCCTGCTAGTAACTTCGGTTGGAATTGGCTCGAAAGAATCTTCTTGGAATTTGTTTTTGCCCAATCGCATCTACGCGTTTTGGAAAAGATACTATCTCGTAAGTATGAACTGGTTTGACCAATCCCATCCCGTTGTTGCCGAGGCTGATTGTTTTGTTCTGGGAAGCAGCGATTCGAGTTTTCGCGTTGTACGTTTTCCCGCGTAAAATGAAACCGAATGAATTTCATGCACGTGACATGTTCTAATTCGTCCGGTTCTGACACAATCGATGCCATTAATAAGTGGGATAGACTTTCGCCGTACATTTCGTTTTTCAGATGTCGGTAAACATATACTTCATTTGTGATCATATCGAATTGCTTTAAAAGTATTACATTTGATAAAACAGTAAAATTCATTAAACACTCGAAGCAAACATAAATTTACGTACGAAAAGGTTTTAAAAACCTGCAATTCTACGGTGCGCAAATGGATATTAAAATTTACAGTTACATGAATTTTAGCATTCTATATTTATAACGTTACAAGAAAGACATTACACCAGAACCACAACACAATGCAAGACAACACTATTACAGGTGCTGCACCTATGAACCATACAATATAACTATACAAGCTAACGTTTATTTACATACAAACGTGGATAACAGCCTAGCTTGCCCCACCTTGCCAAGGTATGCAGCGCGAAGTATCATGCGTGTCAAGAACTTTATATGAACGATTGTATTGGGAGAGAACAGGGAGGTGAGGAGGGTGTGAGGGAAAACCGTAAGTACAGAGTGGAAAAAAACATGGGGGGGAAGTCTGAAGGATGGGAGAGAAAACCAGTCACAGTCGGCACATTCCAAGCGAGGCATATTTTCTGGGGGGGCGACATGCAATAACATGGAATGACGAACTTACCGTCAACGCCACTTCCGGCGGAAGATATGTCAGAGGTCCACTGGTGATCCCCGATTGATCCTTGGGAAGGGTTACAGGCTCGTTGTCCTGGGGAGTTATGGGCGCACTGACCCGCTACTTAACAAGCCCTTTTATCCCAGTGGTCTAGTGGCTGTGATTCTGACATGGTATCAGAGCGAAGGTCTCGGGTTCGAATCCTAGTGTGTGTACTTCGGGCATCCCAGTGCGGGGGGGTGTCAGAGGTCCACTGGTGATCCCCGATTGATCCTAGGGAAGGGTTACAGGCTCGTTGTCCTGGGGGGTTATGGGCGCACTGACCCGCTACTTAACAAGCCATTTTATCCCAGTGGTTAGTGGCTGGGATTCTGACATGGTATCAGAGCGAAGGTCTCGGGTTCGAATCCCAGTGTGTGTACTTCGGGCATCCCAGTGCGGGGGGGTGTCAGAGGTCCACTGGTGATCCCCGATTGATCCTAGGGAAGGGTTACAGGCTCGTTGTCCTGGGGGGTTATGGGCGCACTGACCCGCTACTTAACAAGCCCTTTTATCCCAGTGGTCTAGTGGCTGTGATTTGTGAAAAGGAGAACGCGAATGAATGAACTATGAATGAAGTGAGTACATATAGGAAACCCTAATTGGGTTGTACCCCCTATGGGATACCCCACTATAGCCTACACAACAGCATAAGCTATATAATGTTCTGACACACCCCCATAGGCAAAGTGGGGGAGAACAAGGGGTCACAAGACCAGTCACGCAAAGCACAGCAAGCTCAGGGTGGATCACAAAGTCACCACACAGTCCGAGCACAACGACAAGGCCACAAGGCCAGTTCACATGCAGGAGGACACATATATATATAGAGCTAGACAAGCAAGAGCAGGTATATATATGTGACAGTACAAGCAAGGTCAAGAGGAGAGCAAGTGAGGCAAGACAGGTACAAGACCCAACTGAGTGCAGAAGCGCTGATGGTCACAAGGCGCAAGTGCCTTGGTGAACACATCAGCAGTGTTGGCCTCAGAGGCCACGTACGCAAGTCGCAACTGACCACGCTGCTGCAGCTCACGAGCAAGAAAGTAACGGAGAGCAATGTGCTTCGTTCTGTGCTCCAAGCGCTGCTCTCGACACAAGGCCAGCATGGCCTTGTTGTCTACGTACAGCACTGGAGGAGAACGAGGCTGCTCTCCAAGGTCAGTCAGCAGGTAGGTGAGCCAGCGAAGCTCCTGTGCAGCCATGGCCCCGGCGTAGATCTCAGCCTCACAACTGGAGCCGAGAACAGAGGACGAGCGAGTAGCCCGCCACGAGACAGAGCCGGAACCAAGACTGAAGGTGTAACCCTGCGACGACCGCTGCGTAGCCTGGTCGTCAGCCCAAGAAGCGTCCGCGTGCCCAGTGAGGACCACTGGACTCCGCCCTCCAAGCACTAGCCCCATGCCCGACGTACTGCACAAGTAGCGCAACACCCTCTTCGCTGCAGCCATGTGCTCTGGTCGGTGTCTCCCAGGAGCAACATAGCGTGCAAGAATGCTAAGAGGGTATGCAAGGTCAGGTCGTGTGCAGGTCATCAGGTACATGAGGCAGCCAACAAGCTCTGGGTACGGGCCACTCGACTCTACGGACTCATCCGAAGGCAGAGCTGAGAGCGAGTGGCGAGTAGACAGAGGAGTGGCCTGAGGCGAGGAGTACGTGAAGCCGAAGCGCTGAAGGACCTGCTGCACCATGTGTGACTGAGTCAAGGTAATGGTGCGGCGTGCTCTGTCCCGAGTGATCTGCAAGCCAAGGTAGCTGCGCAGTTCACCCAGGTCTGTGCACGTGTGTCTCTTCTGCAGCTCGGACTTCACGTAGGCTAGTCCAGCAGTGTCAGCTGTGGCAAAGACCAAGTCGTCGACGTACACGAGGATGTAGAACGGCGGCAAAGAAGTGTCGGTGCGCAGAAACAACGACGGGTCAGCAGTAGAGGGAGCAAACCCAAGAGCCACTCACGCGGTGCCTGGCGGAGACCGTAGACTGGCCGTCGGAGGCTCCACTGGGTGCCAGGAGGGAAAGTCCCAGTGAAGCCAGGTGGACGGCGCAGCCAGATCTCCTCGTGCAGGCTACCCTGCAAGAAAGCAGTGCTGAAGTCAAGAGAGTGGAGCTCGTAGTCGCGCTGAGCGGCTATGTGCAGCAGCACCCGAAGAGTGGTCATCTTCGGGGTGGGAGAGAAGGTCAGAAAGTAGTCAACTCCCTGCCGCTGACTGAAGCCACGAGCGACGTACCGCGCCTTGAAGACAGGTGGAGAGCCCGGCGGCCGCTTCACCCTGAAGATCCACATGCCACTGACGATGTTCGCCCCAGGAGGGGGCACCGCGTCAACGTAGGTGCCTGTGGACTTCCAGGACGCCATCTCTGCATCCATAGCTGCCTGCCACTGAGAGGAGTAGGGACCCTCTACGGCCTCCGCGTAAGAGCGCGGAGTCGGGATGTCTAGTGCATCCGGGTCTCCCTCAGGGGCAAGTAGTACGGACGCGAGATGAGGTGAAGCAGCAGCCAGACACTGGAACTCCTCCTGCCTGTCCTCAAGGACGTCCGTGCCAAGAGCACACTCACCCCCGACGGACGGAGGACAGACAGACGCAGACTCAGCAACAAGACCGGCAGCGTAGTCTAGACTACAGCGAGCAGCAAAGTCGACGAGCTCAGCAACAAGCGCAGACGCAGCAGTGGACTCAAAAGAGGGGTCAGTGACGACAGTAGCAAGGAGACGTGTGACAGTAGGACTAGCAGCACGAAGAGAGTCGGACTCTGGGTCGGTAAGTGCAGGAAGGGAGGACTCAGGAGGAGAAGGCAAAGGGGCACGCAGAGGAGCAGTGGACGGACGCAAAGACATCCGGTGCGTGCCAGGGACAGGAGGAGGACGCTGACGCGAACCGCGACCACTAGCGCGAGCAGCACGAACAGGCGACGCAGGACGAGACGCAGGCTCACGACGCTCAGCAAGACCTCCAGTGGGACCAGTGTAAGGAGAGGGAGCAGGAAGTGGGGAGGCGGGCTCTAACTGGGACTGTGACCGAACAGGCGGTGGACACGCTGCAGGAGGAGAAAGACCAAGAACCTGCTGTAGGAGTGGAACGAAGTACGGCCGAGGCCGCGCGGCGACTCCAGACACAGCAGGGAAAGCACCCTCAGCAGCAGCACCAGCGCCAACAGCACCTCCAGCGGCAGGACCTCCAGCAGCACCAGCAGCACCCGCAGCAGGACCACCGCCAGGAAGGACAGCAGCAGTCTCAGCACCAACACCCGCAGCAGCTCCAGCTCCAGGCGGACCCGAGGGCCCAGCAGCTCCGGGACCAGCGGCACAAGTACCCTCAGCAGCCGAAGGAGCTCCAGCTCCAGCAGTACGTCTCCAGCGGCGAGCAAACCACTCGCGCAGCTCCTGTGGAGAGAGGGGCTCCCGCCGAGGCGAAGCACCCGGAGAACCGCCAGGTCCCGCACCGCCAGACGCCACAAGGGGAGGTCCAGTGGCCGCAGGCTCCGCAGCTCCAGGCTCAGCAGCTCCAGACGCAGCACCCCCTGGCTCAGCACCCCCAGTCGCAGCACCCCCAGGCTCAGCACCCCCAGACTCCGCACCCCCAGGCTCAGCACCCCCAGTCGCAGTACCCCCAGGCTCAGCACCCCCAGACTCAGCACCCCCAGGCTCAGCACCCCCAGGCTCAGCACCCACGCGCGTAGCACCCCCAGAGTCAGCACCTCCAGGCTCAGCACCCGCAGCAGGACCAGAGTCACCAGCAACCTCGACCGGCTCGACTGCGTCTACCTGGGACACACCTGAAGGGGCAGGACCCTGAGGGGGAAGGGGGTCTACCGGGGGGGGACCTGGCACAAGGAAGTGCGGTGGCGGGGGGAGGGAAGGAGTGCGGTAGGGGAAGAGGCGGTAGAAGGGGACTGACTCGTCGAATGTGACGTCCTGGGAGGACAGAACACGACGAGAGGAGGGGTGGTAGAACTGCCACCCTGGGGCGTCAGGGGGGAAGCCGAGGAAGACACAGGGAGCAGCACGAGGGGACAGCTTGTCCGCAGACAAGTCGCGGACAAACGCCCGAGATCCCCAGACACGGAACGCAGACGCATCGCCGACCTTCCCCGTCCACAGCAGAGCTGGGGAGGTCTCCGGCCGGGAGACCCTGGGGTGAAGGTTGATCTGATGCGCCGCGTACCGAACCGCAAACGGCCACAGAAAATGGGGGGCAGCCGCATGCATCATGGACGTACGAGCGACGTCCATGATCATGCCAATGCGGCGCTCAGCAATCCCATTTTGCTGTGGAGAGTCCGGAAGCGTAAAGGTCTGGCGGATGCCTCGTGCACGACAGTAGGCTCGCAGAAGGCCAGAGGAGAACTCTCCACCTCGGTCAGAGTGCAGACGCAGAACAGGAAAGTCCGAGCCGAAGCTCCTCCTGAGCTGGAGACGAGCTGCGCGGATCCAGTCGATCAACACCTCAGTGACATCACCCTTGCTGCGCAAGGGGAAGACTGTGGTGTAACGCGAGTAGTCGTCAACCACCAGCAGGAAGTAGCGCTCGTGACCCTGCCCACGGACGCGGGCCGGGCCCCACACGTCCATGTGAAGCGTCTGCAGAGGAGCCTCTGTCGGGGGAAACTGGGAGGAGTGAGGGGCAGCCCGGAGCCGCCCCTCCACACAGGGGACACAGGAAGGTCCGGGTCCCGAAGGAAGGGGAGGGAGAGACCGGGGAAGACCAGAGACAAGGACACGGGAAGCCATGCCCCGAAGACGAGGCAAGGAGGGGTGGCCAAGACGGTGGTGCCACAGGAGAGTCTCCTGAGACAGGCGGCGACACGAGCAGGGGGCAGACTCAGGACCAGACCTGGACGCAGCAGCAAATACCTGACCCGACGCAGCTACCTGGCCAGACGCAGGGACAGGAGGAGACTCAGTGGTCAGGGTGTAGAGACTCGACCCCGGCCGACGCGAAAACGTGGCCAGGTGTCGGCCTGTGCGGGCGTCCGAGCAGTGGGTCACCCGCTGACTCGCAGGAGTAAACTGGTGAACCCCCGCATCCTGCAGGTCAGCACCACTCACCAAGTTCGTCGAGAACGAGGGGAGGTACAGACCAGACAAGGTGCCCGAGGGGGCAGCCGGACACGGGAGGACAGTGGAGAAGTGAGAGAGGACAGGACCCCCAGAGGGGTCAGCCAGGGAGACTGCAACCGGCCGGCCAAGCGGCGTGAGTGTGGTGCGGTCTCGAAAGAAGGAGCGAGAAGCCCCTGAGTCAAGCGTGAAGGTGAGGGAGGCCGAAGCCGACGCAGTACCTGAGAGCGCAGCCTCACCAGTACCTGAGAGTGCAGACGCACTGGCACCTAGAGCAGCAGCCGCAGAAGTACCTAGCGCAGCAGTACCAATGCCCGGGTCGGGCGGGAAACACCGGTAACAGTCACCCTCCTCACTAATAGTCACAGCATACATGGCAGCAAGGATAGCATCAAAGTCAAGATCAAAGATAGCTACGCCAGCCCTAGACAGCTCTCCCCAACGGGGAATCTCACTAGCCTCGGGGAACTGCTGACGCCAAGCGTCCGTCAGGCGGCCAAAGCAGCGCTGGGTGGGGTGGGCACCCCCACACTGCTCACCCGCGCGGTCGCCGGAACGAAGGACGTAGGTGCACGGACCAAAACCCCCACCCCGCTGACGTTGCGTGTACCACTCACGGAGCTGCTGGGGCGGGGGGATGTCCCGCGAACGCTGCTGCTGCTGCTGCTGCTGACGCTGGCCACCACCAGAGCCGCTACGCTGCGGGGCACCACCCCGACCAGCTCCACCCCCTCCGCCACCGCCGCCTCCACCTCCACCACCACCGCTGCCTCCGCTCCCACCGCTGCCGCCACCACCGCCTCCTCCTCCGCTGCTGCCACCGCCACCACCGCCCCCGCCACCACTCCCACAGCCACCCCCACTCCCTCCGCCGCCTCCACCGCCACCTCCACCGCCCCCGCCAGTTCCACCCGCGCCCTTGCCCCCCTTGCCCCTGCCAGGGCGGCGTCTCCCGCTAGGGGCAGACGCCGCGCAGACCGACTCAAGACCAAGCAGGTCGGCAGCAGCAGCAGAGGCAACAGAGGGCAGCAGGGGGGAAGGAGAACACCCCTCAAAGATGGGGGTGCGAGGGTCACCACGAGAGGCTCCTACAGCGACGATGCTCTTCTCCGCCGCCAGGAGGGACTTCTCGAGGAGGTCGACAGTGAGAGTGGTGGGACAGACTGAGAGGAAGTGGTCCCTGACTACGCGAAGGGAGTCAGGGAGGCGTGTGACTATGTAATAGAGAGTGATGTACATGGGGGGGGGGTTCTTGGCGCAGAACTCAGCAGGAAGGGCGGCGCGGTAGCGAGTGTCACTAGTGCGGAGGTGCGTAATGAGGTCAGCGACAGTGGGAAAGGCAGCAAGGTCAGGAAAGAGGTACGGTAGCATGAGGCGGCTCAGGGCAGCAGTGGCAGGGGAAGAGTAGCGCGCAACTACAGCGTCGTACAAGGTCTGAGCACTCTTATACTGACTAAAGTGCGCGCGCTCAGTGGTAGGCAGGTGGCGACGCACAGCAAGACGTGCAGCAGCATCGCGGGTGGCCCACTGAGAGCGAACAGTGGGGTCAGCATCAGCAGCAGGGGCAGGAGAGGCGCCAGAGGTGAGGTCAAAGAGGGAAAGACCGTCCGCCCTATCGCACTGTAAGAACAGCTGCAGGTCGTCGACCCAGACCTCAAAGTCAATGGCTCGACCCTCAGCGTCAAAAGCGAGGACACTAGGGGTAGCCATGACGACGACAGTGTAGTAGTGCAAGCAGTAGGGGAAGGGCACGCAGTAACAGTGGTGCTGTGCTCACCAGGCAGGGCAGGTCGGGCGGCTCGGCAGTAGGGCGGCCCGGCGGCTGGGCGGCTCGGCGGCTCGGCTGCTGGGCGGCTCGGCTCCCGGGCGGCTCGGCGGCAGGGCGGCTCGGCGGCAGGGCGGTTCGGCGGCAGGGCGGCTCGGCGGCTCGGCTCCCGGGCGGCTCGGCGGTAGGGCGGCTCGGCGGCAGGGCGGCTCGGCTCCCGGGCGGCTCGGCTGCTGGGCGGCTCGGCGGCAGGGCGGCTCGGCGGTCGTAGGCGGCGGGGCCGGTGAGGATAGGCGGCGGGGCCGGTACCGTAGGCGGCGGGGCCGCGAAGTGGGGCGGCGGGGCCGCGTAGGTGAGGGCGGCGGGGCCGCGAAGTGAGGGCGGCGGGGCCGCGACGTGAGGGCGGCGGGGCCGCGAAGGTGAGGGCGGCGGGGCCGCGTAGGCAAGGGCGGCGAGGCCGCGACGTGAGGGCGGCGGGGCCGCGACGTGAGGGCGGCGGGGCCGCGTAGGTGAGGGCGGCGGGGCCGCGTAGGCAAGGGCGGTGGGGCCGCGACGTGAGGGCGGCGGGGCCGCGACGTGAGGGCGGCGGGGCCGCGACTTATGGGCGGCGGGGCCGCGTAGGTGAGGGCGGCGGGGCCGCGACGTGAGGGCGGCGGGGCCGCGACGTGAGGGCGGCGGGGCCACGTAGGCAAGGGCGACGGGGCCGCGACGTGAGGGTGGCGGGGCCGCGACGTGAGGGCGGCGGGGCCGCGACTTAAGGGCGGCGGGGCCGCGTAGGTGAGGGCGGCGGGGCCGCGACGTGAGGGCGGCTGGGCCGCGACGTAAGGGCGGCGGGCTCGCGTAGGTAAGGGCGGCGCAACGGGCCGCTAGGGGCGACACGGAGGGTCGCTAAAAAAAAGGAAAGCGCGCCTCGGGGCGCGCTTCGGTGGGCCCTAGAAACAGTCCCTAGGAGGGGACCTGCTCTGATTCCATGTGAAAAGGAGAACGCGAATGAATGAACTATGAATGAAGTGAGTACATATAGGAAACCCTAATTGGGTTGTACCCCCTATGGGATACCCCACTATAGCCTACACAACAGCATAAGCTATATAATGTTCTGACATGATTTTGACAGGATACGCATCTCTCGCCGCCAATCCTGGCCCGCATGCATTTTCCATCGATAAAAGGTATACCGTGACGACGTTCTCTGATAAGTCAAGTAGGAAAAATGGGGACGTCGAGAAGGGAACGCGAAGGGAAAAAAACAACAAAGGAAGTCGGACACGTCGCAAAGAAGCAGAGAACCTAGCGAAGAAACAGGCCGAAGCTTTGAACAGGCACGTCGCATAGGACGGAAAGACACATAGTAACATAAGGGCCATAAGGAACGGCAAGAATGCTTGATACGGCAAATAACAAATCAACTTAGCAGCGCACCTCTCAGCGAACTTCACAGAACCATCTGCAAACACACTCGCATCGGCTCACACACTGTCGTTGTTGCGCACGACGACGCCATGGAAAAAAAACGCCGAAGGGCGATATGATAGGAGCAGGAGACTGACGCCCTAACAGCCATCGAGCACAAAAAAAAAAAAAAAAAGCAAGCGTGTGAATTGAGAGTAAGAGGAGGGAATACAAGATGCTGAATGTCACCAAGGAATGACTGTGCCTAGGGGCAGTTAACGCATTGCCTTGCACCGCTGTCGTTTTGTCGTTTCGTGTTTTGTTCCTCGTTCACTTTTTTTTTTTCCTTGCACACTGTATTGGGGAGAAGCAACTACACGTACTGTTTTTGAGAAAAACATAGGTGCAGCGCACAGACGTGTGAAGTACAAAAGAACTAGGTGGGGTTAAAAAGTTTTCAGAGCTCAGCAGCAAAACATTGAAAAGCGACAAAGCAGCTTTCGCCAGGTTCCAGAATCGATGAGTACAGGTTGCAGCAACTGTGCTTCACGCGACAAGAGACGCGCCTGTCACATGCTGAAATCACCAAACCCCAAATTACCTTCTATCTGCCCGTAACGTTGTTCATATGGGTACAGCGTTGTCATATCACACTGTTAACTCTAAGTACTCTGCGGAAGCGTTTAAAACTGAACCACGAACTCAAACTTGGCAACACTTAACTTCACTTTATACCCTCCGAGTGTGACAGCATGTCACCTCATAGCCAAGGGTATAATAGGTACAAAGTGAGTTGTTATGCCTTGCTTGATTTGTGGAGTGAGGAATCCGGTCGAGCAGCGTTTCGGCAGCACCACGTTACGTTTCTACTCTCGTCAATACGTAGTAGTAGAATTACAGACTTTGAAAAAGCATAATAGTATTGATTGTCTTGAAGCAAATACAAGCACTCATTTATATCAAGTCCTAAACACACAAAGGAAAATATAAAGCAGTTGCTTAACTGGAATCCAGGCCTTCGCTTTGCTGTAATAGAAAACGGTTGTGAAACTGCTGAAGAATTTGGCTGAATCTGCCTCATTAGAATTAACTGTAATCCACTTGAATTGAAACCAAAGTCCCCTGCTGAATCACGTCATGAATTTCCGCGAGTTCTCATGAGGAATCATGGATACTCGTGTGAGAAACCGTTTCCAGTTATAAAACGGATTTTACCGTTGATAAAACGGTATTTACTGTTTTGTACCTGCGTCGAAATGATCACGCTAAGCAGCGTGACTTTCGCACGAAATCGGCTGTGTTCCAGGTCAGCGCGGGATACGGTTAGTCAACCGAAATCCCGAAGCACCCTCGGTCAAGCAGAAAAAGCCGATCGCTAACGCGATCGGGCTTTGTCCTGCGCGTGACAGGGCCATAATGAGCCCTGTCTTGTTGCGATCGTGCAACTGTGCACGGTCGCAACAGTTGCGACACACGCGCGGGCCCTGTGGGGCCATACGCGCATGTCAGGACCCCACGCGCGGGTCCTGACTTTCGCGCACTTTTTGACCAGAGCGAAATTGGTCAAAGGGTCCGAGTCAAAGACTCGAGCCCAGCACCCCCCGACACACTCGACACTCGCCACGAGTGCTCATGAAAACTCGTGAGCTTTCATGAGCTTTCATGACGCTCGTAGTTATCATGAACGCTCTTAGTAGTTCATGAAAATCAGCGAACGAACATGAGTCATCATGAGAATTCATGACTCGTCATGATCCGTCATGACTTGTCATGTGCCCACAACAAAAAAACACATGAAACAGAATGCAAAAACGAATACGCACAGAACACACACAAAATGCGGGACTTCATGCAGGCGGCTGGTTGACGTGCAAAAATAAGATTTGCACCCAACAAACTCCCCCTCAAGCAGTCGCCTGCTTGCACCTCCTTGCATGAGCCTAGTTGAGGCTCATACCGCACAACTTAGCACAGCACCAGTGAGGTTCTTCAGCAAGCCGCTTCGTGAGGAAATCTGCCGGCTGCTGCTGAGTTTTCACATAGAGGGGCTCAATGGATTCCCTCTGCACTTCCTTGCGCAGCCAATGCCATTTGATTTGCATGTGCGTGGTGAGCCCATGCAGCACCGCGTTCTTTGACATTGCAATGGCACTGGAATTGTCGCAAAACAGCGGTGTGGCAGTCTTCTGCTCATGTCCTGCTCAGCGGTGTGGAGGAGTCCAGCAGCTTCCTCAGCCAAATCAGCTCCTTGGCTGCATGGTACATTGACATGTACTCTGCTTCAGCTGATGAACCCGCCGTTTCCACCTGTTTCTTTGACCTCCAGCTCACGGGCCCATCTCCAATCACACACACATATCCTCCCACAGAGGACATGTCTTCCTTTTCCGATGCCCAAGTTGCATCAGCATACCCTGTGAGAAACAGCTCCCTCTCACCAAGCTGCTCCCCCTTTTCCTTGAGAACCTCAGCTCCCTTCTGCTTCCTTTGAGCCACGGCCGAGTATTGAACTCCAACGGTAGGATAAGAGTTCAAATACTTGATGATGCGCTCAGCTGCATCCACCTGTTCCTCAGTGAGATTTTGTACCACCCTAGCCAGCTGCCCCACAGCAAAAGAGACATCCGGCCTCGTGTGCACGGCTGCATAGAGCAAACTCCCCACCATTGACTGAAAACGAGCCTGCTCCCGCTGATCCACCCCTTCATTCTCACCGGCCTTGACGAGTTTGAACTCGAATGGAAGTGGTGTGACAATCTTCCTTCCGACCTCAACCTCATACTTGCTCCCCATGACGTTGATATACTTCTCCTGGTGCAGCTTCACCCATCCATTGCTGACATCCCTCTCAATGTGCATCCCAAGGTAGTAATTCGCCTCCCCCAGGGTCTTGCACTTGAAGTTTTGCATCAGCTTCTGCTGCACCTTCATCACCTCTTGCTTGCTGCTCTCGAACAAGAGGATGTCGTCCACGTACACCAGGAACATGACAAGGCTCTCCTTCTCCCCCATGAGGAAAAGACCCTCGTCACATGCACTCGCCCTGAAGCCTATCTCCTCTAGAACTGAAGAGAGCTTCTTGTACCAGCAACGTGGTGCTTGTTTGAGGCCATAAATGGCCTTCTTCAGCTTGCACACACGTCCGGTACCGTCCTCATAACCCGGCGGCTGCGACATGAACACCTCCACATCTATCAGCCCATAGAGGAAGGCTGTGGTGATATCCATCTGAACTATCACCCACCCACATACAGCTGCACCGGCGAGGAGAACACACAATGTTGGTGACTTTGCAGTTGCAGCAAAGGTTTCCTTGAAGTCCTCCCTCTCCTTTTGCTGGTATCCCCTTGCAACCAGCATACTCTTGTAAACTGACACGGCTCCTTTGTTGTCAGTTTTAATCCTTGGAATCCAGCCACAGCTTATGGCTTTCTTCCCCTCCGGCAGTGGCACCAGCTCCCATGTCCCATTTTCCATTTGGCTGTTGTATTCCGCATCCATTGACGCCAACCACTTGTCCCTATCCGGTCCTTTGAGCGCTTCTTCCATGTTTAGCGGTTGAGTTGGTGCGGGTGCCTTGAAGCAATAGACTTCCTCCTCCTCTTCCTCATCGGAGTCACAGCTACTTTGAAGCACCAGCTATGCGTCATGTTGCTGCTGCTCTCCCCTTGCTCCTCCGTAATTCCTCAGCTTCAATGCGGCTGCTCGCATTTGACTTGCAATCATGGGTGAAAGAGCACGACCTGTGGGAGGGGGTTTGGTTTGGGTCCTTCTTGGGGGAAGAGTGGGGGGAATCACACGTGTTATGGGGTGAGGTTCTTCAGGTACAGCCTTTGGCTCCACGTCCTTGACCACGGGAAGCTCGGCTGCACTCTCCTCTTCAGGTGCCGCTGCACCTTCCTCTTCTACCCACTCCTCCGCATCAAACCCCATCGTTGCTTGCTCCAGCTGATGCATGAGTTTCTCCTTCGGCTGCTTGGACCAGCTCCCATAGGTGATGTCCTCCATGAATTTGACATCCCTGCTGTCAAACACCACTCCTTTGCTCGGCTCCCATAGCAGCCACCCCTTGCTTTCCGCTGCCAACCCCAAGTGCACACACCAAACAGCCGTTGCACCCAACTTACTACGGTGTGCTTTGGGAATGTGAGCCATTGCCATGCAACCAAACACACGCAGCATATCAATGGGCGGCTTCCTCCCAAGCCACCTCTCCATGGGGACCCATGACTCTCCACCAACGTTGGTGAACACCCGGTTCTTCACCACCGTGGCGTGGCGCACAGCATGTGGCCACTTGGAGTTCCCCAACCCCGACTCAATGAGGAGTGCACGTGCTGTCTCCAAGACCGTGCGGTTGGCCCTTTCAGCTACGCCGTTGGACTGCGGTGTGTATGAGGTGGTGAGCTCGCGGATGATGCCCTGCTTCTTCAGCCATGCAGTCAGCTCCTCCCCAAGGAACTCCCCACCCCTGTCAGTCCTAATCCGCATCACCTTGTGCCCGGACTGCTTCTCCACCAACGGCAGCCAATCGTCACAGATGATGGACGGCACGTGGTCCTTCTTCTTGATTGGATAAGCCCAAGTCACTCGGCTCCAATCATCAACAATTGTGAGAAAATACTTCTCACCCCGTTCCCCTATCACCGGTAGCGGCCCCACCACATCCATGTGCACGAGCTCCAAGAGCTTCTTGCCGCCACCCTCGGTTGCATGAAAGGGGAAGCGTGTAAACTTGCTTAGCATGCAAGTTTCACACTTGTGGGAGACTGCTGCACCAATCAGTTTCAGCCCCTTAACCCCTTCCCCCTTTTGCAGTTGCTGCAGTGCGGGATAGCTATGTGCCCGAGGCGACGGTGGGCTGTCATCCAGTCCGTTTCACCGCTCCTCGCTGAAACCTTCAGCTCCTCTGCAGCTACAGCATCGCACTCCCCCTCGGATCCACCCTCCTTGCCCCATAACACCACCGGCAGCTGCCACATTGACTTGCAAACGTCGCGGTCCTCGTGAAGGTCCCACAACACCCGCTTTCCCAGCTGCCCCGTGAATGTCTTGGCACCATCGGTGGAAGTGTTGACCCCACATTTTCCCAACTTCCTGAGGGAGATTAGATTTGCCTTGAGGTCAGGGACCAGCAGCACATCGCTCAGCACCACCGGCTTGCCGTTGGCACCCTTGAATGCGGCACGTCCCGCCCCCGTCACCTTGAGAGCGTGCCCGGATGCCGATTTCACCTTAGCAATTGGTGCGGTCCCCACCTTGTCAAGGAGCTCGGCCCTTGGAGTCATAGTCCATGCCGCTCCCGTATCCAATATCCACGTGTTGAGCGGGTGCAGTGAAGCTCCAGCATGGGCGATCACCGCTTCCTCTTCCGGCTCCCCAACGTGGAAGAACTGACCGGCTTCACGTTGCTCATTTTCAACCGGTTCTTCATCGGCTACCGCTCCGGCGCCGCTCCCATCCTTAGTCCTGTTGGAGGGGGTCCACCATGAAGGTTTGGAACGACACTTAAACCAAGGGTGACCCACCTTCTCACAATACCAGCACTTTCCCTCCATTTTCCCGAATCCCTTTCCTCCCCCGTTGCCACCACGGCCTCCGCCACGTCCCGTTCCCTTGCCACCTTGCTGACTTGAGGGCTCCTCATCCTTAGCAGCCCCCCTCCCCGCCCCCTGCCATTTCTTGCCTTTACCCCCTTTTCCTCCTTGCATGGCGTAGCTGCTGCTCCCCTCATCACTTCCCCTCAGTTGGCGCCTCCGGAAGTCCTCCTCAAGTATCTTGGTGCGGATCCACTCCAACGTCCAAAGGCTCTGGTTTTGGGGAAGGCTTAGGCCGCTCGTGAAGATCATCCAAGACTCCGGCAGCAGGGACAGCATCTTTACACATTTGGTTTGCTCGGGGTAGACGATTCCGGCGATGGCAAGCTTGGCGTAGAGTTCTCTCAGCTTGTCTAGGACGGGCTGAACGGGTTCTCCTTCACTGAGACGTAGGGTGGAAAGCTCTCTCTCCAACATGAGAGTAGCTACAACTGATGTGGGGGCATGGAGATCCTTGAGCACGGTCCATGCCTTAGGGCCACACTCTTCTTCCAGGAGGAGGTGCATGATATGCTGGCGTTGAGCGAGATCTAGGCTTTGAGACAAGATGTAGTACCCGGCGGATGAACGTTCGTCCCACTCGTTCTGAAGCTCCGGGGCACTAGGTCATTTCTCGCTGCCTATCATAAGCTTTAGAAGACCTATCTGCCGAAAATATAGCTGCATTTTCCAAGACCAGTCGTCATAGCCCTCTCCACTAAATTTGTCGACTGAGAAGTTCTTCAACACTTCCCTTAGCAGCGGGCCCTGGTTCGTCCGAGCTATCCTAGGCGCGGAAACACCAGATTCTTGGCTACCACTACTCGCGGGGGCTGAATGCGACCCCATCGATGGATACGTTGAGAATGGCTAAGGACCAGCTCTGATACCACGTGTTGACTCTAAGTACTCTGCGGAAGCGTTTAAAACTGAACCACGAACTCAAACTTAGCAACACTTAACTTCACTTTATACCCTCCGAGTGTGACAGCATGTCACCTCATAGCCAAGGGTATAACAGGTACAAAGTGAGTAGTTATGCCTTGCTTGATTTGTGGAGTGAGGAATCTGGTCGAGCAGCGTTTCGGCAGCACCACGTTACGTTTCTACTCTCGTCAATACGTAGTAGTAGAATTCCAGACTTTGAAAAAGCATAATAGCATTGATTGTCTTGAAGCAAATACAAGCACTCATTTATATCAAGTCCTAAACACACAAAGGAAAAAATATAGCACTTGCTTAACTGGAATCCAGGCCTTCGCTTTGCTGTAATAGAAAACGGTTGTGAAACTGCTGAAGAATTTGGCTCAATCTGCCTCATTAGAATTAACTGTAATCCACTTGAATTGAAACCAAAGTCCCCTGCTGAATCACGTCATGAATTTCCGCGAGTTCTCATGAGGAATCATGGATACTCGTGTGAGAAACCGTTTCCAGTTATAAAACGGATTTTACCGTTGATAAAACGGTATTTACTGTTTTGTACCTGCGTCGAAATGATCACGCTAAGCAGCGTGACTTTCGCGCGAAATCGGTTGTGTTCCAGGTCAGCGCGGGATACGGTTAGTCAACCGAAATCCCGAAGCACCCTCGGTCAAGCAGAAAAAGCCGATCGCTGACGCGATCGGGCTTTGTCCTGCGCGTGACAGGGCCATAATGAGCCCTGTCTTGTTGCGATCGTGCAACTGTGCACGGTCGCAACAGTTGCGACACACGCGCGGGCCCTGTGGGGCCATACGCGTATGTCAGGACCCCACGCGCGGGTCCTGACTTTCGCGCACTTTTTGACCAGCGCGAAATTGGTCAAAGGGTCCGAGTCAAACACTCGAGCCCAGCACCCCCCGACACACTCGACACTCGCCACGAGTGCTCATGAAAACTCGTGAGCTTTCATGAGCTTTCATGACGCTCGTAGTTATCATGAACGCTCTTAGTAGTTCATGAAAATCAGCGAACGAACATGAGTCGTCATGAGAATTCATGACTCGTCATGATCCGTCATGACTTGTCATGTGCCCACAACAAAAAAACACATGAAACAGAATGCAAAAACGAATACGCACAGAACACACACAAAATGCGGGACTTCATGCAGGCGGCTGGTTGACGTGCAAAAATAAGATTTGCACCCAACACACACGTCTGCGGAAACAGCATACACTATTTTCCAGACATTCTCCTTGACCGAAAACTACCTGAATAGCTGCAAAAATCTTTGAATAACAAAAAATGTGACACGTCACCTCTGCTGAAGACTGTGCAGTCCCATACATATCGTCGCTGGAAGCAGAACGTTCACCCGCCGCACTGAAAACCGTAGACCACCCGCATAGTGACAGCAGTTGCCACTTGTCAACCACCTGCGCGTCGCTGTTCCCCTTTTCCCAAAAATGTTGACTCGTGAATATTGCGGGAGTGTCGTACGTAGCTGGAAACACTAACTTTCATTCAAATTGGTTGCTTAAAACTGTTACGTTACAGAATCTCATGCAAAAATATGTCAAAATGGAAACCTAATATTTTACCAAGTATTGCCAATTTTGAGATTTTTTTTTTAGACACCCGTAAATTTGTTCATTAACTCTTACTACATATGCATGAATGCTGAAACACTCTACTTGGGCTGGTTATTTGCCCCAAATACACTCGTATTGGCTCGTAACCACCATGTATGTGGTTAAAATTGGCTTGAATATGGTTTTCAGGCTTCCATTGGCTTATTCAGACATACAGAAAGAAAATGAAATCATCTGGAAACTTTCAAAAACAGCATGAAACTTCACCAAGTGACATCTTGTTAAAGTTTAGAAGAAAGAAGAGGGGCTGCACTAGCAAGAATGGGGATACAAATAGGAAACCCTAGAAGGGTTGTACTCGCTATAGAGCACCCCACTACAGGCTAGAGCATAAGATAACATTCTGACACACCCCCATAGCCAAAGTGGGGTGTAATCAGCAGAGTAAGCAAAGGAGTACAAGCTCAGGGTGGATCACAATGTCACCACACATTCTGAGCACAAGTTCAAGAAGCAATAGTTTAAGTTCACAATTATGAGCAAAGCTAGTGGTAGTCACAACGGGCAAGTGAGGAGGAGGAGAGAGAGTGAGAGGAGAGGAGATAGGAGGCGACGACTGAAGCTGCAGACACACGGGCAACAGGAGGCAGACTGGCACAGCGGCTACCGGACGAAGTCCCCGGAATACAGGAGTAACAGGCCCCGCGGCTAAAGTAGCGGCAGACGAGCAACGGACCCACGGGCGGCTGGCACAGCTGGCTACGACTGGGCTACCGGACGAAGTCCCCGGAATACAGGTGCTGCTGGCGACACGACGGCAACCTCCATTCAGCTTCCCCAAACTATCCCACTCCCCCCTGGCACATACCCGCTGCTACACCGCTAGCTCCACTCCCCCTTCACCCCCCCTTAGTACCACTCCACCGGCTCCAACACGTCCACCCCCCCTCAGCGGCAGCTGCAGCACAAGGAGACGGAGGAGGAGGAAGAGCAGGGAACGGTACAGAGTGAAGTCACCCCCATACCCCTCACCCCCAAACCCTAATTCAGGAGAATGGGGAGTAGGAGGGGTGGGGCGCCAGTAGAAGCACTGGGGGACAGCGAGGAGGGCAGGGGCAGCGAGGAACGAGCCCACCACGGGCCTGGTAGAGACGCCCGAGCCGCGCGCAGGCGGCCCGAGCCGCGCGCGGGCCTGGCGCCGCCCGTACGGGCCGCGCGCGGGCCTGGCGCAGCCCGTACGGGCCGCGCGCGGGCCTGGCGCAGCCCGTACGGGTGGCGCGCGGGCCTGGCGCAGCCCGTACGGGTCGCGCGCTGCCTGTACGGGCCGCGCGCAGGCCACGACGGGCGACGGGGGGCGACGAACGGGTCCCCGTCGCCCGTCGCGGCGCCTCCCGAGGGCGACGCGACGGTTGTCGGGGCCGAAGCCCGCCGCGCGCCTCGGGGCGCACAGCGGGCAGAGAACCGCCGCGCGCCTCGGGGCGCACGGCGGGCAGAAAACCGCCGCGCGCCTCGGGGCGCACGGCGGGCAGAAAACCGCCGCGCGCCTCGGGGCGCACGGCGGGAAGAAAAACTGCCGCACGCCACGGGGCGTGCGGCACAGAGAGTAGCAGTAGCAGTTGCAGCGGAAGCAACAAGGTGGTGAGCCCACCCACAGGATCGATCCAAGGGGATCGACCTGCTCTGATAGCATGTTAAAGTTTAGAAGAAAGAAGAGGGGCTGCACTAGCAAGAATGGGGATACAAATAGGAAACCCTAGAAGGGTTGTACTCGCTATAGAGCACCCCACTACAGGCTAGAGCATAAGATAACATTCTGACACATCTATGTCTGAACTCGAACGGTTTGACCTCATCTCATGCTCAAAATAGTGACACTCATGATGGTGTCATGCGAGTGGCACGAAAACGGGCTGGCACCTTTTTTATATCATTAATAATTCATGGTGTGAATAAACTTTGCAAAAAAAAAGCTACGCAGCATTGAAACGACATCGTCTCCCGTTATGCGACTGACATTGCATTACCTATGTTGACAACCTTCTGATACCATTTATGACTTAGTGGTGTGAATAAAACCTGCAAAACAGAAGAACACAATGTCGAAACGGCATAGTGCGTCAAGATCTTATGTAATTAGTTGTTGGTATAACAATATTGTATTGATTTTTTCAAATCCCTTTCGATCACAACAGACAAATGGTGTAGTTAATACTGTAAGTGAAACTAACAGAATTGTTGCTTGACAAATAGGATCTGAAAACTGCAGGCCTGAACATTCAAATATCTTTACAGTTTTAAAAGGTACATTACAACAAACAATTTTCTTCACAATTATTTCTGAGTGTTGTGTAACGGAGAACATCTTTAGTGGATCCAGCTTTATGTCAAACATTCGCAAGCCGCTGCTTCTTGGAAGGAGTTCATCAAAACTCCATTCTTACCGAGTAGTAGGTTTGAACCGAACGACCAATAGCAAACGTTCGACTGGCTTAGAGGAAGTTTCCTGGATGAAGTCGAAATGGTTCGACCAATAGTATCGCTCGTGACGGTGGCGTCGAAATTTCGGTGATGCTCCACCTGAAACAGCCACTAAGCTGTTTTGGCAGAGTAGTAGTAATAGGAAGAGCTCTTAGGAGAATTCCAGAAAGATAGTAGCAAGATAGCTTTACAAGAGATCATATGATAGCATACATTTCAGAGATGCATCCTAATATACTAGGATACTAGCATGGGCGCCTCGAGCTGGTCGTTCAGGTTGCCATTATTATTCCTAGAGCTAACAACAGCAAGGCATAGTTACTATGATTATGTACAAGAGATACTAGCCTTGTTGTCATATCCTAGAACCAATAAGCATAGCCTAGGAATTCACTAAGGTAATGGGCAGAGCTTCTTGGTAGTGTTGTCGTCCATGTTGTCGTTGGGAATGATGAGTAGAAGCTGCGTTGGATGAAGGCATGGCTGTAGGAGAATACGCTTGCTTGTGCTGTGAAGTATTTTGCTGCGCTGTTGAAGCTCTCTGCCCTGTTGTGTCCAGCACTAGCGTGCTCTCTGAAATTGTTCCCAAGGTTGGAAACTGAGAATTACGAGCCGCACAATTCAATGTTGGATTCCAACATTGAATTCCCGAAATGTACTTAGGGTGTGTTCCGAATTCTGGTTCGGATCACAAGGAGCTGAGTTGGCGAAATCGAGGAAGGCGAGATCGCCTTCGTCTTGTTACACCACCCCACTGATTCCCGAGTCGCGAACCCAGAAATCCTACCTGCAGGTAGGTTTAGGAAAGATACCCCTTCGCAATCCCTAAAAAACATGCCACCCCACCCCTTCACATTTTGGGATGTGGGTGAGGCCGAGGGTGTGCAGGTGCGCGAGGTTGGCGAGGGACGGCGGGAGGTACTCATACGGATGCGGGCAGTAGAGCGAGAGGTGGTGCAGCTGCGTGCAGCGACGCACGAAACGGTCCACACCAGCTGCGGTCACCGGAAAGCCTTCCCCGCCCACCCGACACCACTGCTTCGTCATTCCCTTGCCCACGTGCAGCGACACGTGCTTGGGACACGAAGCAGCGAGGTGAGCGAGGAAGGCGTCGTCGATGGTTTCGACGCTGTTGTCGCTCAGATGCACGTGCGAGAGGTGAGGGAAGCACGCGATGGCCGCGGTGAGATCTGCGAGCGGGACGACGCGGTTCTTCTTCACGAGGAGCATGGACACCTGCCGGCGAGCCAGGCGACGCCAGCGCGAACAGACGGAGGCGATGAGGTGATTGTAGGCCGGGTCGGTGAGCGCGGGAGGAGCTGACAACGGACTGTTACTACAAGTGGCAACGGTCGTGCTACTACTGTTGTCGTTCCGACGCAGCGACAATGGTAGCAAGTAGCCATCGGAGGTGCTGAGCTCTTCGCCATACGGATTCTCGCAGGAGTACCTTGGCCCGGGCAAGCAGAATAGCGTTGTATCGACGTTGTTGTTTATGGGTTGGCGAGGAATGTAGGGCGCTTTGGAGCTCCAGAAGATTCTAATGAGGAGGTCGTCTGACAGATCGTTGATGTACGCGCGAGCCATGATATCTAAACCAACGGAAACCCTGTTAACAGGAGCTATTATGCGGCTTCGGTGCTGCACGTATATGTGAACTACTAGTTGAAAAGCTAAGTTAGGAAAGTCACAGAAATGTCCCTTTTACGGGACTTCTAAGTGACAATTTTCCGTTATGGTAAAGTCATGGACAGAAGTCCCAGCATGCGGCGTTACGTCCAGAGTGACGGGAAACTCACTTTTCCGTCACGCAAATGATTCAGAAACAACTCATAAATGTCACAACAAACTTCACGTTTCTGTCACCACCCCGTCTCCGAACAGTGACACGGCTCGCAACAACGATAACGTTACGGCAGAATCACAGAACCGTGCCTCTGCCACGTAAGCATCCACGTGGTGTACTGTTTCACGAAGTGCGTTACATCCAACACACCACCCAACTGAACGTACTTGCGTGTCGTCGCATAACTACCAACCACACAGACGCACGTGTCGTCCCAACCTCGAGAAATGAAGCGTCAGGATCACACATCCCGCTCCACGATCCACGGCTGACACGCCCCGTCCAAAACTGCGCATGCATCATCGCAACGGTCCATCGACATACTAATCTACGGACGTCGAAGCTACACGTCATCCGAAACATGCGGTCATTGAGTGCACACCTCACCCGACAGCAGAACCCCATAACCGTCGATACAAAAATGCATAGACAGTGCAGATTAGCCTCCTCTATGAGCCACCCGCACACGTGCCCCCCTTTCCATCGTCGATCTCAACCACATGGACGGCAACGATGCACACATTCTACAACAAATCGACGGCTACCATCGATCTATAATTACAACAACATCTGGACGCATGCATGACCACAGCCATTGATTCGCGACGAGATCGACGGCTCCCCGCGTAACTGTTGCGCACACATCGACGACCGTCTAGCATCGCCTTCCCATCGTAGGCTACACTCTAGTATCATCCAACGCGTCGAACTAGTCGCCTGCTCTCGCACCACCGGTTTTGCACGACTCCATCCACGACGTACGATGAATGGCGACACCCACACCCATGACGTTACCATACATCGCTACCGTCGACCACACGTGTCACGCAGTGGATCCATGCGCAGCGCGTTGAGAAAACCCAGTGATCTAACCGTCCATATTCACATACTGGCCTCTCGGGGCGCGTTTGCACCAACATTGGGCAGCCTAGTGCATGCTTCTAGAGCTCTCTCCTGACGGACGCCTGTAATGTATGATTCTGATTATGCATTCAGCTCAGCAATGTTACGACTATAACCACACAAGGAAACACCACACAACATTGGTCCGGCAACCTCGAAGCACAACCTACAGCATGCAACACTACCCCAACACCTCACATGCTTCTTCCAACTCACCACCCCCGAACGTGGTTATAACCCCCATTGTCCCCACTACTCTGTTGCCTGACTGACACCCCACTTCCACTCTGCATTACATCCTGCTTCACTGTTCAGCCTCAAGTAAGGGACATGTTGTCCCTTTCGCCTTCGCTCACGCTGGGTGCCTGCCCGGCGCTCTCTTGCCGCTGAACACCGCACGCAGACAGGCGCAGCCCATGGCGGCCCCAGGCCCACGATGACGTCGTGGGGTCGTACTGCGGCTGATACTGCTCGATGGCAGCCATGACGTCCAGGAGCGCGCACTCGCGGAGGCCGTCCACGATCTGCGCGTTGACACCCGCAGAGTTCGAGAGCTTGCCCTTGCGGGTGTCCCAGAAGCGGATCGCGTCGGTCACCTGCGCATACGAGAACCACCCAACGCACAGACTTGCATTAGCGGCCACGATATGCACTCCTCCTCACTGATAAACACAACTACGCCTCTCGCAGTCTCACCAAAACGTGCACACTCACCACGTGTTCGAGCCACGCCATGTGATACAGCTTCAAAGTCAGCGTGCCGTTCACCATCCTGGGCCTGAACGCCGCTCGAGCGCATGCAGCAAAGGCGCCCGACGCAAAGGGCATGCCGCGCCTGTCCTCGCTCCACTTGGAGATCGCGAAATGGTCTGCACAACAATCAGCCGGCCATATGGGCGTCATTACACTGCAAACACTCACGCACGTACCAACCATCTCGTGACTGCCTTACCCTCCCCATCGAGCGTCAGAAGAAGGCGCTCCTGGACTCTCGCAGCCGAGCGAGCCTTTGGGGCAGCCCACGGGCTGCGCGCGTCCCTCTCGTCGCGGAAAAGTCCCAGCTTCGGCAGCGCGATGTCCCTCACTCGCCCCGCGGCAGCCGTCTTCCAATCGCTCAGCGTACGGTTCAGGTCTGCGCGTCGCGCTTTATCCGCAGCCATCGTGAGGCTTGCAAAGGTGGGAGTCAGCCGCTCAATAACCGCGCACAGCCCGGCACTCTTCGCCGCGCTACTGGGGTAGAACGACATCAGCGCGTCCGGAGCGTCGATGAAGAGATGCACACGCAGCTGCTCGCAAATTTCCTGCGTTGAGCATGAACCACATATATAACCATGTCAGATGAGCACTGCGTTCCACCGTCATCACACATTCGCCGAGCCTACTGCGCGTTCGTGAATGGACAATGCGCCCCCCAAGTGCGAGTTTGCAACCCAATAACCCCACCTTCCACCCTTTGTTCGCGGGCAAAAACTTCGGCGCACGCTGCAGGATCGGTGAGCTCGACGTGCGGACGTGGCGACCGACCTCGTCCTCCACCTCGTCCTCATCCACAGACGGCTCGGGACTCGCAACGCGCCGAGCCTTACGTGGGTTGACCCTGTCGCACTCGCCTCTTGCGTTGTCACGTTTGCGCTTCTTTGCCTGGTGGTTGGCCAGCGACGCCAGCAGCGCCGTCTCCAGGCGCGCCATTGTGGCTGCCGTGTCCATCTGCATCTTGCGGATCGCAATCATCTCTGCCCTTGTCACGGGCGCGGAATCGGAGGCTTCCTCCTCAGTTGCCTCCTCGTCGCCGTCGACGCGCGGATTGACCCTAGGAAGGGCTTCGTTCGGATCGTCGTTCGACGACACGGGGCCCGGGCCCGGCGCAGGTTGTTCTTCATTGCTTTCCTGGGCTTCCGGTCCTGACGCCCTGCGCCTCTTTCCCGTCCGCGCGGTGCGCGCATCCTCCTGCGACCTCGCCGTCCCAGCCTTGCGGCGATTCGATGTCGTTTCGCGCGACGAAGAGCTCTCGCCGTCCCGATCATCTCTCGATTCGGGCGGGGGTGTGGACGCTGCCAAACACCGTCCCAGTAAGAGTCAGGGCGGGCCATGTACAATACAGCAACCTGTTACACAATGACAGTAATACAAACAACACACATACCTCTGTCCGAAGTCACGCTAGGTGCCGGCCTCGCGGCAGTTTTCGCGCGCTTAGCAACCGGTGCCTTCGGCAGCGGTGGACGCTTGGATGTCCCCGGCAGCACGTAGTGCTGAAGGTGCGACGGGGTCTTGGACACACGCTGACGTTTTCCGTCCCTGGACGCTCTTCCGCTCTCATTGCCACTGTCCATGTTGCCAGCGGCAACTAGACAGACGATGTGCACAATGGTGCACAAGCTCACATTTTGTGCACAAACCTCCCCTCTTCCAACACTAGCGTCCGAGGATGGCTTTGTTTGACGTGGAAGGCACCTACTCACTTGGGAATCTGTTGCCCTATCCTCGTTCGCCAGCACGGCTTGCACTGGCGACCTTACCCATCTCTTTCCAGCATGCACTCAATTGTGTCCACTCGCGCACCAGCCTGCAAATGCCAGCGTGTTTTGTGTCTTCACACTACTGCGCGTCGTTCTTGGTCACACAAATGTCTTGTAACAGTTACGCACAGTCTCTCCTTCATTAACATTTTACTCAGTGTACATTCATTCTATGTCTTCAACACGCAAGTTACAAACCATTTATTACGGATGTTCATTCCCACACACAGCCTCAGCGTCCATCGCACCGAACAACAACTACAACTGACAATTGTCATTAATCATGTCTGTACTCAGTGCAACTCCTCCCTTCTGTCTCATGATACCTCCATTGCCCACACGCTATCCCTGCGCCTGCGTGCACGCAATACCCCCATCACTGTCATGCTCCCCATTGTCATCCTCGCTCACCAGATCCTCATCTGCTTCAGCATCTCGTATATCGCTATCAGCTGCCTCTGCTTTCGGTGGAGGCGACTCCGCACCTGGCTCCGGCTTGAAGGGTGTTCCTGGCAGTACACCAATGTCGTCCATGGCTTTACGCCACTCCCTCCATCTGTACCATTGGCGCTTCTGTACAAGATGCCTCACGTCATCCACGATGGCCCCCTCCAGTGCAGCCATCTCCGCATCTGACAATGACATCACCTTAGGGAAGTGGTCCTTCTGCCTGATCACAAACGCACCAGCGGCGTACGCGTACGCCGCGTCCTCCTCCTTCATGTACGCTCCCAGGCGTACCTGCTTCCCAGTAGACGGGTCTGCAATGATTTTGACGCACCACTTTCGCACTCGGTGATCGAACCATACCCCGGTGTACTCGCTCGTTCCACCACGTTTCACCACCCCCCCTGTCCCGCTTGCCTTCACCTTGGTGGCCCTCGTCATTGGCATGCGTCCGCCGGCGCCATGACACTTCACGGGCGTGGCGTCTGGTGTCTTCGGATTGGCAGTGTTAGAGACGTTGCCCCTTTTATGATCGTCTGTAGCTCCCTCTGTAGTCGGGAAATTGACGCTGGTAAACCCGGAGTGAGGTAGTGGTGCGGGGGAGTTGTGTAGGAGTCTGGTCAGCGACCTCGATGCCGCCTCACGCTCCCGCTGCCTGTTGACAGTGCTTGACCGCCTGAGGAGTCGCGTCCCATGCGTACCCAACTCATGGGCACACGCGGCTTCCAGCTGATCCTGGGTGAACCCAAGCGCGGATGCGATACTCATCACGGCGGATGCCAGAAGGACCCCATCCACCTCCATGCTGTTCCTATCGCGGGATAGCTTCGCCAGCTCCGTTCTGACCTCGTCCTCCGATGGAAACAGCATGCAGCCGTCGTCGTCTACACGCGCAATGGGCTGGGGCGGCACCTCCACTTCCTCCATGTACAGCTGCACAAAAAGCTCCCCCACGGCATGACTGCACACATCCCCGCGCATGCCTCTCCTGTACGTGCGCGATGTGACGCCGTTGCATGACACCCAAGTAAAGACCGTCTTGAATCCAGTGTTGACTAGCCCCTTCAGGTACATACAAACGAACACGCCGCAGTCGGTATCGTTACCCTGTTGCGGGATCACCTCCTTCTGCAATACATACAGACGATTGCACCAATGCTTCAGTCGACGAGCCCCGCATACTCGGTCCGCAATCAATGCAGTGAAACGGTATGATCGCCGCGCGGACCATACCTGAATGACTATGCGCACGGCGTCCTTCAAGGCCTTTGCAGCGTACTGATGGTCGCCGAGCGGGCGACGAGCCTTGTGAAGTAGAAACAACATCCTGCGACACCATCGGATCACGGATCAGAGGAAGGTCCCGCTGAATGGTACCGCAACGGCCATTATCACGCTGAGTCGGGGACTTACTTCTTGACACCCTCTATGATCTCAGGCGTCCTTGTGTGCAGCCCCTCGCTGTCATAGTGGACGAGGTAGAGAGGATCGCCGTCCCCCTCAGATGACATCCGCCGTGTCATAGCCCGCAGATTCACCGAAATATCCAGAGAGTAGTGCCTCCTGTACGAACACACACAGGTTACCACTCTTCGTTAAACCATCAACACGGCGTTCAGACCTAGGTGCACATGGTGGACACGACGCGTGATCTTTGTCACGGCCCACCTTGCTATAACCGGTATGGCAAGGTAGTCGAGATCGAAAATACACGGGGATCTTCCCATCGGCAACGCCTTGTCCAACTGCGTCGCGTAGACGTAGGCTTTGGTGTCCATAGGAAACCATGTCTTGCCATCCGGCAGAACCGGGTGTCGGATGTTCAGTAGTCTACACACGCACAAGGAAAAGGTGCTATGATGGGTTAAGATACACAGCCATGAGCGGATATATGCTCGCTTGATCCAAGTGAGACGACACTCACATGTTGTGGAAATCAACGACGCTGTCCGCAAGATACTGGCCGTCGGCCATAGTAAGCGCATCCTGTGCGGTCACCTGGCACCCCTGCCCGTGAGGTCCATATAGGGCCAACGTCTGGAAGGCCTTCTGGTGTTCCGGAAACTGCAGCCTTCTAACCAAGTCGTCCGGCTCGTCTGTCTCAAGAGATGGCACGAGTTGAACTGCTTTGTACGTCTGTAATGCTCCGCATGGGCGTTAGTGCTCACCTTCTACTGCCTGGCCCACCGCTGCGCTGGACAGAAGGATCTGCACAAGCTCGTGATGTGCGGGAGGAAGTGAATCTGTTGAGGGCGTAGGTGCGGATTAGGTCTGGTTGACTAGACAGGAGAGGTTGCCACGCGTCCAGAATATAGGAGAGCGCGCCAAAAGAGAAGACTCCAGATCGGACCCATGCAGGTGTAGCAACTGCTGGAAAGGATGCCACTTTGTAAGGCGTACAAAACAGTGCACAACCACTCGTCACGCTCGACTACACTTACGTGGGTTGTGGTACAAATCTGAACACAAACGGTTGAGCGACCGTTATGTACCCACATAAAGAGTCAGGTAGTATCGCGAAGAAATCACAATGTTGCAGAACTGTGAAAGTACTGTTACGGTGTTGATGTGTAGGCAAGTCAGGATGATGCCACATGTGCATGCGCTGTGATGCATCCCGTTTGCACTTGCCTATAGTGTCGCGCATGACAATGTTGCGTTCACGGTTTATGTAAGCAAGATTACTTCGTAACATAGTGTATTAAAGAACGCACTGTTTTGACATGCCAACTACAGAACCATCCAGACACAATCACCCCTAACAGCTGTTGCCACTGACGGATGAAGCGAGAGGAGAGCTGTTGCATCGCAACGTAGCTCCCTCTAAGCCATTGCTGTCGCTATACCCAGGCGCGCACCGCTCATACGAGGCCGCTTAGTAGGAGTGCGACGGAGCCGGTCGATGACGTCGTCGTTACACAGACCAGTGCGCTCGGGAAACTCCCGTGGAAGAATGCCCAGTTCAGCCGCGGTTCGTATGTACGTTTTAGTCACGGCGCGCACTACTCTGCGGCGACTACGAGGGTCGTGCAGTCTCGGCCCAGCTGGCATAATCAACGGAGCGGTAATCTCCACCGCTCCGACATCTGCGACGGGAGCGTCCCGGCCGATGATTGCGAGAATGCGGTTGTCGCACGCCGTGTATTCGGCGGCTTGCATCATGCCAGCGTCGCCCTTCGTGAACTTGTTTATCATTAGCTGCAGACGGACGAGTTGGGTTATTAGTGGCTCCACGGTGAGACATGCTGCGGGATAATCCGTCAGATGGAGAAGCGACCTCCACGCCATGGGCAACATCCCAACCCTTGCCCAAGAGAGGTGGACAGCCCTGCAAGGAGTGCATTCGCTAGCAGACCCCACCCGTAGCAGTACGTTCTCGAAGACTATGATGGGCATTGCGCCCTTAGACAGCCACGCCGCGTCCCTTAGGATGAAGTCGATGTAGCGGGACCGGAAAATCGTCTTGAACATCTCGACCACCCCGTTGAACCACGGAAGGTTGTACGTCGAGACGACACCAGCGAGATGAATTATCTTCGTAGACGTGAGCTGCTGCACACGAAACCCGCACATCGTGCTCTCGTCACATGCCGGGTCCAGGGACACGTGTGCTGCGCTCGCCACGAGGACAATGGCGGACTTGTTGTGGCTGAAGCGATCCAAATCGAAGGTGTCAATGTACTCGGTGAAGCACTGCGTGACAGCGGGGAACACAAACAAGACGAGGACCACGTGTGATTAGTTGCAGAGCAGGATCACAGTACAAAAGCAGCGAGCGCACGCACCTCGGCCGTGAGTTCCCCAGATCTCGTCTGACGCAGATGCACAGGCTTGCCGGACGGGAAGACCGGGCGGTACGGGCGGCCACGAGCACGACGCGTCACGACAATTGGCGGCTGCGACGATGACCCTGTAGCGTTAAACAGCAGGCAAACGCGAAGTTCGCACTGCGGTCGGTAACGTGTGTCAGGCTCCACATTATACGTGAATGGCAAGGTGGTCGCGAGGAGCGGCGTCTCGACGAAGCAGAACACGTCATCCGGGTGAGCGCGTAGCGACTCCAGGAGCTGCACAAGACCTGCCATGGCTTGGACAATTGCTTGGTGACGATCATCCATGTGCGGCTATATGACGCTCGCGTCCTATGGGGAAGCTTTACCCGTGTGCGAGTGCAAGGACTGTCCTAATTGAGCATCTCACAGACGCAATCCGCACGGTGTACACGCGAAGGACACAATGCAACGTTAGTGTCCCACATGGAGGGCTACGATTGGAGAGGCTACTTACCGGCAACAAGAGGTTGGATGAGGTGTTGTAGTGCACAACTGGCATCTCTTCGGCCACATGTTGGAAACGGGTTGTAGAAAGTGGCAGGTGAGGAGAGTGGTGTATTTTGTAAAACCCCTAATACAGAGCGAACTGATTTCGAGCATTTTGCAATTAGATTCTGTATAACGGGTACGCCAGGTCGTCAACAGTTGTTGTGTAAACCATAGCACCGAAACCCTGGACGGAAGGATTAACATAGCTACTGTGTTGCCCTTCACGGTAAAATCCATTGAGGCCGTGTCCTGCTACCGGGTGTGACCTACGTTCGCTGCGCACCAGCGATTACCCGTATGGACGTTGGAAACCATAAGCCATGCTGCCTGTCACCTGGAGCTCTAGACAAGGACAGGGCACCGCATGATTGCGAAGTGTGCGGAGGGTGGTTCGTAGACAACACCGCGTTGCGGACACACAGGAGGTATAACGCACGCTGTATGGCCAAGAGTCCGCCGCCTCCAAGTGTGACGCAGCGAGTGCGCATGCGACAACATGTGGGACGCAGCACAGGCCGCCAAATGGATGTAACGCACTCCGACGACGATTCGGTACCACTCGAGGGCGCTTTTAGATATGGTGATGATCTTCGGAGGCTGTTGCGGCTATTCTCTGCCCACGGGTTGCGCTGTCGCGACGTTGATAGGCTGGTGGTCATGATAACCAACCCCCGCTTCTCGATGAGCGATTTCAACTATGACGGTTGATTTTGACACCATGGCTGGTGTGTCCGCGCTCTGGCCGCCGTGGAACGCAGTGCATCGTGCGGCACATGAGAAGACGCATGCAGAGGAGGGGCCGGCGGAGTGGAACGTCCCATACCTGGTCTGAGCGCAGTGGTTGCAACACTCTAGAGGTCAACGGAAGATGGTTTGTGCGGGTGGTAAAGGGTGTAAGGAAGCTTGTGTATTGACATAGAGTGGTATGTGTTTATTTGTTAGTATTCGGTAAAAAAGTGTCTTTTTAATGGCCCAGTTGTAAAACGTTGTGGGATTGAGCGTAGTGTAAGCTGTGGTTACACGTAGTGGTTCGAATGTTATACAGTGCGTGAACTCATTATACTGTTACGCTACTGGGTTTGCTGGAAACGCGCATTTATTGGCGTACGTACAAGCGTATTGTTGCAACAACCTTTTCGCCCAATGGTTCGCAACATGAGCACAACCACTGTCGCTGGACTCGGCGAATGTGGCGTTATCATATAACAGAAGCCATCGCATCACATACTGGTGTCGCGGCTCACTTGCGTGTTGAAGTGCCACGTGGGATGGCTGGTTCACCCCGTGCACTACATGGGTCGAACAGATATAGGAGCTGATGTGTCAGGGTTGAATCCGTGTACTGGCATGACGTCACGATGGCTGATCCGTACGACATGTTGTGTCTAACAATACTGGGAGGAACAAACAAATTAGGGTTTCACCCTCGCCTGCGGCTATGTTAGGCAACGCGTGCGACGCCTGCGGCGTAGAACACGTTGACGACAACACGCTGCAGTCACACCTAGCAGGCAACAAGCAATGCCGACGGAAAATCCACCAAGCAAGGGCGGAGCGGCTGGTAGAGGCGTACAGGGAGGCTATGCATGCAATGCGGGGCGCTCCCGCGCCGTCCCCTGTTCAGAGCCGACAAACCGACACGGTCGCGGATGCGAGCCATGGAATGGAAGAGCATGACGAAGAGGAAGAGCGGAGAGGAGCATCCGAACCGGTCGCGGACGACGCGGAGAGCGACGTAAGCAGCGACGATGAAGGGTTTGACATGCTGACTGAGATGTACATCTTCTTCAGGGACGCGGACCTTTCTAGACGCGAGATGAACCGCCTGCTGACCATTTTCAGCAATCAAAGGTGGCGTCAGGAGATGGCTGAACTACGTGGACGTGAGGCGGTTTGGAAAAGCAATGGCGCCTCCCGACCTCGTGCCGTGGTTGAAAACAGAGATAAAGTGTTATGGTTCTGGGGGAAAGATGGCGAGGCTGCCGCTGCACTACCGGAACACTGAGATGGTGAGCGGTAGACAGGACGAAGTTGTTGTATCAGCGACAGTCCCCGTGGCTGAGCTGCGTGCATAGCGATGTAACCGAGTGTATGGTTGCCATGTCACTCGTCACAGTTGGTGCAGAAGCTGGTGCGGACTTTCATACACACGGACGGTTTCGTGACAGAGCCTCGGACAGACGAGGAGGATAGCGATGGGAAGCGGCATTTCAGCACACCTGACACGGGCGTTTGGATGGAGAAGGCGCATGTGAGTTGGTCCGATGCCGCTTACGAGTTGCGATGGTTTCCTGTGACACGGTTGCGCGAGGTATGTCGGATAGAGCATCAGCGCACTGGTGGTGACGGCTGATGAGGGCGTTCCTTGTGCAGGCGGCGCGACCGAGCCAGAAGGGGATTATTCTGGGCGTTATCGTGTACAGCGACAGCACGCATGCTTCGTCGAACGGCAGGCTCCAAGCGTGGCCGGTCCTCATAAGCCTCTTCAACATTCCGGAGCGGCTGAGACGGCTTGAACCAGGACACGTGCTCGCAGGGGTGCTCCCGTTCCCTCCAGAGTGGGCGACCTCTACCGAGAAGACGCGGGTGTTCCAGGAGGCCATGGCCGTGATTTTCGAGCCACTTCTGAGAGAGCACAGAGGGTGAGTGTCGTGAATGCGTCCATGGACGGATGGTGGGGAACTGGTTGTGACTGACAGTGTGTCGATGGGCATGTCGTGTGCAGGGCGGAACTCAAGTTCATCTACGTGACGGATGCCTCGGGAAAGGTGGTGAAGGCGTACCCTTGCTTGTTCGCGGAGGTTGGGGACTACCCAGAGTCGTCGCGGTCCACTGCGACGATGCAGCAGAGGTCACACAGGCCGTGCAGCTCGTGCTATATCAAGAGGGTGCATCTGTCTGAGCTGAAGACGGAGACGACGGTGCGCACTCCCGGGCTGCACCGGCGCACGGTGGAGGCTATTTTGAATGCGCCCTCCAGCGACGAGGCGGGCAAAATTATGCGCCGGTGGTCCACACACCCCGTCCATGTAAGTTGGGAAGATGGTTCATGGAAGAACAGTGGTGTGGTGTAGGTGTAGTCGGGGACGCCGCGAATGAACCATGAGGTGGATGGTGCACGGCGACACAGGGATTGTTTTCAGCCGAGTGTCTCTCCATCCCGCCTGTGTGGCGTGACAAGCCGGCGGAGGTGGAGCAGCGGACGAAGGAGGTACGGGCGTTCCGAAAGTACGCAATGTTCTACAAGGCACTGGTTGGCGTCCCAAAGCATACGGAGAAGACGCTGCGTGATGTCCGCACGGCGGCATACGCGTGAGTGTTGGGGGGGGGGGTGTTCGGGAAGGGGTGAAGGGGGGGCCAGGGGGGTGGTGCTGTCGGGGGAGGATGACATGGTTGGTTTTGTTCACGGTTGGGGATGGTGAAAGCGAGGTATGGAGGTGGGGTAGGGAGCATGATGAACCTTCCGCATGCGGCATGGCATGCGCGAGTCTAATGGGGGTGGTTGGCTGCGTGCGGACCGGTTCTGCGTGCAGGATGATGGACGCTATAGGGGATGCTTTTCCGGATCAAAAGTCCTCGTGGAACTTCCCGAAGGTGCACCAGATTGTGCACCTCATTGATGCCATTCCCCTCCATGGGATGCCGTGGGAGTACTCCACAAACCTATCGGAGCACACGCACAAGGGAACGGTGAAGGTCCCGGTCCGGGGCAGCAACTGCAAGGACATCCCACGGCGCATCGTGGAAGAAGAGGTGCAGCTAGAGATCACTCGAGAGGTGGCCGCTCTGGCGGGGGGGGGGGCGACAGTACGTCACGGCATTGCGCGAGGTGAGCAGACCCCACCACAGAGAGGAGATGGGGCCATTACATGAGCACGTGAAAGAGTAGGCGGGGATGGGACGCTTCTCCCCCCTTCAGTCACAAAATTGGTGGGACAAATATGGTGGGTTTGGTGACTTTATGTAGAGTTTTCCGTAGAAAAACCCACGGAGGCCAATTTTGGGCGACAGACATTTCCGCGATGTAGTGCTAAGTCTTCTCTGAATCTCGATCACAAAGCTCCTCTCCCTCTGTGATCTCTCCCCTGCAATGGATGGGATGGGAGAGTGGGGTGGTGGGAAAAGCAAGCGCAAGGGGAATCAATCAAGTGAACCCGCGCGCAGCACAAGGAGGATGGGCTTGCTCTTCTTCCCACAAACCTTTCGCCAGGCTTCCGCAACCACAACCGCCTCCGCCCACAGGGGAAGGTGAAGAGGACCTTAGCGAAATCGGCGAAGCATACGAACGACGGTCTCACTGCAGACTGCGGTTACAGGGTGCAAGGCAGATGACCTCGAAATTGACGAGAAGGCGGAGGTGGTTGCGGAACCGAACTACTAGGGGTGGAATAGGGTGAAGGCGGGAGGGAGCGGGGTGGGGTTGGGGGGGTCTATCTGGCATTTTTGCAGAGTGGACTGGCGGTAAATGTGTGTGGTTGCGGAGAGGGGGAAGGGGAGAATTGTAAGTGATGAGAGGCGGGTTTTACAATTGCGGAAATTCGTTGCGGAGGGGTTGGGATGGTTCCGGGCATCGATGCGCGCGTGTCAGCAGGCACCTTGACATCAGTTCCAGCCTGCACCTGCCACCAGCGGTTCGACTAGCCGCCTGGCCAAAGAGCGAGAATGGTTTGAGATTGTGTTTGTTTCGTCGTGTTTCCGTAAAGGGCGATGTTGTTCTGCATTCATCTCTGCTTAGTTAGCCGCGCCCCAACTCAGTTTCACTCTACCACTCAACAAATTTCAAACCGTCAAAAGAATGTTCATAGAATGTATTGGCAATGCTGAAAGTACTTACAGGGAAACAATGTTGTTGGTTTATCTCGAGGAATGCTCAAATGTCGAGCATTCCTCGAAGAATCATTCGGAGGTGTGCATCAGCAATCTTCAAGCAGGTTCGGCAAGCACTGCCCCAGCAAACTACCAGCATTGCTCATCCTCACTACAGCAACCGAAACAAATCAGATAGGAACCCTTTATAACGGATTGATTAATCACAGTACACTGAGGTAATCATATTCAACAAAATACGTATAATATAAAAATGCAAAACGGGTGCGCAATTATATTACCGTATTTGTTGAGGATTGTAACTAGACGTATGTCTTTTCAACTCTACCATACATGACAAACATTCAACAATACCTGGTCGGCCTTAACATTTACACGGATATAGTAGCCCATTTTCAACCTATTTATGTAACTGCATACATCATGCACCACATAGCGGATATGTAACATGCATTATTTAGCAGCTTACTTCTTGCGAGAGGGATCTGCAAAAAAAGCAGCAAAATTAGGTCGACAAAGTACTAGCACGCTATGAAACGGGCGACAGAATAACGCCGTTCATGCACCAACCGATCATGGCTGCCATTCACCTGCTCGATGACACGCGGATATTAGGGAAGGCCTCGAAGAACCGTGATTTGCTCGATGATAAAATGAGGATAACAATTGTGGAAAAAAAATCATCTTGGAACTGGAAACATATACGCGTGCCGAGTTTCTCGGAAGTCGCTGGTACCGGTAAAGAGCGTTGCCACGCTCTCTGGTATTCTGCGAAGACACATGTACTCACAAGGGCGCATAAGACAATGAGTATTTGCGTGAGTCCGAAACTCACCTGAGATGATCATGCATCTACGAGCGGGCGTAGGGAGTGACAAGGTAGCCTAATCGCCAGCTTCATCCGGCGAGTCAAACTTCAAAGCAGAAGCCGTCCGCCACAGAAGTCTTTCTATAGCCTGCAAGGGGGAGGATGCAAGAACAGAAAGACACACGTATTGAGTACGTGCATATGTCACCGAAACTAGGTAGATAGGAGCAGCCAGAGGACCTAGGAATGCAAGTAAAAGCACGAAATCGTAAGACGTGAAATGAACAGGTGCTCAGCTGTGGGTGGAGTTTGAAGGAGGGGGAGAGGTGTGGTGTTGCGTCACACGTGCAGACTGTCGAAATCACGAAATGTTGCGAGATGGTTCAACATTTGAAAACTTTCGCTGCTTTGGGTTCAAAAGGAGCCTAACGAAATTGGCGAGCTGGAAACCCTTTGCCTTCTGGGTGTCACATCTGAATGTGACAGCGCACCTTCAAACGTGACGCAGTTTTCTGACGCGTCATCAACACCTTATCTGATTCAAGTTACGCTATAGTCTGTTCTGCTATAACGCCAAAAAATCCCCGTCGACTTGATTCAACTGTCAAATTCATGCAATCTCGAAACCACTGTACACCCAACACAACCGAAGTAAATTCGATGTACGAACATAAATTGGCACGTGCGGGACGGTTTGGATGCGAACTGCTGGCGGCTGCTGAGACAATGGGGAAGGGGAGACATTGTTCCCCTATCTTTCAGCAAAGGTTCAGCACTGCTTACCCTCCTGAACACTGTTTCAAGTTACCGTAGGCATTGCCCGTGCAATGGTTAGTGCGCAAAGATGGGGAAAACTGAGATTTGGGCATACGCTGTGGCGATGTGAATTTTGTACTGCAGTAGCGGCGGCACGTAAGTAGTTGTCACCCTGATCTTGTATCTAGTTCTCCTTCTTCCGCGGCGCATCGAGTCGATTAGCGCACATTGTTCGCTGGCAGCAGCCGCATCGAGTCATTCTGACTACCGAGTCGCTACCATGACGCCTCGGTTTAGCGCCTCCTTCTTCGACTTCTCGTCAGCGCTGCTGCCGCGCACGGTCGACCGTGCCGTGGCTGGAATCAAATCCGCCGATTCGGGAATCCGCAGACCGACCGAAGGAATTCTGACCGACTTTCGCTCACGAACCGAGTATCATGGCTCGCAGGCCTTCGTTTGACTGTATTAGGTAAGTCGCGGTATCCGTTCGAGGGTTGCACGGCCAGAGTGCTGTGGGGCGACGACGCATGTGAGAGTCGCTCCAAGGACTGTGAGGGACCGCTGGAGAGGGGGGTGCTGATGGGGCTGCGGGGGCTATAGAGTATGCTTTGATGCCCCTACCCCTCTTCCCGCGACCCCAGTCTCCGTCCAATCCCCTAACCCCAATCGCCTACCGCAACGCCAGGTTCTGCGTGACCAGTGTCGCGTCTCATCTCCGTTGAATGCGCGCGGGATGATGGGAGTGGGTGGGCGTGCGACGTGCCAGTGTGTGCGCAGCGGGTCAACCCGGGCCACGAACGGCCGTGCCTCGCCGGGGCCATGCCCCGCTGGGACTGTGCCGCCAGTGGCGCTGCTGTGGGAAACGTAGTGATTCGCTGCATCTCCTACAACCTCACGTGTCCCATGCCTGCCGCTCCTACACCCCACGGGCAGAATAGGGGGCAGCAGCAAAGGCTGGCGGGCGGGCAAGCTTTAAGCGAATCAAGTCTTTCAGGCAAGTCAGTTGAGTGTCTGTGCTGTCGCTGGTCCTCCACTGCTGACTGCCCTTTTCAAGCTGAGGAGGCGGCAGGAGTGTCGTTTGCTGTACTTAAGACCCCAGTTGATGATTGAGACCTTTCCGTCTGCCGGGGACAGATCTCTGCCTTCACACACACCACGTGCAGCACACAACGCCCACTCTCTTCCTCGCACCTCCCTCACTTCCTCGCTCTCACTTGCATGCATGACTTTGCATCCTTCCGAAGGATTCGAAAAGAATCTTTTGGAACAGTTTCGGGACATTACATTTTGGAGATGTCCTCTTCCTTCGCCATCCCACATTTCTGCCTTACCCACCCCCCCCCCCCCCCCCCCCTCCCCCCTCCCACTCCCCTCCTTTCCCCCACCCCCTCCTCCCTCGTATCACGTCCGTGCCTGTGTGTTGCGACTGCCATGTGGGCGGCGTGGCCGATGTATGGCAGCCGGGGGCCAAAGGAGCATCCACGCAGCTGCAGCAGCAGTGGAGGCGCTGCGTGCACGTGGATGCGGACGTGCAGAGCAGCGCAGCCAGATGACTTGCGAGTCCACTCATGCACGCACGTCACCAGAGGCCGGCCACGCTGCAGCGATGCTACGTGCTGCAGCAGGTGGGGCAGCAACGGGGACAGGCAGGGCGGGTAGAGGTGAGGCGAGGAGGGCAGTGGGGAGAGAGGAATAAACGAGCAGGGAGGTCGGAGTGAGTCGAGAGAGGGGGCAGTTGAGCAAGCGCATGTTTGTGGGGCATGGTGAGGCATGGGCGCGTGAGCAGCAGGTGAGGGCAGCAGTGGAGTGGGTGATGGTGGCATGGAGGGAAGGGAGGCGAGCACTGGGTGGTTAAAGTGGAGCAAGAGCATGGATCCAGTGGAGCTTGCTGCATCACTTGATGTGGTGAGTGGTGCCACATTGGACAAGATTCTGTCAGGCACTGTTGCTCAAAATCCTGAATAAGCCTTCCCAGCTGTTTCCCCTATCACTGTTTGCATCCGTTGACACTGTCACATTGTGCGTTGACTTGGTCTGTTTCGCTTTTCCGTGCTGCTGCACTTCACTGATTATCACACCAGGTACCTTTCGTGCAGGAATGATGCAGGGCAGAGGTGAGAGGGAGAATGTGTCAGTCAGGCTCGGACAGGAAGTGTGTCAGCAGCAATCGGCTGTTCAGAGTGCCATGGCTTGGATTATTCTGGTGCGCATCATTCGTTCTACACCCCCTGTACCCTCGCCTGCCATGCCCTAGCACCTGATGGTAATATATGTTTCTCATCATAGCTCTTTCACAACAGTAGCATACCATGGCAGCGTGGCAGCGTGGCAGCAGGCGTCTGTCCTGCTACACCTCCGTTTACAATCTAGGCTGCATCTATGTGCTTACAACGCTGGTGTCGATTCTGTGTATGCATGTATGTTGTCGTAAAGGCAAGTTGTCTTCATTCGGCCCTCTGCACCACTCTATCCTTTGCCGTGCCGCCCCTCACTGTGCTTGCCTTCACTTCCTGACCCCCGTTTCATGCGTGCATGCATGCCCTTCTGCCATTCCGAGCTCACAACTCTCTCCCTTCTCTCCTTTTAAACGTTCCCGATGTCCTGCAGAGCCAGTAGCTGCCATCACACAGCCATTCTATTCCAGGAAAAAGCCTGCATGGTCTCCTATGTACGAACTCATGTATCCAGATGCGAGAGGGTATATTGTGCACGGGACGCGTTACACATGTTAAAGATCATGCATGCGCATGACTGGATCAAGTCACAACAACTCTCAATCAGTATTACCGTACACAAAACATCCATGACTAACACTACCATAGTTTTCCATAACAGCAGGATGCTCTTGCAGAATGTTTTTTCAGCTGCTGTTACTGGAATGGGCAACTAGGTGTACTATTTGTTGGGCTGAGAAAAGCCCTTAGGATCTTTACAGGGATGAACTCTGGGTAGGACTGTAATAGCGGAAGCGTTTTAATGAAAGGATTGTGAACCACCTTGCGGTAGTATGTGAGGGCAATGTAGATTAATTAAAACAAGGAGATACAAGATTATATAAGAGTACAAGGAATATGAAGAGGTACGGTTGTAACTACTTTACTGTTGCTGTTGCGGTTCGATACAGTGACGACTCGGGCAACTGCTCTGTAGCGGTCAGTTGTGTGTCCTTGCTGTCGCGCTGTATTTGTCAGGTCAAAGGTCGCTGACCTTTGACTTTCGCGTAACCTCCAATAGTTACTTCAACCTCCGAGGGTTGACTCGCTGGTGCCTCGATATGCTTTGCTTCGCTTGTGCCTTGGTGTTTCGACACGACAGAAGCGCTTAAGACCGATTGTTTCCAACACTCCCCTTCGCTTCTGGAGTGTCGCTGACGTGGCTCTGTCCAGTCAGTAGCATGCAATATTCGAACTTCTGCTTTCCGAGCTTCTTGGTCAGGTAGTCAGCTGCCATCTCGGACGTGGGACAGTATGACAGCTCGAGCCTTCCTTTCTCGATCTCGTCCTTCACGAAGAAATATCGCAGGGCGATGTGTTTCGTCCTGTTCGCGAAGCCGTTCTTGTTGGCGATGCGAATTGCCGACTGGTTGTCGCAGAACAGAGTGAAGCTGGGTAACTGAGCCAGCTTCGCTTCTTCCAGCAGTTCGCGAAGGTAAAGTCCTTCCTTGGTGGCTGAACAGAGTGCAATATATTCTGCTTCGGCTGACGAGAGAGCTATTAGTTCCTGCTTGCTCGACTGCCAAGAGATAGGTCCGATAGGTTCGAGGCGGTAGATGTAGCCAGTGCGAGAACGCCTGTTGTCGGAATCGCCAGCGTGATCGGCGTCGACGTAGCCGATTAACTTAGGCGGCGTAGTTGCGTTCTTGTGGTAAGTTAGACCGATCGTCGGGGTGCTAATAAGGTAATGAAGGGCGCGGTCGAGTTCTGCTAGATGTTCCGCTTCGGGCCTCTTGAGGTAGGTGGCGAGTTGGCTTGCAGAGTACGATAGGTCTGGGCGGCAGGTGCTGCGAAGAGGAGGCAGCCCAGCTTTCTCTGGTAGTCGCGTATGCCGGCGGGCTTGAGTAGAGCGGAGCCTTCCTTGTTGTTTCCTGACGTGTAGCGGTACGGTGTAGAGATGATAGTTGGTGTAAGTGCGAAACGCTTGGCGATGGTGTCGGCGTATTTCGCGGCGCTGAGGTAGATGGCGTCTTCCTCTTCCCGGATGTTGAGCCCGAGGTACTGTGTAACGGTAGATGAGACTGTCAGTGTGAGATCCTGCTGTAGCTCCCCTTCGAACCAGGTGGTTACGCTGTCGGTTGAACCGATGTAGAGGAGATCGTCTACGTAGACGATTAGTAGGATGTAGTCTGCGCCTTTCGTGAGTCGGTACATCCCCTGATCGTGAGGTAATTGCTTGAAGCCGATACGAATGAGGCGGGCGTGCAGGTACTGCTGCCATAGCCGCGGAGCTTGCTTGATCCCGTAGAGCGACTTCAGCAGCTGACAGACTTGGTTCGGCTCCCCGTTGGTACCGTGCGGTAGTTCCACGAAAATTTCTGCGTCAACGGGTGCGTAGAGAAATGCGTTTGCGACATCGATTTGCCGTAGCTTCTTTTTCTTCATGGCGGCGATCGCGAGAAGAATTCGGAGCGAAGTGTGTCGGCTGACCGGAGCGAAGGTTTCGGTGAAGTCTCGCCCGTGTTCTTGGTCGAAGCCACGCACGACCCATCGTGCCTTGAATTTGTCAATGGTGCCGTCGGCCTTCGTCTTCACGCGGAAGACCCATTTCCCGATGAGAATGGTCTTGTTCCGTGCTACGCCGATGGGGACAATTTTCCACGTGTTGCGCTCCTCTAATGCCTTCAGTTCTTTGTCCATGGCTTCGCGCCATTTTTCCCTATGCTCCCCCCCCAGAGCCTGCTGAACCGTCGCAGGCTCCTTAGGAACGTCCGTGCCGTGGACTGCGGTGACGAGCCCGAGTATCTGGAGTCCGCTCTGTGTGTAGCGGGGGAGTGACATGTCCGCGGGATAAGCAGCTTCGTCTCCCGCTTCTGGATCAGGTGCGAAGTTGGGTCCTATGCGTTCTGCTTCGTCGGTGTTTACTTGTGCAGGTGTAACGTAACCGTTGTCAGCGAAATGGTAGTAGGTTTCGGCGTTGATGCTCTCGCGTGGGGTTTTGTCGTCCATTGGCACGTTGACGGAGCAGTAGGGGAGGGGTCCGGCTTCTTCCGAGGCTCCTTCCACGTTCTGCTCGTCCCAGTCAGCTTCGTCTTCTGCCGAAGCGAAGGCTCGGTCTCCACGGAAGCCACCTGTGGGGTCTCGGTTTTCGTCCAGGTTGGCAAGGTACGTCTGCAGTGTGAGTCGCTCGTAGAAAATGACATCACGTGCTGCCACTGTTTCTTTTGTCTCGACGTCGAAAATCTTCCATGCGTTGTAGTGTTTTTCGATGCCCAGGTGTAGTCCCCACTGTGCCCGTTGGGAGAATCGTCATGCTCGTGCAGATGGAGGTCGGTACTGTACCATGCAGCCGAAGACTCGTAACATTTTTGTGCAGCCCAATTTTCCTGTCCACAGCAGATCCGGTGATGTGTTGTTCGGAAGTGACGACGAAGAAAGCAAGTTGTGTAGCATCACGGCGTGGTCCATTGCTTCGGGCCACTGGTGGGTGGGTAGCCGCATGCCACGTAACAGTTTCCGCATGGTGTTCTGGAGGGTCCTGTTCATCGCTGTTGATGGGCGTAGGAAAGGGAAATGAGTCGCTTGATTCCTCTCTCTGCCAGATACTGCTTGAACCTTTGTGAGGTGTATTCTCCTCCCCCGTCTGACTGGAAGCTTTTTAGTTTGACGCCCGATTCCCTTTCTGCTACGGGGAGCCAGGCGGCGAACGCTTCGAACGCCATATCCTTGCTTGGAAGATTCAGGTGCCAAACGTAACGTGTTGCGGCGTCGATGAACGTGATGGTGTAGTTGTACGCGTTCTGCCCTGGCTCGCGATTGTACAGGATGTCGCTGTACACCTTCTCGAGTGGCGCGTAAGCTGGTGCGCTTGGGTTATGGTGAGACGCGAACGGTCGATGTGGTAAGTCAGCTTCAGGACAGGTGAAGCACGTTCCGCGTACTCGTTGAAGTTCTCTTCCGTCGGTCAGTAGTAGTGAGTCCTTGTCAAGTACTCCTGCTCTTATCGTATTATTTAATACTGTGTTGCTTGGGTGTCCCATCCTTGCGTGCCAGGTGCTTTCGTCGGCGCAATGTCCGGGTGATCGTCGGTACAGATCGGAGGAGGAGTAGAAGTTGGCGGTGAAGTTGGCGCTTCGATGAACTTCTCGTGGTGCTGGGTGTAGTTGTTGCGCGGGTGTCGGTGGTGTGTCGTCGACGAGGAGCGGTGTCGTTGAAGGACCAGCGATTGGTGTTGACGTTCCTGCTGCTACCGTTGATAGTTCTGCTACTGACGATGTTGTCTCTGCTGCTGCCGATGTTGTCTCTGCTGCTGCCGATGTTGTTTCTGCTGCTGTCGATGTTGTCTCCGCTGCTGCCGATGTTGTCTCTGCTGCTGCCGATGTTGTCTGAAGTGTTGCTAACGCCCTTGTTCTTTCTGCCTCAGGGATGGTGTGTGAATACCAGAAGCCTTCTGGACTGAAGTCTGGATCAAGGTCTGGAGGGTGGGTCCAGGAGGTGAAGGTGACGATGCCGTCGCTGTCTGCTGTGCCAAGATCTGGGACAAAGTCAAGAACGAAGACGTTGTTTTTTAGGATCGCCTTTCCGATGTAGAGGCCGCCCTTCCCGTGGTACAGCTTAAATTCCTGGGTGGTGCTGTCTGCCTCAAGGTGAATGCCCTTCGCCATCAACTGACTGACGCTCAGTAAGTTGTAGCCGAGGCCTTCTGCGATTAGAACCTTAGACATTTGTAAAACGACATTTGTCTCTCGTGATTGAAGTTGTACCACGCCTTGTCGTCGTGTGCGCATGTTCTGATTATTGGCGACGGTGATGACCACTTCGTGTTGAAGTTGATATTCTCGCTGCACGAAGCGTCCTGAAGAACACATGTGTTGTCCGCAACAAGTGTCCAGGAACCACGTGTCTGTTGGAATGGTTCGACGAACCACACCTAAGTGACGGCGCGACTTGGTGAAATTCGGACCGACGGCGATCTACTTTACGGTGGCGTGTGGAGGAAGCAAAGAGAAGAAGCTAAGAAGCTCCTAAGTTGCTTGGCGTGTGAGCTACGTAAGGAGAAGCTACGGGAAGAAGTTGGAGTGAAATGGGAGGAAGATTGGTGAAGATTTGACTAGGGGAGAAGAGTTGGTTTGACGGGGAAGAAATTGGGTTAGGTTCATGGCGTGTTCAACAAGTTTCTGTTTTTCGGACTTTGGGAGTGTTCGACGAAGCAGGGTCGGTTGCGTGTGCGACTCGACGTGACACTTGGAGTGTGGTACCAGTTTTGTTTATTAGGAGTTTGCTTGTGTGACACGTTTTTGTTTGGGGTACTTGTGTGCATTGGGGGTAGTATAAGTTTGTTGTAGTTGTTTGAAAATACAACCTTGGCAGAATCCTATTTTGAAGGGCAAGGTTCAAGTCCCGCAGTGCACATTTCTGATTGTTCAGTGGAATCTTAGTCAATTCCCCGTGAAAGTATTCGCGAAGGCCCCGCGAGGCACTAGTGACGCGAATTTCTCTGGGAAGGCATCGCCAGACGCTAGTGAAGGAATCGCGAACCGAATTCCTCTGCAGAGCGCCAGTGAAGCGCCAGTCAAGCGTTGGTGAAACAGAAAACAGTCAAACGTTAGTGAAATGTTGACAGAATTAACCGCTGCGCATATCGTTGGAATCGTGAGAACGAGGAGAACGTCATCGACAATAGCAAGCAGACTTTTGTCGACTGAGGCGTCTACGATCCTGACAGTTGGTATCAGAGCTTGGAGAAGGCAAACGGGCGTGCGCTACTCGTCAAGAAGAACGGGCGTGCACTACTCGTCGCTAAGTGGGAGAAGAAGGAGTTCTTCACGCCTACGCCATGGGGGACGAGGCGAGTTCGGGTTCCAGTGTGAGTTTTGGAAACCCGGAGATGAAGGCGCTTCTCGAGGCACTTGCGAGTGTCCGCGTGGTGACGAAGCCGACGATCGGGCTCAGTGAAGCCCAACGCTTCAAGGGAAGCAACTACAACGTATGGCGGAAGAAGTTCATTCGGAGGGCAGAGGAGGTTGAGCTCCTACCGTACTACCGTCCCGACGAAGAGACGAAGGAGGGAGTTCCACCTTCCAAGACGGATCCGCCGGAAAATGTGGTGTTGTTTAAGAAGCAAAGTAAGAAGGCATTCTTCCAACTTTGCGATTCGGTTGCTGATACTATTGCGGTGGATTTGGACCAATTTGCAGGGGAGCTGAACTCGGCACAACGAGCGTGGGAGTACTTGGAGTCCACCTACATGGGCAACAATGATACTAGCAGAAAGGCCGTGAGGAAGCAACTGTTGATGCTGAGCATGGAGAAGGGTGAAAACATCATCACCTACATTAATAGGGCGAAGAGCTACAACGACGACCTACGGGTGATGGGAGCCGCGGAGTCGGAGCAAGCGATGATCGACTACATCGTTGAAGGACTTCCTAAGGAGTACGAGTCGGACGTTGGTATGTTCAGTATCAACCGCCGGAGAACCTGATCAAGCTCCAAGAGATTCTTCAATCTCTTGAGACGGTGAAGGAGATAAGGAGGAAGAAGGCGGCTAAGGAGATTGAAGACGAGAAACCTGGTATGGTGAATGCAACAAGGACCTTTGGAGCATGCTACCAGTGTGGAAAACGGGGACACAAGGCAGTCAACTGTTATGACAACCCGAGGAGCAAGAACTACAAAGGGAAAACGGGGGAGAACGACCATGAAGATAACCAGGGAGCGGATAAACGCGGATTTGGCGGCAAATGCGACTATTGCGGGCGCTTCGGTCATCGTGCCGCGGATTGCTTCTCCAACCCGAATAGCAAGAGTTACAAAGGATCACAGCCGAGGAACGTGGCTGCAAAGGCAAACGTGGCAGTGGTGGAAAAGGAGGACGTCATCCTTGGTGGTGCACACCGTGCCAACGTGGTGCGAGTGCCTAAGGTAAACGAGTCAACGGTTGGTGGTAAGAATGATGCGTGGCTCTTGGATAGTGGCTGCACTCGTCACATGACTTATAGGTCCGAGTTGGTGGAGAACATGAGAGAATCAAGTGAGAAATTCATTCTTCAAGGTAACAACGCGAAGGTTCCAGTGACGGGAGAAGGTGATGTGGTGCTACAGAGTCCTTATGGTGGAATGAGACTTGAGCATCTTTTGTTGGTTGAGGACTTGAAGGTGAATCTGATTAGCCAATCACAACTTGATGATTTGGCATGCAAGGTGTTCTATGATGACGGTAAGGTTTCGGTATTTGGTCCTTCATGGGAGAAGTATGCGGATGGCTACTTCAACGACGGTTTTTATGAGATGAGCTTGATTGCGATGAATGATATGGATACGGTGTATGATGATGGTGAGTTCTATAACGATGAGGTGAAGGAGAAATCCTTCATTGAGGTCGAGGTTGATGACAGTGGAGAAGCGGCATCTTGTGTGAAGAATGACGTATTGGTCAAGGAGAAGGTTGCGCGTGTGGAAGCACCAGTGAAGCCGAACAAGGGGACTCGTGTCAACAAAGAAGCATCAACGATCATCATTGAAGATGAAGCTGCAAGCGTGGAGTGTGATGGAGTTGAAGCTGCAAAAGGAACAATTGTGGCGAAAGGATTGAAGGCGAAAGGAGCTGCAAAGGTGCGGCCAATGAGGAGTGCAAGGATCGAGAGCATCTATCGCGGCTGGGATCTCAAGGCGATTGATTTCAAGCCAAAGAAGCAGAGGATTAAGTTGCAAGAGGTGCAGGGGAGTGTGAATCTGACCTAGATCAAGAGGAGTACGGAGAAGTGTGTGGTTGTCGAACCACATGTCCTTCCCGGATGGCTCGCTTTGAGCAATGGCTGCGTATGTTGGGTTCGGCTGGAGTGACTCGCGGCGAGGTGTGGTGTCGTCAAGTCGTTCTTCCGGTGAGTAGTATGGTGGTGACTCGGTGATGCAGGAGTCACTTAGTCTTGCCATGCAGCTGACGATGTTTCTTGCTCCTTGTGCAGGTGGTGTTGTTGACGGTTGCAACTGACTCGTGGGGTTCGCCTGCGTTGAAGCCACTTGGCTGCTGGAAGGTCGAAGCTGTCGTTGCGGTGGAGTTGACTGTTGTCGGTTCGGGCAGTGTGTGCGCGGGTGCCCTGACGTCTTGCAGATGTGGCAGAAAGGAGGTACGGACTTCGGTTGTTGTTGTTTGTAGCTGTTGTAACGTCGCTGAGTGTGGAACGCAAATTCCGGTGCTGATGTCTTCTTCTTGTGTCGTTCTTCTTGCAGGTCCATATCTTGCTGCTCGGCATGGATTTCGGCGCAGAGTGCTGCTTCGGAGATTCTTCCGTGGGCTCGGAGAATGGCCTTTGTGGCGCGCCATGGAGGACCGAGGCCGCCGATGATGACTGTCACGAAGGCGTCTTCAGAAATCGACCCCCCGCATCGCAGAAGCTTGTCGCGCAATTCGCGACAGCGACTGATATACGCCATCCCCTTTTCGCCTGGTTTCATTTCCACTGTTGTCAGTTGTGCCATTAACCGACTCTGGTTGACGCTGTCTGTTGCTTGATACAGACTCTTCAGGTGGTTGTACGCGAGCTCGGCGGAGTTGCCGTATCCTCGATAAGACCGGATATTTTGCTGTTGGGTTGGCGTGACGTTGCGCAGTAGAATCGTGTACGCCATCATCGACTGATAGGTGTACTGCTGTTTGTCGTATTGTGTCCCGTGTGTTGGGTATGGCAGGGACCCGTCGAAGAAGCCAAGTATCTGCGCGCCTTCCATCATTAGCTCGAATTCGAATGACCAGGTAAAGAAGTCTTTTCTGTCGAACGGTCTTGATGTCTGTAGTTTCAGGACGTGCGCGAACTGCGACTGAACTTGAAGTGCGTCCAATGTTTTCTCTTGCTCAGGTGAAGTCTGTTGGCGCGGCATGAAGCTGACTGAACCACGCTGAGGTTCATACGGGGCAAAGGTAGGTTGCTGCTGGTTTCCGCGCGCGTAGGATGAGCCATCAAGACTCATGGGTGTGACGTCGTTGTTGTTGTTGCTGATGTTTGACTGCGCAGGTGCCGTTTGCTGATGCTGCTCGTAGAAGGACATGAAGGAGAAGAACTTCTCCATCATGCTTGGGTCGAAGCCCGTAGCTTGATTTGCGGGAGTTTCAGTAGACGTAGCTGCCGGTCTTGTTGCTGTGCCTTCCTCTGTGTGCAGGCCAGAGGCAGGAGGTGGAGTAGGAGTGGTACCAGGAGAGCCATTAGAGGAGCTTCTCTCCTTCTGAGTTGCCATGCCTTCTGATGTTGTAGGTGTCTTGATAATAGTGGAGTTTGCCCTAATAGCTCTCATACCATGTTGGGCTGAGAAAAGCCCTTAGGATCTTTACAGGGATGAACTCTGGGTAGGACTGTAATAGCGGAAGCGTTTTAATGAAAGGATTGTGAACCACCTTGCGCTAGTATGTGAGGGCAAAGTAGATTAATTAAAACAAGGAGATACAAGATTATATAAGAGTACAAGGAATATGAAGAGGTACGGTTGTAACTACTTTACTGTTGCTGTTGCGGTTCGATACAGTGACGACTCGGGCAACTGCTCTGTAGTGAGTCAGTTGTGTGTCCTTGCTGTCGCGCTGTATTTGTCAGGTCAAAGGTCGCTGACCTTTGACTTTCGCGTAACCTCCAACAGTTACTTCAACCTCCGAGGGTTGACTCGCTGGTGCCTCGATATGCTTTGCTTCGCTTGTGCCTTGGTGTTTCGACACGACAGAAGCGCTTAAGACCGATTGTTTCCAACACTAATGACACACCACACCATCGAGGGCTAGTACATCCACCGGTACGAAGTATGTCCCCCTGGGAGGCGAAGCTTGCCTTCATCGTCGTGCAGCTTGTCACACCCGCCAGAGATCAAGCGGTCCAGCAGCTTCAGCTCGCCCACGTCGTCCGGCAGCGCCTCCAGCTGCCTGCAGCCCTCCAAGTCGAGCTTCTGCAGGCGGGCAAGGCGAGCGAAGTTGGGAGGAAGGCATGTGATGGCGGCCCTGTGCACGCGCAGCTCGCGCAGGCAGGCCAGCTGCGTGAAGGAGGCCGGGAGGTGTGTGAGCGCTGGGCTGTTGGAGAGAATCAGCTTGCCTAGTCGGGACAGCGCCCCGATGGAATCGGGCAGGGAAGGCAGCTTGGGAGCGTTGATCTCGAGGTAGGTGAGCTTGTGGAGCGCTGCGATGGTGGCTGGGATCTCCGTCAGCTCAGGCAAGAGCAATTCCAGCTGCCGCAACTCCTGCAGCGTTGAGGTGGAGAAGTGTGGCAGCTGCATGACTACGGTGGTGATGAGTGTGAGGGAGCGCAGGCGAGGGAGGTCCGCCAACGGGAATGGGAACTCCTCCTCACACGCCAACACCACATGCAGGTGCTCCAATGAAGCAAGGCTGTTGGACAGAGCAAGTGGAAGGATGACCATGTTCAAGCGTGCTGTCTTGAGGCGTGGGAGAGAGTAGGTACCCGGCAGATGCATCACCTGCTCAGCACCACTCCCCAAGCTTAGGATTTCCAACGACCCCGGCAGGAATTCAGGAGCTCGCCTCAGCTTGCCACACGTGGTCAGCTCCAGCTGCTTCAGCCTGGCCAGATTGAGCAGACTCTTGGGCACGGAGAAGAGGCTGCTGCACTGGTCCACCACGAGCACTTGCAGGTTCAGCAGGGCTGTCACGGACTCTGGGAGTGTCTGCATGCGCGGGCACGACTCGAGGTACAGCTCGCGCAGGTGCCTCAGCTCGCCTATGGCGTGTGGCAGGTCGACCAGCTCGCACTCGTGCAGCTCCAGGCGTGCGAGCGACGCCAGGTGCGTGAAGGAGGAAGGAAGGGTTTCCCGCGCCCGGTACGACTTGAGGAAGAGGGTGTGCAGGTTGGTGAGCCCTCCCATGTCGTCAGGGAGAACCACCAAGGGTGAACCCGCGAGGCACAGGGTCTTGAGCGCGGTGAGGGTGGCGAGCGGGTGCGGTAGCTCGTCCAGGGTCTCGCACTCTGTGACTGCCAGCGTCTCGAGGGCCTTGAGCTGGCTGCACGAGGCAGGGAAGGCGATGTTCAGCCTGTGTAGCACGAGCGTTGTCAAAAGAGGCAACTCTCCCAACTGGTCTGGCAGGCCGACGAATGGGCACCTGGCGAGCGTCAAGGAGCGCAGCCCGGTGAGCAACGTGACCGCCTCGGGCTGCTCCAGCAAAGTGTCGCACGCGCTGATGCTCAGCTCGCGCAGACACGGCAGGCGCTCGGCGATGTCGTGCGGGAGATTCTGCAGCTCGTCGCACTGGTACAGCGCCACGCGCTCCAGCACGCTGCACGGGGACTCTGAGGGGGACTCTGAGGGGGACTCTGAGGGGAACATCTCATCGAACGGTGGAGAGGGGCTGGATCCTAGATCCAACGACTTGAGCGACGATAGGCGCGCGAAGGAGAACCGACGAGAGCGAAAGGTGCCAGGAAAAATGGAGACTTCGTGCAGCACGGAGAGGGACGTGAGGCGCGGCAGGTGCGCGAGGGGCTCGAGGTCGTCGTAGTCCCACACCGCCGTGTCGATGGCCATCGCCTCGAGGGCGCTCAAGCTCTTCACTTCTGGAGTGGTTACCGCGGACAGATCGGCCAGCGCGAGGGATCGGAGATGCACGAGCTGGAAGAGCGAAGCTGGTAACCCGAACTCGCAATGCAGGCAGGAGATCGACAGGTGCTCCAGCTGCGTGCATTTGCGGAAGAACACGTCGAAGCCGGCGGGCGTGAGCAAGGTCTCTCCCGGCGGGTCGTACTCGGGGTTCTGCACGATGGCATTCCCGAGATGGAACGCAGTCAGCTTGGGGCAGCACGCGGCGAGGCGAGCGAGGAAGGCGTCGTCGATGGGCTGCGCGCTGCCGTCGCTGAGATGCAGGTGCGTGAGGCGCGGGAAGCACGCGACTGCCGCGCCGAGATCCTCGTGGGAAACGCTGCGGTTCTCCTTGACGAGCAGCGTGGACACGTGGCGCTGCGCTAGGCGACGCCAGCGGCGGCAGATCGACGCAAGGAGAAGATTGTACGCGGCGTCGGCGTACGCCGGAGGAAGAGGAGGATTCGGAAACATGGTATCGCTCTGCTGGTAACGTGGCTCGTCTGCATTTTCGCGAATGAACCTTGGGGTAGGTCGCACAGTGGCCCACAGAGCCTCGTCGTCGGACTGGCGAGAGGAGAGGCGGTTGGAGGGCCAGAAGATGGCAATGAGAAGCTCGTCGGGAAGGTCATTCATGCGCCAACACGCCATAGCTCTACCGCAGGTTCAAGGTAACCCGGTTGAAAAGGAGTGGGAGAGCAAGTGCGCTCGCTAGGACTATGGTGTTAGGGATAACAAGATTTCAAAATGTAATAAAATATGGCTGCTATCTTCTTGCTGCAGTTCTGATCTCTCGCCCGCCTTGTTCAACTCTGCTGTGCTGTCTCATCGCCTCAGAATCCCGCCATTTCCTTGGTTTGCTGCTCTCCCTGGTGTGTTGGACGTGGTGGATCAGGAAGGCGGGATGACGAGTTGATTCGACTGCTGTATTCCCAAATGAATTCAAAACTCGGAGGGTAATCAAGTATTTGTTTCACTTACGAGGGGTTTCATTTGTTCGTTTCCCCTTGGGGATCCCATTATTTCCAGTCGCGGTGTGGCGGAACGGAGTGTACATGTGCGGTTCAACTCCCAGGACATACCGACTGACCGAAGAACACGTGGAGCTTCAAATCTCTGCTGTTCAGTTCAGAAGCTGGATTGTTTCATGAATGGAATGGAATGCATGAATTGTTTCAGAAAGAGATTACCGATCTTTGAACTATCATATCATTATTTTCAAGTACAATAAGACAACCACACTCATTGTGTTGTTCGTTAGATTGGGTTAACATTGGAAGACCAACACTTGCAAGTGTCGTTTGTTAATCATTTCCTAGTTTAATTTACACGATAGATTGATACGAGAAAGCTTGGACTTTTGGATACATAGGCTATGGTGTACATGAGCTCTTTGTATAATGTACCTTAATTTATATGATGAAATACACGATTCTGCATCTAGTCATGCACCCATTTGTACATAGAAGAGCATATATGCTTCTTTCTGGGATTGAGAGGCTGTGACATCAGCCTCTGGTACCTGCAGGTTTGATTCGAAGGGAGAGAAGTTTTGTGCAAGGAGAGGCAAGAAGCTGAGCATGCATGCAGGGCGTGTAGGCAAGAATAACCTGGTGCGAGGGGGGGGATGGAGTGACGTAGGCAAGGTTCAGATAAAGAATAATTGCCATTGCAGCAACGTGCATCCATACAAGATCGACGTCAACATTGTCAGACGAACTCACGTTTCTGATCACGACGCCATCATCGAGCTGCGTCCAACCAGGCGGTGACAGGCTGTCATCCGCCACGTCAGCAATGTAATGACCGTGCGCCACGGAGGTCCCCGTGTGTCGCACCACGGCCCGCAGCGCCAATAGCGAGTTGCCACGTGGCTGCGGTTCAGTGGAGATAGAAGGGGGAAGGAGCAACGTCGGATGAAGTTGATGGAAGGGGAAATGGGAGCGTGGCATGCTGCCGTGCTGCCGTGTTGCCGTGCTGCTGTCGGCCGCTAGAGCATGGCAGAAGAAGGAAAGAGGGGTAATGGCATGAGGGATGCGTGCAAATCAAACAGCCTGATTGTGCTGCAGAAGCAGCCATTTGCTGCAGAGAATCTTCCCTCACCGAGTCATTTGAGTGACACATTCTACAACTCACCTCTGCGCCTTGAGAGATAGCTCCTTGCATCGCTGCTGCGCACAGGGGACCTGATGTGGTGATCAGACAAGTACACCGCAGAGTCGACAAGAGAAATGAACTCAGTCAATGCAGAATATAGCAGCATAAAAGGAGTCAAACATAGATAATGGCTGGAAAGGCTTATCAGGGATATGGAACAGCAGTGAGTAAATTGAAAAGAATTCCTCACCAACGTCAAGTGTCTTGGCAATCTCCACCCGATCCACATTCTTTCTGCACTCGTACCGACCCCTGCTCGCCTCCCTTCCCTCCATGCCACCATCACCCACTCTGCTGCTGCCCTCCCTGCCACCATCCACCATCACGCCCACAGGGCTGTCACCACCACCATCGCCTGCACCCTCCCCAATCACACCCGCTGCCCCTTCCAGCAGCTCCGCCCAATCCTCCTCCACCTCTTCATTCTCCTCTTCACACTCCCTACCCTCGCCCTCCCCCCCTCGCCCCTCCTCTTGCTCTTCCCCCTTTCCTTCACTTGACAACTTGATTCTCCCAGCCAGCTGCCCCTCCAACCTTCCCCCAGTTTCCATTTCCTCCGCATCTGCACCCACCGTACTCACACGCTTTATCAGCCAGCCGCCACCCTTGAGCCCACACACCACCCCCGTAGGTGCCACCTCCGTGAACACCACCGGCCTGCCTGCAGCCTTTGCCAGGGAGAAGGGGTTGACAGTCGATGCCCCAGCAGCCGGCACAAGAGGAGAAGCGGGGGAGCGAGACGAGGCTACGTCGGTTGTAGCCTGAGGCGCCTTGCCAGTCGGAGCAGAGGGAGGAGCAGTTTCTTTTGGCACGGACAATGGGTTCTCGTCAGGGAATGGAGGGGAAGGGTTAAACAGAGGGCGGTATGCGAGGGGGCGTGTGTGTTGAGCAATCGGAGGGGACGGAGCGGGTGGTGGTTCACACGATGGAGGCGGTGGGATGGTGGTGCTGCCTTGGGGGTTGCCAAGGGAGGCAGTGGGCTCCTCGTGGCACAGAGGGGGTTTCTCAAGGCATGCAGTGGGGTGGAAGGTGGTTTGGAATCGGTTGAGGTGGAGGACGAGGATGCGAGGTAGACGCAAGAAGGCTCGGGAGATGCGGCACGGTGCAGAGCGGTGACAGTGGGTGCATACCCTGCCTTGCACGGTCTCGTCCTGGAGAGAGGGGCAATGAAAAGAGGAGGTACCGGGGAACGAATAGAAGAACAAGTATATTATGAAAGCGAAACAAATGCTGCTTTGTGCAAATATGAAAGCACATGGATAGCAATCACATGCACGCCATGGGAAGCAAATCGTACCTGGAAGAAGTTCTGCAGCAGTGTTGAGAGCGGATGGCGCGCGAGAGAGGCGGCTGCACCACCAGCAGCAACAGCAGCACTGGGATCAGTAATACCGCCTCTGCTACCTGCACCAGTGCATGCAGCAGCTGCAGGGCCAGCAGCAGCAGCAGGAGCTTCAGATCCAGCAGTGGTGGAGTGGGTAGCAGGGCTCCCGGGGTAGGCGGAGGGGATTGGGAGCGACAGACAGAGAAACTCCTCTTCACCGGTTTCTCTCCCTCCACACCCCTCACACTCCCTCACCACCCCCACCGTCGACAGGAAATTGCTGCCAACAGCAGACGAACTCCCGGCCTCAGTGCTCGCCTTCTCTAAACCCTCTTCCCTGCCTCCACCCTTCTCTAACTCTGCGACTCCCCTCTCTCCCTCCTGTCGCAGCCCTCCTTCCTCGCTTTCTCCCGCCCGGCCTTCTCCCAGGGTTGGCGTGTGGGCGAGGGCGAGGGCGTGGGCGGGAGGCTGGGTGTGCGTGGGAGAGGCAGCAGCGGCGGCGATGGTGGCGGCTTCGGAGGCAAGGCAGTGCAGCAGCGCGCACAGGTACTCGTGGGCGTCCTGATGGGCGCACGGGCGATGGGGAGGTGTGAGGGGGTAAGGGGCGCGATGGGGAGGTGTGAGGGGGGAAGGGGCGCGATGGGGAGGTGTGAGGGGGGAAGGGGCGCGATGGGGAGGTGTGAGGGGGGAAGGGGCGAGATGGGGAGGTGTGAGGGGGGAAGGGGCGCGATGGGGAGGTGTGAGGGGGAAAGGGGCGAGATGGGGAGGTGTGAGGGGGGAAGGGGCGAGATGGGGAGGTGTGGAGGGGGAAAGGGGCGAGATGGGGAGGTGTGAGGGGGGAAGGGGCGAGATGGGGAGGTGTGAGGGGGGAAGGGGCGAGATGGGGAGGTGTGAGGGGGGAAGGGGCGAGATGGGGAGGTGTGAGGGGGGAAGGGGCGAGATGGGGAGGTGTGAGGGGGGAAGGGGCGAGATGGGGAGGTGTGAGGGGGGAAGGGGCGAGATGGGGTATGAAGGGAACGGGGCGAGATGGAAGGAAGGGGGAATGCCGAGATAGGAGTATGAGAGGGGTTCAGACCTGCCCTCACCTGCTGCCCTCACCTGCTGCCCTCACCTGCTGCCCTCACCTGCTGCCCTCACCTGCTGCCCTCACCTGCTGCCCTCACCTGCTGCCCTCACCTGCTGCCCTCACCTGCTGCCCTCACCTGCCGCTCTCACCTGCTGTTCCTGTCCCAGGAAGATGCGAGCGCTGCGCCCCACGGCCCTTTTAACAGCGCTCGCATCCGCCACGCCACCCGCTGTCCCCCTCGTTCGACTACTAATGCTCCCTACGGTGGCGCCACTGCCGTTGCCACGTGGCAGGCCCAGCAGCTGCCACATCAGCCGCTGAATCTCGGTGGTGACGGGGAGGCGGAGGGAGGAGGAGCGGGCGAGAGGGGCGGGGAGGGGCAGGTGGAGGAGGTGGGAGAGGAAGGGCGGGAGGGAGGCGAGGGCTTGCAGTGTGGCATTGACGTAACACATGTTGATTGCATCGCATGTGCTGTTGAGGAGACTGACGGTGGGGCGGGGGAAAGGAGGGGATGGATAAGAGGGGTGACGGAGGGGTAAATGGATGGAGAATGGAAATGGGGCGGGGGAGGAGGGGTTAAGGGAGATGTGGATAGCGAAGAGGCACGAGAGTCAAGAGTGGACGGGGGAAACACGAGCGAAGGAGACGTGGGGGTGTGGAATAGTGACGAGGAAAGGAAGAGAGGGAAACATTTGTTGGGCGTGGAGGGGCGAAGAGGAAGGTGGAGAGCAGAGAGAAGAGAGGTGCAGAAGGTGCACGATGAACGAAGGCGAGGAGGAGAGGGAGTAGGGAAGATGGTGACGCGCGAGAAGAGGAGAGGGGAGAAGAGTGGCGCACCCTATCCTTGATCGTGGTGTTATGCGATACTGGCACCCATCCTTGCCGTGCCTTGCCACATCCTCCTCCGCGCCACCACAGCGCCTTCCAGCCGCACCTCCCCCTCCTTCCGCCACGCACTCGTTTCCCCGTCCCGCTGCGCCTTGCGACTTCCCTGCATCATACGCCCACGCCTCACCATGCCCCACACCCGCCTGCGTGCTCCCCGGCCCCGTTTCTCGACTCGTCCCAGCCTGCTCGCGAGTCCAGGTCTGCCCACCCGCCGCCTCCTCGCCTCGAGTCTGCCCTGCCTGCCCGCGCTGCTGCCCCACCTGCTGCAGCACGTAGCTTCGCTGCACCTTCGCCAACCTCTCGTCACTCCTTCTGTCCACGTCAGCATCCATCTGAAGCCGGCGCTTCGCCTGCTGCGGTTGCGGCCTGCACGAGCCCTTGGGTCCAGGCCGCCACACACCTGCCACGGTGCCGCAGATAGACACCCACATGGAACGGTGGAGAGCGATGAAAAGGTGCAAGGGGGGTGAAGGGGCCTTTGCTCGAGCAGTCACGGCGCACACTCACGGCGTGTGCCTGCGTGAGCAGCGACGGCGAATGCACGAGCGGTGGAGCACGTGAGCGGCGTGGCGACATGGTGCTGGCGCGACATGGTGCTGGCGCGACATGGTGCTGGCGCGACATGGTGCTGGCGCGCATGCCACTCGCGTGTCGCAGTGCGACCGATGCATGCGTGGAAACATTAAGAGAGACACGAGGGAAAGGCGCTCGACTCACCGTCGCCAACTTGAAGGCCGTCGCAGAACAACTGCCGCGATATCGGCCGCTTCAGTCTGAAATCCGCATCCCCCTTCAACTGCCCTCTCGGGAAGCTGCTGGGAAGCGCTGGCCCTCCTCCTTCTCTCGCTTTCCGCTCGTCCCTTTCCCGCTCCTTCCGCTCCTTCTCCTGCAGTCGCTTCCGCTCCTCCATTTGCTCCTGCGCCTGCTGTCGCTCCCTCTGCGCCGCCAAGCCCGCGAGCGCCACAGCCCTGCCTCGTCCTGCTCATAGCGGGATTACGAACGGTGACGCACTCGCACAGTATAGGTTCCTCGCAAATGCGTTCCGTCGCATTAAACACCAGAGGCGATCGTCGGCGCGCCGCGTTACTGGATGAAGCGACTCAGAGATTCGATCCCGGATCGTTTCTAGGCAACACCACGGAACGGAGTGAACAAGCGAGATATTGCCATTAAGTGTTGTGAAACGCGAATAGCAACAGCAGTGGCGCTCACCGTGTTTGGCGCATTTCAGCAGCAGCTGGTACGCCGCGTCCTTCGACGACAGCTTGCCGCCGCTCGACATGCTCTCAGCGTCCACGGCTCGAACTCAAGCTGCACGCACAGCACGCCGTTCGAAACACTTAGCAACGGCCGTTCAATTCCACGACAGCCCTTCGCGGTCCACCTCACCGCAGCACTCCACGTCGGCGTCCTATTCGTCGCAACTCGCCGAGGCGCGCGCGGCTCTGATACGCGGTACGCGCTTCAGAACCGATAGCTAGTTACAGCCGGACTGGCGAGCAGGCTTGGGTTGCACTCGGCATGTGCCCGCATTGACACAGTTTCGGCAGCTGGACTTCGCGCTTCATGTGTGAAGCAACTGAATCAGAATCAGACGCTGCAAGCAGAAAGACGAGGAAATCCAGAAGGGCTTTACGATGAGAAGGCGAGGGCCAGAATCTCCCATTGGTCAAGTGGAACTCCCATTGGTCGACGCAAGATTCACGTTTGAAATTCAAAACAGCTTCGGAATTCAAGACATGTACGAATCTTCAAGCTGACGCGATTAGGTGATACTATCGTAATGTCCCCTATATAATACCCCACGGGCCACGGCCTTAGAATGCATAATCTTGGTATTGTAGAGTGTAAAGAACTAAAAAGCCGACGTTGTTTATACGGACTTAACCTTACAATGTGTAATTGAATGCCTGCATGATGTGGATTTTTTGCACATTTGATGTAATATCGAATGAGAATGTTCGCCGATATATGCACGTCACACTGAAATCGTCAATAGGTATTTCAATAACAACAATCCCTACAAGATTCCAATCTTGCAGCGCGAGATTCGTGTACACTGGCCTCCTCGCTGTGCCATCCAACCTAGATACATCCATGACTCGAGGGATGGGGCGCACGGAACACGTTGGAGCAGCCTCAGGTGTTAGAATATATTTTATATATATATTCATACAGTTGTATGTAGTTCTATCTGTAGTGTAGTTATATTGCTGTCCTGTTCGATGGTGCACCCTTTGCCTTGCTATATCTTGTAACTCTTCTCTTAGTGAATTTCCTCTCTTTGGCTTGCACTTTACCCTAAGCCTAAACCCTAGGCTTTACTTAGCTTCCCATCTCAACATGGTTCCTAGGCCTCGTTTTATGCTCGTCATGGCGGCGCTCGAGTCGCGCTGCACGTCGATTCGCTGCTGACCGTCACGGCGGCGAGCTGCGCAATGGCGAGATCCGTCGCCCCGTGTCGTTTCGTCGCCCCACGGCCCCCGCGTCGCCCCGCACCGTTTCGTTGCCCCGCGGCCTCCCCCGTCGCCCCCTGGTTTGCCTCTCCCGTCCCGCGCGCTACCCCGTCGCCCGCGGCCCCGTCGCCCCGCCGCTGGCCGCGAACGCGAGCACCGACGCTAGCACCGAACGCGGCCGCCAGCGCCACGCGCCAGCGCGGACGCCAGCGCCATCGGCAGCCCACGCCCCCCCTCCCTTCCGCGGCTTCCGCCGTGGGAGGGGGGAGAGGTTGCGGGGGGAGGGTGAGGGGAAAAGGAGGGAGTGTGAGGGGGTGGCGAGAGAGATTCTGCCGAGCTAGCAGCCGCCCCTCCTCCTCTCTCTCTCACAGCCGCGTGTGTTGCTGTGGGGGGGAGGGTGTTACGATATGAAGTTTCATGAGAAGGCATTCCTGTATGCTGCAGGAGCCGACTCTACCGAGTACGAAGTCGAGGAGTCAGAAGAGTCGAATCGACGCAGCAACCGTCTGACCAAGACCAATGCAGGCAGAAACATTTGAAGTGAAAAGAGCGGGAACAGGTTCAAAACGGGTTCCCGCGCCGCACGGTTTGAATTCGCTGTAATAAGGGAATGTACTTCTTAGAGTACATGGCTAGTCTAGGTCTTTTCGCATTCCCCTGTATTCTTATATAAACTCGATGTATGCATGCTATTATCAACTCAGTCATTTACATTCACTCTGACCTGAGATTCAATCTTCCGCTGCAACACTACTCTGCGATCAACCCTGAGCGATCCTTCGCTAAGTCCCTCTTGGGATTGTAACATGGTATGAGAGCTACTCAGGGATTCTTCGCAACTTCACTTCCGTGAAATTCGCCGAACCAAGATCTGCCGAGCGGCACACGCTCCAAGACCAAGATGGCCGGAGGATCCGGAGGCCAAGCAAATCTGACGGCTGAAGGGCAATCCAACCCGGCTGCGACAAATGAGGCGACAACCACGATCGGCACTGCCGCCCTCGAGCAACTTTTCGCTCGACCTGCGCAAAGGCGATGCGGGAACCTCTTCCCAACCAGCACAACCTGGACAACCGGCCGAGAAAAGCCGTGATACCGCCGCGCACACCTTCTCCCTCGACACAGACAAATCAACAACAACTGCCCCCCGTCCAAGTGATGAAGCTATCAATTCTGCGCAAGCACGCTTTCTTAGCGTTTCAAAAATCAAAACCACTGCCGCGTTTGACGGCAAGGACTTCTACACATGGAGTTTTGAGCTTGAGCTCCTCCTACAAACGGCGCAGATCTACCATTACTTCGACGGCTCCTACCCTAAACCGGTGGAAAACACCGAAGTCGCCAGGGCTCAGTACTACAGCGAGTCCCTCATGGCCTACAGTGTGCTGCTTCGCAATATGACGCCTGCGGAACAACTCAACATTCGCTCCTACAAGGAGAGCGACGCTCCAGCCTTGGAAGCTTGGAAGCATCTCGTTGAAGTCTATCAGCCGAAGGATTCGGTCACCGCCAGCAGGCTTCTGCAGCAACTCCTGGAGATAAAGATGGGGCACGGGGAGAAAGCGAATCCATATATTAACCGCTGTCGCAACATTCGTGACCAGATCACGAAGCATGGGAGTACAATCTCGGAAGAGATCTTCGTCAACATAGTCCTTCAAGGACTCGGGCCAGAGTGGAAGCCCTGTAAAGCGCTACTCCGACAGCGAGGAATCATCTCAGAAGCCGCGCTATGCGCCGCACTCCTGTCCGAACAGCAAGACATGGACTCGAGCAGAACAAGCTCCGCGCCGAGAGCGCCTCGCCTTCTACGCAGACAACCGAAAAGAGCGACGACAACCAAGGCGCCATTATTGCAAAATATGCAAAGTCTTCGGACATTCAACGGATCGATGCAAGTTCCGATCCAACTTTCGCCACCCAAATTCCACTCACCACAACAACTGGGTCGGCCGACAAGACGCTCGTCATTCTCAACCTCAGCATCAACAAGCTCGTTCCCCTGCACAGCAACAACACCAGCAAACTCAAGGACCTCAATTAGGAGCTCCTAGGAACATCGTCGCGAACATGGCGACGCGCCGCCGCCGCACTGCTGAGCCTGACGAACAGAACGAAGTCCAAGGAAGACTTTTGGAACCAGAAGAGGGTTGGAACAATCCCCTCACTGAAGATCACTATTACCTGTATAACGAGGATGAGCAGTATTGGAATCAGCCAATCACTCTGCGGGAAAGCCCGCCACACGACAATCAGCACTACGTACCGGTGGGATGGAAGGAAGACGAAGATCCTTCCTTTCACAGGCGCTACAAGGCAACCCTGGTGACTCCGCGTCTGGCGCTGCTTCTGCGCAGGAACAACACCGACAACTATAATACCTGGTACCTGGACAGCACATGGTGGGATCAACGCGATACGTCTCAAATCTGAGCCGCGCCCCCGCAACCTACGTCACCGTCGCCAACAACGAGCAACTGCGTGCCAACTCACAAGGCATCGTAGTCCTGCAAGCAAGAGACAGCAACACACACATTTCATTCAACGACGTACTCTACGTCCCGAATCTGCGCTTCAATTTGCTCTCGGCTGGACAACTCCGTGACTGCGGAGTCATAATACACACGGATCTTGCCACGCGCGACCTCATCCTCACCTACGCTCCCCCAGACACACCTTCCGAGTCGTTTAAGTATCTCGGACGAGCCCGTTCAATCAACGGGATCTATATCCTGGACTTCGACGTACCTTCCTGCCAAGCGTCGTCAGACGAGCTCGTGGACCTCGTTCCTCTCGAGTTCGCCTTCATGAACAAGGAATCATGGGAGCATCCGGACGGACGACCGTGGATTCGACGCAGTCCCCATCCCCGCGAGATCAACCTGCACGACCCTGACATCAACGGCCTGTGCCGCACAGACCAAGTGGAGCGAGAATATGCGGCAATTCAGGAAGCAGAAAGTGCCGAGGCAGAACCAACAGGCATGACACGCGAAGAACTCGCCGTGTCATCACACCGCATCTTCGGTGAGCCGAACAAGGAATTCGGACAGGAACGGGTGGAGAGACCAAGGCCTTACTCGGACACCCTACGGTTCGTCCTCGAAGCCAACGCGCGCACCCTCGACGAAGAAGAACGACCGCGCCCGTACACTCGCGAAGTCTATCGCTGCGAGATTGACCCGACTTGGAAAGATCCTGACGCACCAGAGGAGCTGAGCGTCAAGGAAGAACAAGATAAGGCCCAGGCAGAAAAGAAACAAAAATTGTATGAGGAGCGCATCGCGGCAGGATGGGACGAAAAGTCAGCACGCGGAGGATGGGGCGACGAGGATACCAAACCAGAAGACGGCGCAACCTGGGCATCCGCCACTGGAGCATGGGGAGCCAGCGCCAGCGGCACGGTCACCACAGGAGGATGGGGAACAGCCGAACCCGATGAAGGGGAGCTCACACAAGAAGAATTGGAGGAAGCTGAACGAGAAATGCAAGCTGAGCGCGGCGAAGCACCACCTCGAGTCGCCATTCCCCTCGGGCGACCCCCCCGCACTGGTGAACCACCTCGCTCACCTCATCGCTGGAGCGATCCCTGGTCGAAGATTGAGGAGGGGAATGTACCACCAACTCCTCCTCGGGACTCTTTTGGTCCAATCTCTCGCCCAGATCCGTTTGCTCGCTTCATCGAAGGCACCACGACCCCGCTCACCATCATCCCCGACCGCGAATTTCTCGCGCTCTACCTCACCACGGCACCTGCAGAAGGGGAGACAACGGGAGAAGCAGAAGAAGAAGTAGAGGAGCCGGACAACGAAGCAGAACCAGGAGAAGAGGAAGAACCCCCACTCCAGATCCCGCAACTTACGGAAGAAGAGGCAGCAGAGCATCACACTCGTTACAAGCGTACCTCCGGCATTCGCGCCGAAGACGATCTCTGGCACCAGCGGATGGGACACCCCTCGCGCCAGACTCTCGCCAACTGCCTCCGCGCTAAAGTTTTCCCGCCAGGAGCACTGCTGCGCCCCGACGGAACGGAATTACAGCACACCACCCCTCATCCGACCACCTGCACTGTCTGCCCCACAGCCGCACTCTCTCACACTGCCTATCCCTCTCTGGAGCCGAGCACCAACCGCTACAAGAAACTAGAGAAGGTGTACAGCGACTTCATCGTACTCACCTGCGACGGACTCAACGGCGAGAAGTATACTCTCACCTTCATCGATGCCTACTCACGCCATGTGTGGATCGCCAACGTCGACGCCCGCTCCAAGGCTCTGGAGGTGTTCCGCATCTTCCTCGCGCACGCGCAGCGACAGTCCGGGAGGAAACTGAAGATCTGGCAGAGTGATGGGGCAAAGGAAGTTCGCAGCAATGAGCTGGAGAGCGTCCTCACCGAAAAGGGGATCAAGCATGAGATTTCTCTCCCCTACGCTCACCAGCAGCAAGGTGTCGCTGAGAGGGTCAATCGCACGCTCATGACCAAAGTCCGCGCCATCATGAATCAGTCCGGCCTGCCAAAGAAGTTTTGGCCCTATGCCATGAACCACGCGGTGCGCCTGCACAACCTCCTCTCCACCACCGCCAACAGGGATAACCTGTCCCCTCACATGAAGTGGACCGGCTCAAGGGGAGACCCCTCCATGCTGAGGGTTTGGGGGTGCATGGTACAATATCGGCCGACTTCGGCAACAATCGTGCACGCTGGGGAGTTCATCTGGGGCTCAGTCACGAACACAAAGGCTGGCTCATTCTTGACATTGACAGCAAAGAGATCGTTCCTGCGCGTGACATCCTCTTCTACGAGCGACTCACCCTGAAGCAGTGGATCGAGGACGAGCGCCGAAACCAGGCACGCGGCTATGTCAACAGCGGCCGCAGCTTTGCTACGCCAGAGGACGAAGCAGCAGCAGCAGTTCTGGACCACGACGAGGCCGACGAACATCCTAGTATCCCACCTCGCCCGCGCAACGACGACGACGATGACAGCGATGACGACCCCGCGCCAGGACCACCACGGCGCCAAGCAGAGCCAAGCACCGCAGCACCCGGCTATGAGAGCGGAGACGACGACGTGGTGGAAGTCCCCACCAACACGGACACCACCAATGTGTCAGGCCTTCAACTTCTCGGCCTGCACACATCCGTCTCTACCCTTGCACGGGCCGTGGAGCCAAAGAATCCTCGCCAGGCCCTAACCGGTCCTCAAGGAGTGGCGTGCTGCGATGGATGCGGAGCTCAAGGCGCTGGAATCACGTGACACCTGGGTCCTAGTCGATCGTGCAGCAGTGAAGGGGAGAAGGGTGCTCAGCGGGAAGTGGGTTTTTCGCCTGAAAACTAACGCTGACGGCACTATCGAGCGTTTCAAGGCACGCTGGGTCGTACGCGGGTACGATCAGCGTCACGGCATCGACTTCGATCAAACCTTCGCTCCCGTCAGTCGCCACACCCCAGTCCGGATTCTACTCGCCATTGCCGCCGCGAAGCATCTGCCACTGCGACAGATTAACGTGAAGAACGCGTTTTTGTACGCGTTGGTGGACGCCACCATCTTTGTGGAGCAGCCGCATACCTACGGGGAAGGTGACCCCAGGGTCTGTCAACTGAAGAAGTCCCTCTACGGGATCAAGCAGGCGCCTCGCCTCTGGCAGCAACATCTGCACAAAATCCTCCTTGACATCGGTTTCAAGCAGCTTCCGCACGACCCGGGAATGTATCGCCTTCTCTTCAGTGGCAACTACATTCTCCTGACAGTCTACGTCGACGACCTGCTGTACACGGGCACCTGCAACAAACTCCTGGATCAGTTTCAGAAAAACCTGGCGCAGCGCGTGGATATCACCATCAACCTCGAAGTGAAGTAGTTTTTGGGTTTAAACATCACTTACGCGCCAGAAGCAATTCATCTGTCAGCCTCCAAGTACGTAGAGCAACTGGGGGAACGCTTCAACATCTTCCCGGCACCACTCTCAACTCCCTACCGCAACCCCAGCACCAACTACAAACCGGACAACAAACCACTGTCACCCGCAGGGCTCCAACTGTACTAGCAGCAACTGGGTTGCCTGCTGTTCGCCTCTGTCACTTGCCGACCCGACCTTTCGTACATCGCTAGCCAACTGGCGCAGTATTCTCGCAAGCCAGTAGCTGAGAACCAGCTGGACCTGGAACGCGCCCTGCAGTACTTCATCTCCACACCTGACATCGGGCTCTCCTACTCCACGCTGACGACGACCTCCTTCATCCTCAACGGCTACGTGGACGCAGATCATGCCGCTGACCCTGACAATCGACGGTCCCGAACCGGCTTTGTTTTTCGCCTGGAACCAACTGGGCCAATCTCCTGGAACTCGCAGAAGCAGGAGCTGGTTGCCCTGTCATCGGCCGAAGCAGAATACATCGCCGCGACAGCAGCAGTTCGCGAAGGCTTGTTCCTGCAAGAGCTGTTACAGGAAGCAAAAATGCCAACCTCGCCTACCTTTCGCCTTCACTACGACAACCAGAGTGCCATCAGGATCGCGAACAAGCCAGGTTTCGTGAACCGCACGAAGCACATCGCGCTTCGGTACTTTTTTCGTCAAGGACGAAATCGACCAAGGCAAAGTTGACCTCGCCTACTGCCCGACTACTGAGATGGCAGCAGACTTCCTCACCAAGCGCCTGCCACGTCAGCAGTACAAGCACTGCTCTGACCTCACCAGAGTAGTCAAGCGAGTCAGCTCCACCCGCGTCCAGGAATGAAGGGGAGTGTTACGATATGAAGTTTCATGAGAAGGCATTCCTGTATGCTGCAGGAGCCGACTCTACCGAGTACGAAGTCGAGGAGTCAGAAGAGTCGAATCGACGCAGCAACCGTCTGACCAAGACCAATGCAGGCAGAAACATTTGAAGTGAAAAGAGCGGGAACAGGTTCAAAACGGGTTCCCGCGCCGCACGGTTTGAATTCGCTGTAATAAGGGAATGTACCCCTTAGAGTACATGGCTAGTCTAGGTCTTTTCGCATTCCCCTGTATTCTTATATAAACTCGATGTATGCATGCTATTATCAACTCAGTCATTTACATTCACTCTGACCTGAGATTCAATCTTCCGCTGCAACACTACTCTGCGATCAACCCTGAGCGATCCTTCGCTAAGTCCCTCTTGGGATTGTAACAGAGGGTGAGGGGGTGGCGGAAGGGGTGCGGTTCCGGGTGGCGGCTGAACAAGGGGGGTGGCTGAAAGGGGGTGTGGCTTGGGGGGTTCGTAAGAGGGGTTTGCCGTGTAGCTCCCCCCCACCTCCTCTCCTCATCCCTCTCCCACATCCCCCTTTGTAAAAGGGGGGTTCGTAAGAGGGGTTCGCCGCGTGGCTCCCCCCCACCTCCTCTCCTCATCTCTCTCTCTCGCCTCCTCCTCGGTAAATGGGGGTTCTTAAGAGGGGTTCGCCGTGTCAGAATGTAATTGTATACATTACTCTATAACTGCCTGTAGCGTATGTTACGATATGACCTGAGCTGGTAACCGGGTTTAACTAAGGGCCTAGGCTTAGAAGACTAGGCAAGCGGGTATCGAGGGAGTAGTGCCAAGGGAGAATCGAGAGAGTTGACCAAACAAGTTTGCTTCACTAAAAGCAAAGCATACAAGATATAGTCGAGAAACACAAACAAGAGGTGCACCACCCAATAGCAAGGAAGCATAACTACACTAAAGCTAAAGCTACAGGCAGTTATAAATATATATAAAATATATAGCGCGACAGTGTAGACTTAGTGTAGTTATCTTGCTTGTTAGGTGGTGCACCTTTCTTCTCATGCTTGTTCTTTCATATTTGTACCCTTGAGCCAAGAGTGAAACTCTCTTTGCTTTGGCAATCTCTCTCGATACTTCCTTGCCTAGCCTAAACCCTAGGTCCCTTCTCCTAACTCATGAAGCTATTTTGACATGCTATCGGAGGGAGTAAGATCCTGGCCTGTTATTTTTAATTACCCCATGGGCCCACCGTTAGCTTCCGCCAAATGCGCTCTGTTATTTTTAATTACCCCATGGGCCCACCGTTAGCTTCCGCCAAATGCGCTCTGCTGCCCGTCGCGCGCCCCGGGCGCGCGGCGGTTTCCTGCCCGTTGTGCGCCCCGAGGCGCGCGACGGTTTCCTGCCCGTCGTGCGCCCCGAGGCGCGCAACGGTTTCATGCTCGTCGTGCGCCCCGAGGCGCGCGACGGTTTCGGCCCTGCCGCGCGCAGCGCGCTGCCTGTGCAGGCCGTGCCAGGCCCGCGCGCGGCCCGTACAGCCTGCGCCAGGCCCGCGCGCAGCCCCCACAGCCCGCGCCAGGCCCGCGCGCACCTGCCCTGCCGCGCGCGCATCTGCACTGCCCCTGCTGTCGCCCGCGCAGCTTCTTCCCCGCCCCCCCCCCCCCCCCCCCCCCCCCGCCCCCCCCCTTCTCCTTCCTCTCCCTTCTGCGCGTGCAGCCGTTGGGGGAGGGTATGGGGGTGGCGGGTATGGGGGTGGGGGTGTGAGTAATCTACTGCTCCTCCTCCTCCTCTCGCTCCCACTACTGCAGCTGCCACTGAGGGGGGGAGGGTGTGGGGGAGCGAGGGAGTGGCGCTAGGGATGCAGAAGGGGGTGTGAAAAGGGGGTGTGGGACAATGGGGGGAGGTTGAAACGAGGTAGCCGCCTTGAAGCCAGCAGCTCCAGTAGTCCGGATGCCCTTGCTCCGGTAGCCCGTGAGCCCGTTGCTCCAGTCGCCCGTGGATCAGTTGTTCCAGCCGCTCGTCAAGCCGCGGAGCCAGTTACTCCAGTAGTCCGGATGCCCTTGCTCCGGTAGCCTGTGTGCCACTTGCACTTGAACTTGTCTTGAAGCTTCAGCATCACCTCCTTCACAAGGTCAGAAGAGGGTGAAAAAATGAGGATGTCATCCACATAAACCACCATAAAACTCCTCTGCTCCCCCTCGCCAAGCATGAACAAGGAATGATCGGCGGATGAGGGAGTGAAGCCTATCTCCTCCAAAACTCCTCGCAGCTTCAAGTACCACTGCCTAGGGGCTTGCTTCAGTCCATAAAGGGCCTTCTTCAGCCTCAGAACTCCGCCACTACCATCATCAAACCCCTCTGGTTGCGCCATGAAAATCTCTTCCTCAAGGACGCCGTTGAGGAATGCCGTTGTGACATCCATTTGTTTCACCACCCATCCTTTGATGGCAGCTCCCGCGAGTAGGGTTCTCAGCGTCGTCGGCTTCACCACAGGAGCAAAAAACTCCTTATAGTCCACCTTCTCCTTCTGCTGGTACCCCTTCGCCACAAGCCTAGACTTGTAGCGCTCGATCTTGCCGTCGGCGTCGGACTTGATCTTGAAGAGCCACTTGGACGTAATCGCCTTACGCCCCTCCGGTAGCTCCACCAATTCCCACGTGCCGTTCTCCTCAATGCTCTTCAGCTCACTCTCCATTGCCTTCTTCCACTCCTCAGCATCACTACTCTCCAAGGCCTCCTTGAGAGTTGCTGGTTCTCCCGGCATCTCCACCGGAGAGAAGAACACGAAGGCACACTCCTCGTAGTCACTCTCCTCGTCATCTCCAACTATAAGTGCCGCTCCGGCCAAGGCTGACTTGGCTGGCTTTCCCAGTGCATCATAGGTCAGCCTATTAGGGGCTTGAATTCTCCTCTTGCCCCTTCCTTCCTCCTCAGCTGCAGGGACATGAAGGCCTTGGCGTTGCTGCGGGGTGACTCGGATCCGTGGAGCACTCGTAGTGCGAGAAGGAAGTGTCGGTGCACGCTCGCTCACTTGCTGCACCTCCTCCTCTTCTTCCTCTGCATCCTTGGCCTCCTTTCCCCCATTCACAAGGGAAGATTGCATTGTGGTGGTGCTGCTGCTGCTCAGCTCCAAGGGCAGCTCCACATGCTCCAAACCGGAACTCTTCACCTCCCCAAACCGCATGCCTATCTTCGCCTCATTCTCCGCCTTCCAATCCTTGTACATCAGATTCTCCATGAATTTGCAGTCCCTGCTCACCAAGAATTTCTTGGTGAATGGGTCCCAAAGAAGCCACCCCTTGCTGTTTTGAGCCATGCCCAAGTGCACAGCCCATATCGCCTTGGCACCGAGCTTGTTGTGCCGAAGATGCTTAGGCACGAGCGCCATGCACATGCACCCGAACACCCGAAGCATATCCACCTTTGGCTTCCTTCCAATCCACTCCACATAGGGCACCCATTTGTCTGCTCCCACATGAGTCAAGGCTCTGTTCTTGGCCACACATGCACTCCGCACCGCATCAGGCCAGAAGTAGTCGGGTAGCCCGGCTTCAATGAGCAACCCACGCGCCGTCTCCGTGATTGTCCGGTTCGCTCGCTCGGCGATGCCGTTCATTGCAGGGGAGTATGGCATGGTAAGGGAGTGCCTTATGCCATTCTTCTTCAGCCACAATGAGAACTCCTTGCTCAGGAACTCTCCCCCTCGATCGGTGCGAATTGCCTTCACTAACCGGTCTTGTTGCCGCTCCACCATCGGCAACCAATCGGTCTTCACCGTTTCAGCCACGTCACTCTTCTTGGACAACACGTACACCCAAGTCATGCGAGTGTAGACGTCCACAATGGTGAGAAAGTACTCAGCTCCAGCAGCTCCAAGCTTCAGGGGGCCCACCACGTCCATCACCACCTCATCAAGTGGTGCCTTAGCCATTGCCTCCGAACTAGAGAACGGGTAACGGGTGAACTTGGCTTGCATGCACGTCGGGCAGCCAAGTACCTCATCGGGCTCCCCCTTTACACGTATGCCAGCAACCATCTCATTCTTCAATAGCTGCTGCAAGATGGGCAGGGCCACATGCCCCATTCGCCGATGCAAGGTGAGCCAATCACACTCCCCCGTAGCCGAAGTCGGATTGGAGAATGCCGCACTCGCAATAGTGCCCCACATGTTCTCTCCGTACTCCTCCTCCGCTGCTGCCATGGGGTTCTCCTCATCCTTGTGCTGCTTCTTGGCTGCTGCACCACTCTCCTCGTGTTCACCGAGCTTGCTGGTCCCTCCAAGATTGCACTTCTTGGACTTAATCTCCTTAGCGCGACCATTCGCGCCATCGCCGCTACCAACCGCTTCACCCTTGGTGCTGATGCTTGCTGCCACTTGCCTTTCCTTAGGCATAGGTACCACAGGGATCTGCCACATCTCGTTGTAGACATCCCTATCCTCGTGAAGGTCCCAAAGAATCCGCTCGCCAAGCCTCGCCGTGTAGGTCTTAGCTCCCTTCGAGCTCGTGTCCATGCCGGCCTTTTGCAATCGCCGCACGGAAATCAGGTTGGCAGCAAGGTTGGGCACCCAAAGCACGTTCTTGAGGCCCACCATCTTCCCATCAGCACCCTTGAACATGGCCTTGCCCATGCCTTTCACCTCTGCTCGCTGCCCCAAAGCCGATGTCACATGCTTCACCGGTGATGGCTCAAGTTCGGTGAGCAAGTCCGCACGAGGTGTCATGCTATAGGTAGCGCCGCTATCGATCACCCAATAGTCCAGGGAGTGTAGGGTGACCTTTCCCACAGCTGCTGGCTCCTCAAAGCCTTCATCCTTCTCTGGACCAGCCGGTGCTTGCGTGGACACGAAGAAGAATTGACCCGGGAAGCGATCGTCCCTCGACTCGCTCTCGTTGCCGGCACTCTTCATACTTGCAGCACCACCTCCGCGACCGCCACGGCCTCCACGGCCTCTTCCTCTCCCTCCTCCTGCTCCTCTACCCTCTTGGCCTTGAGCAGGAGTCCATCCATCAGGGAGCTTGTAGCAATCGCGCCACATATGTCCGCTCTTGTGACAATAGTGGCACTCGCCGTCGAATCGGCCGCGACCGCGTCCGTAGCTCTTGTTGTCGCTGCCGTATCCACCACTCCCGCGGCCTCCACTGAAGTTGTTGCTGCCAAATCTGCTTCCTCCTCGTCCTCTGCCCCTTCCACGGCCATACCCTTGGCCGATGCTTGCTGCCCCGGCGCCATCCGCACTCGCCAACTCACGGCGGCGGAAGTCCTCTTGAAGGATCGCTCGCTTCACGTCTTCAAGCGAGAGGCGGGGCAAGTCACGATTGAGGTTGATGATGAGCGAGGACCATGACTCTGGGAGTAAGGCCAGCAACTTGGTCTTCTTTTGGAGCTCACTGTAGTTCAAATCAGCTCCCTCAAGCCACGTCAACAAGTCGAAGAATTTCTGCACCCCTTCTTCAACCGCTTCGTCTTCTTCAATTCGTAGTGCCGCCATTTGCCGTTCCAACACCACCGCTACCGCCGCTGTTGCAGGAGCATGTGCACCCTTGAGAGCAGCCCATGCCTTTGGTCCCTTCTCTGGTTCACGCTGGAATGGCTTGATGTGACGGATCTGGCTGCTCCCCAACGCTTGCCCAAGTAGGAGATAGCCTTGTGCGCTCTTCCGCACCCACGGGCTCTTCTCCGGGTCGTTCTCGGGGCGCTTCTCCGTTCCTTCCATCACCTCCAGCAGGTCATAATGATCAAAGATGTTCTCCATCTTGAAGGACCATTCAGCAAAGTTGTCGCCGTTGAACTTGTCAAGCCCAAACACCCTAGGTTCATCCCTAGGTGGGCCAAGACTTGGTTGCACGGGCGCCATGGCTGAGTCACGGGGTTGGCCTTGAGCTTGGGCTTCTCCACTGCCACCAGCAACTCTGCCACCCCTTTCCTCAGGTCCAGCCATTGTCGAAACTGCTCCAAGGGGCTCTGATACCACTTGTTATAGTCACAATAGGCTTGAATGTGCCTAAAACGAAAGATAGAGTGCACAGACGGATTTCTGCACAGCGGCTTCAAACGTTGATAGCCTTCTGCTCACAGCTGCAAACGACTTGCTATAAATTGGACCTGGAGCGTCTTGATGTCGCCTACACGAGGCAAGTTGAATCACACGATTTCATCAAGAATTGACGACGCAACGTTGGTTTGAACGAACGGCACTATGGCAGCCACGATAGTCTTAGAACACAAGATAGGAAGAGTTACGAGTTGGGAATGACTCCCAGCTCCTACAAACCCCAAGAGCCGAGGTACAGTGATGTGGAACAGTGCCATACTGTCCCCAACCACGAAGGGTCTCGAAACTACCCTCCACAAGGGCCTACACCAAGAGAAATGTTACACTACACAAAGTAATGCAACTATTCTCACTATCTTAAAGTTTACCCTTTTAGAGAGCTTCGAAATCACTTGATTCTTGAAACCAGGGCTCTCGTTCTTCAAGGTAAATTCTTTCTTGAGTTCTTGGAAGTCTGCTGCGCACACCTGCGACACGCCGAACGTTCCACACACGACAAAATAGAAAACCGCACACGACACGCAAACGACGACGTGACACGCGACTAGCGATAACTCGCTATTGACTCGACACACACATTCAAAATCATGCCTCATCATTCACACACTATTGTAAGCATGAAATATATATTATTTCATGCCCTCATACCATTCCATGCACACACGCATGCACGCACACGGACAACAAGCCGAATGCAAACCGTAGGGTTGCACCAACACACACCTCCCCCTCTCTCTCTCCGCCGCTGCTGGATCAGGGGGTGTGGGTGGGTGAGTTCAGCTGCAGCACCAGCCGCCCCCTCCTCCTCTTTCTCACTCTTGCATCTGCTGCTGTTGGGGGGGAGGTTGAGGGGGTGGGTGATTCAGCTGCAGCACCTACCGCCACTACACCTCCACCTCTCTTTCTCCGTCAATGCTGCTGTGGGGGGAAAGGTTCAGGGGGTGTGGGTGGTGAGAGTTCATATGCAGCATCAGCCGCCTCCTCCTCTCATCCCCTGCCCCGTACCTCCCGTATTGCCCGTACTTCCCCGTGCTTGCCCCGTGCCCATGCCCGTGCTGTCTGCCCCGTGTTCCCCGTGCTTGCCCCGTGCCCATGCCCGTGCTGTCCGCTCGTGTTCCACGTGCCCGTGCTGTCCGTACCCGGTTGTGCCCCACCCGTTTCACCCGTGCGTCCCGTGCTTCCCGTGCTGCCCCCGTGCTCCTGTGCTGCCCCCGTGCTCCCGTGCTGCCCCCGTGTTCCCGTGCTGCTCCCGTGCTGTCTCCGTGTTCCCGTGCTGCCCCCGTGTTCCCATGCTGCCCCCGTGCTGCCCCGTTCTGCCTGTGTCGTGCCCGTTTCCGTGCCGTGTTGCCCCGTTCAGCCCTTGTCCTGCCCCGTTCTGCCTGTGCTGCCCCGTTGTCCCCGTGTTGCCCCGTTCTGCCCGTGTTGCCCCGTTCAGCCCGTGTCCTGCCCCGCTCTGCCCGTGTTGCCCCGTTCTGCCCATGTTGCCCCGTTCAGCCCGTGTCTTGCCCCGTTCAGCCCGTGTCCTGCCCCGTTCTGCCCGTGTTGCCCCGTTCAGCCCGTGTTGCCCCGTTCTGCCCGTGTTGCCCCGCTCAGCCCGTGTCCTGCCCCGTTCAGCCCGTGTTATGCCCTGTTCTGCCCGTGTTGCCCCGTTCAGCCCGTGTCTGCCCCGTTCAGCCCGTGTTTTGCCCTGTTCTGCCCGTGTTGCCCCGTTCAGCCCGTGTCCTACCCCGTTCTGCCCGTGTTGCCCCGTTCAGTCCGTGTCCTGCCCCGTTCTGCCCGTGTTGCCCTGTTCTGCCCGTGCTGCCCCGCTCTGCCCGTTTGTGCCCTACCCGTGCTGTCCGTACCCGTTGGTGCCCCACCCGTGCTGTCAGTTCTCGCTCTCGCCCCACCCGGTCTGTGCTGCCCGGTCTCGTGCTGCTCGTCACCCCCGTGCGGCCCGTCCCGTACAGCACCTAGTTGCTACCCGAACCCGCTACCCGTACCCGTGCTCCTCGCACACCGTGCACCAGCTGCGGGGCGTTCAACCGCAGCCGGGCACCTGTTCCACCGCGGTGGTTCAGATGCTGCTTGGTGGTTGCTGCTTGTCAGCTTCAGAGGGGGCCCCTTGCTGGTGTTCCCACGCCCTGTAATGGGGTTTTACAGGTGTACCCCTTCAAGGGGGGCTCTGCACATGGTTATGCACTTCAGGCAGATAGGGGGTGTGTCACAATAGAGTTATATCTATTTAGTATAATCTGCCTGTAGTGTAGCTGTTGTGTAATTCCCTTGTATGGTGGTGCACCACTTTCACCTTTGTTAGGTTGCTATATGTACTCGTGTGCTATAGTGAACCTCCAACCATTTTCAATTCTCCTTGGCACAAACTACTCGACACCCGCTTGGCCTAGGCTACTAAGCCTAGGCCCTTAGTTAAACCCATTCCTAGCTAAGTTCGTCTCGTGACAGTCGCGGCGCCCCCGGAGCGCCTTCCCTGCTCGTCGCGGCGCCCCCGGGGCGTCGCCCCTGCTCGTCGCGGCGCCCCCTCCTGCAGCAGCTGCCTCGGAGCCCCGCCCTGCAGCAGCTGCCGCGGAGCCCCCTGCCGCCGTAGCGGACCCGCCCTACAGCAGCTGCCGCGGAGCCGCCTGTAGCAGTCGCGGCCCCGCCCTGCAGCAGCTTCCGCGGAGCCCCCCTGCCGCCGTCGCGGCCCCGCCCTGCTGCAGCTGCAGCGGAGCCGTCTACAGCAGTCGTGGCCCCGCCCTGCAGCAGCTGCCGATGAGCCCCTTGCCGCTGTCGCGGCCCCGCCCTGTAGCTGTCCCGGCCCCGCTGTCGCCGCCGTCGTGCGCCTACCCTGCTTGTTCGGCGAGCGACTGCCCTTCCCGCCACTGGTGAGCACTTGCCCTACCCGCGCTTCCCGCGCGCCTGCCTTACTAGCGCGCTGCCACACTGCCCTGCCCGTGCTGCTACTACTGTTTCTACTGATACTGCTGCTGCTACTGCTACTCTTGCTATTGCTGCTCCTGGCGGTGGCCAGATGCAGCTCCAGCGACGTCCGCGTGAGTCCCTCACGCCCCAGCAGCTACGTGAGTGGTACGCTAGTTGGGGTTGTAGGGGTGGCCGCGCTGCTACTGCTGCTACTGCTGTTACTGCTGCTACTGCTGCTACTGCGGCTACTACTGCTACTGCTGCTCCTGGCGGTGGCCAGATGCAGCTCCAGCAACGTCCGCGTGAGTCCCTCACGCCCCAGCAGCTACGTGAGTGGTACGCTAGTTGGGGTTGTAGGGGTGGCCGTGGTGGGAGTCGCCCTGGAGCGGGTCGTTCGGGAGCTTCTTGTAGTGACCAGGTGCAGCTGCAGCAGCGTCCGCGCGCGGTCCTTTCGCCCCAGCAGCTTCGTGAGTGGTACGCTCAGAATAGAGGGTCACGGAGTACTGCTCGCTGCCCGTACGCCATTCGCACTGGTGCTCGGACTAGTCAGCCTTGCGGGACGATTGGTCACACAGAGTCCAGCTGCTTCTCCCGTTTGAGCGACGCCTGGCGTACAGAGTTTGGCGACGCGGCTGAGCTCCCCGACTGGGTGGAGCCGCTTAGGCAAAGGGTAGATATCTATGCTCTTGACTATGATGCTATCCTCACTGCCATGTATGCATTGCCTACTAGTGCTGACGGTGTCTGTTACCTGTGTGTGCCGCCTGACCCAGGTATCGAGTCTGCTGCTCTAGGTGCTGGTGAGGCTGCTGCTCTAGGTGCTGGTACGTCTCCTGCTCCAGGTGCCGGTGAGGCTGCTGCTCTAGGCGCTAGGGAGTCCACTCCTCCAGGTGCTGGTGAGTCTGCTCTCTCTGGTACTGCGCCTGCTGCGGCCTTGCACACTTTCACCCTTGACTCGGGTGCTTCCCGCTCCTTCTTTCGCGACTGCACCACACTCACGCCGCTCAGTCGGCCAGTGGCAGTCTCTTTGGCTGACCCCTCTGGGGGTCCGGTCCTTGCACACTCCTCCACGGTTCTGCCGTGTCCGGCGGTCCCGTCTAGCTCTCTGTCTGGCCTCCACCTCCCCTCGTTCTCCACGAACTTGGTGAGTGGAGCTGACCTTCAGGACGCGTGGGTTGACCAGTTCACTCCTGGAGGTCAGCGGGTGACCCACTGTTCGTGTACTCGGACGGGCCGGCACCTGGCCACGTTCACCCGTCAGCCTGGGTCGAGCCTATACACCCTGACTACCGTGTCTCCTCCGGTTGCTGAGTCTGGTCAGGTCGCTGCGTCGGGTCAGGTGTTTGCTGCAGCGTCCCGGTCTGGTCCTGAGTCTGCCCCCTGCTCGTGTCGCCTCCTGTCTCACCAGACTCCCCTCTGGCACCACCGCCTTGGTCACCCCTCCCTGCCTCGTCTCCGAGGCATGGCCTCCCGTCTCCTTGTCACTGGTCTTCCCCGGTCTCTCCCTCCCCTTCCCCCGGGGCCTGCCCCTACCTGCGTTCCTTGCGTCGAGGGGCGGCAGCGCGCCGCTCCTCACTCCTCCGAGTTCCCTCTGACGGAGGCTCCCCTGCAGACGCTTCACATGGACGTGTGGGGCCCAGCCCGCGTCCGTGGCCAGGGTCACGAGCGCTACTTTCTGCTGGTCGTTGACGAATACTCGCGTTACACCACCGTCTTCCCCTTGCGCCGCAAGGGTGAGGTCACTGAGGTGCTGATCGACTGGATCCGCGCTGCCCGTCGTCAGCTCAACGAGAGTTTCGGCTCGGACCTTCCTATTTTGCATCTGCACTCCGACAGAGGTGGAGAGTTTTCCTCCGACCTTCTGCGAGCCTTCTGTCGTGCGGAGGGCACCCGCCAGACGTTCACGTTTAGGCCTCTCCGCAGAAAAATGGGATTGCTGAGCGCCGCACTGGCATGGTCATGGACGTCGCTCGTACGTCCATGATCCATGCGGCTGCTCCCCATTTTCTGTGGCCGTTCGCGGTTCAGTACGCTGCGCATCAGATCAACCTTCAACCTCATGTCTCCTTGCCGGAGACCACACCTACTCTGCGGTGGACGGGGAAGGTTGGCGATGCGTCTGCGTTCCGTGTCTGGGGATCTCGGGCTTTCGTCCGCGACTTGTCTGCGGCAAGCTGTCCTCCCGTGCTATTCCCTACGTCTTCCTTGGCTTCCCCCCTGACGCGCCTGGTTGGCAGTTTTACCACCCCACCTCGTGCCGTGTTCTGTCCTCTCAGGACGTCACGTTTGACGAGTCGGTTCCTTACTACCGTCTCTTCCCCTACCACACTGCCCCCCTCCCCCCCCCGCCGCTCTTCCTCGCGCCAGGTCTTCCCCCGGTAGACCCCCTCCCCCCTCAGGGTCCTGCCCCCTCAGGTGTGTCCCAGGTAGACGCAGTCGAGCCTGTCGAGGTAGCTGTTGACTCTGGTGCTGCTAGGGGTGCTGAGCCTGCGGGTGCCGGGTCTGGGGGTGCTGAGCCTGAGCGTGCGGAGCCTGGGGGTGCTGAGTCTAGGGGTGCTGGGCCTGGGGTTGCTGAGTCTGGGGGTGCGGAGCCTGAGGGTGCTGAGCCTACGCGTGTGGAGTCTGGAGGTGCTGCGCCTGGAGGTCCTTCGGGTGCTTCGTCCCGGCGGGAGCCACTCTCTCCACAGCAGCTGCGCGAGTGGTTTGTTTGCCGCTGGAGCCGTGCTGCTGGAGCTGGTGGTGCTACGGGCGCTGGAGGTCCTGCTGCTGCTGGAGCTGCTGGGGGTTCTGGAGCCACTAGTCGCGGAGGTGCTCGTACTGGAGGTACTGGAGTTGCTGGGCCTGGTGGTGCTGCTGGGGCTGGAGCTGCTAGAGGTGCTGGAGCTGGCGGTACTGCTGGAGCAGGTGTTGCTGGAGGTACCGGGGCTGGAGCTGCTGGCGCTGCTGGGGCTTCTGGTGGTCCTGCTGGAGCTGGAGCTGCTGGGGGTGCTGGAGCTGGAGGTGCTGCTGGAGCCGGTGCTCCTGTGGGTGCTGGAGTTGGTGCTACTGGAGCAGCTGGAGGTGCTGCTGGAGCTGGTGGTGCTGCTGGAGTTGGAGCTCCCGCTGGGGGTGCTGGTGCTGTCCCTGCTGGTTCTAGAGGTGCTACGCGGCCGCGACCGTACTACGTTCCGCTCCTTCAGCAGGTTCTTGTTCTCCCGCCTTCTACTGGTCCCGCTCCTTCCTTAGAGTGTCCACCGCGTGTCCAGTCGCAAACAGTTACAGCCCGCCTCCCCACTGCCTGCTCCTTCTCCTTACACTGGTCCGACCGGAGGTCTTGCTGAGCATCGTGAGCCTGCGTCTTGTCCTGCGTCGCCTGTTCGTGTTGCTAGCACTAGTCGTCGTGGTTCGCGTCAGCGTCCTCCTCCTGTCCCTGGCACACACCGGATGGCTCTGCGCCCTTCTACTGCTCCGCAGCGTGTCCCTCTGCCGTCTCCTCCTGCGTCCTCTCTTCCTGCCCTTGCTGACCCGGAGTCTGACTCCCTTCGTGCTGCTAGTCCTACTGTCACGCGTCTCCTGGCCACTGTTGTCACTGACCCTTCCTTTGAGTCCACTGCCGCGTCTGCCTTAGTTGCTGAGCTTGTCGACTTTGCCGCTCACTGTCGTCTAGACTACGCCGCGAGTCGTGTTGCTGAGTCTGAGTCTGTCTGTCCTCCGTCTATCGGGGGTGAGTGTGCTCTTGGCACGGACGTCCTTGAGGACACGCAGGAGGACTTTGAGTGCTTTGCAGCTGCTGTACCTCATCTCGTGTCCATGCTGACTCCACCTAAGGGAGACCCGGATGCACCAGACATCCCGACCCCGCGCTCTTACGCAGAGGCGATAGAGGGTCCCTACTCCTCTCAGTGGCAGTCAGCCATGGACGCAGAGATGGCATCCTGGAAGTCCACAGGCACCTACGTCGTCGAGGTTCCCCCTCCTGGGGCGAACATCGTCAGTGACATGTGGATTTTCAGGGTGAAGCGGCCGCCGGGTTCTCCGCCTGTCTTCAAGGCGCGTTACGTTGCTCGAGGCTTCAGTCAGCGACAGGGAGTTGACTTCTTCCAGACCTTCTCCCCGACCCCGAAGATGACCACTCTTCGGGTTCTGCTGCACGTCGCTGCTCAGCGTGACTACGAGCTTCACTCTCTTGACTTCAGCACTGCTTTCCTACAAGGCAGCCTACACGAGGAGATCTGGCTGCGCCGCCCACCTGGCTTCACTGGGCCGTTTCCTCCTGGTACCCAGTGGAGCCTCTGGCGGCCAGTCTATGGTCTCCGCCAGGCGCCCCGTCAGTGGCACGACACACTGAGGACTACGCTTGCGGCTCTTGGGTTTGCTCCTTCTACTGCTGACCCATCGCTGTTTCTGCGCACCGACACTTCGCTGCCGCCGTTCTACATCCTCGTGTACGTCGACGACTTGGTCTTTGCTACTGCTGACACTGAGGGACTCGCCCACGTGAAGTCAGAGCTGCAGAAGCGACACACGTGCACAGACCTGGGTGAACTGCGCAGCTATCTTGGCTTGCAGATCACCCGGGACAGAGCACGGCGCACCATTACCTTGACTCAGTCACACATGGTGCAGCAGGTCCTTCAGCGCTTCAACTTCACGTACTCCTTGCCTCAGGCCACTCCTCTGTCTACTCGCCACTCGCTCTCAGCTCTGCCTTTGGATGAGTCCGTAGAGCCGAGTGGCCCGTACCCAGAGCTTGTGGGCTGCCTCATGTACCTGATGACCTGCACTCGACCTGACCTGGCATACCCTCTTAGCATCTTGGCACGCTATGTTGCTCCTGGGAGACACCGACCAGAGCACATGGCTGCAACTAAGAGGGTGTTGCGCTATCTGTGCAGTACGTCGGGCATGGGGCTCATGCTTGGAGGACGGGCTCGAGTTGTCCTCACTGGTCACGCAGACGCTTCTTGGGTTGACGACTTGGCTACGCAGCGGTCGTCACAGGGTTACACCTTCAGCCTTGGTTCCGACTCTGTTTCGTGGCGGTCTACCCGCTCGTCTTCTGTTCTCGGCTCCAGTTGTGAGGCTGAGATCTACGCTGGGGCCATGGCTGCACAGTAGTTACGCTGGCTCACCTACCTGCTGACCGACTTGGGAGAGGCGCCTCGTTCTCCTCCAGTTCTGTACGTCGACAACAAGGCCATGCTGGCCTTGTGTCAGGAGCACAGACTGGAGCACAGAACGAAGCACATTGCTATGCGCTACTTCCTTGCTCGAGAGTTGCAGCAGTGTGGTCAGCTTCGTCTTGCTTACGTGGCCTCTCGGGCCAACACTGCTGATATCTTTACCAAGGCACTTCAGCCTTGTGATCATCAGCGTTTCTGTACTATGCTAGGTCTTGTGCCTACCGGGCCTCACTTGCTTACCTCTTGACTTTGTTTGTACTGTGATCTATATATACCTGCACCTGCATGCTTACCCTTGCTATGTTGATATCACTGTCTTGCTTGTTCACCTTGCTTTATAATCCTGCATGTGAACTGGCCTTGTGGCCTTGAACTGGTGCTCAAAATGTGTGGTGACGTTGTGATCCACCCTGAGCTTGCTTTGCTTCTCTTGACTGGTCTTGTGACCTCTTGTTCTCCCCCACTTTGCCTATGGGGGTGTGTCAAACTTATATGCTATAGCCTGTATAGGCTGTAGTGGGGTAGTTCATATGGGGTACAACACTTTAGGGTTTCCTACTTGTACTCCTCATGCTGCTCAATGCAATCATTCCTCGTTCTTATTCTCACAGTAGGAAATCTAGGCCAGTGACTGGTGGATTGAGCCATGGGGTGGGTGATTCAGCAGCTTCCGCGTCGTCCGCCATGGCGAGAAGACGGACTGACGGGGAAGGGGAGAGAATTTGTGTAATCGCGCTGAAAATGGCTGGGTGGGGCGTTTGCAAGAGATGCTTGGAGAAGAAGGACCCTCCGAAACCCCAACGCCCGAACACACATCCCAGTTGATGAAACGCGCATGGCTGTAGAAAACTGTAGGTGGCACCACTTGACTGTGGTGATCCCGTTGCGCGCTTCCTGAACCTTCTGCAGGCGCCGAATTTGAGGGTTTGTGTTGCTGGATTGATGACTGTTGTACAAAACTAACCAGGGAATCACTCATGACAGGCCATGTACGACAGAAATGGTCCTGCGTGGGCATGTCGTGACGCAGACATCACGTGAGTACAGCATAGAACGTGACTGTTTGCCTGTTGCAGCATTTTTTTTTTTTTTTTTGTGGTGGCGAAAGATACACGTGGGAGCACGGGCCGCGAAATGTATGATGCATACATTCCAATAATCAAGGGGAAACACCCACACCATGCCTTGTTCACGCGTCAATCACGCCCAAGGGAAGAAAGATCCGGTAACAGACGAAACCGGAAAGTGTTCCTGATTAATCAGAGGAACATGGAAAACGTGTCTGATGGATTAGATACAGAGGAAATTCATTTCTGATTGAACAGATCTTACCAATTGCAAATTTCTGAACCATCAGATTAAATCAAAACATTACCTTCAAATATAGGACAAACAGACAAAAAAAATATGCTAGCGACAACCCTGATACCCCCTATCTTGCCCCGCCCCTCCCCCATCTCGCCCCTCCCCCTCTCTCATGCCCCTCGTCTCATCCGCCCTCTCATCTGCCCCTATTCACGAGGACCTCTTTAGCACACGGTCATTGCATTGATGATGTGGCGGATGACAGCCTGTCACCGCCTGGTTGGACGCAGCTCGATGATGCTGTGATCAGAACCGTGAGTTATGAGAATGTTGCTGCACCACTCTATCATTCCACGCTATTGTCAGAATCCCAACCACTAGACCATTGGGATAAAAGGGCTTGTTAAGTAGCGGGTCAGTGCGCCCATAACCCCCCAGGACAAGTAGCCTGTAACCCTTCCCTAGGATCAATCGGGGATCACCAGTGGACCTCTGACACCCCCCCCGCACTGGGATGCCCGAAGTGCACACACTGGGATTCGAACCCGAGACCTTTGCTCTGATACCATGTCAGAATCCCAACCACTAGACCATTGGGATAAAAGGGCTTGTTAAGTAGCGGGTCAGTGCGCCCCTAACCCCCCAGGACAAGTAGCCTGTAACCCTTCCCTAGGATCAATCGGGGATCACCAGTGGACCTCTGACAGCTACTTGTGCCTGCACTCCTTAGTCCTGACTCATGACACCCCTCATTGCACACTTACCTACCGTATATGCCTCGTCTTGAACAAAGTTTCTCTTCCTTCAAATCTGCAGGTACCAGAGGCTGCTGTTTTAGCTTCTCAGACATACATGACGTGCTCTTCTACGCACTAATGGATGCATGACCAGATGCAGAAGTCTGTACTGTGTTTCATATATACTGTATTTAAGTACACAGTTGTTACAATCACTAGCTAGGTGAGGAATGTCGATTAGGTAAGGGAGGGGGATACAAGACTATCGAGGGTGAAAATTTGTACCCTCTAAGGAAAAAACCCTACACAACCTAGAGTGAAATGAACAGAACAATATGTTTTGACACACCCCCATAGGTGAAGTAGGGGATAGCCAAACCTAACAGTGGTCACAAGACCAGACAAGCAAGAGAACAAGCAAGGCAAAGACCAGGGTGGATCTCAAGGACACCACACAATCTTAGCACAGCAGGCGGCCACAAGGCCAGTTCACATGCAGATTTGTAATAGCAAGGCAGTACACAGATCACAACCTAGCAAGAGTAAATATGCAGGTATAAAGATATATAGCAGTGTACAACAAGAGCAAGTCAAGCAACCAGCAGGTGAGGCAGAGTGGGCACAAGCCCAAGAGCAGTGCTGAAACGCTGATGATCACCAGACCCAAGGGCCTTGGTGAAGACATCAGCAGTGTTGGCCCGAGAGGCCACGTAAGCAAGGCGCAGCTGACCACGCTGCTGCAGCTCACGTGCAAGGAAGTAGCGAAGAGCAATGTGCTTCGTTCTATGCTCCAGTCTTTGCTCGCGACACAAGGCAAGCATTGCCTTGTTGTCAACATACAGAACTGGAGGAGAACGATGCCGCTCCCCCAAGTCGGTCAGCATGTAGGTGAGCCAGCGTAGCTCCTGTGCAGCCATGACCCCAACGTAGATCTCGGCCTCACAGCTGGAGCCAAGCACAGAAGAAGAACGAGTGGACCTCCACGAGACAGAACCAGAGCCAAGACTGAAGGTGTAACCCTGTGACAAACGCTAAGTTGCCTGGTCGTCGGCCCAAGAAGTGTCAGAGTGTTCGTGAGTACCACTGAACCATGTCCTCCAAGCACGAGCCCCATGCCCGATGTACTGCACAAGTAACGCAGTACCCTCTTCGCAGCATCCCAGTGCACCTTTCAGTGTATACCGGGTGCCACGTAGCGACCCAGAAGGCTGAGAGGGTACGCGAGGTCAGGTCGAGTGCACGTCATCAGGTACATGAGGCAACCCACAAGCTCTGGGTACGGACCACTCGGCTCTACGGACTCGACCGAAGGTGGAGCTGAGAGCGAGTGGCCGGTAGACAGAGGAGTGGGCTGTGGCGAGGAGAACTGGAAGCCGAAGCGCTGAAGGACCTGGTGCACCATGTGTGACTGAGTCAGGGTGATGGTGCGTCGTGCTCTGTCCCGTGTGATCTGCAAGCCAAGATAGCTCCGCAGCTCACCCAGGTCAGTGCAGGTGTGTCTCTCCTGCAGCTCTGCCTTCACTAGGGCCAGTGCCTCAGTGTCAGCAGTAGCAAAAACCAAGTCGTCAACGTACATGAGGATGTAGAACGGCGGCAGAGAAGTGTCGGTGCGTAGAAACAGCGACGGGTCAGCAGTCGAAGGAGCAAACCCAAGAGCCGCAAGTGTCGTCCTCAGTGTGTCGTGCCACTCGCGGGGCGCCTGACGCAGGCCGTACACTGGTCGCCGTAGGCTCCACTGGGTACCCTCAGGAAACGACCCAGTGAAGCCAGGTGGACGGCGCAACCAGATGGCCTCGTGAAGGCTACCCTATAAGAAAGTTGTCGAGAAGTCGAGGGAGTGCAGCTCGTAGTCACGCTGAGCTGCAACGTGTAGCAACACCCGAAGAGTGGTCATCTTCGGGGTGGGGGAGAAGGTCTGAAAGAAGTCGACCCCCTCACACTGACTGAAGCCTCGAGCAACGTAACGTACCTTGAAGGCAGGCGGAGAACCCGGCGGCCGCTTCACCCTGAAAATCCACATGCCACTGACGATGTTCGCCCCAGGTGGGGGAACCTCGTCGACGTAGGTGCCTGTGGACTTCCAGGAAGCCATCTCTGCGTCCATGGTTGTCTGCCACTGAGAGGAGTACTCACCCGAAATCGCCTCCCTATAGGAGCGCGAGGTGGGGAAGTCAAGTGCATCCGGGTCTCCCTCAGGGGCAAGCAGCATGGTCGCGTCAAGTGCATCCGACTCTGACACCGCAGTGTAAAGAGCAGGAGCAGGCAGTGGGGAGTGTTGTAGCAGCGGTGGCTGTGACTGGTCCGCCGATGGACACAGCAACAGAGGAGTAGTACCTGCCACAGGGAAGCCAGTAGCACCTGGCTGAAGACTGAGAAGGTGGCAAAGAGCACCAGTAGCTCCACCAGGACCTCCAGCACCTCCAGCACCTCCAGCCCCTGCAGCTCCAGCACCTCCAGCACCAGCAGTACCTCCAGTACCAACAACACCAGTAGCTCCACGACCTCCAGCACCAGCAGCACCTCCAGTACCTCCAGCACCAGCAGCTCCACGACCTCCAGCACCAGTAGCACCTCCAGGACCAGCAGCACCAGCAGCTCCCCGACCTCCAGCACCAGCAGCACCTCGAGTAGCTCCACCAGGACCTCCAGTACCTCCAGCACCAGTAGCTCCAGGTCCTCCGATAGGAGCTCCGACGACACCAACACCAGACGAACTCGCAGCACCCCCAGAGTCAAGACTCTCGGTCTCAGCACTCGCAGGCTCAGTACCTTCAGTCCCAGCACCCCCAGGCTCAGTACCCTCAGTCTCTGCTCCAGTGTCCACAGCAGCAGGCTGCAGAGGCGACGAAGACGGCAGAGGTGGGAACCTGGGGGGGGTAGCCAGACGAGGAGAGCGGGCACCCCCAGACTCACCACCCCTAGCCCCAGCTCCAGAAGTCTCAGCTCCAGAGTCCACAGCAGCAGGCTGTGGAGGCGGCAAAGACGGCCGTGGCGGGAAACCCGGGGGGGTCTCCAAGCGAGGAGTGCGGCGAGTGGTCGCCGTGTCGTCGGCGACGGCGTCACCCCCCTCAGGTGAGTCAGAGGAGTCAGAAGAGATCTCAACTGGCTCATCCAAGGGGGGTGGGTCTACCTGAGACACACCTGAGGGAGCACGACCCTGTGGGGGAAGGGGGTCTACCGGGGGGGGGACTGGTACCAGGAAGAGAGGTGCGAGGGGGACCGGGTGGGACGCGTGCGGGTGAAGTTGGTAGTAACAGACCGACTCGTCAAATGTGACGTCCTGAGAGGACAGAACACGACGCGAGGCAGGGTGGTAGAACTGCCAGGGTGGAGCGTCGGTGGGGAAGCCCAGGAAGACACAGTGGAGAGTGTGAGGAGAGAGCTTGCTCGTTTTGGTATCGCGAACAAGGGAGAGCGCGCCCCAGACCCCAAACGACGACGCATCACGAGGCTGTCCCGTCCAACGGAGTGTGGGCGAGGTCTCTGGAGCAGAGACACGGGGCCAGAGGTTGAGCTGATGCGCTGCGTATCGGACCGCAAATGGCCACAGGAAATGGGGAGCAGCCGCATGGATCATGGAGGTACGAGCAACCTCCATGATCAGGCCAATGCGACGCTCAGTGATCCCATTTTGCTGCGGAGAGGCCGGAAGCGTGAACGACTGGGCGATGCCCTCATCCTGGCAGAACGTCTCAAGGACGCCAGAGCTGAACTCACCACCCCTGTCAGAGTGCAGACGCAGGACTGGGAAGTCCTGCTGAAAGCGCTCGTGCAGCTGAGGACGAGTAGCACGGATCCAGGGGATCAAAACACCACTCACGTCCGCCTTGCGACGCAAGGGGAAGACGGTGGTGTAGCGTGTGTAGTCGTCAACAACCAGCAGGAAGTAGCGCTCCTGGTCCGTTCCACCGACGGGGGCCGGGCCCCACACGTCCAGGTGGAGAGTCTGCAGAGGAGCAGTGGTCGGAGGAAACTCGGAGGAGTGAGGAGCGGCGCGCCGCCGCCCCTCGACGCAACGAAGGCACGGCGGCGCAAGCGAGCGCGGGAGGGGGGGCAGGGTCTCAGGGAGGCCAGAGACCAGGAGCCGGAAGTGCATGCCGCGCAGACGCAGCTGCGACGGATGGCCAAGACGGTGGTGCCAAAGCTGCGCATGGTGGGTGAGGAGGCGACACAAGCAGGACGCAGCGAGCTGACCAGACGCAGCCACCTGACCAGACGCAGCTACCTGTGCAGACGCTGTGGTGAGTGTGTACAGGTTCGACCCCGGCTGCCGTGTGAACTTAGCCAGGTGACGGCATGTCTTGGCGCATGTGCAGATCGCCACACGTTGACCTCCAGGAGTAAAGGTGTCAACCCATACATCCTGGAGGATGGCGTTGCTCACCAGGTTCGTCGAGAACGAGGGGAGGTGGAGGCCTAACAGAGAGCCAGAGGGGTCAGCTGGGCACGGGAGGACAGTGGAGTGGCGTGCAACCACCGGGCCCCCAGAGGGGTCCGCCAGTGAGACTGGGACTGGTGTAGTGAGTGGGGTGACAGTGGTGCAGTCGCGAAAGAAGCAACGTGACGCACCAGAGTCAAGTGTGAAAGTGTGCAAGACCTCAGCAGTAGCAGCAGACTCACTAGTACCTGGGGCAGTAGCGACACTAGCACCTAGGGCGGCAGCAGACTCACTAGCACCTGGGGGAGCAGTATCACTACCAGCATCGTATGGCACACACGAGTAACACGCACCCTCAACACTATTATCAGCAACATACATAGCATAGAGAGCAGCATTGATCTTACCAAAGTCAAGAGCAAACACATCTACCGCCTTCCCCATCAGCTGCAGCCAGTTCGGCACCTGCTGGTCCTCGCTGTACTCAGTCACCCAGGCGTCCTCAAGACGGCCGAAGCACTTGTACTCAGTGTGCGGCTTCCCGCAGACTGTGCCCTTCAGAAGCCCCGTGCGCTGGACATAAGGGCAACGACCAGAGCCCCCAGAGCCCCCTCGCTGGAGAACCCACTCACGGAGCTGCTGGTCGGTGGGGTTGTCCGGGAGGCGCGGCAACTGCTGACCACTCCCGTAGCCACGGGAGGGTCCACGAGCGCCACCACCCCTGCCAGACCCACCCCGACCTCCTCCGCCTCCCCCGCTACCCCAACCACCTCCCCCACCACCGCCGCCTCCTCCACCCTGTCCGCCTCCTCCACTGCTGCCACCCCCAGAGCCACCAACAGAGCCTCCACCACCCCCGCCACCACCCCCGCCACCCCCTCCGCTGCTGCCACTACCACCACCCCTGCCCCCTCTACCCTTGCTATTGTTGCGCCTTCCACTAGGAGCAGACGCAGCGCCAACGTCCTCAGCACCAAGGAGGTCGACTGCAGCAGCGGTAGCAACTGAGGGGAGGAGAGGGGAGGGAGTACACTCTTCAAAGAAGGGGGAGCGGGGGGTGCCACGAGAGGCAGCGACAGCGACAGTGCTCTTCTCAACCTCGAGAAGGGCCTTCTCAAGCGAGTCAAGTGTGAGCTCAGTGGGGTCCATGGCTAGGAACTGGTCCCTGACAGTGCGAAGGGAGTCAGGGAGGCGGGTGTTAAGAAAGTATAGGGTGAAGTACTACAGGGGGGGGGTTCTTAGCGAGAAACGCCGGCTTGAGAGCGGCACGGAAGCGATCCTCACTAGAGCGGAGGTAGGTAAAGAGGTCAGAGACAGTGCGGAACTCAGCTAGATCGGGATGCAGGTACGGCAGCATGAGACGGCCTACAGCAGCAGTAGTTGGGGAGGAGTAGCGAGAAACTACAGCGTCATAGAGATCCTTGGACGTTTTCTGCCGGCTAAAGTGCGTGCGCTCAGTGACGGGCAGGTGGTTGCGGACAGCAAGGCGGGCAGCTGCATCACGCATGAGCCACTTAGACAGATCCTCTACAGCGTCGGCAGCAGGGGATGGGAGCTTTCCCTCAGCGTGTAAAGACAGGGAAATGCCATCCTTAGACTCGCTCTGCAGGAACAGCTGGAGATCGTCGAGCCAGACATCAAAGGTAATCGCACGGCCCTCAGCATCGAACGTAAGGACTGACAGGTTAGCCATAGCAGCAGTAGCAGTGCCAGTAGTAGCAGCTGTAGCAAGGGCAGTAGTAGCAGCAGCAGCAGTAGCACTAGCTGTAGCAGCAGTAGTTGCAGTAGCAGTGCCTATAGAAGCAGCTGTAGCAAGGGCAGTAGTAGCAGCAGCAGCAGTAGCACTAGCTGTAGCAGCAGTAGTTGCAGTAGCAGCAGTAGTACTAGCTGTAGCAGCACTAGTTGAAGTAGCACTAGCAGTGACAGCTCGGGCCGGGCTGTGTGTGTGTGTGTGTGTGTGTGTGTGTGTGTGTGTGTGTGTGTGTGTGTGTGTGTGTGTGTGTGTGTGTGTGTGTGTGTGTGTGTGTGTGTGTGTGTGTGTGTGTGTGTGTGTGTGTGTGTGTGTGTGTGTGTGTGTGTGTGTGTGTGTGTGTGTGTGTGTGTGTGTGTGTGTGTGTGTGTGTGTGTGTGTGTGTGTGTGTGTGTGTGTGTGTGTGTGTGTGTGTGTGTGTGTGTGTGTGTGTGTGTGTGTGTGTGTGTGTGTGTGTGTGTGTGTGTGTGTGTGTGTGTGTGTGTGTGTGTGTGTGTGTGTGTGTGTGTGTGTGTGTGTGTGTGTGTGTGTGTGTGTGTGTGTGTGTGTGTGTGTGTGTGTGTGTGTGTGTGTGTGTGTGTGTGTGTGTGTGTGTGTGTGTGTGTGTGTGTTGTGTGTGTGTGTGTGTGTGTGTGTGTGTGTGTGTGTGTGTGTGTGTGTGTGTGTGTGTGTGTGTGTGTGTGTGTGTGTGTGTGTGTGTGTGTGTGTGTGTGTGTGTGTGTGTGTGTGTGTGTGTGTGTGTGTGTGTGTGTGTGTGTGTGTGTGTGTGTGTGTGTGTGTGTGTGTGTGTGTGTGTGTGTGTGTGTGTGTGTGTGTGTGTGTGTGTGTGTGTGTGTGTGTGTGTGTGTGTGTGTGTGTGTGTGTGTGTGTGTGTGTGTGTGTGTGTGTGTGTGTGTGTGTGTGTGTGTGTGTGTGTGTGTGTGTGTGTGTGTGTGTGTGTGTGTGTGTGTGTGTGTGTTGTGTGTGTGTGTGTGTGTGTGTGTGTGTGTGTGTGTGTGTGTGTGTGTGTGTGTGTGTGTGTGTGTGTGTGTGTGTGTGTGTGTGTGTGTGTGTGTGTGTGTGTGTGTGTGTGTGTGTGTGTGTGTGTGTGTGTGTGTGTGTGTGTGTGTGTGTGTGTGTGTGTGTGTGTGTGGTTGTCTAGCTTGAAAATAATTATATGTAGTTACTTGATAGGAAATCTCTTGCTGCAGTTTATTCATTGCAAACGAAACCAACTTCTGAACTGAGCTCCAAGACTTCTTTGGTCGGAATTTCCTTGGGAGTTGAACAGAGATTGTAACGGCGCGTTCGTTCCGTTCCCAAGTTCGAAAATAAGTTCGAACTTTAGGTGGTTACTTTTTTCGCCAACCTCGTCAAGAGCGTGTGACGAACATCGCGAATTTCAGGCCTAATGAAAGTTCGAACTTGAAATGTGAACATGACTCGAGTTGGCGTTGTGAACGTGCGTGAGCACGTTCATGTGAGCGTGTGTGTTTTCGGCACCTACGAACACCATGCGAAATTAACGACTCCATCGCGAAACATACAATGGCATTAATTTGACTTGGCGAACAAGTACCGGGTAACATAAAGTTCGAATTCTGGTGTTCGACCTTGCGTGTGATTTTGCATCTTTGCAGTGTTATTCCCGCAATTTTCGAACTTCGCTACAAGGAAAGTCGAATTCCATTCGACTTAGGTTCAAAAAAAAATATCACCCCCAAAACATGAACTTTGTCCAATTTGACGGAACGAACACTCCCTAACATTTTTCCTTTCCTCCACACCGCGACTGGAAATCGCAATTCAGGATCGGCCCCTGTGCACAAGACCACCCAAAGGGAAAACGAACAAATGAAACCCCTCGTAATCTGAAACGAATACTCGACTACCCTCCAATTGTTGCAATCCGCAGGGAACACAGCAGTCAAATTAACCAGCCATCCCGCCTTCCCGACTCACCCCATCCAAACCAGCGAGAGCAATGGAGGAAATGGCGGGATTGTGTTGCGAGTGATGCGATCAGACAGCAGAGCCGAACAAGTCGGAGAGCAACGGCAAGAACTGAGCAGAGAGCAGAGAAGCATCAGGCGAGATATCAGAACTGCATCAGCAAGATAGCAGCCACCATTTATCGTATTTCGAGAAGTTTTTATCCCTAACGTCATCGAAGCAAGCGCGCTTTGTTTTCCACTACTTTTCGCTAGCTTACCTTACCTTGAACCTGAGGTAGTATTATGGCGTGTTCGCATATGAATAGCCTTCCTGACGAGCTACTTATTGCCATCTTCTGGCCCTCAAAGCGAATCTTCTCTCGCGAGCCATTTGATGAGGTTGTATGGGCTTCCGTGCGGCCTCCCTCGAGGTTCATTCGCGAAGATCCAGACGAGGCATGTTACCAGCAGAGCGACACCATGTTTCCAGCTCCTCCTCTTCCTCCAGAATTCGCCGACGCCGCGTACAATCTCCTCCTCGCGTCGATCTGCCGCCGCTGGCGTCGCCTGGCGCAGCGCCACGTGTCCACGCTCCTCGTCAAGAAGGACCGCGCCGTTTCCCGGGACGATCTCGCCGCAGCGGTCGCGTGCTTCCCGCACCTCACGCACCTGCACCTCAGCGACGGTAGCGCGCAGCCCATCGACGACGCCTTCCTCGCTCACCTCGCCGCTCGCTGCCCGAAGCTGACGGCGTTCCACCTAGGGAGTTACATCGTGCAGCAGAACCTCGAGAACTCCGACTACGACTCACCTGGGGAGTACGACCCGGCGGGGAAGGGCTTGGTCACGCCTGCCGGCTTCGACGCGTTCTTCCGCTGCTGCACGCAGCTGGAGCACCTCTCGCTAGGCTGCCTGCATAGCAATTTCGGGTTACCAACTTCGCTATTCCAGCTCGTGCATCTGCGATCTCTCGCGGTCGCCGATCTGTCGTCGATATTAACAGCACACGTTGAGAAGTTCACGTCTCTCACGGCACTCGCGATCAACACGTCGGTTTGGGACTTTGACGACCTCGAGCACCTCGCGCTCCTGCCGCACCTCGCGTCTCTCTCCATAACGGAAGAAATCTCTTTCTCCCAACCCAGCTCGCGCTCTCCTCCCTTCTCCTTCGCGCGCCTACCGTCGCTCACGTCGTTGGATCTAGGCTTCAGCCCCTGCCCACCGTTCGATCGGATGTTCCCTGCGGATTCCCCCTGCAGCCTGCTCGAGCGGCTGTCCCTCTACCAGTGCAGCGACCTTCACGCTCTCCCGGACGACATGGGCGAGCGCCTGCCGTGCGTGCGCGAGCTGAGCATCAGCATGTGCATCACCTTGCTGGAGCAGCCCGACCAACTCACCTCCCTCACAGCCCTGCGCTCCTTGACGCTCGCCGAGTGCGCATTTCGCGGCCTGCCGGACCGCTTCGGCCACATGCCCGCGCTGACGACGCTCGTGCTGCACAACCTGAACATCTCCTGCCACTTCCCTGCCTCGTTCACCCGCCTGCAGTCCCTCGACACTCTCGTCGTCACCGACTGCGCGACCTTAGCCGAGCTGCCTGACGGGTTGGGCGCGCTCACAGCGCTCAAGCGCCTGTGCGTGGCGGAGTGTCCCTCCGTGGTTCTGCCAGCCCACGTGGGCCAGCTCACCAACCTGCACTCGCTCCTCCTCAAATCCTGCACGGCGCCCCGCCTGCTGCCACCCTCCTTCACGCAGCTGGCTTCACTCGCACGCCTGGAGCTTCACGAGTGCGATCTGACCGAGCTGCCACAGGTCGTGGGGGAGATGAGGCGCCTGCGAGAGCTCTCCCTCCTCTCCTGCCCGCGGATCCAGAAGCTGCCAGAGTCCGTGGCAGCGCTGCTGAGGCTGGAGTCCCTCGTGGTGGACGAGTGCAGCAGCCTCTTCTCCGTCCCTACGAGCCTCGTCAATCTGACGCGGCTGAAGCAGCTGGAGCTGACCGGCTGTGCGCTGCTGAGAAGGGCTCCGGAGTGCCTGCCAGGGTCGTTGGAAACGCTCAGGCTGGGGAGTTACCAGCAGGTCATACATCTGTCGGGCACCTATGCTCTCCCCCGCCTCACCACTGTGAGGTTCACCAATGTGATTTTTCCCACTGATCTATTCAGAAGCAGCCTCTCCTCACCGGAGCACTTGCGTCTCATGTTGGCATGTGAGGGCGAGTTCCCGTTCCCATTGGCGGACCTGCCTCGCCTGCGCACCCTCACACTCATCAGCACTGGAGTTGTGAGGCTTCCAGAGTTTTCCAGGTCCACGTTGCAGGAGCTGCGCCGGCTGGCAATACTCATGCCTGAATTGACGGAAATCCCAGCAACTATCGGAGCTCTCCAAAAGCTCACATACCTGGAGATCAAAGCTCCCAAGCTGCCTTCCCTTCCCGATTCCATCGGGGCGCTGTCCCGACTAGGCAAGCTGATTCTCTCCAACAGCCCAGCGCTCACGCACCTCCCTGCCACCCTCACGCAGCTGGCCTGCCTGCGCGAGCTGCTAGTGCGCAAGGCCGCCATCACAGCCCTTCCCGCCAACTTTGCCCGGCTGAGCCGGCTGCAGGTGCTGAATCTGGAGGGGTGCAAGCAGCTGGAGGCGCTGCCTGAAGACGTGGGCGAGCTGAAGCTGCTGGACCGTCTGATATCCGAAGGGTGTGACAGATTGTGCGACCGTGAAGCAGGCCCTCAGATTCACTTTTTGGGTCGTCAACCCATCAGGGTCCCCCTGTGTGTAAACTCTGATTGACAGTGTTCCAAAAAAAAAAAAGCCTGAAATGTCAGTGTTGTGTTTGTAAAAAGCCTGATGCATCAGTGTACCACTAGTAAGAAGGCTGTCACTAACACGTCGCAGCTGATGGCAACGGGGCAGGATCCTTGGCAGCCCTCCAGCACCACATGGTGGCCACGTTCAGATTGGCCAAGGCTGACTGCTGCAGCGAAACGGCCCAGTGGTGTGAAAGCCGTGCCAACAAAACACCTCTGAATGTGAAGCAGTGGCAGAATTTCACAGGTTGGCTTCGCCACGGGGTGCTTACACCTCGGGAATCTGAGATTCCCTGTAATTGCGGTCAGATCCACATGGCACAGGTACGAATTGCTTCAGTGTTGGTTTCGTTACAACGTTGTGGCATCAGTGTCCTAGGGGAAAAAAGTCTGAAATTTCAGTGTGGCCTAACAAAAAAGGCTGAAAGATCAGTCCCTCAAAAATCTCAACACTGACTTATAACTGCCTACAGCTAGCTAGTGTACTAGTTTAGTTATTAGCATCAACAGTTGGTGGTGTACCCTCTCTTTTCCTTGCCTATATCCTTGTACTGTTTCTCATTATTGAACCTCTTTGGCCAACCCAAACTCCCTCGATATCCATCTCGCTATGCTACTCTCTCCCTCCAAGCTCCTAATCTCCTAAGTACTATTTGAAATGCTATCAGAGCCCGTGTTTCGGTCCTAGGCCCTCGCTCAAATTTGAACCATGGGAGCTTTCCCTCACGCTCGTTTGCAGCTGCTGGCGGCCTGCAAGGCGACCGCCGCGACGAGCAGGGAGACGGTCGCGAAATGCAGCGCGAGTACTGCAGCAGCTGCGCGATCGCCGTTCGTCGCGGCCGCCTCGTCTCGCCCCATCGCCCCGCCCCTTCGTCGCCACGTCGCCCCACTGCTGCGCCTCTGCCGCCCCCCCGTTCGCCCCCCGTGCGCTTCCGCACCCGTCCAGCCCCTGCACGTATTCGGGGGCGGTAGCTATAACGTGGAGGATGGGGGAAGGGAGTGGCGGGCCGACGGCAGCAGTCGCCCGCGTCAGCGCCAACGAACTTCGTTGGCGCCCCCGACATCTCCATCCTGCTCCCCGCCCTCCCCTCTGCCGCGCACTGCAACGGCAGAGACTTGGGGAGGGGGTTGGCGGGATTGGCAGGCGAGGCTCCGGGGGTACTAAAGCCCCCCTTGAACCCCCCTATCCTCCTCCTCCTCGCTGCACCGCATCTGCTGGGCGTGCCGCGTTGGGGGGGGGGGGAGAAGGGATGTGGGGGTGGCGGGTTTGACAAGGCAGCCCCAGCCGCACCTTCTCCCTCTACCTTCCGCTGCACCATCTCCTCCTCCTCTCTCCTCCCTCCAGCCGCATCTCCTCCTCCTCTCTCCTCCCTCCAGCCGCATCTCCTCCTCCTCTCTCCTCCCTCCAGCCGCATCTCCTCCTCCTATCTCCTCTCCTCCAGCCGCATCTCCTCCTGTGCACCACCACCAGTTTCCTCCTCCTCACCAACAGTTGTGTTTGCTCGTAGATGGCGAGCGACCAGCATCCTTCGCCCTCCGGCTATCCCAGCCCTCCTCCGCGCTCTCCGCGCCCACCTCCGTTCTGGCGTTCACAGGTGCTGCCGGTCAGCCACCGCTGTTTCTGTGCCTATCCCAGCTACAGCAACCGCTCTCCAGGCGACCTGGTGCCAGACACCACTAGCTACAGCCGTAGGCAGTGACGGGGGTGTGTTGAATTATATTGCATATCTTATAACTGCCTACAGCTAGCTAGTGTACTAGTTTAGTTATTAGCATCAACAGTTGGTGGTGTACCCTCTCCTTTCCTTGCCTATGTCCTTGTACTGTTTCTCATTATTGAACCTCTTTGGCCAACCCAAACTCCCTCGATATCCATCTCGCTATGCTACTCTCTCCCTCCAAGCTCCTAATCTCCTAAGTACTATTTGACAGCCCTCAGATTCACTTTTTGGGTCGTCAACCCATGCTAGCAGTCGCCGTGCTAACAGCCGTGTGCACTAACTGGCAGCTGAAGTGGGCATGATTCAGCCAGGCATGATTTAGCCAGGCATGATTCAGCCAGGCATGATTCATCTAGGCATGATGCAGCCAGGCAAGATTCAGCCAGGCATGGTTCAGGCATTCAGCCAGGCATGATTCAGCCATTCAGCCAGGCATGATTCAGCTTGGCATTATTCAGACCGGCATGTTTCAGCCTGTCATAATTCATCCAGGCATGATTCAGCCAGGCATGAATCAGCCAGGCATGATTCAGCCAGGCATGATTCAGCCAGGCATGATTCAGCCTGGCATGATTCAGCCAGGCATGATTCAGCCAGGCATGAATCAGCCAGGCATGAATCAGCCAGGCATGATTCAGCCTGGCATAATTCAGCCAGGCATGATTCAGCCAGGCATGATTCAGCCAGGCATGATTCAGCCAGGCATGATTCAGCCTGGCATGATTCAGCCAGGCATGATTCAGCCAGGCATGATTCAGCCTGGCATGATTCAGGCTGGCTGTCTCATCGCAAGAAAAGTGGAAAGTTGAGTGTCTAGCAGCATTATGATTTGCGTTTTCAATGTTTCACGGCAATATTAATTGCATGCTAATTCTTCTTCGGCATGATGTTCTGTGTTCTGGTTATCTCATAGCTTGTCGCTTTAGCTTGCTGACGCCAAATTATTAGACTCATGGCATGGCAGATCATTGCATTCTGCATTGCATTATGTTTACAGTCTCATGTCATGATGAAAGATTTGTTTTTTTACTCCTCTCATAGTATCATGATTTGCTTGCTGAATGACTCAAGGCATGACATACTGGCTGATGCTTTTTTCGTGGGATGATGAAATGCATTGTGATTGTCTGTATGTCTCAAGGCGTCATATGTCTTATGTTAAATGTTCCATGGTGTTATGATTAGCATGCGGAATACCACATATGATGATGACTTGTATGACTAATGTGTCATGGCTTGGTGATTAGCTTTCTGAATGTTTCTAAGCACGATGATGTCTCAAGGCATGATATTGCATGATGATGCACATTCAGAACGTGTTCAGGCCTGATTGTCTGAATGCTGAGATGATTTTTTAAGAGCATAACCAAATTGCCATGACAACATGTAGGCTAAATGTCTTATGGCATGATAATTTGCACTTAAAATGTGTATTAGCCTGAACAGCTGTATGCTGAATGTCTCATGGCTTTATGACTTGCGTGTTGAATTATTTGCATACTGGAATTTTTATGGCTAAAAGCATGTTGTATTGCGTTATGTATGCCTCATACTTCAATAATTTGAGTGCTGAATTTGCAATGGCGTGATATATTGCATGGCGAATGTCACCTAGAATGATGACTTGTATGTAGCATGTCTCATACCATGATGACTAGCATGATGAGTGTTCCTAAGCATGATGAAATGCATACGGATTGCCTCAAAGCATGATAACCTGCATGCTGAATCTCGCATAATACCATAAATTACACGACAGACTTTCTGAAGCTCTCATTTCAAAAAGGTCAACCTTACTAAGTTGAGCGCTGGGCAGTCGGGGAGGTGAACAAGAGTCGAGAAGCGCTTTGGTAGCACTACCTTTACACAACACCGGGGAGCAATGGGCGTATGGGAATGAGAGGAGTGGGGTATGAGAGGAGTTGGGGGTGTGAGAGTAGTGGGGGGGTATGAAATAGTGAGGTATGAGAGGATTTGTGGGTATGCTATGTATCGGGGGTATGTGCGAAGGGCGTGTGAGAGGTGTAACGGATGTGAGAAGAGTGGGGGATATGGAGAGAGGATTGGGGATTCTGGGAGTAGTGGGGGGGACAACGAGAATAGTGGGGGTGTGAGAGGAATCTGGGGCATGAGAGGAGGGGGGGTATGATTATTGGGGATTACCACATGACTGGCATATGGTAGGAATGGGGCTGATGAGAGAAAGAGGGTATGAGAGACGTTGGGGGTATGAGAGAAATCGGGGTATGAGAGAAGTGGGGGATATGAGGGGACTATAGGGGGTATGAATCCCGTGGGGGTTGTGAAAGTTTTGGGGGGTATGAGAGGAATGGGGGTTGTGAGAGGAATGGTGGGTGTGAGAGGAATGGGGGGTATCAGAAAGGAGCGGGAAGAATGAGAGGAGTTGGGGATATGAGAGCAGTCGGGTTTATGAGAAGTGTAGGTGGGGATTTTAGAATGCATATTTATTATGCATGTGTCTTAAAGCCGTCTCCCTGGGTGCATCTTTCTGATTTAAACTTTCAAAGAGCATTATTGGAACACTATCGGTACACTATCTCAAAACACAAATTTGAACAGTTTTAGAACGCATCTCTCTGGTAAATATATTGTAACTCTAATTGCGTATATCTCAGCATGCACACGATAGGACTCGAAATGCATATCTCATAACATACTTCTCACCATGCATCTCCCAAATGCATAGTAGCCCTAGGGCAAGCTTCAGAAGAGACATTGGTGAGAAAATGATATTGCAACTTGCAACTTGCTAGACATTGAAGTCAATCTACTACAGTAGCTGTGCATGATGTCCCACAACAATCTGCTGTCAGTTTGGCACCATCTAGTAACTCCTATCCAAGCTGACTAGCTGGATGCTTGTGGGACCATCAACAATCACACAGGCTACCAGATCTGCTCATGATTATTGCTACCGTTGTTTCCTTACGGTAAGTTCAATGGTTTGCCTAGTATGCATCAAGAAGAAATCAAACCTCAGTTCAATGCAAGCAAGAGCAGAGATCACACAACCAAGAAACAAATATCGTCTGAGCAAGCAAGAACAGAGAGATAACAAAACCAAGATGAAGAAGAAGAAAGTCAGTGCAAGGCATGCAAGATGAGAGATCACACTGCAAGTCCCAGAACAGTCCCATCCACTCATCCACCTCCCCTACCACCAGCTTCACTGCCGTGGGACCCGCTTCACTCCCCTGCCAGCAGCTTCACTCCCCTGCCAGCAGCTTCACTCCCCTGGCAGCAGCTTCACTCCCCTGGCAGCAGCTTCACTCCCCTGGCAGCAGCTTCACTCCCCTGGCAGCAGCTTCACTCCCCTGGCAGCAGCTTCACTCCCCTGCCAGCAGCTTCACTCCCCTGGCAGCAGCTTCACTCCCCTGCCAGCAGCTTGACTCCCCTGGCAGCAGCTTCACTCCCCTGGCAGCAGCTTCACTCCCCTGGCAGCAGCTTCACTCCCCTGGCAGCAGCTTCACTCCCCTGGCAGCAGCTTCACTCCCCTGCCAGCAGCTTCACTCCCCTGGCAGCAGCTTCACTCCCCTGGCAGCAGCTTCACTCCCCTGGCAGCAGCTTCACTCCCCTGCCAGCAGCTTCACTCCCCTGGCAGCAGCTTCACTCCCCTGCCAGCAGCTTCACTCCCCTGGCAGCAGCTTCACTCCCCTGGCAGCAGCTTCACTCCCCTGGCAGCAGCTTCACTCCCCTGGCAGCAGCTTCACTCCCCTGGCAGCAGCTTCACTCCCCTGGCAGCAGCTTCACTCCCCTGGCAGCAGCTTCACTCCCCTGGCAGCAGCTTCACTCCCCTGGCAGCAGCTTCACTCCCCTGGCAGCAGCTTCACTCCCCTGGCAGCAGCTTCACTCCCCTGGCAGCAGCTTCACTCCCCTGGCAGCAGCTTCACTCCCCTGCCAGCAGCTTCGCTGCCCTCCCACTGTCCTGCCACTGCCTGCAACTGCAGAGGTGGGGGAGGGGAGGGGGGGGGGGGGGAAACGATGAAAAAGGGCAGTGACTTATGAGCGGAATGTGGGAGACCATGCCGTAGAGGCACGGACCTGTGGGATGGAAGTTGGTATAGGAGAAGCAGATGCAGAGCCAGGGGCGAGGGATGAGGGAGATAGTATTGTAGGGGCTTTAGTGTGTGAATCAGTGCAGGAGAAGCAGGTGCGGATCTGGAACTGGAACTGCAGGGAAAAATGGGAGAAGGAGGAGGAGGAGGGGGGGGAAGGTTGGAAAAGCAGGGAAATGGGAGGAACATGTAGTGACGTAGAGAAATTATGTGGTCTCTTGCGGTAGGGGCAAATAGAGTCAAAAGGCGTTGGTGCAGGATCCACACATGCGAAGCTGGAGTGGGGAGAATGTGAATGGGGGCTGGATGGAAAGACGAAATCAGAATGTAAGAGGGCAGGGAAGGAATTTGAGGGAAGATGGCGGAATGAGTTTCACCATGGCTGCAACCACCTTCTCAACTCACCTGGCCTGCCCATCACCTCCCTCCAGCCACTTCCAGCCACTCTTTCCCACTCCTCACCTCACCAACTCCCAGCAACTCCCAACTTGGTGACACCTACTTATTCAACTCAATTAAGTCCAATCCAATCCACCCACCTCACCTCAGTCAGCCGCTAGCGAGCCCAAGACGGCCAGCCGAGTCAAAGCACCTCCGTCAGCCGCACGAGATTTGCAGGAAGGGAGAGCATGGAAGTGTTGCGCAGTATCAGCTGGTGCAGCTGCGTGAGAGATTCCGGTAGATGCCGCAAGGCGTTGCAGCGAATCAGCTCCAGTTTGCGCAGCCGAACTAAGGAGGTCATGCCCTGAGGTAGTGACTTCAGCTGAGGAGCTTCAACGGTGAGTGACGTCAGCGAGCTAAGCTCCACTATGCTGCTTGGCAGCCCCTTGTGTGACCACGAAAGAAGCTGCAGCTGCCGCAGCTGTGGCAACGCTGCAGCCATGTTTACCGGGAGCCTGCGAATTCCCGGTGCCTCTATCAGCAAGCTGCGCAGGCGAGGGAGAAAGGTGAGGGGGACTGGGAGCTCCTGTCTGCCTCCTTCCAAACGCATCTCCAGCTGCTCCAGCTGCTGCAGACACGATAACCTCCTCCTCACTACACGCCCACATCGCACCCCAACGCAGGTCAGCTTCAGCACCCTCAGATGCGACAGCCGGGAGATGTCCACAACATGGGGCGGGCCTTCCCTGAAGGGCCCCAAACAGAGGGTCTCGAGAGAGGGGGGCAGACCAGCAGGGAGACTATCCAATTGCTCACAAACCGTCAACTCGAGGCTCTTAAGCCCCACAAGCGTGTCTAGACTTGCTGGTACTTCTGAGAGAGAACTGCACCTGGTGATCTTAACTCTCTTAAGGCCAGTAAGCTGTAGCAGTGAGCTAGGAAGAATTCTGTTGGGAAGCTGGACTGGGTAGCAAAGATCCAGCTCAAGGCTCGTCAAGGAAGACAGTTGGGTGAAGGAATCCGGGAGAAGATTCGCGAAACTATACAACCTGAGAGCCTCCAGACTTGCAAGGGCCCCAATGTTCTCTGGCAACTCCAGATTCTGTGTGTTTGTGAGGGAGAGCGCCCTGAGCGCCGTGAGGCGGCAGAAACCTTCGGGCAGCTCACAGAGATTTCTGCAACCAACTATAAAGAGTGCCTCGAGAGACGTGAGATGGCAGAAGGACGGAGGGAGAGCCCGAAATTGCAATTCTTCCAACACCAGCAGTTTGAGGGCAGGCAGGTTCCCGAAGTTGTCAGGTAAGCTGAATGCGTCACTGATAGAGATGATGAGGGCTTCCAAACGATTAAGAGAAGTGAAGCTTTCAGGTAGGGTTTCCAAGTGAAAGCACTCGCGGATGGTCAGCTTGCGAAGGCTTGGGAGCAAGTCTCCTATGTCGTCAGGAAGGTTCTCCAGCTCACGGCACTGGGTGATCAGCAGCTCCTCTAGCCCGGTGAACGGCGATGCTGATGGGAAGATGGTGTCGAATTCAGGGCAAAGATAAAAGAAATTGATCAATTTCAGGCAGGACGGCAGCGTTACGCTTGCAGCACCCGCTGGCTGATGGTTGTGGTGACGGGCGACGGTGGAGAGGTGGGTGAGTCGTGGGAAGTGACGGAGGGTGGACAGGTGCTGAGAATTCCAGGGGAAGGTGACACAGAGGGTGGTAAGAGCAGTAAGATTTGTAAAACCGGGATTCTCCAGTGCTGCAGCATTATTCACAACAAGGGTGTGCAGATGTTTCAGCTGGAAAAATGAGTCCGGTAGCTGCGTTGCTTGGTGGAGGCAGAAGAGAGAAAGCTCCTCCAAGCGAAGCAACTTCAGGAAGAAGCAATCCAAGCCATTCGTAGTTATTGAATGCCCCTCCTTCCTGCGATACTCCTTGACTGGGTGGACATCGCCCTCCTTTGGTGGATGTGCAAAGCTCCTCCCCACGTGGAGGCGAGTCAGCTTCGGGCATGATGAAGCGAGGCGAGCAAGGAAGACGTCGTTGAGTGTCTCGACGCTGTTGTCACTGAGATGCAGGTGGGTGAGGTTGGGGAAGCACGCCACGGCGGCTGAAAGATCCTCGCGAGATACAACAAGTTCCTCTTTAACGGAGAGCATGGTCACGTGAAGCCTAGCCAGACGCCGCCAATGACGGCAGACGGACGCGATCAGGAGATTATGCGCCGCGTCTGCAACTGAAGGAGGGGTTGCTATAGGAGTCTTGTCTATAAGGCGTGCTCTGAGTCCACCTACGAAAGGAGACCATACATGGCTAGAGGTCCACCAGCTATCAATAGAAGATTCGGATGAAGCGTGCTGCTGGAAGGACCGTCTCAGGATCGCAACGAGAATGTCGTCTGGCAAACTATTGATAATCGTGTGAGGCTCCATCCAGGAAATTCTAAGTCCAAGACTGCGAAGTCACCGGAGTAAGCTGTTGGGACGTTTCTCAAGATATATCACAAGATATAGGAAGTAATTCTCACGGGAAGATAAGGCATACACTAACGGAGTGGGTCGAGATCTGCGCCATTGACTAGCGGACCCCTTTCATGTGAAATCTGCTCATGAGTGGAGAAATGCGAGCAGATGGGAGGAGAGCAATAGAAAGGAGGTCAAAGTTGATGCAAGAAAATGGGGACGGCGTGTTCGGCATTCGAGCTGACGTCCTAGAATCAACACTAGGTTCGACAAGTGACACAGCAACGGCGCAGGAGAAACATGCGCGGAACGGTGGTAGCGTTGGAACGGCTGAACCGAGACACTAGGCCGTCAGATCCAGTCCTGCCAACCTAGGACGAGGCTGGCTCTTCGATTCCCGTAAACCTATTATAGAATTCGCATATACAGACATCTCGTGTCGCAAGATTGAAGCCGTTAGGATGAAGCACAGACTAAGAATGGAGCGGAAACAACGGCATGAGAGCCACGAGGCAAGAGCAGCAAGGTTGATTCTTCATTGCCTAGATTTTGCGTTCAGGTATTCGCTATAGCGCGTCGAACAAAGGGGAACCATGTCATGAGCCCCAGATACTGTAAGCACAGCAGCGCTGGTGTATGAGAAGCAAGCGGAAGGCAAGGCTGGGGGGAATGGTTGTGCCTCCCCCCATCAAGCATTCCGCCAGCCATCCTGTCCCTCCCCGCCTCCCGGTCGCGCGGACACACGAAAGCTGGGATGAGGGGGTTTGGCGAGCCTGGCAAAAGTTGGAGTGTGTGCTGGCGAGAGTTCCTCCTACATCATGCTGGGTGTGTCGTTGGAATTGGCGAAAACCAACCTTTCTGGCGAATTGCGCGCTACCCGTCATTCCCGCCAGCCCCACCCCAGCCTCAAAATGGAGCCTCGAGACAGCCGAGCCTGCTCTGACCTGACTTCGACAGAGACCAGCTCTTTCGCCACAGACTGGCCAATCACAGACCCTCTATTTGTTACCTGCCTCGAGATCAAAGGAAGCTGAAGTGATTATTTTCAGGGAAAATATGCCAGAAGTAACCAACTTGGGACTCGTACGTGAATGATAAAAACAAAACGCGTACGGTCACTGCATCGGGTTTTCTGACGGGTTTGGTAAGTTAAGGTTAAGGTTATATAAGGTCGTAACCGTGTACAGCAAAAACATAGAGCAGCTAGAAATATGGTCTACACAACCAACAGCCCAGAGGCGTACGTAAGAGAACACGTTATTCCTCTATCCATTGGATAACCGCCAGCCCAGCTGGGGAGCTCTCTATGCTCAAAAAGGGGGGGAGGGCTAGGGGGGGCGGAAGGGGTCCCCAAGCAACCAGGAAGAGCGGAGGTCTGGGTGGATAGAGGGGGTTCCGTTGTGGTCGAAGACGAGGAAGCGAAGTCGGGTGGCCAGCTTAAAGGCCACACCCCGAAGTACGCAACGAAGTCAACGAAAAAAATGTAGGTTCGGGAAACCCCAGAGACAGGTTCGGTGGGGAAATCGAGAACCAATCGCGTCAAAAACCCACTCAAAACCCTCGACCAATCACACGAAAGTGGTGACAGTTTTGGGGCCGACACGGTAATTCTGGATGTGTCATTTAAGTGGGGTTTGGTAAGTGGGGTCACGGATTCAGTCACCAAGAAAAGGTAAAAAATCACGCGAATGGTCACACATCTAACTCCCGCCAAAACATTTGAAACTCAACAAAATTCCCGCTCGCGCCCAACCAATCTGCTAGGTTCTAAAAAAACAAAAACCCAATCGGTATCGGATGGGTTTTGGGAACGGATCAACCCTAAACACCTGGCGAGTTACGTGTTTAGGGCTGATTCATCCGAAAATGCATCCAGGTTCCTTTTGGGTTTCAGTTCGTGTCCGTGGGGATGACATGTCAACATGACAGTGTCAACACGAAGCGCGTGGAATTTGGAGTGTCAAGCACTGTACCTTCAGTGTCAAAACGAAGCACAGCACAAAATCCTGCGACGCAACGTGATTGGTTGGGCACGAATTTTTGCAAGACCTTGCAGTCGCACAAGACTTTACATCCACACGCGATTTCTTGCAAGACCTTGCAGTCGTACAGAACTTTACATCCGTCGATTGGGCAGGTGTGGGTAGAAAGAATTCTCGATCCTACCAGTTAGTTGGCTGGATGGAGGAACATGATTCGCAGAATGGGATGTCCGACTAAATTTACTGGCTGGCAGTTTTCATGTCGTCGACACTCTGCCAACAATGTTGGCAAGTGTCAAAACCAGAAGTTGGCACTCACAAGCTTGACATGTCATCCCTACGGACACGACCTCACTTTGTTTTGGCGGGAGTCTCATCTATGACCATTCGCGTTTTTTTACCAGTTGATAGTGACTGATTACGTGAAACGTTTTATCAGTCACGTAAAAACACCCTTTGCAGTGACCGTACCCTTTATTGTTTTATCAAAAATGTTATCTAGTCCCATGCAGGTTTCGCGAAGTTCGACCAGTCACGCGATATTGGCGAGATCAGCGACCCTGTGCAGGCGCTACAGGAGAAGGAGATAGACGAATTTATGGATTTAAATAAATCGAAGTAGAGGGAGAAGAACGGCGGAAGCCGCATGCATTGCGGCAGACCACAGGTGGAGACACCGCCAAGCAGCGCAAGCGGCGTTGGCGGCGGCGGCAGTGGCGGCGGCGAGCACGGCAGGGAGGGAGAGAGCGAACGTGGTGAAGGGGGTCTTCTGATGGGGCTGACAGAGGCGAGAAGGACGGCAGAGGCGAGAAGGACGGCAGAGGCGAGAAGGACGGCAGAGGCGAGAAGGACGGCAGAGGCGAGAAGGACGGCAGAGGCGAGAAGGACGGCAGAGGCGAGAAGGACGGCAGAGACGGGAACGACGGCAGACGCGAGAACGACGGCAGACGCGAGAACGACGGCAGACGCGAGAACGGCGGCAGACGCGAGAACGACGGCAGACGCGAGAACGCTTGGCGTTGCCGACGATGGGCGGGGTACCGTTGACAAGCTGGTTATTGCCAAGGTGAGAGTCGGTAAGGGGTGGGGGCAGTTGAAAAGGTGGATCTAACCACGGTGCGGGACTGCTGGGGTTGAGAGTCGGCGAGGGGTGGGTATGTGTGCTCAATTTCTCACCCCCGCTCCCTTTCCCCCCGTGTGCATGGTTGCACGAGCAGGATTCGGACATTTCAACCAGAGGAGGGCGTTGGATTGGAGCTGGTGTGTGCGCTGGTGAGCGATGGCAATCTCAAGGCGCTCACAAGTGAGCTGCTGGACTACCTGCGCGCCGCTGACTGACTTCAAGCCCCACCTCACCTCCAAGATCTGCGCCCTCGTGCAACGGTGCCCCTCCCATCCCCTCCTCCCCTCCCCCACCTCCCCTACCTCCCCTCCTCCTGACCTTTCTTCTTCCCTCCACCTGTCGTTTTGTGTGCCATGTGCTGCCCGCCTTCGCCCACTCGAATTGTGCTGCCCGCCGCGTGTCCTGGCACTGGCACACGACTTTCCGAGGCACCTGAAAGCATTAACCTGTCGTGCGTGTGTCCTGCTGGCTGTGCATGTGCACATCTGTGCGGGAGATGCATGTTCATTCATAAGGGGTGTGCATGTGCATGGTGGTGCATGCAGGTACGCGCCCAGCAAGCTGTAACACGTGGAGATCATGCTGCATGTCATCACCCAGGTATGCCCCCTCTCCTCTCCTCCCCTCCCTCCCCCTCCCCCTCCCCTCCCCTCTCCTCCCCTCCTTTCGCTCCCCTCCGTTCTCCTCTCCTTGCATCTGCCACCCTTTTCCTCACATCATCCTACCTTGCACCTATTGTCTCGTGATTCTGCGACTGAGAAGCACCCCTCCCTATCTGTATCATGACTGACTCGCAACTCTTCACGCGTGTTATTGAGTAACGGACGTACATCCATCCACATACCTCCCTCTCCGTCACCCTCTCCCACTGTGCATGCCGGTGTGGCTGGCCAGGCAGGGGAGTATGTGATGGATGGCGTTATCCGCTTCCTGCTGGTGCTCATAAGCAGCACCCGCACCATGGGAAGTGGGAACAGTGTGCTCATAATCAAAGCGCCTGACCTACACGGTTTTGCAATGCGTTCATTCTTCCACGCTCCTGGAAGGGCCAGGTACGCCCCTCCCCCTGTCCCCCTTCCCCCCTCCCCTCACCCTCCCCTCGCCCTCACCTCGACCTCCCTTCGCTTCCTCCCCCCCCGTTTGCCCTCCTCTTTCCCTCCCTGCGCCACGGACCCTGCTCTCCTGTGAAGCACCCTCGACAGCCTTGCCTGCATGCATGTATGCAATGCATCACACAGGATTCGCGAGCAGGATTCCCTTCCCCACCCCCTCCCCCCCCCCCCCCTGTGTGTGGAGTCGCGAGCAGGATTCAGACATTGCAATCAGAGGAGGGCGTTGGAGCTGGGGTGTGCGCTGGTGAGCGAGGGCAATCTCGTCACTGTTATGGATGGGTGGCACCGTGGCACCGTGGCGGGCTGCTGAGTGCTCTCCTTACCTTAAACACCCATTACCCTCTTCTCCTCCCCATCCACCCCTTGTACAACCAGCTCCGCGCACCTGCTTCTCCCGCACTGAGTTCTGGCCATGAATTCCAGCCCTTGCAACATGGGCGCACTGTTCACGAAGAACGTGCGGGCTGCTGAAGTGGCGCACTGTTCCCAAGTCATGGATTGGCGTCACGGGGAAACTGCACTGTGTGCACTCCGTGCCAGGGCTGAAACGCACCTTCCCCTTCAACACCCATTGCCCTCTTTCTTTTTCCCTCCACCCCCCTCGTACCACCAGCTCCGCACCTGTTTCTCCTACACCCACTTCACGCCCATATGACACCATCTCCCACGTTCGTCTCACAAGCCACTGTGCTGTTTACGATAATCCCCTCTCTCCCGTTCTTCCCCGCCCCACACCCCTCCCTCCTCCATCTCCACGCCTGCTTCTCCCACGCTGACTTCAGCCCCACCCGCCTCTACAGCGTGGGCGCACGGTTCACCTCCACAGAAGCACGGTAGAGGCTGCTGTTGTGGCGGAGGTGCATGACAGGCTGCAGGCGAAGCTGGGCGGGGCGGGGCTGCTGGATGCCCCGTGGTGGCTTTGTGGACGGACGAGCAGCGGGAGAGCGAGGTGCGTGCTGCGATGCCGTTTAGGAGATTCCGGTGGGGCTGGCCAGCGAGTCTGGGGTTGGCTTGGGGGGACTGGGCGGGGCTGGGTCGCTGGGTGCCCCGTGACGGTTTGAGGAGGGACGAGCAGAGCGAGAAGGAGATGTGTTTTCAGTGAGGGAGGGACAGTGGTGTGCTTGACGTTCATGAGTGACTGGGTCGCTGGGTGCTCTGTGGCTGTGTCCTTCGCCAGGGACGCCCAGAGGCGGTGGGTGTGTGGTGAGAGGCACGTGGGTTGAGTTGAGTTGAGTTGAGTTGATGGGCAGGCCAGGTGAGTTGAGAAGGCGAGACTCATTTCTAGTACCCTCTCCAACTACCTCCGTTTTCTTTCCCTCCCACCTCCTCCCTTCCAACTCGGCACCTGCTTTCCATATTCCATGTTCTGACCCACAGGGCCACAAGCTCGACTCGGCTCCTACAGGCACTATCGCTCCCCTCCCCATGCCCTCTCCCTTTCATCCCCCACTCCCCAGCTCCACGTCTGCTTCTCCTACACCAACGTCTGCCCCACGCATTCCTGCCCCTTCGGTGGCGCCGTGGCGGTGCACTGCTGCTCACTCATGCACTCTCCTTTCCTCTCCCCTTCTCACTCCACCTCCCCCAGCCCTGTTGCCGTCTCCCCACCAGCACCGCACCTGCTTCTCCTGCACTGGTTCCTGGCCCATTCATTCCCGCCTCTGCAACAAGAGCGCACTGTTCACACGGAACCTGCGGGCTGCTGAGTGCACTTTTTTCCGTGGATGCACCACACCTTCCCTTCAACAGCATTACCCTCTTCTCTTACCCCTTCCACCCTTCGTACACCCAGCGGCGCACCTGCATCCCCTACATGGACTTCTGGCCCACACCACACACTTCCGCGTCTCCCACGTCCCTCTCATCAGCCACTGTGCTGTTCACCTTTCCCCCTCTCCCCTTCCACCCTCCCCTCCCCCCCTCTTTCTCTCCCCCCCTCAGCTTGGCGCTTGCTTCGCCTGCACCTTCTGGCCCACCGACTCGCGCCCCTATGGTGTGTGGGTGTGGGCGCACGGAAGCACGGTAGAGGCTGCAGACTATCGTGGCGGAGGTGCATGACAGGCTGCAGACTATCGTGGCGGAGGTGCATGACAGGCTGCAGACTATCGTGGCGGAGGTGCATGACAGGCTGCAGACGAAGCTGGTCGGGGGGCTGGGCTGTTGGGTGTCCCGTGGCGGTTTTTGTTTGAGAAGACGAGCAGCGGGAAAGGAGGTGCGTGGTGCGATGCCTTTTAGGTCGTTCTTGTGGGGCTGGGCGAGGCTGGGAAGGGGATGGGCGAGGCTAGGAAGGGGCCGGGCGAGGCTGGGCTGCTGGGTGCCCCATGGCGTTTTTTGAGTAGGGGAGAGCATAGGGGGGAGGTGCGTTCTGAGTGAGTCAGAGGTCTTGGGCTGGGCTGTTTGATACTTGAGGGTCACAGGTGATGTGAGGCTGGGTAGGGCTGCTGGGTGCCTTGTGGCAGTTTCCTTTCTGAAGGACGAGCTGAGGAGGAAGGAGAGTGGGTGTGTGATGAGAGGGGTGTAAGGTACATGTGCATCACTAGCAGGTCACTGCTGTAGCTGCACTGAGGCGGGGCGGGAGAAGGAGGTGCGTGGTGAGATGGATGCGGGCTCACGTCACTCTCAGGTAGTTTGCGGGTGGTTGATTGGTGAGAGGTTGTATGTCGGCCGGCTGATTGCTCTGTGTCGGTGCTTTTCAGGTGCGTGGTGCGATGCCTTTTAGGTCGTTCTTGTGGGGCTGGGTGAGGCTGGGAAGGGGCTGGGCGAGGCTGGGAAGGGGCTGGGTGAGGCTGGGAAGGGGCTGGGCGAGGCTGGGCTGCTGGGTGCCCTGTGGCGGTTTTTGGAAAGGGGAAAGCAGAAGGGGGAGGTGCGTTCTGAGTGAGGGGTGGTCGGCTGGGCTGTTTGAAACTCGTGGGTCACTCGTGGGTCACGGGTGATGCGAGGCTGGGTAGGGCTGCTGGGTGCCTCGTGGCAGTTTCCTTTATGAAGGACGAGCTGAGGGGGAAGGAGAGTGGGTGGGTATTGAGAGGGGTGTAAGGTACATGTGTATCACTAGCAGGTCACTGCTGTAGGTGCACTGAGGTGGGGCGGGGTTTGCTGGGTGCCCTGAGGCCGTGTTCTTCCACAGGGGCGAGCAGTGGGAGAAGGAGGTGCGTGGTGAGAGGAAGGCGGGCTCAGGTCACTCTCAGGTAGTTTGCGGGGGATTGATCGGTGAGAGGTTGAATGTCGGCCGGACTGATTGCTCTGCGTCGGTGCTTTTCGATCAAGGTGCCCGATACTCCGTCCATGCGTGCTGCATGATTCAGAATTCCTCGCATCTGAATGCCTCAGGGCTGAACGCCCTGAGGCAGACTGCTCAATGGCAGTGCTAGTAGTCCAAGGACCATCATTCCTTCTGCCCAACTCCTGTCCGATCGCTCACCGCCTCTCTCTCTCTCTCTCTCACTCATCTCACCGGTCTATTTCTCCCGCTGGTCCCTTTCTTCCGGTCATTGACCAGGTATGCATAGTGCAACCATCACTCTCCATAATTCTCCCCCCATCCCCATCCCTTTCCCATACTTCCCCATCCCCACCGCTTCCTCATTTGGCTTCTCTTTCCCCATCCGACCCCATACTGTCCCCCTTCAACGTCCCCTCCGCCATGCCCATCCCAAAGCCATCTGCTCCTCCCCTGGTGTGCATGGTCAGCCAGCAGCGTTTTTTGAGACGTCTCAAAACACTCCTTTTTTCACGAACCATCTGCTCCTCCCCTGGTGTGCATGGTCAGCCAGCACCGTCCATCACTCTGCTCCAATCTGCCCTTCCTGCACCCACCTCCGTGCTCCCCCATTCTCCCCCATGCTCCGCCTATATCTGGTCACCCTTTTTCCCAGGAGCATCCATCTCCTGCAGTCTCTACACTCACAAAGCAATAACCAATCTCTACAGTGAGGTGTTAGTGCCTTGTATCGAACCTGCCTCTACAGCATCAGGTGTGTGCTATCATTTGTTTCCTGGTGCGCCACCATTGGCATAGGCACCCCATTGTTCCCTATGACCACCATTGCCATTGGCAGTGGAGACAGTCCCTTCATCTCATCGCCCCACCACACCATCATCCCATCACTCCCCCACTGCACCGTTAACCCATGACCTCAGCATCCCATCACACCGTCAGACCATCACCCTATCAGACCATCATACCATCACACAATCACCCTATCACCCAATCATCCCATCTAGCCATTACCCCTCCATCCCATTACCCCATCGCTCCATCGTCCCATCATCTCCCCGCCATGCCCGTGCATTGGCTTTGGCCTTCACTGCAATTCCTTGTGACAAACAACTTTGCCAGGTCACTGCCTATCCTGCCCTCGCATGTGCCATCCTCCCTTCAGGAACTCCCTCCGGAGTACATGGCGGTCTCCTCGCTCTCATTCGCGAATTGTCGGCGACGCGATTCTTCATGGAGAAGCCGACCGACCACCATTTCCTTCGTCCAAGTGTCTTGCACGCTATCAAGTGTCGTAATCACCGTCGACCACTCTTCCAGAAGACCGCAAAGCAAGGTCAAAATCCAATCCTCCTCCGTGACCGTTCCACCGAGGTCCATGAACGTTTCCCCGAGTTCCTCCACACGAGTCGCATACTCGTGCATCGATTCGCCCGCGCGCATCTTCACCGTGTAGAATGCATTCCGGGCTAGGATCTTGCCGTGGAGAGTCTTGTTCACGTGGATGGTCTCGAGCCGCTTCCACGCTTCATGCGCCGACGCTTCGAGCTTGATGCACATGCGCACCGAGCTCACGAGATTGATGCCGATGCGCGAAATCAACGTAGCGAACGCCTTTGGTCCTTCTTCTTCCATGCCGCGATGCCGCTCTCGTCGTCAGGCTTCTTCTCCGTTCCATCGAAGAGACCCCAAAGTCCCCGCTCTATCATGAGCACTTGGAACTTAAACTTCCACGCGGAGTAGTTTTGTCCCGTGAAAATCGGTACCGCCGACGTGTCGAACATCGTCGCGGTTGCCCAGGGTTCGCCGGAATTTACAACGACACCATCCAAGGAAGTGCGGGAGGCCTCGCTTGAAGTCGGCATGCTTGCTACTTGTCGCGCGCGTAGACTCCTCCGACCAGCTCTGATACCACTATTGTAGAGGAGACGCCTCTACAATAGTGGTATCAGAGCTGGTCGGAGGAGTCTACGTGCGCGACAAGGAGCAAGCATGCCGACTTCAAGCGAGGCCTCCCGCACTTCCTTGGATGGTGTTGTTGTAAAGGACTCTCCTCTACTTTGCAGGAACTGGGAATTGTTCTAATCAGTAGAGCACTCTGTTAGCTTTCCAACGAGCCGTAGATCACCTCGATCGCCTAAGTATCGAGCGAGATATGGCTACTAACGTGAAAGCTATGCTCTATGTTGAAGGATTGGAAACTCTCTGGAATTTGTTGTCGAATGCACTGTGTACAAAGTGATTCACGTTTTCCAGTATGTGTTCATGCAATACAAAGCAAAACAGATTTATAGCATGCAACAAACATCGAGTCGCACAAGTAACCTCGAACCGCTACACTCTCGAAAGTTCGAGTAACATTTCGAAGGGGTGAATTTCGACACTCGAATTTCACCGAATCGAATTCTCCTTCAGTCTCGATTCTTCTTGTGCTGCCATGTGGCACCGAAGTGCAGGTTCTTCCGAAGTCAACCCATACTTCTTGGAACCTGCAACACATTCATGAAACTTCCAAGTTGCAGCTCACTCAACCGTGAGCACTAGAAGGAACACACTCGGTGGGTTGGGGGCATATCAATCGCCCCACCACCACCTTGCTTCCAACACACGCCACCTCCAACACTCCCCCTTGCACCCAACCCACTAGGTGTGCAAACCAACATGCTCATAGCATGCACGGGATGGATCTTTAGGGGGTGGTTCCATGAGAGATTCCGCGTGTTCATCATCGCCCTTGGTCGCGAAGCAAAATGCCGCGCCCCCTTTATCCGTCTCCCCAACGGCTACCGTAGCGTAGTCGTTGTACTTGGAGGGAGGACGAACCTCACAACGCTCGCGAGCCAAGGCCAATGGTAGGGAGGAAGGTGTGGAGGTAGTTGCCGCCTCGGTTGGTGACACCTCCACGACATCATCAACGCTCTCCTCGTTGTTCTCTCCCCCTCCATCGGCTTCCTTCTCCACTTGAGGTAGAACCTCACTTTCTTCAACCTCCTCTCGTGCCGGAAGGATGAAGGTGACTTGTTGAGTTGGTTTCTCCTTCACCGGGAACTTGTCTTCGTCGAAGACCACATCCCGAGACGTGACGACGCGTTCATCACCCAAGTCCCACACTCGCCATGCACGCTCGTTTGGCGCCACTCCCAAGAAGATCGCCGCACGAGCCTTCGGTTGCAACTTGTGGCGAAGTGGATCCGGCACATGGTAGTAGCAAAGGCACCCAAAGGTGCGAAGGCGGGATAGGTTCGGCTTCGTTCCGCTCCATGCTTCGAACAGAGTCGTTCCCGGGAGCACCTTGGTCGGCAAACGGTTGCGAATCCACGCCGCTAGCGAACTCGCCTCACCCCACCACTCGCTCCCAAGCTTGGAGTGTTGAAGAAGTGAACGAACGGCTTCCACCAATGTGCGATTAAGCCGCTCCGCCGCTCCATTTTGTTGGGGTGTGTAAGGTGTTGTGACACCGTGCTTGATGCCCTTGCTCTTCATCCATTTCGCAAGCTCGTTGTTCACGAATTCGCCGCCGCCGTCGGTGCGAATATACTTAATCCGCTTCTTGTCGTCGTCGCAAACATCGAGCGCCCAATCTTGAATCGCCTTGGCCGCATCGCCTTTTGCCTTCAAGAGCCGGGTCCAACACATCCGCGTCGCGTCGTCGAGCATCACCAAGAGGAACCGCGCTCCTCCCTTTGATGCATGTCGCATCGGTCCACACACGTCCATGTGAACAAGCGCAAGCGGGTCCTTAGCGAGGGGTGACGTCCGGCTACCGAATGGCTTGCGAGCCATTTTTCCTTCGACACACGCCGCGCACACGCCCTTCTCTTCGTTGCCGGCGATCACGTCGACTCCCTTCGCAAGTCCTTTGTTGGCCAACTCCTTGACCGAGTCATAGTTGGCGTGCGCAAGCCGATTATGCCACGCCTTGAGAGTGGCCATGGACCCTTGCGCCACGTTGGATGAAGCCGCTCTCGGGTGCGTCTTGAGTTGGTAGAGTTCTCCGTTGAGAAAGCCTTGTGCGAATTGCTTCCCCTTCCAAAAGAGGTTCATCGTCGCGCCATCGATGGTGACCTTCACGTCTTTCTTCGCGAGTTGAGTTACGGAGAGTAGATTCACCTTCAACCCCGGGACGTGAAGCACGTTCGTGATGTCCACCGGTCCGCCATCGACGATGAGACGCGTACTCCCAACTCCGACCACCGGTAGCGACTTGTTGTTTCCGAAGACGACGCGCGTGACGTCTCCCGGTGCACCAACGTTGGTGAGGAACGATGCCGAGTGCGTCATGTGTTGTGTTGCGCCGGTGTCGAGGAACCACGCGTCGCTTGGTGTGTTGTTCCCGTCACCGGCCAATAACACGATCGACTCCCTCGTATCATCTGCCTCGCTGGATGCCGTGTGCGCGTTGCCCTCGTGGTTCCGCGCCTTCGATGGAGTCCAATCGCTCGGCCACTTCCGACACTCACGCCAAAAGTGTCCCGCTTTGCGGCAATAGTGACACTTGCCGCGATGCTCGCTCCCACCGGACGATTCATTCGTCGCACCCTTACTCCACTTGGACCTCTTTCCGGAACTCCCTCCGGAGTACATGGCGGTCCCCTCGCTCTCATTCGCGAATTGTCGGCGACGCGATTCCTCATGGAGAAGCCGACCGACCACCATTTCCTTCGTCCAAGTGTCTTGCACGCTATCGAGTGTCGTAATCACCGTCGACCACTCTTCCGGAAGGCCGCAAAGCAAGGTCAAAATCCAATCCTCCTCCGTGACCGTTCCACCGAGGTCCATGAACGTTTCCCCGAGTTCTTCCACACGTGTCGCATACTCGTGCATCGATTCGCCCGCGCGCATCTTCACCGTGTAGAACGCATTCCGGGCTAGGATCTTGCCGTGGAGAGTCTTGTTCACGTGGATGGTTTCGAGCCGCTTCCACGCTTCATGCGCCGACGCTTCGAGCTTGATGCACATGCGCACCGAGCTCACGAGATTGATGCCGATGCGCGAAATCAACGTAGCGAACGCCTTTTGGTCCTTCTTCTTCCATGCCGCGATGCCGCTTTTGTCGTCCGGCTTCTTCTCCGTTCCATCGAAGAAACCCCAAAGTCCCCGCTCCATCATGAGCACTTGGAACTTAAACTTCCACGCGGAGTAGTTTTGTCCCGTGAAAATCGGTACCGTCGACGTGTCGAACAACGTCGCGGTTGCCCAGGGTTCGCTGGAATTTACAACGACACCATCTAAGGAAGTGCGGGAGGCCTCGCTTGAAGTCGGCATGCTTGCTCCTTGTCGCGCGCGTAGACTCCTCCGACCAGCTCTGATACCACTGTTGTAAAGGACCCTCCTCTACTTTGCAGGAACTGGGAATTGTTCTAATCAGTAGAGCACTCTGTTAGCTTTCCAACGAGCCGTAGATCACCTCGATCGCCTAAGTATCGAGCGAGATATGGCTACTAACGTGAAAGCTATGCTCTATGTTGAAGGATTGGAAACTCTCTGGAATTTGTTGTCGAATGCACTGTGTACAAAGTGATTCACGTTTTCCAGTATGTGTTCATGCAATACAAAGCAAAACAGATTTATAGCATGCAACAAACATCGAGTCGCACAAGTAACCTCGAACCGCTACACTCTCGAAAGTTCGAGTAACATTTCGAAGGGGTGAAATTCGACACTCGAATTTCACCGAATCGAATTCTCCTTCAGTCTTGATTCTTCTTGTGCTGCCATGTGGCACCGAAGTGCAGGTTCTTCCGAAGTCAACCCATACTTCTTGGAACCTGCAACACATTCATGAAACTTCCAAGTTGCAGCTCACTCAACCGTGAGCACTAGAAGGAACACACTCGGTGGGTTAGGGGCATATCAATCGCCCCACCACCACCTTGCTTCCAACACACGCCACCTCCAACATGCATGGCTGAATCATGCCTGGCCGAATTATACCTGTCTAATGCTGATCATGTGCTACGCATGATAGACATGCGAGTAAAGGCTCGCCTTTACGCGGTGTAGGTGGGTGTTTTGCGCTTTTCTCACATGCGAGAATCTTCCGTCTATCCCACCCTGCCCTCTGTCCTCCCCTTCCCTATCCTTATCCCTTGAACTCCATGGTAACTATAAGGCTAAGGTGCTTACCCTTGTAACAGCGACCAGGGGCTTCTGAGTTCTAAAGTGGCTCCCATTAACTAAACGCCCTTCGACTTCCGTGCCTCCCCTGCCCCTGCACTACCGCCTGTCCGGCACTACCTGCCTGCCCTAAACCCTGCTTTCCTTACCTCTCCCTGTCTGCAGGTTCGATTCCGTAGGTGCAAGGCCAACATCACCACTCTCATCACCTTCTCCCTCTTGTCCCTTGGCTGTTTCTCCCTCCTCTGGTTGTTGATTCGTTCCAATGTGTGTATGAGATTCAGAATAGTGTATCCAGTTTCAGAATGGTCACTTGTACTGTATTGATCAGAGTCAGAATGCATGTCTCAGACCAAATTCCATCTTGTCTTGGAGTAGCATGTCCAAAAACGCATTACTGGGAAGGCATGTAAGGAATCCATTTCTCTTTCACCATTCATTATAAGGTTCTGGTCTCACATGTTAGAATGCACATTCCATCCTGTATGGCAAGTACGGTAACAGCTTTCTCATGGAGATTGTGGATCTTTGGTGTGTGAGCTTTGTAGTTATGTGTGTTGGAAACAAGTAACTTAAGCGCTTCTGATGTGTCAGAACATCGAACTGTAAATGGAGCAAATAGCAACGAAGCAACGGCGAGTCAACCATCGGAGGTTGACAAACTGCTGGAGATTACGCGAAGGTCAAAGGTCAGTGACCTTTGACTTGACAAATACAGCACGACAGCAAGGACAAACAACTTACTCGATACTGAGCAGTTGCCTGAGTCGTCACTGTATCGAACCCAACAGCAACAGTAAAACAGTTATTAGTTGCACCCTTTCATATTCCTTGTAATCTTATAAAAGCTTGTATTCTTTTTCTATAATCAATCTATCTTGCCCTCACGTACCAGCGTAAGGTGGTTCAACGCTTATCATTAAAACGCTTCCGCAACTATAACACTACTACTCAGAATCTAGCGTTGGAAAGATCCTAAGGGCTTTTCTCAGCCCAACATGGTATGAGAGCAGTCAAGGAAAATTCAACCGCATTCAAATCCTCTACAACATCAGAAAGCATGGCAACGCAGAAGGAGAGAAGCTCCTCCAACGCCTCTCCTGGCACTACTCCTACTCCACCTCCAGCCTCCGGCCTGCAGACAGAGGGAGGTACAGCAACAAGACCAGCAGCTGAGTCTACTGAGACTCCCGCGAACCAAGCGACAGGCTTCGACCCAAGCATGATGGAGAAGTTTTTCTCGTTCATGTCCTTCTACGAACAGCATCAGCAAACGGCACCTGCGTAGTCAAACATCAGCAACAACAACAACGATGTTACACCCATGAGTCTCGATGGTTCATCCTATGCGCGCGGAAATCAGCAGCAACCCACCTTCGCCCCGTATGAGCCTCAACGTGGCTCGATCAGCTTCATGCCGCACCAGCAGCCTCGACCTGGACAAGAGAAGACACTGGATGCACTTCAGGTTCAATCGCAGTTCGCGCACGTCTTGAAACTACAGACATCAACACCTTTCGACGGCAAAGATTTCTATACCTGGTTATTCGAGTTTGAACTGATGATGGAAGGCGCACAGATTCTTGGATTCTTCGACGGGTCCCTGCTATACCCAACACACGGAACGCAATACGACAAGCAGCAGTACACATATTAGTCGATGATGGCATACACGATCCTGTTGAGGAACATAACTCCAAACCAGTAGCAGAACATCCGCTCTTATCGGGGATACGGCAACTCCGCCGAGCTCGCGTACAACCATTTGAAAAACCTGTATCAAGCAACAGACAGCGTCAATCAGAGTTGGTTAATGGCACAACTGACAACAGTGGAAATGAAACCCAGCGAAAAAGGGATGGCGTATATCAGCCGTTGTCGCGAATTGCGCGACAAACTCCTTCGATGCGGAGGATTGATATCTGAAGAAGCCTTCGTCACGGTCGTCATCTCCGGCCTTGGTCCTCATTGGCGCTCCACTCGAGCCATACTCCGAGCTCACGGGAAGATCTCCGAAGCAGCACTCTGCGCCGAAATACATGCCGAACAACAAGACATGGACCTGCACGAGGAGCGGCACAAGAGGAAAACGTCAGTAACGAATTTGCATTCCACACCCAACGGCGCTTCAACAACTCCAACCGACAAGATAAACAACAACAGCAACAGCACGTACCGTCGTTCTGTCATCTCTGCAAGACGTCTGGACACCCTCGTACACATTGCCCAAATCGACAGCAGTCAACACCATCGCAACGACAACTTTGGCCTTCAAGCAGCCAAGTCGCCTCAACACAAGCGCATCCCACTCCTCAAGCTCAAACTTCAACAACGTCGACAACGCAACCTGCACAAGGGACAAGAAACATCGTGAGCTGCATGGCGAGATTGACAGACTCCTGCATCACTGAATCACCACCGTATTACTCACCGGAAGAACAACTCGATGAAAGCACCCCTCGCCGTGAGTCACTGGAGCCGAACCCGACATACGCAGCCATCGCCCAGAGCGAACCGTCCGGGAAAGACACCTGGTTCTTGGACAGCTGCTGCGGACAGCACATGTGCTCCTCGGGTCGCTTCGTCCAACAGGAGCACCAACTTCAACGCGAAGTAGTCATCACCGTCGCCAACAATCAGAACCTGCGCACACGACGACAAGGCATCGTTCAACTTCAGTAAAGAGAAACGAACGTCATACTACAAATGTCAAAAGTTTTAATCGCGGAGGGCCTCGGCTACAACTTACTCAGCGTCAGCCAGTTGATGGCGAAGGGCATCCACCTCGAAGCAGACAGCACCACACAGGAGTTGAAGTTTTGCCACGGGAAAGGAGGTCTCTACATCGGCAAGGCAGTGCTAAAGAATAATGTCTTTGTTCTCGACTTCGTTCCAGATCAAGGCACCATCGACAGCGACGGAATCGTCACCTTTGCTCCATGGACACATTCGCCAGACCTCGACCCCGACTTCAGCCCCGGTGGCTTCTGGTACTCGAACACCGTACCTGAGGCAGAACGAACACGAGCATTAGCAACAATCCAACAAGCAGAGACAACATCGGCAGCAGCTGAGACAACATCGGCAGCAGCAGAGACAACATCGGCAGCAGCAGAGACAACAACGGCAGCAGCAGAAACAACATCGGCAGTAGCAGAGACAACACCAATCACGACACCAATCGCGGGTCCTTCAACGGCACCAGCCCCAATCGACGATGATACTCCACCGACTCCTGCGCAGCAGTTGTCTCCCATTCAACAAGAAGTCCATAGAAGCGCCAATTTCATCGCCGGTTTTTACTCCAACTCCGACTTGTACAGGCGCTCACCCGGACATCGCGCCGGCGAAGACATCTGGCACGCAAGAATGGGACACCGGAGCAACACGACGTTAAATAACACGATAAGAGCAGGAGTACTTGATAAAGACTCGCTACTTCTATCTGACGGCAGAGAACTTCAACGAGTTCGAGGAACATGCCTCACCTGCCCTGAAGCCGACGTACCGCATCAGCCTTTCGTCTCTCACAACAACCCAAGTGCACCGGCATACACACCTCTGGAGAAAGTATACAACGACATACTGTACAACCGTAAACCGGGTCAAGGAGCATACAACTACGTCATCACCTTCATCGACGCCGCCACACGATACGTATGGCATCTTAACCTTCCTAGTCGCGACATGGCTTTCGAAGCTTTCGTCGCCTGGCTTCCAGTAGCAGAACGAGAATCAGAAGTGAAGCTGAAAAGCTTCCAGTCAGACGGGGGGGGGGGGGGGGGGGGGGGGGAGTATACGTCACAGAGGTTCACGCAGTACTTGGCAGAGAGATGCATCACGCGACTCCTCTCCCTTCCCTACGCTCACCAACAGCAAGGCGTAGCAGAAAGAATGAACAGGATCCTCCAGAACACCATGCGCAAGCTGCTACGTGGCATGCGCCTACCCAACCACTAGTGGCCTGAGGCGATGGACCATGCTGTCATGCTGCACAACTTGCTTTCGTCATCATCACTCCCGAACGAGTTACGTTACACCCGAACGGTGAACACATCACCGCATCTGCTGTGGACAGGAAAATTGGGCAACACAAAAATGTTATGAGTTTTCGGCTGCATGGTACAGTACCGACCCCCAGTTGCACGCGCCGGTCGATTCTTCCAACGCGCACAATGGGGACTACACCTGGGCATCAAGAAACATTACAACGCATAGAAGAATTTTGACATCAACACAAAGGAAACAGTGGCAGCACGTGATGTCATCTTCTACGAACGTCTCACCCTTCCAACGTACCTGTACAACTTGGAAACCTCACAGGATGTCACAGGCAGATTTCATGGGGATCGAGCCTTCGCTTTGGCAGCAGATGAAGCTGAATGGGATGAGTAGAACGTGGACAGAGCTTCGGAAGAAGCCGGACCTCTTCCCTACTGTTCGGTGGACATCCCAACGGATGAAGACAACTCTCGCGAAAGCATCAATGCCGAAGTCTTCTACGACTTCGTTGACACCGGTTACGTTACACCCGCACGAGTCAACACCGACGAAGCAGAACGCATAGGGCCCAATTTCTTACCTGATCCAGAAGCAGGAGATGAAGCAGCTTATCTCGAGGACGCAAATCTCCCCCGCTACACACAGAGTGGACTCCAGATACTAGGGCTCGTCACCGCAGTCCACGGCACGGCGCCACCTAAGGAGCCTGCCACAGTTCAGCAGGCTCTGGGGGGGGAGCACAGGGAAAAATGGCGCGAAGCCATGGACAAGGAGTTAAAGATGCTGGAAGAACGCAACACCTGGAAGGTCGTACATATCGGTTTGGCACGGAACAAGACAATTCTCATTGGAAAATGGGTCTTTCGCGTGAAGACAAAGGCAGATGGAACCATCGACAAATTTAAGGCGCGCTGGGTCGTACGTGGCTTTGACCAAGAGCACGGACGAGAATTCACCGAAACATTCGCACCTATTAGTCGGCACACTTCACTGCGGATTCTCCTCGCGATAGCCGCCATGAAGCGGAAGAAGCTTTGTCAAATCGACGTTGCTAACGCCTTTCTCTACGCACCCGTCGACGCTGAAATCTTCGTCGAGCAACCGCACGGCTCCAACGCAGACCCCAATCAAGTCTGTCAGCTACTAAAGTCCCTGTACGACATCAAAGAGGCCCCGAGACTGTGGCAGCAGTATCTGCACGCCCGGCTAATCCGCATCGCATTCCGACAACTGCCGCGCGATCAAGGAATGTACCGGCTCACGAAAGGAACTGACTACATCCTGCTGATCGTCTACGTGGACGATCTACTCTACATCGACTCGACCAGCAGCGTCACAACCTCGTTCGAAGGGGAGCTGCAGCGGGACTTAACGCTCACCGTCTCATCCATCGTGACACAATACCTCGGGCTCAACATACAGGAAGAAGAGAACGCGATCTACCTCAGCGCCGCAAAATACGCCGACACCATTGCCAAATGCTTCGGATTAACTCCAACTGCTATCTCCACACCGTACCGCTACACTGCCGCAAGTCACGAAGGAACCTCCGCTCCACTCAAGCCCGCCGGTATACGCGACTATCAGCGAAAGCTAGGATGTCTACTATTCGCAGCCGTCACCTGCCGACTAGACCTATCGTATTCGGCAAGCTAGCTCGCCACCTACCTCAAGAAACCTGAAGCAGAGCACATGGCGGAACTCGACCGCGCACTCCACTACCTCGTCAGCACTCCGACAATCGGCCTGACCTACCACAAAGACGGAACCTCGACACCTAAGCTAATCGGCTATGTAGACGCCGACCACGCCGGCGACGCAGACAACAGGCGCTCACGCACCGGCTACATCTACCGTCTCGAACCTATCGGGCCTATCCCGTGGCAGTCGAGCAAACAGGAACTAATCGCTCTCTTCTCAGCTGAAGCAGAATATATTGCACCCTGTTCAGCCACCAAGGAAGGCTTGTACCTTCGCGAACTGCTGGAAGAAGCGAAGTTGGCCTAGTTACCCAACTTCACTTTGTTCTGCAATAACCAATCCGCAATTCGCATAGCGAGCAAGAACGGGTTCGCGAACCGGACAAAGCATATCGCCCTGCGATACTTCTTCGTGAAAGACGAGATCGAGAAGGGGAGACTTGAGCTATCTTACTGCCCCACAACCGAGATGGCAGCCGACTACTTGACCAAGAAGCTCGGAAAGCAGAAATTCGAGTACTGTATGCTGTTGACTGGACAAAGCCACGTCACCAGCAGCGACACTCCAGAAGTGAAGGGGAGTGTTGGAAACAAGTAACTTAATGCTTCTGATGTGTCGGAACATCGAACCGTAAACGTAGCAAATAGCAACGAAGCAATGGCGAGTCAACCATCGGAGGTTGACAAACTGCTGGAGGTTACGTGAAGGTCAAACTACTGACTCGATACTGAGCAGTTGCCCGAGTCGTCACTGTAGCGAACCGCAACAGCAACAGTAAAACAGTTATTAGTTGCACCCTTTCATATTCCTTGTAATCTTATAAAAGCTTGTATTTCTTTTCTATAATCAATCTATCTTGCTCTCACATACCAGCGCAAGGTGGTTCAACAATTGTCATTAAAACGCTTCCGCAACTATAACACTACTACTCAGAACTTTAGCCTTGGAAAGATCCTAAGGGCTTTTCTCAGCCCAACAATGTGACAGTTGAGATAGGCGTCTGAAACCCTTTTATCCATTACTCAAGCCATCAAGGGTCAACATCAGGAAATAGAGGATCTATTTCCAGCCCATACATCATGTAGACCCCATGAGGCTGTATCCAGTTTTCACTATCAAGAAGGTGCTCATAATATCTCACACCCAAGTAGCGCAGCATCCTCAGCTCTGTCACATCCTCCGGCAGAGCTTGCAAATCCAGAGAGCTATTCAGATTGAGTCGCCTCAGTCTGCTCAGTCTTGCAAATCCGAAGGGCAGGGAGATAATGTAAGTTAATGAAGCATCCAGCTCCTGAAGGCATGTGAGCCGGGTGAGGGAAGCAGGCAGGTGCTGCAAGGCCCTGCAACCAGACACGTTCAGCTTGCGCAACCGAGTCAATGCACCAATGTTACAAGGGAGAGATGATAGGAGCCCGGATGGTCCAATCTCCAATGAAGTCAAACACTGCAGCTCGCACACAGTTGCAGGAAGCTCTCTTAAGCACGAGTGTATAATTTTCAGCCGCCGCAGCTGCGGCAAAGATGATCCAATGCATTCGGGAAGCCTTGTCAGTTTGGCGCACTTCGAAATAAGAAAGGGTTGGAGGTGCGGGAGCAGTGGCAAGGGTGAGGGGAGATCCATGGCATCCTCCGTCAATTCCAACGTGAGGTGCTTCAATGGAGATGCACTCATGCTAGCTGCCAGTCTGCATCTGAGCTCCAACTTCCAGAGACGTGGTAGAGTGGCTAAGTCAATGAGAGGAACAAGCTGGTTGTAATTCGGCATGGCTAAGATCTCCAAAGAAAATGGGAGACATGCAGGATGTACGGCGAGCTTGGTGCAATGAATCAGCTCCAGCTGCTTAAGTCTCGTGAGGCCATCCAGCCTCGGAACTGAAGTGAGGCTACCACATCGATCAATCACAAGGATCTCCAACCCAATGAGGCATGAAATGGAATCTGGAAGCTCTGTGAGATGCGGGCAGGAACATAAGTGTAGGGTCTGCAGGTTACTCAGCATCCCTATGTCCCCAGGAAGAGCTTCAATCGTGGACTGATTGAGTTCAAGCCAAGTTAGGGCAGAGAGCTGCGTGAAGGAAGATGGGAGCAACCGCTGCACCTCACAGTTGTGTTCCAGAAGAAAAGATTTCAGATGAATGAAGCTTCCGAAGTCGTCTGGAAACATCAAGAACCCAAGGTGCAGCATTTCAAGAGCAGTAAGGCAGCTGAATTCGGCTGGCAGCTGGCGGACCCCTGTGCAGTTGAGGAGAGAGAGATTTCACTTCCGCAGTTCACACCCTAGTACTTTTATAACGCTTACCCAGAGATTTCACCATGGCGAAGAGACTCTCCCATGCCGACCCCTCTGGCCTCCGCAGATGCCGCTCACAACCTTCTAATCGCGTCGATCTACCGTCGCTGGCGGCGTCTCGCTCACAGCCATGTCTCATCACTCCTAGTAAAGGAAGACCGCGTCGTTTCGCGTCAGGATGTTCTCAACGCCGTCTCTTGCTTTCCCAGTCTGACCCATCTGCATCTGTCGGATGGAAGTGTTGAAGGTCTTGACAACGCTTTCCTTGTTGACCTCGCCTCTTTTTGCCCCAGGTTGAGAGCATTGCACGTTGGCAAGTTGATGGTTTTTGCGAGCATAGAACGACTTGGGACTAGGGTTCGGATGATAGACGAATCTGGCTTGGATTATCTCTCAAGTCACTGCCCTCATCTAGAGCAGCTGTCGCTGTACTGGCTTGAGGAATATGCTGAGCCTCCAGCTTCTTTCTTTCAGCTACCGCTGCGCATCCTCGTCTTGGGCAATAACGCTTCCGTCGTAACCGCTCCAAATCTCAGCTCCCTTTCGTCTCTCATTGCGCTCTCCTTCGGAAACTCCTCCCTTTACTTCAACCAGATTTCCAGCCTCCTTCACCTCACCAACCTCACCCGCCTCTTCTTGCCTAGAATTAGCTGTTTTCTTCAAGATACGACTGACTTCTCACTCGCACAGCTACCTTCTCTCGAGTTACTGAGTTTCAGACTACGGCTTGCACAGTTCAGCGACCTTTTCCCTCCAGATTTTCATTACAGGTCCTTAAAGCGGTTGCAGCTTAACCGTTGCTACGCCGGAGAGCGCCTTCCAAGCAGTTTTGAAGAGATGTTGCCGTGCCTCCAACAGCTCAGCATCAGTAACTGGAGAAGCTTCAACGGTCTGACTGTTTAGTTCACCTCTCTAGCCTGCATGGAGAGCTTGACCATTTCCTCATGCGATGTGTCCACTCTGCCTGAGAACTTTGGGAATCTTCCAGCCTTGAAGACGCTGGTGCTGCACGACCTGCCGCTTCGCCATCTCCCTGCGTCTTTCACCAGACTCTCATCTCTGGAAACGTTTCTTCTGGTTGGGTGCGGGGCGGTGGAGGAGCTACCTGTAGGGTTTGGTCGCCTCACAGCACTCCGCACTCTGTCTCTTGTGTCCTCCCGGCCCTTGAGCTTCCAGAAGATTTGGGGGGGCTGACCAAACTCCAAACCTTTTATCTCAAACAATACCGTAAAGAGCAGCTGCCATCCTCATTCACGCAGCTGGCGATGCTGACCCAGTTGAAGCTAGATGACTGCACGGTTGGCGGGCTTCCAGAGGGAGTGGGGAGGATGGCAAGGCTGTAGGAGCTGTATATTCTGTACTGCTCGGACATTTCAGAAATTCCAAAGTCGGTGGCAAGGCTTGTCGGCCTACGGGTGTTCATGATAGAAAAGTGTCTCAGTCCCAGTGCGCAGGTACTCTGTGAGGACGGGGTGGTTCTCGATTCTGTCCAGGGGAACCCAGTTGTCCTCAGTGGGCGTTCGGTCTTTCCAGCGGATCAAAAATTCGATCCGACGAGCTCCCCGTGGGTCACGCACTCGGTGGCTTAGAATCTTCTCCGGCGTGATGATTGGTTCTGTCGGCGGTCGTGTCATGCTGGGTGGGCGGTTGCGGGGCACTTGGCTGGTGGATGGCACGTAGGGGCGGAGCAGGCTGACGTGGAATGTCGGGCTGACGTACCAGTTAGCAGGGAGGAGGAGGTGGGCGGTGACGGGTGTGATCATGTGGCTGATGCGAAATGGCCCACGATATCGGGGGTGGAGTTTTGGGGTAATGGGCAGGCGGAGGTTCTGGGTGTCGAGTAAGACTAGGTCGTCGGGCTGGTAAGTGACAGGTCCGCGGTGGCGGTCGGCGTTGTGTTTAGCGATGATGTTTGATTTTTTAATCGCGTCTGCTGCTCGGGTCCGTGCTGCTTGTAAGATTTCAGCGAACTGTTGTGATAGTGGCACTGGGTTGTCGGGATTCGGGGTCATTGGTACTGTCGGATCTTGTTGTTGGCGGATGGCGAGTTGTTGTATGCGAACTCGATGAGTGGCAGCTGCTGTTCTCAGGTGGTTGGGTCATCGCACGTGGCTCGGATGAGTTTCTCCATGGCCTGGTTTGTCCGTCGGTCTCGGGGTGGTACGAAGAACTAAACTGTAGTCGCGTGCCGAACCGTTGCCACAGGTTCCGCCAGAAGTTGCTGGTAAATTTCGTGTCACGATCGCTAATGATTGCCGCTGGTATCCCGTGTAGTCGAACGACGGTGGCGATGGAGAGGCGGGCTGTTTCTTCGGCTGTGATCGATTTCTTGCAAGCTGCAAAGTGTGCCATTTTCGTCAATCGATCGACGACGACCAGGATCGCGTTGTTCCCACTTGCTCCGGTCGGTAACCCCGTGACGAAGTCCATCGACACCTGCTGCCAAGCACGCTCTGGGGGTGGTATCGGCTGCAACTGTCCTGCTAGCCGTTTCCGTGATGATTTCATGAGCTGGCAAGTGGGATACGATGCCACGTGTCGCTGTACGTCGGTCAACATTTCGGGCCAGTAATAGTACCGCTGCAGCTGCTGCCTTGTTTTCTCTACCCCGAAATGGCCTGAGGTAACTCCGTCGTGTGCCTCCTGTAACAGTAATTCCTGTAGTAGTGAATACCCTGCTACCCAGATGCGGTCGGTGCCGGCTTTTACGTAATAAACCCCTTTTGCTGCTGCGAACTGCTGCAAATTTCCTCCTGTGAAGAATGGATCCGTTTGGTACCCGTGGGTAAATAGTCCTGTCAGTAGTGGGCTGGTCTGGGCAAGTAGTACCGCATGGATCTGGGCAGTGGGGCGGGTCAGTGCGTCGGCGATGTTCGATGCCTCCTTTTTGTAGGTGGCCGTGTAGTGAAAATTGGACTCGAGGAAATCGAGCCAGCGGATCTGTCGTAGGTTGAGGTGTGGCTGTGTGCGGAGGTACTGTAGCAATTTATGGGCTGGCCATACAGTCATGTCTGCGGCGGTCAAGTAACAGCGCCATACTTTGAATGCGTGCACGATCCTGAGCATTTTGCGGTCATGTATCGGGTAATTTTTCTCGGGCGGATGCAGTTTGCGGGACTTGTATGCGATGGGCTGTAACCCGTTGCCGAAATCCTGTAGCATTACGGCTCCGATGGCGATGTCGCTTGCGTCTCTAACTACTTCGAATGGGCGGTGTGGGTCGGCGATGCGCAGTACGGGCGGTGAACAGAGAACATTTTTCACGGCAGAGAAGGCAGCATGCTCTTTCCCCCCCTACGTAAAAACGACCCCCTCACGCAGTAAGTCCATGAGTGGTGCTGTTAACCGTGCCATGTGGGGGACGAACCGACGCACGTAATTGACGAACCCTAACAAACTCTGTAGCTCCGTGATATTTGTCGGGGGGTGCCACGCTTATACCGTGTCCAGCTTCTTTGGGTCAATTTCGACCCCAGCCTCCGAAATAACGTGCCCTAAAAACTCGAGTCTGTCCTGAAAAAACTCGCACTTGGAACCCTTGGTGAGTAGCCGATGTTCGTCTAAAATTCTAAATACTGCTTCTAGATCTGCTAAGTGCTGCTACTTATCGCGACTGTAGACGAGGATGTCGTCGAGGTAAACTATCACGCATTTATCTAAAATTGGCCTAAACGCCTCGTTCATGGTTATCTGAAAAGTCGCCGGTGCGTTGGTCAGCCCGAATGGCATCACAGTGTACTCGAATGACCCGTACCTAGTCCTAAAAGCCGTCTTGGCACAGTCCGATGGTTCGACGCGAATCTGATGGTAACATCCCCGTAAATCTATTTTCGAAAAGACTCGTGCTGTTCGCAGCTGATCTATCAGTTCGTTGGCGCGGGGAATGGGATATCGCGACTTGACTGTTACCTTGTTCAGTGCTCTGTAATCGATGCACATGCGAAACCCTCCGTCTTTTTCGGTGTGAATAGTATCGGTGCGGCGAACGGTGACGAACTCGGTCGGATGAATTTCTTCTCTAACAGGTAATCTAACTGCTTCCTCAGTTCGTCGAGCTCGGGTTGTGTTAGTCTGAACTGTCGCTGTACGGTTGGCTGTGCCCCCGGTTCTAACTCTATCGGTGGTCGTGTGCTCGTTGAGGTGGCAGTCCCTCTGGTAAATCGTCGGGAAAAATCCCCGGGTACCGTTTCAATAGTTCCTGTAGTTTGGGCGGTACCGCTGCCAGCAGTTTCTTGAAATCGTTCGGCTGCTCTGCTTCCTCTACAACTGCAATGACTACTGCGTACACGTCAGCTCCAGCGGCGACAGCCCGTTTCATTGTGACGGCGTTGACGTGTACCGTTGAAGACTCAGGCGACTGCCAGCGAGGTAGTTCGACCCAGTTACCACTACTTCGCACAGTGCAACTACCCGTCGTCCAGTCAATTCGCGGGTTATACCGTCGCAGCCAATCACGTCCCAGTAAAATGTCGTGCCCATCCAGTGTCGTCGCGAGCATTTCTTGTGTAAACCCGAAGTTCCCCCTGCAGCGGACTTTTACTCTTTCCACTTTTTCCCATATAGCCAGCGGCGTGCCATCGACTAAGTGTGCATCTATCTCTGGTAAGCACTGGCTAAGTGCCAGTTGCAGTTTCCGTGCGGTCGCGGTATTAACTAAACTGTGACTTGCTCCTCCGTCAATAGAAATCTTCACTGCTGCTCCCTGTATTTTCCCGTGGATCAGTACTGGGCAATCCGTCGCTGTACCCTCCTTATTCGTTCGAGCCCGATCGATAGCATGAATCAGTACTGTGACTCGGTGAGGGTCGGTGAGGTTGGGCAAGCAGGCAGTCTCGTCAGTAGTTGGCCCGATTCCTACTGCCTGCTGGCGTTTCCCTGCCTTGGAGACTCCCTCCCCTGCTCTGCTCCGCGGCGCCTCAGCTCCTCTGGACACTCACTCTTGTGATGGCCCGGCCGATTGCAAGCAACGGCATGTACGGTGGCGTGCTCAATCGGCCCCGAGGGCGATGCCCATAGTAGGACCCCAGTCTCGGACGGCGCAAAATGTCGATTTTCGCGGCGAGCGCGAGAATCTCGTTGAAATTCGAGAGTCCGTGTAGCATGATTTTGTGCAAGATATCCGGCTTCAGCCCTCTGACGTAACGGTCCACCCGCTCCGCTTCGTGTATGTAGCCGACTTGCTCGCATAATGAGAGAAAACTGCTCGTGTATGTTAGAACTATATTGTAGGCTGTAGTGGGGCACTCCTTATGGGGTACAGTATTGTTAGGTTTTGCCTATACAAACCTTGTACTGCCCTGTTTCTAGTAATTCTCGTTTCATACTTTGTGACATGGTTTCAGAGCAGGTTCCCTAGTGGGAACGTATTTTTTAGGGCCCACCGTGTTAGAAATTTTTTTTTCCTGCCCTGCCCGAAGCGCGCATCGCGCTCTGCCCCACTGCCGCCGTAGCGGCCCTACCCTTTAGGCCCGTCGCGCCCTTAGCGGCCTGCCCTGCCGTCGTGGCCCTTAGCGGCCCGTCCTGTCGCCCTTAGCAGCCCGCCCTGCCGCCCTTAGCGGCCCGTCGCCGCCCTTAGCGGCCCTTAGCGGCCCACCCTGCCGTCGCCGCCCTTAGCGGCCCGCCCGCCCCGTCGTCGCGACCCTCCACGGCCCGCTCGCCCCGTCGTCGCGGCCCTCCGCGGCCCGCCCGCCCCGTTGTCGCAGCCCTCCGCGGCCCGCCCGCCCCGTCGTCGCGGCCCTACCCTACCCTGCCGCGGCCCTGCTCTGTCGCGGCCCTACACTGCAGCAGCCGCCCGGTTGCCGCCCGGCCCTGCCCGCCTCATCGCGGCCCCCTGCACTGCCGGCACGTCGCGGCCCCTGCCCTGCCTGACGCGGCCCTGCCTGACGCTTCCCTGCCCCTGCAGCCGTGTCGCGGCCCTTAGCCGCCTCATGCTACCGTACCTGTTTCCTGACCTAGCCACTTTTGCCACAGTCGCTGACCTCATTACGCACCTCCGCACTAGTGACACCCGCTACCGCGCTGCGCTTCCCCCCGAGTTTTGTGCCGCCAACCCCCCCCCCCTCAATGTACATCACCCTCTACTACCTCGTCACCCGGCTCCCTGACTCCCTTCGCTCGGTCAGGGACCACTTCCTCTCCCTTTGCCCCACCACACTCATCGTTGACCTCCTCGAGGAGCGCCTTCTTGCAACTGAGAAGAGTATGGTCGCTGTAGGAGCCTCCCGTGGTGACCCTCGTGCCCCTTTCTTTGAGGGGTGCTCCCCCGTCCCCCTTTTGCCCTCTGTTGCCTCTGCTGCTGCTGTCGACCTCGTTGGCACCGAGTCGGTCAGCGCTGCGTCTGCTCCCAGTGGGAGGCGACGCAGCGGCAGGGGTAAGGGTACTGGAGGAGACGACGGGGGCGGCGGTGGTGGCGGTGAAGGCGGTGGAGGGGGTGGGGGTGGAGGTGGGGGTGGTGGCGGGAGTGGGGGCTTTGGTGGCGGCGGCGGCAGCGGCAGTTGGGGTGGTGGAGGCGGCAGCCGCGGTGGGGGTGGTGGCGGCGGTGGTGCTGGTCAGGGTGGCGCTGTGCAGTGGGGAGGCCTTGGTGGTGGCCAGCGCCAGAAGCAGCAGCGTTCTCGTGAGACCCTGTCTCCCCAGCAGCTTCGTGAGTGGTACGCTGGGCGTGGGAGGTCTGGGGGTGCTGGTCCCTGTGCTTACGTTCTCCGCACCGGCGAGCGCAGTGGGGAGACGTGCGGAGGGCCGCATGCCATGCACCGCTGTTTTGGCCGCCTGACTGACGCTTGGCATGCACTGTTTACTGACGCCACTGAGCTCGCTCGCTGGGGTGATCTGCTTAGGTCGAGGGTTGCTATCTTTGATCTTGATTATGATGCTATCCTTGCTGCTATGTATGCTGTGACTATTTGTGCTGAGGGTGACTGTTACCTGTGTGTTCCGCCCGACCCGGGCATTGAGGCTGCTGCTCTAGGTGCTAGTGAGTCTGCTGCTCCAGGTGCTGGTGAGTCTGCTCTCTCAGGTACCGCGTCGGCTCAGGCCTTGCACACGTTCAACCTTGACTCGGGTGCTTCCCGCACCTTCTTTCGCGGCTGCACCACACTCTCGCTGCTCAGTCGGCCAATGGCAGTCTCTCTGGCTGACCCCCCTGGGGATCCGGTCCTTGCACACTCCTCCACGGTCCTGCCGTGTCCGGCGGTCCCGTCTGGCTCTCTGTCTGGCCTCCACCTCCCCTCGTTCTCCACGAACTTGGTGAGTGGAGCTGACCTTCAGGACGCGTGGGTTGACCAGTTCACTCCTGGAGGTCAGCGGGTGACCCACTGTTCGTGCAATCGGACGGGCCGGCACCTGGCCATGTTCACCCGTCAGCCTCGGTCGAGCCTGTACACCCTGACTACCGTGTCTCCTCCGGTTGCTGCGACTGGTCAGGTAGCTACGTCGGGTCAGGTGTTTTCTGCAGCGTCCCGGTCTGGTCCTGAGTCTGCCCCCTGCTCGTGTTGCCTTCTGTCTCACCAGACTCTCCTCTGGCACCACCGCCTTGGTCACCCCTCCCTGCCTCGTCTCCGAGGCATGGCCTCCCGTGTCCTTGTCACTGGTCTTCTCCGGTCTCTCCCTCTTCCTCTGGGGCCTGCCCCTACCTACGTTCCTTGCGTCGAGGGGCGGCAGCGCGCCGCTCCTCACTCCTCTGAGTTCCCTCCGACGGAGGCTCCGCTGCAGACTCTTCACATGGACGTGTGGGGCCCAGCTCGCGTCCGTGGACAGGGTCACGAGCGCTACTTTCTGCTCGTCGTTGACGACTACTCGCGTTACACCACAGTCTTCCCCTTGCGCCGCAAGGGTGAGGTCACTGAGGTGCTGATCGACTGGATCCACGCTGCCCGTCATCAGCTCAGAGAGAGTTTCGGCTCGGACCTTCCTGTTCTACGTCTGCACTCCAACAGAGGTGGAGAGTTTTCCTCCGACCTTCTGCGCGCCTTCTATCGTGTGGAGGGCATCCGCCAGACGTTCACGCTTCCGGCCTCTCCGCAACAAAATGGGATTGCTGAGCGCCGCATTGGCATGGTCATGGACGTCGCTCGTACGTCCATGATCCATGCGGCTGCTCCCCATTTTCTGTGGCCGTTCACGGTTCAGTACGCGGCGCATCAGATCAACCTCCAGCCCCGGGTCTCCGTGCCGGAGACCACACCTACTCTGCGGTGGATGGGGAAGGTTGGCGATGCGTCCGCGTTCCGTGTCTGGGGATCTTGAGCTTTCGTCCGCGACTTGTCTGCAGACAAGCTGTCCTCCCGTGCTGTTACCTGCGTCTTCCTTGGCTTTCCCCCTGACGCGCCTGGTTGGCAGTTTTACCACCCCACCTCGCGTCGTGTTCTGTCCTCTCAGGACGTCACGTTTGACGAGTCGGTTCCTTACTACCATCTCTTCCCCTACCGCACTGCCCCCCTCCCCCCCCCCCGCCGCTCTTCCTCGCGCCAGGTCCTCCCCCAGTAGACCCCCTCCCCCCTCAGGGTCCTGCCCCCTCAGGTGTTTCCCAGGTAGACGCAGTCGAGCCTGTCAAGGTAGCTGTTGACTCTGGTGTTGCTAGGGGTGCTGAGCCTGCGGGTGCTGGGTTTGGGAGTGCTGAGCCTGAGCGTGCGGAGCCTGGGGGTGCTGAGCCTGCGCGTGTGGAGTCTGGAGGTGCTGAGCCTGGAGGTCCTTCGGGTGCTTCGTCCCGGCGGGAGCCACTCTCTCCACAGCAGCTGCGCGAGTGGTTTGCTCGGCGCTGGAGCCGTGCTGCTAGAGCTGGTGGTTCTGCGGGCGTTGGAGGTCCTGCTGCTGCTGGAGCTACTGGGGGTTCTGGAGCCACAGGTCCCGGAGGTGCTCGTACTGGAGGTACTGGAGCTGCTGGGCCTGGTGGTGCTGCTGGAGATGGAGCTACTGGAGGTACTCAAGCTGGCGGTGCTGCTGGAGCAGGTGCTGCTGGAGGTACTGGCCCTGGCGCTACTGGAGCTGCTGGGGCTTCTGGTGATCCTGCAGGAGCTGGAGCTGCTGGAGGTGCTGGAGCTGGAGGTGCTGCTGGAGCCGGTGCTCCTGTGGGTGCTGGAGTTGGCGCTACTGGAGCTGCTGGAGGTGCTGCTGGAGCTGGTGGTGCTTCTGGAGTTGGAGCTGACACTGGGAGTGCTGGTGCTGTCCCTACTGGTTCTGGAGGCGCTGTGCGGCCGCGACCGTACTTCGTTCCGCTCCTTCAGCAGGTTCTTGGTCTCCCGCCTTCTACTGGTCCTGCTCCTTCCTTAGAGTGTCTGCCGCCTGTCCAGTCGCAGTCTCAGTTCCAGCCCGCCTCCCCACTGCCTGCTCCTTCTCCTTACACTGGTCCGACTGGAGGTCTTGCTGAGCGTCGTGAGCCTGCGTCTCGTCCTGCGTCGCCTTTTCGTGCTGCTCGCACTAGTCGTCGTAGTTTGCGTCAGCGTCCTCCTCCTGTCTCAGGCACGCACTGCGTCCTTCCACTGCTCCGCAGCGTGTCCCTCTGCCGTCTCCTCCTGCGTCCTCCCTTCCTGCCCTTGCTAACCCGGAGTCTCACTCCCTTCGTGCTGCTAGTCCTACTGTCACGCGTCTCCTTGCCAATTTTGTCACTGACCCTTCCTTTAAGTCTATTGCTGCGTCTGCTCTTGTTGCTGAGCTTGTCGACTTTGCTGCTCGCTGTCGTCTAGACTACGCCGCTAGTGTTGTTGCTGAGTCTGAGTCTGTCTGTCCTCCGTCCGTCGGGGGTGAGTATGCCCTTAGCACGGACGTCCTTGAGGACAGGCAGGAGGAGTTCCAGTATTTTGCTGCTGCTTTACCTCATCTCGTGTCCATGCTGCTTGCCCCTGAGGGAGACCCGGATGCACCAGACATCCCGACCCCGCGCTCTTACGCAGAGGCGATAGAGGGTCCCTACTCCTCTCAGTGACAGACAGCCATGGACGCAGAGATGGCTTCCTGGAAGTCCAAAGGCACCTACGTCGATGAGGTTCCCCCACCTGGGGCGAACATTGTCGATTGCATGTGGATTTTCAGGGTAAAGCGGCCGCCGGGTTCTCCGCCTGTCTTCAAGGCGCGTTACGTGGCTCGAGGCTTCAGTCAGCGGCAGGGAGTTGACTACTTTCAGACCTTCTCTCCCTCCCCGAAGATGACCACTCTTCGGGTGCTGCTGCACGTCGCCGCTCAGCGTGACTACGAGCTTCACTCTCTTGACTTCAGCACAGCCTTCCTATAGGGCAGCCTGCATGAGGAGATCTGGCTGTGCCGCCCACCTGGCTTCACTGGGTCGTTTCCTCCTAGTACCCAGTGGAGCCTTAGGCGGCCAGTCTACGGTCTCTGCCAGGCGCCCCGTGAGTGGCATGACACACTGAGGACTACGCTTGCGGCCCTTGGGTTTGCTCCTTCCACTGCTGACCCGTCGCTGTTTCTGCGCACTGACACTTCACTGCCGCTGTTCTACATCCTCGTGTACGTCGACGACTTGGTCTTTGCCACTGCTGACACTGAGGGACTCGCCCACGTGAAGTCGGAGCTGCAGAAGAGACACACGTGCACAGACCTGGGTGAGCTGCGCAGCTATCTTGGCTTGCAGATCACCCGGGACAGAGCACGGCGCACCATTACCTTGACTCAGTCACACATGGTGCAGCAGGTCCTTCAGCGCTTCAACTTCACGTACTCCTCGCCTCAGGCCACTTCTGTGTCTACTCGCCACTCGCTCTCAGCTCTGCCTTCGGATGAGTCCGTAGAGCCAAGTGGCCCGTACCCAGAGCTTGTTGGCTGCCTCATGTACCTGATGACCTGCACTCGACCTGACCTGGCATACCCTCTTAGCATCTTGGCACGCTATGTTGCTCCTGGGAGACACTGACCAGAGCACATGGATGCAGCTAAGAGGGTGTTGCGCTACCTGTGCAGTACGTCGGGCATGGGGCTTGTGCTTGGAGGACGGGCTCGAGTTGTCCTCGCTGGACACGCAGACGCTTCTTGGGTTGACGACTTGGCTACGCAGCGGTCGTCACAGGGTTACACCTTCAGCCTTGGTTCCGGCTCTGTTTCGTGGCGGTCTACCCGCTCGTCTTCTGTTCTCAGCTCCAGTTGTGAGGCTGAGATCTACGCTGGGGCCATGGCTGCACAGGAGTTACGCTGGCTCACCTACCTGCTGACCGACTTGGGAGAGGCGCCTCGTTCTCCTCCAGTTCTGTACGTCGACAACAAGGCCATGCTGGCCTTGTGTCAGGAGCACAAACTGGAGCACAGAACGAAGCACATTGCTCTGCGCTACTTCCTTGCTCGAGAGTTGCAGCAGCGTGGTCAGCTTCGTCTTGCTTACGTGGCCACTCGGGCCAACACTGCTGATATCTTCACCAAGGCACTTCAGCCTTGTGATCATCAGCGCTTCTGTACTATGTTAGGTCTTGTGCCTACCTGGCCTCACTTGCTTACCTCTTGACTTTGCTTGTACTGTGATCTATATATACCTGCACCTACATGCTTACCCTTGCTAGGTTGAGATCACTGTCTTGCTTGTTCACCTTGATTTATAATACTGCATGTGAACTGGCCTTGTGGCCTTGTACTTGTGCGCAGAATGTGTGGTGGCGTTGTGATCCACCCTGAGCTTGACCTTGCCTTGTTCTCTTGCTTGTCCCCCACTTTGCCAATGGGGGTGTGTCAGAACTATATTGTAGGTTGTAGTGGGGCACTCCTTATGTGGTACAGTATTGTTAGGTTTTGCCTATAGAAGCCTTGTACTGCCCTGTTTCTAGTCATTCTCGTTTCATACTTTGTGACAGTGTAGTCTTGAACTGATCCTGGCTGCCGCCAAGTACGCAGTCTCTGACGCGCCTAAATAGAAGCCGCAATCGGCTCGAAGTGCGCCCGAAGCCCTGCGCACCACGCGTCCCACGTGCTGTACTGGGCGGTTTCGCAGAATGAACTCCAGGTGACGGCTGGGCCCATGGGCGCTTCCTCTTGCGCCGGTGGCTCGTAGGCGCGTGGCAACGTCACGATGACTCGCCACCAGTCCATGGCGGGGCCCCTCAGCAGCGAGACGGCGTATCGGATCTTCGCTGCGTTCGACTCGACGTAATTCGCGTCGAAGAAGACGTTCATCGTGAAGACCCACGATTGAACCGTCGGACCTCCACGCTGGCTCGAGTTGAAACAGGGCGGGCACTGCGGCTTGAGTGGCATTGGTGCCATGATGGCGTGGTCTCCACTTGTCACCGCAAACTCCATATGCCGACGGGCTTCGCGAGGCTCGCGCGGGCTTGGCGCGGCCCTGTTCCTCTCCATGCCAAGCATCGACTGAGCGGCGCCATCACTGGCTGCGCCTGAGCGCTGTCCCATGCTGTCGTGTTGTGTCGGTGTGCTTGATGAAATGACGTTCAGCTCCTCCGATTGTGCGGTTGCATTTGCAGGTGCGTGTGGTGGCGCTGGAGCATTCACCGTGGATTGCTGACGAGCGGAGTCGCGTTCCGCTGTGAGTATCGCAATTTTGAGCGCTGATTCTTCGACTTGGCGCACGAGACGGTCGAGTTGCTCCTGCGTCAGTGTCGCGAGAGTGAATTCGGCCATGGCGGGGGTGTCGGGCAAGCTCAGTGAGAGCCTCTGTCATGGCCGTGCGTGCTTACAAGAGAGCACTACGAGCGGCGGTGCTTGTTTCGCTGAGAGACGTCTACCCCCCCCCCCCCCCCCAAAAAAAATGAGATAGTGGGGAAGCGAAGTTGTGGGTGCGGTCCGAGAAGAGATCGTAGGTGTTGGAATAACCGGAAGGTTATATAAACATTCCCGAAGGTATTCCACTGTACCAAGTACCGCAATAGCTCATATAGAGCATGCGGAAGGTCGAGGGTCACCCGAAGGTCAACCGTCGAAGGAAGTCAACGGTCGTGACCCTTGACCATCCAGTAACCGCACGACAGTTACTCGCTGCAACATGGTTACTGTCGAGCATGGCAATAGTCGTGGTTACTGTAGCTATGTAATACAGTTAAAAAGGGAATGTACCCCTCAGAGTACATGGCTAGCTAGTTTGCTATTTAACCTCTTGTACTCCTATATTATAATCATCTTGTTCTTTTTCAATTTACCAACAAGGTCACTACAGAGACTCCATTGTCTCCTCTCAGCCTCAACAGATCTTATCCTATCTACTTGATCCTTTGGTTATATCAGCATGGTGTGAGAGCTAGAGTGGATTATAAGATCTGCCAAGTCCTCGTTCTTCCCAGAACAATCTCGTTATAAACTTACTCAATACATTTCTAAGTCTGCAATATCATGGCCCCTGAAGGGAAAGCTACTGCAGACTCACCGGGCCCACCACCAGCAACGACTAATGCGCCATCAGCGGTGACCTCCGTCAGCGCCGCTGTCGTTGAGCAGCTAGTCGCACGCATCAGCGCTCTTGAGAGCCATCAAGCAATAAGCATTGACGGCTCCAGCTACGCCAGAGGAGTTGCTGGACTCCCTCTCCCTGGGGAAGACCGCCGCGTCAACTCCGAGAGGTCTTTCACCTTTGACAATCGTCAAGGCTCAGCTCCTGCACAAGACAACCCACAACGAGCACAATCAGAAATCGTCTCTATGCAAACCAAGTTTGTAGTGACTTCAAAAGTGAAGACCTCAATTCCTTTTGACGGCAAGGATTTTTACACGTGGAGTTTCGAGTTTGAGCTTCTCGCGACAACCGCTCAGATCTGGATGTATTACGACGGGAGCCTACCTTTTCCTACGGAAGGCACCATTCAAGAGAAGCATCAATACTACCACGAATCCCTCCTCGCGTATACCTCTCTCCTTCGAAATCTCTCACCTGAAGAGCAGCTTGGCATCCGTCCCTACAAAACGGAATGGGCTCCCGCGCACGCGTCCTGGGAACACCTGCGCAACTCATACATGGCAACAGATCCAGTCACTATGAGTCGTCTGCTCAGCCAGTTGACTTCGGTTAAAACGAAGCAAGGGGAGAAGGCGGGACCGTATGTTAACCGGTGCCGCAATCTGCGCGATCAAGTCAAAAAGTGCGGTGGGACCGTTCCCGACGACATGTTCATTTCGATGGTCATTTCTGGCCTCGGCCCTGACTGGCGACAATGTCAGTCACTCCTTCGCGCCCGAGCAACAATATCGGAGTCGGCTCTGTGCGCCACGCTCCTTTCCGAACAAAAGGAGATTGACCTGTACAATGAGAAGAATGTCAAACGGGAGAAATTAGTCTTCTACACAGGAGCGTCACAAGGGGAGCAGCGCGGAAAGAAAGGAGCTTTCTGCAAATACTGCAAGAAGTCTGGCCACACTATCGACCAGTGCTACAAGCGTCAGGCTGCTGATGAACGGCGCAGCGCCCTCAGTCAGCAACCCTCGGCACAAGCAAAACCTCGTGCCGCAACCTCCACTGTGTCGCCTCCCTCCGTTGCCAGCACTTCCCAATCTCCTGCACTCATCACGGCGAAGGATAAAGGGAAAGGGACAATCATGAGCTGCATGGCTCGCCGCAACAGAGGGTTCCGATACTACGATCGAGTAACATTCGCACTTCACGATCCCATCAACCCTGCTGTGCCCAGCCCAGACAATGACCCAACAGTCTATACCCGGATCGATCATCCCTCAGACACTCCACCCGACTTCGAGCTCCCTCCGCCTACTCCGGAATCGCCGCCGAGCATCTCCGCAAACAGATACTTCGCTCTCTCACCGTACACTGGCGACTTTGATCGCATCGTCACGCCCAAAATTGCCAACATCGCACGCCAACGCCACGAGGATTTCAACACCTGGTACCTCGACAGTTGCTGCGGGCAGCACATGGTGGGATCGCCGACGTTCATTAGCAACTCACGGCGCATGCGACGACCCTGCAAAATCACCGTCACCAACAACGGGAAGATGAAGGCATATGACATAGGCGAAATAAACCTCGAAGCCAATGATACGAAGTTCACTATTCACATCGGAGACGTCCTCGTCGCACCTGAACTGCAATACAATCTACTCTCCTCAGCTCAGCTCATGCGGTGCGGAGTCGACATTCGCAACAATCGTAAGGATAAAACCTTAGAGCTATTCTACAACGTAACTTACATCGGGAAGGCAATCGACGACGATGGAGTTTTCGTGTTGCAATTCTCGGCCCAAGGCACTACCGGCGATTCCGACCGCACACTACTGCTGAAGACAACTCCCACGGAGCCACCAACATGGTCGCATCCCGACGAGATGGATCTCGAGCGGCCTGCCTCAGATGGCCTCCTGCGTCTGCGCACCGTTCCGACCGCCTCGACCTCCAATCCTGCAGAGACCGAACCTGCCACAATGGAAGAAGACAGCGGCACATCAGAACCTGCAGCACAAACCACCGAGGAACACAAGACAGCCGAAATAGGCTGGACGAGCACTCCCGAGCCCACACTCGGGCCCTGGGGAGAAATCCTAACTCCAGAAGAAGCAGCCGCAAGCGGATGGGACGCCGCCTCAACAGGAGAAGTCGGCACGCCAGATGGGAAACCTTAGCTGAAGCGAAACGAGTACATGACAAAGCAGCTGGGCTACCTCCTGCGGAAGTCGCCGCCATCGACCCATATTGGGCAACACGCGGCACCAGCTGGGGTGGTCCCCCTCTCCCCAATCAATATGCTCCTGACACACCAGAACCAATGGAAGAAGAGTCAGCAGAAGAAGTAACTTACGAATTCTTCGGAGAAGCAGCAGAATTGCCGGCACCTACCGAAGAGCCGCCGTTGCCAGAACAAGGTCCACAGGAAATTGAAGTCATCGGAGCCGAGTACAGCTACTTCCGAATTCCCATGAAAGGACTCCCAGTTCGCGACTGGCCCAACCAGTGCCTGCTTGTCACCAGAGACCAGGTCGATACCGGCGACACCGACGACATCATCGGTATTCCTCACGCACTTCTGGAACGAAAGGCAATTCACGCGTTCGCCGCCGATACCGACGACGCCGCCGATGCAGGACCTGAAGGGGAGGCAAACGATGAAGCAGCGCGACACAAATATTATCAGAAAACAGTCCGCCACCATGCGGAACCAGAAACATGGCATCAACGGCCCGGACATCCCTCTCACACCACGCTCAAAAATCCGCTCAAGGCCGGAGTCTTCGACGACAATGCACTACTCCTGCCCCGAAACGGTTCCCTCACCGCGGACTCATCTGACCCTCCTTGCACCATCTGCCCAATAGCGTCACTCAACCACAAGCCGTTTCCCGACTTACCTCCAGGTTACGAACGCTACAAGCCACTGGATAAAGTCTACAGCGACTTCATGGTTCTCAGTCAGAGCGGTCTCGACGGCGAACAATACACACTCACCTTCATCGACGCATCTACTCGCTACGTCTGGGCCGTCAACACTGACTGCAGGTCACTAGCCTTCGAGTGCTTCGTTGCGTGGATGAAGCGGGCTGAGCGTCAGTCTGGATTGAAACTCAAGGCCTGGCAGACGGACGGAGCCCTGGAGTTCTTCTCATACGAGTTCAAGGAACTCTTCAAACAGAAGGGGATTGAGCACCTGGTGTCCCTGCCCTACGCTCATGAACAACAAGGTGTAGCAGAACGGACAAACAGAAGCCTCGCCACGCGGATGAGGGCCCGGATGAAGCAGTCGGCCATCCCAACCAAATATCGGCTGCACAACCTGTTGTCCTCGCGAAGCCTCGAGAACAACAACTCCCCCTACCGGGCATGGACGGGCAGAAAAGCGGATACAAGTCTGCTTCGGGTGTTCGGCTGCATGGTACAGTACAGACCCCATACTGCCAGGACCGGAAAATTTGCTGACCGGGCACAATGGGGCATCCACCTCGGGATCGAAAAAGAATTCAATGCGTGGATCGTGCTGGACTACGCGACACACGAGGTGACGAAATCACGCGGCTGCATCTTCTATGAGAAGCTGACTCTGCCCCTTTTCAAGGAACACCAGGAAGCCGACAAGCTACCAGAGAGGCTCTTTGAGGGCCATCGCAGCTTCGCCACGTCACACGGCGAAGCTGACCTGGCGGAAGATGCAGACGCAGCCGATATCACCCAAATGGACTCCGCCCCGAGCATCCCCCTTACAAGCCCACTCGGAACTCCAACATTTATACTTCTACACCAACCCGATCCCGACGATACAACACGCAAAGCTCACGACTACAACAGTGAGGCGCGCCGATTCCCGGATGCCGAGTTACCACAGCCCAACTCGTCACAAGACACCCTCCGCCTTGGCAACGAAAGTGACGACGACGTGGTCGAAGTTACCAGCTTCCACGACTACGATCGTCTTCACTACGAAAAGACTGACGAAACCGGTCTTCGTGTTCTCGGTCTCGCCGTTGCTGTTCGCCACACTTCTCCCAAGGAACCAACCACCGTCCACCAAGCTCTGTCCAGCCCCGACAGCGAGAAATGGAGAGCAGCTATGGCGGCAGAAGTCGCGTCGCTGAACAAACGCGGCACATGGAAGCTGGTCCCTCGGTCATCGGTAAAGGGGAGGAAAATTCTCAGCGGTAAATGGGTCTTTCGCATCAAGACCCCGGCGGACGGTTCGGTCTACAAATACAAAGCGCGGTGGGTGGTGCAGGGTTTTGAGCAAACGCACCTGGTGGACTTCACTCTCACCTACGCACCAGTCGGCCGCCACACCTTGGTGCGCATTCTCATCTGCATCGCAGCCGTCAAGCAGCGACCGCTTCGACAAATCGACGTCGGCAGCGCTTTCCTGTACGCTCCCGTCGACGCCATCATCTTCGTCGAGCAACCGCATGCATTCGAAGAAAACGATGGCGCCGTGTGTCTCCTCCAAAAATCCCTTTACGGGATCAAGCAGGCACCTCGTCTATGGCAGCAATACCTCCACTCCGTCCTCATTGAGCTCGGCTTCACCCAGCTACCGCATGACCTCGGAATGTACAGGCGGGAATCGCGCGGAAAATTAATTCTCCTCGTCGCCTACGTCGACGACCTCCTCTACACTGGCGACGACACGGAGCTACTAGACCAGTTCGAGGCTGACATAAAGGAGAAGCTTGAAGTGACGGTCAACCACAACGTCACGTAGTTCCTGGGCCTCAATGTGACTCAGTCCGCCTCCTCCATCCACCTCTCCGCTGCCAAGTACGCCGAAACACTCGCGAAGCGATTCGCCATCGCACCAATCAACCTCACCACACCTTATTGCACTCCTCCTAACCACGAGCCTACTCAAATTATATGCCTATGTCATAATAGAATGTAGGCTTTAGTGGGGTAGCTAATGTAGGGTATAGTTTTTTGTTACTTGTACCCAACTTTCTCGATAGTGCAACTCACCTTTTCCCTTTACTCTCAACATGGTATTAAGAGCAACATAGGTCCTTAGGACCGTTTTAGGACTGTTTTTCAGGGCCCACCAACCGTTTTCCGCCGGTTACCGAGTTACCCCACCCCTTGCCTACACTGCCTTGCGTCGCGCAGCCCTCGCACTCGCCTCTGCTGGCCCTCATACAGCCCGCTAGCAGCCCGCCTGCTGCCTCGTCAGCCCAGCGCGTAGCCCGCTAGCTGCCTTGTCAGGCCCGCGCACCGCCCCGCAGCCCCCGCGCTGCCTTCTCCTGCCCCGCGCGTCGCTTCGCAGCCTTCGCGCTGCTTTCTACGGCCGCCGACGCGGCCCCGCCCTGCCGCTGTCGCGGCCCCACCCTGCCGCCGACGCGGCCCCGCCTGGCCTGCGCACTGCCCCCCGTCGCCAGTCGCGGCGCCTGTGGGACCCGCGCGCGGCCCTGCACCAGCTACGCCGCCCCTGGTGCAGCCGCCCCTGGACCCTCGAGCAGCCGCCCCTGGACCCAGAGCAGCCGCCCCTGGCCCCTGAAGCAGCCGCCCCTGGTGCAGCCGCCCCTGGCCTCTGAAGCAGCCGCCCCTGATGCAGCCGCCCCTGGACCCAGAGCAGCCGCCCCTGGCCCCTGAAGCAGCCGCCCCTGGTGCAGCCGCCCCTGGACTCCGTGCAGCCGCCCCTGGATCCCGCGACGCCGCCTCTGGACCCGCGACGCCGCCCCGGGATCCCGTGCAACCGCCCGCCGCGCGCCGGCCCTGCTCGCCCGGCGAGCGCCTGCTCTTCCCGCCACTGGTGAGCACCTGCCTTGTTAGCGCGCTGCCGTGCCATGTGCCTGCCTGCCTGCCTGCCAGCCAGCATGCCTGCCTGCCTGTCTGCCTGCCTGCCTGCCGCACCTGCCCTGCTCGCGCTGCTACTGCTGCTACTTCTGTTACTACTGCTAGGCTACTGCTACTGCTACTGCTGCTACTGGCGGTGGCCAGATGCAGCTCCAGCGACGTCTGCGCGAGTCTCTCACGCCCCAGCAGCTTCGTGAGTGGTACGCTAGTTGGGGTTGTGGCGGTAGCCGTCGTAGCTGTCGCCCTGGAGCTGGTCAGTCGGGAGCGTCTGGCAGTGGCCAGCTGCAGCTGCAGCGGCGTCCACGCGAGACACTTACGTCCCAACAGCTTCACGAGTGGTACGCTCAGAGTAGAGGGTCTTTGAGTACCGTTCGCTGCCCGTACGTCATTCGCACAGGTGATCGGACGGGTCAGACTTGTGGGACGCTTAGTCACACCCAGTCCCGCTGCTTCGTCCGTCTGAGCGACGCCTGGCGTACCGAGTTTGGCGACGAGGCTGAGCTCCCCGACTGGGTGGAGCTGCTTGGGCAGAGGGTAGATATCTATGCTCTTGACTATGATGCTATTCTCACTGCCATGTATGCATTGCCTACTAGTGCTGACCGTGCCTGTTACCTGTGCGTACCGCCTGACCCAGGTATAGAGCCTGCTGCTCTCGGTGCTGGTGAGGCTGCTGCTCTAGGTGTTAGTGCGTCTCCTGCTCTGGGTGCTGGTGAGGCTGCTGCTCCAGGTGCTGGTGAGTCTGCTCTCTCTGGTACTGCGCCTGCTGAGGCCTTGTACACCTTCACACTTGACTCAGGTGCTTCCCGCTCCTTCTTTCGCGACAGCACCACCCTCACGCCGCTCAGCCGGCCGGTTCCTCTCTCCCTGGCAGACCCCTCTTGGGGTCCAGTCCTTGCGCACTCCTCCACGGTCCTGCCGTGTCCGGCGAACCCGTCTGGCTCCGTGTCAGGTCTTCACCTCCCCTCCTTCTCTACGAACTTGGTGAGTGGTGCTGACCTCCAGGACCAGTGGGTTGACCAGTTCATTCCTGGAGGTCAGCGCGTGACCCACTCTACGTGCTCACGGACGGGCCGGCACCTGGCCATGTTTACCCGTGCGCCTGGCTCGAGTTTGTACACACTGACTACTGTGTCCCCTCAGGTCGCTGCGTCTGCGTCTGCGTCAGATCAGCTAGTGGCCCCCTGCTCGTGTCGCGCTTTGTCGCACCAGACCCTCCTTTGGCACCACCGCCTTGGTCACCCCTCGGTGCAGCGCCTTCGTAGCATGCACCGCCGTGTCCTTGTCTCTGGTCTTCCCAGGGTTCTCCCTCCCCTCCCACCCTCGCGTGCTCCTCCCTGTCTTCCCTGTATCGAGGGGCGGCAGCGCGCCGCTCCTCACTCCTCCTCGTTCCCTCCCACAGAGGCTCCCCTGCAGACTCTCCACCTGGACGTGTGGGGCCCAGCCCGCGTCCGTGGACAGGGCCGCGAGCGGTACTTCCTGCTGGTCGTCGACGACTACACGCGTTACACCACGGTCTTCCCCTTGCGCACCAAGGGTGAGGTCCCTGATGTTTTGATCCCTTGGATCCGTGCTGCTCGTCTCCAGCTCCGCGAGCGGTTCGGGACGGAGTTTCCCGTCCTGCGTCTGCATTCTGACAGAGGTGGGGAGTTTTTCTCCGACCTCTTGGCAGCCTTCTGTGCGGAGCACGGCATCCGCCAGACGTTCACGCTTCCGGCCTCTCCGCAGCAGAATGGGGTTGCTGAGCGTCGCATTGGCTTAGTCATGGAGGTCGCTCGTACCTCCATGATCCATGCGGCTGCCCCCCATTTTCTGTGGCCGTTTGCGGTCCGGTACGCCACACATCAGCTCAACCTCTGGCCCCGTGTCTCCTTGCCGGAGACCTCGCCCACACTGCTGTGGATGGGGAAGGTTGGCGATGCGTCGCGTTTCCGGGTCTGGGGTGCTCGTGCCTTTGTCCGCGATACCACCGCGGACAAGCTCTCCGCCCGCGCTGTTCCCTGTGTCTTCCTTGGCTTTGTCCCTGACGCGCCTGGTTGGCAGTTTTACCACCCCACCTCGCGCCGTGTCTTCCCCTCTCAGGACGTCACGTTCGACGAGTCGGTTCCCTTTTATCGTCTCTTCCCCTACCGCACTGCCCCTCTCCCCCCCCCGCCGCTCTTCCTCGCTCCAGGTGCTCCCCAGGTAGACCCCCTCCCCGCTCCTGGTCCTGCTCCTTCAGATGTGTCTCAGGTAGACCCTCCTCCCTTGACTGCGCCGGTTGAGGTCACTGGTGACTCAGGTCCTGCTGAGGGTGGTCCTGCTCGGGGTGCTGCTTCATGGGGTGCTGAGCCTGGGGGTGCGGAGCCTGGGGGTGCTGAGACTGGGGGTGCGGAGACTGGAGGTGCTGAGCCTGGGCGTGAGGAGTCTGGGGGTGCTGAGCCTGGGGGTCCTGAGTCTTGGGGTGCTGCACCTGGGGGCGCTGAGGCGTCTGGTGAGCAGTCTCCCTGGAGCAGCCGTCTCCGTAGTCGCTCCGCTGGTACCTCGCCACTGCACTCTCGTCGTCGACTCCCTCTCTCCCCACAGCAGCTGCGTGAGTGGTACGTTGGCCGTCAGGGTCGCACTGCTGGAGCTAGGGGCCCTGATGCGGGAGGCGTTGGAGCTGGTGACTCTGCTACTGGAGTTGTTTCTGCTGGAGGTTCTGGAGCTGCTGAGGGTGCAGGATCTAGAGGTTCTAGAGCTACTGAGGGTGCTGGCGCTGGAGGTTCTGGAGCTGCTGCGGGTGCTGGCACTGAGGGTTCTGAGTCTGCTGTTGCGCGGTCTCCTTGGAGTAGCCGCCTTCGTCCGCGTGTGTCTCTCACCTCACAGCAGCTGCACGACTGGTACGGTCGCCGTCAGGGTCGCGCTTTTGGAGCTCGGGGCTCTGCCGCTGGAGGTACTTCTGCTGACGTCACTGGAGCTGGGAGTGGTGCTGGTCCCAGAGGTGCTCGTACTGGAGGTACTGGAGCTGCTGGGGCTGGAGGCCACTCCTTTGGCTACAGGTCACTCGCTCTGAGCTCCACCTTCGGGCGAGTCCGTAGAGCCGAGTGGTCCTTACCCAGAGCTAGTTGGCTGCCTCTTGTACCTGATGACATGCACTCGTCCTGACCTCGCGTACCCTCTTGGCCTTCTGGCTCGCTACGTGGCTCCTGGTCGGCACCGAAAGGTGCACATGGATGCTGCTAAGAGGGTATTGCGCTACTTGTGCAGTACATCGGGCATGGGGCTCGTGCTTGGAGGACGGGGCGACGTTGTCCTCACTGGTCACTCGGACGCTTCTTGGGTTGATGACCAGGCTACGCAGCGGTCGTCACAGGATTACACCTTCAGCCTTGGCTCTGGTTCAGTTTCTTGGCGTTCTACACGCTCGTCTTCAGTTCTGAGCTCCAGTTGTGAGGCTGAGATCTACGCCACAGCCATGGCTGCACAGGAGTTACGCTGGCTCACCTACCTGCTCACCGACTTGGGAGAGCGGCCTCGTTCTCCTCCAGTGCTGTACGTCAACAACAAGGCCGCCAATGCCTTGTGTCAGGAGCACAGACTGGAGCACAGAACGAAGCACATCGCTCTACGTTACTTCTTGGCTCGAGAGTTGCAGCAGCGTGGTCAGCTTCGCCTTGCACACGTGGCCACTCGGGCCAACACTGCTGATATATTCACCAAGGCACTTCCGTCTGGTGATCATCAGCGTTTTTGCACTTTGTTAGGCCTTGTGCCCACTTTTCCTCACTTGCTGTAGACTTTGCTTGTACTGTGATATATATATATACCTGCATGCTTGCTCTGCTAGGTAGAGATCATTGTACTGTTGTTGTTGCATATATACCTCTGCATGTGAACTGGCCCTGTGGCCCTTTGCTTGTGCTCAGTATATGTGGTGACGTTGTGATCCACCCTGAGCTTGCTTTGCTTCTCTTGACTGGTCTTGTGACCCCTTGCTCTCCCCCACTTTGCCTATGGGGGTGTGTCAAATTATATGCCTATGTCATAATAGAATGTAGGCTTTAGTGGGGTAGCTAATGTAGGGTATAGTTTTTTGTTACTTGTACCCAACTTTCTCGATAGTGCAACTCACCTTTTCCCTTTACTCTCGACAACAAGAAGCGAAAGTAATGATGAACTGGCACTTCACGTTACTCTGTGACAATCAGAGCGCGATAAAGATCGCGAACAAGCCCGGCTTCGTCAACCGCACGAAGCACATCGCCCTTCGCTACTTCTTCATGAAGGACGAAATCGACAAGGGGAGAGTCAAACTCACGTACTGTCCGACCGGTGACATGGCAGCTGACTTCCTGACGAAGAAACTACCACGACAGCAGTACCAGCACTGCGCCAACCTCTGCGGGATCACCAAGAAATCCTACGTGGCCCACCTTCAGGAATGAACGGGAGTGTTGGAATAACCGGAAGGTTATATAAACATTCCCGAAGGTATTCCACTGTACCAAGTACCGCAATAGCTCATATACAGCATGCGGAAGGTCGAGGGTCACCCGAAGGTCAACCATCGAAGGAAGTCAACGGTCGTGACCCTTGACCATCCAGTAACCGCACGACAGTTACTCACTGCAGCATGGTAAGTGTCGAGCATGGCAATAGTCGTGGTTACTGTAGCTATGTAATACAGTTAATAAGGGAATGTACCCCTCAGAGTACATGGCTAGCTAGTTTGCTATTTAACCTCTTGTACTCCTATATTATAATCATCTTGTTCTTTTTCAATTTACCAACAAGGTCACTACAGAGACTCCATTGTCTCCTCTCAGACTTAACAGATCTTATCCTATCTACTTGATCCTTTGGTTATATCAGCAGTAGGCTCTGAATACCAGGTGTTACGAGTGCAATTGAGGGAACGAACGAAGATTACACTAACGAAGCAAGAGTACAAGCGAAGGCATGAGCGAAGAATATATAGCAAAACTACAGTGGTAACGGTAATGCGTGAAAATGGGGTGCGTGACGGGCCAGGCGTCGAGGTTGGGAAATGACGAGGCGGAGGTCCGGAGCGCGGGTTACCAACCGAACCGTGAGGTTGGGTCGCGTCGTGAACAGTGGCGGGAACGGTGTCGAGGCGAATGTCGCGAGTGGTAACGGATTACTGTTGGGTGCTGTTGGCGGAAACAGTGGTGTACACGCTGAGCAGGGACGCGAAGTAAGGAAAAGGAAATTTCCTTACAGGTGCTGTGATGTGTGGTGCCAGTGGGACATAAGGACGAGAGGAACTTTGACACATGACTATTCTGAAATCAATTCACCAAATAAGCGTCATATTGCTCATTGGAATTTGGAACTAGATAATATCAGCAGCTGCAATATGAAAAATCAAATCAAATGGTTACTGTCATTATGCCAGATTCAATACCGTGGGTACCGACGAGGGGGGCGTGCCGCCCCTCTTGAAAAGGGAACGTGCAGGAAGAAACTGCTGTTCAAAAGCAAGGTGACTTGCAGGTTGATCTGAGAAGGTGTTCAGAAGGTGCTGTGGACAATGGTTGAGGAGAGATCCAGAAGGGACAGAGCACAGTGCCGGAGAAACCACCTAATGGCAAAAAAGAGATGGATGTGCGAGTCATAACCTTGACGTTTCGGCTGCTAGATAGGCCCTGCGGAGGGGAGGGAGGGGTAGGGTAGGCCAGGAAGAGAGTGCAGGAAAGGGCAGGGAAGGCAAGGAGAAGATGAAGGGCCAGAAGAGGCAGATCACACTGCCTGGAAGCCGCCCAATTCAAGAGGACCGATCCACTGTTCAGAGGCTCCTTGTCAGTGTTAGTTGCAGGCATTGGTCCTGCGCCCGTTAGTAGGATAGGGTCCGTTAAGCTCAAGGGGAAATGGAGAAAATGAGAAAGTGCAAGAGTATGGATCCTCTTTCTTCTGATTCAGAAGAATCGTGTCTCCTCTGCATTGGAGGGTGGTCCTAGGGGACAATGGGGTGCCAATGGCAGTGATGGCACACCAGGCAACAAAACGATAGCACAGTCCTGATTCGGTAGAGGCAAGTTCGATACAAGGCACTACTCCCTGTCCTCGCCCCTCCTCAAAAACCGCCACGGGGCACACAGCAGCCCAGCCTCGCCCATCCCCACAAGAATGACCTAAAAGGCATCGTGCCACGCACCTCCTCTCCTACTGCTCGTCTTCCCAAACAAAAACGGCCACGCGACACCCACCAGCCCAGCCTCCCCCAGCTTCGCCTGCAGCCTGTCACGCACCTCCGCCGCGTCAGCAGCCTCTAGTGTGCTGCTGTGGGGATGAACAGGGCGCCCCCACCATGCAAGTCGGTGAAGGCGAAGCAAGCACCAAGATGAGGGGGGGGAGGGGGAGAAGGGGACAGGGGGAGAGGGGGAGGAGGGGGGGGCGGAAGGGTGGAAAGGGAGAGGGGGAAAGGGTGAACCGTACAGTGACAGATGAGAGGGACGTGGGAGACGCCAAAGTGTGTGGGCCAGAAGTCCATGTAGGGGATGCAGGTGCGCAGCTGGGGGTACGAGGGGTGGAAGGGGTAAGAGAGAAGAGGGTAATGATGTTGAAGGGAAGGTGCAGTGCAGCCTTGGTGGGGAGTGCACTCACAACATTGGAGCAGACGTTGGTGTAATGCGAGAAGCAGACGTGGAGCTGGGGAGTGGGGGATGAAAGGGAGAGGGTATGGCGAGGGGAGTGATAGTGCCTGTGTGAGCATAGCGCCCGCGCTGTCTGTAGGAGCCGGGTCGAGCCTGTGGGTCAGAACCTGGAATAGGGAAAGCAGGTGCCGAGTTGGAAGAGAGGATGGGGAGGGAAAAGAGGGAAAACAGAAGTGGCTTATGACGGGAATGTGGGAGACAGTGATGTAGGGGCACAAACTTGTGGGCCAGAAGTCTGTGTGAGAAAATCAGGTGCGGAGCTACGGGGGGACTAGGGGGGAAGGGGTGGGGAAGGGGGGATCTATTGCGTTTGTGAGACGGATGCAGGGAAAAGGGATGTGAGAAATAGTGCTGTTGGGACGTGAGTCTGTGTAAGAGATGCAGGCGGGGGAAGCTGGGGGAGGAAGGGGGAGACAGGGGAAAGAGGTTAAGGGGAAGGGGAATAGGGGCAGGTACGGATAGTGCCTTTGCGAGTACGAGTAATGAGCTGTGCAGTAAAGGAAGATGTAGGGAGGACACAAGTCGGTGTAGGATACACAACTCATGGATGGGATGACGGAGGATGCGCATGGGGGCTGTGTGGAAAGGGGGAATCCGAGTCTGGGAGGGGAGAAGTAGCTGGAGAGGGTACAGGGAACAGCACAGTGGCTTATGTGAGGGATGTGGGAAACGGTGTAGGAGATTCAGTTGAGAGGTGCTGATCGTAGGAGGGGTGGGGGGTGAGGAAAGAAGGTAATGGGTGTTGAAACGGAGGTGCGTTGCAGCCATGGCTATGAATGCAGAGAGCGCAATGTGACGCCAATCTAGGACTTGGGAACAATGCGCCATTTCAGCAGCCTGCAGGTTCCCCGTGAAACAGTGCGCCCATCCCATGTTGCAGGAATTAGAGTTTATGGCCAGAACTTGGTGTGGGAAAAGCAGGTGTGCAGAGCTGATTGGAGGGGGAGGAGAAGAGGGTAATGGGTGTTCAAGGTAAGCTGCAATGCAGCCTTGGCAAGAAGAGCACTCAGCAGCTCGTAGGTTCCCAACAGTGTACCCATGTTGCAGGGGCTTGAACTTATGTGTGCAGGAGGAGTAGGTGCAGAGCTGGTGGTACGAAGTGGAAATGGTTGAAGGAGGTGGGAAGGGGAGAGGAACGGACGGCGCGTGGATGAGAGCTGTGCAATGCCACCGTAGAAACAGAGAATCCGTTGGTGGGGCACACCCTGGCGTGGGAGTCGCAGGGGCGGAGCAGAGCTGGTGGTAAGACGTGGAACACATGGGTTGGGAGAGGTGGGGAGGGGAGAGTAGTAAGGTGGTGCGCAGTGCGCCGCCAGTGACTAAACGGTCTAGTGGCAGGAGTTTGTGCGGCAGGCGCAAGAAGCAGGTGCTGCGGAGCTGGTGGGGTTGACCGGGGAAGACGAGGGGTGGAAGGAGAGGGTATGGGGACGGGAGGGGATGCTGCTGCCTGGATGAACAGTGCGATCGTGCTGTGGGAGGCCGAGTGAGTGCCGTTGGAACGTGTAATTCTGTGAGTCCATGCAGGAGAAGTAGGTGTGGAGCTGAGGGGAGAACGGGGTGAAAGGTGGGGATAACGCAAAGGGGAATGGGAAAGGGGGGAAGAGGAAGGGGTAGTGCCCTTGCCAGTAAAGAGCTTGTGCACAAGTTGGTGCACGTAAGTGGGATACACACATACGAGGCTGGATGGGTGGGATGGGGGGAGGATGCGAGTGAGGGCTGGGTGGGACGAGAAACAGGAATTTGGAGGAGGAGCGGAGGTAGTTGGAGGGGTGATGGGGCTGAATCTCACCTTGCCGCAGCTCCCTCCACTAACTCTCACAACCATCTAGCTATGCAGCCACTTGCAGCGACTCCTCACCGACTGTTCACCAACTGCCAGAGACTCCCTCCGCAGCGACAGCCAGCTACTCAACTGTCCGCTACCCTCCGTCGCCAGCGAGTGATTTAAATGGCTCGAGTGATGCAAGAGATTCCTACCGCCTCGAGACGACTCTCACCTTGGTAATAGCCCGCTTCTCAACCGCCCCCCGGGCCCTTGCCACGGTGCCACCCATCCAGAACACTGACGAAATTGCCCTCGTTCAACACCAGTGGACACCCCAGCTCCAACGCCCTCCTCTAATTGAAATGTCCGAATCCTGCTCGCGAATCCGCACACAAGGTGGTGGAGAAGGAAGAGAAAGGTCAGTGACCTGTGTGATGCATACATGCATGCAGGCAAGGCTGTCGAGGGTGCTTCACAGGAGAGCAGGGTCCGTGGCGCAGGGAGAGACAGGGAAGGGCGAGGGGGGGGGGGGGGGCGCGAAGGGAGGTCGAGGGGAGGGCGAGGGGAGGGCGAGGGGAGGGCGAGGGGAGGGCGAGGGGAGGGCGAGGGGAGGGCGAGGGGAGGGGGGAAGGGGGGATAAGGGGAGGGGCGGACCTGGTCTTTACATGGCGTGGAAGATCGAGAGCACCGCAAAACCGTGTAGCTCAGGCGCGCTGCTTATGAGCCCCACCAGGAAGCGGATAACGTCATCCGACACATAGTACTCCCCTCCCCTGCTTGGCCAGCCACACAGGCATGCACATAGGGAGAGGGCGACGGGGAGGGAGGTATGTGGATGGATGTACATCCGTTAATCAATAGCAGGCGTGAAGAGCTGCGAGTGAGGTGAGGTGAGGGGGCATACCTAGGTCATGACAGGCAGCATAATCTCCACGTGTTACAGCTTGCTTGGCGCGTACCTGCATGCACCACCACGCACATGCACACCTCGCATGAACACGCATCCTCCGCCGCACACACGTGCACATGCACAGCCGGCAGGACACACGCAGCACAGGTTGATGCTTTGAGGTGTCTCTAAAAGGCGTGTGGCGTGCCAGGACACCCGGCGGACAGCACAATATGATCCAACAAAGGTGGGCAGCACATGGGACACAAAACGAGAGTGGAGGGAAGAAGAAGGGAGAGGAGGAGGGGAGGTATGGGAGAGGGGAGAAGAAGAGGAGGGGGTGGCAGGGGCACCCTTGCACAAGGGGACAGATCTTTGGAGGTGGGGTCGGGCTTGAAGTGCCATTAATGGCTGATGGCACAATAAATGGGAGGAGGGAAGGCCGGCAGCACGTGACACGCAAAACGACAGGGGGAGGGAAGAACGGAGACTAGGAGGGAAGCGGCGAGGAGGACAAGAGGGCTTGGGGGGAAAGGGGTGGGGGGAGGCACCGTTGCACGATGACGCAGATCTTGGAGGTGAGGTGGGGCTTGAGGTCGGAGTCAGCGGCGCGCAGGTAGTCCAGCAACTCTCGTGTGAGTCAAGGCCTTGAGATTGCCCTCGTTCACCAGCGCAGCGCACACACCAGCTCCAATCCAACGCGCTCCTGATTGAAAGGTCCGAATCTTGCACGTGCCCCACCATGCATACAGCGGGAAAGGGAGTGGCTGTGAGGAATTGAGCCCCAGTTGTTCCGTACCCCTCAGCTCTCAGCCCTCAGCTCGCAGCCCCAGTTGTTCCGTACTTTGGTTAGATCCACCTTTTCACCTGCCCCCACCCCTGACCTACTCTCTCACCTTGGCAATAACCAGCACATCAACAACAACCCCTGGCTCACCGTCTTTAAGAGTGCATAAGCATGGATCCCAAGACATCTCCCGACGTCTCAGAGGAAAGGCGCCTAAAATAAGACCTAAACAGCATATGCCAGTGCGGGCAGCAGCTCGGCAGCACATCACCTCCATCACCAAAATGTTTCTGACCCTAGCGTGACCCACCTTCCAGCCTGACCCAAGCCAGTCCTGTAAATGTCAAAGTAACAACTGCTGAATGAATTGATAGAAAATGTGAAGTAAAACCCTAGATATAGCAAACCCTAATCACGCAAGTAAGTAGAAATGTAACACCTAGACTAACCTAAACAACACATATAAATATATATGTTGACACACCCCCATAGTCTAGGTGACGGAAGTCCTGTAGAAACAACAAGAGCAAGCAACGGTCACAAGATCAGTCCACAACAACAAGACAAATCTCAGGGTGGAGCTCAAAGCCACCACACACTCCGAGAGCAAGCAAGGGGCCACAAGGCCAGTCCACATGCAGGTATACAGCAAATATAAAGAGATGCAAAAGTACAAGACATGCAGGACAAGGCATCTCTAAGTAAGCAAGTGAGGACGGGCAGGCACAAGGCCAGGCTGGGTGCAGAAACACTGGTGGTCACAAGGCGGCAACGCCTTGGTGAAGATATCTGCCGTGTTGGCCTCAGAGACCACACGTCGAACGAGTGCCTGTCCACGCTGCTGCAACTCACGCAGAAGGAAGTAACGAAAATGGATATGCTTCGCCTTCCCAACCAGTATTGGCTCCTCACACAACAGGACAGCAGACCTGTTGTCGGCGAACAAGACTGCGGGAGAGCGAGGCCGCTCACCAAGGTCGGTGAGAAGGAAAGCTGTGCAGTCTGTGAGGTCGCACCCGAACCAGCTAAAAAGGCTGGTGCTAGACTAGTGGTAGCTGCAGCTCCTACACAAAGACCCTCAGAGGCGCCTGGACTGGAAACAACACACGCACCAAGACTGGAAACACAGGTCTCTGCTCGTGCAGCAGGGAACGGTCCTAGACCAGGTAGGTGAGACGCAACCGGTGCAGTAGTGCGGTGGCGAAGACGCGAGGGCCAGTGCGGTGTAATAGTGTGAGGACCAAAACGCTCACGGTGGAGGTCGTCGAGTCGACGGTAGCAGCTGGACGCAGTGTGGTCAGGACTCCAGCAGGTAGTGCCAGCACTAGGGCCTGTCAGGGCCCGGTACCCGCAGGGGCCGACGTCTCGCCCACTGCTAGCTGAGCCACTGCTGGGGGCGCCACACTTTGGACCCGCAGGCCCCCACTGACGGGAGTGCTGCGGCTGGCCTTGCTGCTGTAGAACCCTAGTACATGCCATGTGAGCCTAAGCTGCTGCTGGTTCTGCCGGGGGGGGCAGCCTAAGCTGCTGCTGGTGCGCTGGAGGCAGCCTGTGCTACTTCTGGTTCTGCTGGGGGGCAGCCTATGCTACTTCTGGTTCTGCTGGGGGGCAGCCTAGGCTGCTACTCATTCTCCAGGGGGCAGCCAATGCTGCTGCTGGTGCGCTGGGGGCAGCCTATGCTGCTGCTGGTTCGCTAAGGGCAGCCTATGCTGCTGCTGGTGCGCTGGGGGCAGCCTAAGCTGCTGCTGGTGCTGCTGGGGGCAGCCTATGCTGCTGCTGGTTCTGCTGAGGGCAGATCTGGCTGGGGCAGCTGGGTGGGGCAGCGGGTGTGGTACTGTGCAGGTCAGTGTGGTGCAGTGCGATTCAGTGCGGTTCAGTGCGGTTCAGTGCGGTTCAGTGTGGTGCAGTGCGGTTCAGTGCGGTTCAGTGCTGTTCTGGGCGGTTTTCAGGGGTGGGACGGCGGATATGGTGCTGCTGGCGCCGCTAGCACAGTTCTGGCGGCTGCTTTCAGCTCGTGGGACGACTGGCTTCAGGTGTGGGGGACGATTTCAGGGTAGGGCGGCGGTTTCAGGGGGTGGGGGACGGTTTCATGGTGGGGGGGCGACGGTTTCAGGCGGCGGTTTCAGGGGGACGCGACGGGACTGGCGGTAGGGCGGCTAGACAGGCGTGGCAGCGGGTGGGGCAGATTCTGACGGTGGGAAACGAGCAGGACGCGATGGGGGAGGGGGGGACAGGGGCGCGACGCGGAGGGCGACTGGGATGCGGCGGTGAGGGGACGGGAGGCGACGGGGGACGCGACGGGGACTGGAGTGCGACGGAAAGGGGGGGACGGGAGGCGACGACGCGGAGGGCGATGGGGACGCGACGGTGAGGGGATGGGAGGCGACGGGGGACGCGACGGGACGGGAATGTGACGAAAAGGGGGGGACGGGAGGCGACGACGCAGAGGGCGACGGGGAAGGGACAGGGGGCGACAGGAACGGGACGGGGTCGCGACTTGGGGGGGGCGACCCGCGGGGGTCCCTTCCTAGCGCGATGTGACGTGCCCGCGGGGGCCGTTTTAGGTCGTGACGCGGGGGGGACCCGCGTTGGTCCCTTCCTAGCGCGATCTGGCGGGCCCGCGGGGGCCGTTCTAGGTCGTGACGTGGGGGGGACCCGCGGGGGTCCCTTCCTAGCGCGATCTGGCGGGCCCTCGGGGGCCGTTCTAGGTCGTGACGGGTGACGGGCGGGGCTAGCGGGCTGACGGGATCGACGGGGAGGGCGCTACGGGTGACTAGGCGCTACTCGTGACGAGGCGCTACGGGTGACTAGGCGCTACGGTCTAGGTCAGGGTACCGGGCGGTGGGCCCATAGGATCTTATCGCTCTATACCATGTCAAAGTAACAACTGCTGAATGAATTGATAGAAAATGTGAAGTACAACCCTAGATATAGCAAACCCTAATCATGCAAGTAAGTAGAAATGTAACACCTAGACTAACCTAAACAACACATATAAATATATATGTTGACAGTAAATGCCCCCTGAGTTTCTTTGGGGTCAAATTGGGGTTAGTGGTCAGAACAGGGTCAGTTCTGGGTCAGTGAGTTTTTTGACCCAAAAGTAACCTGCCCCGCACAGCCCTTGGGGATCTGGAGATGCGGGTTCGATACTTGTCGTTGGCAGTTCTATACTCCAATTTTTCTATTGACTTCGAAACTTATAAATCGTAAGAAACAAAACGTTGAACGTCTATAGACGCGCTCAGCGAGATACTACCTTCGGGTCAAAACTACAACGTTGAACCACTATGCCAAATTCTCACAACACAAGGCCGTTTATGAATTCCCCAATAATATTATTTTACGACAAAATCAAATCTGGCTAGGGTTTCAATTTCCATTGTCCTTCTGGTGGTGTTCACCAACCTCACCTCACAGCATATATCCTTTCACTTCCCGACATTTCGCATTTAGATCTACCTGCTCCAATGTTAAATCTTAGAGATTTCACTAGCCCTTCCCTCTACCCTTAGGACGCGGCACCTCTAGCACCATCCTGCGATCGATCCTGCGCAGGATAAAAAATTTGAGCAGTTTGAAATGGTGCTGAAAGCTGTAAATGCTTTCAGCAGGTTTTTATCGCGGTGGAATCACCGATCCTGAGATCGATCGTGCAAAATTGCTAGAGGTGCCGCGTCCTTAGCTACCTTGAGCGCTTTCTTAAAAAACCCCTACCCCGCCCTCTTTCCATTTCTATCTGTCCTCATTGCAGGCTTCGATTACTATCAGCAACAGCTACTTTCTAGTCGTCGTATATGCATCTCGAGGTATTGTTGTGCTTCCATTAGTTTGTTTTGCTTTAATTTCATGGCCATACATGTCATGTCATGTGTGTTAACGTCTGTCCCTAAGGAGCGTAGGATGGGCGCTGCTACATCGCGAGCAGCTAAGGGACGGACGGGCGCTGCCGCAGTCGCGAGCAACTAAAGGACGCAACGGGCGCTGCTACGTCGCGAGCAGCTAAGGGACGCGACGGGCGCTGCGTCAAGCATTCAAGGGACACGACGGACGCGACTACGTCGTGGCAGCTTAGGGACGCGCCGGGCGCTGCAACGGGCGCTGCGACAAGAGCCGCTAAGTACGCGCCTTACTGCTATTTCCCATTGTTAACACTCGGTTTTTTTTTTTTTTTTTTTTACAAGTTTACGCTTCTAATCGATATTATTATTGCTTTCTATTACATGTACATTTGTGTGGCAGGAAGCAGTGTCATCTCTACATGTGAGATTCACAAGCTTGTTTCACAAGCTTGTTTCACGTTGATTTTATGTGCTGAATATTTTGTTGTTTTGCTTTATTTTTACGATTCCAATTCTTTTTTATTTTTGCTTCCCGATATGAACCTTTCTGTGGCAGAAAGAGAGTATCATCACAGGGGGCGATTCTTCAGTGACAAAACGCTAGTTAAATATGGTGATTCATTTGAATTTTTAGCGCTGATGTTATGTCAAAAAAATATACCAACGCGAATGTCTCTTCGCGCGTCCATCAAGAGAATTCTGGCGTCCCGAAGGCGTTCGTGGCAGGAATCACATCAGTGGAAATGCGGATCTCCGTTCACCGGGATTGACCTAGCCGCAGCAAGGTGGATCGTGACCGGCAGCGAGCGCTGACTCAAGGCACCGTTGAGGCGAGGACGAAAGGGGGAGACTACGGGCGTGTGAGAGCAAACCAGGATTCGTTATTTAAAATTCGGGATTCGGAGCGACTTCGAATTTTTGAAAAAGTCTGCTGCTGCTTGTGAGAAGCTGTGCGCGCTCGTTGCATCAGTGCGCGGCGAGAGAAGCGCCTCAAGGTACTTGAGGGTTATCGCCTGGCGGTTTCTGTGCCGCTAGCAGCAGATGTGGTACTACTGAAGCCCATGAATGACAATGCCATTGTCTTGGACAGTGGAAAGGAGCAATGCTGCCGTTGCACTCTCGCTTGCTCGCGTCGCGTGTGAGAGTTACTGAGGTTCTAAATTTTATCGCGTACCTGCTGAGCAAGTCTTAGGGCGCATTCTTGCCTCGTGTCTGACATGAGGTCAAACACGAAGTGAAGTTGAGGAAGACCCAAAGTTACCTGGAACTCTGGCAAATCAATGTTCGGAAGACCCGAAGTGGGCCATTTCGGGTCTTCCGAACCTCCATCCAAACCTCCACTTCGTGTCTGACACGAGGTAGGAAATCACCCTTACAATCAGAAGGGCGGTGTTCGCCAGCACATCTAAAAAAAGGAAGGCCTCGGAATGGCCGTGGAATCACGAACCAGAGGAGGAACCTCCCGAATAGGTGTGGGGGGAATGGCCAAATCGCGAAATCTCGCGCCAGAAAGGGGAAGGGTGGCAACAGGATCAGGAACCACCCTCCCCACCTTCCAATTCCCCATTCCCCCCCTCCACATCCTTCCAATCCCATGGTCATTCCAAGGCAATTCTGCTTGGGGGGGTGAATGGCGATGGAATGGCAACGGGACCAAGGCTGCGTTCTGCGGGCGCATCAGCTCTGATGCGCCCTAGGCTCGGCCTGATCCGCACATTGACAAATTGAGGTTCGGGAATGAGGAATTTGAAATTGAAAAATAGAGGTTCGGAAAATAGAAATAGAGGTTTGAAATCCGGAAATTGAGATTTGAAAATTTCGACATTTCAGATCTTGATTTCAAATTTCCTCAAATTCGGCATTGCAGAGGGATTCGTCAAAGTCAGACAGCACGTACCTGACGCATTCGCCACATGCATGTACATACTGCCCGACGCTGCCCACACACGAGCCGGGTAGCTGCCTAAAAATCTGAAGGGGAAACTCGAACACCCCTTGAGATCGAAACCCTTCTGCATCGATTTGGAAACCGTTCTTTGGGTTTGTTTTGTTTCTTTCGTTGGGCAGCAGTGGGTCATCAATGACTCGGCCGTTTTTTTTTAGGGCGTTGTTCAGTTGCCCCATTCGAGCTGATGCGCGCATCATGCGTCTTCTCGGCGTTGCATCATGCGCGCATCAAGGGCTCGTCAGATTGCTAGGACGATAAATTTCTCGGAAAGCGGCAACATGTAAATTTGTGGTTGCCAAAAAGACCGTTCTGCAGGCATTCGGGCTTGGTCTGCCTCAGCAGCAAAGCGCTTATCGCGAGCCTTGATAACCTTTCGGCTGGTTATCAAGGAAGGCTCCTGGAAAATCGGAAACAAATTGCAATGTACATTGATGCGGGCTAATGCGCCCGCAGAACGCAGCCCAACGTTTCCCTGTAGAGGAAGCTCCCGACCCACTTTCCTACCTTGACGATTCCATTCGAAATGAATGAAAAGGAGGGCGTTCGACAGCCACATGATTCCTTTTGGTTCGGACGGAATCATAGGCTCGGCAAGAATTTCGTGGGTTGACCTGCTTGACGGACCCTAACGAACCCTAACGGACGGGATCAGGAAGCCGAGACTGACCTTCCGGATCCCGTCATTTTTGTTGTTCGAAGTGCTGGCGAACAACGCCAAGATGAAACAATAAACATGGGAAGGTCAGTCTCGCCTTCCTGATACCGTCAGTTGAACATGGGTTGACCCCTCGTCAGGCTGGTCAGCCCGTAAAAATGCTGCCGAGCCTCTCATGCCGTCCGATCCAAATGGAACTTTGGTGCCTGGCGAACGCCCTCACTTTTCTCAGATTTCGAACAGCATCATGGCATTCGGAAATAGGGAAGTGATTTCCTCCCCGGGAAAACGAAAGTCCCATGCCATCCCATGGCAATCCACCATTTCACGGTGGATTGCCGTGGGATGGCGATGTCATTGGCCCTGTTCTACAGGCAGACGGGCACGGCGTGGAAACGGAAATACAGGAACCCTCGTGGTTTTTCTACTTTGCCTCGTAACGCTCAACCAAATCAGGAAACCTCCGTTGTCTCTATCAAGAGTTTCGTGTCCAAGAGGAGGAAGCGAGTGTCCCTCCTTCTGTATTGTTCAAGAGTGTAGTACCCTAGAAAATTCCTGGTTTAAAGGTCTACCATGTAAATAAAAACACTAGATCGACAAAAGCTAAGTCACAATCAAACCAAACCCTCGAGTTACGTTTGGCTCGGTCGGAAACAAATAGGTTTGACAGCCTTTTTCAGGCTGACCCTGCCATCGAACCTAAATTGACTGTCGACTGAAGCACCCATGAGGATTTTCGCCATGGAAACACTTGCCTGTAGAACAGGACCATTGGCTGTCAGAGGCTAGAGTGGGAAGGTGGGGCGGCAGGTTCCATATGCGGTTGTCACGTTTCCCATTTCGGGGCCCGAAATTTCGCGAGTGGCTTTTCGCCCAAACCTCTTCGAAGGGTTCCGGCCCCGCTTCCCGATGCCATGGCCATTCCGATGCCGTCATTTTTTTTTTTCCTTTTTTTGTTTTTTTTGGTGGATATAAGTAGAATACACGTATACAAACATCCGCAGTCGTAACTGATGCTAGGAGGGCATGAAAGGATAAAAATACCCAACCCCCCTCATCTTTCTATGGAGGTTGAAAGGCTACCCTGCCAGATTGCTTTGAAAGCAGCATTCCATGCCATCGAGGCCTCGTTCTCATATAGTCTGCGCATGGTGTTCGCCTCGTCGACGTGTAAATGGCCCCAGTCGCCTGTCTTTTCCGAGCCACTTCTGCCAGCCATTCTCTCCTGCGCTCTGCTGTAGACCTTTACGTGTCTTGTGAAGCCAACGGCTATTCGCCTCAGTGCCCTCTTTGGTTGAAAGCGGCTGCCCCGAAAAACCGCGTTGCATCTCTCCAGCCACACTTGCTGAGCTGTGATTGAAACGATTGCAGCTTCAGGAAAACCCGACGTCGTGCCACTCTTCTGAAAGAGCATGTCACCGAGGGACTTCATCTCCCTACCCGGATTCATGCACTGTACCGCCTTTTTCATCACCTCGACCACCGTTGGATTGCTGGGCAGCTGAATAGGCAGTGGTCCTGCGACTCCACCCCGCCACAGTGTGCATTTTACTATTGCGCCCAAGAAGGGGAGCCTCTCCCCCACTTGAAGGTTGTTACTGTGTACCCTCAACACCACTTCACGCGCCCTGCATGGGGTTGCCAGCGAGTCTCTGACTGTGATGGCTTTCCCCCAATCGATTTTCCTCCCCATCTTTTCCTCCCATTTCAGCTGCTGCTTTGGTTGCGCCGCTGGGGGTCTCATCACCTTCCTCAACTGCTTCAGCTCCGCTCACTCACCCTTTTCACAGATTGGAGTGTAGAGCAGGCGTGTTCTTGGGGCGCCTAGTAGGCCATGGACTCTCCCGTCTATGACTGCCATAGGAGTAGCGCGCCGCAAATCCACCGTTACCACGCTGGCATATTCCACCACCGATATGTAGCCCTTCTTATCCAGGGTCACCCTCCGTCCATATAGTACGCCGTCGTTCACATATTGCAGTTGATAGTAAAAGAATTCTCCCGGGTGGTACGCCGCTGTGCGGATTAGCCCTGTTTCCCTGAAGATTTCCTCCGCCGACAGTTGCTTAAGTACCAGGTCTTTCCACCCCTGCGGCGTTGCGTCCCACGCTTTCAGCGCCCATTTCCTCTGCTCCTCGCCGCCCAGCTCGCGCTCCAGGACTGCTTCGCTCTTAAGAGACCTGCTGCCGTCCCCTCCTTTCGCCACTAAATCCCCCAGCCGGACACCCTTCAAGCAGTGTGAACCCGCCTGGTTTCCGAATGGTGATCTGCCCCTGAAGAAAATGTTACGGTTGAAAAGTAATTGTTCCTCCTCCGCATCCCACCTGTGTGCAGGATCGCCTATGACCACTATTGTCGAGTCCCATAGCGCTTTCACTGTGGCTTTCCATCTCGCGCCTCCTCCCAGCCAGTGCTTCAGCACCGAGGGGTGGGCGTATATCGTAGCCAGCCTGAGTGGGAACCCTGCAACTCTCTCCCAAAGCCAGTTCCGTAACGGTTCCTGCTCCGCGAGAGCGTTCCCCAAGCTTTGGATCACAGTGCTGTCAACCCGATGCTTCATATTAATCACTCCCAAGCCTCTCTCTTTCCGCCCCCTACATGACAGCTCATAACTCCAGAGGGTGAAATTTCTATCGAGGAGTGCTTTCCCGCTAGAGATGAATTTGTGGCACGACCGCTTCACCTTGGTCCATATTTCATACGGCGGAGCGTAGATCTGCGCCTGGAACAGTAGAATCGGCATCGCATAGCTGTTGATGATTGTGACCCGCGCCGATGTCTTGAGGTGTTTCGTCTCCCAGCAGCTCAAAACAGCGCTAACCTTTTCAAAAGCCTTGTCCCATGCGGGTCGCGGTGACCCTCTGGAGGTGATCCAGATTCCAAGCAGCCACTCCGACTTGTTCTAGTCTGCCCATGTGAAAGACGACACTATCGGCTGCAACCTCCTTAAGTTCTTCCCTAGCGGCATCAGTGTTGTTTTGGCACGGTTCACCCTCAGTCCCGAGAGCTCCACAAACTCTTCGAGCAGCTTTCCAGCTGCCTCCACTTGCTCCTTCCCCTTTAAGACCAATGTTGTGTCGTCTGCATATTCGATGTAGGCTAAATCCCCTTTCACGCCTCTTTTTCTGACCCCCAGCTTCCTCCGTTCTATCTCTTGGCAGAGTGGCTCGACCGCGCAGAGGAATAGATACGGGGCGAGCGGACAACCCTGGCGCACTCCTTTGGCCATCTCCACCCGCTCTCCTATCCAACCGTTCAACAACACCCTGGTTGACGCGCCATCTTGGAGGCCTTTCACCCACCCTGTGAACTTCCTCGGGAACCCCATGTTGCCCAGCGTCGCGAACAGGTACTCTCGTGACACAGAATCGTAGGCCTTCTGGAAATCTACCAACAGCAGCAGCCAGTCCTCATCTTCCTGCTCCGCAGCGTCTATTGCATCTGCTACCAACGAGACCGCATCCGCGAGACTCCTTCCCGGAAGAAAGCCAAACTGGTTGCCCGAAATCACCCGCGTTAAGACCATTTTGATTCTGTTTGCCAACACTTTTGCCAGTAGCTTGTAGAAAAAGCTCAGTAATGTGATCGGTCGGTAATTGCCCAAATCATCTCTGTCTCCCTTCTTGTGCAGTAAGATTGTAACCGCCGTCGTGAAAGCCTCTAAGAGTACGCCCGTCAGCTCGAAGCCCCTAACCTCCCTCATCACCGCCGGACCAAGCAGCTCCCAGTTCCGCTCAAAGAATTCCTTCGGTAAACCGTCCTGCCCCGGGGCCTTCCCAGCTGGTAAGCCTTTGAGCGCCGCCTTCACCTCTTACTCTGACCATTCCTTGTCCAACTGCAGGCGGTCATTCTCCTGCAGCTTCTTTCCCTCCACGATCGGCCATGGCTGCATGAGGGGGAGCAAGGGTGACATCGCGTAGGCCTCTCTAAAATGTTCTGAAGCCGCTTGCAGCACGTCGCTTGCATCCTTTCTCAGCACCCCTTTGAAGTTGAGCTCCAGTATTTCCGTCTTCGCTTTTCTCGACTTGATCAAACCCGACAGGAAGCCTGATGGGGTCTCTCCCGCCAACTCATGTAGCAACCCTGACATGACCTGCAGCCGCTCTTTGTTGCTGTCCTGGTAAAGTTTAAGAGCCGCTTCATTCCTAACCAGCTCCTTATACAGGGCTTGCGAAGAAGGGTCCGCCATCACCCTCCACCGTAGATCCTCCACCTTCTTTTCCAGGTGCACCATGGTCGCCTTTACTCTCTTCCTCTCTTCTGCTACATGAGCCCGCATACTTGCGCTCAGGTTTGCCACCAATCTCTCCAGGCCCTGCTCTGGTTGGCTCGCCTGAGCAACCGCCACCGCCGATCTGATATTTTTTACGCCTTCACCTCCGGATTGAGGTGTGTGAAGTCTCCACAGCCCAGGGCCGTGATCGTCCGCCGATGCTGACCTGAGCGACACCATCACCGCGAACCAGTGGTCCGTCAAGCCGTATGGCACCATTCTGTGCTTCACCTCCGTGACGCAGCTGAGCAGGGAATGTGAGACTAAAGCCCTATTGATCCTAGTGCTTGTTTTTGCAGATCTTGAGAAGAAAGTGTATTCCTTTCTGGTTGGGTGGAGGCACCGAAAAGCGTCTTGCAAATCCCATCTCGAGCATATCTGCAGGAGTCTCTGGTTTTCCGCCAGAGTTCCCAGCTTCGAAGATTTATCAAGCTCCGGGTCCGCTACAATGTTCAAGTCGCCGAGGGGTATGGTGTGTGGAGAAGCGCTTAAGTTCTGCACAAAGGGTGTTAGTGTATCACGGAAGAAAACCCCTCCAGCGGGTGCTTGCGCAGGTAAGTATGCTGCAACTAATCTGCATCGTAAATCACGCCATGCTATCATCAGACTAAAAAGCCGACCAGACTCATGCTTAACAACCTCCGTAAACTGCATCCCTGAGAGGAAACTCAAGACAGCCACACCCCCTGCTCTCTGCGATGGACCGACCACCGCCTGAGCCTCAGATCTAACTTGCGTCCAGAAATTGTGATCGGCTGGGACACGTGTGTCGGTGAGTACCACAATGTTCGTTGCTTTCCTGATCCACTTTTCGCATCGCTCTTGTTTCCCGCTGCTACCGAGCCCGTTGATGTTGAGCTCGAGGAATGTGAGGTTGTTGCGTTTATCCATTAATCCACTCCTTTGAGCCCTACAGCATCCACGGGCGGTTAAGCTTTATTGCGACAATACAACCAGCTACAGCGAAGGAGAACATGGCAACGACTACACATCCCGCTCTCACAATCCATTGTGACGCTACATCCAATCCCATATTGGTGTTTATGGCTGAGCCTGTCGAGGAGAAAAGGCCTCGCCCTCGCCCATACTTTTCGGAGCACAACGGTGTTCGTTTCGTGGTCATCGGCGACTTCAGGGACTTTTATATTTGTTCGACGGGTCGATTTTCGAGAAGATTAAGTCGTCGAAATTGAAGTGTTGTTTCTGCTCTACGCAACTGTCCGTCGACAAGGCACTTGTCAAGGGGAGCAAATCGGCATCGAAATCGGGCCTTGCGGGTCGACGAAATTGGAGAAAATGACGTTTCGATGAAACGCTTGTCGACAGAATTAAGGTAGAACGAGGCATCGTCGAGCAGAGAAATTCTGGTCAACCAAAATTACTTGTCTCCAAAAATCGCAATGTGCGCGAATTTTGACCAATCGCGAAACAACGAATTTCGACCAATCAGAGCATTTCAAAACTTGTACTCCCCACAAGATTTCGAATCAGTAAGGAAACTGAACTTGAAACACGTTTTTACTAACAGTGAAAACGTAAACAACTTTAAACGTTGGAAACCTGAGAAGCTGCCAACTCAGGAGAAAGACACATGTGCTTGTCGTTTCACCTGGCGTTGCTGACTCGGAAAGGTCGAGCGTTTGTCGAGGAACGTTTCTCCAGGGTTCATTGTGCTTCCTATTTGGGATCTCCTTGCTTGTTCCATAATATTGTTCTATCAACTTTCCTTAGTGAAACTATGCTAGAATTCTACTAAGGCATTCAAACACTCTGTCAAGAATCACTGCCAGAACTCTGACCTTGCGTCCCACGCAATTCAGCTCCCCCTTAGAATCATAGCATTCTCCGTAGAGCCACTGATCACTTCTATGTCGGCTTGACGATGAAATCTTTCTTGAAAGCGGCCATCTTCTGAGAGTGTTTGCTGACACGTGTTGCATTGCCTTTGTTCCACAGCCCTCCCTTGTGCCTGGCAGATGCAACATGAGCCACCGCTTGTTCGAAACGATTCCCCTGCGCCTTTTCGCACACAGTTTGCACGCACACCCACTCCTCCCGCATTCCTCCTGTGGAGGTGAATACAACGGCGGGGTCCTTCAGGATACGTTTCATAAGTGCAGAGGCTTTCAGGGATGCAGCTGCGAGGAGAGGTGGAGAAACAGCCGTCAGTATGAGGTAAGAAAAGGGAGTCAAGCAGTAAAGATTGCGAAGGTAGGAGACGAGGAGCAGCTCGACTTATACCATTCATCTCATGAACCTTTTTGACCTTCAGGTTCCAGTTGGTGAAGTTCTCCTGCCTCGAGGTAATGTAGTGATCGTGGTAACGAGACATGTGCGGATCGCTGCAGAGCTCGCAGGTGAGTTGTTATGTGATGCTATCATTTGCATTCACGTCTGTCTGCCTCCCATCATATGATCGTGCGTTGCATGCGTGGTGTGAGTGTGTGCAAGAATTTATGATTCGTGTGGTTTGGATTCTCTGAGTGTGTGTGAATGATATTTTTCTTGAGCAGATATTTGAAATGACTCCTCTGCTCAAGAGCTTTCAGTCGAGCATAGTATCGCTTCAATCGGAGCACGAACAAGAAAGTTACGAACATTTGAAGTTCTGCCTCTTCACCTTCAGATGTCTGGTCCTTATTATTATACCCCTCTTCTCTTTCAGCTTCTCCATCGCCGAATTCAGCGGTATTGTCACCTTTATTATGCAGATCCAGTAAATCCTCAAACGGGCCGATTACGACACGAGTCTTTGAAGAAGATGTCTCACCTTTGCCTGCAGCATCCGTCACAGGTGTGTCAAGTACGTCGACCGCCGTCTCCTTTCCTTGATCACCATCGTCTGTCTTCTTGCCAGACTTGTTGCTGCGTCCCTTCGCCATTGTGCAATGATGAGAAAAGCTTGATGGCCCAGAGGTGGCTGAGAAGCAAGCTGAACTGAGCACCGAAAACGTTGATGATGTATATCTCTTGTGCTTGAAAGCAAATCGCTCGAAGTCCAGGCCCGAAGAGACACGTGCATGCTTAGAGAAAGACATTCTGCCTCGATAACTGATACCCTTGAACTCCGATGAACCTTGGGGAATGGAGACATAGATGTTGACGCGTAACGGAATCTGTGCAAGCTGTGAAGCGTGATGGACCCCATGGAGTAGCTTATAGCCTTGATTATAACCTTGTGTAGAAACCCTGCTTGACGGTGTATGTAGCAATGACGATAGCCTGGAACAGAAAAAAGTGGTGTTTAGGTTCCCGTAATGAACACTAAAAGAGCACCATTGTAAAGAGCTTAAAGTCGTGCATCGTCTGAGTGCTTTAATGTCAGCTTTAGGCAAGAAATTGGAAAACATTGGTCAGGTTAGCTCTCCGCCATGGCCATGGCGGCATTGTCATTGTCATTGTCATTGTCATTTTTTTTTCCAAGTTTGCATGTGCTGGCGAACACCGCCAAGATGGCAATACCTGGATGCTTGGATGAGCCTCATCAGGAAACAAAGTGCACCAGATTGATTTCTAATTTAACCCCTCCAATTCCGACGATGTGTGCCAACAGGCGTGTTTCCCTACACGTTCATGCAGAGGGTTACAAGAACCAAATTTCGTCACTGGGACACGAGCACACTGCGAAAGAGCTGGGCCCTGAAATTGACTTCGTAGCAAGCCCTCTCAGACGAATGGAAATCAAGCCGGTCAGCAGTTCAAGGGAGCCGAGGCTTATACCCGTCCGCCCATGAGTTCCCGCTAGAACTCAAACCTTGGTACCTCCATTTCCTTCCATGCTGGTATAACGAGATGTGGTAGCAAATGCCTGGTAGAATTTGGGAATCAAGCTTGCAGCTCCTGCTTCCTGGCTCTCATGCCGTAGTCGTCGCTTCATTCATAGTCTCCAAACGGGGATCGAAAAGCCAGTCTCGTTGTGGGATGGCAGAATTGGATCCGATGGTATTCAAGGGAGTGACCCTGGCGTCTCGGATCAGCCAGAGTGAAACTCTAACGCCAAAACCGTTCCATGCAGATCTCTCTTGCGCCGTTGCTGTGTCACTTGTCGAACCCCGTGTCATTTTTAGAACGCCATCTCCAATCTCGAACACGCTGTCTACCCTACCATTTCCTTCCATCATCTGTCCTCCCTTCAATTGCAGATCTCTTACGTGCTGCACTATCGAGCAGATCTGGACCCACTCCGTTGATTCCTACTCTTACCGTGAGTTGCTTCCTATTCCTCGTAACGCTGTTAGAGCCACGCCTTAACTGCTTGCCGTTCCATAATCATCTGGTGATACCAGATTTTTTACATTTCTTTAGTATGGATCATACCAACATCAATAGTTTCACAGACGACCTTCTGCTTACGATCCTCATGCGGTCCTTCAAACATCTTGCTAATTGCGAGTCCTACATCAATACCCTGTGGAGTCGCCAATTCTTACCTATTGTTGAATTTACTAGAGAGGAAGCAGATCTGATGTTCATCATGACGACCATGCCAGCCCCTCCTCCAGTCGCTGACCCGGCTCAGAAACTCCTAATCGCGACCGTCTGCCCTCGTTGGTGTCGTCTCATAAAACGTCACGTAACCACGCTCTTCGTCAAAGGAGGTGATCATGTCGCCGTCACACGCTTGCCCAACATCATACATCTGCATCTTAATGGCAAATGTGTCGAGTGGGTCGACGACGCCTTCCTCGCTCACCTCTCTTCGTCATGCTCGAAGCTGACGACTCTCCGCGTGGGGAGGAGGTTTGCACGGCATGTGCCCCTCATTCTTGCTAGACCTGTTAATCATTATCGTAGGAAAGAGCATCCAGTAAGTATGGAGGGCTTGGATCGGTTCTTTCAAAGGCTTCCCGAATTGGAGCAGGTAACCCTCTTCTGCCTCCACCAAGAAACAAAGTTTCCGAATTCCATCTTTCCGTTGAAGCATTTGCACACCTTTCTTCTCACCGACGCTGCAGTCATTGAGAATCCCTGTTTTACAAACCTCACCGCCCTTACCACCCTGTACATCAACTTTTCCACAAACCATCTGCACCTGTCCAGCCTCCTTCACCTCCCATGACTCGCCCATGTTTCCACCCTCCGCCATTACCAGAACTATCAGCCGGCGTGCGCTACAAGCGTGTCGCTGCCATCTTCTCTGAAATCGCTGAATTTTTTCTGTTCCTGTCCTCAGTTTGAAACCATCTTCCCATCAGCATCTCTGTTCACCGGGCTAGAGGAGCTGCTGATCACCGATTGCAGTGGGCTGGAGAGTCTTCCCGACCGAATGGGAGAATTGCTGCCGTGCCTTTGCAAGCTGACCATTCACGAGTGCCACTCTCTTGCCTGCCTGCCTGAAAGCTTCGTTTCTCTCAGCTGCTTTGAAACCCTCATCATTTCTATGTGCAGATGTACCCTACCCAGCAACTTCGATCACCTGCCGGCCCTCAAAGTGCTCGTTCTGGAAAGATTGATTCTATGGGAACTCCCTTCTTCCGTCTGCCATCTCCTTTCTCTCGAGACACTTTTTTTGGATAGTTGCTTTGACGTTGAGCAGCTGCCAGCAGGGTTTTGCCGCCTCATGGCTCTCAAGGCTCTCTACGTCTCAAGCCAGGATCTTGCCTTGGTAGAGGACTTTGGGGCCCTTGCAAGTCTGGAGATTCTCAGGTTGCATGAATGCGTGGACCAGCTCCTTCCGGCTTCCTTCACCCAGCTATCTTCCCTCACGAGCCTTGAGTTGAATTCATGCGGCTTACGCGAGCTTCCAAAAGCCTTGGGAGATCTGAGCAGTCTACGGGAGTTAAAGGTTATTCATCTTTCAATCAGGACGCTTCCTGGCTCTCTGGTACGGCTCACGAGACTTCAGACCTTGGAGGTCAGAGACTACTGGTATCTCTCATCTGTGCCCTTTCGGCTAGATAGGCTTGTGGGGCTTAAGAGGCTGGACCGGAGAGAGTGTCGGCAACTGAATAGCCTCCCTGTCGCTCTGCCCCCCTCTCTTGAGACCCTCTATGTGGGGCCTTCCATGGAAGACCGTTTCCATATGGTGGACATATCCCAGCTGTCACAGCTGAGGGTGCTGAAGCTGAACCACGTTGGGGTGCGATGCGGGCGTGCAGTGAGCAGCAGGTTGTCGTTTCTGCAGCATCTGGAGATGCAGTTGGGAGGTGGCAGTCAGCAGCTCCCGATTCCCTTAATGTTTCTCCCTCGCTTGCGCAGCTTGCTGATAGAGGCGCCAGGAGTTCGCAGCCTCCCGGCAAACATGGCGGCCGCGTTGCCGCAGCTACTGGAGCTGCAACTTCTTTCTTGGTCATCAGAGGAGCTGCTGAGCAGCATACAGGAGCTCACCTCGCTGACATCCCTCACAATTTACGCACCTCAGCTGACGTCATTGCCTCAAGGCATGACCTCCTTGGTTCGGCTGCGCAGAATGGAGCTGATTCGCTGCACCGACTTGCAGCACCTCCCGGAGTTTCTCTCCCAGCTGCACCAGTTAATTCTCCGTGGCACGTCCATCTGCTCCCTGCCTGCAAATCTCGTGCCAGCTGATTGAATGGCCTAGACTTGGGTGCTTGCCTACCGCTGGGGACTCTCTCAGAGGACAATATTCGGGTGAAGACGCTGCAGTGCCGCAGAGGTTGCTTGCAGATGTCTTGTGCTGGCTGATGTTTGGACAGGAAAGGCCCATTCAAAGCAGGGCCTGCAGCAGTGAAGCTTGTGCCAGGTTAGATGAAGAGAATGTGTGGACTATACAGTTTGGAGACTTGTAGTGTGCTCTCTGAACTTTCTTATCTTGTACCACTGTTTGTTTCTTGGATTTTCATAGAATGTGTTTTGTCTTCCTATGCTTGTCGGATAGTCAAACCAGATTCTTTTTAGGAAACATATGAAATCTTCCTAGTCTACCTAGCTCTAGTCACTGCTTGCTAGCATCGCTGGATGTCATAGGCAACCAATCCAGTAATTCTGAGTATTGTGATCATTTAACAATTGTCAGGAGGCCAGTAGTCCATTGTGGCACCTCGTAATGATGGACATGATGTAGTGTTCAATGCATCTCAATGTGGAAAAGGTAACACCATTGTCGTCTCGCCACAAACTCATAACAGATGGACTTTGCCAACTGCTGGATGGAAGGCTACTGGGCAGTGACTAGCGAGCTACCATGGCAGCTGCTGCACAGCCCCAATATGTCTTGATTCCCGAGGTACGAGATGCTGGGATGGGCTGAGATTGCGAGTGGGGTGTTGGAGAATGGAAGGAGGGTGTTTGTGAATGGGGCAGTCGGTTATGCTTGGTAAGAGTGAAACTGCGAGATGCTTTCTGGAGATGCTTCACGGCAACGAGCAAGGCTGTTGAGGCTCCAGTCGAGTTGCCACCTTTTCCCAGGTTGCGATCAGGTGTGTGTGGCGAGTCATGGTACGGTTTGGGTAGCCTTGATGCACCGTCATTTATGTTAGACGGCATGTGTGTGCATGCGCATTGGTGTGTGCATGCGCATAGGCATACATGATGGAAGTCATGAACTGCAACTTCTGCGTTATGAGGGATGCATTGTGACACATGCATTGCACTACACTGTACATGCATCCGAAGATATTTATTCAGCAAGACGATAAGTGAGAGATGCATTCCGAGATGTTGATTCTGAAGTGTCTACAGGTGCATTCTGAGAGATGCATTTTGAGAGATAATATGTAAGCTAATTATCATGACATGCATCCTGGAAAGAAATGCATATGCATCTTGGAAGAGGTATGTGTTCAGAGATAGACATTCAAAAGTGCATTTTCATACATGTGTTATGAAATATGCATTCTGAGAGATGCATTTTTAATATTCCGTATGATTGATGACTCCTACGCTTGGCATGCTGACAGGTGCGCTTTGGCTTATGAATCTTGGAACTTTCTTGTTGCAATCAACATTCAGAGTTTTTCATTCTAAAAGTTATTTTTTGCAAGATGCATTCTGACAATTTTCCTCTGAGATGTTCGTGATATTCATTCGGAGATAACATTCTGATAGTTGCATTTGAGGTATGCATTTCAACTCTTGCGTCCAAAGGTATTCATTCTGACATGTCCATTCTTGTATTTGCGTTGTGAGCGATGCATTTTCAGACTCCCATTCAGAGAAATGCATTGTGAAATATGATTCCTATGATAGTAGTCCCGAGAGAAGATTTCTAATGCGTGCATTCTGAAATGCTTGTTAATTCATTCATTCCAAAGTAAGTATTATGAGGTTTGTCACCAATGTCATCATGTCATTCAGCTATTCAGCATGTAAAGTAATGCTTTGGTGCAAAATGTGAATGATCAGGTTATGAGACATGTAGGATGCAATATGTAATTCTATGAGACATCCAGCATGCATTTGTTTTTCAACCTAAGAGATTTAAGGCATGGAATCTATCATGCCAAGAAACACTCAGCATGCAATCCGTCATGAGACATCCAGCATGCATATTGTTATGAGTGACATGAGAAATTCAGCACTCCAATCATTATGTCATTATCATTCAACCTGTATATTATCATGCTCTCATACATCTGGTCTACGTCTATCCTGGGATAAGGTATTCAGCCTTCCATAAAATATCCAGCGGGTTAAATATAATGCCATCGTATTCATTGACTGACACATCATACTGCCATGGGGCATTCATCATGCCAAGAGAAATCCAGCTTGCATTTTCAGCGAGATCTAATATGCAATCCAGCATGCACTTTCACCATCCTGTAAGTCATTCAGCATCCGATTTAGCATGTGATGAACATACGTCATGGAAATTATGATCCCGCGAAACTATTGGCGTGATATCACCATGTCAGATGAAACATGCTTAAGACATGTATTATACAAATCGTGATGTTATGTTACAACATGCAGGTTATGATGCCATGCAACATGTCACGTGCAATTCATGGCGCAGTAAGACAGCACCAATGCCATCAAGTGGTAAGCTATTTAGCTTCAAAGTATCATGTTCTAATATTCATCCAAGTCATCATGCCATGAGACATGTTTTTTTGTTTTGTTTTGTTTTGTTTTTTTTTTGTTTTTTTTTTTTTTTGTCTGATGAAGCTCTCCGTGCAATGATACATTCAGCATGCGACGCTCAGTGCGCTAATCCCGGCGTTAGAAAATTCATCCTGAAAATAATCATGCTGTTACACGTGCCCAACATCATGCCATTGGTCAGCTAGCTGCTAAGTATGATGCCATGCAGCATTGAGCAGGCATTTACCATAGCCATGGGGCATTCAGCATGCTTGTCCATATGACAGCAGTATTCAGCATTCGATCTATTACGTTACCAAGTATGAGGAATTTAGCATGGACCAAAATTGATGGTGCTATGAGAAATTCAACATGCAACTCATCAGGGATGCTAGCAAGTGTCATGTGCAGCAGCTTGCTATGAAGTTTGATTCTACATTCACACATCAGTATCTAGTGCATGCCTTAATCATGTTAGGATTTGGTTAGGGTTGAGCTGGTATGGCTAGGGATGAGCTGGTACGATCGACAAGATGATACAGTATGTGATTCTCCTAGGACATCTATCATGTAATTTATAATGCTATCAATAAACATCATATTTCCATTCATGCATCATGCCAGCATGCATCATGTGCTTCATCTGAGATACAGCGCATGTTTCAATTCTCATACATCAGCGGCTATTGCATAATATGATTCAGAATTCAGAGATGGCCACGAAGCTTTCTAAGCTCAAGAGGCAGGGCTTGAGAAATATGGATATGTCAGGTTACTAGTTTGTTGAACAGCAATCTATTTTAAAGCAACTGATGTGGTGTTAGGTAACAAGGCGGGCGGGTCCTGTTTCACGTTCATGTTCTTTCTCGCCTTCATTCTCTGGCCAATGCATGCATGCACTGGCTACAAGTGATGGATGCAATGCAATACCCATGCCTCGTTTTTGCAGTGTTTGCAACAACATGTGCAGTGATAATATGTAAACAACCGTCTTCGCAAGTTGATTCTGTCTGCTCCATTCATTACCGAAGAAAATGAGCTGTCCACCAACATACTTTTGTGATCAATGAAACCTCCTGAATCGTGTCAGGTGTCTACCACTCTGCATCTGCAGTAACCCCTGTAATAAGCAAGGAGGCAGTACAAAACTTGACTCTGGCAACCGGCCAATTTATCAGTCTCATATATTACAGCGCGGACAATGTCAAATGCGTATGCGGTGTCTGTACATTTTCTTCTTGAAACGTCTTTGGCAAAGCAGGTCATCCAGGATTGTGATCTCCAGTTTGGAGTAGCGGCAATGCAGGATGCCTACTGAGGGTGAGATAGAGTGGCAGGCAAGCTCTCTTAGATGGCACCCACCTTGCACCTGCCAGCCACAGGGAGACAGTCACGGTGGGAATCCTACAGAGACTGGGATTGTTAGCGAGAGTGATAGATGGCTTTGACCTTGCACCTACCATAAAAGAGATGGCAGCGGCAGACCATAGTAAGGCAGAGATAGTGAAATATGGTGGTGGTGCTGGTAGTAGTGCAGAGCTGATGAGATGGCATGCCATGCCAGTTCTATTGCAACAGGGAAGTAACTACATAGTGGTGGGACTAAAGGCAGGGGGGGGCATGGCAGATTGCACCGGCAACTGTCAATGTTGGAAACATGAACCGTTGCTCAGATTGGCCAGGCTTATACCAGGCCTGCTTCATCCATAAAAGCAGACTTTCCTCACACAGCCCGGGATCCCCGCATACTGGTCAGACTAAGTTGTACTGCCAGCCAACAAGGTCTTGAAAACGCTTTTCTCGTTTAAAGTCGCGATTGATAAATTATTTCTCATGCCGTGCCCAGTCGTCCACCTGAGCTCTGAGGGTAGGTGATTGCACGGTAGGGAGACAGGTGGCTTAGGGGAAATTACTAATAAATCACTTGTAACCCATACATGGATCATGATGCACTATGCCATGGCAAGTCCGTCCTCCTGAGGTGATTGATAAGGTGAAGGACAATACAATTATACAATCCATCAGTGAATTTGCCTGAGGCATGATGCATTGCCATGCCAAATCCATCCACTTTAATCAGCAAGAAGTATCTGTACATGTTATATAAAGCGAGTAATGAATGAGTCGAACGAGAGTAGGAATCACTCATAGCGTAATCACCTCGCCTTGTTACTCGAATGAGTCAGGAAGGTACGAGGCAAGTAATACTCGCCTCGCCCTTAGCTCATGCCTAGGTAAGTGGAAGGGATGGGTAAGGGGATGGGTTAGGGGCTGGGTACGTGAATGGGTAAGGAGATGGGTAAAGGGGGACAATGCTGGAGAGTGAAGGCTGCACTTTGCACACCTGGAGGGTGATTGGACGAAGTGGAGGCAGTGGGAGGGAGGGAGCGGTAAGACAGCCCAGAAGGATTTAGAGGGAATGCCAGTGGGGTGTGTAAGAGGGAAGTGGCGTGTGGCGGAGGCATGTGGCAATGTATCAGTAGATGTGTCTTGAAACGCGGTGTAGTATTTGGGGGAAGAGGGGCCGAGGAGAGGCCAGAGGGAAATGCGAGTGAGGTTGGTAAGAGCGAAGTGGAGAGTGGTGTGAGTAGGGGGGAGGGGGGGGGGGGAGAGAAAGGAGCAAAGTTGTAAAGTGTCCGTCCCCGATAGACCCGCGTTGGCACCTTGGAAGTCACCGTGGCAGGGCATTCACAGGGCAAGCAGTATACGCAGAGCATGGAGCACCTTGAAAAACACCTAATCCCAAGGTGTTATAGTCACAGTAGTCTCAAATGTGCCTAAAACGAAAGACAGAGTGCACAGTCAGATTTCTGCACAGCGAATTTAAACGTTCATAGCGTTCTGGTCACAGCTTCAAATGGCCTGATTCAACTTGGATCTGGAGCGTCTTGCAGTCGCCTACAATAGGCAATTTAGATCGCACGATTTCACCAAGTATTGACGACACAGCGTCGGTTTGAACGAATGGCACTATGGCAGCAACTATAGTCTTATAACACAAATTAAGAAGAGCTACTAGTAAGGAATGACTCCCAGTTCCTACAAACCCCAAGAGCCAAGGTACAGTGATGTGGAACAGTGCCACAAAATACCCAACCACGAAGGGTCTCGAAACTACCATTCACAAGGGCCTACACCAAGTGAAATGTTACACTACACAAAGTAATGTAACCATTCTCAATATCTTCAGGTGTACCATTCTTTCGTGAGCTTCGCGATCACTTGAATCTTGAAACAAGGCTCTGGTTCTTTATCATAAACTCATCCTTGAGTTCTTGATGGGTCTGCTACACACACCGGCGACACGCCGAACGTTCCACACACGACAAAACAGAAACCACGCGACACACACAAACGACAAAATAGAAACCGCGCGACTAGCGATGACTCGCTATTCACTCGACACACACACATTCGACATCATGACTCATCATTCGCACACTATTATAAGCATGAAATATATATTATCTCATGCCCTGATACCATTCCATGCATACATGCATGCACGCACACGGACAACAAGCCGAGTGCAAATCGTAGGTTGCACCAACACAAGGCAATAAGGCAGGCATCATTCAGCCTCTCGCAAATCAGCAGCTCCAGTAACCTTTCACGACCAGGAAAACTTGAGATTCATCTGAATCACCTGAGAATCACTTGGGAGCGACTGAGAGTAACCTGAGAGCACATCCAAGGGCCATACAGCAGCCTGACCCAAATCCAACTCAGCTGCGAGTGATCGACCGTAACAATGAAAGCAACCCACCACCTCCTTCACCCAGAAATGACCCATTATAGCCCACCTGGGTCTACTGCTGCTCGTCCTCAACAATTATTAAAGCCACGGGGCATCTTTGTCCAGCTTCGCCTGCACCCTCTCCTGTGCGTCCGCCCTGTCAACAGCGCATAGGTTGCACGTGAACAGCGCGCCCTCATGCCGTAGAGGCAAGATTCATGGGGCATAGGCTGGTGTGGGAGAAGCAGATGCGGAGCTGGGGGATGAGGTATAGTGGGAAGGGATTGAGGGGGGAGAGGGTAAACATTACAGTGGCTTAACAGAGGGGTGTGGGGTGAGGGACACTGTGCCATTGCCAAGTTGGTGGGCCAGAAGTCCGAGTCAGGAAAACACGTGCCGAGCTGAGGGGGAAGGAGTGTGGCGGGAAGAAACACAGTCCTTTATACGGGTAAAAGAACATGGGAGACAGTAGCATAAGGGGAATCCGTGCAACAAATCGGTGTAGGAGAAGTAGGTGTGGAGCTGGGTGGATGAGGGGTCGAGAAACATGTTGGGGGGGAGAGGGGAGCGGGGAGGGCAGGGCGAGTGAGAGAGTGAGAGCATGGGGCGATAGACGGGCCTAAGTTTGTGGGTCAGAAGCCGGCGTTGGAGAAGCAGGTGGGGAGGTGAATTGTGGGTAAGGGGAGAGGGGAACCAGAGGAAACAGCACAGTGGCTTATGAGAGGGACGTGGGAGCTGTGGGGGAGTGAGTCTGTGGGAAAGGATGCGAGTGTGCACTGCTGCGATCTCTTTTGAGAATTTGTAGAAGTGATTTTCATGGGGATGACAACTTCCGTGAGACCAATGAGCACACGATTCAGGGCCCAGTGTTAGCATTTTTTTACGTTGTAATCATAAATTTCATTGTGTTCTTGCCCTTCCACTTCAAAACCCACCCCCTCCCCCTCCCCACCTCTCCCCACCCCAAACATCCCCCGCCCACCCCTGCACCCCCTCCCACCCTTTTTTGCTCTGCCCATGCTTTTGTTTCTCACCTGTCCGGCCTACCATCTGCTGGCTGCTTTGCCCGAACGTCCAGCATGCAGATGTCAGCATCCTGGACGCTAGTCATGACTTTGGTAAGTCTATTGGGAGGGGAAGATGGTGACGGGGACGGGGATGGGAAGGGGACAGTGACAGTGAAAGGAGAGGGGAAGGGGATGGAGGAGGGGAAGGGGAAGCAGATGGGGAAGGGAGTGTAAAGGGGAAGGGAGAAGGGAGTGTAAAGGGGAAGGGGGAAGGGGACAGAAATAGGAAAAACATTATGGAGAGTGATGGTTCCAGTATGCATGCCTGGCGGGTGACTTGTTAGTCCCGATTTGCCACCTTATATAAATAGCACTGCCCCCGGCATTCAGCAACAGGGCAGCAGCCTCTTGCGGATCAACACCCGAGACCGACCTGAGCTGAGAAAAACCTGGGAGAAATTACGAGTGATATGAGAGTGAACTGCTGGTGAACCATGATTGGCCTCTTTCTCCATACCACACACACATCTTCTCCAACCAGTAGTGTCTAGTAACAGTGAGCAGCAGCAGTGACCCATCACAATCCACCCTCTTACTCGCCCAATGCACCCACCAATGAGCCATTGCAGTCGAGCCCACCTCCTTCCTCACAGCACGAACCTCTTTCTCCCTCTGCTCCTCCGAGAGGAAAAACACTGCCACGCGGGACACCAAGCAGTCCCGCCCAGCCTCGCGTCACCCATGGTCTACCAGTGTCTCACAAGGTTTGAGCAGCGTAGCCTGTCACCCCTCACTCACTCGGAACGCACCTCCTTCTCCCTAGGCCAACCCACCCTCAAAAACCGCCACAGAACACTCAACAGCTCTGCCCAGCTGCGCCTGCAGCCACGCCACGCCAGTGACCCGTAATCAGCCCACTTCCTGCGCAGCTTGCACCTCCTTCTCCCCCCACTTGTCCTTGGGAAAGGAAACCGCCACGGCGCACCCAGCAGCCTCACTCACCTTCGCCTGCAGCCTCTGCGGGGGTGAACAACGCGCCAGATTTGTAGGTGTGGGAGTTGGTGGGGCATAAGTTGGTGCAGGGGAAGCAGGTGCGGAGCTGGAGGGGCAGTAAAGAAGGGGGGGAGAAGAGAGGGGAAGGGTAGTCAGCGGCAAAGTGACTTATGAGAGAGACGGGGGGGGCAGCGCCGTAGTAGCATGAAATTGGTGGGCCAGAAGTGGGTGCAGGAGAAGCAGGTGAAGCTGGTGGAGGGAGGAGTGGAGGAGGAAGGCAAGAGGGTAGTGGGTGTTGAAGGAAAGATGCAGCCCGCAGGTTGGAAGGTGCCAAGGCTGCACCGCAGCTTTCTTTCAACACCCATTAACATGCGCCCTGTGCACTCGTCGCATGTGCAGCCCTGCACCATGGGCGCACCTTCACAACCTGCAGGCTGTTGGGTGAAGCCATGACGCAAAGCTGGACGGAAGACGGGGGAAGGGCGAAGGGAGGTGGCAATGGGAGAGTAAGGGGCAGAGCCTGGGTGAGAGCAGTGCGGCGCCACTGTAGAGGCAGGAAAACGTGGGGCAGACATTGGCGTGGGAGTCACGGGTGCGACGGCAGAGCTGGTGGTAAGATGTGGGATGGGTTGGAGGAGGTGGAGCGGGGCGAGTTAGGGGGGAGCAGTGCAGCGCCTGTAGGGAGAAAGACTCGGTGAGCAGGCGTTGGAATAGGAGAAGCAAGTGCGGAGCTGGGAGGGGTCGGGAAGGGGAGAGAGAGGGAGAGGGTAAGGGGAAGGGAGGGGGCCTGGGTGAACAGCGCGTCTGTAGCACTGTTGGGGCACATGCAGTGGGGCAGGTTTGGGTGTAGGAGAGAAGCAGGTGTGCGGTGCAGAGCTGGCGAGGTGGGAGAGGGAAGGGAAAAGAGGAAAAGGAGCTGGGATTATGCTAGAGATGTGGGAGTCAGTGCCGGGAGGGAAACCTGTGGGCTATGAGTCGGTACAGGAGAATCAAGCGGCTCTGTTGTTTATCCAGAATACAACGCATCACACTCAATCAAACGAACGGGAACAGCCTACGGTTCCACACCTGCAGCGCCCGTATGTAGCCCTTGCCTACCTCACCGTCCGCCCACCACCATGCGTCATTTCACTTGAGACATCTAAAATCCGCACCACACCCTCCACATTCACGCACACTCATGCACCTCCTACTTCAGCCCAGCTGCCCACATGCAGCCACCCACTGAAAAGCATTTTCTACCTGAACCACTGCAGCCGCTCCAGCTCCAGTCTGGCTGAACATTGCACCCGCTCCCTCACCATTGGCTGCTGCTGGAAGTGACGAACGGGAGGAAAAGGGTAGTGACTTGGTGAGTTATGCGGCAGGGGCTGCGGAGATAGCTACTACAACGGGAGCTAGACTACGGGCTAGGCACGAGTGCTCGTGTGATCTCTGCGTTCGTTGGTCCTTAGTCGTTTTCCTAGTGCACACACTGCTTGTTAGTTCACGGGACAATTTGGCAAGCGTTTCACTAGAGAAAGTTGACAGCAAATGGTTCAATGAGGTTGGCAAGCCAAGACTACATCAGAGCTAGCATTCAGGTCGGTCGACTGCCAGCGCAGCATGGTCGACCGCGTTCCAGCACGACTTGGTCGACCGCGCTCCAGCAGTGCAAAGTCGACGGCGTGCCAACGCTGTAGGGCGACGGCGTGCTAGCGTAGCTCCCGCAGTACAGCATCGCACTAGCTTCGCAGATGATTGGCGTGCTGAGCCGTGCTGAGCGTGTTGAAGGCCGGATAGTGCAGCGCCTTCGTCAGGAAGTCGGCCGGCTGCTCGGTGGTCGGGATGTACCTCAGCGAGAACTTCCCGCGCTTCACCATGTGCTGCAGCCAGGCCTGTCGCCGCTCCATGTGCTTGAGGTTGCCCGTCAACCCCATGCCCTCGGCGACTGTGATGGCCGACTTGTTGTCCACCCAAAGGACAGACGGCTTCCCGGCATCCAGCTGCCAGAACTCTGCAAGGAGGAAGCGAAGTTGACGTCCCTCCTTGCCGGCTTCAGTGGCCGCCACGTATTCCGACTCGGTCGATGACAACGTCACGCACTTGATGCGCTGGCTCGACCAGGAGACTGTGGCCTTTCCGTAGACAAACACATAGCCGCCCGTGCTCGTCCTGTTCTGCTTGTCACTGGCGTCGTCGGCGTCCACGTAGCCGACCAGCTCCAGCGACTCAGGTCCACCACCGAACTCGAGGGCGGTGTCACGCATGTTGGCGAGGTAGGCGAGGCAGCGGTCGACCTCGCGCCAGTGCTGGTCACTCCTCACCGTGAGGCTGCTCCCCAGTTTGCTGCAGGCGAAGGCAATGTCCGGCCTCGTCGTCGTCGCCGCGAACTGCAGCGAGCCGACCTTCTGCCGGTACTCCTCCTCCTGTCGCTCCTATGCCTCCTCGTCGTCGAAGGTGAGCTCGGCGTAGGCGTCGACTGAGACCGGCGTCTTCGGGGTGCGCCCGGTCTGCTCCTTGTCAACGATCCGCCTACGCAGCTTGTCGGCGTAGCCCTGCTGGTGCAGCCACAGTTTCCCCGCCGACCGGTCGCGGACGATCTCCAGCCCGAGGTACTTCTGCACCGGCGAAATCTCACGCAACTCAAAAGCGGACTCCAGCAGCTCCTTCAGCATCTTGGTACTGCTGCTGGCGGCGAGCAGGTCGTCGACGTAGATCAGCACCCAGCGGGCCACTCCGTCGTCGCCGACCTTGAAGTACAGCGCCTCGTCGATCTGGCTCTTCTTCCACCCGGTGCCGACCAGCACGTCGTTGAGCGCCAAGTACCACAGCAGCGACGACTGCTTCAGCCCGTACAGGCTCTTCAGCAGCTTGCACACCCGGCCGGTTCCGTCGTTGAAGTAGTACGGCTGGGACATATAGAACATCCGGTCGAGCTTGCTCTGCAGGAAGGCGTTCTTCATGTCGAGCTGCATCAGGTTGAGGTTGAGGACGGCAACGATGCTGAGGAAGATCCTCAGCGTGACGTAGCTGCCCACCGGTGCAAACGTTTCATCGTAGTCGGCGCCATACACCTGGGTGAAGCCCTTCATGACCAGCCTCGCCTTCTCGCGCTCGACGGTGTCGTCGACGTGGTACTTCGTCATCAGGACCCACCGGTTCTTCATGATGTTCACCCCCGGCGGGCGTTCGACCAGCTCCCAAGTGCCCATGTTGATGAGGCTGCGGATCTCCTCCTCCATGGCGGCCTTCACTGCCGGGCCCTTCCAGCTTGCCAATGCCTCCTTCACCGTCATCGTCAAGAGGTCCCAACGGTGCTCGCGGTCGGCATGCATGTCGGGGTCGAGCTCCGGAAACTCCTCATCCTCCTCGGCGTCATCATACGCCAAGTCGTCGTCGTCCACGTCGTACACCGTGGTGAAGGCAGCGGGGACGAAGAAGTCGGGTGGCCTCCGAAGTCGGCCTGACTTCCGGGGTTCAGGCCGAACCTCCACCACGTCACTCTTGGTGGACTTCTCGGCGTCCCCTCCTTCGTCACCGTCTTCACTGCCCTCGTCGTCCTGCTGCACCTCGGTCGACTTCTTGGCCGACCTCTCCCCTGTGGTCGGCTCCTCTGTCGACTGCCTGGTTGCCGACTGCTCTGTGGTCGGCTTCACCGCTGCCTGCTCCCCCATCGGTTGCTGCCCAGCTGGTGCGTTCTTCGCCGGCTTCACCCAAGTCGGCTGCACCTCCTCGACCTGCTCCTCCCCTATCCACGTCGACTTCACTCCCACGTCGACTTGCCGCTCGCCACGTCGGCCACCGGCGATGCCCTTGGCCGGCGCCGAAGGCGACGTCCCACTGCTCCCCTTATCGCCGGAGGCTGACACAGGAGTCAGCTTGCGCAGGTCGACCATGAGGGGAGGGGAAGGGGAAGGAGGACGGACGACCTCGGAGTCCTCATCAGCAAGCTCACCAACCTTAGCAAGCAGAGGTAGCGTCGCCGTCGAGGTGTCGGTGGGCGGGGTAGTCGGCGTCCGTCTCGCCACCGGCCCATGCTCTGACTTCCACACCTCCAGCGACATTTCCTCGTAGAACACCACGTCCAACGTGGTGACCACCCGGTTGGCGTCGATGTCGAGGAGCTCCCAGCCCTTGCTCTCCGCCGGCACACCGAGATAAAGGCCCCACTTCGCCTTCGTCTTCAGCTTCCCACCACGCTGCTGCTCGGGGACGAGGAACTGTGCCATAGAGCCCCACACACGTGCCAGCGACAAGTCGGGCTTCGTCCCGGTCAGCAGCTGGTACGGTGTAGTCCCCGGCGGCAGCGTCGACCTCTCAAGGCAGTTGCGGACCCAGACGGCCTGCCGCAGAGCGAGGTGCCACCAGTGGTGCTGCACGCCCATGTGCAGCAGCATCGTTCGCACCGACTCCACCACCGTCCTCATCTCCCGCTCCGCCATGCTCTTCTGCTGCGGGGTGTACGGGCAGGTAAGGTCGTGGACGATCCCCTTTCCATCCACGAAGTCGGTGAACTTCTTCCCGAGGAACTCCCCTCCTCGGTCTGAGTGCAGCATCAGCACCGACTTCTTCACCTGCCTCTCCACCAACACCTGCCACTTCTGGAACTCCAGCAGCACATCCGACTTCTTGGCAACCGGCCTCACCCACACGTAACGGGTCTTGCGGTCCTTGAGCAGCAAGAAGTACAAGCTGCCGTCCTCTGCAGCCACGCGGAACGGCCCGCACAGGTCGATGTGCACGACGGCCAGCACGTCGTCGGCGTCGGAGCCTTGGTCGGGGAAGGTGTGCCGCGCCAGCTTCCCGCCGACGCACGAGATACACGGTGAGTCGGCGCTCGTCGCCGACTTGAAGTCCAGCCCAGTGGTGACCTCGTGCTTCGCCGAGCTCCGTATGGTGTCCATGCTGACGTGCGCAAGCCTCGCGTGCATTCTGTTCGGCGTCGACATCGTCGTCGAGATGATCGCCCGCAGGGCCACGACCTCCGTCGTGGGCGACATCGACCTCGGAGCAGGGACGCAGGTCGGTGCAGAGGACACGCCCGGAGTACGTCGCCCGACCGAGCACCTCTCCCGCCGCCGAGACGAGCAGCATCCCGTCGCCATCCTCCTGCAGCTTCACGTCGTGCTCCTTCAGTTGGCCAGACGATAGCAGGTTGGCCCGCACACCTGGGACGTACAGCAGGTCGGGGATGAGCACCTGCTTCCCGGCCTCCCCTTACAGGGCGACGGTGCCGCGGCCCTGGACGTCCTGCAGCGCCCCATTGAAGCCGCGCACGTGCTTGATGGAGCCGCTCGGCTGCAGGTCGACGAAGACTTCCTTCATCGCCATCAAGTGGTGGGAGCAGCCGCTGTCGAGCAGGACCACCTTCGGGTTCGCCTGCACAGCTGCCGCCACCGCCTGGAAGTCCTTCCCGGCCTCAGGCGCCAGCAAGATGGTCGGCTCCATGACGCTGTCTTGTCGTCCCGCGCCTTGCCGCCAGTAGAGGAGTCGTAGTCCTTCGCCGAGGTCGATTTGGTCGACTGCGTCTCCTTACGCGGCTTGTTCCCTCCTCGACGAGGACGACGGCTTCCAGACCTTGCGCGGCCTCCCTTGGCGTCGTCGGAGTCGGAGTCGCTGCGGTCGGGGCACTCGAAGGAGAGGTGGTCGGGGTCGCCGCACAGCCAGCACTCCCGACTTCGACCTCCTCTTCCTCGACCGCTGTCATTGGTCGACTTCTTCTTGTCGACTTCCTTGGCAGGCTTCCAGCCACTGCTACCATAGCCGCCGGACTGTCTGCGCTGCCCTGGTCAACCTCCTTGCTTCGCCGGGGCGACAAAGTTCGCCTGCGCCAAGAGCTCCTATGACTGCTCAGCCTCCTGCATCGCCTCGACCTGCAAAATGTACAGCATCAAGTTGTCCTCGTTGAGTGTCGTCCTCGTGCTCGGCGCCATTGACAGCCGCTTCAGGAGGTTGTAGCTGCTCCAAAGTCCCTGCATGACGTGGGTGACGTACGACGCCGTCGAGTACTGCGCGCCGGCCATCCTGATGGTGGCGAGAATTCGCCGGGCTCGGTTGCAGAAGTCGGTCGCCGTCTCCTCGTCGCCCATACGCAGGTGCGTCAGCTGCTCCTCCAGCTGGGCGATGAACAAGTCGTCGGTGACTTGGTAGGTCGACTCGATGAAGTGCCACGCCCGGTGGCCGGCGTCGAGGTACTCTCGGCACCACTTCAGGGCGATCTGCATGCTCGGCGAGCAGCACCGCGAGATGACCGTGAAGGTCAACAACTGCGCGGCGCGAAACTCCGCATGCAGGTCGAGGTCGTCCGGCGTTGCCAGGGTGCCTTGAGCAAAGCTGATCAGCCCGGCCATCTCCAGCTGGGGCTCGATGGCTTCCTTCCAGGTGAGTATGTCTGGTCGACCAACGAGCGGCGGGGTGATCAAGATCCTGTCCGACGTAAACTTGAATTAGCCGTAGCTCGGTGCTATCCCGCCCGCCGTCACCTGTGTCGCCGACATCGGCGACAGTCCGCTTTGTCGACCTCTGACGTCACCCTGCGAGGAGTCTGCAGCCGCCGACGACTGCATCCCTCGCGCCTGAATGCCGCCGACTTCATCGACGTGAATCACACCACGCTGCCTCGACGTGCCTCCTGCACTGCTGCTGACTTGGCCACCTCCGGCGTTGACGCCCACGTCGACGCCGCCTTCGTTGGTCACCGGTCGAGGAGAAGCCGGTCGAGAAGGGGGATGCTCCGACGCTCACATGGTGCGGAGTCTAGCCTCAACGACCGCCCAGGGTATCGCCCCGTACTCCTGGGCCTCATGGCGTCTCCTCGCATCCTCCAGCCGTCCCTCTAGGGTGTCCATCACCTCTGTGTCACCTACGCACACGCTAGGGACTGTACGGCTGCCGGCCTACGAGCAACTTAGGTAAGTGACCACTACGTCGACCTGACTAAAAGGTAAGTCGTGTGCCGTCCACGCTCACCGCACCATGCGGAGATAACTACTACAACGGGAGCTAGACTACGGGCTAGGCACGGGTGCTCGTGTGATCTCTGCGTTCGTTGGTCCTTAGTCGTTTTCCTAGTGCACACACTGCTTGCTAGTTCACGGGACAATTTGGCAAGAGTTTCACTAGAGAAAGTTGACAACAAATGGTTCAATGTGGTTGGCAAGATAAGACTACATCAGAGCTAGCATTCAGGTCGGTCGACTGCCAGCGCAGCATGGTCGACCGCGTTCCAGCACGACTTGGTCGACCGCGCTCCAGCAGTGCAAAGTCGACGGCGTGCCAACGCTGCAGGTCGCCGGCGTGCTAGCGTAGCTCCCGCAGTACAGCATCGCACTAGCTTCGCAGATGATTGACGTGCTGAGCCTTGTCACCTGCATAGCGCACGCACCAAGTCAACCTGGCACTGACGACTGCATCTGATCAGCCACGTCGACCTCGGGATACCACCACCAAGGTCGGGCTCGCCAACTTCGCCTGGGCGACCGTCGCACACCTCCGCATAACCTCGTCACCCAGGTAACCTGGTCGACCGGGCAACCACGTCGACCAGCTGCTCCTGTATGTGCCCGTCGACCTCCCAAGTCGACGACCACCCCAAGTCGACCGCACCAGGTCGACCACGCCCCTGGTCGACCAGCTCCAAGTCGACGTCACTCCTGGTCGACCAGCTCCATGTCGACCAGCGCAGTTGTCGCCGACCACCCAAGTCGGCTACCCGAAGTCGGCGTCACCAAGTTGACGCCCTGCTACTCGACGCCCAACTGCTCGGCGTCCTGAGTCGTGGTCGACGTTGGCCCCTCCTTCGTCGACCACCAGGTCAGGTCGACCACCAGGTCAACATCACACCTGGTCGATCAACCACTAGGTCGACCAGCAGGCCTGTCAGCCAACCACCCAGGTCGGCTGCCCCAAGTTGGCGTCACCAAGTTGACACCCTCCGCAGGTCGACTTCCTAGGTCGACCTCCCTGAAGTCGGCGCCACCCTGAAGTCGGCGCCCGTGCAGTGGCCCCCATGCAGTTCGACCTCCTTGTCAACCGACTCGCCCACTACTGCAGGTTGGCTGCTCCCCTCACACCCGACCACGAAGTCAGCTCCGCCCAAGCGAGGACGGGGCCAACACACAACTCCCCTTGACAGGGGCGAATGTCAGCGAGACACAATGCGCTGATGTGGGATACACATCACACATGCAACTCGCATGTCGCGAGGATGGATGGATGGGATGGGGGAGGGGCGATGCAAATAGAGGCTAGGTGGGATCAGAGTTTGGGAGGGGAGGGAAGGAAGAAACTAAGGGGGGATGCGGGAATGAACCTCAACTCACCTGGCCAGGCCTGCCCATCACCTCCCTCCACTCACTCTCACAACCAATTTGCAGCCACTCTCAGTGGGCCCCACCAACCCCTGCCTGACATTCTCACCTTGGTGACATCCAGTCAATAAACCGCCTCCTTCCCATGGTCAACGCCGAGTGACATGGGTAGTAACTTGAGAGATTCGTACACGCATCTCCCCAGCCCCGCACCGATTCCCGCCTTGTCAACTGCCTCCCGGAGTCCTGGGCCTCTTCCCCACTCATCCTGCATGACCTCCGCCAGCCCCATCCGCAGTACCCGTTACATCGCCCCCCATCGCTGCCAGTGCTGCTTGCGCGAATGGCGATTCGCCTCAAACAGGCAATGGCGAGCGCCAAGAGAAGTTCTGCGATTGATGACGTTCGACGGTTGGTGAGCAAAATGCAGGCAGGAACCCCAACTGAAACTAGTTTGATTCCCCTTTACCGGGATCAGTTGATTGATCCCAACCGTAGCTAGGTGAATCGCGACCCGGCTGCAGCAGCGCTTACTCAAGACACACCGGAGGATGAGAAGCGGAAAGAGGGAGGGTGCGTGAGAAAAAAGAGGGATTCGGGAGCGACTCTGCTCGCCCCGGCTGCCGAGCCGCTAGTGACGTGGCTGATGCGCAGAATCCGATCGTTGATGACATCTGTCCCTTGACATTGCAAACGAACAATGTCGCCGTATCTCGCTTATTGTTTACGCCTAATTATTTTTTCCTCGCGTGCGAGTGCAGTCATCGTAGCAAGAAGTTCCTGCTGAGCTACTAGAAGCTTGATGGTGGATGGAATGATGTGCTCGGCCAACTTGTATTGGAATTTGGGCTTTGTTCTGTAGACGCATCAGGCCGCATCAATGTACATTGATGCAATTTCCCGGGGTTCCAGTATTGTTCCTTGATAACCTGCTGACAAGTTATCAAGGCTCGCAATAAGCGCATCAGAGCCAAGGCAGACCAACCTAGAATGCCTGCAGAACGGCCTTTCTGGCGACCAAAATTTCCAATGTCGGATGTTTCTCGTCCTAACAATCGGGCGCATTTGAAATGCGCGCATCATGCAACTTCGAAAAGTCGATTCATACGCGCATCCAAAAAAATCGAAAAATCGCTGCAACCTCATTGGCCACTCAGTTTGACACCTCCGAAATTCAGCGACATCTAACTTCCGAAAATTCAGAATGTTGAAATTCGTCACGAAAATTATTGTCCAATTTCCTGACCTCCATTTCCAAGCCTCAATTCGAAATGTCCAAACCTCAATTTAGCAATTTCCTTTTGCCATTTCCGAACCTCGATTTTTCAATGTGCGCATCAGTCCGAGCCTACGGCGCATAAGAGCTGATGCCCTGCAGAATACGGCCTTGAGGGCGCGTTACATTATTGTTAAATTTAGCCTTGGGAACAAGCCGTTCCAGATATCGCGTGGGAAACAAGCGGTACAAAAAATGTTTCAACTGTTTTCGATCGGGTGCATTGCGGTGTTCTTCAACATTTGAATGGCCTTGTTCCTCGGATTTGTTACACGCCCTGAGATCGCAATTCCTGATCAGCCTTAACAGGAAACTGAATGCATTCGGAACCAAACCCCTGATTCTATATTTTGGCTGCGTTCTGCAGGCGCATCAGCTCTGATGCGTCTGAGGCTCGGCCTGATCCGGACATTGAGAAATTGAGGTTCGGAAATGAGTAATTGGAAATCGAGAAATTGAGGTTCGGACATTCGACATTGAGGCTAGGTAAATCTGAAATTGAAGATCTCGAAAATTGGACATTTCAGATCTCGATCTCCAATTTTCCCAGATTCCAGCGTGCAGAGGGATTCGTCGAAGTCAAACAGCACATACCTGACACCTTCGCCACATGCCTGTTCAGGGTTTAGGGCGTTGTTCATTTGCCACATTTGAGCTGATGCGCGCATCATCCGCCTTCTCGGAGTTGGATGATACGCGCATCAATGATGCGCCAGATTGCTAGGACGTGAAATTACTAAGAACGCGGCGACATGTTAAATGCTGGTTGCCAAAATGGCCGTTCTGCAGGCAATCGGGCTTGGTTTGCTTCGGCAGCCATGCGCTTATCACGAGCCTTGATAGCCTGTCGGTAGGTTATCACGGAAGGGTGTTAGAACCGTCCGAAAATGTTGCAATGCACATTGATGCGGGCTGATGCGCCTGCAGAACAAAGCCTTTGTACGACGACGATCTCGCACCGGGCTAAACGAAGCACAATTCGCCATCGAGACACGAATCGACTGTAGCAGATGCTCTGGATCCTGAATCTGAATAAAGATCAAAGATCAGAGGGAGTGTACAACAAAGATCAGAGGGAGCCAACGCTGAAATTTTCAGCCTTGCGTTTTATGTCTCGGTGGCATTCCTGTCACCCCCGAGGTGCAGCCTCAACAGCCAGCTGAGAGACTTCAAAGATGGTTGGAGTAGCAGGACTCACCATGTGAAGAGAAATCAGAAGCCAAGGTAAGGGTGCAGTGCATGTGCATGTGGTGAAGCAATAGTGTCTTTTCGTGTACAGAGTCCAATGAGTGCAGGAGAGGACGTGGAAGGACAACAACAGTGTTTGCGCCCGCTTTTGTTCTAAATCATGAGGTGCAGGAGAGTAAGATGGAAGCACTCATGCAGGAAAGCATTTGTGTCATCAATACATATTGCTTAACCACCACATCGCGGAAAAGGAAAATGTCGAAATTGGGGGTCCGAAGGGTTTTCTAAGAAAAACCTGCATCTGAGTTGCGCAAAGAGTCCAAAAAACAACGCTCGCCAAACTCTACATTCCGTACACCAGTACCGGATGTTTTCACGGACACAAAACCGTCACCCGAAAGTTGCATTCCCGTCAACATTTTCGCGTCAATCGGTTTCGCGCGTTCGAGTGAGTTTGCAAGCGGTAATGCAGAGTAACAATGACAGTGCGATGTAACCACAAAAGTAACGAAACAAAACGACCTCGCGAAATCCAGCGAGGATGCAAAACTTGATACCTTGTTCTCGTTTTTTCCCAAATCTGAACCCCAACCACCCAAACCAACCGACAGACGCTAGATGATTCTTCACACATAGAGGTCACAGTCACTCACACGTGAAACTCCACCAACAGGTGCCCAGATGGGTTTTGAGGCGCCTCAAAACAGGGTGGGTGTGAACACCAGGAGGTTACAGTTGCTGACTAGTGAACCACTCACGCGTGAAACTCCACCAACAGTTGCCCAGAAGGGTTTTGAGGCGAACCCAAAATTTTTTTTTGCCAATCAGTATTAATAATCCCTCAAACCACACCAGCCATTTTGAACACGTCAGCACACCCAGCCTATCCAAACCAAACCAAACGCCAACCTTACCGTTCCATCTGCCCACCTCATCTTTCCATCCCATAGCAGACCAGGCAGATTTTCAGCATTCACGCACTTATTATCTCCTACGAACACACAACACACACTTCGGACTGCAACTCTCTTCAACTTCTGCAATTCTCTTTAACTTCTGCAACTCTCTTTGTAACCTCCGCACTCCTTGTCCAACGCTTATTAACTCTCAGATACACGTAGCTTGCCAAGCTGCCGCCCATCGACAGTCTATGTAAGTACTCCCCCCTCTTTATCCTTCGACACATTCTAACATTCACCCACTTTTCCTTCGCCTCTATGTCCCTTCTGCAACGCCCCCCCTGGCCCGTCCCCTCCCCTTTTCAGACGAGAGTTTTGTGCCGTCGCTTATATACGCCATGTTGGGCACGGAGCGGTACATCACGGCACTTTGCGATCCAGCTGGTTTCTCATTTGCTTATCTTCGAAATGAGATGAACGCCACTGGTAACGGTTGTAAGTGTCTTCCGATGATGTTGTACGATGTTGTTTCCCTGGATGCGTTGCTAGGTTTCTTCCCTTTCCGATCCTTCTCCATGCAGCTCTTGCGTTTCTCACCAGCAGGAACACGCACCGTGATGCTCGACGGATCAATGCCGGCAGCTCGAATCCGCCCCACAAGCCCATCCATGTCCGGCCCCACGACCTCGCGATACTCTTGGAACAACCCATCCTCAGCCATGATCGGTATCATGGGCTTGCACCCCTTGGTCAGTATGTACTCCTGGTGCCGGACCGCTTGCACATACACCAGGAAAAAGTACATTGAAGGTTGATGGCTGCATGTGATTCGCCACGACAAGGAACATCCAAGAGCAACAACCCAGCAACCCGCTCGCATAACACCTGCCTTCTCACCTCGCTAAGTGCCGTGGCATACTCTCGCCCTCCTCCAGCATCGGCCGTGATTTCACGAGCTATCTCGGGCTGCATGTCCTCCGACACAATCCGCCGAGGGATATCATTCCAGTCCCCCCCTCGGACTGGCCCTTTCACAGTGCCCTTGTGCGTTCTCTCCCACAACTCGGTCGAGTAGTGGTGGGGCATGCCACGAAGAGGGGTGTTATCGATGATGTGCACGATCAAGTGGATCTTGGGCAGCTGCCACTCGGAGCTCTGGTTGGGAAATGCCGCAATCAGCGCGTCCACCAACCTGTGCCACATGGGTCATGCAACATTGCCACTACACATGACCACATGTTTAAAGGCACCAGAATTCGAAAACGACGTTTCGGCGCCCTAGCGAACATCAAATACGCACTCTATTGCTTCTTCCTTCGCCTCGTCCAGTGACCCAAGTGTGTGCCGTTGCACTCCCAGCAGCGTCTTGTAAAACGTGGCGTACAGCCGAAACACCAAGACCTCCCTCCCTCTTTTGAGGCGTCCATTCGCGTCACTACCCACACATCTGTCCGCGATGAGCATCGGCATCACCTGCATCATTGCCGTGTACTCGAATGCAGCGTAGTTGGCCCCAGTCTGGAAAAAGAGGACCCACCCGGGATACGCAGCATCACACTTGGCGTGTCCTTTTTGTACTTGTTCTTCTGCCTGTTAGCAAGCAATCGTGCAAACAATAAAAATCTTGCCCTTGCCGTAACTTACCACAAGCAAAACAAACGCACCGACCATAAGAATAGCAATGGCATACGGTTCGAGCTCCCTCAGCTCGGGCTTGGTCTTGCCCTCCAAGAAACAATCAGCCATGTGAGATGGTACGCCCGAATCGAGCACGTGGAGAATGTCTGCGACGCACGCCAAGTACACATTGCCCCGTCCGTCTCGGAAAAGTTCCAGCGCTCGAGCACACATTGTCGAGACAGTGCACATACAAACAAACGTAACATAGACGGCCAACTCAAAAGGATACACTAGCACCTCTTAGGATCCGACAACGGCCACCTTATAGCACTGTGCGATAGCCCCACCGTCGTATATTCCAACTCTCACCTTGATGGGATGCGTTGACCACCGTTTCTTCATTTCTTTGGCGAGCCACGTGGTCAATGAGCTGATGATCCGGTTTTGTTACAAGAACCAGATCATGTCGCTGTTGCGAGAAAAATGCCGCATTAAAGCCGAGCAAAATCCGTGTAAAAAGCTACAATCATTGTGCACGCACGCATACGCCACGTTGATGCACATATTAGATAGAAACAGACAGAACGCAAACATGCCCATGCTATAAACATGAACTCACCTCGGATTGAGGCATCGGCGTTGTAAAGCATGCCTATAGAAAAGCCATGTAGATGCGGTTCGACTCTATCCGGTCCTTCCGGGAGAATGTGATGCAGGCCTGGGAAGAATGGGGTTTCAATGAAGTAAAACACATCCGCCGGAGCTAGCTCCATCCGCTCAAAGGATCCTTTCAGAGCAGCCATTTCGATACTCGGTTTCTTTTGCGAGTAGAAGGGCATTATACACCTTGAAACTAAAGGCTATGTCCCATGCCCGTGTGAATTCAGCCATCATCCCTCGTAATCTTAGGGTGCTCTGAACCTACCCATCCATTGGTCAACTATGGAGGCCGTGTATTTACCACATATCGTGGTTGGATTGGTTACCCATGTATCTAATTATGGCTCAAATGTGCTCTGATATGTTGCAAGATTATTGGCGCCATAATATCCTATCGCGCGAAAATATCCGTACATCATGTGGCCTTGTGACGCTATTGATATGCGTTTGTAACAGACCCATCATTGGCAACTTCCGCCCTAGTGCTAACATAACCGGAGTGTTATCCAGCTTCGAAACACCTTCTGGCTGATATACGATATAAGCCGAGAATTAAACGGACCCGATTCTAAGAGGATAGCCTGCCGAAAGCTCTCGAACATCACGCGTTGTAAAACACTCGCCACCGAAGATAGAACTCATGCTTGGTTGACATCTGCCACCAGCTGTAAACGTGACAGATGACACTTGTATCGAACTGCGCAATCAAGCGTACCAGATTTGGGCGCGCAGATCACCGTACTCAGTGGAACTTGAAGCCACTCCTTAACCAAGGGGGGTGTCGTATTGCAGTGTCACACCTAGGCAGATTAGCTAACCCGTACTCGGCGATGGGGCCTAGAACCAAGGCTCAGGCTGCTCGAAACGTTAGGAAGCAAGTAGGTGCTCATTAAGGGCGCCCGTCTAGTAGACGCGCCGACAACGCGAGCAGGAAAGCGGCAATGAACCTTTGGCAAACCTGCTCAGCATAATGAAACTTTATCGAACCCTAAAAAGAAGTTCGTATGGCGCAGTCTTGCACTGGAAGACATCAACTCCCCTGAGTCGGATGACTTGATATCCGGGTTGCGCCCCGGGTCTGCGGATAGCGGGTGGAAGATCGTGTCGCTGTATAACCAAGATGGTCTCTCGTGTCAGGTGGACACGTCGGACGCACTTTCTTTGCGAGATGGAGAGTGCTTGACGGACGCTATTCTGGACTTTCACACCATGTAAGTACCTATACCGCAACCATTCGGCCTTTTTTTTATTGATGCTAGCACTCTAAACTCTCCTTTCTAATTATCATCTAGCGGTTCCACCAGACTTCTGCACATTCGTTTCCCTAAGCTACAACACGACAAGCGCTGGATATGCCTAGACAGCAAGGCATTTGCATACGCCGACGTTACACCAAGGCAATTAAAACCGGGGAAGGAGTGGATGTGCTATCCTTCGACTACATCTGCGTACTTGTGTTCTTTAGGTGAATAGCTACGTGATACACAGCCATTGATGATTCATGTTTCTATACCTATGGTCTACTGATTATGGATAGGACATATTGATCGATACCCGTGCTTGATTAACGCGACATGACTTGATGCAGCAATCACTACTCCTTCATGATAGTCGCTGGCGCAAAGTCGCTCCTGAGCAAGCCAGACAACGGGGAACCCACGGAGCGCCTGGAACTTATACTTTACGACAGCAAAAACGTCCACACGAAGTCCTCAATGGCGTTCGACGAAACCAAAACGTGAGCCTACTATATCAACTGCGGATATGGGATTCTGTATCATCGGACGATGAGTATGACGGTCGAGTATCACATAAAATAGCTTGGTGTTCCTGTGTTCTAATGTTGGGAGGTTAGTGCTACGTTGGTTTGTATATGTGTGCTATGTATGTACGTAATATACCGGTAATACGCAGCCATGGGGGTTGGTAAGGGGGGTGTTGCTCCGGTTGGCGGCGGTAGGCTGCTAGCAATTATTTTCTTTTTGTTGTGCTGATGTTGCTTGTTGCTTTGTTTGCATTTTATTTTATGCGTGAATGGAATACGAGAGTATAATCATAGACCACGTGTGTTTTGGATGAAAGTACCTATGGGCGAGGGGGACCCTGCATTTAGGTACCGCTGTACACGCTTGGCAATAGTCGAATCGCACCCCACCGGACAACCCACTCACGAGCTGTTGCGGCGAGAGGGTCTCCTGCAGACACTGCTGCCGCTGCTGTCCATCCCCAGAGCCTCCGCCTCTACCAAATGCACCACCTGTGCGAGCAGACGCAGAGGTAGTGGCTATGACGGGCAGCGGCAGTCAACAGTAGCGACACAAGGCGGCAGTGGCGGCTGTAATGGCAGCGGGTGCCTGTAGCAACAGCAGAGGCAGGTGCAGCAGTCGTTGGAGCGGTAGTGGTGGCGGCAGCTATAGTAGTAGCGGTAGCTGTTGTTGGCAGGTGCTGCGGCTGTGGCAGCTTGCGTGGGTGCGCGGGCAGCGTGAATGGATGGGTAACGTGAGTGCGCGGGCAGCAGCTAGGCAGGCAGCTGGCGGGCAGCGCAGCGGCTGTAGCAGAGCAGTTCGCGCGGGGCAGCAGGGCAGCGGGGTGTGCAGGCGCAGGGCGCAGGGCAGTACACGGGCAGGGCAGCGCACGCGTGCATGCGCAGCAGACGGGGCAGCGTATGGGCAGGGCGGTGCGTGCGGACAGAAGCCCCCTAAGTGCGGGCAGCGCGGGCAAAGGCCGCCTAAGCACGGCGCAGGCGGCGGCAAGGGCAGCGCAGGCAGCAGCGCGCGGGCAGCTAGGGCAGCGCGCTCACGGCTGTTGCAGCGCGCAGGCGGCTTGGGCACGTAGCGCGCGGGCAGCTAGTGCAGCGCGCGGGCGGCTATGGCACGCGGGGCGTGCAGGGCAGCATGGTGCGCGGGTGCGCGCGGGCAGCAGGGCGCACAAGGCAGTCGGCTTCTTGCTACCAGACGACTTGACAACCTCCAAGGCTGGTTGGAAAAGTTAGGGATTGCAGCCTTGTAGCTTTTTATTAAGCTTTTGATAGGCTATAAATTTTATCATGGTAGATCCAAGAAACAGGTAGAGCAAGCAGAGACGGTTGCGGGGCAGCAGGGCGCGCGGGGCGTGTAGGGCGCAGCGCGCTAGAGCAACAGGTCGCGCGGGGTTTGTGGCAGCACGGCGCGCAGGGCGTGCGAGCAGCAAGGCGCGCTGGCCGCGTGGCAGCAGGGCGTGTGGGGCGCGGGGCAGCATTGGCACGCAGAGCACAGGGCGCGTGGGGCGTGCAGGGCAGCAGAGCGTGTGCGGCGCGCAGGGCAGCAAGGCGCGCGCAACGCGCGGAGCAGCAGGGAAGTGGTGCACGACGTGCGGGGCAGTGGGGCAGTGCCGCTTGAGGTGTGGGGCAGTGGGGCAAACCTAACCTAATCGTTGGTTCGATTAGGTTCGGCACTCGGACCTAACCTAGTGCGTGATACCATGTTAGAAAGAGAGTACAGCAGAATGGTTGAACTAGAAAGGGTTGGGGTGCAAGTACTAACCCTTGAATGTGTTGTACTCTACATGGTGTGCCCCACTATATCCTAACAAGCACAATTGGAACTTGACAGTTTACACTCGGGTTTCATGGGAAATTTGTTCCCATGTGGTTGAACAAGGAAAAACATGTAGGCTGTAGAATTAACGTGAATGCAAGAGTGGTTGTAGGGCACTCTCTAAGTAGTTGTATTGCAGGAAGATTTTTAAGTGAGAGGGATGTCGGAAAATGGTTGGTCTCAGTGAAGCTAACATGGTGATAGATATTCCGTTTTTTGTAGATATACCGTAAGGTATCTTTATGTACTTGTCTCAGGAGGTTAACACAGATATACAGAAAAATGGCTGGTTATGAAGGGGAAAGGAAGGTCAGCGATTGTAACCAGGTCACAAAGCATCTTTGGAAACGTGCTGACTAACAAGATCGTGAGGTGAAACTTGCATATTTTGCGATCTGTCGAGAACGCTGGCGAATTTCAGGTCAAGCACTTCGTACCCAGGCTTCGATAATTCATTACACCGCGTCGCAGGTGCTATGATTGGTTGCTGAGCAGTATTGAAATTGGGGAGAATCAGGGAAAACATTTTAGACAGCGCTATTTTCTGTCGTCGCTATATCCCGTTTCATTGACCAATTGACTTCCACGTTCTTACATTTGCAGCTCCTCCCAGATTGCATTGTTCCTAGATCTGCAAGTTTCCTTGAGAAGTTGCGAAAAGTAATGAAAACGTTTGGCATGCATTTGCTTCCATGGCAACATGATTTCATGGATTGCGAAAATTCCGTAAATTAACTATTCGATGAAATCGAGCCATAAAATGCGTCTTCATTTTCCTGTTGTTTAGTTTGACGGTGGAGATCTGAGGGAGACTCAAATTGCGAACGTGTGAAGAAACCAGTTTCTGACACCTTCGACATACCCAACATTCAAGAGATTGTTGCGTAAGAACCACATAAAAACGTTTGGAACGCGACTTGCTATCAGAACTATAGGAAAAGTACGAGCGACCGTCTAGAGAAGGAATGCACAACATCTTAGGCAAGAAAATTAAATATGCACTTTCAGAAACAAATATCTCACGAATTAGTGGGCCACCCATAATTCACGAAGCGCGAATGAGCTGAATTGGGGTGAATGGAATTTGAGCGCACATGCGGTGGTCCACGGCTTTCACACCTGAAAAACTCCTCGTAACTCTGCTGCATATATCTCCCAAGTTCTGGCTCAGAATCTATCAGACAGCAAACATATTTCGCTTAGTCATCCCGAGCTAGTACCCATCAAAGCTTGTCAGAATGTTGCTGGAATTTCTCATCGTCCTGGTCTTCTCTTGCGGACCGCTGGGCAGCGAAGGAGCTCAGGCGCGTCGACTCTTAAGCGACCTAAACGATCGACGTAAGACGAGTTCATAACATCACAAAAAAACCGGGCCTGAAAACAGGCGGTTTTGGTTCGGTTTTCTGTCCAACCAATTGAAATCCGTCGGAAAACGCTCAACTTGTTCCGACGGATTTCCAACGAGTGGCGCACTGGTATTGTCACTGAATTTTCCAGCGGTTTTCCATCTCGGAGAGGATTTATGATTTCCGACAGAAAGCAGACAAGGTTTCCGGCGGATTTCCACCACCATCGCGCTTAGGTCGAAACGAGTTTCCCCAACAATAAATCAGATAAATGAATCAACTGTAGACGCAGTACACTTTGTAATTAGCTCTGCTGCAATTTTGCCATACACAAATTTTGATTTTCCTGAATTTGAATTACATGCTGCTTTATCAAATATATTATTATTTCTTAAAAAGAGTTATACATTTGTTTTTCCAAATAGATGCATTAACCGTTGGGCAACTTGCAGGATTTACAGAATCATTAGAAATACATCAGTACAAACAATGATAAATTGCTTCTCAAGCATACACACTGAACTCCATGAAGCACAAAATAGGGAAACGTTGCTGCAGAATAAACTGCAGTTCTAGCTGCTGCTGCTGCTGCTTTAGCTGCTGCTGCTGATGCTGCTTTAGCTGCTGCTGCAACTGTTGCTGCTGGAAAAGCAGAACGTAAGCAAGGAGAACCTCGATTCACAGTTAACAGTTAGAATTCATCCCTACACAAGCAAAATCAAGGAGAAACTCTTACGCGCATTGGCGTCACCAAATATCACTCGATACTTTATGCAGTTCGAAACGATGGTCTGCAAAATCAACAAACAATGAGAGGTTACACAACTATTTGATATGCGAGTTGCGGAAAAAACACGAAGATGACAGGTTCAAACACGAAAACAACGACCATCACGCTGGGCGTGTTGCGGAACTTTATCGCGTTTCTTAGTTCTGCATCAGAAAAACACAACGCCAAAGAGTTCATTAAGAGCGCTCCCAGAATCAGATGACAAATACCAACAGGAAATAATAACGATTGTGAATCAGTTAATAGCCATCAACCGTCGTAGAAGCGAGTCGATAAGATACGAGTTACGTAGGCGAGCGAAGCTGACACTGAGAAAACCGTAAAGGAACGAGATGAAAGGCGAGTTACTTGAGTCTAGGGAGGCTGACTAAGGCAAACTGAACAGACTTGTGGCAGATGAGTGCCAGGAAAGAGGATGAGGGGAGGGAACGTTGAACATCGTGCGCCACCTGCTGTTGCTGCTGGTGTTGCGGGGAGGAGTTGCACTTGCACAGCGCTTTTGTCGCAATTTGGTTGGTTGGGAAACCTGCTGCGCAGTAGCGCTGGAGGCAGTTCCAGTAACTGCGCGCAGGTGATTGCAGCTATTGCGTTGCTGGCGCTGCTGTACAGCAGATGCGCAGTTGGCAATTGCGCAGCTCGACTGCACCAGAACGCCATCCAGCGCAGCTGCGCTGGGTGTACAGTAAAGTCCAGCCACATGTTGTCCAGCGTGCGACGGCGACTGAGGACCAAACACATGAGACAATTTCGCCAACAATATTGATAATGCAGAGTTAGCCAATAAGAGAACACTTCAAAGATGACGTGTTCTCATACACGACCAGCACAATATTATTGAGATGACGTGCAACAGCAATGCGCTGGAACGACAAATCACGCCTCTCCGCTGCTTCCAAAAGGTGAACAGTACATGCGATACAATTTGACGTTCCGATACTAACCTCTATTGCGTTGCAAACCAACTTCCTGTTCCCAGAAGTATCACAAATTGTTACAATCATATGCGATTTTATCCTTGTGGACACGATTTTCTCTAAGAACGTTAACATATTTCACTTTCATTTTCTGCTAGTGATTTCGTACGTTGTAAAAAAATGTCTTAATCAATCAAAATCATACTACATGAGGAAGTTAAAAGGTCATTATTGGTTTTCATATGCCACAATTTTCTTGAACGTAAAATACAGAACTTTTTGTTGTATCCATGGCCACCTAATTATACGACAAGTACTAACATTTATATGGTGACAACCCATATTTTAATATGGAAGGATATGCGTGGACGATCTGTATTGTTGATAATTTTGCAGCATCATGCCTATTACTTGTCATCGGGATCGTCGAAACAATAACGTATGGCATGCATGACTATCCATATATATATATTTCCCTACTCAATTGTTTGAAACAGCACAGCTTCTTATTATGTGGTGCGAATTGTTTGTCCTTGCCATCGCGCTGTACTTGTCAAGTCAAAGGTCGCTGACATTTGACCTTCACGTAACTTCCAGCAGTTGTTTTTATTGTCAACCTCCGGTGGTTGACTCACTGTTGTTCATTTGTAGTTCGCCTCGTTTGTGGTTTGGTATCATCACACACAAGAAGCGTTCGATTAATTGTTTCCAACAACAAGAAGGCGTTGAAATGACAACACGTCTCGTTCAGGCCTATTTTTGCACGATTTTCCCAAATCAATTGTTGAACACATTATATCTTCATATCATGAGGTGCGAATGGTACCAAACTTGTCTAGCATGCTTGCAACGTACTAAACGTTTGTAGTATCAAAAGAAACCCAACTAGAAATAACTATAAGATGTCGAAACGAAACCGCATAAAGCTGAGACATATACTTGCACAGTTGTCCCTGCTCAATCGTTTTGAACATCATATCTTCCCAGTACGTGGTGCGAATGGCACCAAACTTGTGTAGCATGTTTGTTATAAAATGAATCTTTGAAGTATTAAAGGAAACCTTACTTGAAATAACAACAAGATGTCGAAACGACACAATGTCTCGCACTGACCTATCCTTGTATAACTGTCACTGCTACGATCTAGGACAGCATGTTTCAAACAACATATCCTCATACTGCTTGCAACATACTAAACGTTTGAATTATCAAAAGAAACCCATCTAAAAATATCAACATAACGTCGAAACGACACCGCGTGTCACTTAGGCCTATCATTGCACAGTTGTCCCTGCTCTAATGACTGAAACAACATATCTACATACCACGGGTGCAAACATCACCAAACCTGTCAACAATGTTAGCAACATACTAAACATTTGAAATATAGAAAAAAAAAACATTGCTGAAGCAAGATATTAAAGATGTCGATACGACACAACGTGTCGCTCAGACCTATCGTTGTACTTTTGTCTCTGCTCAATTGTTTTAAACAGCATACTATCACGATATGGAATAGTTGAATAAACATTTCTGAGTAACAAATTCCTAACAAATCTCATTATTGTGTAGCGTGATTCAATATAGTCGTCGTCGATTATTTGACCAAGTTAAAACTATGGCACAAGCATATGCCTGAGTGTTACAAAAGGATTTACAAGCTCCTATTGATGATATATATATATATCCGTCTTTACAATTATCTGGCATGAGAACTTATTGACAAAAGTGTCAAACATTATATGTTTATATTGTGTAGGCTATAGTGGGTTTAGCCTTAGGGGGTACAGCTTTGTTAGGGTTTCCTACTTGTATCCCCCTCCTACCTAGTTTCATGCATTCTCGCCGCGTCGCCCTGACCTAATCCGCGCCTGGCCTCTGGAGCAGCCGCCCCTGCAGCAGCCACCCCTGGCCACTGGAGCAGCCGCCACTGCAGGAGCCGCCCCTCGCCCCTGGAGCAGCCGCCCCTGCAGCAGCCGCCCCTGGCCCCTGGAGCAACCACCGCTGCAGCAGCCGCCCCTGGCCCCTGGAGCAGCCGCCCCTGCAGCAGCCGCCCCTGGCACCTGGAGCAGCTGCCGTCGCGGCCCGGCCTCGCCCTGCAGCAGCTGCCGCGGAGCTCCCTGCTGCGGCCCGGCCCCGCCCTGCAGTTGTAGCGGCCCCGCTGTCGCCACCATCTTGCGCCTGCCGCGCCGACCACTGGTGAGCATTGCCCTGCCAGCACTGCTACCGCTGCTACTGCTGCTACTGCCTTTTCTACTCCCACTACTACTGCTCCTGCTGTTACTGCTGTTACTGCCGCTACTGCTGCTACTGCTGCTCCTGGCGTGGCCAGATGCAGCTCCAGGGCCGTGCGCGTGAGTCCCTCACGCCCCAGCAGCTTCGTGAGTGGTACGCTAGTTGGGGCTGTCGGGGTGGCCGTAGTGGTAGTCGCTCTGGAGTGGGTCGGTCGGGAGCTTCTGGTAGTGGACAGGTGCAGCTGCCGTGTCCTCTTTCGCCCCAGCAGCTTCGTGCGTGGTACGCTAGTTGGGGCTGTCGGGGTGGCCGTAGTGGTAGTCGCTCTGGAGTGGGTCGGTTGGGAGCTTCTGGTAGTGGACAGGTGCAGCTGCCGTGTCCTCTCTCGCCCCAGCAGCTTCGTGAGTGGTACGCCAGTTGGGGCTGTCTGGGTGGCCGTAGTGGCAGTCGCTCTGGAGTGCGTCGTTCGGGAGCTTCTGGTAGTGGACAGGTGCAGCTGCCGTGTCCTGTGAGTGAGGCTGCTGCTCTAGGTGCTAGTGTGTCTGTTGCCCTAGGTGCTGGTGAGGCTACCACTCCCGGTACTCGCGTGTCTGCTACCCCAGGTGCTGGTGAGGCTGCTGCTCTAGGTGCTAGTGAGTCTGCGCCCCCTGGTACTGAGTCGACTGAGGCACTGCACACCTTCACTCTGGACTCAGGTGCTTCTCGCTGTTTCTTTCGTGACCGCACTGCCCTTGAGCCGCTTGCTCGGCCAGTTGCTGTCTCCCTCGCTGACCCCTCTGGGGGTCCGGTCATTGCAACCTCCTCCACTGTCCTTCCTTGTCCTGCGGTCCCGTCGGGCACACTGTCAGGTCTCCACCTCCCCTCGTTCTCTACGAACTTGGTGGCGGGTTGTGCGCTCCAGGACGGGGGTGTTCACCAGTTCACCCCTGCCTACGAGTGCGTGACACACTGCACGTGTGCTCGGACGGGCCGTCACCTGGCTACCTTCACTCGGCAGCTGGGGTCGGACCTGTACACACTGACCACTGAGTCCCCTCAGGTAGCTGAGACTGCGTCTGCGTCAGGTCAGCTGTCGGCCCCCTGCTCGTGTCGCTCTCTGGCACACGAGACCGTCCTCTGGCACCACCGACTTGGTCACCCGTCCGTGCAGCGCCTTCGTGCCATGCACAAACGGTACCTTGTCTCTGGTCTTCCCAGGGTTCTCCCTCCCCTCCCACCCTCGCCTGCTCCTCCCTGTCTTCCCTGTGTCGAGGGGCGGCAGCGCGCCGCTCCTCACTCCTCCTCGCTTCCCCCGACGACTGCTCCCTTGCAGACGCTCCACATGGACGTGTGGGGCCCAGCCCGCGTCCGTGGTCAGGGTCAGGAGAGGTACTTCCTGATAGTTGTTGACGACTACTCGCGCTACACCACGGTCTTCCCCTTGCGCACCAAGGGTGAGGTCCCTGATGTTTTGATCCCTTGGATCAGCGCTTCTCGTCTCCAGCTCAGCGAGCGTTTCCACTCGGATTTTCCTGTCCTGCGCTTGCACTCTGACAGAGGTGGTGAGTTCTCCTCCGACCTCTTGGCAGCCTACTGTGCGGAGCACGGCATCCGCCAGTCGTTCACGCTTCCGGCCTCTCCACAGCAGAATGGGGTTGCTGAGCGCCGCATTGGCTTGGTCATGGAGGTCGCTCGTACCTCCTTGATCCATGCGGCTGCCCCCCACTTTCTGTGGCCGTTTGCAGTCCGATACGCTGCGCATCAGCTCAACCTCTGGCCCCGTGTCTCCGTTCCGGAGACTTCGCCGATACTGCGTTGGACAGGAAAGGTTGGCGATGCGTCACGCTTTCGGGTCTGGGGATCTCGAGCCTTTGTTCGCGATACGTCCACGGACAAGCTCTCCTCCCGCGCTGTTCCTTGTGTCTTCCTTGGCTTTGTCCCGGACGCGTCTGGTTGGCAGTTTTACCACCCCACCTCGCGCCGTGTCCTGCCTTCTCAGGACGTCACTTTCGACGAGTCCGTCCCCTACTACCGCCTCTTCCCCTACCGCACTGCCCCGCTTCCCCCCCCGCCTCTCTTCCTCGCGCCAGGTGCTGCTGTGGTAGACCCCCTCCCCCCTCAGGGTGCCGCTCCCTCAGGTGTGTCCCAGGTAGACCCGGTTGAGCCTGTCGAGGTAGCTGTCGACTCTCGTCCTGCTAGGGGTGCTGAGCCTGAGGGTGCTGAGCCTGAGCGTGCGGAGCCTGGGGGTGCGGAGCCTGGGGGTGCGGAGCCTGGGGGTGCGGAGACTGGGGTTGCAGAGTCTGGGGGTGCGGAGCCTGGGGTTGCGGAGTCTGGGGGTGCTGAGCCTGGGGGTGCGGAGCCTGGGGGTGCTGAGCCTGCGGGTGCTGAGTCTGGGGGTGCTGAGTCTGGAGGTGCTGAGCCTGGGAGTGCTACACCTGGAGGAGCTCTCTCCTCACAGCAGCTGCGTGAGTGGTACTTACAGTACTGCAGCCTCAGGAGAGGTGCTTCTGGGGCCAGGAGTACTGCTGGAGCTGGTGCTAGTGCTTCCCCTCCTAGGCGGGAGCTGCCCTCTCCCCAGCGGCTCCGAGAGTGGTACGCACGGCACTGCAGTCTTCGGAGTGGCGCTCCTAGTGTCGCGGACCCAGCTGCTGAAGGTTCTGCTGCTGGCGGTGCTTCTGGCGCTGCTGTAGGTACTGCTAGTGCTGGAGCTGCTGGTGCTGCTGACGCTACTGGAGGTGCTGCTGGTGCTGGTGGTACTGCTGGTGCTGCTGGAGCTGCTGGAGGTGCTGCTGGTGCTGGGGCTGCTGGAGCTGCTGGAGGTGCTGCTTCTTCTGGAGGTGCGGCTGGTGCTGCGGACCTGGGCGTTGGAGTTGCTGCTGGTGCTGCGGACCCTGGAGTCGGAGCTGCTGCTGGTGCTGCGGACCCTGGAGTTGGAGCTGCTGCTGGTGCTGAGGACCCTGGAGGTGGAGCTGCTGCTGGTGCTGAGGACCCTGGCGCTGGTGTCTCTGCTGGTTCTGGAGACGCTGCGCGGCCGCGGCCGTACTTCGTTCCGCTCCTTCAGCAGGTTTTTGGTCAGCCTCCTCCTCCTTGTCCTCCTCCCTCCTTAGAGTGTCCTCCGTCTGTCCAGTCGCAGTCACAGTTACCGTCTGCCTCCCCTCTCTCTGGTCCTTCTCCTTACACTGGTCCGACTGGAGGTCTTACGGAGCGTCGTGAGCCTGAGTCTCGTCCTGCGTCGCCTGAGTCTCGTCGAGCGTCGCCTGTACGTGCTGCTCACACTGGTCGTCGTGTCCCGCGTCAGCGTCCTCCTGCTGTCCCAGGCACTCACCAGATGGCGCTTCGTCCTTCCACTGCTCCCCAGCGTGTCCCTCTCCCGTCTCCTCCTGCGTCCTCTCTTCCTGCTCTTGCTGACCCTGAGTCTGACTCCCTTCGTGCTACCAGTCCTACTGTCACGCGTCTCCTGGCTACTGTTGTCACTGACCCTTCCTTTGAGTCCAGTGCTGCGTCTGCCTTAGTTGCTGAGCTTGTCGACTTTGCTGCCGCTTGTCGTCTAGACTATGCTGCGAGTCTTGTTGCTGAGTCTGAGTCTGTCTGTCCTCCGTCCGTCGGGGGTGAGTGTGCTCTTGGCACGGACGTCCTTGAGGACAGGCAGGAGGAGTTTGAGTGCTTTGCCGCTGCTTTACCTCATCTCGTGTCCATGCTAGTTGCCCCTGAGGGAGACCCGGATGCACCAGACATCCCGACTCCGCGCTCTTATGCAGAGGCGATAGAGGGTCCCTACTCCTCTCAGTGGCAGACAGCCATGGACGCAGAGATGGCTTCCTGGAAGTCCACAGGCACCTACGTCGACGAGGTTCCCCCACCTGGGGCGAACATCGTCAGTGGCATGTGGATTTTCAGGGTGAAGCGGCCGCCGGGTTCTCCGCCTGTCTTCAAGGCGCATTACGTTGCACGAGGCTTCAGTCAGCGAGAGGGAGTTGACTTCTTCCAGACCTTCTCCCCGACCCCGAAGATGACCACTCTTCGGGTTCTGCTGCACGTCGCCGCTCAGCGTGACTACGAGCTCCACTCTCTTGACTTCAGCACTGCTTTCCTACAGGGCAGCCTGCACGAGGAGATCTGGTTGCGCCGCCCACCTGGCTTCACTGGGTCGTTCCCTCCTGGTACCCAGTGGAGCCTCCGGCGGCCAGTCTACGGTCTCCGACAGGCGCCACGTGAGTGGCACGACACACTGAGGACTACACTTGCGGCTCTTGGGTTCGCTCCTTCTACTGCTGACCCGTCGCTGTTTCTACGCACCGACACCTCGCTGCCGCCGATCTACATCCTCGTGTACGTCGACGACTTGGTCTTTGCCACTGCTGACACTGCGGCACTCGCCCACGTGAAGTCGGAGTTACAGAAGAGACACACGTGCACAGACCTGGGTGAACTGACAAGCTATCTTGGCTTGCGGATCACCCGGGACAGAGCACGGCGCACCATCACCTTGACTCAGTCACACATGGTGCAGCAGGTCCTTTAGCGCTTCCGCTTCACGTACTCCTCGCCTCAGCCCACTCCTCTGCCTACCGGTCACTCGCTCTCAGCTCTGCCTTCGGATGAGTCCGTAGAGCCGAGTGGCCCGTATCCAGAGCTTGTGGGCTGCCTCATGTACCTGATGACCTGCACTCGACCTGACCTTGCATACCCTCTTAGCATCCTTGCACGCTATGTCGCTCCTGGCCGTCACCGGAAGGAGCACATGGATGCCGCTAAGAGGGTGTTGCGCTACTTGTGCAGTACGTCGGGCATGGGGCTAGTGCTTGGAGGACGAGACCGAGTTGTACTCACTGGGCACTCAGACGCGTCTTGGGCTGACGACCAGGCTACTCAGCGGTCGTCTCAGGGTTACACCTTCAGCCTTGGCTCTGGTTCAGTTTCTTGGCGTTCTACACGCTCGTCTTCTGTTCTCAGCTCCAGTTGTGAGGCTGAGATCTACGCCACAGCTATGGCTGCACAGGAGTTACGCTGGCTCACCTACCTGCTGACCGACTTGGGAGAGCGGCCTCGTTCTCCTCCAGTGCTGTACGTCGACAACAAGGCTGCCATTGCCTTGTGTGAGGAGCACAGACTGGAGCACAGAACGAAGCATATCGCTCTGCGCTACTTCCTTGCTCGAGAGCTGCAGCAGCGCGGTCAGCTTCGTCTGCGTTACGTGGCCACTCGGGCCAACACTGCTGATGTGTTCACCAAGGCGCTTCAGCCTTGTGACCATCAGCGCTTCTGTACTGTTCTAGGCCTCGTGCCTACTGGGCCTCACTTGCTTACTTCTTGACTCTACTTGTACTGTGATCTCTGTATATATACCTGCTTGTTTACTCTTGCTAGGTTGTGATCACTGTATCTCTTGTTATACTATCAACCTGCATGTGAACTGGTCTTGTGACCACTTGCTTGTGCTCAGAATTTGTGTGGTTTCCTTGAGATCCACCCTGAGCTTGCTTTGCTTTGCTTTGACTGGTCTTGTGACCATCTGGTTCTCTCCCACTTAGCCTATGGGGGTGTGTCAAACATTATATGTTTATATTGTGTAGGCTATAGTGGGTTTAGCCTTAGGGGGTACAGCTTTGTTAGGGTTTCCTACTTGTATCCCCCTCCTACCTAGTTTCATGCATTCTCGTTCTATTCTAGATTCTAACAAAAAGCAATATCTAAACATACATTTTACAAGCTAAGCTATACCTGTAGTGATGCGAAGAGTGTACGTATTTTATAAATCAGGGTGTGCACTATATATAACATCGCTCCCCCCCTCCCCTCGCGCCCCCCTCCATTTTTCCGTTCGAAATCAGTGCATCCACTGTAGATCTTGACGCGACTCGGTTGACCCTGAACATTTGGTCAAAACACAACCTGCTTCAGTTGTTTCCGTCCGAAATCCAGCGGTTTTCAGGCGGTATCTTTATGTACTTGTCTCAGGAGGTTAACACAGATTTACAGAAAAATGGCTGGTTATGAAGGGGAAAGGAAGGTCAGCGATTGTAACCAGGTCACAAAGCATCTTTGGAAACGTGCTGACTAACAAGATCGTGAGGTGAAACTTGCATATTTTGCGATCTGTCGAGAACGCTGGCGAATTTCAGGTCAAGCACTTCGTACCCAGGCTTCGATAATTCATTACACCGCGTCGCAGGTGCTATGATTGGTTGCTGAGCAGTATTGAAATTGGGGAGAATCAGGGAAAACATTTTAGACAGCGCTATTTTCTGTCGTCGCTATATCCCGTTTCATTGACCAATTGACTTCCACGTTCTTACATTTGCAGCTCCTCCCAGATTGCATTGTTCCTAGATCTGCAAGTTTCCTTGAGAAGTTGCGAAAAGTAATGAAAACGTTTGGCATGCATTTGCTTCCATGGCAACATGATTTCATGGATTGCGAAAATTCCGTAAATTAACTATTCGATGAAATCGAGCCATAAAATGCGTCTTCATTTTCCTGTTGTTTAGTTTGACGGTGGAGATCTGAGGGAGACTCAAATTGCGAACGTGTGAAGAAACCAGTTTCTGACACCTTCGACATACCCAACATTCAAGAGATTGTTGCGTAAGAACCACATAAAAACGTTTGGAACGCGACTTGCTATCAGAACTATAGGAAAAGTACGAGCGACCGTCTAGAGAAGGAATGCACAACATCTTAGGCAAGAAAATTAAATATGCACTTTCAGAAACAAATATCTCACGAATTATTGGGCCACCCATAATTCACGAAGCGCGAATGAGCTGAATTGGGGTGAATGGAATTTGAGCGCACATGCGGTGGTCCACGGCTTTCACACCTGAAAAACTCCTCGTAACTCTGCTGCATATATCTCCCAAGTTCTGGCTCAGAATCTATCAGACAGCAAACATATTTCGCTTAGTCATCCCGAGCTAGTACCCATCAAAGCTTGTCAGAATGTTGCTGGAATTTCTCATCGTCCTGGTCTTCTCTTGCGGACCGCTGGGCAGCGAAGGAGCTCAGGCGCGTCGACTCTTAAGCGACCTAAACGATCGACGTAAGACGAGTTCATAACATCACAAAAAAACCGGGCCTGAAAACAGGCGGTTTTGGTTCGGTTTTCTGTCCAACCAATTGAAATCCGTCGGAAAACGCTCAACTTGTTCCGACGGATTTCCAACGAGTGGCGCACTGGTATTGTCACTGAATTTTCCAGCGGTTTTCCATCTCGGAGAGGATTTATGATTTCCGACAGAAAGCAGACAAGGTTTCCGGCGGATTTCCACCACCATCGCGCTTAGGTCGAAACGAGTTTCCCCAACAATAAATCAGATAAATGAATCAACTGTAGACGCAGTACACTTTGTAATTAGCTCTGCTGCAATTTTGCCATACACAAATTTTGATTTTCCTGAATTTGAATTACATGCTGCTTTATCAAATATATTATTATTTCTTAAAAAGAGTTATACATTTGTTTTTCCAAATAGATGCATTAACCGTTGGGCAACTTGCAGGATTTACAGAATCATTAGAAATACATCAGTACAAACAATGATAAATTGCTTCTCAAGCATACACACTGAACTCCATGAAGCACAAAATAGGGAAACGTTGCTGCAGAATAAACTGCAGTTCTAGCTGCTGCTGCTGCTGCTTTAGCTGCTGCTGCTGATGCTGCTTTAGCTGCTGCTGCAACTGTTGCTGCTGGAAAAGCAGAACGTAAGCAAGGAGAACCTCGATTCACAGTTAACAGTTAGAATTCATCCCTACACAAGCAAAATCAAGGAGAAACTCTTACGCGCATTGGCGTCACCAAATATCACTCGATACTTTATGCAGTTCGAAACGATGGTCTGCAAAATCAACAAACAATGAGAGGTTACACAACTATTTGATATGCGAGTTGCGGAAAAAACACGAAGATGACAGGTTCAAACACGAAAACAACGACCATCACGCTGGGCGTGTTGCGGAACTTTATCGCGTTTCTTAGTTCTGCATCAGAAAAACACAACGCCAAAGAGTTCATTAAGAGCGCTCCCAGAATCAGATGACAAATACCAACAGGAAATAATAACGATTGTGAATCAGTTAATAGCCATCAACCGTCGTAGAAGCGAGTCGATAAGATACGAGTTACGTAGGCGAGCGAAGCTGACACTGAGAAAACCGTAAAGGAACGAGATGAAAGGCGAGTTACTTGAGTCTAGGGAGGCTGACTAAGGCAAACTGAACAGACTTGTGGCAGATGAGTGCCAGGAAAGAGGATGAGGGGAGGGAACGTTGAACATCGTGCGCCACCTGCTGTTGCTGCTGGTGTTGCGGGGAGGAGTTGCACTTGCACAGCGCTTTTGTCGCAATTTGGTTGGTTGGGAAACCTGCTGCGCAGTAGCGCTGGAGGCAGTTCCAGTAACTGCGCGCAGGTGATTGCAGCTATTGCGTTGCTGGCGCTGCTGTACAGCAGATGCGCAGTTGGCAATTGCGCAGCTCGACTGCACCAGAACGCCATCCAGCGCAGCTGCGCTGGGTGTACAGTAAAGTCCAGCCACATGTTGTCCAGCGTGCGACGGCGACTGAGGACCAAACACATGAGACAATTTCGCCAACAATATTGATAATGCAGAGTTAGCCAATAAGAGAACACTTCAAAGATGACGTGTTCTCATACACGACCAGCACAATATTATTGAGATGACGTGCAACAGCAATGCGCTGGAACGACAAATCACGCCTCTCCGCTGCTTCCAAAAGGTGAACAGTACATGCGATACAATTTGACGTTCCGATACTAACCTCTATTGCGTTGCAAACCAACTTCCTGTTCCCAGAAGTATCACAAATTGTTACAATCATATGCGATTTTATCCTTGTGGACACGATTTTCTCTAAGAACGTTAACATATTTCACTTTCATTTTCTGCTAGTGATTTCGTACGTTGTAAAAAAATGTCTTAATCAATCAAAATCATACTACATGAGGAAGTTAAAAGGTCATTATTGGTTTTCATATGCCACAATTTTCTTGAACGTAAAATACAGAACTTTTTGTTGTATCCATGGCCACCTAATTATACGACAAGTACTAACATTTATATGGTGACAACCCATATTTTAATATGGAAGGATATGCGTGGACGATCTGTATTGTTGATAATTTTGCAGCATCATGCCTATTACTTGTCATCGGGATCGTCGAAACAATAACGTATGGCATGCATGACTATCCATATATATATATTTCCCTACTCAATTGTTTGAAACAGCACAGCTTCTTATTATGTGGTGCGAATTGTTTGTCCTTGCCATCGCGCTGTACTTGTCAAGTCAAAGGTCGCTGACATTTGACCTTCACGTAACTTCCAGCAGTTGTTTTTATTGTCAACCTCCGGTGGTTGACCCACTGTTGTTCATTTGTAGTTCGCCTCGTTTGTGGTTTGGTATCATCACACACAAGAAGCGTTCGATTAATTGTTTCCAACAACAAGAAGGCGTTGAAATGACAACACGTCTCGTTCAGGCCTATTTTTGCACGATTTTCCCAAATCAATTGTTGAACACATTATATCTTCATATCATGAGGTGCGAATGGTACCAAACTTGTCTAGCATGCTTGCAACGTACTAAACGTTTGTAGTATCAAAAGAAACCCAACTAGAAATAACTATAAGATGTCGAAACGAAACCGCATAAAGCTGAGACATATACTTGCACAGTTGTCCCTGCTCAATCGTTTTGAACATCATATCTTCCCAGTACGTGGTGCGAATGGCACCAAACTTGTGTAGCATGTTTGTTATAAAATGAATCTTTGAAGTATTAAAGGAAACCTTACTTGAAATAACAACAAGATGTCGAAACGACACAATGTCTCGCACTGACCTATCCTTGTATAACTGTCACTGCTACGATCTAGGACAGCATGTTTCAAACAACATATCCTCATACTGCTTGCAACATACTAAACGTTTGAATTATCAAAAGAAACCCATCTAAAAATATCAACATAACGTCGAAACGACACCGCGTGTCACTTAGGCCTATCATTGCACAGTTGTCCCTGCTCTAATGACTGAAACAACATATCTACATACCACGGGTGCAAACATCACCAAACCTGTCAACAATGTTAGCAACATACTAAACATTTGAAATATAGAAAAAAAAAACATTGCTGAAGCAAGATATTAAAGATGTCGATACGACACAACGTGTCGCTCAGACCTATCGTTGTACTTTTGTCTCTGCTCAATTGTTTTAAACAGCATACTATCACGATATGGAATAGTTGAATAAACATTTCTGAGTAACAAATTCCTAACAAATCTCATTATTGTGTAGCGTGATTCAATATAGTCGTCGTCGATTATTTGACCAAGTTAAAACTATGGCACAAGCATATGCCTGAGTGTTACAAAAGGATTTACAAGCTCCTATTGATGATATATATATATATCCGTCTTTACAATTATCTGGCATGAGAACTTATTGACAAAAGTGTCAAACATTATATGTTTATATTGTGTAGGCTATAGTGGGTTTAGCCTTAGGGGGTACAGCTTTGTTAGGGTTTCCTACTTGTATCCCCCTCCTACCTAGTTTCATGCATTCTCGCCGCGTCGCCCTGACCTAATCCGCGCCTGGCCTCTGGAGCAGCCGCCCCTGCAGCAGCCACCCCTGGCCACTGGAGCAGCCGCCACTGCAGGAGCCGCCCCTCGCCCCTGGAGCAGCCGCCCCTGCAGCAGCCGCCCCTGGCCCCTGGAGCAACCACCGCTGCAGCAGCCGCCCCTGGCCCCTGGAGCAGCCGCCCCTGCAGCAGCCGCCCCTGGCACCTGGAGCAGCTGCCGTCGCGGCCCGGCCTCGCCCTGCAGCAGCTGCCGCGGAGCTCCCTGCTGCGGCCCGGCCCCGCCCTGCAGTTGTAGCGGCCCCGCTGTCGCCACCATCTTGCGCCTGCCGCGCCGACCACTGGTGAGCATTGCCCTGCCAGCACTGCTACCGCTGCTACTGCTGCTACTGCCTTTTCTACTCCCACTACTACTGCTCCTGCTGTTACTGCTGTTACTGCCGCTACTGCTGCTACTGCTGCTCCTGGCGTGGCCAGATGCAGCTCCAGGGCCGTGCGCGTGAGTCCCTCACGCCCCAGCAGCTTCGTGAGTGGTACGCTAGTTGGGGCTGTCGGGGTGGCCGTAGTGGTAGTCGCTCTGGAGTGGGTCGGTCGGGAGCTTCTGGTAGTGGACAGGTGCAGCTGCCGTGTCCTCTTTCGCCCCAGCAGCTTCGTGCGTGGTACGCTAGTTGGGGCTGTCGGGGTGGCCGTAGTGGTAGTCGCTCTGGAGTGGGTCGGTTGGGAGCTTCTGGTAGTGGACAGGTGCAGCTGCCGTGTCCTCTCTCGCCCCAGCAGCTTCGTGAGTGGTACGCCAGTTGGGGCTGTCTGGGTGGCCGTAGTGGCAGTCGCTCTGGAGTGCGTCGTTCGGGAGCTTCTGGTAGTGGACAGGTGCAGCTGCCGTGTCCTGTGAGTGAGGCTGCTGCTCTAGGTGCTAGTGTGTCTGTTGCCCTAGGTGCTGGTGAGGCTACCACTCCCGGTACTCGCGTGTCTGCTACCCCAGGTGCTGGTGAGGCTGCTGCTCTAGGTGCTAGTGAGTCTGCGCCCCCTGGTACTGAGTCGACTGAGGCACTGCACACCTTCACTCTGGACTCAGGTGCTTCTCGCTGTTTCTTTCGTGACCGCACTGCCCTTGAGCCGCTTGCTCGGCCAGTTGCTGTCTCCCTCGCTGACCCCTCTGGGGGTCCGGTCATTGCAACCTCCTCCACTGTCCTTCCTTGTCCTGCGGTCCCGTCGGGCACACTGTCAGGTCTCCACCTCCCCTCGTTCTCTACGAACTTGGTGGCGGGTTGTGCGCTCCAGGACGGGGGTGTTCACCAGTTCACCCCTGCCTACGAGTGCGTGACACACTGCACGTGTGCTCGGACGGGCCGTCACCTGGCTACCTTCACTCGGCAGCTGGGGTCGGACCTGTACACACTGACCACTGAGTCCCCTCAGGTAGCTGAGACTGCGTCTGCGTCAGGTCAGCTGTCGGCCCCCTGCTCGTGTCGCTCTCTGGCACACGAGACCGTCCTCTGGCACCACCGACTTGGTCACCCGTCCGTGCAGCGCCTTCGTGCCATGCACAAACGGTACCTTGTCTCTGGTCTTCCCAGGGTTCTCCCTCCCCTCCCACCCTCGCCTGCTCCTCCCTGTCTTCCCTGTGTCGAGGGGCGGCAGCGCGCCGCTCCTCACTCCTCCTCGCTTCCCCCGACGACTGCTCCCTTGCAGACGCTCCACATGGACGTGTGGGGCCCAGCCCGCGTCCGTGGTCAGGGTCAGGAGAGGTACTTCCTGATAGTTGTTGACGACTACTCGCGCTACACCACGGTCTTCCCCTTGCGCACCAAGGGTGAGGTCCCTGATGTTTTGATCCCTTGGATCAGCGCTTCTCGTCTCCAGCTCAGCGAGCGTTTCCACTCGGATTTTCCTGTCCTGCGCTTGCACTCTGACAGAGGTGGTGAGTTCTCCTCCGACCTCTTGGCAGCCTACTGTGCGGAGCACGGCATCCGCCAGTCGTTCACGCTTCCGGCCTCTCCACAGCAGAATGGGGTTGCTGAGCGCCGCATTGGCTTGGTCATGGAGGTCGCTCGTACCTCCTTGATCCATGCGGCTGCCCCCCACTTTCTGTGGCCGTTTGCAGTCCGATACGCTGCGCATCAGCTCAACCTCTGGCCCCGTGTCTCCGTTCCGGAGACTTCGCCGATACTGCGTTGGACAGGAAAGGTTGGCGATGCGTCACGCTTTCGGGTCTGGGGATCTCGAGCCTTTGTTCGCGATACGTCCACGGACAAGCTCTCCTCCCGCGCTGTTCCTTGTGTCTTCCTTGGCTTTGTCCCGGACGCGTCTGGTTGGCAGTTTTACCACCCCACCTCGCGCCGTGTCCTGCCTTCTCAGGACGTCACTTTCGACGAGTCCGTCCCCTACTACCGCCTCTTCCCCTACCGCACTGCCCCGCTTCCCCCCCCGCCTCTCTTCCTCGCGCCAGGTGCTGCTGTGGTAGACCCCCTCCCCCCTCAGGGTGCCGCTCCCTCAGGTGTGTCCCAGGTAGACCCGGTTGAGCCTGTCGAGGTAGCTGTCGACTCTCGTCCTGCTAGGGGTGCTGAGCCTGAGGGTGCTGAGCCTGAGCGTGCGGAGCCTGGGGGTGCGGAGCCTGGGGGTGCGGAGCCTGGGGGTGCGGAGACTGGGGTTGCAGAGTCTGGGGGTGCGGAGCCTGGGGTTGCGGAGTCTGGGGGTGCTGAGCCTGGGGGTGCGGAGCCTGGGGGTGCTGAGCCTGCGGGTGCTGAGTCTGGGGGTGCTGAGTCTGGAGGTGCTGAGCCTGGGAGTGCTACACCTGGAGGAGCTCTCTCCTCACAGCAGCTGCGTGAGTGGTACTTACAGTACTGCAGCCTCAGGAGAGGTGCTTCTGGGGCCAGGAGTACTGCTGGAGCTGGTGCTAGTGCTTCCCCTCCTAGGCGGGAGCTGCCCTCTCCCCAGCGGCTCCGAGAGTGGTACGCACGGCACTGCAGTCTTCGGAGTGGCGCTCCTAGTGTCGCGGACCCAGCTGCTGAAGGTTCTGCTGCTGGCGGTGCTTCTGGCGCTGCTGTAGGTACTGCTAGTGCTGGAGCTGCTGGTGCTGCTGACGCTACTGGAGGTGCTGCTGGTGCTGGTGGTACTGCTGGTGCTGCTGGAGCTGCTGGAGGTGCTGCTGGTGCTGGGGCTGCTGGAGCTGCTGGAGGTGCTGCTTCTTCTGGAGGTGCGGCTGGTGCTGCGGACCTGGGCGTTGGAGTTGCTGCTGGTGCTGCGGACCCTGGAGTCGGAGCTGCTGCTGGTGCTGCGGACCCTGGAGTTGGAGCTGCTGCTGGTGCTGAGGACCCTGGAGGTGGAGCTGCTGCTGGTGCTGAGGACCCTGGCGCTGGTGTCTCTGCTGGTTCTGGAGACGCTGCGCGGCCGCGGCCGTACTTCGTTCCGCTCCTTCAGCAGGTTTTTGGTCAGCCTCCTCCTCCTTGTCCTCCTCCCTCCTTAGAGTGTCCTCCGTCTGTCCAGTCGCAGTCACAGTTACCGTCTGCCTCCCCTCTCTCTGGTCCTTCTCCTTACACTGGTCCGACTGGAGGTCTTACGGAGCGTCGTGAGCCTGAGTCTCGTCCTGCGTCGCCTGAGTCTCGTCGAGCGTCGCCTGTACGTGCTGCTCACACTGGTCGTCGTGTCCCGCGTCAGCGTCCTCCTGCTGTCCCAGGCACTCACCAGATGGCGCTTCGTCCTTCCACTGCTCCCCAGCGTGTCCCTCTCCCGTCTCCTCCTGCGTCCTCTCTTCCTGCTCTTGCTGACCCTGAGTCTGACTCCCTTCGTGCTACCAGTCCTACTGTCACGCGTCTCCTGGCTACTGTTGTCACTGACCCTTCCTTTGAGTCCAGTGCTGCGTCTGCCTTAGTTGCTGAGCTTGTCGACTTTGCTGCCGCTTGTCGTCTAGACTATGCTGCGAGTCTTGTTGCTGAGTCTGAGTCTGTCTGTCCTCCGTCCGTCGGGGGTGAGTGTGCTCTTGGCACGGACGTCCTTGAGGACAGGCAGGAGGAGTTTGAGTGCTTTGCCGCTGCTTTACCTCATCTCGTGTCCATGCTAGTTGCCCCTGAGGGAGACCCGGATGCACCAGACATCCCGACTCCGCGCTCTTATGCAGAGGCGATAGAGGGTCCCTACTCCTCTCAGTGGCAGACAGCCATGGACGCAGAGATGGCTTCCTGGAAGTCCACAGGCACCTACGTCGACGAGGTTCCCCCACCTGGGGCGAACATCGTCAGTGGCATGTGGATTTTCAGGGTGAAGCGGCCGCCGGGTTCTCCGCCTGTCTTCAAGGCGCATTACGTTGCACGAGGCTTCAGTCAGCGAGAGGGAGTTGACTTCTTCCAGACCTTCTCCCCGACCCCGAAGATGACCACTCTTCGGGTTCTGCTGCACGTCGCCGCTCAGCGTGACTACGAGCTCCACTCTCTTGACTTCAGCACTGCTTTCCTACAGGGCAGCCTGCACGAGGAGATCTGGTTGCGCCGCCCACCTGGCTTCACTGGGTCGTTCCCTCCTGGTACCCAGTGGAGCCTCCGGCGGCCAGTCTACGGTCTCCGACAGGCGCCACGTGAGTGGCACGACACACTGAGGACTACACTTGCGGCTCTTGGGTTCGCTCCTTCTACTGCTGACCCGTCGCTGTTTCTACGCACCGACACCTCGCTGCCGCCGATCTACATCCTCGTGTACGTCGACGACTTGGTCTTTGCCACTGCTGACACTGCGGCACTCGCCCACGTGAAGTCGGAGTTACAGAAGAGACACACGTGCACAGACCTGGGTGAACTGACAAGCTATCTTGGCTTGCGGATCACCCGGGACAGAGCACGGCGCACCATCACCTTGACTCAGTCACACATGGTGCAGCAGGTCCTTTAGCGCTTCCGCTTCACGTACTCCTCGCCTCAGCCCACTCCTCTGCCTACCGGTCACTCGCTCTCAGCTCTGCCTTCGGATGAGTCCGTAGAGCCGAGTGGCCCGTATCCAGAGCTTGTGGGCTGCCTCATGTACCTGATGACCTGCACTCGACCTGACCTTGCATACCCTCTTAGCATCCTTGCACGCTATGTCGCTCCTGGCCGTCACCGGAAGGAGCACATGGATGCCGCTAAGAGGGTGTTGCGCTACTTGTGCAGTACGTCGGGCATGGGGCTAGTGCTTGGAGGACGAGACCGAGTTGTACTCACTGGGCACTCAGACGCGTCTTGGGCTGACGACCAGGCTACTCAGCGGTCGTCTCAGGGTTACACCTTCAGCCTTGGCTCTGGTTCAGTTTCTTGGCGTTCTACACGCTCGTCTTCTGTTCTCAGCTCCAGTTGTGAGGCTGAGATCTACGCCACAGCTATGGCTGCACAGGAGTTACGCTGGCTCACCTACCTGCTGACCGACTTGGGAGAGCGGCCTCGTTCTCCTCCAGTGCTGTACGTCGACAACAAGGCTGCCATTGCCTTGTGTGAGGAGCACAGACTGGAGCACAGAACGAAGCATATCGCTCTGCGCTACTTCCTTGCTCGAGAGCTGCAGCAGCGCGGTCAGCTTCGTCTGCGTTACGTGGCCACTCGGGCCAACACTGCTGATGTGTTCACCAAGGCGCTTCAGCCTTGTGACCATCAGCGCTTCTGTACTGTTCTAGGCCTCGTGCCTACTGGGCCTCACTTGCTTACTTCTTGACTCTACTTGTACTGTGATCTCTGTATATATACCTGCTTGTTTACTCTTGCTAGGTTGTGATCACTGTATCTCTTGTTATACTATCAACCTGCATGTGAACTGGTCTTGTGACCACTTGCTTGTGCTCAGAATTTGTGTGGTTTCCTTGAGATCCACCCTGAGCTTGCTTTGCTTTGCTTTGACTGGTCTTGTGACCATCTGGTTCTCTCCCACTTAGCCTATGGGGGTGTGTCAAACATTATATGTTTATATTGTGTAGGCTATAGTGGGTTTAGCCTTAGGGGGTACAGCTTTGTTAGGGTTTCCTACTTGTATCCCCCTCCTACCTAGTTTCATGCATTCTCGTTCTATTCTAGATTCTAACAAAAAGCAATATCTAAACATACATTTTACAAGCTAAGCTATACCTGTAGTGATGCGAAGAGTGTACGTATTTTATAAATCAGGGTGTGCACTATATATAACATCGCTCCCCCCCTCCCCTCGCGCCCCCCTCCATTTTTCCGTTCGAAATCAGTGCATCCACTGTAGATCTTGACGCGACTCGGTTGACCCTGAACATTTGGTCAAAACACAACCTGCTTCAGTTGTTTCCGTCCGAAATCCAGCGGTTTTCAGGCGGAAATCCATTGAAAACCAAGCCTGGCATTTTTTGTTGAATGCCAGACCTTGGTGACCCCTCAAATCCTCCAAACCTGAACCAGGTTTTTTGTGATGAACAACCCGAATAATGCGGCCTGGAAGACTGAATGAATTCTCTTTTCTCGCCGGCGCATCACATCGTCCTAATCATTGCCTCTTCCTTCGCCCCACTAGGACCACAGCTGGAACTTGCTCACGTAGCTTGACACTTGCTCACAGGTGGAATTTTCCTGAGTTTCAGCTCCTCCCAAATCTCTCCCCAATCTCCCCTTGCTGCCAGAATCGCACACCAGTCTTCGTTCGGGCAATCAATTCCCGCGCCTGGCTACGCTGGCGACTTGGAAGTCCCCCTGCTCGGCTCAGATGCTCCACTGCAGCGTAAAGTGGCGGATGACAAAAGATTGTGGGAGGAAATCGCTGCGGAGGAGGAGGATCGGGCGCCTAGCAGCGGAGGCCGAAAAAGGGATGGAGGAAGATGCTCAGGTGTATCAGGATAAGCAGATAGCGGATGAAACGGCAAGGTTAGATAAGGAGGCGGCAAAGAAGGTGGAGCGGGATGCCAAGGTTTTGGAAGCGTATCTGGCGGAGAGGGCGGCGGAGGAGAAGGCGGCGGAGAGGGCGGCGGAGAAGGTGGCGGCAGAGAGGGCGGCGGAGGAGAAGGCGGCAGAGAGGGCGGCGAAGGAGAGGGCGGCGGCGGAGAAGGCGGCGGCGAAGGAGAAGATGGCGAAGGAGAGGGCGGAGGAGGAGAAGGCGGCGGCGGAGAAGGCGGCGAAGGAGAGGGCGGCGGCGGAGAATGCGGTGATGGAGAGGGAGGCGGCGGAGAAGGCGGCGGAGAGGGCGGCGAAGGAGAGGGCGGCGGCGGAGAAGGCTGTTAGAATCTAGAATAGAACGAGAATGAATGAAACTAGGTAGGAGGGGGATACAAGTAGGAAACCCTAACAAAGCTGTACCCTTTAAGGCTAAACCCACTATAGCCTACACAATATAAACATATAATGTTTGACACACCCCCATAGGCTAAGTGGGAGACAACCAAATGGTCACAAGACCAGTCAAAGCAAAGCAAAACAAGCTCAGGGTGGATCTCAAGGAAACCACACAAATTCTGAGCAGAAGCAAGTGGTCACAAGACCAGTTCACATGCAGGTTGATAGTATAACAAGAGATACAGTGATCACAACCTAGCAAGAGTAAACATGCAGGCATATATATAGAGATCACAGTACAAGTAGAGTCAAGAAGTAAGCAAGTGAGGCCCAGTAGGCACAAGGCCTAGAACAGTACAGAAGCGCTGATGGTCACAAGGCTGAAGCGCCTTGGTGAACACATCAGCAGTGTTGGCCCGAGTGGCCACGTAACGCAGACGAAGCTGACTGCGCTGCTGCAGCTCTCGAGCAAGGAAGTAGCGCAGAGCGATATGCTTCGTTCTGTGCTCCAGTCTGTGCTCCTCACACAAGGCAATGGCAGCCTTGTTGTCGACGTACAGCCCTGGAGGAGAACGAGGCCGCTCTCCCAAGTCGGTCAACAGGTAGGTGAGCCAGCGTAACTCCTGTGCAGCCATGGCTGTGGCGTAGATCTCAGCCTCACAACTGGAGCTGAGAACAGAAGACGAGCGTGTAGAACGCCAAGAAACTGAACCAGAGCCAAGGCTGAAGGTATAACCCTGAGACGACCGCTGAGTAGCCTGGTCGTCAGCCCAAGAAGCGTCTGAGTGCCCAGTGAGTACAACTCGGTCTCGTCCTCCAAGCACTAGCCCCATGCCCGACGTACTGCACAAGTAGCGCAACACCCTCTGAGCGGCATCCATGTGCTCCTTCCGGTGACGGCCAGGAGCGACATAGCGTGCAAGGATGCTAAGAGGGTATGCAAGGTCAGGTCGAGTGCAGGTCATCAGGTACATGAGGCAGCCCACAAGCTCTGGATACGGGCCACTCGGCTCTACGGACTCATCCGAAGGCAGAGCTGAGAGCGAGTGACCGGTAGGCAGAGGAGTGGGCTGAGGCGAGGAGTACGTGAAGCGGAAGCGCTAAAGGACCTGCTGCACCATGTGTGACTGAGTCAAGGTGATGGTGCGCCGTGCTCTGTCCCGGGTGATCCGCAAGCCAAGATAGCTTGTCAGTTCACCCAGGTCTGTGCACGTGTGTCTCTTCTGCAGCTCCGACTTCACGTGGGCGAGTGCGACAGTGTCAGCAGTGGCAAAGACCAAGTCGTCGACGTACACGAGGATGTAGAACGGCGGCAGTGAGGTGTCGGTGCGTAGAAACAGCGACGGGTCAGCAGTAGAAGGAGCGAACCCAAGAGCCGCAAGTGTAGTCCTCAGTGTGTCGTGCCACTCACGTGGCGCCCGTCGGAGACCGTAGACTGGCCGCCGGAGGCTCCACTGGGTACCAGGAGGGAACGACCCAGTGAAGCCAGGTGGGCGGCGCAACCAGATCTCCTCGTGCAGGCTGCCCTGTAGGAAAGCAGTGCTGAAGTCAAGAGAGTGGAGCTCGTAGTCACGCTGAGCGGCGACGTGCAGCAGAACCCGAAGAGTGGTCATCTTCGGGGTCGGGGAGAAGGTCTGGAAGAAGTCAACTCCTTGAAGACAGGCGGAGAACCCGGCGGCCGCTTCACCCTGAAAATCCACATGCCACTGACGATGTTCGCCCCAGGTGGGGGAACCTCGTCGACGTAGGTGCCTGTGGACTTCCAGGAAGCCATCTCTGCGTCCATGGCTGTCTGCCACTGAGAGGAGTAGGGACCCTCTATCGCCTCTGCATAAGAGCGCGGAGTCGGGATGTCTGGTGCATCCGGGTCTCCCTCAGGGGCAACTAGCATGGACACGAGATGAGGTAAAGCAGCGGCAAAGCACTCAAACTCCTCCTGCCTGTCCTCAAGGACGTCCGTGCCAAGAGCACACTCACCCCCGACGGACGGAGGACAGACAGACTCAGACTCAGCAACAAGACTCGCAGCATAGTCTAGACGACAAGCGGCAGCAAAGTCGACAAGCTCAGCAACTAAGGCAGACGCAGCAGTGGACTCAAAGGAAGGGTCAGTGACAACAGTAGCCAGGAGACGCGTGACAGTAGGACTGGTAGCACGAAGGGAGTCAGACTTAGGGTCAGCAAGAGCAGGAAGAGAGGACGCAGGAGGAGACGGGAGAGGGACACGCTGGGGAGCAGTGGAAGGACGAAGCGCCATTTGGTGAGTGCCTGGGACAGCAGGAGGACGCTGACGCGGGACACGACGACCAGTGTGAGCAGCACGTACAGGCGACGCTCGACGAGACTCAGGCGACGCAGGACGAGACTCAGGCTCACGACGCTCCGTAAGACCTCCAGTCGGACCAGTGTAAGGAGAAGGACCAGGGAGAGGGGAGGCAAACGGTAACTGTGACTGCGACTGGACAGACGGAGGACACTCTAAGGAGGGAGGAGGACAAGGAGGAGGAGGCTGACCAAGAACCTGCTGAAGGAGCGGAACGAAGTACGGCCGCGGCCGCGCAGCGTCTCCAGAACTAGCAGAGACACCAGCGCCAGGGTCCTCAGCACCAGCAGCAGCACCACCTCCAGGGTCCTCAGCACCAGCAGCAGCTCCAACTCCAGGGTCCGCAGCACCAGCAGCAGCGCCGACTCCAGGGTCCGCAGCACCAGCAGCAGCTCCAACGTCCGGGTCCGCAGCACCAGCAGCAGCTCCAACGCCCGGGTCCTCAGCACCAGCAGAGGCTCCAACTCCAGGGTCCGCAGCACCAGTAGCACCTCCAGAAGAAGCAGTACCTCCAGCAGCTCCAGTAGCCCCAGCACCAGCAGCACCTCCAGCAGCTCCAGCAGCACCAGCAGTACCACCAGCAGCGCCAGAAGCACCGCCAGCAGCAGCACCTCCAGCAGCTGGGTCCGCGACACTAGGAGCGCCACTCCGGAGACTGCAGCGCCGTGCGTACCACTCTCGGAGCCGCTGGGGAGAGGGCAGCTCCCGCCTAGGAGGGGAAGCACTAGCACCAGCTCCAGCCGCACTCCTAGCTCTAGAAGCACCTCTCCTGAGGCTGCAGTACTGTAAGTACCACTCACGCAGCTGCTGTGAGGAGAGAGCTCCTCCAGGTGTAGCACTCCCAGGCTCAGCACCTCCAGACTCAGCACCCCCAGACTCAGCACCCGCAGGCTCCGCACCCCCAGGCTCAGCACCCCCAGGCTCCGCACCCCCAGGCTCAGCACCCCCAGCAGGACGAGAGTCGACAGCTACCTCGACAGGCTCAACCGGGTCTACCTGGGACACACCTGAGGGAGCGGCACCCTGAGGGGGGAGGGGGTCTACCACAGCAGCACCTGGCGCGAGGAAGAGAGGCGGGGGGGGGAGCGGGGCAGTGCGGTAGGGGAAGAGGCGGTAGTAGGGGACGGACTCGTCGAAAGTGACGTCCTGAGAAGGCAAGACACGGCGCGAGGTGGGGTGGTAAAACTGCCAACCAGACGCGTCCGGGACAAAGCCAAGGAAGACACAAGGAACAGCGTGGGAGGAGAGCTTGTCCGCAGACGTATCGCGGACAAAAGCTCGAGATCCCCAGACCCGAAAGCGTGACGCATCGCCAACCTCTCCCGTCCAACGCAGTGTCGGCGAAGTCTCCGGAACGGAGACACGGGGCCAGAGGTTGAGCTGATGCGCATCGTATCGGACTGCAAACGGCCACAGAAAGTGGGGGGCAGCCGCATGGATCAAGGAGGTACGAGCGACCTCCATGACCAAGCCAATGCGGCGCTCAGCAACCCCATTCTGCTGTGGAGAGGCTACGCGGCGAGCAGGTGACGACGCCGCGGGCAGGGCGACGCGGCGGGCAGGTGGCGACGCCGCGGGCAGATGGCGACGCCGCGGGCAGGCGGCGACGCCGCGGGCAGGGCGACGCGGCGGGCGGCGAGAGCCTGCAGGGGCGGCGCGCGGTCGGGCAGAGGCTGCGCGCAGGCCTGACGGGTCTGCAGGGGCGGCTCTCGGGCCTGACGGGTCTGCAGGGGCGGCTCGAGGGCCTGACGGGTCTGCAGGGGCGGCTCTCGGGCCTGACGGGCCTGCAGAGGCGGCTCGGGGGGGGCCTGACGGGTCTGCAGAGGCGGCTCGGGGGCCTGACGGACCTGAAGGGGCGGCTCGAGGGCCGTACTAGCTTGTAGGAGGCAGCGCGAGGGCTACAGGACGGCACTCAGGCAGACCGAAGGGCGGGGCGCGCGAGGGCGCACGAGCAGAGAAAGGCGCACGAGGGCGCACGAGGGCGCACGAGGGCGCACGAGGGCGCACGAAGGCGCACGAGCAGAGAAAGGCGCACGAGGGCGCACGTAGGGTAGGGCGCACGAGGGCGCTTCTAGCGGAATAGTGGGCCCGTAGTAGAAAGCGGTCCTAGGTAGCAACCTAGGCTCGTGATACCATGTTAGAATCTAGAATAGAACGAGAATGAATGAAACTAGGTAGGAGGGGGATACAAATAGGAAACCCTAACAAAGCTGTACCCCCTAAGGCTAAACCCACTATAGCCTACACAATATAAACATATAATGTTTGACAAAGGCGGCACTGGAAACGGCACAACGGGAGTCTGAAGCGAATCAGAAGGCGGAGAAGGAGAAGAGGGCGAAAATCATCAGAGATTCACTCCTTGGGGTGGGGAGCCGCGGCAAAAGGGGTCGCAGGGACAGGGGCTGATGCCGCCGCAGCAGCCGGGGAGGAAGCAGCCAGGAACTGAAGAAAAAGCAGCCGGTGGTTGTGACGAGGCAACTGGACGCGTTGACGACGGAACAGGAGAGTACGGAAGTGCAGGCGCCGGTCAGGGGGCAGAAGCCGGCGGGGCAGACGCGGGCGGCGGGGCAAAGGCGGACGAGGCAAACGCGGCCGGGAGAGACGCGGGCGGGGCAGTCGCGGGTCGAATCGCACATCAATCCTCGTTCGGACAGTCCGTTTCCGCACCTAGCTACGCTGGCGACTCGGGCATTCCCTTGCTCGGCTCAGCCCCACTCCAGCGTAAACTGCAGCAGCAGAGGGTGCCTATTGACTTGTGCATCCCCCTGCCCAGCTCAAATGCCCCACTCCAACGTAAACTGCAGCAGCAGAGGGTGCCGAAACAAAAGCCGGTGCCGCAGAGGCCGGTGACGGCGCCACAGCAGAAGCCGGTGCCGACACCAAGGCGGCCGGTCCCGGCGGTGGTGAAGCCTGCCGCGCAGGTGCAGCAGCCGGCGGCGGTGCAGCAGCCCGCGGAGGGGCAGCAGGCTGCGACGGAGAAGACGGAAGCGCAGAAAATAGCAGAGGGTTAGGCGGCCCTTGCAGCGTGGATCCAGGCGGGTCGGGTGGCGCTGGATCAGAAGAATGATCAGGATCAGTCTGATCAGTATCAGGGGGGAAATGGCGGCGGAGCAAGAGAGGCAGGATCGGTTGCACGGTGTGATTCCGTAGGCGGAGAGAAGGAGAGACCGGAGCAGATGTTCAGAGAGCTGTACGATGTAGCGTGGCTTCGTTTGCTTTTGAGACGCCTCAAAAGCAGCAGGATATGGCGGCTGGAAAGGCAGGATCAGTTGCACGGTGTGTGATTCCGTAGGAGAGGCCGGAGGGGAGTTTTAGAGAAATGCACGAGGTAGCGTTGCTTTGTTTCTTTGTACGATGCAGTTTGCTTGTTTGTATGATTCGCTTCATGGCTAGCAAGTATTGATGTGGTGAAACAAAACAATTTCGGGCCAAAAAGTCGCCTGGCGCTAGGTATAGATCCTATGCATTCTAACCGTGACATGCACAAACGACTCTACCAAGCTTAGCATAAGTTTCCTTTCCCAGTTTGTTAGAGACTCTGACGTTTCTTAAAACCCGGGGTCCAAGAGTTTCTAAGTTAGGAAGGTTGCTAGGGGCAAGAAACGTGACTGTCTTGCGAACCAGGGTGTTGTCGAAATCGGTGTTTTGTTATAGTCACAGTAGGCTTCAATGTGCCTAAAACGTAAGATAGAGTGCACAGTCGGATTTCTGCACAGCGGCTTTAAACATTCATAGCGTTCTGGTCATAGCTGTAAATGACCTGATTCAACTTGGATCTGGAGCGTCTTAACGTCGCCTACAATAGGCAATTTAGATCGTACGATTTCACTAAGTATTGACAACACAGCGTTGGTTTGAACGAACGGCACTATGGCAGCCACTATAGTCTTAGAACACAGGATAGGAAGAGTTACGAGTTGGGAATGACTCCCAGCTTCTACAAACCCCAAGAGCCGAGGTACAGTGATGTGGAACAGTGCCACACTCTCCCCAACCACGAAGGGTCTTTAAAATACCCTTCACTAGGGCCTACACCAAGTGAAATGTTACACTACACAAAGTAATGTAACTATCTTCAATATCTTGAGGTATACCCTTTTCGCGGGCTTCGCGATTACTTGAATCTTGACACCAAGGCTCTGGTTCTTCACCACAAACTCATCCTTGAGTTCTTGATGGGTCTGCTGCACACACCTGCGACACGCCGAACGTTCCACACACATGACAAAATAGAAATGGAGCACGAGACACACGACAAAATAGAAACCGCGCACGGGACACAAACGACCGCGTGACACGCGACTAGCGATAACTCGCTATTGACTCGACACACACACTCGACATCATGACTCAGCATTCACACACTATTATAAGCATGAAATATATATTATCCCATGCCCTCATACCATTCCATGCACACACGCATGCACGCACACGGACAACAAGCCGAGTGCAAACCGTAGGTTGCACCAACAAACTCCCCCTTGGATTGTTGGCCTTAGGATATGTTACTCTCTCAGTTCAGAGCCATCCCAGCCAGCTTGCAACACTTCCAATGCTGCTGCTCCACCAGCCTCTTACTCATCATGTCAGCCGGCTGCCCCGTGGTCTTCACGTAGCGCAACTCAACTTCACCCGCGGCCACCATGCTCCTCGTCCAATGCCACTTCACCCTCATGTGCTTCATGAGGCCATGCAACACAGGGTTCTTAGCAAGAGCAATGGCACCCTGGCTATCACAGTAGAGAGGGGTAGGTCCTTGTTGCTCCTCCTCCAATTCAGCCAACAAACGCCACTGCCACACAATCTCCCGTACCGCATGGAAGAGTGCCATGTACTCAGACTCCACCGAGCTCAATGCTTGGTCCACCTGCTTCTTGCTCTCCCAAGCATTTGGTCCTCCACCAATACAGCAAATGAACCCTCCAACACTTGTCATGTCCTCTGGTTCAGATGCATATGAAGCATCCGAATAGGCGGTGAGGAACAAACGCCCGGGTTCTACACCATCCGCGCCCTTTTGGCGCCTTTGCGCCGCCGCCGAGTATTGCAGCCCAACGGTCGGTGTTTGGCCAAGATACTTGGCCACCCTCATTCCAGCTGCTACCTGCTCCTCATTAGGGCATTGCACTACCCTAGCTAGCTGTCCGGTAGCAAAGGCCACGTCCGACCGAGTGTTTACCGCCGCATACATGAGGCTGCCCACCAACGAGTGAAAACGGCGCCTCTCCTCTTCACCAACGCTCTCCTCCTCTGGTCCCTTCACACACTTGAACCCAGAAGGAAAGGGAGTAGCCACATGACCTTCACTCTGCCCAAAGTTGGCAGCCAACGCCTCCAGGTTCTTCCGTTGGTGCACCCGCATGTGTCGAGGAGAAAAGGCCCCGCCCTCGCTTGGGCGAAGTCGGCCATGCTTTTCGGAGCACAACGGTGTTCGTTTCGTGGTCATCGACGACTTCAGGGACATTTATCTCTGAACGACTGGTCGATTTTCGACGAGATTAAATCGTCGAAATTGAAGTGTTGTTTCTGCTCTACGCAACTGCCCCTCGTCGAGGCACTTGTCGAGGGGAACAAAACGGCGTCGAAATCGAGCCTTGCGGGTCGACGAAATGGTAGAAAACAGCGTTTCGACGAAACGCTGGTCGACAGAATTAAGCTCGAAACAGGCACCGTCGAGCAGAGCGTTTCTGGTCGACAAAATTACTTGTCTCCGAAATTCGCAATGTGCGCGAATTTCGACCAATCGCGAAACAGCAAATTTCGACCAATCAGAGCATTTCGGAAATTGTACTCCCCAGGAGATTTCGAATCAGTAAGACATTGAACCTGAAGCACGTTTTTACTAACAGTAAAAACGTAAACAACTCTGACAGTTGTAAACCTGAGAAATTGCCAATCCAGGAGAAAGACACAAGTGCTTGTCGTTTCACCTGCCGTTGCTGACTCCGCAAAGGTGTATGATTGTCGAGGAACGTTTCTCCATGGTTCATTGTGCTTGCTATTTTGGGATCTCCTTCCTTGTACCATAATCTTGTTCTATCAATTTTTCCTTAGTGAAACTATACTCGAATTCTACTAAGTCATGCTAACACTCTGTCCAGAATCACTGCCAAAACTCTGACCGTGCGTCACACGCAATTCAGCTCTCCCTTAGAATAGAATTCTCCGCAGCATGCTCCGCTTCTCCACGTCTCGTTCGATGTGGAGCCCAAGGTAGAAGTTCACGTCACCAAGGGACTTGCACTTGAACTTGTCTTGCAGCTTCAGCATCACCTCCTTCACAAGGTCAGAGGAGGGTGAGAAGATCAGGATGTCGTCCACATACACCACCATGAAGCTCCTCTGCTCCCCCTCGCCAAGCATGAACAATGAGTGATCGGTCGTTAAGGGGGTGAAGCCGATCTCCTCCAACACTTCGCGCAGCTTCATGTACCATTGCCTAGGGGCTTTCTTCAGCCCATAGAGGGCCTTCTTCAGCTTCCACACTCTGCCACTACCATCATCAAACCCCTCTGGTTGCGCCATAAAAATCTCCTCCTCAAGGATGCCGTTAAGGAATGCCGTTACGATGTCCATCTGCTTCACCACCCATCCTTTGATGGCGGCTCCCGCGAATAGGGTTCGCAGCGTCGTCGGCTTCACCACAGGAGCAACAACTCCTTGAAGTCCACCTTCTCCTTCTGCTGGTACCCCTTGGCTACAAGCCTAGACTTGTAGCGCTCGATCTTGCCGTCGGCGTCCGACTTGATCTTGAAGAGCCACTTGGACGTTATCGCCTTACGTCCCTCCGGTAGCTCCACCAATTCAAATGTGTCATTCTCCTCAATGCTCTTCAGCTCACTCTCCATTGCTTTCTTCCACTCCTTAGCATCACTACTCTCCAAGGCCTCCTTGAGAGTTTCTGGTTCTCCCGGCATCTCCACCGGAGAGGAGAACGCGAAGGCACACTCCTCGTAGTCACTCTCCTCGTCGTCTCCGACCATCATTGCCGCTCCGGCCAGGGCCGTCTTGCCCGGCTTCCCCGACGCATCATAGGTCAGCCTATTAGGGGGTTGAACTCTCCTCTTCCCCCTTCCTTCCTCCTCAGCTGCAGGGACTTGAAGGCCTTGGCGTTGCTGCGGGGTGACTCGGATCCGTGGAGCACTCGTAGTGCGGGAAGGAAGTGTCGGTGCACGCTTGCTCGCTTGCTGCACCTTCTCCTCTTCTTCCTCTGCATCCTTGGCCTCCTCTCCCCCATTCACAAGGGAAGATTGCCTTGTGGTAATGCTGCCACTGCTCAGCTCCAAAGGCAGCTCCACGTGCTCCAAGCCGGAACTCTTCACCTCCCCAAACCGCATGCCTATCTTCGCCTCATTCTCCGCCTTCCAATCCTTGTACATGAAGTTCTCCATGAACTTGCAGTCCCTGCTCACCAAGAATTTCTTGGTGAATGGGTCCCAAAGAAGCCACCCCTTGCTGTTTTGAGCCATGCCCAAGTGCACGGCCCATATCGCCTTGGCACCAACCTTGTTGTGCCGAAGATGCTTAGGCACGAGCGCCATGCACATGCACCCGAACACTCGAAGCATATCCACCTTTGGCTTCCTTCCGATCCACTCCACATAGGGCACCCATTTGTCTGCTCCCACATGAGTCAGGGCTCTGTTCTTGGCCACACACGCACTCCGCACCGCATCAGGCCAGAAGTAATCGGGTAGCCCGGCTTCAAGGAGCAACCCGCGTGCCGCCTCCGTGATTGTGCGGTTCGCTCGCTCGGTGATGCCGTTCATTGCAGGGGAGCATGGCATGGTGAGGGAGTGCGGAATACCATTCTTCTTCAGCCACAACCCAAACTCCGTGCTCAGGAACTCTCCCCGTCGATCGGTGCGGATTGACTTGACTAGACGGTCTTGTTGCCGCTCCACCATCGGGAACCAATCCGTCTTCAACGTTTCAGCCACGTCGCTCTTCTTGGCCAGCACGTACACCCAAGTCATACGGGTGTAGACGTCCACAATAGTGAGGAAATACTCAGCTCCAGCAGCTCCAAGCTTCAAGGGGCCCACCACGTCCATCACCACCTCATCAAGTGGTGCCTTCGCCGTTGCCTCCAAACTAGAGAATGGGAAACGGGTGAACTTGGCTTGCATGCACGTCGGGCAGCCAAGTACCTCATCGGGCTCCCCCTTCACACGTATGCCAGCAACCATCTCATTCTTCACTAGCTGCTGCAAGATAGGCAGGGCCACATGCCCCATGCGCCGATGCAAGGTGAGCCAATCACACTCCCCTGTAGCCTAAGTTGGATTGGAGAATGCCACGCTCGCAATAGCGCCCCACATACTCTCTCCGTAGTCCTCCTCCACTGCTGCCTTAGGGTTCTCCTCACCCTTTTGCTGCTCCTTGGCTGCTGCATCACTCTCCTTATGATCACACAACTTGCTGGTCCCCCCAAGATTGCACTTCTTGGATCCATTCTCCTTAGCGCGGCCGTTCGCGCCATCGCCGCTACCGACCGCTTCACCCTTGGTGCTGATGCTTGCTGCCACTTGCCTCTCCTTAGGCATAGGGACCACAGGGATCTGCCACATCTTGTTCTAGACATCCCTGTCCTCATGTAGGTCCCAAAGAATCCGATCGCCAAGCCTTGCGGTGTAGGTCTTGGCTCCCTTCGAGTTCGTGTCCATGCCGGCCTTTGCCAACCGCCGCACGGAAATCAGGTTCGCAGCAAGGCTGGGCACCCAAAGCACGTTCTTGAGGCCCACCATCTTCCCATCAGCACCCTTGAACATGGCCTTACCCATGCCTTTCACCTCTACTCGCTGCCCCAAAGCCGATGTGACATGCTTCACCGGTGACGGTTCAAGTTCGGTGAGCAAGTCTGGGTGAGGTGTCATGCTATAGGTAGCGCCACTATTGATTACCCAATAGTCCAGGGGGTGTAGGGTCACCTTCCCCACAGCTGCTGGCTCCTCAAAGCCTTCATCCTTCTCTGGACCAGCCGGTACTTGCGTCGACATGAAGTAGAATAGACCCGGGTACCGATCGTCGCTCGGGTCCTTGTCTGTCTCCGCTCTTCATGTTTGCAGCTCCGCCACTGCGACCGCCATGGCCTCCACGGCCTCTTCCTCTCCCTCCTCCTGCTCCTCTACCCTCTTGGCCTTGAGCAGGGGTCCAACCATCAGGGAGTTTGTAGCAGTCGCGCCACATGTGTCCGCTCTTGTGGCAACAGTGACACTCGCCGTCGAATCGGCCGCGACCGCGTCCGTAGCTCTTATCGTCGCTGTCGTAACCACCGCTCCCGCGGCCTCCACCGAAGCTGCTGCCACCAAACCTTCCTCCCCCTCGTCCTCTGCCTCTTCCTCGACCATATCCACGGCCGATGCTTGCTGCCCCAGCGCCATCCGCACTCGCGAACTCACGGCGGCGGAAGTCCTCTTGTAGGATCGCGCGCTTCACGTCTTCAAGCGAGAGGCGGGCCAAGTCATGGTTGAGGTTGATGATGAGTGAGGACAACGACTCTGGGAGTAAGGCCAGCAACTTGGTCTTCTTTTGGAGCTCGCTGTAGTTCAAATCAGCTCCTTCAAGCCGCGTCAACAAGCCGAAGAATTTCTGCACCCCTTTTTCAACCGTTTCATCCTCTTCAATTCGTAGTGTTACCATTTGCCGTTCCAACACCACAGCTACCGCCGCTGTTGCAGGAGCGTGTACACCCTTGAGAGCAGCCCATACCTTTGGTCGCTTCTCTGGTTCACGCTGGAATGGCTTGATGCGACGGATTTGGCAGCTCCCCAACGCTTGCCCAAGTAGGTGATAGCCTTGTGCGCTCTTCCGCAACCACGGGCTCTTCTCCGGGTCGTTCTCGGGGCGCTTCTCCGTTCCTTCCATCACCTCCAGCAGGTCATAGTGGTCAAACACGTTCTCCATTCTGAAGGACCACTCAGCAAAGTTGTCACCGTTGAACTTGTCAAGGCCAAACACTCTAGGCTCATCCCTAGATGGGCCAACACTTGGTTGCATGGACGCCATGGCTGAATCAAGGGGTTGGCCTTGTGCTTGGGCTTCTCTACTGCCACCAGCACCTCTGCCACCCCTTTCCTCAGGTCCAGCCATTGTCGAAACTGCTCCAAGGGGCTCTGATACCACTTGTTATAGTCACAGTAGGCTTCAATGTGCCTAAAACAAAAGATAGAGTGCACAGTCGGATTCCTGCACAGCGGCTTTAAACATTCATAGCGTTCTGGTCACAACATCAAATGACCTGATTCAACTTGGATCTAGAGCGTCTTAATGTCGCCTACAATAGGCAATTTAGATCGTACGATTTTACCAAGTATTGACAACACAGCGTTGGTTTGAACGAACGGCACTATGGCAGCCACTATAGTCTTAGAACACAGGATAGGAAGAGTTACGAGTTGGGAATGACTCCCAGCTTCTACAAACCCCAAGAGCCGAGGTATAGTGATGTGGAACAGTGCCACACTATCCCCAACCATGAAGGGTCTCGAAACTACCCTTCACTAGGGCCTACACCAAGTGAAATGTTACACTACACAAAGTAATGTAACTATCTTCAATATCTTGAGGTGTACCCTTTTCGCGGGCTTCGAGATTACTTGAATCTTGACACCAAGGCTCTGGTTCTTCACCACAAACTCATCCTTGAGTTTTTTATGGGTCTGCTGCACACACCTGCGACACGCCGAACATTCCACACACACGACAAAATAGAAACGGAGCACGAGACACACGACAAAATAGAAACCGCGCACGGGACACAAACGACCGCGTGACACGCGACCAGCGATAACTCGCTATTGACTCGACACACACAGTCGACATCATGACTCAACATTCACACACTATTATAAGCATGAAATATATATTATCCCATGCCCTCATACCATTCCATGCACACACGCATGCACGCACACAGACAACAAGCCGAGTGCAAACCGTAGGTTGCACCAACATGTTTGTGGGTCGTGAAGTATGAACTTGTTGAGGTTCAGTCACCCCTACAGCCTTACTCGCACAGAGTGAACTTGTTGAGGAGGAGGACTTTGGGGTTGGTGAAAGACTTGCACACATGTACCAGCCGCTTGATGCTGCTCAGCTCGATGACCCCATGGGTGAGAGGTGAACTCCCAGGTCGCAGTTCCTTGCAGGTGGTGAATGGGCACTCGCCAGCGACCTTGTAGAACTTCACAAAGGCAAAGTCGCCCATATCCCCCTCCACCTTCCGTCCTCTGAATATCAGCAGCATGCGCGCATACCACTCCCGCCGTGAAGCCATGATCGCCACATCCGAGAACCAATTTTCGCGGGGGCTGGCCTTGACAAATGCGGGCTTGTCCACCAGCTCGCCACCACGAGATGGAGGAATCGCCACCGCCGTGTGGACCTGTTGAGGGCGGAGACGTGTTGGTTGGCAAGGATGTCATCATGTTACCCATTCACGTCTAGGGTTAGCCCCTCACGCACACGCGCTCCCATGATCACACAACCTCTAGCCGCCTTGCTCCCACAAATGGCGACTGTGCCATGTGGGCCGGCAGATATGCGTGTAATCATGTCGTTAGGCATATGTCTGGGGGAGTCACGTGTACAACTCCTCGTCCGCGCAAGCTACTCCCATGTCCCTGCATCAAAGGAAGGTGTAACACTGTCCAAGGCCCTACCGTGCCATGTGGCGTGGAGATGGGACGGTTGAGTATGTGCTTCTGACGTCAAGAGGGTAGGGGAAGTCACGTATTCAATCACAATCCAACCACCGTCACCGGCGCGAACCCTGTGCTTGCGTCCACGAGAAGCTTGGCATCAACAAGCGCCCCTCGTTGCATGTGCATGAGAAGAAGGGGGGGGAGGGGGGGGGGGGGGGGAGGCGGGGGAGGTGAAAGGAGTGTTAGTAATTTAGCCGACACGTGTGCATGCATGTGAGGATGTACAAATCAAACTATCAAAACCAGCACCGTTCTTCCCATTACAAGTGCATCTACGGTGATGGGAGTGGTGGGGGTGGGAAGCTACTGAGTTTTTCCGTCATTCCAGGGTTTAGGTATGTTAGCGCACCAACACACCAAATCAACACCCGTACACAGGCTCCCTGGTCCATCCATCCACTCTCAGCATGACATCAAGTGGGGCCTGCTGTCCCAAGGAGTGCCAACTCTGCATCAACATACACATGTCGACCTCCGGGGGAGTAACCTCGCGCACACCTCTACATCATGGTGGCTGAACACATACACTTAGTCACACCAGCAGGAACATGCACCGTGATGCCCGACGGATCAATGCTGGTAGCTCGAATCCGCCCCACAAGCCCATCGATGTCCGGCCCCACGACCTCGCAATAATCTTGGAACAGCCCATCCTCAGCCATGATCGGTATCATGGGCTTGCACCCCTTGGTCAGTATGTACTCCTGGTGCCGGACCGCCTGCACATACACCAGGCAAAAGTACATTGAAGGTTGATGGTTGCATGTGATTCGCCACGACAAGCAACATCCAAGAGCAACAACCCAGCAACCCGCTCGCATAGCACCTGTCTTCTCACCTCGCGAAGTGCCGTGACATACTCTTGCCCTCCTCCTGCATCGGCCGCGATTTCACGAGCTATCTCGGGCTGCATGTCCTCCGACACAATCCGCCGAGGGATATCCTTCCAGTTCCCCCCTCGGACTGGCCCTTTCACAGTGCCCTTGTGCGTTCTCTCCCACAACTCGGTCGAGTAGTGGTGGGGCACGCCACGAAGAGGGATGTTATCGATTATGTGCATGATCAAGTGGATCTTGGGCAGCTGCCACTCGGAGCTCTGGTTGGGAAATGCCGCAATCAGCGCGTCCACCAACCTGTGCCACATGGGTCATGCAACATTGCCACTACACATGACCACATGTTCAAAGGCACCAGAATTCGAAAACGACGTTTCGGCGCCCTAGCGAACATCAAATACGCACTCTATCGCTTCTTCCTTCGCCTCGTCCAGTGACCCAAGTGTGTGCCGTTGCACTCCCAGCAGCGCCTTGTAAAACGTAGCGTAGAGCCGAAACGCCAAGACCTCCCTCCCTCTCTTGAGGCATCCATCCGCGTCACTACCCACACATCTGTCCGCGATGAGCATCGGCATCACCTGCATCATTGCCCTGTGCTCGAATGCAGCGTAGTTGGCCCCCGTCTGGAAAAAAGAGGACCCACCCGGGATACGCAGCATCACACTTGGCGTGTCCTTCTTGTACTCCTTCTTCTGCCTGTTAGCAAGCAACCGTGTAAACAGTAAAAGTCTTGCCCTTGCGGTAACTTACCACAAGCAAAACAAACGCACCGACCATAAGAATAGCAATGGCATACGGTTCGAGCTCCCTCAGCTCGGGCTTGGTCTTGCCCTCCAAGAAACAATCAGCCATGTGAGATGGTACGCCCGAATCGAGCACGTGGAGAATGTCTGCGACGCACGCCAAGTACACATTGCCTCAGTCCGTCTCGGAAAAGTTCCAGCGCTCGAGCACACACTCTCGAGACAGTGCACATACAAACAAACGTAACATAGACGGCCAACTCAAAAGGATACACTAGCACCTCTTAGGATCCGACAACGGCCACCTTATAGCACTGTGCGATAGCCCCACCGTCGTATATTCCAACTCTCACCTTGATGGGATGCGTTGACCACCATTTCTTCATTTCTTTGGCGAGCCACGTGGTTAATGAGTCGATGATCCGGTGTTGTTACAAGAACCAGATCATGTCGCTGTTGCGAGAAAAATGCCGCATTAAAGCCGAGCAAAATCCGTGTAAAAAGCTGCAATCATTGTGCACGCACGCACACGCCACGTTGATGCACATATTAGATAGAAACAGACAGAATGCAAACATGCCCATGCTATAAACATGAACTCACCTCGGATTGAGGCATTGGCGTTGTAAAGCATGCCTACAGAAAAGCCATGTAGATGCGGTTCGACTCTATCCGGTCCTTCCGGGAGAATGGGATGCAGGCCTGGGAAGAATGGGGTTTCAATGAAGTAAAACACATCCGCCGGAGCTAGCTCCATCCGCTCTAAGAGTCCTTTCAGAGCAGCCATTTCGATACTCGGTTTCTTTTGCGAGTAGAAGGGCATTATACACCTTGAAGCTAAAGGCTACGTCCCATGCCCGTGTGAATTCAGCCATCATCCCTCGTAATCTTAGGGTGCTCTGAACCTACCCATCCATTGGTCAACTATGGAGGCCGTGTATTTACCACATATCGTGGTTGGATTGGTTACCCACGTATCTAATTATGGCTCAAATGTGCTCTGATATGTTGCAAGATTATTGGCGCCATAATATCTTATCGCGCGAAAATATCCGTACATCATGTGGCCTTGTGACGCTATTGACATGCGTTTGTAACAGGCCCATCATTGGCAACTTCCGCCCTAGTGCTAACATAACCGGAGTGTTATCCAGCTTCGAAACACCTTCTGGCTGATATACGATATAAGCCGAGAATTAAACGGACCCGATTCTAAGAGGATAGCCTGCCGAAAGCTCTCGAACATCACGCGTTGTAAAACACTCGCCACCGAAGATAGAACTCATGCTTGGTTGACATCTGCCACCAGCTGTAAACGTGACAGATGACACTTGTATCGAACTGCGCAATCAAGCGTACCAGATTTGGGCGCGCAGATCACCGTACTCAGTAGAACTTGAAGCCACTCCTTAACCAGGGGGGGTGTCATATTGCAGTGTCACACCTAGGCAGATTAGCTAACCCGTACTCGGCGATGGGGCCTAGAACCAAGGCTCAGGCTGCTCGAAACGTTCGGAAGCAAGTAGGTGCTCATTAAGGGCGCCCGTCTAGTAGACGCGCCAACAACGCGAGCACGAAAGCGGCAACGAACCTTTGGCGAACCTGCTCAGCATAAGGAAACTTTATCGAACCCTAAAAAGAAGTTCGTATGGCACAGTCTTGCACTGGAAGACACAACTCCCCTGAGTCGGATGACTTGATAGCGGGTGGAAGATCGTGTCGCTATATGACCAAGATGGTCTCTCGTGTCAGGTGGACACGTCGGACGCACTTTCTTTGCGAGATGGAGAGTGCTTGACGGACGCTATTCTGGACTTTCACACCATGTAAGTATCTATACCGCAACCATTCGGCCTTTTGTTTATTGATGCTAGCACTCTAAACTCTCCTTTCTAATTATCATCTCGCGGTTCCACCAGACTTCTGCACATTCGTTTCCCTAAGCTACAACACGGCAAGCGCTGGATATGCCTGGACAGCAAGGCATTTGCATACGCCGAACGTTACACCAAGGCAATTAAAACCGGGGAAGGAGTGGATGTGCTATCCTTCGACTACATCTGCGTACTTGTGTTCTTTAGGTGAATAGCCACGTGATACACAGCCATTGATGATTCATGTTTCTATACCTATGGTCTACTGATTATGGATAGGACATATTGATCGATACCCGTGCTTGATTAACGCGACATGACTTGATGCAGCAATCACTACTCCCTCATGATAGTCGCTGGCGCAAAGTCGCTCCTGAGCAAGCCAGACAACGGGGAACCCACGGAGCGCCTGGAACTTATACTTTACGACAGCAAAAACGTCCACACGAAGTCCTCAATGGCGTTCGACAAAACCAAAACGTGAGCCTACTATATCAACTGCGGATATGGGATTCTGTATCAGATATTTGCAACATGCTACTCACTTCCATCCCAACCGTCGTTGCAGACTACTTCTTTTGCTTTGCATGCGCGATCACCCAAACACCAACATGGAGCACGCACGGACCGTGCTTATAGATGTTGCGTGTAAGTCCATGAAGGTAGGTGATTTGGTTATTCTCTTGTGTAACCCGATAGGCGTGGCACGTTCTCAAGTCCACCCGAGAATCTATATGACTAATCGCCCTGTACCACTTGTTGCCGCAGACTCAGCAGATCCCTCAACAGGACAACGCCTTTGATTGTGGATTTTTTGCCTGCCAGTTCATGTACGAGCTGGTGTCATCTGATTTCAAGACACACAAGAGCTACATCTGCTTCAAAGAAGTTATGACTCTGGACTACAGGAGACTGTTGAGGCATGATCTGTGCCTGCTTGCTAGCGGTGAACTTCTGAAGTTGCTCGAGGCCGACGGTTTGGAGGTCCCGCAGCAGCCAGACCCCAAAGTCTCTGATGATGGGGCGGTGGTTATCGCTGACAACGACGACAGGGGTGCTAATAGCGGTTTAGCAGTGATCGAACATGATATGCAGATCTTAATTGCGAACCAAGCGACCCCGCACACCGGAGGAAGTGATGAGGCGTTACCTAAACGATCCGGACGACGAATGTGAGTTTCGATGGCGTATCTTGTAATGATGTTGTGCAAATACCTTGTCACCTTTGGTTTGCGGATTTTTCCAATGGTGCTTTGTTTCAATGGCAATGGTATTTTGTATCCTGGCCCCCCACCCCTCGAACATGTCAGCGGTGCCGTTGATTTCTACGTGTGTTGCTTTGTTTGCATTTTATTTTGTGCGTGAACGGAATACGAGAGTATAATCATGGAACCTGTATGTTTTGGATGACAGTACCTATGGGCGGGGGGGACGCTGCATTTAGGTACCGCTGTACACGCTTGGCAATAGTCGAATCACGCGGATTGTCACCACGGTCCAATTTGGAAGCTACACGCGTTCATTTGACGTTGGTTCCGTGCCGAACGGCGAGCCGTTTAGATTGACGTATTCGAACGGTAAGATTGTAGGCCACGTTACAGCCTACTCCATGATACATTTGACGCGTTGTCTTACATGATTGAGTGTGAGTGTGACAAGAGTGGCCACGTGGTCATTCCGTTGATCGCGCCGAAGCGGTTGAAAGATTACAACTGGCAAGCGAGGATAAGCCTCGGCGCGATAAGGCACGTTGGCGTGCCATTGGTACCTGGGAATGTGCAGCGACCCAATCAGGGGCGCGGATAGTGGAGGTTGCCAACGAATCTCCGTCGTACGTTGTAATATGTAATGGCGACAGGTGGCAATGCATGGACCGTGTCAGAATGTGTTATTTGTCTAGTCTGCAGTGGGGTACTCTATAGTGAGTGCAGCCCGATTAGGGTTTGCTATATGTACTGCCCTGCTTACTAGTCCAAACCCCTCTTTCGTGTTCTATCTTTCTGCCTAGTATTCTGACATGCTATTAGAGCGGTTACGCTCCTGGCCTGTGGGCCCGCCTGCTTCCGCTGCCATACTGTGTGTCGCGCGCCCCGTGGCGCGCGATGTTCATTTTTTCTTCCCGCCACGCGCTCGGGGCGCCTGGCGGTTTTTTGCCCGCCACGCGCCCCCGCCGCGCGCCCGTGCACGCGGCGGTTTCGTCGCCCGTCGTGGCGCCCCGGGGGCCCGCGCGTCGCCCCCTCCCGTCGCCCGTCGAGGCGCCCCGGGGGCCCGCGCGTCGCCCCCTCCAGTCGCCCGTTGAGGCGCCCCAGGGACCAGCGCGCCGCCCCGCTTCCGCTCGCCCGCTACCCGCGCTCCTGCCCCGTGCTGCCTGTGTTAGGGTTTGGGGGTGGCGAGTCTGGGGGTGTGTGCGCCGTCCCCTGCTCCTCCTCCTCCTCCGTCTCCCACTGCTGCAGCTGCCGCTGAGGGGGGTGGATGTTTGGGAGCCGTCGGAGTGGTACTAGGGGGGTGGCGTGTGAGCAGTGCTAGGGGTGCAGCAGGGGGTGTGTGAATGGGGTGTGGGACAGTTGGGGGAGGTTGAGCGGAGGCAGCCGTCGTGTCGTCAGCAGTGCCGGTAGTCCGGGGCCCTTGCTTCGGTAGCCCAACGAGCCAGTCGCTACGCCAGTCGCCCGTGGGTCCGTTGCTCCTGCCGCTCGTCTTAGCCGCGGAGCTAGTTACTCCTGTAGTCCGGGGCCCTTGCTTCGGTAGCCACCATGCGCGTCCCTCCTATTACCCGTGTGACTGCGGCTTCACCCGTCGCCTCCTATCTCCACTCCTCTCACAGTCCCTCCTCCTCACTTGCCTTCTGTGAATGCCTCTAGCTTTGCTTGTGCTTGTGAACTCATTATGTGACTCCTTGCTGTGCTGACTATACCCCACTTTGACTATGGGGGTGTGTCGGAATGTGTTATTTGTCTAGTCTGCAGTGGGGTACTCTACACTGAGTACAGCCCGATTAGGGTTTGCTATATGTACTGCCCTGCTTACTAGTCCAAACCCCTCTTTCGTGCTCTATCTTTCTGCCTAGTATTCTGACAGACCGTACAACTGGTGCGTCGATGACGTTACATGTACAGGCCACGTGTGTCTGTATGGTTCAGTGGGGGATGTGACTTTTAGGCGACTCGCATGGTTGCGTGGCCGTCGGTTGCGGGTGACTACGATGTCATGCGGAAATGACTCGCGCAGATGCAGAACGGGCGCAATCCTTTACGTCACTTTTCCAAGATGAGTCGCCGCTACATTGGTGTCAGAGATAGTAGGTAGAAAGTTAGAACAATGAAGAGGGATTGCACTAGCAGGCAGTTGAGTACATATAGGAAACCCTAATTTGGGCTGTATTCGCTATAGAGTACCCCACTGCAGGCTAGACAAGTACAACATTCTGACACATCCCCATAGCCAAAGTGGGGTGTAATCAACACAACAAGCAGGCAGAGCAATAGTTCACAATGATAAGCAAAGCTAGAGGCTATCACAGAGGGCAAAAGAGGAGGAGGAGAGACTGAGAGGAGAGGAGATGGTGGGCGGCAGATGAAGCTGCTGGCACACGGCGCAACTGGAGCAACTGGCACACGGGCAACTGGAGCAACTGGCACACGGGCAACTGGAGTAACTGGCTCCGCGGCTAGACGAGCGGCAAGAGCAACTGACTCACGGGCGACTGGAGCAACGGGCTCATGGGCGACTGGAGCAACGGGCTCATGGGCGACTGGCTCAACGGTCTCACGGGCGACTGGAGCTGCTTGCTTCACTGCGGCCACCCCCCTTCAACCTCCCCAATTTTCCAAGACCCCCTTTCACACACCCCCTGCTGAACCCTAGCTCCACACCCACGACACCCCCCTAGCGCCACGCCCGCGGCTCCCACACATCCACCCCCCTCAGCGGCAGCTGCAGTAGTGGGAGACGGAGGAGGAGGAGCAAGTGACGACACACACACCCGCCACCCCCATACCCGCCACCCCACAGTTGCATGAGGGCAAGAGGCGGCAGGGGCGGTTCGCGGGCTGCAGGGGCAGTTTGCGGGCTGCAGGGGCGGTTCGCGAGCTGCAGGATGGGCAGCGCGCGGGCCCCCCGAGGGCGCCACGGCGGGTGACGAGAGAGGGGCCGCGCGCGGGCCCCCGAGGGTGCCTCGACGGGCGACGGGAGGGGCTGCGCGCGGGCCCCCAGGGCGCCTTGACGGGCGACGGGAGGGGGCGACGCGCGGGCTCCCAGGGCGCCGCGACGAGGCGACGGGAGGGGGCGACGCGCGGGCCCCCAAGGCGCCGCGACGAGGCGACGGGAGAGGACGGCGCGCGGGCCCCCAGGGCGCCGCGACGAGGCGACGCAAGGGGGCGACGCGCGGGCCCCCAAGGCGCCGCGACGAGGCGACGGGAGGGGGCGGCGCGCGGGCCCCCAAAGGGACGCGACGAGGCGACGGGAGAGGATGGCGCGCGGGCCCCCAGGGCGCCGCGACGAGGCGACGGGAGGGGGCGACGCGCGGGCCCCCAAGGCGCCGCGACGAGGCGACGGGAGGGGGCGGCGCGCGGGCCCCCAAAGTGCCGCGACGAGGCGACGGGAGAGGATGGCGCGCGGGCCCCCAGGGCACCGCGACAAGGCGACGGGAGGCGGGGGCGGCGCGCGGGTCCCTGGGGGCGCTTCGACGGGCGACGGGGGGGCGACACGCTGGTCGACGGGGCAGGAAACCGCCGCACGCCTCGGGGCGCACGGCGGGCAGAAAACCACCGCGCACCCCGAGCGCTCGGCGGGCAGAAAACCGCCATGCGCCAGGAGCGCGTGGCGGGAAGAAAAACCGTCGCGCGCCACGGGGCGCGCGACAGACAGGACAGCAGCGGAAGCTAACGGTGGGCCCACAGGCTAGGAGCGTGACCGCTCTGATAGCATGTCAGAGATAGTAGGTAGAAAGTTAGAAAAATGAAGAGGGATTGCACTAGCAGGCAGTTGAATACATATAGGAAACCCTAATTTGGGCTGTAGTCGCTATAGAGTACCCCACTGCAGGCTAGACAAGTACAACATTCTGACAATTGGCGCAGTTTGAAGGTTGCTTTCACGCAGCAATGTGCGTGACATTGCCCCTGTGGCTTTTGACCATGACGGAAAAGCTACTTGGTTTTCGCATCTGGAAAGCGACATAAATGTGACCTTTTCGTAGCTTTTCTGGTTTCTTTTTTCCGCGATGATTGGGTGTGCTGAAGCGAAGAGACCACAAGAATAGTTTGAGTTAGGCAGTGGATATAAAAGAGTTTTTGTTTATTTATGTATCCAAATACAGTGACGATGGGAAGGGACGTTATGTTGGCGGCTAGGTATACCAAGTGTTAAATTATTGGAAAGACACAAAGTTGGCACACACAAAGAAAATTCACTAGAACAGAATGGGAGATAGAATATAAGGGGTAAAGAACTACCCAACCACTGAACCTAACAAGAGAACATTCTCACCAGAACGTTTAGATAACTACCACTTAGCTGCGCTTTGCCAAGTCAATGTCAGAATATTATGCTCTAGCCTGTAGTGGGGTGCTCTATAGCGAGTACAACTCTTCTAGGGTTTTGCTATTTGTATCCCCATTCTTGCTAGTGCAATCCTCTTCTTTCTTCTAAACTTTAACATGGTATCAGAGCAGGTCGATCCCCTTGGATCGATCCTGTGGGTGGGCTCACCACCTTGTTGCTTCCGCTGCAACTGCTACTGCTACTCTCTGTGCCGCACGCCCCGTGGCGTGCGGCAGTTTTTCTTCCCGCCGTGCGCCCCGAGGCGCGCGGCGGTTTTCTGCCCGCCGTGCGCCCCGAGGCGCGCGGCGGTTTTCTGCCCGCCGTGCGCCCCGAGGCGCGCGACGGGTTTCTGCCCCGTCACTCGCCGCGTCGCCCCCGGGAGGCGCTGCGACGGGCGACGGGGACCCGTCGCGCCGCCCAGGGGAGCCGCGCGCGGCCCCTGCTGCCCCGTCGCGCGGCCCTGCTGCCCCGTCGCGCTGCCCAGGGGAGCCGTGCGCGGCCCCTGCTGCCCCGTCCCGGACCTGCCCCGGCCCCGACCTGCCCCGGCCCCGACCTGCCGCAAGCGGCCCCCCCCAGGGTCGCCGCGACAGGCGACGGGAGGGGAGTCTACAGGGGGCCGCGCGTTGCCCCCCCCCCCCACCTCCCTACCCTGTTTTTAGGGTTTGGGGGGTGGCGGTTGGGGGGTGGCGGTTGGGGGGTGGCGGGTGTGTGGCGTCGCCTGCTCCTCCTCCTCCTTCGTCTCCCACTGCTGCAGCTATCGCTGAGGGGGGTGGATGTGTGGGAGTGTACGGAGTGGTGCTAGGGGGGTGGAGTGTGAGTAGAGCTAGGGTTTGAACAGGGGGTGTGTGAAATGGGGGTGGGACAGTTGGGGGAGGTTGAATGGAGGCGGTCGTCGTGTCGTCAGCAGCAGCAGCAGTCCGGAGGCTACAATCTCCGGTAGTCGCCAGTCGCCCGTGGGTCCGTTGCTCGTCTGCCGCTACTTTTAGCCGCGGGGCCAGTTACCCCAGTAGTCCGGAGCGCTGTTCCGGTAGCCACTGAGCCAGCAGCTCGTCTGTGTGTCTGCAGCGTCAGCAGTCGCCTCCCATCTTCTCTCCCCCACAGTCTCTCCTCCTCCTCACTTGCCCTCTGTAATAGCCTCTAGCTTTGCTTATATTTGTTAACTATAAAACTGCTACCTCTTGTACTTGTGCTCAGAATGTGTGGTGACATTGTGATCCACCCTGAGCTTGTTTTCTTTTGCTTGCTCTGCTGATTACACCCCACTTTGGCTATGGGGGTGTGTCAGAATATTATGCTCTAGCCTGTAGTGGGGTGCTCTATAGCGAGTACAACTCTTCTAGGGTTTTGCTATTTGTATCCCCATTCTTGCTAGTGCAATCCTCTTCTTTCTTCTAAACTTTAACAGTCAACATAGGTAGGTGAAAATTACAACACATGCTTAGTTAGTTATTTTTACCAACTATTCAGGTTGTTTTAAACAACTTCTGTAACGCACGTTTTCGTAGTTACGAAAACATGCGCCATGTTCAGATTGTGCAGGTGGTTCAATTCGCCCCCAGATTGAACACCCCAAGTTCACACACTGTTCCGAGGGTCAATTTCTCAATGTCCCGCAATGTTCCGAAATTCCCACGCAAAAGTTCCGAAACGATCGCGTTTTTGCGTCTAAAGGGTTCGCTGGTAGTGGACGCGCTCTTCTGCAGAAATTCGCTGCTGCAGATGCGCCCTCCTCTGCAGACCCGATTTTTGCAGATGCGCTCTCCTCTGCGGCGGAAATTGCTTCTGCGAACTTCCCTGGAGAACTTCGCGTAACCCTTTGCAGAATTCCCTTCGGCAGAATTTCTCCTCTTGTGCAGAATTCGACATCCATCTTCTGCAGGTTCAGTGCCAGCTCAACACTCCCCTGCACTGATCATGCTTGGTCGTTGTAGAGAAAATCGACCCGTCTACACCATACACCAGAGCAGAAACAGTAAGAAAGAAAGAAAAAAAGGAAAAACATGCAGAAATATGCAATTCACACACACACCAATACCGCACCAGCCATGAAAGAGGTCATGGCACCTATTCCTCGTGGAGAGGACTCTCTGCTCAGCTCCCCTTTGTCGAAAGCCTTACTTGACCAACTTTTGCAAAGCACTTGTTGAACGCAGGGAAATGGAGTGCTTTCGTCAAGTAATCTGCCGGCTGCTCGATCGTCGAGATGTACTGCAGCTTCAACTTGCGATGTTTCACCATGCTCTGCAGCCACATGTAGCGCCGCTCCATGTGTTTCTATGAGAATAAGAACGAAGAATGGATTGACTAGGAATGAGAAAGGTACAAATATGAAACCCTAGAAAAGTTGTACCCCCTATTGGCTACCCCACTACAGCCTCCACAGGCTATATTATATATGTCTGACACACCCCCATAGGCAAAGTGGGGGAAAACAAGGGGTCACAAGACCAGTCAAGCAAAGCAAAGTAAGCTCAGGGTGGATCACAACGTCACCACACATTTCGAGCACAAGTTCAAAGGCCACAAGGCCAGTTCACATGCAGGATTATAAATCAAAGTGAACAAGCAAGACAGTGATCACAACCTAGCAAAGGTAAGCATGCAGGAGCAGGTATATATAGATCACAGTACAAGCAAAGTCAAGAGGTAAGCAAGTGAGGCCCGGTAGGCACAAGACCTAGCATAGTACAGAAACGCTGATGATCACATGGCTGAAGTGCCTTGGTGAAGATATCAGCAGTGTTGGCCCGAGAGGCCACGTAAGCAAGACGAAGCTGACCACGCTGCTGCAACTCTCGAGCAAGGAAGTAGCGCAGAGCAATGTGCTTCGTTCTGTGCTCTAGTCTGTGCTCCTGACACAAGGCCAGCATGGCCTTGTTGTCGACGTATAGAACGAGGCGCCTCTCCCAAGTCGGTCAGCAGGTAGGTGAGCCAGCGTAACTCCTGTGCAGCCATGGCCCCAGCGTAGATCTCAGCCTCGCAACTAGAGCTGAGAACAGAGGACGAGCGGGTAGACCGCCACGAGACAGAGCCGGAACCAAGGCTGAAGGTGTAACCCTGTGACGACCACTGCGTAGCCAAGTCGTCAACCCAAGAAGCGTCTGCGTGACCAGTGAGGACAACTCGAGCCCGTCCTCCAAGCACGAGCCCCATGCCCGACGTACTGCACAGGTAGCGAAACACCCTCTTCGCTGCAGCCATGTGCTCTGGTCGGTGTCTCCCAGGAGCAACATAGCGCGCCAAGATGCTAAGAGGGTATGCCAAGTCAGGTCGAGTGCAGGTCATCAGGTACATGAGGCAGCCAACAAGCTCTGGGTACGGGCCACTCAGCTCTACGGACTCATCCGAAGGTAGAGCTGAGAGCGAGTGGCGAGTAGACAAAGGAGTGGCCTGAGGCGAGGAGTACGTGAAGTTGAAGCGCTGAAGGACCTGCTGCACCATATGTGACTGAGTCAAGGTAATGGTGCGCCGTGCTCTGTCCCGGGTGATCTGCAAGCCAAGATAGCTGCGCAGCTCACCCAGGTCTGTGCACGTGTGTCTCTTCTGCAGCTCTGACTTCACGTGGGCGAGTCCCTCAGTGTCAGCAGTGGCAAAGACCAAGTCGTCGACGTACACGAGGATGTAGAACGGCGGCAGCGAAGTGTCGGTGCGCAGAAACAGCGACGGGTCAGCAGTAGAAGGAGCAAACTCAAGAGCCGCAAGCGTAGTCCTCAATGAGTCGTGCCACTCACGGGGCGCCTGGCGGAGACCGTAGACTGGCCGTCGGAGGCTCCACTAGGTACCAGGAGGAAACGACCCAGTGAAGCCAGGTGGGCGGCGCAGCCAGATCTCCTCGTGCAGGCTGCCCTGTAGGAAAGCAGTGATGGAGTCAAGAGAGTGAAGCTCGTAGTCACGCTGAGCAGCGACGTGCAGCAGAACCCGAAGAGTGGTCATCTTCGGGGTCAGGGAGAAGGTCTGGAAGAAGTCTACTCCCTGTCGCTGACTGAAGCCTCGAGCAAAGTAACGCGCCTTAAAGACAGGCGGAGAACCCGGCGGCCGCTTCACCCTGAAAATCCACATGCCACTGACGATGTTCGCCCCAGGAGGGGGAACCTCGTTGACGTAGGTGCCTGTGGACTTCCAGGATGCCATCTCTGCGTCCATGGCCGACTGCCACTGAGAGGAGTAGGGACCCTCTATCGCCTCTGCGTAAGAGCGCTGGGTCGGGATGTCTGGTGCATCCGGGTCTCCCTCAGGTGCAATCAGCATGGACACGAGATGAGGTACAGCGGCTGCAAAGCACTCAAAGTCCTCCTGCGTGTCCTCAAGGACGTCCGTGCCAAGAGCACACTCACCCCCAACGGACGGAGGACAGAGAGACTCAGACTCAGCAACAAGACTAGCGGCGTAGTCTAGACGACAGTGAGCAGCAAAGTCGACAAGCTCAGCAACTAAGGCAGACGCAGCAGTGGACTCAAAGGAAGGGTCAGTGACAACAGTGGCTAGGAGACGCGTGACAGTAGGACTAGCAGCACAAAGGGAGTCAGACATCGGGTTAGCAAGGGCAGGAAGAGAGGACGCAGGAGGAGACGGCAACGGGACACGCTGTGGAGCAGTGGAAGGACGCAGAGCCATCTGGTGCGTGCCAGGGACAGGAGGAGGACGCTCACGCGGAGCACGACGACCAGTGCGAACAACACGAACAGGCGACGCAGGACGAGACTCAGGCTCACGACGCTCCGTGAGACCTCCTGTCGGACCAGTGTAAGGAGAAGGAGCAGGCAGTGGGGAGGCCGGCTGTAACTGTGACTCGGACTGGACACTCTAAGGAAGGAGCAGGACCAGTAGAAGGCGGGAGACCAAGAACTTGCTCAAGGAGCGGAACGAAGTACGGCCGCGGCCGCGCAGCGCCTCCAGAACCAGCAGGGACAGCACCAGCACCCCCAGCGTCAGCTCCAACTCCTGCAGCACCAACAGCTCCAGTAGCACCTTCAGCAGCTCCAGTAGCACCAACTCCAGCACCCCCAGGAGCACCGGCTCTAGCAGCACCTCCAGCTCCAGTACCTCCAGCTCCAGCACCTCCAGCAGCTCCAGCCCCAGCAGCACCACCAGGCCCAGCAGCTCCAGTACCTCCAGTACGAGCACCTCCAGGACCAGTGGCTCCAGAACCCCTAGCAGCAGTACCTCCAGCGCCCGTAGCACCACCAGCTTCAGCAGGACGGCTCCAGCGGCGAGCAAACCACTCGCACAACTGCTGTGGAGAAAGTGGCTCCCGCCGGGACGAAGCACCCAAAGGACCTCCAGGCACAGCACCTCCAGACTCCACACGCGCAGGCTCAGCACCCTCAGGCTCCGCACCCCCAGACTCAGCAACCCCAGGCTCAGCACGCTCAGCACCCCCAAACTCAGCACCCCCAGGCTCCGCACGCTTAGGCTCAGCACCCCCAGGCTCCGCACGCTCAGGCTCAGCACCCCTAGCAGCACCAGAGTCAACATCTACCTCGACAGGCTCGACTGCGTCTACCTGGGACACACCTGAGGGGGCAGGACCCTGAGCGGGGAGGGGGTCTACCGGGGGAGGACCTGGCGCGAGGAAGAGCGGCGGGGGGGGGGGGGGGCAGTGCGGTAGGGGAAGAGACGGTGGTAAGGAACCGGCTCGTCAAACGTGACGTCCTGAGAGGACAGAACACGGCGCGAGGTAGGGTGGTAAAACTGCCAACCAGGCGCGTCAGGGTGGAAGCCAAGGAAGACACAGGGAACAGCAAGGGAGAACAGCTTGTCCGCAGACAAGTCGCGGACGAAAGCTCGAGATCCCCAGACACGGAACGCAGACGCATTGCCAACCTTCCCCGTCCACCGCAGAGTAGGTGTGGTCTCCGGCACGGAGACCCGGGGCTGGAGGTTGATCTGATGCGCCGCGTACTGAACCGCGAACGGCCACAGAAAATGGGGAGCAGCCGCATGGATCATGGACGTACGAGTGACGTCCATGACCATGCCAATGCGGAGCTCAGCAATCCCATTTTGCTGTGGAGAGGCCGGAAGCGTGAACGTCTGGCGGATGCCCTCCGCACGACAGAAGGCTCATAGAAGGTCGGAGGAAAACTCTCCACCTCTGTCGGAGTGCAGACGCAGAACAGGAAAGTCCGAGCCAAAACTCTCTCTGAGCTGGAGACGGGCAGCGCGGATCCAGTCGATCAACACCTCAGTGACCTCACCCTTGTGGCGCAAGGGGAAGACTGTGGTGTAACGCGAGTAGTCGTCAACAACCAGCAGGAAGAAACGCTCGTGACCCTGTCCACGGACGCGGGCTGGGCCCCACACGTCCATGTGGAGAGTTTGCAGCAGAGCCTCTGTTGGAGGAAACTCGGAGGAGTGAGGAGCGGCGCGCTGCCGGCCCTCGACGCATGGAACACAGGTAGGGGCAGGCCCCGGAGGAAGGGGAGGGAGAGACCGGGGGAGACCAGAGACAAGGACACGGGAGGCCATGCCTCGGAGACGAGGCAGGGAGGGGTGACCAAGGCGGTGGTGCCCGAGGAGATTCTGGTGAGACAGGAGGCGACACGGGCAGGGGGCAGACTCAGGACCAGACCGGGACGCTGCAGAAAACACCTGACCCGACGCAGCTACCTGACCAGACTCAGCAACCGGAGGAGACACCGTAGTCAGGGTGTACATGCTCGACCCAGGCTGACGGGTGAACGTGGCCAGGTGCCGGCCCGTCCGAGCACATGAACAGTGGGTCACCCGCTGACCTCCAGGAGTGAACTGGTCAACCCACGCGTCCTGAAGGTCAGCTCCACTCACCAAGTTCGTGGAGAACGAGGGGAGGTGGAGGCCAGACAGTTAGCCAGACGGGACCGCCGGACACGGCAGAACCGTGGAGGAGTGGGCAAGGACCGGACCCCCAGAGGGGTCAGCCAGAGAGACTGCCACCGGCCGACTGAGCGGCGAGAGTGTGGTGCAGTCGCGAAAGAAGGAGCGGGAAGCACCTGAGTCAAGGGTGAAAGTGTGCAAGGCCGCAGCAGGCGCAGTACCAGAGAGAGCAGACTCACCAGCACCTGGAGGAGTGGACTCCCTAGCGCCTATAGCAGCAGCCTCACCGGCACCTGGAGCAGGAGACGTACCAGCACCTAGAGCAGCAGCCTCACCAGCACCTAGAGCAGCAGACTGGATACCTGGGTCAGGCGGCACACACAGGTAACAGGCACCGTCAGCACTAGTAGGCAATGCATACATGGCAGTGAGGATAGCATCATAGTCAATAGCATAGATATCTACCCTCTGCCTAAGCAGCTCCACCCAGTCGGGGAGCTCAGCTGCGTCCCCAAACTCTGTACGCCAGGCGTCGCTCAGACGGGAGAAGCAGCGGGACTCTGTGTGACCAATCGTCCCGCAAGGCTGACCAGCCCGAGCACTAGTGCGAATGACGTACGGGCAGCGAGCAGTACTCCGTGACCCTCCACTCTGAGCGTATTACTCACGAAGCTGCTGGGGCGAAAGGACCGCGCGCGGACGTTGCTGCAGCTGCACCTGGTCACTACAAGAAACTCCCGAACGACCCGCTCCACGGCGACTCCCACCACGGCCACCACTACAACCCCAACTAGCGTACCACTCACGAAGCTGCTGGGGCGTGAGGGACTCACGCGGACGTCGCTGGAGCTGCATCTGGCCACTGCCAGGAGCAGCAGTAGCAGTAGTAGCCGCAGTAGCAGCAGTAGCAGCAGGAACAGCAGTAGCAGCAGTAGCAGCAGTAGCAGCGCGGCCACCCCTATAACCCCAACTAGCGTACCACTCACGAAGCTGCTGGGGCGTGAGGGTCTCACGCGGACGTCGCTGGAGCTGCATCTGGCCACCGCCAGTAGCAGCAGTAGCACCTAGGGCAGCAGCACCTAGGGCTCCTCTTTTTTTTTTTTAATAATTATTTATTTATTTTAGGGTTTGGCAGGGCGCACTCGGCGCTGCAGAGGCGGCTCGCGGGCTGCAGGGGTGGCTCGCGGGCTGCAGGGGCAGTGCGCTGGCTGCAAGAGGTAGGCGCGCTGGCTGCAGGGGCGGTTCGCGGGCTGCAGAGGAGGCTCGCGGGCTGCAGACGGGCGGCGCGTGGGCTGCAAGGGTCTGCGCGCGGGCGGCTTGCACGGGGCGGCGCGTCGCGGGCCGGGCAGGGGTGGCGCGCAGGCAGGCAGGGCGGACGGGCGTCGCGGCGGGCACGGGCAGGGCCGACGGGCGACGCGACAGGCTACAGGGGCGCGCGACGCGACGGGCTGCAGGGGCGTGTGACGGGACGGGCTGCAGGGGCGCACGGCGCGGCGGGCAGCAGGGGCGCACGACGCGACGGGCAGCAAGGGCGCTTACCAGGGGCGGGTGCAGGGCAGGGCCGCGATGGGTGGGTAGGTCGAGTAAGGGCGACGCCCCGGGGGCGCCGCGACGAGTAGGGGCGGCGTCCAGGGTGCGCCGCGACGAGCAGGGGGGGACGCCGCGCGGGTCCCGCAGGGGCGTCGCGACGAGCAGGGTCTAGGGCGGCGCGCGAGCTGCAGAGGCAGCTCCCACGGGCTGCAGAGGCAGGCACGGCTGCAGGGGCAGCGTCCACGGGCTGCAGGGGCAGGCACGGCTGCAGAGGCAGCGCCCACGGGCTGCAGGGGCAGGCACGGCTGCAGGGGCAGGCACGGCTGCAGGGGCAGGCACGGCTGCAGGGGCAGGCACAGCTGCTCGGGAGGGCAGCGCGCGGGCTACAGAGGCAGCTCCCACGGGCTGCAGAGGCAGGAACGGCTGCAGGGGCAGGCACAGTTGCAGGGGCAGGCACGGCTGCAGGGGCAGCTAAAAAAGAAAATCAGTTAGGGCAGGGCGGAACGTTCGGTGGGCCCTAGGAACGATTCTGCTCTAATACCATGTGAGAATAAGAACGAGGAATGGATTGACTAGGAATGAGAAAGGTACAAAAAGCTGTACCCCCTATTGGCTACCCCACTACAGCCTACACAGGCTATATCATGTATGTCTGACAGTTTCAGCTTTCCCTTGAGCCCCTTTCCTTCAGACACAGAAATCGCAGATTGGTTGTCGACGTGAATAATCGTTGGTGACGTCTCGTCGGGCATGCGACATTCTGCCATCAGATAACGAAGCTTTCGGACTTCCTTTCCAGCCTCCACTGCAGCGATGTATTCCGACTCTGTAGAAGAGAGAGTGATGCACCTGATCCTCTGACTTGACCATGAAATAGCAGCTCCGCCAAGAGTGAAAATGTAGCCACCCGTGCTGATGCGATTCTGCTTGTCTCCTGCATCGTCTGCATCTGCGAAGCCGATGAGACGCATCTCTCCATTTCCTCCGCCAAAATCGAGAATAACATCGCGCGTCCCAACAAGGTAAGCAATGCAGCGGTCGAGCTCCCTCCAATGCTGATCGCTTCCAACCGTTTGACCAGACGCAAATTTGCTGCAGGCGAAGGAGATGTCGGGGCGAGTAGTGCAGGCAGCAAACTGCAGAGAGCCAACCCTCTACCAATACTCTTCTTCTGTGCGCGCCTGCAACTTCTCATCGTCAAATATTAGCACCTTGAAGGCGTCGACCGAAATTGGCGCCTTCGGAACTCGCTGAGGAGGTCCTTCTGGCAGAAAACGCCTCTACACCCTGTCGACGTAGCCTCTCTGATGCAGCCAGATCTTGCTCACTTCCCTGTCTCTGATCAGCTCCAGTCCCAGGTAATTGTTGACAGGGCTGATCTCCCGCAATTTGAAGGCGTTTTCGAGCAGCGTCTTCAGCTCTGCGAGATGCTCCTTGCTGAGGCTCGCGGGGAGTAGATCGTCGACGTAGACGAGCACCCAGCACATGTCGTGGTTCTCGTCTTCGTGGAAGTAGAAAGCATTGTCGACCTGGCTCTTCGACCATCCTGCGTCTTCCAGCACTTCGTCGAGGGCCTCGTACCACAGCATCGGACTCTGCTTCAGTCCATAGAGACTTTTCTTCAGCATGCATACTCGACCCGTCCCGTCATTGTAGAACTCGGGCTGCTCCGTGAAGAGAGAACGATCAAGTTTCGCATTCAGAAATGCATTCGTCATGTCGAGTTGCATCAGTTCCAAATTTCCATCAGCCACGTTTGACAGATGCATCCAAGCAGTACCGTAGCTTCCGACGGGGGCAGATATAGGGTCGAAGTCGTCAGGGGTCTGCGTCTAGCCTTTGACGACAAGTCGACCCTTCTCTCGGTCGACCGTACCGTCTGGGTTGTACTTCGTCGTCAAAACCTATCGATTCTTCATGACATTAACCCAAGGCGGACGAGGAACCAGCTCCCAAGTCTCTTGTTCATGGAGAGTCTGCATCTCTGCATCCATTGCCGCTCTGACTGCTTCACCTTTCCAACTCTGCAAAGCTTCTGCGACAGTCATTGTCAGAATGTCCCAACGATGATCTGTGTTGATGACGCACTCGTCAGCAGAGTCGAGCTCTTTCTGTACTACATCCTCATGCATGCCATCGAGCGAAGTCATCGTAAACATCGTCAGTGCTTCGCGGAATCGGATCGGCTTCTGAATCTTTCGACCATAACAAGAAACCTGAAATTTTTTCGTTTGACGGTCCTTCTTCTGCAGGTTGCTCTTCTACGGCAATTTCTTCTCATGCAGGCATCTCTTCTTCGACATTTTCTTCTGCAGGCAGCTCGCCTGCAGATCGCTCTTCAGTGGATCGCTCTTCTGCGGATTTTTCGTCTGCAGGCTGTTCGACTTCTTGACGCTCATTGGCGACGACATTCATCGGCAATTTGCTCCCCTCTTCACAAAGGAGTGTCGACAATGGCACCAATTTTTCAGTCAAAGGAAATAACGTAAAAAAAGAGGCAGACGACAGCTGCTCCCCTGTCGTAGAAGAGTCGGAGCAAATGTCTTTGACCGAACGAACCTGCTCCAAGGAAGGAGCGGCAGGTGTAGGAGAAGCGTCTTCTGCAGGAGGAGTTTCTGGCAACAGCGAGAGCTGCACTGGAGGGTTGTCTGTGGGCAGCGGCGGTCGAGGAATCGATGTGGGCACGTGCAGAGGGGTTGGTGCCTTATTCATTTCTTCATCATCGTCGTCATCATCCGCAAGGACTGTCGAGAACGATGCCACATTGTCGAGTGTAGCACGGTCGACGGTGGGACTCTGCTTCGTCGCCTTCCACTCTGCAAGAGACATTGTCTCGTAGAAGATGGCTTCGACCGTGGTGATCAAACGGTTGCTCGACAAATCGAGGACCAACCACCCCTTACTCTGCCGCGAGACACCCAGGTGGAGACCCCAACGAGCTTTCGGCTCCAACTTCCCCCCCCCCCCCCCCGCTGACTTTCTGGAATGAGGTACTGCAGCATACAACCCCATACTCTAGCCGTCCCAAGGTCAGGCTTCTTTTCGAAGAGCACTTCATAAGGAGTTACCCCTGATGGCAGAGAAAAATGTTTCAGATGATTCCTCACCCAAACAGCTTGCAGAGCTGCAAGGTGCCACCAATGGTGGGGAGCTCCCATGTGCAGAAGCATCGTCCTTACTGCTTCGTCGACAGTCTGCATTTCACGTTCCGCCATCCCGTTCTGCTGCGGCGTGTAGGGGCAGGTGAGGTCCTGCTCAATCCCTTTCTCTTCGAGGAAATCGGTGAATTTACCTCCCAAAAATTTGCCACCTCGATCGGAGCGGAGAGCCTTCAGCGAAGCCTCGCATTGCCTCTCTGCACGTGGAAGCCACTTCTGGAAAACGCGCGGAGATCATCGTTTTTTTGCGCAATCGGGTAGGTCCAGACGTAGCGAGATTTTCGATCCTTGAGCAGAAGAAAGTAGCGGCTGCCATCTTTCGCAAGAACTCAGAAGGGCCCGCAGAGATCGATGTGCACAACTCCTAGCACCTTCTGCTCTTCCCTCCCCTCTTGAGGGAAACTATGTCAAATAAGCTTACCCCCCATACAAGAAACACACGGTAGATCAGGGTTGGCTGACTTGTCAATATCCAAACCTGTCGCTGCACCATGCGTCGCCGTTTGCTTGATTGTTTTGACGCCCGCATGTGCAAGTCGAGGATGCCACACATCCATCTTTGCCCGTGTATCCGTCGCCAAGGTCCGCAGAGCAATCGCCTCCTCTACCAATTTCTGCAGCGGCCACACCTGGAGATCCGTGCTGAGCACTCGTCCTCGATTACGAGCGCGTCCAAGGACTGTCCCATCAGTAGAGAGAAGGAGGGTCTCTTCACCTTCATCCTTCAGCTTTACCCCACCATCACTCAGTTGCCCAGCAGGCAACAGATTCGCATGAATTCCAGGTACGTAGAGCACATCAGGAATCAGAACCTGCTTCCCACCTTCACCGCGTAGAGCGATTGTTCCGCGACCACGCACTGTTTGGAATGCCCCGTTGAATCCGCGAACATGTTTAATGTCGCCACTCGTAGACGACATGATTTCAAGGCGATCTTCACGGATGGAGAGCAGCAGCGCGATATCACCATAAAGGTCAGAAGTTGCGCCGAACGAAATTGTGTATACTGTGAACTGTCGCTCAGCCGTGGAATCTTGATCGAGCCGTCGATGAACGGCTTCAGCTGCGCGATTTCAAGTTGAGGCTCGATGGACTCCCTCCACACGGATAAATCATGACGTCCTTCGAGAAGCTTCGGCACCATGATCTTGTCGGGAGAAAATTTGAAGTATCCATAGTCATGAGAAATTCCGCCGTCTTTCGATGCCATCGGATGAGAGATTGTCAAGCTCCCACCAGTCTTCACTGCACATTCTCGACCGCTCAAGCGTCCACCCCTGCCAGCCGCCTTCTTCGGGCTTGCATCCTTCTTCTGCTGCGAGCCTTCACCAGGGCTCATCGGTTCTCCTTGTCCTAGAACACCTCATGGCTCCTGCATTCTGCCTTCTTCCGGTTCTTCAGCGTTCTCGTCATCTCCAGAAGTCTGTGATGCCCTGTCTTCCTCTGAACGAGTCTGCGGATGGTCGATCTCCCATTGAGCTCATGCTCCCAAGAGCATAAAGTTGAGCTCCTGCTCGGTAAGATCTCCGCCTTCATGACGAGCCATCAAAACAGCCTCCTGCTCGCTTAAACTGTCGAACGCCTCGGGGATTTCCTCAGAGTCCACCATGTCGACTAGCTAAGTTCAACGAGACCTAACGTCGAAGAACGGGCTCTATCCATGTTCGATCCATGATCACCGCACCATTACAAGATTTCTGCTCTAACGGGAGCTGGAGCTCTATGGAATGCTGTCTCTGCAGCCACGCAATCTTTGTTGTTCACAAATGATAAATTTTTGTTAAATTATTGGAAGACACAGAGTTGGCACACACAAAGAAAATTCACTAGAACAGAATGAAAGATAGAATATAAAGGGTAAAGAACTACCCAACCACTGAACCTAACAAGAGAACGTTCTCACCAGAACGTTTAGATAACTACCACTTAGCTGCGCTTTGCCAAGTCAGCATCGGCAGGATAAAATTACAACACATGCTTAGTTGGTAATTTTTACATACCTAAAAATAGTTATTTTAACTGTTCAGGCTGTTTTAAGCAACTTCTGTAACGCACGTTTTCGTAGTTACAAAAACAAGGGACAGGTTCAGATTATGCAGGTGGTTCAATTCTCCCCCAGATTGAACACCCCAAGTTCACAATTTCTCAATGTCCCGCAATGTTCCAAAATTGCCAGAAACTGGGTCCGCAGAATCTTCCCCGATAAGTGAGCTTCTGCCTATCAAGGTTTGGTGATAAGCGTGTTCCTGCCAAACCTGTTCGCGCCAAATTTAACGCTTCTGCCTGCAGAACACCACTGATGTGGCGCACCAATTTAACGTTCCAAGATCGTGCATCTCCAGGGAAATGTCCGCACAACTTGTGCGCTCCCAATTCGGCCTCGAGAGCTAGCATCAGCCAGCGCACAAGTTACGCGGGGCAGCAATTTGAGAAATTTGAGAGTTTGAGCGAGATATCATGGCAACTTCTGCCCAGCAAATTGAGAGATTCGACATTTGGTGCGGCGAGAAGCTATACGGAAGGAATAGGGCTGCGTTTTGTGGGCGCATCAGCTCGCATCAATGTACATTGATGCATTCTACAACGGTTCCAAGATTCTTCCGTGATAACTGCCGACAGGTTATCAAGGTTCGCGATAAGCGCATGGCTGCCGAAGCGAAACAAATCCGAATGCCTGCAGAACGGCCTTTTCGGCGACCAAAATTTAACATGTCGCCGATTTACGAGAAATTTTTCATCCTAGCAATCTGGCGCATCATTGATGCGCGCATCATGCAACTCCAAGAAGTCGCATGATGCGCGCACAGCTGGTGCGGAGCACCCTCATTCGTCAATTTGTTTCTTCCTAAACCCTCATTGGTTGGCACCTTTAGAAAATTTGCGGTCTAACTTCCTAGAAACCCATAAAATTTTGGAAAGTTGAGGAAATTGGATATCGAGATCTGACATGTCCAAATTCGAGGTTCGGACAAGGTTCGGAAAATTGGAAATTGGAGATTTCGGGAACCTTGTCCGAACCTCGTCCGAACCTTAATTTATCGATTTCAATTTTGTCAGTTCCGAACCTCAATTTCTCAATGTGCGCATCAGCCCGAGCCTCAGACGCATCAGAGCTGATGTGCCCACAGAACGCAGCCTAGGTCCGTACATTTAATGCGGAGGCAATACCGCCTACAGGTTAGCGCCAACAGTTCCGAAACAATCGCATTTTCGCGTTGGAAGGGTTCGCTGGTAGAGGACGCGCTCTTCTGCACAATCCGCTTCTGCAGATGCGCCCTCCTCTGCAGACCCGATTTCTGCAGATGCGCTCTCCTCTGCAGCGGAAATTGCTTCTGCGAACTTCCCTGCAGAACTCCGCGTAATCCTTTGCAGAATTCCCTTCGGCGGAATTTCTCCTCCTATGCAGAATTCGACGACCATCTTCTGCAGGTTCGGTGCCAGCTTGTAACAGGACGGAATTCACCATGCGAGATGCATGGGAATTTCCGAACGGGACTTGCCTAGCTAGCTACGAACTGCACCACTTGCTAGCCTAGAACGTACTCCCGTATCCCTATCAGGAAGAATAGTACAGCACGGCATAGCATCGAGGCGCTATGCCGAGATGCTATGCTAGATTGAGTAGCGACACGGTCTTCCTATCCGAGTCGCACCTCTCTTCTCCTAGGATAATTATTCCCCCCTGATTCTTCTTGTATCATTCCTTGTCTAATCTAAGAATCCACTTCTTGAATCTCTCTCAACTCTCTCGCCTCTTGGAGCTAGGCGTCTCTCCTCCTCTCGACCTAGCTTCTCTCCCTTCCGCTGCAACGTTCTTTCTTTATTCTCGCTACGGCGCCGCCCTCTTCCTAGTCGCCATGGCCGGCCAGGCCAGCCGCGCCGTAGCCCTGTTTCATTGGTGTCAGAGCCTAACGTTCCTCGGCTTCTTCTCTCGTCATGAGCTAGCTACTACTCTTTACCTCGACTTCGTCTCTCGTGATTAGCTAGCTATTACTCGTCACTTCAACTCTCAGCTTCGACATGTCCTACCTTGAGCAACTACGAGGGCTTTCTTGCACCTGGATGACGAGGGAACTGGTGCTCCAATCTGCTCAAGTCGAATTCGTTTTTGGTGTTGGCGAGATTCCTGAACCTGCGTAAACGAATTTCAGCCAACCAGAAGAATTGGGAGCAGAAATTCGAATTTCGAAGTGACCCTTCTGCTCAAGGCGTCTTCCTACTGCTACACTTCGACCTCCATGCAACTTTTCAGCCCAAGGTGTAGTTGGGTAAAAAGCGTTTGAAAATTCAGTTGCATGACTTCAAAACTTTCTGCTGGAGCATTTCTACTTGGTCTTCAGATATGATTCCAACATCTTTGGAGTTCGTGAATCTGCTTTCTACTCCCTACAACCTGATTCTTTGCTGAACATTCTCATAGTATACTTCTCTAATTGCTCTTGCTTATGATCTATAAAGTGCAGAAAGCCAATAGAGCAATTATGAGCAAGGCGATGGTGTATCTCTAAATTCTATCTTTCCTCTTTTCTGATTCTAGAAACTTCCCTGCTCCTAGTCTAAAGCTCTGTAACATATAAAGAGCTGAAGCACCTTATTTCACTACCTTAGTGAATCCACAAGGTTTGCTTGGCTAGGAAGGAAGCTTGTACCCCTTACCTTCTACATCTCTCCTAGGCATATTTGGCGGTATGGCTGGACGTGCTGAAAGCACCAGCTTTTAGGCAGCTTGGTATGGGTTGTGCCGTTCAGTAAGAAGCGCCATAGCTGAAGAAGCATGGGCTTAGTGGAAACTGTCCACAACCATTGATTAAGGGCTGCATGTGACCGCAAGAGCTGTAGTATGGGCTGCAGCTATATGCCGACCTCCTCCTCTGTGTTTCTTCTTGAATCTGCTGAAGCATGAAGAAGAGTGAAGACCAAGAATGAAGAGCATGCTTAGTTGTAAATACTTTCTGATTTGCATCTCTAGGAACCTTTGTATGTGTTAAATGATGGTAGACCTTCGATTAGTTAGTACGGTAAGCATCGGGACGATGCTTCGTGGGGAGGGGAATTATGTAACAGGACGGAATTCACCATGCGAGATGCATGGGAATTTCCGAACGGGACTTGCCTAGCTAGCTACGAACTGCACCACTTGCTAGCCTAGAACGTACTCCCGTATCCCAGTCAGGAAGAATAGTACAGCACGGCATGGCATCGAGGCGCTATGCCAAGATGCCATGCTAGATTGAGTGGCGACACGGTTTTCCTCCAAGTCGCCATACCTTCTTCCTAGCATAAATATATCTTCCTGCTTCTTGATTGTATCATCTCATCCTTGAATCTTCTTTTCTAATCTCAGAATCTCTCTTCTACCATCACGTCTTCTTCTCTAAAACTAGGCTTCTATCTCTAGCCTAGCTTCCTTCTATTCCGCTGCGATTACTCTTCCTCTCTTCTTCTAGCTACGGCGCCACCTTCGCCTTGGCAGGCTCGGCCAACCTCGCCTAACGTGGTTGCGCGCCGTAGCCTTGTTTCACAGCTCAACATCATAGTGGAGTGTTGACATCCTTACGAGTGGGGCCATGATCACCACAATCTCTCACCCGTGCCTTCTTTTGTGCAACGCTGTATGCTTCCTTGCTTCGCAGCAAAACTTCTTGGCCCGAGGTGGTGGGGATGACAGGAGAGGCAGCATGGAAGAAAATTCAGGCCTCTGTGCCGTTGAATTGGACCTTTGGCATCATTTTGAGTGGGTTTATGATGACCTCCGACTTTCGAGACAATCACGTTCTCATATACGCGGACAAGGCTGGGATCGTTCAGAGAACTCCCACAGTTGGGTAAAATTTATGAATGAGACGGACTAAGGAGGTCTCGTGGTGTCTCGCGAACATCTCTCCGTCGTCGTCGCGTGCTTCCCCAACCTCATCCACCTGCATCTCAGCGACAACAGCGCTGAAACGATCGACGACGCCTTCCTTGCTCACCTCGCTTCGTCATGCCCGAAGCTGACGAGTCTCCACGTGGGAAGGAGGTATTCACGGAGAGGGAGAATGGCTGAGTATGATTATCGCAGGAAAGAGGAGCATCCGATAACTACAGATGGCTTGGATCGGCTCTTCCACGAGCTTTCTAAACTGGAGCAGGTTACCCTTTTTCATCTCCACCAAGACATAGAACTACCCGATTCCTTCTTTCACTTGAGGCATCTGCACACGTTCCTTCTAACCAATGCTCCAGCGGTGCAGAATCCCTGTTTTACAAACCTCACTGCCCTTACCACCCTGTACGTGACTTTCCCCTGGAACCATCTGCACCTGTCCGCCCTCCTTAGCCTCCCACGACTCACCCACCTCTCCACCATCAACCCTCAACAGCGCGTTCATTCGACAGGTGCTGCAAACCTGACGCTACCGTTTTGCCTAAAGTCGCTTAACTTCTTTGATTCTTGTCCTCATTTCATCGTTCCATCGGCATCACCGTTCACCGGGCTAGAAGAGCTGCTGATTACCAAGTGCGATGAGCTGGAGAGCCTTCCAGATCACATTGGAGACTTGATGCCGTGCCTCCACAAGCTGACCACTCGCTGGTGCAGTCGTTTCGCTCACCTCTATGAAAGCTTCACTTCACTAAACCATCTAGAAACCCTCATAATCTCTAAATGTGGTAACTTCACCTCCCCCACCAGCTTCAATTGCCTGCCTGCTCTCAAAGCATTGGTGCTGCTGGACGGTTTGTGTCTCACCGATCTCCTCCCTTCCGTTTGTCATCTTAAGTCTCTTGAGACACTCAATGTCCGACTTAATTGCTACACGCCTTTTCAGCTGCCAGCAGGGTTCTGCCGTCTCACGGCTCTCAAAGCGCTGTGCTTCTCAAACAAGTGTGGTCTTGCCTTGCCAGATGACATTGGGGCGCTAACAAGGCTGGAGGCTCTCAAGTTAGAAGCCTGCAAGGAGATCCAGCCCCTCCCCGCTTCTCTCACCCACCTGTCTTCCCTGACCAGCCTTGAGCTGCATGCATGCAGTGGATTCGAGCTTCCAGAAGCCCTGGGGGAGCCGAGCAGGCTACAGGAGCTGAAGATCGTTGATCTTTCGATTAGCATGCTTCCCTGCTCGCTGACAAGGCTTACGAAGCTTCAGGTCTTGGAGGTTAGAAAATGCAAGTGCGTCTCAGAAGTACCGCTTCGGCTAGATATGCTTGTGGGGCTTAAGAGGTTGGAGGTAGAGGCGTGTGAGCGGCTGAGTAGACCCCCTGCCGGTCTGCCGGGTTGAAACCCTGTGTTTTGGGCCCTTCAGGGAAGGCTCTTCTCATGTGGTGGACATCTCCCAGCTGTCGCAGCTGAGGGTGCTGAAGCTGAAACGCGTTGGGTTGGGATGTGAGTCTGCAGTGTGCAGGAGGTTGGTGTGTCTGGAGCAGCTAGAACAGGTGCAGGGGCTGGAAGAGAAATATAAAGGAGGAGATCTGGAGCTCCCAATCTCGTTGACTTCTCGCCTACACAGCTTGTTGAGTGAGCGGCTGGAGGTGCTGCAGCAGCTGGACAAATTCGAGCTGGTGAAGCAGGTGAAGCAGCTACAGCAGCTGGAGAGGCTGTGTGTGGGAAGCGACAGTCGGGAGCTACCAGTGCCCCTGACCTTTCTCCCTCGCCTGCGCATCTTGCTGATAGAGGCTCCTGGAGTCTGCAGCCTCCCGGAAAACATGGGGGCAGCATTGCCGCAGCTGCAGCACCTGGCGCTACTTCGTTGGTCACTAGGCAGACTGCCAGAAAGCGTACTGGAGCTCACCTCACTGACGGCATTGACGATCAACGCACCTCAGTTGGTGGCGCTACCTCAGGGCATGAGCCGCTTGTCTCGGCTGCACAAACTGAGGTTGTTTCGCTGCACCGCCTTGCAGCATCTCCTGGAGTTTCTCACCAAGCTGCACCAGCTGATACTCGAATGCACCTCCATCCCCTCCCTTCCTGCGAATCTCGTGCAGCTGATTGAAAGGGCTTGATTCGGGTGCTTGCCTACAGACAGCTGTAGACTCTCTGAGAGGACTATACTCGGGTGAAGGCGCTGCAGTGCCTCAGAGGTTGCTCGCAGATGTCTCTGTGCTGACAGCAACGAAGATGGTGCCAGGGGCAGATGAAGGAAATGCATTGACAGTACAATTTAGGTACTTGTAGTGTGCTCTCTGATATCTTATCCTGTACCACTGTTTGTTACTTGGATTCTTATAGAATGAGTTTTCTCTTCCTATGCATGTCAATAGTCAAATCAGACTGTTTTGGGAAACATAAGAAGTGTATCTAGGCTACCTAGCTCTAGTCACTGCTTGTTGGCATTACTGCGGTCACAGGCAACCAATCCAGTAAGTATGTGTGTATTATGACAATTTAACATGAGAGATGTCAGTTGAATGCTGCCAGGAGGCCAACAGACCATTGTGGCACCTCATAACGATGGACATGCAGTGTTCAATTCATCTCAATGTGGAAAAGGTCACACCATTGCCGTCTCATCACAAACTTCTGACAGGTGGACTTTGTCAACTGATGGATGAAAGAGTGATGGGTAGGTAGTGTCTAGCGAGCTACCATGGCAGTTGCGGCACAGCCCAGATATGTCCTGATTCCTAAGGTATGAGAAGAGTAGGTGGGAGAAAGGGCACACTGGATGGATGTACTGAGATTGCGAGTGGGGGGTTGGGAATGGAAGGAGGGTGCTAGTGAATGCAGCAGGCGGTTATGCTTGGCCATTGTGAAATAGATATATACTTCTGGAGAGATTCATGGCAGAAAACAGGGGTGTTGAGGCTCCGATCGAGTTGCCAACTTCATACTGGGTTTATTCAGGTGTGACGTGTCATGAAACAGTTTGGGTAGCTTGATGCACACTCATTTCTATTTAATGGTTTGTCTGTATGTTATGGTGTGTGCATGCGCATTGGCATCCATGAATGATGTGAAGTGATAGTCATGATTGGAAGGAGATGTATGCATGGTCATGAACTTTGATGTCCCTAAACTTTGACATTTGACATGCTAAACATGACGTTAAGGCATTTAGTTTCTATGTGACAATCACTGCAATGCATGCCAAACATCATGCCATCAGACATCCCGCATGCAAAAGATTATGGCATGAGATATCGAGCATAAACTACCATATCATATTGCCCTGGGGCATCCATTATGGAATGAAACACTCAGCTTGCAAGCCATTATGACAATAAGCATTCACCATTCAGATCCATCAGGCTGCTAGGCGTGAGAATTTTAGCATAGAATTCTTGGTGATATGAGGCACTCAGCATGCTTTAAGATCAAAATGCATCCAGCATATTTCATACATCTGCAGCTGGTGCATGCTATGATTTATTGGTTAGGTTTTACGAGGCATTGCATGCGAGACGACGATATCTGATCATCTTATGCAGTCCATCCCCTGAGAGCCTGACTGTCCAAATGATCATGGCATGAGATGTTCAAAACGCACTTTGTCATGCCATGAGACACTCAGCATGCAATATCCATGCTATCATCCAGCACACTTTTATCCATGCAGCATGCCGGAAAGCATCATATTCTGCATTTTTTACACTTTCTGCAACACTTCACACCGAGAACAACTCTCGAACCATCAAGACAATACCCAATAATCTCATACCCACCAATCATCTCATATCCCCCACCCTCTCGTATCCCCTACCCTCTCAAATGATACCCCATTCATCTCATACCCACACTAGTCGCATACCTCCCACTCTCTCATGCCCCCCATTCCTCTCATACCCCTCACTCCTCCGATTTTCCCCACTCCTCTCATAACCCGAATACCTCTCATTTCCTTTCTCCCCCCATTTCCTCACTTCTCCCATACCCCCACTCCTATGATACCCTCCACTCCTCCCGCCCCTGTCATTCCAAGTAGTCGGTGTTTTTTCTGGTCGTGCTCTGTGCCCCACCGCACTGCTGCTGTCCTTCCTTGCTCTCCTGCTTTCCGCCCTTGCGCTCCTTCTTTCCACCCTTCCAGTCATTCTTTCCGCCAGTGCACTCCTGCTTTCCGCCCCTGCACTCCTTCTTTCCACAATTTCAGTCATTGTTTCCGCCCATGCACTCCTGCTTTCCACACTTTCAGTCATTCTTTCCGCCCATGCACTCCTGCTTTCCACACTTTCAGTCATCCTTTCCGCCCATGCACTCCTGCTTTCCACACTTTCAGTGATTCTTTCCGCCCATGCACTCCTGCTTTCCACACTTTCAGTCATTCTTTCCGCCCATGCACTACTGCTTTCCACACTTTCAGTCATTCTTTCCGCCCCTGCACTCCTGCTTTCCACACTTTCAGTCATTCTTTCCGCCCATGCACTCCTGCTTTCCACACTTTCAGTCATTCTTTCCGCCCCTGCACTCCTGCTTTCCACACTTTCAGTCATTCTTTCCGCCCATGCACTCCTGCTTTCCACACTTTCAGTCATTCTTTCCACCCATGCACTCCTGCTTTCCGCCAGTGCACTCATTCCTTCCGCCCCTGCACTCCTGCTCGTGCCGCTTCAACAGAACCAGCAACGCTCTCCAGATATCCTCCAAGACCCATTCTTTCGTCTGCTCCCGCTCTGCGCTTCTCCAATTTTCACCACTTCGGCTGCTGCTCATCCCATGCTCAACTAGTTGGCGAGTCCACCAGTTTGCTGCTCCCAATACTGTTGCTAGTTCAAAGAGAGGAATGCGTATAATGGCTTCAGCATACTTGTGCAATGCTTGTGTAGGCCATAGTGAAGTTGCTGCAAGTCTGTTGTTGTCAGATGTGCCATGCTTGATACGTGATGTGTGTGATGTGTGTTTGGTGAACTGGCTTTTTTTTGGGGGACATTGTGTGACTACCAACGACGCGATGCACACAACGCTGGCCTCTGCCAACCAATCTGTAGGAAGCTCGTATCGATTCTTTCTGTCAGTTGGAGCCGTGCTATGAATGGTGCGTGTGCTGCTACGATATGTAGAGAAGAGTAGGGCTATGGAATAACAAGATACGGACAAATGCTGTATGCAAGGTATTGTGTAGTGCAGCAGGGATAGTTTTTGGATTGGATGGAATCGCCACTTACTACATTCTGTAGCAGCAGAAATGTATGCATCTTTATCAGATCTTTACAATACTTGGCGCAGATGCTGGTGCTGTGCTGGTGGGACATGTGGGCCAGGGACAGCTCCTTCGGTCAGGAGGTGCATGGAACCAGCAGTTGCAGCTTGGAAGGAATCATGTTAGGTGCCATGCCAAATCATGACACGCCCTAACATCCATAGGTAAGGGAACATGCCCCCTTTCTTGGGCAGCAGCAGAACGGAGCTCAGCAGTATCCGTGCGAGCACAAATCGCCTTGTGTGCCGAATGGCAAGATTTGTCAAGCGAAGGCCGCTCCTCGCTGTTGCGGAAGGCCGGGATGATGAAGGCCCAGAAGAAGCACACGGGCTGCTGGAGAAATTGGCTAATGCCAAGCGAGAGAGAGGCCGTGATGGGAGCGGTGATCTTGGCCTTGGGCCAACCCAGGGCCTGCAGAGAGGAAGGGGTTATGGAAGACAGGGCAGGGAGGCAGTGCAGGGAAGGGCAGGAACGAAGGCAGAGAAGGCAAGGAAGATGAAGAATGTGAGGGGGCAGAGCACACAGCCTGGAAAGGCGCCTAGTTCACGAGAGGCAGTCCTGTGTTGAGAGACCCTGCTCACTGCTCAAATGGCGATCATCTTGGCCTTACTGCCGAATAGGTCCTGTTGGCGTTAAAGGGGAAAGCTGATGGGAGTGGTGATGTGGCCCTGTGGCTGCAGAATAGGGCTGTTGGAGCAACGTGGAGAGTAGGGTAGCTGCGGGTGGGGAGCTTGGGTATGCTGCTAAGTCACAAAGATGATATTAGTAGGACAGGTTTTGCCAAGGAAGGGTTTCAAGGGATTTCGACGACAAAAGATTATGGGAGGGATGGGCGGCGCCCTATGCACTGCCATGCACGTCTTGATTAACAGGGCGAGGTGCACTCCATAGCACCCCGGCATGATGTGCTGGGAGAAGTGGAAGGAAGAACGGGAGTGAGGGGAGTGGGGGGGTCATAAAGGGGAGGGGAAGCAACGAACATGCGCATTCAAGGGAGAGTGGAGAGAGCTGCAGTGCACAGCACACCATAGCGCCATGCCATGCCATGATGCACTGGAAGAGGTGGAAATGTGTGGGGTTTAGGATGGTGGAATGGAGGGTAGGGAAGGCGGAAGAAACAACGAGGAAAGCAATGACAGGGGGAAAGCGAGGTAAGGCGGGGGGAGGTGCAAGCTGTAGTGCACACCATAGCGCCCCGCAATGATGTGCTGGAGAATAGGGTTCTTGACTAAGGGAATGGAGGGTAGGAAAGGAGGAAGAAACGATGAAGGACTCCCAATGCGGGAGGAAAGCGAGGAGTGGGAAAGTCCATGCTGTGGCACCCTGCCATGACGGGCGGGAGAGCTGGAAAGGTGTGGGTTGGTGGGAGGGGTGGGGTGATGCAGGGGAGGGAGGGTGGAACGAGTACGGGCAAGGACGGTAGAAGAGAGCTGGAGGCTGTAACGCCCAGCCATGCTGCGGTGAGAGAGGTGGGGAGGGTTGGGCAGTGGGGTTGGTTGGGAGTAGGTGGAGAGAGCGAGGTTAGCAACCTTTTGCATAGTCAAATTTTTAGGGAGATAATGGGAGTAGGTGAGCATAAATGTGCATAAGTATGGGTCTCCTGGCTCCTTGGTTCAATTGCTGAGGCCCTTCAGAAGGGAGGAACATGAAGATGCATGCATATGAGTCTCCTTTCTCCTGCCTAGCTCTTGATTCGTAGCTTGTGCCTCATGCAACCACGGGAGGTGGGCACATGCGGGGGCAGGGCAGGCAGTGACCTGCCAAAGCTATTTAACACCGACCATTGTAGTGAGGACCGAAGCCAATGCACGGGGGGACTGCTATCAAGCGGTTGATGGCATGGGATTTGTTGGGCGTCCAATGGGATGGTCCAGTTTGCGGCAAAAACAAAGACCACTATGTGCCAGCCGGGAATCGAACCCGGGTCTGCACCGTGCTAATGGCAGGGTGCTATTCTACCTCTTTATTGACTCTATAGTAAATGTACAATGGATACAAGGCAAATCCAGAGACCTAGTGTATGGAAAGCAGGCTAATCGTATTGTGAGGCCTACAAATAGGCCTCTGAGATGTTTCAGTGGTCCTCTCCAAAGTAGGCAAAGTCAGCTGCAGAAAGAGAAGTCACCTCGGGTGGTGCGTGGTTGACGCCCTCGGTAAAACGAATTTGTGCACGACGACAAACAGTGCGAGCCTGCTCACGTTGATGGACCAGAGAAATCCGTTTGTAGAAGTTGGTCTCAAACAGCAGGGGAAGAGAATCTGTAGCACCACTCAAGTCGCGGAGTTGTGAAGCCCCTTTTCGGCTGCATTGGCGAAGGAAGTTGTTGAACGATGAGCCGAAGCAACCGAAGGTTTCGATGACAAGGGGAAACAGTTTGACGTCCGGACGGTCATGAAGTGCTGCAGCATAGTGGGTTGTCTTCTCACTTTCACGAGTGGCTGCTGCTGAACCAATCACCGTAGCTGCATTGGAGTGCGGAAACCCCTTTTGTGGATCAGCAACAGAAACATCTAAGGCCCAGGTGGTACCAGAGCTAATGTCGCGGCATGTGATGTCTGTGCGGCGGCCAGGCAGGAGATGCTGGTCTTCCATCTGCGCAGAGAACCCAAGCTCCAAGGCAATGCGATGAACTTCTCGTTTGATTGCGTCGTGCACCTTTGTAGGCTCGTTGTTGCTAGGGCAGCGAAGGACATGAGAATGGATGGAAGGATCAGTGAACGGGGAGTTGCAGGTGCAGGTGAGTGAAGATGACAGGTGAGGAAGAGGAAGGCCTAAGCGGATAGCTGCTGCAATGCGCCACTCGGTCTCTGAAAGCTGCATGTGCAGGGAGGATGGAGCCACAGTGAGCCAGTCACCTGCATGCGGGCCCTGCAAAGAGGTTAGACGAGCAAGGCGAAGCGGGGACGTTACTGTGGCTCGAACCTTCTCCAGCAAATCGGCTTCGAGGTGTTGGGAGAGGTGAGTAAAGAGTTTAGGAGGGTAGCCCGATTGAAGCACAGGCCATGATGGGAAGCGATCACGAATGTCTTGGGGAAGCATGGTCATGGTAGATGAGATTGAAGGGTCGAGGAGGTTAATGGAGTCCGTGGTGACGTAAGGGCGGAAAAGAGGAGCACCATCAGTGATGAAGTGGGTGGATAGGGTCGAAACTGCCTGCGCCCAGCTGCAAAGGTAACTGAGGGGGGCGATGGATGCAGAGCTGCGAAAGCCGAAGCCACCTAAGCGGATAGGGAGCGAGGCTTGGAGGCGGGCCGATGTGGACTGTTCAGAGGTGGGATTCCAGTACTCGGGGCCCAGGAGCTGAGAGAAGTGGCTGAAAATGGTGCTGTCCCATGAAGAGAGTAGCTCTTGGATTTCGGGAAAAGGTGCGACAGTTCTGAGGAGGAAAGAAGGCCGGGCAGTGATGCATAAGGAAAGGATCCGTGAGGCAATCTGTGGGTCCTGCAGTTGATGTAGTAAAGGAAGGGAGGTAGTGAAAGAATCGAGCTTGTCACGAACTGTAGAGATGATGTAACCGTCGGAGCCGGTAGGAACGCCAGCGACAGTGAGACCGTTTGCAGCGACGGAAATACCCGGGGGCGGAATGCAGTGTTCGGGCAGGTCCATAGGGGCCCATAGAGAGCACTTAGAGGGTTGGACAGTAAGGCCGAGAGAGAGAAGGCGGGAGGTAAGGTCAGTGTATGCGGCAAAGACGTCTAAAGGAGGGCCGACCAAGTAGGTATCATCTGCGTATGAGGTAATGAAAATTGAGGCAGACTGCTGCTGGGTTGGTTGGATGGCTAGCTGTTGTGTTAGGGCGTAAAGGAAAGGGCCACAAGGGTCGCCTTGACGAACACCAGAAGCTGACTGGAATGTGTGGAGAAGGGGGCCGCTGCGGTAGTGGAGAGGTGAAGGGGTGGAGTAGAATAGGCGGAAGAAGGGAATGAGACTGGAGAATGGGGAGCGCCTTAATGCCTCAAACATGGAAACCCGATTGAACGAGTTGAACGCGTTTGCAACGTCCAGCTGAAGCACCACCCAGTCTGGATGAAGGGAGAAGGCGGAGCACACTGCGTGCGACATAATCTCGATCCCGGCCGGAACTGCTACGCCAAATTGAAGGTGAGGAAGGAATGTCTCTCGCATCTGCTGCTTGAAAAGGAGAGTGATGCAGCGTGAAAGGAGGCGTGGTAGCACTTCCCCAATGGCGATGGGACGTACACCACCATGCGGTTTCTGTAGGGCCACGAGGTTCTATTCTACCACTAGACCACTGGCACTAAGCAGATGTTCTTCGGATGGTGGGAATGATTTGGGGAAATGGGTTAACGGGGTGATGTAGTAGACACGGAACGGGGTAATTGGATAATGGGGTGATGGGATAATAGTGTGATGGGATGATGCGATCGAGGTAATAGTGTGACGGGGTGATGGCTGCACTATGCACACCTGCGGAAGTGGGGGATGGCAATGAGTATGAGGATGGGGATGGGGAGGGGGACGGTGGTGGAGAAGGGGATGGGGAAGGGGATGGAGAAGTGGATGGGAGTGGAGAAAGGGACGGGGATGGGATAGTGTAAGGGGAAGGGGATGGGGGGACAATAATGATCCGAGAGTGACCTGAGAGTGACCTGCCACTGACCCGGTAGTGACCCACTGGTGATCCACGATTAGCCCCTTGCACCACCAACGCACCTTCTTCACCCAGCCAGTAATGAACAGTACCAGTGAACATCAGCAGTAAGGTGTGTTAAAGAGAAATTATCCTGGCACGGAGTGTACTCAGCAGCCCACAAGCCTACAGGTTTCCCGTGAACAGTGTGCTCGTGCTGTATTGGCGGGAATCCGTGGGGCTGGAGTGGGTGTAAAAGCAGGTGCGGAGCTGGAAAGCGGGTGAGGAGCGGGGAAAGGAGGGAAGAGGAGCAACGTGATGCTTGTATCACATATGATAATCCTCAAGAGAGAATGACATGAAGGAGTTGAGGGGGGAAGTGGAACATAAGGGGATTGGAGAGGGAGAGACCGGATTAGAGGATAGAGGTTAGCTAAGGATAGTAGAAATTGAGTTCCCTTGCTCTCTCATTAATTGACCTGAACACGTTTGAATTAATATAGAGAAAATTTGAGAGAGCAGGGAAGGAGGGAAGGGAGCGGCGCCATGGTGGGAAGGATAGCATGAGTGTTGGGCAGGCAGACGACAAGTGAGGGTGCAGGAGACACAGGCGCACAACTGGGGGTGCAATCACTACGCTTGCGGCAGCGGCGCCGCTGGCAGTGGTGCAGCGGCGGGGGTGAGGCAACATTTCAGCGAGGCGAGGCAAGGCGAGGGGAGGTGAGAAGAGGTCATTGTCCAGCTTGACACTTTTGGTGATGCCTGCGCTCGCACATCGCAGGCCCAGCCATTCCAATCGCAGGGATGAGGTGAGGGTTGGGAACGGAGGAACTGTGCATGGGTGGGTGGGAAGGGAGAGTTGCAGGGTGTTGTAAAGGGTCCTCTAAACCTCCCCCCGGAGCTCCAGCGCATCCTCTCTAGCCTCCGCCAGCTCCATCCGCAGCCCAGCATTCAGCCTCTCCCTGTCCTTTGAGTGACTCTAACATACATCATCCCCCCCCCCCCCCCCCCCCTCCCCCCCCCCCCTCTCCCACAGTGACTGCTCACAACCTCACACATCGCCACTCACATGCAGCCTCTCACAAGCATCAACTTCACCTCCCCTCTCCCCACTTCCTTCTCCCGCCTTTCCTTCAACCTCCTTTGCCTCAACCCCACTTCCTTAAACCACCCTCCACTTCCTTAAAGACCCCTTCTCACGTCCAACTTAAATCTCCATCTCTTAGAGCGTCTCACCATAGCAACTTGGAGCTTGTCTACTATCCGCCAGCCCCACCATCAGCAGCGCCCTTTCACCGCCCCTTCACCACCTTCCCGCCCTCCTCGCGTGCTCCCCGCCGCTGCCACTGCTGCCACCAACGCCGTTTGGGCCGCCAATGCCTCTCGCCCACCTCTGCCACGTCAGCAGCCTCTGCCTGCCTGGTTTAAAAGGGGCGAGAAATTCGGGCCAGGAACCAGTGCTGGAGTAGAAGGTGCGGTACGGAGCTGGTGGGGAGACAGGGGAAGGGTTGGAGGAGGTGGGTAGGGGAGAGGAAGGGACAGTGCGTGGGTGAGAGCAGTGCGGCCACACCATAAGGAAAAGGAGCAACAAGTGCAGCGCTGGTGGGGTGGCTGGAGAAGGAGGGGGAAGGGAGAGGGTATGGGGAGAAAGGGTACAGCGCGTGGGTGAGAGCAGTGCGGCGCCGCGCCAACGTAGCGGCAGGAATCCGTGGGGCGACAATGGCGTGGGAGAAGCAGGTGCGGAGCTGGGAGGGGTGGGGGAAAGGGGGTGTGGGAGGGAGAGGGTATGGGGAAGGGAGGGGATGGTGCCTGGGAGAGCAGCGCGACTGCGCTGTGGAGGCTGAGCCTTTGCAGTGGGGCTGATGTGAGTGGCGGAGAAGCAGGTGGGGAGCTAGGCACGGAAAGAAGAGAAGGGAGAAAGAGGCTAAGCGGAAGAAAACAGGGAACGAGAAGGGGTTGTAACTTAGAGGTAGCAGCAGAAATCAGGGAGACACAAGGCGCTGATTTAGGAACCACACATGCGAGGCTGGATGGATGGGATAGGAGGGGATGCGAATAGGGGCTGGTCGGGAAGCGGGAACCAAATTCTGAAAGGGAAGGGGTAGGTGGAGAAGGGATGGGCCCATCAGTTCCCTCCACTCACTCTCACAAACATCCTGCAGCCACTTGCACTGACAATCAAAGAGCCCAGCCTGGCGACGTTCAGCTATTCAACTGCCCCCGGGCCCCTGCCACCCATCAGCAGTCCCTCCTCTCACCAACCCTTCGCCCTCCTTCCCCCTCTCCCCGCCACCGCCCCTAGCGCCGCCAACGCCGCTTGCGCTACTTAACGGTTACCCGTCTCGTCTTGCCACCTGCTGCGGCACTTTGAGCGAGAGCATAAACAGCCCACTACCACGCACGCACCTCCTTCACCCAACAGTGACCCAGCAGCACTGACCCATTACAGCCCTCCTCCTTCTCCTGCTGCTCGTCCCTCACCTCAGGAAAGGGGAAGGGAGCGGAAAGGAGAGGAGCAGTGCGATGAGGAGGAAGGAAGCAAGAAATGGCAGAAGAAGACAGGAACGGAGTAAAAGGTGCGGAGCTGAGGGGGGGTGAGAGGGGGTCGGGTCGGGGGAGAAGGAAGAGGGAGGGAGCAGGGAAGGATGGAAGGGATAGCGTGATGATAGCATGGGGGTTCGGGCAGGCGGGCCACAAGTGGGGATGAAGAAGAAGGGGAGGGTGGGGGGGGAAAGCGCGAGCAAAGGAAACGGGAAGCGGAAAAGCGAAGGGCAATGGCTCGGGCAGGCTGGCGACGAGTGGGGGTGTAAGAGACGCAGGCACGCAGCTGGGCGGCAGACATTACGTTTTCGACAGCGGCGCCGCCGGCGGTGGTGCAGCAGCGGGTGCGAGCAATGAATTCAGCGAGGTGAGGCGTCCGGCTTGACACGTTTGATGATGAGCAAGCCATTCCAAAATCCCCTTTGCCCGGCCTGCGCACGCAGTTTGCAGGCCCAGCCATTCCAATCGGCCCGCGTGAATCCGCCGGGGATGAGCCACAAGATGGTCACGCCGTCACGGCAGAGCCTGGCATCGTGGAAGGGGAGGGAAGGGGTAAGGGGAAGGAGATGGGTTAGGAGAGGGTAGCTGAGGGAAGATGGGAGTGGGGTAAGGGTAAAGGGAACGGGGTAAGGGGAGGAGGAGGAGATAAGGGGACGGGGAGGGGTAACGGGAGAGGGAGTGTGTAACGGAGTGAGAGGGGATAAGTGAAAGAGGAGAGTGTAACAGTAAAGAGAGGGGGTAAGGGGCGGGTTCGAGAAGGTCGTGAGGTGGTGCCTTGGCGAGCAGTGTGGCTGTGACGAGTGGGTGCGAGAGGGCAGGGAACAAGAGCAAGCAGGAGCGGAGCGGAGCTGGATGAGTCAGGGATGAGTGATGGGAGGGGTGAGAAGAGGGAGTTGGGCATGGGTGGGTGGGTGGGTGGGAGGGGAGTTGCAGGGTGTTGAGGAGGGTCCTCTACAAGACGAGACGACAACTCCCCTCGGAGCTCCAAGGCGTCCTTTACAGCCTCCGCCAGCCCCATCAGCAGCCCTCCCTTCAACGGCCCCTCACAGTTCTTCGAGTGACTCTCACACTAATTCCCGTCCCATGGCGATACCTCATCGCCTCTCACACACGGCCTCTCTCACACAGCCTCTTGCACACATCAGCTTCATCCCCCCTTCTACCCACTTTCAATCCCACGTTCTAACACCCCTACCTTCACTGCCCCTGTTCCTCCCCCTTGGCCAGTCTCCTGAGTGAGTCTCACATGTATCTTCACCCCTCAGAGCGTCTTACCTTGGCAAATTCGAGCTTGTCAATTCCCCGCCAGCCCATCAGCAGCCCCCCCTTCATCCCCCACCCCGCCCTCCACCCCCCTCTCTACGCCGCCGACCCTACCGCTCCCAACGCCACTTGCGCTGTTTGGAGGCGTCCCCCCCGCCGCCCGTCTCGTCGCCTGCCGCAGCGCCTGCTGCCTCCGCCGCTCCTACTCCCTCCCCTTCTCCCTCCCCTTCTCCCTCCCCTTGTTCATCCTTATTCTTATATTAAGTCATATCCTTATTTTTATCTCCATCCCTCTCCTGTTGTGCTTGACCAGGGTCGCAATCTTGCCAACGTGACTGATCAAACTTCGCGTAACCTGTAGCTTCAACTGTCGGTTGCAGAGCCGCCACCAGTAACAGAAGACCCATCCTCAGCCGTCGCTCGCACAACCCCCCTACTAAAAGCCGCGGTTCCGTGTTTCCAGTGGCTCTCCTGAAACTGAAGCCGGGCTATCCTCAGATTCGATATTGGGCTCGAAGGCACGTGTCGGTGAGGAATCTCCGTTTCCGTTTGCAGATGAATCCCTATGCCCTATACTGCGGTGTGCCTCAGACGCAGCGATGCTGCCAGTCTAGCCACTGCCACACGAACAGCCAGGAATTTACTGATACGCGAACATGAGCAATAGGAAATGCGAATAAACTTGGTATCTCGTGACCAGGAAAAAAACAAATTTTAGTAATTCGTGACGGGGGATAATAAATGTCTCTGTAGGCGGCTTGGGAGGAGAGGTGGGTCACACTATCTTCTTGATCGTGGGGCCCAGAATGAGAGGCAACAGCACGAATACTACGATTCCAACAGAAGTGACTACAGTTTCCTAAGCTTCCGGTATCAGTAAGTGGCAGTCTAGGAGGCATTCGAATCGGATACGAGCAGCCGAAAAGCATTGGTCTTCCCATTCGAGCTGGCAAAGGTTGAGCCGCTATAGCTCGCGACGGGAACAAGCAGAGCAAGCAACTTGACGGCGCGACGACACTTGCTCCACCCTGCGCTCATGCGCGCCGAGCTGGTTGGAACTTTGCCTTTCGCGATATCAATCCTGGCTGGTAACAAACCGAAACAAGGGTTTGTGACTCGCCAGGCTATCGGCGGGACCAGTGATTTCGAGCCGACCGTACACAGGGCAGACCAGGCTCGGGATTATCGAGGCTCCAGTCTGATGCTGGAGGGACGAATCCTGGGCTGGGATGAAGAAGTTACGCTGAAATAAACCGACCGAACACTGCCCTCATCTCCCTCCTCAAACAAGTATGGAACTTTCCCTACCTCGAATCTAAAATCAACTAGGGTTTGTGATTCGCCACGCAATGCCATACCGGCGGAACCAGTCTGATGCTGGAGGAAACGAAGCCTGGGCTGGGGTGTTACATCGAAATATCATCTTCCTCAACACCCAGGCTCGTCTCTGAAAAATCGAGCCAAACCAAACCGTATCAACTCCACTATCGAACACGCCCTCCATCCTTCGATTGCATTCCATCTGTAGAATACCTCCTAATTCCTTTCGTAGCTGTCCTCACCTCACCCGTCTACCCTCATTTCCCAACCCCTTTTTCCAACAGATCTGGCTGCACTCCACCCATTCTTAGCATCCTCGCTTCTTCCGCACGTAGCTTCACACTGCCGTGGCAATCAAATTTGTCGGTTTTTGATGGAAACTCACACTAGTATCAATAGTCTGCCTCATCAAACGCTCCTTCAAGCAACCAGCCGCGTCATGGAAACACTATGCGAAGGAATCCGATCAGATAGACAAGACGCCAGTACCAGCCCCTCCTTCAGACGCAGACGTGACTCAAAATCTCTTCATCGCGTCCGTCTGCGGTCGTTGGCGCCGTCTGGCGAAGCGTTGCGTTACCACGCTACTCGTCAAAGAAGGCCTCGTGGTATCCCGCGACGATCTCTCATCCGCAGTCGCGTGCTTCCCAAACCTCACCCATCTGCATCTCAGCGACAACAGCGTTGAGTCGCTTAACGACGCATTCCTCTCCCGCCTCGCGTCTTCGTGCCCCAAGCTGACTCGCCTCCACGTGGGAAGGAGCCTTGCATCTGAACATGGAAAAGATTATCGCAAGGAGGTTTCAATAACCACGGAGGGATTGGATCGGTTCTTTCAGAAGCTTCCCGAGTTGGAGCAAGTTACGCTCTTCTGCCTCCAACAAGAGACACAGCTACCGGATTCGTTTTTCCGGCTGGGACATTTGCGTACCCTTCTTCTCACCGACGCCTCGGCCGCGGATAATATCAGTCTCACAAACCTCACTGCCCTTACCACCCTCTACATCACCTTTCCCTGGAATATTCCGCACCTCTCCAACCTCCTTCACCTCCCACGACTCGCCCACCTCTCCACCCTAGCCCCTCACCAAAACCATCAGCCGGCGGGTGCTGCAAGCGTGACGCTGTCGTCTTGCCTAGAATCGTTCAAATTTCTGATTTCATGTCCTCGGTGGGACGCCATCTTCCCATCAGCATCACCGTTCGCCGGGCTAAAGGAGCTTCTCATCGCCAACTGCAGTGGGCTAGAGACCGTTCCCGACGGCATAGGAGATTTGCTGCCATGCCTTCGCAAGCTTCATATTCGCAACAGCGATGGTTTCACTCACCTGCCCGAAAGCTTCACTTCTCTGACCTTTTTGGAAAACCTCATCGTTTGTCATTGTGAGAGATTTACAGCCTTACCCACCAGCTTCGGTCAACTGCCTGCCCTCAAATCGCTGATTCTGGAAGATTTATGTCTCACCGAGCTCCCTCCTTCCTTCTATCACCTCACATCTCTAGAATCACTCTTCATAGCAGATTGCCCTGAGCTTTCGCAGCTGCCAGAACGGTTCTGCCGCCTCACAGGTCTCAAGGTTCTCAGCGTCTTCAACGCGGAGGGCTGTTCCTTGCCTGAGGACGTTGGCGCCCTTGCCAGCCTGGAGGCTCTCGGGCTGCTTGGCTGCGGGCAGCAGTCCTTTCCGCCTTCCTTCACCAACCTGACTTCCGTGACGCGCCTTGAGCTGTATGACTGCTGGGCGATCGAGTCTCTGCCAGAAGCCCTGGGAGAGCTGAGCAGCCTGCGGGAGCTAAAGCTCAGTAACCTTGAAATCGGCATGCTTCCTTGCTCACTTATATGGCTTACGAGGCTTCAGATCTTGATTGTCCAATACTGCGGTGCACTCTCAGAAATACCTTTCCGCTTGTGTGCCCTCGTGGGGCTCAAGAGCCTGGAGCTGACGTGGTGCATGCAGCTGAGTGAACCCCCTGCTGATCTGCCCCCCTCTCTTGAGACCCTCTGCTTGGGGCCCTTTGAGGAAGGCTCTTCCCATGTGGTGGACATCTCCCGACTGTCGCAGCTGAGGGTGCTGAAGCTGAACCGCGTTGGGGTGACCTGCGGGCCTGCAGCGGCCGAGAGGTTTTCGTTCCTGAATCAGTTGGAGCAGCTCGAGCAGATGGAGCAGAGGATTGGAGGAGAAGGTGTAGACCTCTCAACTTCTCTCTCTCAACTGCGCAGCTCGTTCAATGAGCTGGTGGAGAAGCGCGTGCGTGAGCTGAAGCAGGCGGAGCAGGTGAAGCAGGAGCAGGTGAAGCAGCAAGTGAAGCAGAAGCTGGAGCAACTGGAGGAGCAGCTGGAAGAGCAGATGGCGGAGGTGCCAGAAGAGGTGAAGCGGGAGCAGCAGCTGAAGTTGCTGAAGCAGGCGCAGCAGGAGGAGCAGCAGGTGGAGGAGGAGGTGGGCCAGGTGGGGCAGGTGTCGGAGGTGGGGCAGGTTGGGCAGGTGGGGCAGGTGGAGGAGGTGAAGATGCGTTTAGAAGGAGAATTCCAGGGTCTTTCTGCTTCTCTCCCTCACCCGCGCAGCCTGTTCAATGAGCTGATGGAGCTGCTGGAAAAGCGGGTGCAACTCGAGAAGCCGGAGCAACTAGAGCAGCTGGAGCAGCTCGAGATGTTCTGGAAAGGAAGCAATCAGGAACCCACAGTTCCCTTAGTGTTTCTCCCTCGCCTGCGCAGCTTGCTGATCAAGGCGCCTGGCATCTCTAGCCTCCCGGTAAACATGGCCACAGCGTTTCCGGAGCTACGGAAACTGAGCCTTCTGTCTTGGACACCAGAGGAGCTGCCAGGGAGCATAGGGGAGCTCTCCAAGCTGACGTCACTAATGATCAACGCACCGCGGCTGGTGGCGCTACCTCAAGGCATAAGCTCCCTGGCTCGACTGCGCAAACTGGAGTTGTTTCATTGCAGGGCCTTGCGGCACCTCCCGGAGAGTCTCACCCAGCTGCACCAGCTGGTTCTCGAAGGCACCTCCATCCGCTCCCCTCCTGCAAATCTGGTGGAGCTGACTCAACTGGCTGCCCTTGACTCGCTTGCAAATGACTGAGGCCGTTCTGGCCCCGGTGCAGGTGGGTGGGGCACACATGGTGCAGGTGGGTGGGGCACACATGGTGCAGGTGGGTGGGGCACACATGGTGCAGGTGGGTGGGGCACACATGGTGCAGGTGGGTGGGGCACACATGGTGCAGGTGGGTGGGGCACACATGGTGCAGCTGGGTGGGGCACACATGGGTGGCGACACCCACCTACACTACCATTTTTCTTAAACCCCAACAGGCCATATTTGGTAGGCAGAAGGCCAAGATCGCCTCCCTTGTAACAGAGAGCTGTGGCCTAAAAACGACTAGGTTTTAGGCGATTGTTCCAGGAGTGTGCTCTGCCAGTTCTTACCTTTCTTCTTCCTCGCTTTCCCACGTTTCCCACCTTCCCACCTTCCCTCTTGCCTGCCATCATCTCTCCCTCTTTGCAGGACCTATTCAGCAGGAGCAAGGCACAAGGTCTCACTCTCATCTCATATGGCACTGTGCTCATTGGCGCGTTCTCAGGCACTGTGCTCTGCCGCTTCTCACCACTCACGTATCCTCGCCCCTCGCACAGTACCTGTGATGATGGCGATTTGTGCCTGCGCAGAGGTTTGCTGAATGGCGGTCTGCTGCTGCTGCTCCCCAAGAGTGGCGGCACGTTCCTCCCCCTTCACTTTCGAACGTCACAACAATTCTTCCTAGTGCTGAACACAATTCAATTGGTTCTTTTCCAAAAAGCCGGGGCAGGTTCCCCTTGTTACGTTCTCACGGATATCTAGGAGATGCTACCAGCTGACATAAAGCCACAAACCTCGTTGTTTGAGATAGGAGGTGATGGATAGATGCACTTACATTTGGCTTGATGTATCTGGTATTAGAAAGTGAGAGTGGCCGACACATGCACCTAGGAGCAAACCCACAAACTGAGTACTGTGACATCTCATGCAGACCGACAGACCCACTTGACAATGGCTCATGTGTACAATGCGAGCATCTTACGAGCGTCTTGCGTCCATGCACTTGACAACTTCAACAGGAAATAACGCACGTATAGCAACTGCATAGGCTGCCTTGCCAAAGCATGGAAAGGCTGATATGGTACCCGTTAGAGTGAAGGCAGCTCAAGGTACCGATAGAAGTTGCTAGGGCAGAAAGCAGGAACAGCATAAGCAACACTTGTACTCGGATCAGATTGCCGTAGCATGGCAGAGGCTTGAGTGGGAGAGCTCCATGAAAGCTGGCAGTGGAGCAGCAGGAGGCAATGTAGGGAATCCAGGGAAGGGGTACACAAAACGGTGACTGCTCGAGGCTCTGATAAATGTACGTTGGTGAATGGGAATACTGAATCTTAAGAGGAAGCGATTATTCCCAATATGCGCCACCACAGCTAGCTCGTGTTTTGAGCTGCCCCCTGAATCTCAGGTTAACTCAAAGAGCACAAGGAAAAGAGCCAAGCTGGTGTGGAAGTACAGGTGAGAGGAGTGGGGTGTATGAGTAGAGGAGAATAGAGGAAGGGGAGGGTGGAAGGAAAAAAGGGGAATGAGGAGATTTGGGGTATTAGAGGAGTGGGGGGGAAGGGAGCAAAGGGTTATGAGAGGATTTGGGGGGCATGAGAGGAGTGAGGGCCTTAAGAGGAGACATGACTCGCTGATTCATGCCTGGCTGAATCAAGCCAGGCTGAATCATGCCTGGCTGAATCATGCATGGCTGTATCATGCCTGGCTAGATCATGCCTGGCTGAATCATGCTTGAATGAAACAAACCTGGCTGAACCATACCTCGCTGAATCATGCCTGGCTGAATCATGCCAGGCTGAATCATGCCTGGCTGTATCATGCCTGGCTAGATCATGCCTGGCTGAATCATGCTTGAATGAATCAAACCTGGCTGAACCATACCTTGCTGAATCATGCCTGGCTGAATCATGCCTGGCTGAACCATGCCTGGCTGAATCATGTCTGGCTAAACTTTGCCAGGCTGAATCATACATGGCTAAGTCATGCCTGGCTGAAGCATGCCTGGCTGAATCATGCTTGGCTGAATCATGCCTGGTTGAATCATGCCTGGTTCAGTCATGCCTGTCTGAATCATGCCTGGCTGGATCATGCCTGGATAAAATCATGCCAGCCCGAATCATGCCTGTCTAAATTTTGCCAGGCTGAATAGTGCCTGTCTGATTCATGCTTGGCTGAATCATGCCTGGCTGAATCATGCCTGGCTGAATCATGCCTGGCTGAATCATGCCTGGCTTAATCATGCCTGGCTGAATCATGCCTGGCTGAATCATGCCTGGCAGAATCATGCCTAGCTGTATCATGCTTGGCTGAATCAAGCCAGGCTGAATCATGCCTGGCTGAATCATGCCAGGCTGAATCATGCCTGGCTGTATCATGCCTGGCTGTATCATGCCTGGCTAGATCATGGCTGGCTGAATCATGCTTGAATGAATCAAACCTGGCTGAACCATACCTCGCTGAATCATGCCTAGCTGTATCATGCCTGGCTAAATCAAGCCAGGCTGAATCATGCCTGGCTGAATCATGCCAGGCTGAATCATTCCTGGCTGTATCATGCCTGGCTGAATCATGCCAGGCTGAATCATGCCTGGCTGTATCATGCCTGGCTGAATCATTCTTGAATGAATCAAACCTGGCTGAACCATACCTCGCTGAATCATGCCTGGCTGAATCATGCCTGGCTAAATCATGTCTGGCTAAACTTTGCCAGGCTAAATCATACATGGCTAAGTCATGCCTGGCTGAATCATGCCTGACTGAATCATGCCTGGCTGAATCATGCCTGGCTGAATCATGCCTGGCAGAATCATGCCTAGCTGAATCATGCCTGGCTGAATCATGCCTAGCTGAATCATGCCTAGCTGAATCATGCTTGGCTGATTCATGCCAGGCTGAATCATGCTTGGATGAATCATGCCTGACTAAATAATGCCATGCTGAATCATGCATGGCTGAACCATACCTTGCTGAATCATGCCTGGTTAAATCATGTCTGGCTAAATTTTGCCAGGTTGAATCATACCTGGCTGAAACATGCCTGGCTGAATCATGCCTGGCAGAATCATGCCTAGCTGAATCATGCCTGGCAGAATCATGCCTAGCTGAATCATGCCTGGCTGAATCATGCCTAGCTGAATCATGCCTGGCTGAATCATGCTTGGTTGATTCATGCCAGGCTGAATCATGCTTGGATGAATCATGCCTGACTAAATCATGCCATGCTGAATCATGCATGGCTGTATCATTCCTGGCTAGATCATGCCTGGCTGAATCATGCTTGAATGAATCAAACCTGGCTGAACCATACCTTGCTGAATCATGCCTGGTTAAATCATGTCTGGCTAAATTTTGCCAGGTTGAATCATACCTGGCTGAATCATGCCTGGCTGAATCATGCCTGGCTGAATCGTGCCTGGCTGAATCATGCCTGGCTGAATCATGCCAGGCTGAATCATGCCAGGCTGAATCATGCCAGGCTGAATCATTCCTGGCTAAGTCATGCCTGGCTGAAGCATGCCTGGCTGAATCATGCCTGCTTGGCTGAATCATGCCAGGATGAGTCATGCCTGGCTGAATCATGCCTGGTTCAGTCATCCCTGCCTGAATCGTGCCTGGCTGAATCATGCCTAGCTGAATCATGCTAGTCTGAATCATGCCTGGCTGAGTCACGCCCGGCTCAATCATGCCTGGCTGAACAATGCATGGCTGAATCATGTCTGGCTGAATCATTCCTGGTTTTATCATGCCTGGTTGAGTCACGCCCGGCCGAATGATTCCCGGCTGAATCATGCCTGGCTGAATCATGCCTGGCTGAATAATGCATGGTTGTATCATGCCTGCCTGAACAATGCCAGGCTGAAACATGCCTGGCTCAATCATTGCTGGTTGAATCATGCCTGGCTGAATCATGCCTGGCTGAATGCTGTTCACGTGCTAGGCATGTTAGACATGCGAGTAAAGGTTCCCGCCTTTACACGGTGCAGGTGGGTGTTTTGCGCTTTTCTCACAAGCGAGAATCTTCCGTCTATCCCACCCTGCCCTCTGTCCTCCCCTTCCCTATCCTCATCCCTTGAACTCCATGGTAACTGTAAGGCTAAGGTGCTCACCCTTGTAACAGCGACCAGGGGCTTCTGAGTTCTAATGTGGCTCCCATTGACTAAGCGCCCTTTGACTTCCGTGCCTCCCCTGCCCCTGCACTACCTGCCTGTCCGGCACTACCTGCCTGTCCGGCATTACCTGCCTGCCCTGCTTTGCTTACCTGTCCCTGTAGGTTCGATTCAGTAGGTGTAAGGCCAACATCACCACTCCCATCACCTTCTCCCTCTTGGCCCTTGGCTGTTTCTCCTCCTTCTGGTTGTTGATTCGTTCCAATGTGTGTATGAGATTCAGAATAGTGTATCCCGTTTCAGAATGGTCACTTGTACTGCATTGATCAGAGTCAGAATGCATGTCTCAGACCAAATTCCATCTTGTCTTGGACTAGCATGTCCAAAAACGCATTATTGGGAAGGCATGTAGGGAATCCATTTCTCTCTCACCATTCATTATAAGGTTCTGGTCTCAACATCTTAGAATGCACATTCCATCCTGTATGGCAAGTAACAGCTTTCTCATAGAGATTGTGGATCTTTGGTGTGTGAGCTTTGTAGTTATGTGACAGTTGAGATAGGTGTCTGAAACCCTTTTATCCATTACTCAAGCCATCAAGGGTCAACATCAGGAAATACAGGATCTATTTCCAGCCCGTACATCATGTAGACCCCACGAGGCTGTATCCAGCTTTCATTATCAAGAAGGTGCTCACAATATCTCACACCCAAGTAGCGCAGCATCCTCACCTCTGTCACATCCTCTGGCAGAGCTTGCAAATCCAGAGAGCTATTCAGATTGAGTCGCCTCAGTCTGGTCAGTCTTGCAAATCCGAAGGGCAGGGAAAGAATGGAAGTTAACGAAGCATCCAGCTCCTGAAGGCATGTGAGCCGGGTGAGGGAAGCAGGCAGGTGCTCCAAGACCCTGCAACCAGACACATTCAGCTTGCGCAACCGAGTCAATGCACCAATGCTACAAGGGAGAGATGCTAGGAGCCCGGATGGTCCAATCTCCAACGAAGACAAACACTGCAGCTCGCACACAGTTGCAGGAAGCTCTCTTAAGCACGAGTGTTCAATTTTCAGCCGCCGCAGCTGCGGCAAAGATGATCCAATGCATTCAGGAAGCCTTGTCAGCTTGGCACACTTCGATATAAGAAAGGTTTGGAGGTGCGGGAGCAGTGGGAAGGGTGAGGGGAGATCCGCAGCATCCTCCGTCAATTCCAACTTGAGGTGCTTCAGTGGAGATGCACTCATACTAGCTGCCAGTCTGCATCTGAGCTCCAACTTCCAGAGATGTGGCAGAGTGGGTAAGTCAATGAAAGGAACAAGCTGGTTGTAACTCGTCATGGCTAAGATCTCCAGAGAAAGTGGGAGACATGCAGGATGTACGGCGAGCATGGTGCAATGAATCAGTTCAAGCCGCTTCAGTCGCGCGAGGCCATCCAGCCTTGGAACTGAAGTGAGGCCACCGCAGCGATCACTCACAAGGATCTCCAACCCAATGAGGCGTGAAATGGAGTCTGGAAGCTCTGTGAGATGCGGGCAGGAACACAAGTGTAGGGTCTGCAGGTTACTCAGCATCCCTATGTCCCCAGGAAGAGCTTCAATCGTGGACTGATGAAGTTCAAGCCTGGTTAGGGCAGAGAGCTGCGTGAAGGAAGATGGGAGCAACCGCTGCACCTCACAGTTGTGTTCCAGAAGATAAGTTTTCAGATGAATGAAGCTTCCGAAGTCGTCTGAAAACATCAAGAACCCGAGGTGCAGCATTTCAAGAGCAGTAAGGCAGCTGAATTCCGCTGGCAGCTGGCGGACCCCTGTGCAGTTGAGGAGAGAGAGACGTTCCAGAGATGTGAGCTGGCAGAGGGAGTCAGGTAGGTCTGTGAGAGGCAAGGTATTCAGCTCCAACAGTTTGAGAGCCAACAACCCTTCAAGGTTTTTTTGGAAGCCTCAAAAGCTTTTTGCAAGAAGAGATGTGCAATATCTCCAACCGTCTGAGGGATGTCAATTCCTGGCAGCTCAGTCAATTTCACGCAGTGGGAAAGGCGCAACTCCCGCAGACACGGCATCAGCTCTGCAATGTCAGTGGGTAGACGATAAGTACAGGCAGTGCCAATCTCCAATCGTTGAAAAGTGGTGCCTGGTGAGCCTGAAGGAAACATGTCGTCAAATGAAATTGTTAGGCAGATTCTTCAAAACAAGTAGGGTAACCCCGTTTTTGGCGATTTCAAGTTCAAGAATCTTAAACTTGAAAATTACCATGCTGTACTCGGGCTTTAACTTGCAGTGACCTCAGACAAGGTAGCTGTAGAGATGGGGAAGAAGCAGAGACATGGGGAAGAAGTAGAGACGGCATCACGTTGAAACAGAAGGGTTTGCTGAGATATTGAAAGACTGATGAGGTGTGAGAGATGGCGGAGACCTAAGAATTGCTGATGAGTTAGGAGCGGTGAGGCTATGTGGACAGTGGAGAGCGAACTGAAGTTGGCAAAACCTTGCTTTTCTAGAGAAGACGACTTTGTTAAAACAATAGTCCGCATGTGCGTGAGTTGGAAGAAGGAAGGTGGCAGATTGACCTCTTCGTGGAGGCAGAAGAGCGACAGATGTTCGATTCCTGTACTCTGTCTGAAGAACCGATCCAAACCTGCTTCAGTTATTGGGTGCGGAATTTCTGGGACTTTGGATATGCTCGTGTCATCACGGTGAAAGAGGTTGATCCTGCTTCTCACGTGCAGAGCCTTGAGCTTAGGGCAAGTGGAGGCGATGTGAGCAAGGAATGCGTCATCAAAGCTCTCCACGTTGCCATCATTTAAGTGAAGGTGGGTCAGATTCGGGAAGCGAATGATGGCGTTGGCGAGATCTTGGCGGGAAACAACAACATTCTCTCGAACAAAAAGGCTGCTGACATAGCTCCGAGCGAGGCGACGCGAGTCACGGCAGACGGAGGCTACAAGCAGATTCCACGCGATTTCCGCGGAAGCAGGAGGCGCCTGTATGGGAGTGGAGCTCTTCCCTAGCACGTTAGATCCACCAAAGGTACGCCTTGGACTCAAGCACTCATAAGCGCTATTCTCAGGTCCGCCCGATATGGACTGGCTGGGATGCCATAGAATCTTCACAAGGAGGTGAGTGGGAAGAGAGAGTATATCCGTGCACTCCATGCTGCGAGATCCAGCAGCTACTAATCTGGACGCGGACTGCTGCTACTAAGGATGAGAAGAAGTCACAGGTTGTGGAAGAATTGGAGATTCACGAACACTATTCTGGCAGAAGCAGATCAGGGGGTGTCTTAATAAACTCGCTGGAGCTAGCCACGCTACTGCCTCTCACGCCCTAAGAGCCAGTAGTGCACAAGTCCGACGATTCCAACGTTCGACGTCTCTAGGTTGAACTTACGACGACCCCGACATCTCGATTTATCCAAATGTGTCCTCGTTGACAGAAAAAAGCTGCTGTGTTTCTGGTTCTGAGATACCTAGGTATGGCAGCTCGCTGCATGTGTGTGTGTCAGTGTCACTGACAGGCGGTGGTAGGGGCTCTGTCTACTTGAGGGAGATGCTGCCGAGGGAGCAGCCCATTGACTTTTGGTGTCACTCCCCGCTTTGATGCAGGCAAACTTGTTGTTCGCGAACAGAATTACAGAGGCGTTATGACCTAACGTGTTTTCGTTCTGATATTCGTAAAGAAAAAACCTTCACGGTACGGTTCTTCGCGAGTATTTCGCGCAGTATCGGTTCTGAGAGCTTGACCATTTCCTCATGCCCCGTGCTCACTCTACCTGAAAACTTTGGGAATCTTCCAGCTTTAAAGGCACTGGTGCTGCAGGAGCTGCCGCTTTGCCATCTCCCGGCTTCCTTCACCAGACTCGCATCGCTGGAGTCGTTTTGCCTGCGTGACTGCATGGGGGTGGAGAAGCTACCTGCATGGTTTGGCAACCTCACTGCACTGCAGACTCTCACCCTTGCATGGCTGATGAAACTGGACCTTCCAGAAGACTTGGGGGGGCTCACCAATCTCCAAATCTTCCATCTCACCAAAAGCAGGGAAGAGCAGCTGCCGTCGTCATTCTCCCAGCTGGTTTCGCTGACCAGGTTGGAGCTAGATCGGTGCGCGGTTGCCGAGCTTCCCGCGGGCATGGCGGAGATGACAAACCTGCGGGAGCTCCGCATTCAGAAGTGTCCGGCCATCGGGGGGCTTCCGGAATGTGTGACGGCGCTCTACAGCCTTCGAGTGCTGAGGGTTCAAGAGTGCCGCCGTCTCTCATCGATTCCCAGTAGGCTGGACAGCCTTACCAGGCTGAAGCAGTTGGAGCTGAGGGGATGCTGGCTGCTGAGAGAAGCCCCTCAGGCTCTGCCTCTCAGTCTCCAAGCACTTTCCTACTTGGAAAACAGTCAGCACATGGTGTCTCCGACATACATTTCAAGGCTTACTGGGCTCAGTGTATTGATCTTGGGCACCGTGCGTGCACCGTTTCTTGAGGCCATGGGTGCCAGCCTCTCTGGTCTCTCTCGTGTGGAGCACCTGGAAGTGGGGCTGGGAGAAGATGCAGAGGAGCTTCTGACCATGTTGACAAGGCTTCCCCGCCTTCGCACCTTGACGCTCCATGAGGCTCGTAGCTTGAACAGGCTGGTGGAGTCTGACGGCTCGGCATTGCAGGAGCTACGGCAGCTGAACATCAGAACCATGTATGAAGAACTCGCAGAGCTGCCTGCAGCCATCACCACTCTCCACCACCTGACATCCATTCAGATCCATGACCGAACGTTATCTTCCCTTCCAGATACCTTGGGGCCCTTCTCAAGACTGCGCAAGCTGGACTTGTCATGGTGCTCATCACTCACGCATCTCCCTGCTTCCCTCACGCAACTCTCCTGTCTGCATCATCTGAACGTCAGCAAAACCAGCATCCGGCTGCTTCCCGCTGGCTTTGCTCAGCTCAGCAGACTGAGGTTCCTCGATCTTCGGGACTGCAAGCAGCTCCGGGCTCTGCCTGCCGACATAAGAGATCTCAGAATCCTCCAGAAACCTCTAACTGACGGGTGTGACATGCTCCAGTACTGAACATGCCAATTGAGTTGACTCAAAAGTCTTCGGAGGGGTGCGAGATGCTCCAACGCTGAGAGTGCCTTTCACCACTCATGGGCTTAGTCGTGTACCTTTGTGTACCTTCATGCCAGCATACTTGTTGGTGCAACCCTACGGTCTGCACTCGGCTTGTTGTCCGTGTGCGTGAATGTGTGTGTGTATGGAATGGTATGAGGGCATGGGATAATATATATTTCATGCTTATAATTGTGTGTGAATGTTGAGTCATGATGTCGAGTGTGTGTGTCAGGTCAATAGCGAGTTATCGCTAGACGCGTGTTACGCGGTCGTTTGTGTCTCGCGCGCGGTTTCTATTTTGTCGTGCGCGGTTTCTATTTTGTCCTGTGTCGAACGTTCGGCGTGTCGCAGGTGTGTGCAGCAGACCCATCAAGAACTCAAGAATGAGTTTGTGATGAAGAGCCCGAGCCTTGGTGTCAAGCCTCAAGTGATTTCGAAGCTCGCCAAAAGGGTACACCTCAAGATATTGAAGATAGTTACATTACTTTGTGTAGTGTAACATTTCACTTGGTGTAGGCCCTAGTGAAGGGTAGTTTCGAGACCCTTCGTGGTTGGGGACAGTGTGGCACTGTTCCACATCACTGTACCTCGGCTCTTGGGGTTTGTAGGAGCTGGGAGTCATTCCCAACTCGTAACTCTTCCTATCTTGTGTTCTAAGACTATAGTGGCTGCCATAGTACCGTTCGTTCAAACCGACGCTGTGTCGTCAATTCTTTATCAAATCGTGCAATCTAAATTGCTAATTGTAGACGACGTAAAGACGCTCCAGATCCAATTTGAATCAAGTCATTTGCAGCTGTGAGCAGAACGCTATCAACGTTTGAAGCCGCTGTGCAGAAATCCGTCTATGCTCTCTATCTTTCGTTTTAGGCACATTCAAGCCTATTGTGACTATAACAAGTGGTATCAGAGCCCCTTGGAGCAGTTTCGACAATGTCTGGACCTGAGGAAAGGGGTGGCAGAGGTGCTGGTGGCAGTGGAGAAGCTCAAGCTCAAGGCCAACCCCGTGATTCAGCCATGGCGCCCATGCAACCAAGTCTTGGCCCACCTAGGGATGAGCCTAGGGTGTTTGGGCTTGACAAGTTCAACGGTGACAACTTTGCTGAATGGTCCTTCAAGATGGAGAACATCTTTGACCACTATGACCTGCTGGAGGTGATGGAAGGAACGGAGAAGCGCCCCGAGAACGACCCGGAGAAGAGCCCGTGGGTGCGGAAGAGCGCACAAGGCTATCTCTTACTTGGGCAAGCGTTGGGGAGCAGTCAGATCCGTCACATCAAGCCATTCCAGCGTGAACCAGAGAAAGGACCAAAGGCATGGGCTGCTCTCAAGGGTGTACATGCTCCTGCAACAGCGGCGGTAGCGGTGGTGTTGGAACGGCAAATGGCGGCACTACGAATTGAAGAAGACGAAGCGGTTGAAGAAGGGGTGCAGAAATTCTTCGACTTGTTGACGCGGCTTGAGGGAGCTGATTTGAACTACAGTGAGCTCCAAAAGAAGACCAAGTTGCTGGCCTTACTCCCAGAGTCATGGTCCTCGCTCATCATCAACCTTAATCGCGACTTGCCCCGCCTCTCGCTTGAAGACGTGAAGCGAGCTATCCTTCAAGAGGATTTCCGCCGCCGTGAGTTGGCGAGTGCGGATGGCGCTGGGGCAGCGAGCATCGGCCGTGGATATGGTCGAGGAAGAGGCAGAGGACGAGGGGGAGGAAGGTTTGGTGGCAGCAACTTCGGCGGAGGCCGCAGGAGTGGCGGTTACGGCAGCGACGACAAGAGCTACGGACGCGGTCGCGGCCGATTCGACGGCGAGTGTCACTATTGCCACAAGAGCGGACACATGTGGCGCGACTGCTACAAACTCCCTGATGGTTGGACCCCTGCTCAAGGCCAAGAGGGTAGAGGAGCAGGAGGAGGGAGAGGAGGAGGCCGTGGAGGCCGTGGCGGTCGCGGTGGCGGAGCTGCAAACATGAAGAGCGGAGACAACGACAAGGACCCGAGCGACGATCGATACCCGGGTCTATTCTACTTCGTGTCGACGCAAGTACCGGCTGGTCCAGAGAAGGATGAAGGCTTTGAGGAGCCAGCAGCTGTGGGGAAGGTGACCCTACACCCCCTGGACTATTGGGTGATTGATAGTGGCGCTACCTATAGCATGACACCTCGCCCGGACTTGCTCACCGAACTCGAGCCGTCACCGGTGAAGCATGTCACATCGGCTTTGGGGCAGCGAGCAGAGGTGAAAGGCATGGGCAAGGCCATGTTCAAGGGTGCTGATGGGAAGATGGTGGGCCTCAAGAACGTGCTTTGGGTACCCAGCCTTGCTGCAAACCTGATTTCCGTGCGGCGGTTGGCAAAGGCCGGCATGGACACGAACTCGAAGGGAGCCAAGACCTACACCGCAAGGCTTGGCGATCGAATTCTTTGGGACCTTCATGAGGACAGGGATGTCTACAACGAGATGTGGCAGATCCCAGTGGTCCCTATGCCTAAGGAGAGGCAAGTGGCAGCAAGCATCAGCACCAAGGATGGAGCGGTCAGCAGCGACGATGGCGCGAACGGTCGCGCTAAGGAGAATGAGCTCAAGAAGAGCAAACCTGGAGGGACCAGCAAGTTCAGTGAACCTAAGGAGAGTGGTGCAGCAAACAAGGAGCAGCAAAAGGGTGAGGAGAACCCAGAGGCAGCAGCGGAGGAGGACTACGGAGAGAGTATGTGGGGCGCTATTGCGAGCGCGGCATTCTCCAATCCAACTTCGGCTACGGGGGAGTGTGATTGGCTCACCTTGCATCGGCGCATGGGGCATGTGGCCCTGCCCATCTTGCAGCAGCTAGTGAAGAATGAGATGGTTGCTGGCATACGTGTGAAGGGGGAGCCCGATGAGGTGCTTGGCTGCCCGACGTGCATTCAAGCCAAGTTCACCCGGTTTCCGTTCCCTAGTTCGGAGGCAACGGCAAAGGCACCGCTTGATGAGGTGGTGATGGACGTGGTGGGCCCCCTGAAGCTTGGAGCTGCTGGAGCTGAGTATTTTCTGACCATTGTCGACGTCTACACCCGCATGACTTGGGTGTACGTGCTGGCCAAGAAGAGCGACGTGGCTGAAACGTTGAAGACGGATTGGTTCCCGATGGTGGAGCGGCAACAAGACCGTCTAGTCAAGTCAATCCGCACCGATCGAGGGGGAGAGTTCCTGAGCAAGGAGTTTGGGTTGTGGCTGAAGAAGAATGGTATTCGGCACTCCCTCACCATGCCATACTCCCCTGCAATGAACGGCATCGCCGAGCGAGCGAACCGCACAATCACGGAGGCGGCACGCGGGTTGCTCATTGAAGCCGGGCTACCCGACTATTTCTGGCCTGATGCGGTGCGGAGCGCGTGTGTGGCCAAGAACAGAGCCTTGACTCATGTGGGAGCAGACAAATGGGTGCCCTATGTGGAGTGGCTAGGAAGGAAGCCAAAGGTGGATATGCTTCGGGTGTTCGGGTGCATGTGCATGGCGCTCGTGCCTAAGCATCTTCGGCACAACAAGCTTGGTGCCAAGGCGGTGTGGGCCGTGCACTTGGGCATGGCTCAAAACAGCAAGGGATGGCTTCTTTGGGACCCATTCACCAAGAAGTTCTTGGTGAGCAGGGACTGCAAGTTCATGGAGAACTTCATGTACAAGGATTGGAAGGCGGAGAATGAGGCGAAGATAGGCGTGCGGTTTGGGGAGGTGAAGAGTTCCGGTTTGGAGCATGTGGAGCTGCCTTTGGAGCTGAGCAGCGGCAGCACAACCACAAGGCAATCCTCCCTTGTGAATGGGGGAGAGGAGGCCAATGATGCAGAGGAAGAAGAGGAGGAGGTGCAGCAAGTGAGCGAGCGTGCACCGTCACTCCCTTCCCGTACTACGAGTGCTCCACGGATTCGAGCCACACCGCAGCAACGCCAAGGCCTTCAAGTCCCTGCAGCTGAGGAGGAAGGAAGGGGGAAGAGGAGAGTTCAACCCCCTAATAGGCTGACCTATGATGCGCCGGGAAAGCAGGGCAAGACAGCCCTGGCCGGAGCGGCAATGATGGTCGGAGACGACGAGGAGAGTGACTACGAGGAGTGTGCCTTCGCGTTCTTCTCTCCGGTGGAGATGCCGGGAGAACCAGCAACTCTCACGGAGGCTTTGAAGAGTAGTGATGCTGAGGAGTGGAAGAAGGCCATGGAGAGTGAGCTGAAGAGCATCGAGGAGAATGACACGTTTGAATTGGTGGAGCTACCGGAGGGGCGTACGGCGATAACGTCCAAGTGGCTCTTCAAAATCAAGTCGGATGCCGACGGCAAGATCGAGCGCTACAAGTCTAGGCTTGTAGCCAAGGGGTACCAGCAGAAGGAGAAGGTGGACTTCAAGGAGCTGTTTGCCCCTGTGGTGAAGCCGACGACGCTGCGAACCCTATTCGCGGGAGCCGCCATCAAAGGATGGGTAGTAAAGCAAATGGACATCGTAACGGCATTCCTTAACGGCATCCTTGAGGAGGAGATTTTTATGGCGCAGCCAGAGGGGTTTGATGATGGTAGTGGCAGAGTGTGGAAGCTGAAGAAGGCCCTCTATGGGCTGAAGCAGGCCCCTAGGCAATGGTACATGAAGCTGCGCGAAGTGTTGGAGGGGATCGGCTTCACTCCCTCAACGGCCGATCACTCCTTGTTCATGCTTGGCGAGGGGGAGCAGAGGAGTTTCATGGTGGTTTATGTGGATGACATCCTCATTTTCTCACCCTCTTCTGACCTTGTGAAGGAGGTGATGCTGAAGCTTCAAGACAAGTTCAAGTGCAAGGCCCTTGGTGACGTGAGCTTCTACCTTGGGCTCCACATCGAACGAGATGTGGAGAAGCGGTGCATGCGGGTGCATCAACGAAAGTACCTGGAGGCATTGGCTGCCAACTTTGGGCAGAGTGAAGGCCATGTGGCTACACCCTTTCCCTCTGGGTTCAAGTGTGTGAAGGGACCAGAGGAGGAGAGCGTTGGTGAAGAGGAGAGGCGCCGATTTCACTCGTTGGTGGGCAGCCTCATGTATGCGGCGGTAAACACCCGACCGGACGTCGCGTTTGCTACCAAGCAGCTGGCTAGGGTTGTGCAATGCCCTAATGAGGAGCAGGTAGCAGCTGGAATGAGGGTGGCCAAGTATCTTGGCCAAACACCGACCGTTGGGCTGCAATACTCGGCGGCGGCGCAAAGGCGCCAAAAGGGCGCGGATGGTGTTGAATCCGGGCGTTTGTTCCTCACCGCCTACTCGGATGCTTCATATGCATCAGAACCAGAGGACATGACAAGTGTGGGAGGCTTCATATGCTGTGTTGGTGGAGGCCCAACTGCTTGGGAGAGCAAGAAGCAGGTTGACCAAGCTTTGAGCTCGGTGGAGTCCGAGTACATGGCACTCTTCCGTGCCGTACGGGAGATTGTGTGGCAGCGGCGTTTGTTGGCTGAATTGGGGGAGGAGCAGCAAGGACCTACCCCACTGTACTGTGACAGCCAGGGTGCCATTGCTCTTGCTAAGAACCCTGTGTTGCATGGACTCACGAAGCACATGAGGGTGAAGTGGCATTGGACGAGGAGCATGGTAACCGCGGGTGAAGTTGAGTTGCGCTACGTGAAGACCACGGGGCAGCCGGCTGACATGATGACCAAGAGGCTGGTGGAGCAGCAGCATTGGAAGTGTTGCAAGCTGGCTGGGATGGCTCTGAACTGAGAGAGCAACATATCCTAAGGCCAACAATCCGAGGGGGAGTTTGTTGGTGCAACCCTACGGTCTGCACTCGGCTTGTTGTCCGTGTGCGTGAATGTGTGTGTGTATGGAATGGTATGAGGGCATGGGATAATATATATTTCATGCTTATAATTGTGTGTGAATGTTGAGTCATGATGTCGAGTGTGTGTGTCAGGTCAATAGCGAGTTATCGCTAGACGCGTGTTACGCGGTCGTTTGTGTCTCGCGCGCGGTTTCTATTTTGTCGTGCGCGGTTTCTATTTTGTCCTGTGTCGAACGTTCGGCGTGTCGCAGGTGTGTGCAGCAGACCCATCAAGAACTCAAGGATGAGTTTGTGATGAAGAGCCCGAGCCTTGGTGTCAAGCCTCAAGTGATTTCGAAGCTCGCCAAAAGGGTACACCTCAAGATATTGAAGATAGTTACATTACTTTGTGTAGTGTAACATTTCACTTGGTGTAGGCCCTAGTGAAGGGTAGTTTCGAGACCCTTCGTGGTTGGGGACAGTGTGGCACTGTTCCACATCACTGTACCTCGGCTCTTGGGGTTTGTAGGAGCTGGGAGTCATTCCCAACTCGTAACTCTTCCTATCTTGTGTTCTAAGACTATAGTGGCTGCCATAGTACCGTTCGTTCAAACCGACGCTGTGTCGTCAATTCTTTATCAAATCGTGCAATCTAAATTGCTAATTGTAGACGACGTAAAGACGCTCCAGATCCAATTTGAATAAAGTCATTTGCAGCTGTGAGCAGAACGCTATCAACGTTTGAAGCCGCTGTGCAGAAATCCGTCTGTGCTCTCTATCTTTCGTTTTAGGCACATTCAAGCCTATTGTGACTATAACAATACTCAGGCTCCACAATGTAAGGGTGTCTTCTAAGGGTTTACAATGTAGATTTGACTGGGTGGATATTCCAGCCTTTGTACCATATTAGGTGCCAGTTTTTATCCTGAAAATAAATCATTCTTCCATGTTTCTGCTGGCTCATAGCTACCATTGCTGTATCACCATATGTACATGTATCGCACACACGTTGCTAGAACACAGGAAATGGGGATGAATGATGCTGAAACGAACAATTTACTGCATTTAGAGGGTGTGAGTGCTTGAAAGGTAATGCAAGAACAAGACCATTGCTGATTTTTTTGTTAAGACATGAATGACATGACATTGTAATGACATGACATTGTAGGGGGATGCGGACAGATGATGCCACACTCTGTACGGCACTTGTATTGCCACATTCGGGCCTTGCCATCTGCGAATGCTCGAGACGACACATACATCACCATAAAACGAATCATCATCCATGCATGGCTACCACAATTCACCGACAGATCCCCACAATCGTGATACGAATTCATGCATGCATGCACCAGACCAAATATAAAAACCATTTAGCATACCTAAGTGGCGGTGGTGTGTCAACCGACTGTGCCATGACTCCTCACTTTTGAATAGTACGGTACTCAGATGAAAGAAAAAGACACGGTTTTACATATGCCGGCCTTCTGCACCCTCTCATACGCTCCTTCCATTTTCCAATACCTTCTTCTCAATCTTGCTTCATATAGCCCCAGCTCTCCCGTCCTTCACCCACTTTATACATTGCCAATTTCAGCAGCACCCATCTCAACCTCGTGGTTCTCATGGATTTGTCCCGTGGGTCTCATGGATCTCATGAGTCACAGGTGAAGGTGTTGATGCTCGCGGGTAAAGTTGATGGTGCCCACAGCTACAGGATGCTTAAAAGACAGCTGAAATTCCTCCGAAACCCCCAATTCTCTCACCCCCTCCACTCCTGTCATACCCCTCCTCCTCCTCTTATCCCCCCCCACTCCTCTCGTACCACCCAATCCTCTCATACACCCCACTAATATTAAAATCCTCCCATAACCCCTATGCCTATCACATCACACTCCCCAGTCCTACAATTTATCATCATCATCTTTCGAAACGTTCAGCTCATTAGAAAAGCAGTTCAAAAGGGCACAAGAAGTTTACCATGCCACGGGACGTGAAAAATACAAAATGCAAAATCATTGTGCCGTGAAACATTCAGCCTGTAATTCATCATGTCCTCAGACTCAGCATGCTATTAATCATGCTATGATACATTCAGAATGCAATTCATCCTATCACGAGGCATACAACGTGCCTTGAGGCATTTGTCATGCAATCCATGATACCATGACAGTAAGGGAATCATACCGTGATTCAGTGAGACATCCAGATTGCATTCATTCGTTATGCCATGAAACTATTCGTTTCGACATTCAGCAAGCAATTCGGCCAGTTTCTAGATATTCTGAACGCACTATATCATGCATTGAGGCGTTCAGCATGCGTTCAATCATGCCACGACGCATTGAGAACTGAATTCATCATGCATTTAAATACTCAGCCTACAATTTATCATGCAACAAGACAATCCCTTGGAATTGGTAACGCTGTGAAATTTCCGGCGCTCAGCTCATTATGCATTGAGACATTCAGTGTACAACTGATGATGACATTACTCAGTCATTAAGCCATACATCACAGATTCAGCCAGGCATGATTCAGAAAGGCATGAATCAGCCAGGCATGATTCAGCCAGGCATTATTCAGCCAAGCGTAATTCGGCCATGCATGATACAGCCAGGCATGATTCAGATAGGCATAACTCAGCCAGGCATGATTCGGCCAGGAATGTTTCAGTCAGGCATGATTCAGCTAGGCAAAGTGCAGCCAGGCATGATTCAGCCAGGCATGGTTCAGCCATTCAGCCAGGCATGATTCAGCCATTCAGCCAGGCATGATTCAGCCTGGCATAATTCATCCAGGCATGATTCAGCCAGGCATGATTCAGAAAGGCATGATTCGGCCAGGAATGTTTGAGCCAGGCATGATTCAGCCTGGCATAATTCAGCCAGGCATGATTCAGCCAGGCATGGTTCAGCCAGGCATGATTCAGCCAGGCATGACTCAGCCAGGCATGTTTCAGCCAGGCATTATTCAGCATAGCATGTTCCAGCCTGGCGTGATTCAGCCTGGCATGATTCAGCCAGGCATGATTCATCCAGGCATGATTCAGCCGGGCATGTATCAGCCAGGCATGATTCAGCCTGGCATAATTCATCCAGGCATGTTTCAGCCAGGCATGATTCAGCCTGGCATAATTCATCCAGGCATTATTCAGCCATTCAGCCTGACATGATTCAGCCTGGCATGATTCAGCCAGGCATGATTCAGCCAGGCATGGTTCAGCCAGGCATGATTCAGCCAGGCATGATTCAGTCAGGCATGTTTCAGCCAGGCATTATTCAGCATAGCATGTTCCAGCCTGGCGTGATTCAGCCTGGCATGATTCAGCCAGGCATGATTCATCCAGGCATGATTCAGCCGGGCATGTTTCAGCCAGGCATGATTCAGCCTGGCATAATTCATCCAGGCATTATTCAGCCATTCAGCCTGACATGATTCAGCCTGGCATGATTCAGCCAGGCATGATTCAGCCAGGCATGATTCAGCCAGGCATGATTCAGCCTATGTTGCGCCTGACGCGTCAGGCGTTTTTGACGCTGCCGTCTGGACGGGGCGTCCAGACGCTTGACGCCCGGTGCCCTCTGCCCTGGACGCCCGCTTGACGCTAGTCCGGGCAGGGCAAAAATGTTTTCCAGGCAGGGGTAAAAAAAACCTGCCTAGTAAGGATACGCAGGGGTTAGAATGCAAGAAGTTAACATTTGTCACCTATAGTTATAAATACTCCATAATATCCAGAAAATCCTGAAAATCTCCAGAAGGCGTGGAGGCACTAACAGAATGACCGGCGGGACTAGGAGTTGACATGATATCTTAATCGCCTTAACCTAATTTTAGCTAGGAAGGCTTAGTAGCGTGACTGGCGAATTCTAGTGTAAGGAATGCTTGACAATGTCGAGAGAAACAGATCTGTGTAATGTCGACCTAGATCAGGTTCTCTAGTTTAGTTGGGGGTCGACCAGGTTGGGAGAAGTAGATGTGGATGGGTACAAATGTGTGGGGGGGAATAAGTGAGGGTTGCGTTTTTTAGGTAAAAAACGCGGCCCCCAGTTGGCAATTTCATCGTCAATTCTGGTCGCAATGAAATCGCGAGTCAATTTCGTGCAGGAGAATTTTTTTTCAGGCTGCCCGAATTTTTTTTCCCCGAACGTCCAGCGTCAAACCGATTTGACGCGTCCAGCGTCCGGACGTTCACGTCCGGACGCTGGACGCTGCCCTTCCAGGGCGTCAGGCGCAACATAGGATTCAGCTAGGCATGATGCAGCCAGGCATGATTCAGCCAGGCATGGTTCAGGCATTCAGCCAGGCATGATTCAGCCATTCAGCCAGGGATGATTCAGCTTGGCATAATTCAGACCGGCATGTTTCAGCCTGGCATAATTCATCCAGGCATGATTCAGCCAGGCATGAATCAGCCAGGCATGATTCAGCCAGGCATGATTCAGCCAGGCATGATTCAGCCAGGCATAATTCAGCCAGGCATGATTCAGCCAGGCATGAATCAGCCAGGCATGAATCAGCCAGGCATGATTCAGCCATGTTGGAGGTCGCGTGAGTTAGAAGCAAACGGTGGTGGGGCAATTGATATGCCCCCAACCCACCGAATGTGTTTCGGTGCTCACCGCTTGAGAGAGCTGCAGGTTTCACGAAGTGTGTGGGTTGACTTCGGAAGACCCACTCGATTGGTGCCACATGGCAACACAAGATGAATCGAGACTCAGGGAGAATTCGATTCGGTGAAATTCGAGAGTCGAATTTCACCCCTTCGATGTTACTCGAACATTCGAGTGTACCGCGGTTCGAGGTTACATGTGCGATTCGACGTTTTGCAGTTCATATAAATGTGTTTGCTTTTGTATTGCATGATATACTGAACATTCTGAATCACTTTGTATGAAGTGCATTCGAACACAAAATCCAGAGAGATTCCTATCCTTCAACATAGAGCATAGTCTTCACGTTTCCAGCTATAGCTCGCTCGTTTCTCAGGCGAACGAAGCAATTGACGGCTCGTTGGAAAGCTAAGACAGAGCTCTATCGTTTAGAAAAATTCCCAGTTCCTGCAAAGTAGAGGAGAGTCCTTTACAACAGTGGTATCAGAGCTGGTCGGAGGAGTCTACGCGCGCGACAAGGAGCAAGCATGCCGACTTCAAGCGAGGCCTCCCGCACTTCCTTGGATGGTGTCGTTGTAAATTCCGGCGAACCCTGGGCAACCGCGACGATGTTCGACACGTCGGCGGTACCGATTTTCACGGGACAAAATTACTCCGCGTGGAAGTTTAAGTTCCAAGTGCTCATGATGGAGCGGGGACTTTGGGGATTCTTCGATGGAACGGAGAAGAAGCCGGACGACGAGAGCGACATCGCGGCATGGAAGAAGAAGGACCAAAAGGAGTTCGCTACGTTGATTTCGCGCATCGGCATCAATCTCGTGAGCTCGGTGCGCATGTGCATCAAGCTCGAAGCGTCGGCGCATGAAGTGTGGAAGCGGCTCGAGACCATCCACGTGAACAAGACTCTCCACGGCAAGATCCTAGCCCGGAATGCGTTCTACACAGTGAAGATGCGCGCGGGCGAATCGATGCACGAGTATGCGACTCGTGTGGAGGAACTCGGGGAATCGTTCATGGACCTCGGTGGAACGGTCACGGAGGAGGATTGGATTCTCACCTTGCTTTGCGGCCTTCCGGAAGAGTGGTCGACGGTGATTACGACACTCGATAGCGTGCAAGGCACTTGGACGAAGGAAATGGTGGTCGGTCGGCTTCTCCATGAGGAATCACGTCGCCGACAATTCGCGAATGAGAGCGAGGGGACCGCCATGTACTCCGGAGGGAGTTCCGGAAAGAAGTCCAAGTGGAGCAAGGGTGCGACGAATGAATCGTCGGGTGGGAGCGAGCATCGCGGCAAGTGTCACTATTGCCGCAAACCGGGACACTTTTGGCGTGAGTGTCGGAAGCGCCCGAGCGATTGGACTCCATCGAAGGCGCGGGACGAAGAGGGCAACGCGCACACGGCATCCGGCGAGGCCGATGATTCAAAGGAGTCGCTCGTGTTAGTGGCCGGTGACGGGAACAAAACTCCAAGCGACGCGTGGTTCCTCGATACCGGCGCAACGCAACACATGACGCACTCGGCGTCGCTCCTCAACAACATTGGCGCTCCGGGAGACGTCACGAGCATCGTGTTCGGAAACAACGAATCTCTACCGGTGGTTGGAGTTGGGAGTACGCGCCTCATCGTCGATAGCGGACCGGTGGTCGTCACGAACGTGCTTCACGTCCCGGGGGTGAAGGTGAACCTTCTATCCGTCCCGCAACTGGCGAAGAAGGGCGTGATCGCCACCATCGACGGTGCGAAGATGAACCTCTTTTGGAAGGGGGAGCAATTCGCGCAAGGGGTTCTCAATGGAGATATCTACCAACTCAAGACGTACCCAAGAGTGGCTTCATCGAACGTGGCGCAAGGCTCCAAGGCAACTCTTAAGGCGTGGCATGATCGACTTGCGCACGCCAATTACGACTCGGTCAAGGAGTTGGCCAACAAAGGACTTGCGAAGGGACTTGACGTGATCGCCGGCGACGACAAGAAGGGCGTGTGCGCGGCGTGTGTCGAAGGAAAAATGGCTCGCAAGCCATTTGGTAGCCGAACGTCACCCCTCGCTAAGGACCCGCTTGCGCTTGTTCACATGGACGTGTGTGGACCGATGCGACATGCATCAAAGGGAGGAGCGCGGTTCCTCTTGGTGATGCTCGACGACGCGACGCGGATGTGTTGGACCCGACTCTTGAAGGCTAAGGGAGATGCGGCCAAGGCGATTCAAGAGTGGGCGCTCGATGTTTGCGACGACGACAAGAAGCGGATCAAGTGTATTCGCACCGACGGTGGGGGCGAATTCGTGAACGCGGAGCTTGAGAAATGGATGAAGAGCAAGGGCATAAAGCACGACGTCACGACACCCTACACACCCCAACAAAATGGAGTGGCGGAGCGGCTTAATCGCACGTTGGTGGAAGCCGTTTGTTCACTACTTCAACACTCCAAGCTTGGGAACGAGTGGTGGGGAGAGGCGAGTGCGCTAGCGGCATGGATTCGTAATCGTGTGCCGACAAAGGTGCTACCGGGAATGAATCCGTTCGAAGCATGGACCGGAACGAAGCCGAACCTATCCCGCCTACGCACCTTTGGGTGCCTTTGCTACTACCATATACCGGATCCTCTTCGCCACAAGTTGCAACCGAAAGCTCGTGCGGCGATCTTCTTGGGAGTTGCGCCAAACGAGCGTGCATGGCGAATGTGGGACTTGGGTGAAAAGCGTGTCGTCACGTCTCGGGACGTGGTCTTCGATGAAGACAAGTTCCCGTCGAAGGAGAAACCCACTCAACAACTCACTTTCATCCTTCCGCCACGAGAGGAGGTTGAAGAGAGTGAGACTCCACCTCAAGTGGAGAAGGAAGTCGATGGAGGGGGAAAGAACAACGAGGAGAGCGTTGATGATGTCGTGGAGGTGTCACCTACCGAGGCGGCAACTACCTCCACACCTTCCTCCCTACCATTGGCCTTGACCCGCAAGCGTCGTGAGGTTCGTCCTCCCTCCAAGTACGCCGACTATGCTACGGTAGCCGTTGGGAAGTTGGATAAGGAGGGGGCGGCATTTTGCTTCGCAACCATGGGTGATGATGAACACATGGATCCTCTCATGGAACTACCCCCTAAAGATCCGTCCCGTGCATGCTACGAGCATGTTGGATTGCACACCTAGTGGGTTGGGTGCAAGGGGGAGTGTTGGAGGTCGCGTGAGTTAGAAGCAAACGGTGGTGGGGCAATTGATATGCCCCCAACCCACCGAATGTGTTTCGGTGCTCACCGCTTGAGAGAGCTGCAGGTTTCACGAAGTGTGTGGGTTGACTTCGGAAGACCCACTCGATTGGTGCCACATGGCAACACAAGATGAATCGAGACTCAGGGAGAATTCGATTCGGTGAAATTCGAGAGTCGAATTTCACCCCTTCGATGTTACTCGAACATTCGAGTGTACCGCGGTTCGAGGTTACATGTGCGATTCGACGTTTTGCAGTTCATATAAATGTGTTTGCTTTTGTATTGCATGATATACTGAACATTCTGAATCACTTTGTATGAAGTGCATTCGAACACAAAATCCAGAGAGATTCCTATCCTTCAACATAGAGCATAGTCTTCACGTTTCCAGCTATAGCTCGCTCGTTTCTCAGGCGAACGAAGCAATTGACGGCTCGTTGGAAAGCTAAGACAGAGCTCTATCGTTTAGAACAATTCCCAGTTCCTGCGAAGTAGAGGAGAGTCCTTTACAACAAGCCAGGCATGAATCAGCCAGGCATGATTCAGCCAGGCATGATTCGGCCAGGCATGAGTCATCCAGGCATGATTCAGCCTGGCATAATTCAGCCACGCATGATTCAGCCAGGCATGATTCAGCCAGGCATGATTCAGCCAGGCATGATTCAGCCTGGCATGATTCAGCATAGCATGTTCCAGCCTGGCGTGATTCAGCCTGGCATGATTCAGCCAGGCATGATTCATCCAGGCATGATTCAGCCGGGCATGCTTCAGCCAGGCATGATTCAGCCTGGCATAATTCATCCAGGCATTATTCAGCCATTCAACCTGACACCCAAACAACCTCGCAAAAGCTAGATAACTTCAACCATGGCTTCGTATAGAATAAGCTCGAAGGTCAGTTACAGAGTGTGCTCGTCCTGACTAAGACGATTCCAGCTAAAAGCGACCGTGGCTGCGACTGTGGGGATTCGAAGACTCACCTAGCAGAACAACGTCGAATCGCTGACGCGGAATGATACTTAGCAGCTAGCAAGATGCTCATTCAGCTAGCCTGTGCTTTCAGAAGAAGCTATCATTTCGAGATCACACATGGCTTGACCACCTACCACGGGCTTGCATTGCTCTTTGGAGCTTTCTAGGGAGGCAAGTCTCCCCCACCGAGGATTTCTCTCGAGAAGATGAGTTGAGAGCAAGCAGGGAGCGTTCCCCAGACGATCATGTTTTTCGTCAACGAGGGCTTCCGCCAACGACGACGCTCGCTGGGGTTTGCGCGTACAACTGCTCAGCCTCTCACATGCTGCCTCTGCGTGTCCCTTCCCTTCTCGCGGTTGCGTTGCGCCTTAGGAAGTTGCGGGGATTTCAAGTTCCACAGAAGCCGCTCTCCGCTCATCACAGCCCCGCGGAAACAGCCAACCGCGGGCCTTGGCGAGCCTGCCGAGCACCACAGGTGCGTGCGACCATGCGAGAGTGCTTGCGAAGACATTAGACGCGCTTCAGATACGGTCACAATTCTGAAACTGCAAACATTGACGCCGTTCGACGGCAAGGATTTCTATACCTGGTCGTTTGAGTTCGAGCTGATGATGGAGGGTGCACAGATTCTTGGATTCTTTGACCGGTCCCTGCCATACCCAATACACGGAACACAGTATGACAAGCAACAGTACACATATCAGTCGCTGATGGCGTATACGATACTCCTACGAAACATAACGCCAAACGAGCAGCAGAATATCCGGTCTTATCGTGGATACGGCAACTCCGCCGAGCTCTTGTACAACCACCTGAAGAACCTGTATCAGGCAACAGACAGTGTTAATCAGAGTCGTCTCATGGCACAACTGACAACAGTGGAAGTGAAACCAGGCGAAAAAAGAATGGCGTATATCAGTCGCTGTCGCGGACTGCGCGACAGACTCCTTCGATGCGGTGGATCGATATCTGAAGAAGCCTTCGTCACAGTCGTCATTACTGGCCTCGGTCCTCATTGGCGCTCCACTCGAGCCATTCTCCGAGCCCACGGAAAGATCTCCAAAGCGGCCCTCTGCGCCGAAATCCACGCCGAACAGCAGGACATGGACCTGCACGAAGAGCGTCACAAGAAAAGAGCGTCAGCATCTGAGTTCGCGTTTCACACTCAACAACGTTAAACAACAACAACAACAACAACAACAACAACAACAACAACAACAACAACAACAACAACAACAACAACAACAACAACAACAACAACAACAACAACAACAACAACCAACAGAACAAGCATCAAGCACAACGACACGTACCACCATTCTGCCATCTCTGCAAGACGTCAGGACATCCTCGCATTCACTGCCCAAATCAGCAGCAGTCAACGCCGCCGCAACGTCAACTTCGACCTTCAAGCAGTCAAGTGGCCTCTACACAGGCGCATCCCACCAATCAAGTACATTCTTCAACAACATCAACAACACAACCTGCACAAGGCACAAGAAACATCGCGAGCTGCATGGCAAGAACAATAGACTCCTGCATCACCGAATCGCCACCATACTACTCACCAAAAGAGCAGCTCGATGAAAGCACTCCTCGCCGCGAGTCATTGGAGCCTAATCCGACGTATGCAGATATCGCCCAAAGCGAACCGTCGGGAAAAGATACTTGGTTCTTGGACAGCTGTTGCGGACAGCACATGTGCTCGTCAAGTCGTTTTGTTCAACGAGAGCAACAGCTTTACCGCGAAGTCGTAACCACTGTCGCCAACAACCAGAACCTGCGCACATGACGACAAGGGATAGTTCAACTTCAGTCTCGAGAAACCAACGTTATTCTGCAAATGTCGAAGGTTTTAATCACAGAAGGACTCGGCTACAACTTACTCAGCGTCATTCATCCGATGGCGAAGGGAATCCATCTCGAAGCCGACAGCACCACATAGAAGTTCAAGTTGTACAACGGAAAGGGTGGACTCTACATCGGGAAGGCAGTGCTGAAGAACAATGTCTTCGTCCTCGACTTCATTCCAGATCAAGGCACCGCCGACAGCGACGGAATCGTCAATTTCACCTCTTGGACACACCCGCCAGATCTCGACCCCGACCTCAGTCCCGGAGGCTTCTGGTACTCGCACACTATACCTGAAGCAGAACGGACGAGAGCGTTAGCGACAATCCAACAGACAACAGGAGAAGCAGAGACAACATCGGCAGCAGCAGAGACAACACCGGCAGCAGCAGAGACAACATCGGTAGCAGCAGAGACAACACCGGCAGCAGCAGAGGCAACACTGACTACGGCACCAACCGCGGGTCCTTCAACAACACCAATTTTCATCGACGACACTCCACCGACTCCTACGCAACAGCTGACTCCCACTCCATGCGAAGTCCACAGAAGTGCCAACTTCACCGCCCGCTTCTACTCCAACTCCGACCTGTACAGGCGATCACCCGGACATCGCGCCAGCGAATCAATCTGGCATGCAAGGATGGGACACCCGAGCAACACAACATTAAACAACACGATAAGAGCTGGAGTACTTGACGAGGACTCACTGCTACTACACGGCAGAGAACTTCAACGAGTTCGCAGAACATGTTTAACCTGCCTTGAAGCCGACTTACCCCATCAGCCGTTCATCTCTCACCACAACCCGAGCGCACCTGCATACGCACCACTGGAGAAGGTTTACAGGAACATACTGTACAACCGTAAAAGAGGACAAGAAGCGTATAACTACGTCATCACGTTCATCGACGCCGCCACCCGATACGTCTGGCACCTCAATCTTCTGAGCCACGACATGGCCTTCGAAGCCTTCGTCGCCTGGCTTCCAGTAGCAGAACGGGAATCGGGAGTGAAGCTAAAAAGCTTCCAATCAGACGGAGGAGGGGAATACCAGTCACAGAGGTTCAAGCAGTACCTGGCAGAAAGAGGCATCAAGCGACTCATCTCCCTTCCGTACGCCTATCAGCAGCAAGGTGTGGGAGAAAGAATGAACAGGACCCTCCAGAACACCATGCGCAAACTGCTACGTGGCATGCGGCTACCCAACCACCAGTGGCCCGAGGCGATGGACCACGCTGCAATGCTACACAACTTGCTCTCGTCATCATCGCTTCCGAACAACGCATCACCGCATCTGCTGTGGACAGGAAAATTGGGCAGCACAAAATTGTTACGAGTGTTCGGCTGCATGGTACAGTACCGACCCCCAGCTGCACGAGCCGGCCGATTCTCCCAACGCGCACAGTGGGGGTTACACCTGGATATCGAAAAACACTACAACGCGTGGAAGATTTTCGACGTCCACATGAAAGAAACAGTGGCAGCACATGATGTGATCTTCTACGAATGCCTCACCCTTCAGACGTACCTGGACAACCTAGAAGGAGAACGAGATGTCACGGGCGGATTCTGTGGGGACCGAGCCTTCGCTTCGGCAGCAGATGAAGCTGAATGGGGCGAGCAGAACGTGGACGGAGCTTCGGAGGAAGCCGGACCTCTTCCCTACTGTTCAGTGGACATCCCAATGGACGACGACAACCCTCGCGAAAGCGTCAACGCCGAAGTCTACTACGACTTCGCCGACAGCGGTTAGGTTACACCCCAACTGGTCGACACCAACATTTCCAAACGCATAGGGCCCGATTTCTTACCTGATCCAGAAGCGGGAGACGAAGCAGCCTATCCCGAGGACCTGAATCTTCCCCGACTCTCACAGAGTGGACTCCAGATACTCGGCCTCGTCATCGCCGTCTACGGAGCTTCGCCGTCGAAGGAGCCTACTACGGTTCAGCAGGCTCTGGGGGGGGAGCACAAGGAAAAATGGCGCGAAGTCATGGACAGAGAGTTAAAAGCGCTGGAGGAACGCAACACCTGGAAAGTCGTACCTATCGGAGCGGCACGCAACAAAACCGTTCTCACGGGAAAATGGGTCTTCCGCGTGAAGACAAAAGCTGACGGAACGATCGATAAGTTTAAACCGCACTGGGTCGTACGCGGCTTCGACCAAGAGGATGGACGAGACTTCACCAAAAAATTCGCATCGGTTAGCTGACATTCCTCTCTCCGAATTCTTCTCGCGATAGCCGCCATGAAGCGGAAGAAGCTCCGCCAAATCGACGACGCCAACGCCTTTCTCTACGCTCCTGTTGATGCTGAGATCTTCGTCAAGCGACCGCACGGGTCTAACACAGACCCCAATCAAGTCTGCCAACTTCTGAAATCCTTGTATAGCATCAAGCAAGCCCCGAGGCTGTGGCAGCAATATCTACACACCCGACTAATCCGCATCGGATTCTGCCAACTGCCGCATGACCAAGGGATGTACTGACTCACGAAAGGCGCCGACTACATCCTACTCATCGTTTACGTGGACGATTTGCTCTACATCAGCTCAACCAAAAGCATCACGACTTGGTTCGAAGGGGAGCTGCAGCGGGACCTCACACTCACCGTCTCCTCAACAGTCACGCAGTACCTAGGACTCAACATACAAGATGGAGAGAACGCGATATACCTCAGTGCCGCAAAATACGCCGACACCATCGCCAAGCGCTTCGGACTAACACCAGCCGCCATCGCCACACCGTACCGCTGCACTGACGGAAATCGCAAGGAAACCTCCGCTCTGCTCAAACACGCCGGCACTCGTGACAACCAGCGAAAGTTGGGATGTCAACTCTTTGCAGCCGTTACCTGCCGACCTGATCTATCATACTCAGCAAGCCAACTCGCCCCTATCTCAAGAAACCTGAAGCGGACCATATGGCGGAGCTCGACTGCGCACTTCACTATCTCGTCAGTACTCCGACAATCGGCCTAACCTATCACAAAACCGGAACTACGACGCCCAAGCTAATCGGCTACGTGGATGCTGACCACGCCGGCGACTCCGGCAACAGGCGATCGCGCACCTGCTACATCTACCGTCTCGAGCCTATCGGACCCATCTCATGGCAGTCAAGAAAACAAGAGTTAATTGCACTCTCCTCAGCTGAAGCAGAATACATCGCACTCTGGTCAGCCACCAAGCAAAAAAGAGTTAATTGCATGTCTATTGCATTCTAAGGGTCATCTCATGGCATAATGCATTGCATGCTGAATGATTAATGGTACGATGGTTGCAGACTATGTAGTGTACCATGCCCCTATGCCAACCATAAACGCATGGCCAACAGCAATGCCTTGGAGAGTGCAGCAAAAGAATTTGGAACTGGTACAAAGCTTCTAGACAAAGTCCGTTTCAAACTCTAGAACAAAGCATCTTCGTACTCCATTGACGAACGGGCTTCAAAGCTGATCTCCAGCCCATACATCCTATAGACGCCATCAGGTACAAACAAGCGCTTTCACTCGTGAATACCCAAGTGGCGCAGCATCTTCAGCTCTGTCACTTCCTCCGGTAGGGCTTTAAGATGCTCACAGAGATTCAGACTGAGTCGCCTCAGTCTGGTCAGTCGGCCAACTCCGGAAGGGAGAGAGAGGATGCCGGTGTATGAAGCATCCAGGTCCTGGAGGCATGTGAGCCGGGTGAGGGAAGCAGGCAAGTGCTGCAGGGCCTTGCAACCGCGCATTTCCAGCTTGCGTAGTCGAGTCAGTGCAGCGATGCCATCAGAGATGGTAGGATACTGGAGGTTATAATCTCCAATGACGTCAAACAATGCAGCTCACGCACGCTTGCCGGAGGCTCCCGCAAACATGAATTCTTGATTTGCTGGAAGCCCTCTGGCAAAGACGACCCAATGCATTCAGGGAGCCTTGTCAGCTTCCTAGTATACGCATCATCCTTCGGAACTCCCCAAATCAGCAACGTGTGGAGGTGCGACAGGAGCGGAAAGGGTGAGGGAGATCCTAAGCTTCGTCCACCAGCTCCAGATTCAGCTGCCTCAGTCGAGACGCACCCATGGCTGCTGCCAGGCTACTTCCAGCATCCACCTTAGTGAGCGTGAGAATCTTTAAATGTGGAAAATTGGGCATATTGAAGCGCGGGACGACCTGCTGGTAACTCGGCATGGCTAGGATCTCCAGGGAGGGAGGGAGGGATGCAGGAGGTTCGGCCAACCCCGTGCAATGAATCAGTTCCAGGCGCTTCAGTTTTTTGCAGCTATCCAGCCTTGGGACTGAAGAAAGCCGATTGCAGTTATAGATCACTAGGATCTCCAACCCAGTGAGACCTGAGAATGAACAAGAAAGCCTTGAGAGATTCGGGCAGGAGTTCAAATGCAGGTGCTGTAGGTTACTAAGCATCCCTAGGTCATTAGGAAGAGCGCCAATCTTGGAGTGATTAAGCTCAAGATGTGTCAGAGCAGACAGCTGCGTGAAGGAAGATGGGAGCAGACGCTGCACCTCACAAGTTTCTTCCAGGAGTAGGGTTTTCAGATTGCTGAGCCCTCCGATGTCATCTGGTAGCGTCAACAGCCGCGAGTGTCCAATATAAAACGTCTCAAGAGCACTGAGGCAGCAAAAATCCGCTGGTAGCTGGCGGAGCGCTTGGCAATCGAGGAGAGAGAGGAATTCCAGGGATGTGAGCTAGCAAAGGGAATCAAGGAGGTTTGTGAGAGGCAGAGTATTCAGCTTCAACCATTTCAGAGCCGAAAACCCGCCGAAGTTTGTTGGAAGGCAGGAAAACGCGTCGCAAGCAGCAATGTGCAAGCTCTCCAACCGTTTGAGGGAGGTGAATTCCTCTGGCAACTCAGTTAAGCGGCTGCAAAAGTTAAGGTTCAGCTCCCGCAGACACGGCATCAGATCTCCAATGTCACTGCGGAGAATCTCACTAGGGTTGCCCCAGCTAATTTCCAGCCGTTGGAGATCGGTTCCTGGTGAGCCTGAAGGAAACAACTCGTACAATGATTGGCCGAGGCAACTGACTTGCAGCGACGTCAGACTGGATAGCTGTAGATGTGGGGAAGAAAGAGCGACAGTCGGGAGGGTCTGATGGGATATAGAAAGACTGGAGAGGTTAGGGAGATGGCGGAGGCCTAAGAATTGCTGCGTACTGAGGTCCCGTGAGGCTACGACGAGAGTGGAGAGAGAACCGAAACCGGCAAAAGCTGGAACTTCTAAAACAGGAGAGTCTGTTAGTACAAGGGTACGTATGTGCGTTAGTTGGAGGAACGAAGGCGGCAGATCGACGTTATCGTAAAGGCAGAAGAGCGAAAGCTGCTCGATTTCTATGCACCGTCTGAAGAACCGATCCAATCCGGCTTCAGTTATTGGATGCGGGTTTTCAGAGACTGGGGGTTCAATGAAATCATTACAATTATCGTGAAATAGGTTGATCTTGGATCCCACGTGCAAGGTCTTGAGCTTAGGGCAAAAGGCGGCAAGGTGAGCGAAGAGAGAGTCGTCAACTGTCTCCACACTGCCGTCATTCAAGTGGAGGTGGGTCAGATTCGGGAAACAACTGATGGCGTTGGCGAGATCTTCGCGAGAGACAGCGAGATCCTCTCGGACCGAAAGGCTGCTGACGTGGCGCCGAGCGAGGCGACGCCAGTCACGGCAGACGGAAGCAATGAGGAGATTCCACGCGGTATCTGCGTAAGCAGGAGGCGCTTGTACGGGAGAGATGCTCTTTTGACGAAAGTCTGACTGATATGCACCGATGAAATTGGGCCTTGAACTCAAGCACTTATAGTAAGAGTCAATTTCAGATTCGCCTAATATGGGCTGGTTGGTTTGCCAAAACATTTTCACGAGAAGGTGAGTCGGAAGAGAGTTTATGCGCGCGCGCTCCATACTGCAACATCGAGCAGCCATTACTAATCAGGACTGCTGAGATGATTTAAGTACGGGTTTTGTAGAAAGGCTGGAGATTCAAAGAACAGAGCAGAACAGATGCAGATCCAGAAGGCACTTCATCAACCAACTTGGAGGTTGACCTTACTGCCTTTCACACCGTTGCACCATCCAGGAATCCTCTACATACAACTTTCAACCATCTCAACACCTAGATTTATCCAGATGTGTCATGGTCAATCCTTGTCGGGTGTGCTGCTCGCTGTGTTCTCTGTTCGAAAACCCCTAGGCGTGCCTGCTTGCTGCATGTGTGTGCCTCCATCCAGTTGAGGGCTCTGCTGTTGGGGGGATTCATGACGAATTCGCGAACCACTTTATCAGCTCGGTTACCATATACAACTCCAACTCCTTGCTCCCTCTCTGCTCTTGTTATTCGAGTCAAATATGTTCGGAGGTGTGTTTCACAAGTAGTGCTTGTCATTCAAGAGTTCAATTGGGGTGTGCTTCATAGGTCGATCTGCTACTGCACTGAAATAACGTTTATCGCATCCAAAACTCTCATAGTCTATGCTAACCCCGCTAAAAACAATACCAATGACGATCGATCGTCCTATGTGACACACCCTGATCACGTTGTTTGTAACTCCAGTGATGAACGAAATTTTCACCTTAACAAAAAACAAATCGTTCCTGAAAGCACGTGTAGTACCAGTGCTTCGTAATAGTTGCGACCTGATTTCACGAATGTCGTACAGCTCACATTAGGGAACTAGCTAAATGAGCATAGCACCACGGAGTTGCATCCATTTCTACGCCAAGCCACCAACAATCTATTCCATTAGCCCCGGCACAAATGATTACGTTGCCTTCTTCCTGATTGCCGCGATTCAGATTCCGAGTTGATATTGTTCGCGTTGATTCCAGCTGATCATGAGCGCGGCTATGGCTAGACTTGCAGCATCGCTGCCTCTTCGTCATGAGCAGCGTACATGACGGGAAATGCCTGAGTCTCCGCGCAAGACAATTTCTATAAACGGAAATAGAATCTGAGGATTCTAAACCGCGAATTTACAGTGCAGCCGTAGGATGGTCTTACAGTGCTCGTGGTGCTTCGTCGAACGATAGTGAAACCGCAGATTCCGCGAGATTCGAACAAAATGACGCGCGATCCTGGCGAGGTTACTAGCAACCCTATGCAAGCACAACAGGATACTCCACAAAGAATTCGGAGGCTCGCGTGACCCAGAATCGAGGGCATGCCAGGGTATGTTAGGGGGTGGCATCTCATATGTATGTCCAGGCAGTCTCAAAGCACTGTCATAGTCTGGGGATCCCCCGCAAAAGCATCTAATGTATTACACTGGCCAATTCCAGGGTGACAATGTATAGTCCGTCTGTCCGGCATACGGGGGTCTTTGACAGAGGTTTAATGCCGCTTTATTGTACATATAGGGATCATGCTTATAATCGCAAAACACACGGAAACATCACAGCGCGTGCCATTATGGCACTAATATACTAATATTTCTGTAGTGCGAGCATTTTATAAGCTAACATAAATACCACAACTGCTGCCACATGGAGCGCAGCATTAACGCTGAAGTCGCTGGAAGTACTTGGGGCACGAGCTGCGCACGCGCGTGGTAGGCTGCATGTTGGGGACTTGGGAAGAGCATAGATGCTTGGTGGCTCTACCCCTTACTTAGTGTCCTGCATCTAGTTCAGTTCCTGGTTCACCAGGTACGCCCACTTGTTCAGGAACCACACGTCCTTCTCTTCGAATGATGGGACGCAGTGGATAGCGCGCTTGAGCCTGTCAATGGGGACGACAGCGCCCGGGCGGGCCGAGCACCTGACAACCCATGCACTCATCACACCCCTGTTGGGTCAGCCTCTGCAGCACAGCCACCTCTGCCGACTCGTAGTTGCTGTCATCCAGCGGTCGCTCTGCATCCAGTAGCAGGATTAGTCGTCCGTACACGGTATGTCCAGCGGAAGACAGGTACTCCATGTAGGAGAAGGCCGTGTGGCCATGCAGAGATGTAGCGGCACGGGCGTAGTGGGGCTTGATGTGCCCGTAACCAGCGGGGAAGGCCGGCAGAGCTACGGCCGTGTGCGCTTGTTAGATACATGGTGACAAGGGCAAGCAACCAGAGGCCACATCCGTCAAGTTTAAATTTGGTTGCTTGGAAGGGGAGGGTGGGCGGGGGGGGGGGGGGGGGGGGGGGGGGGGTTATATAGGGTGAACCCGGCAAGACGGAACAGGGTACCTACCTACTGATGGGCGGGGGTGCACGTAAGGTAAGGAGTGAAAGGTTGGGGGGATAGGAGATGCGTGGGTCACGCGTAGAAAACCATGCCTCCCTATTGCGGGGTGCACACTCTGCGGCATTGCATCCGCCAAGCCCAGTCGAGACGCACGCATGTCTGGAACGCACTTATACTAGGATGCCCAGGCTATGCTCTCCACGGTCGTATAGGGATTAGGCGCATACCCATGCCGGGAACGGCCGCAGGCCGGCGTTGCGCATCACAGTGTCGTAGAAGTACAGGAGCCCCCCCACGGCCATGTCGATCTCCTCAAAGACAGAGGCCGCGTTGCTCTCGTGGTCGGGCCGTGCAGTGAGGGACCTCCGCGCAAGCGTCAGGGGTGCCCGTTGCGATGGCCTGTGTGTGGTTGCATCAATGCAGATCGAGTAAACAAACAATCATCGTGGACAAATACCAGTAACTCTGAGCGCACTGACGTCTTTGCGTGCAACCAGTATGTTGACCGTTCTCACCCGGGTCAGCGCGGTCTGGTTGCGCCTGCGGGCTGGGAGAGCAAAGGTCAGTTGCGCCATCGCAGAGGCGCGCACGTTGTGGGCGGCGATGGCCTGCAGTGGCTGGCGGTGGTTAGATGTTGTGTACGACAGCTTGCACGTGCGGATGTGCGCGTTCTCGTACACGGCCGCCGAGTACTCCTGCGGGAGTCCACCCCTCCTGATCAATTCGGGCACGTGTGTGAGAAGGTGGACCTTAATCAGGTTCCACCCATCCCCTTCGCGTGGGAAGACGTCCTCTACCGTCTGAATCATCCCGCGGACACAAACACCCACATGTTAGTACCGGCTGCGAGCATTCGCCACTCAAGCGCGATAGACCAGGGTTCACCTCTTCGTAGCTTCCTCAAAATCTCCCAGCGACGTATCCGAGTGATACGGAGCTCACACGCCGGACTCGTGCCGTTGGAGCATCGTGACCAGCACCAGCCTGGACACGATCTCCCCCTCGCCCTCGAGCGCGAACGGCGCAAGCTGTGATGAGGCAAGTGTCTATGTCAGACATGCATGACACACGACATACACATAGCATTAATGGGAAAACTGCCATTCTGCCACGAAAGCGTCAGTCGCACCATCATCGCCGACGCATGCTTGCTTGTAGTGAAGTTGGCGCCACTAGCCCAGTAGCTTCCAGACCCTGGAGAGCGAAGGCCAGCCAGGCGAGCGTCGGGGTACATCTTCGTCATGCGCCTGCCACGACAGTGTCCATACCATTTGTGGTCAAGATAGGAAAAACCATGCTGCCCACAAGACTGGGCAGCCCCAAGCACAAACACGATCACACTCACTCATCCTTGCGCCTGGCCATCATGCGCTGCCGCGTAGGATGCTCCGAATGTACAGCCAGAAGCCGATGTAGATCGCATGCAGTATATCGGGCATCTGCGATAGGTACGTGTTGCCCCACAGGGACCTACTGAAGTTGAATGCCCACAAGAAGCTCTGACACGCATGGAACGGGTTGGGGAGGAGAGAACAGCGAATAAGTAATAACAGAGACAAACGTGTAAGTCAGCACGCATCGAGACTTCATGTGTTAGGCCTTGAGGTAGGACCGGTTACCGAGACAGGAATCGTCAAGTGCGCTTTCACCTCCATGTGATCGCGCACCAGATCTTTCTGCTGTTCCACCATGCGGTGCTTGGCCGGTTCGCGGTCCATGTCGCGAAGATCACCACGCCCCACGTAGCAGAGGGAGCACGGCATCGCAGAGCCGAGTTGCTGCATGCATGAGACCTTGCAGGTCTCTGGGTAGTCGGCCACGTAGGAGAATAGCAAGGGTAGGAAGAAGCGATCCACCCCGAACGGGTCCTCGGCTGCCAGGTTACTGCCCACTTTTGCGGTTGTAGCCAAAACGTAACACATAGAGTCAACACTTGCGGACAGAGAAGCAATCTGAACCACGAGCTAGTGTACCTTTCAGTCCTGGGACTCATGCAGAAAAGCCCTATGAAAACATGCAACGTCAGATTGGTACTTACGTGTGGCTCGCGACAATCAGGTCTGCGAGAACAATTTTCATGGCAGCCTGGAATAGCTCCACCTTCATGGCGGGTGTCATGTTCTGCGGCGGAAACGGCAGCATCGCCAGAAGCAGTTTCCCGCAGTCCATCCACCGCCTCCTCAGCGGGATGTTTGCGATGGAGAGGTACACCGCCCATACTCTAGTGCGCTCGTTTCCGCTCAGAATCGTCGCGTCGCTCGAGAGGATAAGAGGAACAACCACAACGCCGGGTCCATACTCCATTTCCGCCGCCACTTGAGCCTCCTCCCAGAACGTGGTGGTTTCTGGCGTTGTGTAAACTCGACCTGCAGCACTGTTCACCCGTCGTGGACGGAGCACGAACCCTTCGGCGTTCTCCGGATTCCCAAGAATCTCGATTAATGCCTGCGTGCATCCGCAAAGCCGCCTTCCATCAGGGTTTACTGAACTAGAGAGCAGCAAACACCGTATTGAACTACCAGATTCTGACATAGCAGAGGCGCGCTTACCTCTCTCCCATTTGCACGGATCACTTGGAACTCGCCATCCCACCTTGGAATGGTGAACGGGATCGTATCGTACTGGCGCCTCGACATGAGCAGCGACATGCCGAACCGTATCACCGCAAAGAGAGTGCGCCAGTGTCGAATCAGCTCCAGGTCAAGTCGCTAGTCGCGCAAAAGGTTCAGTAGCCACACGGTACTTTCATTGGATAGACCGACTCCGTTGTTGCAGCCCACAATGAACCGGAAAACCTCCATCAGGGTGTCGAAATTCTCCTCTGGGCGAAACGTGCCCTCGGGCGCACTTTCAATACCATCCAGAAGCACAGCGGCATCCCCTTCCTCGTCCGATGATGCGAGTTCCTCCTCGTCTGTCTCCTCGTCCTTGTCGCCAAATTCCTGAATGTGAGCGCATGTTTCAAACAAGGACGTCAGGCCGCAGTCAAATGATAACGACATGCATGTTTGCGCATAGCAAATAATAAGCTTACCTCATCTTGGCGCCCCTGTGCCGTAGCACCATCATGCAAATCCACCTCGTCGTCTGAGTTAAGCTCGGGCATCTCATCGTCGGTGAGCTGCGCAGGGTCGGCCTCGTCGCCCGCACCGCCAGCAGTCGCGCCATGGCCAGGTGTTGACCTTATAAAGCGTGAAGCACGGATGATGCAGGCTTCCTTCCAACGCTTGTGAGTAAACAATGTCGTGCGAGAGCGAAAGCGGTCCCTACATCGCTCGCAGGCGTACAAAGCCAATTGCCTGGGCATTTGAAACCCCAGCAGGATGATCTCATACGTATATTGAGGGTGTTGTTGGTGAGGATGTGCCCTTGGCGAGATAAAACCATGTCCTTCTAACACGTGCAGTACCTCGGTTAATATACTTGGAGAGGATTACAGTGGCTTGGCTGTTTTACGGTAGCTACGAGTAAAGCTGAGTGGATACAACTGCGCCAAGGTTATCAAAACGAATCCAAAACTGTGTCAAACACGTGCGGTATTGGTCAACTGAGTTTCCAACGAGGATGGGGGGCGGAACTGTGTCGAATGCCGCGAAGGCAGTGTAAATGATTGGTCGTTAACGGGATGTGGCAGATCTCCACAACCCATGCCAACTTATGGGAGCACGACAATGACACAGCATGCGGGGCAAATATGCTGACTTGGATAGGGGTCTGTACGATGGCTGCGAAACATATCAACCGAGCTACATTACTGTGCTCATGCGTATTCGTAAGTTTCGCCAAATCGTCAATTCCCCAAGGCGCAATTTTACAATGTCAAAGGCTTCGCATTTTATGCCAAACCCTGCAATGTCTCAACCTGACAGAGAAACTTGCAACATCCCAAAATTCTTGCCATCATGGCGTCCGTGATTCCCAAGGGCGACGTTGAATCTGGAAAAAGTGGTTGGCGCTGCGCGAGGGACGGAAGTAGACGCTATGAATCGACAAGATATGCTGGTCCAAGGTGGCCCAGGGTTCGCAACTGTCTCACCCGCCCGCCTTCTGTTGCAGTCCTTGTTTGCGACTTCCCAGAGATCGCAGCAGTTCTGATGCAACACGAATTCACGCGCATCTTCGACAATGGTGATGTTCCGACGCCACGTAAGTTGACCAGAAGCATCGAGCATCTCGTGCCGTCCCGTCATATCCGAGCGGCTACTCAAAGGGAGGACGCCCTACAGGCTTTGCGGGCTGCACGCTGCGGCGGGCATGGCGTTGCGCTGTCCTTCATTGACAACGCGCGTATCTGCGCGGTGTTGCGCGATGCACGTGACACCAAAACCATCCACTCTCAGGCAGATGCGTTTTTGCGCATCATTCGATGTGGACACCGGAAAGTAGATTACACTGCAACCAGCCTGCACAACCTTGTTGCGTCAAGGCTTGATTATCAAACATATCTCATGCACTTCGCGATGAGTGAAGGGTGGGTGGTAAGTATCTCAACATGGCAACTTAGGTGAAATACGCTGAGCTCCTCTTATTCACCCTCTTGGTTCCGTGCGCAGCTTGAACATGGCCGCTACATTTTTTCCGCGCGGAGGATGCACAGTGGGTCTACTGTCAGTTCAAGATCGAGCAGCCAAAGCTCTACCAGTACAGGCAATTTTCGCATGTCATGAACGGCTCAGTTGCGCTGGCAAAGAACGGATGGTACACAGTCACGACACCCAGCACATATGCCCCTTCCACGACAAGCCGTGTCTACCTGATAGGCCATGCCGGATTGGCTGGTGCAACTACGGTGCGGCCGTATGACACGATTAGTTCCTTCCTGATATGTCAAAATGACCCAGCCTTACATGCGTGAGGGACACGCGCGGGTGTTTCCCGCGCAATCCGCTATCCACCCTGCCATCCAAGCTATGAAATATCCATTCGAGAGCACGGCGGAAACTGTCCGCGTTGTTAAAGATAATCTCACGTGGACGTCAAAGACGTACTGTGTAGACACCGCCCGGCGTTTCTATTGGTGCGAATGCAGATATTTCAGAGATGACGTTGCCAGCTAGGCGCGGTCATCTAGGCTGTAACCTTATCCGCGAGATGTCCTTGCGACGGTGGGTATTTTTAAGAAGACCGTTGTATGGCACTGTCATATGTTCCCGTAACATTCTAGTCTAGCTCAACACAGTTGATGATGGAGCCTGCACCTTCTCCGTACTCACCTGTCAGGCGCTCTGGCAGGAGCAATGCCGGCGTGCGGAACTCGAGTGACGACATGGTGTATTATGGCTGTGGAACTCAATCTCCTTGCACCGGCGGACATGCCGGTCGCGTACCGTCTACATCCGAAGACACCACGCCTGGCAACGAGCCGCGTGCAGAAACAGAGACCGAGTACCTGCCGTGGGCGGACCGCCAGGAAGACCGCCTGGACGTGGAGGACGATGACGACAAGGAGGACAGCTGGATGCCTGAAGAACTCCCTGTGGACGAGGAGGCTGAAGGTAGTATGTTTGTGAATGCTATGTACGAGGAGACAGTAATACTATGCTTGTGAATGTGCGCAACATGTTTTTACACTGACGGTCTTACACGCGCTTGGTCGGATGCGTTCTCTTGACCTCTCGTCTCGCAGCTGAAGGCCGCGAGCACCGCCCTATATCCGAGGTGATGGCGTCATCGAGCCAGGCCACTGCAGAGGAGCAGCGCCCCAGTGGGCGTGGGCCCACAGGGAACCGCCGCACGGCTAACACCACACATGCGCCATCCACTGCTGACGTGTCGATCGACGCTGCGATTGCCGCCCGGGTCGCGGAGCAGGAACGTCATATTCACGAGCCGAACCAGACGATTGAGAGGCTCAAGGGGAATCGCGGCCCGGCCAGGAGCCCTTCAGCTCCGCGTGACGCGCCACGGGCCGCTTGCGCATGTGACGTCGCAGTGGATGAGCCCGCGCCATCACGCCAACGCACAGCTGCGGGCCGCGTCAGCGGGCGACAGGCAGAGGTAACAGGCGAGACACGGGCGCCCATGGTGGAAGTGGCTCTCGCCCGTGAGATTCGACGGGCGAACACCAGGGGTCGAGCCACGCCTGGTATGGCCCGGCCCAAAAATCGAAACGCCGAAATCACTTCGAGAATGATGGTGACCCCAGAGTCACCCTCACGGGGTGACCCACAAGTTCCCTATGAGTTACCGACAGCTTACCCCCAGACACTGGCGACGTCAGCGACGACCGCCAACCTTAGCTCAGAACGTGTAACAGAAAATTAGACCAATCAGAAAGCTGCACAGTTCGGGAGGGTACCCCGAGGTTCCCCAACTTTGGCGGGAAAGTTCATGGCCCTGCCTATTTTGTCGCTATTCTGTTTCTGCCAAGGCAGCCACGTACGGGAATGGCACGGCATTCTTTTACTGTACACTTCGTTTCTCGTGATGTCGAATTGATAAATCACGGTTGTTTCTTCTCTGATTCTCAGTTTACTATCGCATCGCTCAATACATGGTAGGTACAGTGATGGGTTGGGTTACGTGGCACAATTCAGTTCACCAACCAATCGGAGCTTTCGACACCACCTGCTACTGCCTCTCCTCTCCCAGCACCTTTTGAGTACTTATTTTTATCCTTCCTGTTATCCACTCGTCATTTCTAAGGTCGTTTTCAGCTCGTGATACTCACGTAGAGCAGCTACTATGAGAGCTCCAGGCAGCTTACTTGAACTAGTAGCAGCTTGTCGCGATTAGCTCTGGTCAGATTCTAATGGTGGTTAAGTTTCGCGTTTAAGTTTAGGAATTAGGTCAAGTCTCTTTTTGACCAGCGACGTCATAGTACTTTATATGTTGCCGTTGCTTGAATGACATGCACTAATCTCTGTTATTTCATGATCGGTTCTTCATGGCAGATTATCGAACACGAGGAGCAAAGCGTGGTTTTTCGACGTCGACGCGTATCGACCTAAGAATCTTTGTTCAGTGAATCTCCTAGTGCTCCTCGTGAGGTAAGCTAAAATGCTGTACGGTGGGGTTGCAGGAAGAGCGCCGCTCATTCCGTTTGCTTCATGGCTTTCATTGTCACCGTTTTCTTCATCAGCAGCCAGGTTTCCTCGTGCACTCTCCCTGTCACAGGACTTGTGTCATTCCTTTTCATTGGCTTTGTCGCAAAGTCATTTAAACTACGCATTCCTCACTCTTACCCCACCCTCCCCGACTGAATATCGCCACTCTCTGCAGAATACGGATGGCGATCTTGTCACCCTATATCACGTATTCGTGAGGTAAGAACATGCTATCTGTTTTGTTCTTGTTTTTGTATGTCTCGTGTGTTGCAGGAGCACATAATTAAACATGGGTAGTGAGGTCTGTGCGGGAGCTCTCCTAAGTGAGTGTCAATAGTTATAACGTGCTGTGTGTAGGGTGGACGTTGTTTGCATGTTAGAAAGTGTTAAAAATAGTAATTGTGTTCTGCAATGTTGTACTTTAATGTGCAGATTGAATATTGGAAGTGATAATTATTGCAAACGGGTATAATATATAAAGTGAATTTGGTAACTGCTAAAAGTAGGATCATTCTTGCAAAATGATATAGAAGCAGGATTAGGTATCGTATTTATCAAAAGTTATAGAGCTATAACGGAATGCTACTTTCAGGTTTGTGAAATATGTTTGACGGTTTTATTCTAGTGTCGTTAGTCTACTGTAGCCAAACTCAAAGTGTTGGCGATGCATTTTACAGCGAGGAGCGGCTCGCGTGTGATTCGTTCCGATAGGTTGGGAGGGGTTTCCCGTGGGTCACCACCTGTGGGAGACCTCGGGGTCACCACGCGAAGTGAAAGCTGCAGAGGTCACCCGCGGGTTACCTAGGGGTACCCCGAGGTACCCCCCCAGGGGGTAAGCTGTGGGTAACCTGGGGGGAGCTTTTTGGGCCAAACGTTTTTGGGATGCCAACTGGGCCGACCGTCTTCAGGAGGCGCACGTGTTCTTCCCGAATATTGACGACGGGTTCAAGGTTCGTGATTGAGCATCTGGCGGTGCGACTTTTCCATTTGTTAAAAAAAACTGGACGTCTGCGTTATTCTCCAACTAACCCTACTTCTCTGTTATATGCTTCCTGCGCGCTCGCCTGTTGCCGGCCAGGCTATAGTCGACGACATGATAAAGATTCTGACGTACGACACGTCAGTCGCTCAGCTCACGTTTTGGATGCCTCCCGCGCTGCTCGAGCGTCTCCTGGCGCGCGCTCTGCGAATCACCAGTCAGGCACACCGCACCATGCTCCATATGCTGCTGGAGCACGACGAGAAACGTGCAGGGTGGATTACTCGTCGAATGCAAGTCTCACGCAACACCAAATGGGAGCAGGGACGAGCGTATGTCTACATCCTGCACGGAATACCGTATAACGATGGCTTCAATCCACACATCTCCCTGCCAGTGACCCCAAGCACACTGGAAGTGCCACGCATCACGCGCAAGCAGTTCATCGAGCACCACCCTGCTGGTGAGTCCAGAGCGTCGTTTATTGTGGATTCCCTTTCCGGAACCTGTTTGCTTCTGTTGAATCTGAATCGGGGTGATCCGTTTTTTCCTTTCTTGATTCAGGCAATGCGATGTTCGAGCTGCACCCCTGGCACCGCAACGCGGCTGGCATACCATTTGCAACGGAGAAGTTTGAGCGCGCAATATTCGCCTCGTTTCGCCGCCCGATTCCGCCCCCGCTGGTGCTGCGCACCTATCATGTCGCCTTTTGGCTTTTCGTAGCAGGTGTTAGCCATTTAAGCTTCCCTTTTATGTCAGCTTCTCAATCCTTGAGTGCTAAATTTATGTTTCCCTGCTTGTGCAGGTTGAGTTTCCGATTGTCAGCGGCGGGACTTTGAAGCGCAGCGCACCCCAGAACGAGGAGGGTGTGCGCTGTTATCATGAGCGCGTTAAGCGCTAGATGCACAGCGTGATTCTCCGCCGCACCACCAAGCATTCTCCGCCGTTCTGGGATTCCGAGAGGCGCGGCTGGAGTTTTCGCCGTGACAGCATGCTCCGCATCTTGGAGGACAGGATGGAGCACCTGTCGCCAACACTGCCCGCTATCGCACAGGCTCCAATTCTGCCGGTCACCCCGCGCACGGGGATTGTCTAGCCCGAAATGGCATCGCCTTTCTGATTTTCGCTTTGCTCAGTGCAGGGCAGTCTGTGTCGCAACCAGGTGGTACATGTGCAACAGCGATCTGCGAAAAGTCCAATGCGACCCGATCGCCCCTGCCCGTGTGTCGTGTACCTGTGTGTGTCCTTTGTGTGTTTGCTCTCGTAAGTGTAGGCTAAATTGTCGCTGACGGATCGCTAATAAAGTAATATTTGTGCAGTGAGACCCCTAATGGCACCACACAACCGCACAAACCCAAGGTCATGCTATAACGAGGACTACACCCAGCTACCCCTGGTAGCATGCAAAGCGTGCTGGCTGGATCTGCACGCCGGATTTGCCCGTGGGTTCACCTGTGTTACCTGGTGACCTGTAACAGTTACATACCACCGGGCAGCACCTCTTACAGGCCCAATATCGATGTTATCACAAACGTTTAAAGCCAAATGACCCTTCATTTTAAATTCTAGTCCATGATTCTCATCCTTATAGAGTGTTCGTAACAGTGTTTCTACCTAGACGATTTCTGTTGAATAGGGTACAGGGAATGTCTAGACAATGCTATAACACTCCCTATAGTTTGTTTATGGGGGGTGGCTGCGCACTCCCCAAACAATCTCTCCCCCTCTCAAAGCATTCCGCATAATAATGTTAGTTGTATGTTGACACGAGGTACTTCAGACAGTCTACGAACAATGTATAAACATTGTTTCCCGCGTGATTTCTTTGTGACGTAGGAACGAAGAGGAGGAGCTGGAGAAGGAGCGCGAGAAGGAGCGGCGGAGGCAGCAGGTGCTGTGGCCGGCGGCGAGATGAGCAGGGACGCCACCAAGCAGCGCAAACAGCGGCGTTGGCGGCGCCAGAGGTGGTGGCGGGGAGAGCGGGAAGGAGGGCGAGAAGTTGGTGAAGGGGGGGCAGCTGACGGGCCTGGGTATTACAGGGCGAAGGCGAACTCGCCACAGGAAAGTTCGCTCACTAGCGAACTTGTAACCTTTGGCAAAAACTCCAACCTGAAATGTCAAATTCGAGGTTGGAAATCCCAACCTGAAATGTGCGCTTCGGGATTTTCCAAAGCACACGTGAATTCCCAACCAGCAAAGCAGCAGAGAAGAGAGAAGAGAGCATCTTCACGACAGCAAGGCAACAAGTCGCGCTATGCAACTACAACTACGTTCCAGCGTCACAAGACTCAGGTGCAATCATCATGAAGACGAAGAATGAGTCAGCAAGTATTATTCTCGAACTATATCATGATTGTACTTTGCATTTCTCCACATGAACAGCTAGGATCCAGCATAGAGATGTGATCATTGCTTGTACATATTCTGTTCCTAGCTGGTGACAGCAGAGATAGGTAATATGGCGGCCTGAACGAGCTTCTCAAGGTGCCATAGTCATAGAAGTGTGTATAAGAGTAGTCGTTCATCCCTTGTATGCCATTCTTGCTTTCAGAAATTTACATAATTCATGCTACCAATCTACCTTGCTGATCTAGACTCTCTAAGCTTAGCATTCAGAACTACTAGCAGCCTTAGAGCTGTTCCACTGGGGGGTTTTGAGGCACCTCAGAAGGCGGCTTTTGAGGCGCCTCAGAAGGGGGGGCAGCTGACGGGCCTGGGGGGCAATTTGACAAGCCCGAACTCGCCCAGATGAGCCGCCGTGGGAGGTGGGGATGCGTGTGAAGTACACTCAGAAGACTGGTGTAGGTAGGGGGGATGAAGGTTGAAGGAAGGGGGGATGAAGGGGGGACGAAGGAAGGGGGTTTGAAGGAAGGGGGAATGGAGGAAGGGGGATGAAGGAAGGGGGGATGAAGGAAGGGGGATGAATGAAGGGGGGGTGGATGAAGGGGGGATGGATGAAGGGGGAATGCAGGAAGGGGGAATGAAGGAAGTTGTGATGAAGGAAGGGGGATGAAGGAAGGGGGATGAAGGAAAGTGGGGTGGATGAAGGGGGGTGAAGTGAAGTTGTTGAGTACGAGAGGCTGTGGGTGAGAGGTGACGAACGAGTCTAAGAATCGTTGTCTTTCAAGATGACCGATTGTTCTGGGGCGCCATTGTGTGACGTTCATCATGTGTGAGAGACACTAGAAGGACAATGAGGGGCAGCTGAAGAGAGAGCTGCTGATGGGGCTGGCGGAGGCTATAGAGCATGCCTTGTGTGAGAATTAGAGAATGCCTTGTGTGAGCTCTAATAGGACCCTCCAAAACACCCTGCAAGCAACTCTCCCTTCCCACCCACTCGTGCCAAAATCCTCCCTTTGTCCCTGACCCCTCCAGCTCCGCTCCGCTCCCGCTTGCTGCTCTCACATCCACTTCCACCCACTCGCACTGACACACCGCTTGCCAATGCACCAATATCAGAACCATCTCAATCCCTCCCCTTGCCCCCTCTCTTTCCCCTTGCACGCTCACCTTTCATGTACCCCCTCCCCCCTCCTTCAACCACTCCCCCTCCCCTTCACTCTGCCTTTACGCTTGCCCTCCCTCCCCTCCCCTTTCCTTTACCCCTTTCCCCTACCCCTCCCCTACCCCTCCCTATCCCTCCCCTACCCCTCCCCTACCACTCCCCTACCCCTCCCTACCCCTCCCCTACCCCTCCCCTACCCCTCCCCTACCCCTCCCTACCCCTCCCTACCCCTCCCCTACCCCTACCCTACCCTACCCCTCCCTACCCCTCCCCTACCCCTCCCCTGCACCTCCCCTACCCCTCCCCTATTCCTCCCCTACCCCTCCCCTACCCCTCCCCTACCCCTCCCCTACCCCTTCCCTACCCTCCCATACCCCTCCCCTACCCCTCCCCTACCCTCCCCTACCCCTCCCCTATCCCTCCCTTACCATGCCACACAGGGATGATGCCTCACCCTCCGCTGCACGGCCTCCGGCGGGACTGCTTCCGGGAACGTAATGATTGCCCCGCGTGATGTGCGCCTGCGTTTCCTGCACTTGTCGAACGCAACGCGTTCGTTGCGCTCTTCTCCACGACACTGTCGCCCACCTGCCTGCCTGCCTGCCTTTTGAGAATTCTCAAAAGTAATCTCAACTCTCCTGCACTTGTCGATCACAAACGCCTTTCTCTACGACAATGTCGCCCACCTGCCTGCCCACCTGCCTCGCCTCCCACTTGACCCCTGCCTGCCTGCCTCCTGCCTGTCCCCTGCCTTACAGAACCCTCATGGAATCCGAGTCATCCTTAGAATCACTTGTCGCCCGCCCGCCTGCCCACCTGCCTTCCACATACCCCCACCCTGCCTGTCTCCTGCCTGTCCCCTGCCTTACAGAACCCTCATGGATTCTGAGTCATCCTTAGAATCACGTGTCGCTCGCCGCCTGAGCCTCGTGCTGTGCTACCCTTCCCACCATGGCGCTGCTCTGTTTCCTCCTTCCCTGCTCCCTCCCTCTCCCAACTCCCTCCCTCCCACTCCCCATATTAACTCTGCACCTGTTTCTCCCAGGTGACTTTTGCCCCACTGCACTCATTCTCCACCTTTCGTACGCACTTTCTCTCGTAGCCTCTTGAGATATCACCAAAGTGATACAAGAATTGCACTGTTCCTTTCCCCTCGCTTCTCCTCCCACCCTCCCCTGCTCTCCTGCTTAGCACCTGCTTCTCCAACACCGATTTCCGCCGCACTGCACAGGCTCACGCCCCCACGGCATTGCCTCCCGTACCCCTCTCACAAACCACTGTGTTGTTCACTCTTGTTACCCCCAATTTCCCTCTCTCTTCTCCCTTTCCCCACTCCCCCAGCGCTGCACCTGCCTCTTCTACACCAACTCCCGTCCCCCGGATTCACCGACATCCGCCCCTGGATTTCCGGCCCCACTGCATGGGTCCACTGGTCATAATGGGCAACCTGGGAGCTGCTGACGTGGCGGACGTGTGCGAAAGGTGGGGGTTTGCTAGGTGCCCCGTGGCAATGCTGTCCCAAGGAGCCCCTTGACCTGCCTGTCGTTTTGAGACGTCTCAAAACCTCACTTTTATCACGTGGGGGGGTGCTGGGTGCCCCATCGCGATGCTGTCCCAAGGAGTCCCTTGTCCTGCCTGTTGTTTTCCCTGCATTCACCCAATCTCATCATTCTCGTGTGTGGCAGAGCACCTGTGGGTGAGAGAGGAGTGGGAGAGGAGTGCGAGAGGAGTGGCAGTTGGGGATATGAGAGGAGTGGGAGTTGGGGTTATGAGAGGATTGTGAATTTTGAGTGGTTGGGGGTATGAGAGAAGTGAAGAATATCGGTATGAGAGCGGTGGGAGTACAAGAGGAGTGGGGAAGGAGGTATGAGAAAATTGGGGGGTCGAAAGGAGTGGGGATATGATAGGAGAGGCAGGAATAAGCGGCTGTTGGCTGTGGTGTTGAAGTGCTGGCTGGGTAACACCTCTTTTACCGTACCTCCAATTCAATCACCTACTGCCATGCATTGTGCGCCGTGCACACGCATGGTTCCACATGCATTGTACGCCTACCGCCATGTGCCATGCTCCGTGCAGCAATCTCTGCCTCGTTCTTTTCCTCCCTTTTCTGACTTGTTAACATCCAACTGCCGAGACTTGGCATCAAAGCGAGGACTCAGCAGCAGCAGAGCTAGGGAACTATCACCCTGTTCAGCACCCTGTTCACTTCTATGTGGTGATACTTGATAGCAATGCAACCCCCTCCAAGCATGAGTGACGACAACAATGGCACCAGACACGTGTTAGGAATTTCTTTCACCCATCTGCCACCTTACTGTTCCATTCATATCATGATCCCAATCACATCGCACAACTTACCGGTACTGGTGTCGTAAACTTGTAATACAGACAAGAAACATACCATCCTAGAACTTGATGCTGCTGCTTCTGCAGCCATTGCTTCCCCTATATCAGCACCTCACAAGCATACAAATATCTCACATCTGACAGACAATCGAAACCGACACCTGAGCATGTTTTTTCCTGCTCCTGCTTCCTCCGCTTCCTTCTTTCCTGTTCCATCTTTCAATGGCGCCAGACATGAGTTAGGCGTTTCCTTCACCCAGCTGCCAACTTACTATTCCATTTATAAACCCATCACAACGCACAACTCATAATACATTATGAATAATACAGACAGGACCACTACCATCCTAGAACCTGCTGCTGCTGCTGATGCTGCTGCTTCTGCCTTTCCTCCTCTATCCAGGACCTCACAAGCATACAAAGATCTCACATCTGACAAACAAAAAGAAACTGACATCCAAGCATGTTCTTTCCTGCTCCTCCTTCCTCTCCTTCCTTCTTTCCTGTTCCATCTTCTTCTTGCAAAGTGTTTCATTCAAGGCCAGCAACCTGCTGCTCCTGCTGGTCTTGCTGCTCCATTTTCCCCGACAGCTGGTTATGATAATTTCGTGCCATCTTCTCCCATGCCGCCTTAGCCTGTGCCTCATTCGCCAGTCCCGCTTTCGCCCGTGTCGCCCTCGCATCCTCTGCCGCTTTTGCCCGTGCCGCTCTCGCCAGTGCCACCTTCTCCTGTCCAGTCTTCGCCTGCGCTGCCGTCTCCTGTGCCGCCGTCTCCTGTGCCGCCGTCTCCTATGCCACCGTCTCCTGTGCCGCCGCCTCCTGTGCCGCCGCCTCCTGTGCCGCCGCCTCCTGTGCCGCCGCCTCCTGTGCCGCCGTCTCCTGTGCAGCCGCCTCCTGTGCCGCCGCCTCCTGTGCCGCCGCCTCCTGTGCCGCCGCCTCCTGTGCCGCCGCCTCCTGTGCCGCCGCCTCCTGTGCCGCCGCCTCCTGTGCCGCCGCCTCCTGTGCCGCCGCCTCCTGTGCCGCCGCCTCCTGTGCCGCCGCCTCCTGTGCCGCCGCCTCCTGTGCCGCCGCCTCCTGTGCCGCCGCCTCCTGTGCCGCCGCCTCCTGTGCCGCCGCCTCCTGTGCCGCCGCCTCCTGTGCTGCCGCCTCCTGTGCTGCCGCCTCCTGTGCCGCCGTCTGCTGTGCCGCCGTCTTCGGTGCCGTCGTTTTCCCTGCCGGCGTCACTCCTGCCGGCGTTGCCTGTGCCGGCGTTGCCTGTGCCGGCGTTGCCTGTGCCGCCCTCTCCTGAACCGCCGTCTCCTGTGCCGCCTTCTCCTGTGCCGCCTTCTCCTGTGCCGCCTTCTCCTGTGCCGCCTTCTCCTGTGCCGCCTTCTCCTGTGCCGCCTTCTCCTGTGCCGCCTTCTCCTGTGCCGCCTTCTCCTGAGCCGCCTTCTCCTGAGCCGCCTTCGCCAGCTGCTGCTGCTTCTTGCTCTTCTTCCGCCAGCTCCGTTTATGCAAATTCCGCCGCCACTGCTTCCCCACATTCTCCTGGGGCTTCCACTCTCCAATTGCCGCCAGCATTCTCTGCTTCTCGACTTCCGCGCGTACCTGCTCAGCAGCCTGAAGCTGCTCGTCGTTTATCAACTTCTCATCCCGCTGCTCCTGCTGCTGCAGTTGTCGCTGCACTGGAGCACCATCTCGGACACGCAAGTGAGCCCACGAATCGCCAGAGTCAACGTTTCCAGCAACCGAGGGCCCGACGGAAGCTTGGACTGAGAGACCGCCTGTGAGGGGGAAGAAAGTCGGGAGAATTGTAGAGGCATGAGGGAGCGCGGACGGATTGCCAGTTTGCGAAGAAACAGCGAGAAAGGGGTGCAATCAGTCGTGAAGCGTTGGCGGGGTTGTAGAGGCATGAGTGAGCGTCGACGGATTGCCAGTTTGCGAAGAAACAGCGGGAAGAGGGAGCAGCTCGTAAGCCCTACGAAAATCAGCTCTTCGGACCACTGCCGTGGTTTCACATCAGAAAAGTAACATATTTGCAGAGATTTCGTAGCTCTGCCCTTTGCAATCCTACGTTGGGCGCGCTTCGACGAGTGTGCAAATCAAATCATCAATGACCCTTGTGAGTATTCTCGGCGTACTCCCAAAGGATGGGTCGAAGAAGGAAACGTCGAGGGTGAGCATCTTACGTCGATCGTTCTCATTGGAGGAAAGCAGCCGGCCACGAGCTCCTTCGCTGTATCGCGGCCCGCAAGTTAAGGCCAGGACGAGAAGGAATCCCAGTAGCATAATGACTGTCTCGTGACGAATTTGACTGTGAAAGGTGGTGCTGTTGAACTGTTGAGTAGGACTGTCGATTCTGTTCAGTCTGCACTGCCGGTGTGGATTTACAACACGGAAAATATAGGCACAAGGACTTAGCTGCGCTGCTGGGGGTTGTGAAGCGGATACTGACTGGTTCCAAATATGCTCGAGTCGCCACCAGTAATCTCATGCTGTGCATAAATCACACCCCATCCCATCACGAAATAATCAGGGGGCGATAATGCGAGAAATCGATAATGCAATCCTGAAATCAGAGATGGTAAGGGTCTGGTCCATTGTGTTACTCGAGGTCCGATCAACGCGGGCCGGGTTCGAGTTCAAAACTTGGTTCAATCTGTTGATCCTCGAAATTGTGAATGAGGTGTAACAGCTCGAAACTTGATACTTCACCTGACACGACGGAAGCAGGAAACTTAGTCGCTCAATCAGCACCTTTGTTACTCATTGCGATTTTCGCTCGAGTTTCTGGCTGGGGAATAGCTTGGCGAAGGTCCAATCACAGTAGCATAGTCCTTTACTGACTGTTCGATTCCGCGGTCCGGCCCCAAACCAAGTTTAGAAGAGAGGGTTACCCACTTCGAGTTCCAGCACATGACCCCACTTGGACAACATCGACCAATTCCTGAGGTGCAATAATGTGGGGATGCAATAATGCAATGAACCTCCCAGACGAAACACCGGCGACACGCGAAATTAGCGAAAAGCGCTAGGAAATAAGCATGCGATCGTTTTCATCTAAGCTACAGTTCGTTATACAAGAAACTAATCAGATGTCACGCAATAAGTATGAGCAGGCCCTACTGGTTCTGTTTTATGAGGAAAATACGGTCTGAATGCTGTTGGACTGAAATTGCCTTAGAATCCTTTAGAGTTTAGTGACAACAAGAAGTCTGTAAGTTTCTCTGCTCGTTGAATGCGAGAACAAGAATTGATAATAATGAAGAGGTACAAGAATGATTTAGTCCAGCAGAATAGAGTACATGTTCGGTAATGTACATGTTCGTGAACTGTGTTATTTATCAAATTGACTCCCAAATCGATATTTTCTTGTGTTATGCGAACAGTCACGAGAATGTTTCCGCTACTAATTGTAACCCACGCGAATCGACACATGCTACAATAACATGCATATATAATAGTACTAGACACGTGCTACAATAACATGCATATATAATAGTACTACAATACTACCGTATTCTCCCGGACATAACACCCTAGGGTATAGCTAAAAATACAGGGAAAAAATGGGGGGGGGGGGGGGTCTCCTCATAGGAAAAAAATACATAATACCCGGGTCTTTACATATGGCATATTTTAGTGTTAGTGTTTTTTTAATTAGTAAATGTGGATGTTTTGCTGGTCGTTTTAGCATCACTGCTTGAGGAGCGAATGTGAGTTTCGGCCTCGAACTTCATCGCCCCCTCTCTTGCCACTTGCAGCGGAAGATTCACCTACACGTGGCGACAGCGAAATAGTGGGAGGGGGCAAATCTCAGCAGATTGCCTTTGAATGTACCGCGAAATTTCATCGAGGGAGAAATTCACACGATATTCTTCCGTATTGCAGCTACTCGTTAACGACTATAATAATGAATCCGTAAGAAAATGGGGGTGTTATAGAAAATCAGCCAAAAAAGGGGGTATAGTAGAAACGAGGTCTATCATAACACCCACCCACCCCGCACAAGCTACCCGGGGGTGTACAATTACAGGGGGGGTGTTTTGTCCGGGAGAATACGGTACTGTAATGATCCAACTACTGTATTGCATAAGTCTTCTGCTTCATCTTCAAGTACGATCGCTGCTGTGAAAGTATTGATACCGACTCCATCTCCACCGTTCACAACTGCAGTCTCCATTGTAACTATTGTCAGATTTATATGACATAGCTACTGTAGGCTATAGTGGGGTAGCACATATGGGGTACAGTTTTCTAGGGTTCACATTTGTACCCAACTTTCCCTTAGTCATTCATTCTCGTTTCTATTATCACATGGTATCAGAGCAGGTTCCCTCGTGGGAACTGTTCCTAGGGCCCACCAATTCGACATTTTTTTTCTGCCCGGAGCGCGCTCAGTCCTAGCCCGAGTCGCGCTCCCCCCCCCCTCCCTTTTTCTCGCCCCGTCGCGCCGCCCTAGCGGCCCTGTCGCCTGCCTTGCGGCCCTCGCGCCGCCCTTCCTGGCCCCGACCCGCCGCCCGGCGGCCTCGTCGCCTACCCCGCGGCCATCGTGCCGCCCTTACCCGGCCCCGATCCGCCGCCCTGCGGCTTCGTCGCCTACCCAGCAGCCCTCGCGCCGCCCTGCGGCCCTGACGCCGCCCTTTCCGGCCCCGGCGCCTACCTGCGGCCCCGACGCCTACCTGTGCGGCCCCGGCGCCTACCTGCTGGCCCCGCCACCTACCCGCGGCCCCGCCACCTACCTGTGCGGCCCCGCCACCTACCTGCGGCCCCGCCACCTACCTGCGGCCCCGCCACCTACCAGCGGCCCCGCCACCTACCCGCGGCCCCGCCATCTACCTGTGTGGCCCCGCCACCTACCTGCGGCCCCGCCACCTACCAGCGGCCCCGCCACCTACCCGCGGCCCCGCCACCTACCTGTGCGGCCCCGCCACCTACCTGCTGGCCCCGCCACCTACCTGCTGGCCCCGCCACCTACCTTTGCGGCCCCGCCGCCTCCTCTCAGCGGCCCCGCCGCCGCCTCCCAGCGGCCCCGGACGCCGCCCTCTCAGCGGCCCCGCCGAGCCGCCCAGCAGCCGAGCCGCCCAGCAGCCGAGCCGCCCAGCCGCCGAGCCGCCCAGCAGCCGAGCCGCCCAGCAGCCGAGCCGCCCAGCAGCCGCGCCGCCGAGCCGCCCAGCAGCCGAGCCGCCGAGCCGCCCAGCAGCCGAGCCGCCGAGCCGCCAAGCAGCCGAGCCGCCGAGCCGCCCAGCAGCCGAGCCGCCGAGCCGCCCTGCAGCCGAGCCGCCCGAGCCGCCCTGTCCGGTAAGAGCAGCGCCTCTTTCACAGCACTGCCCTCACCCTACTGTTTGCGCTGCTAGTCTACTGCTGTCATGGCTACCCCTAGTGTCCTCTCTTTTGACGCTGAGGGTCGGGCCATTGACTTTGACGTCTGGATAGATGACCTGCAGCTTTTCTTACAGTGCGATAGGGCAGACGGCCTCTCCCTCTTTGACCTCACTTCCGGTGCCTCTCCTGCCCCCGCTGCTGATGCTGACGCCACTGTTCGCTCACAGTGGGCCACGCGCGATGCTGCTGCACGTCTTGCTGTGCGTCGCCACCTGCCTACCTCTGAGCGTGCGCACTTTAGCCAGTACAAGAGTGCTCACACCTTGTACGACGCTGTAGTTGCGCGCTACTCCTCCCCTGCCACTGCTGCACTGAGCCGCCTCATGCTACCGTACCTCTTCCCTGACCTTGCTGCCTTTCCCACAGTCGCTGACCTCATTACGCACCTCCGCACTAGTGACACTCGCTACCGTGCTGCGCTTCCTGCTGAGTTCTGCGCCAAGAACCCCCCCCCCATGTACATCACCCTCTACTACATAGTCACCCGTCTCCCTGACTCCCTTCGCGTAGTCAGGGACCACTTCCTCTCATTTTGCCCCACCACTCTCACCGTTGACCTCCTCGAGAAGGCCCTCCTAGCAGCAGAAAAGAGCATAGTAGCTGTAGGAGCCTCTCGTGGTGACCCTCGCACCCCCATCTTTGAGGGGTGTTCCCCCTCCCCTCTTTTGCCCTCTGTTGCCTCTGCTGCTGCGGCCGACCTCGTTGGTCTCGAGTCGGTCGGCGCTGCGTCTGCCCCGAGCGGGAGACGCCGCACCGGCAAGGGCAAGGGGGGCAAGGGTGCTGGAGGGGCTGGCGGGGGTGGCGGAGGTAGCGGTGGCGGCAGTGGAGGGGGTGGGGGTGGTGGTGGGAGTGGTGGCGGGGGTGGAGGTGTCGGTGGCGGCAGTGGAGGCGGAGGCGGCGGCGGCGGCGGTGGCGGTGGGAGCGGAGGTGGCGGAGGTGGCGGCGGTGGAGGAGGCGGCGGCGGAGGAGGTGGAGCTGGTCGGGGTGGCGCTGGGCAGAGGGTCGGCTCCGGTGGTGGTCAGCGCGAGCAGCAGCAGCAGCAGCGGCAGCAGCGCACTCGTGACATCCCCCCCCCTCAGCAGCTCCGTGAGTGGTACGCTGCACGCCAGCGGGGTGGGGGTACTGGTCCGTGCACCTACGTCCTACGCACCGGCGACCGCGCGGGTGAGCAGTGCGGGGGTGCGCACTCCACCCAGCGCTGCTTTGGCCGCCTGACGGACGCTTGGTGTCACCAGTTCCCTGAGGCCACTGAGATCCCCCGCTGGGGCGAGCTGTCTAGGGCGGGTGTAGCTGTCTTTGACCTTGACTTTGATGCTATTCTTGCTGCCATGTATGCTGTGACTATTAGTGATGAGGGTGACTGTTACCGGTGTTTTCCGCCCGACCCGGGCATTGAGACTGCTGCTCTAGGTACTGGTGAGGCTGCTGCTCTAGGTGCTAGCGAGGCTGCTGCTCTAGGTGCTCGTGCGTCTGCTCCCTCAGGTGCTGGTGAGTCTGCTCTCTCAGGTACTGCGTCGGCTTCGGCCTCCCACACCTTCACCCTTGACTCGGGGGCTTCTCGCTCCTTCTTTCGAGACCGCACCACACTCACGCCGCTTGGCCGGCCAGTTGCAGTCTCTCTGGCAGACCCCTCTGGGGGTCCTGTCCTTGCTCACTTCTCCACTGTCCTCCCGTGTCCGGCGGCCCCCTCTGGCACCCTGTCTGGTCTTTACCTCCCCTCGTTCTCTACGAACTTGGTGAGTGGTGCTGACCTACAGGATGCGGGGGTTCACCAGTTCACTCCTGCGAGTCAGCGGGTGACCCACTGCACGGACGCTCGGACAGGCCGACACCTGGCCACGTTTACACGTCGGCCGGGGTCGAGCCTGTACACACTGACCACTGCGTCTCCTCCAGTCACTGCGTCTGGTCAGGTAGCTGCGTCGGGTCAGGTGTTTGCTGCAGCGTCCAGGTCTGGTCCTGAGTCTGCCCCCTGTTCGTGTCGCCTCCTGTCGCACGAGACTCTCCTCTGGCACCACCGCCTTGGTCACCCCTCCCTGCTTCGTCTCCGAGGCATGGCCTCCCGTGTCCTTGTCTCTGGTCTTCCCCGGTCCCTCCCTCCCCTTCCTCCGGGGCCCGGCCCTACCTGCGTCCCTTGTGTCCGGTAGACCCCCTCCCCCTTCAGGGTCCTGCCCCTTCAGGTGTGTCCCAGGTAGACGCAGTCGAGCCTGTCGAGGTTACTGGTGACTCTGGTGCTGCTGAGGGTGCTGAGCCTGGGGGTGCTGACTCTGGGGGTGCTGAGCGTGTGGGTGCTACGCCTGGGGGTGCTGAGCCTGAGGGTGCTACTCCTGGGGGTGCTGAGCCTGGGGGTGCTGAGCCTGGGGGTGCTGAGCCTGGGGGTGCTGAGCCTGGGGGTGCTGAGCCTGGGGGTGCTACGCCTGGAGGTGCTGAGCCTGGGGGTGCTACGCCTGGGGGTGCTACTACTGGGGGTGCTGAGCCTGGGGGTGCTGAGCCTGGGGGTGCTACGCCTGGGGGTGCTGAGCCTGGGGGTGCTACGCCTGGAGGTGCTGAGCCTGGGGGTGCGGAGCCTGAGGGAGCTGGGCCTGCTCGTGTGGCGTCTGGAGGTGCTGAGCCTGGAGGTTCTCCGGGTGCTTCGTCTCGGCGGGAGCCACTCTCTCCACATGAGCTGCGAGAGTGGTTTGCCCGACGCTGGCGGCGTGCTGCTGGAGCTGGAGGTTCTTCGACTGCTGCGGGTGCTGGTGCCGCGTGTCCCGGAGGTGCTCGTACTGGGAGTACTGGAGCTGCTGGGCCTGCGGGTACGCCTGGAGCTGGAGCTGCTGAGGGTGTTGGCGCTGAGGCTACTGCTGTCGGTCCTGGAGGCGGTCCTACTGGGGGTGCTACTGGTGCTGCTGGAGGTACTGGAGCTGGAGGTGCTGCTGGCGCTGGTGCTGCCGCTGGGGGTGCTGGTGCTGTCCCTGCTGTGTCTGGAGTCGCCGCGAGGCCTCGGCCGTACTTCGTTCCGCTCCTTCAGCAGGTTCTTGGTCTCCCGCCTTCTACTGGTCCTCCTCCTCCCTTAGAGTGTCCACAGCCTGTCCCGTCCCAGTTACAGTTACAACCGGCCTTCACACTGCCCGCTCCTTCTCCCTACACTGGTCCTACTGGAGGTCTGGCTGAGCGTCGTGAGCCTGCGTCTCGCCCTGCGTCGCCTGTCCGTCTTGCTAGCACTAGTGGCCGTGGTTCGCGTCAGCGTCCTCCTCCTGTCCCTGGCACGCACCGGATGTCTCTGCGTCCGTCCACTGCTCCTCTGCGTGCCCCTTTGCCTTCTCCTCCTGAGTCCTCTCTTCCTGCTCTTCCCGACCCGGAGTCGGACTCTCTTCGTGCTGCCAGTCCTACTGTCACGCGTCTCCTTGCTACTGTCGTCACTGACCCTTCCTTTGAGTCCACTTCTGCGTCTGCCCTAGTTGCTGAGCTCGTCGACTTTGCTGCTCGCTGTCGTCTAGACTACGCTGCTAGTCTTGTCGTTGCGTCTGAGTCTGTCTGTCCTCCGTCCGTCGGGGGTGAGTGTGCCCTTGGCACGGACGTCCTTGAGGACAGGCAGGAGGAGTTCCAGTGTTTGGCTGCTGCTTCACCTCATCTCGTGTCCGTACTGCTTACCCCTGAGGGAGACCCGGATGCACTTGACATCCCGACTCCGCGCTCTTACGCGGAGGCGATAGAGGGTCCCTACTCCTCTCAGTGGCAGGCAGCTATGGACACAGAGATGGCTTCCTGGAAGTCCACAGGCACCTACGTTGACGAGGTTCCCCCGCCTGGGGCGAACATCGTCAGTGGCATGTGGATTTTCAGGGTGAAGCGACTGCCGGGTTCTCCGCCTGTCTTCAAGGCACGTTACGTGGCTCGTGGCTTCAGTCAGCGGCAGGGAGTTGACTACTTTCAGACCTTCTCTCCCACCCCGAAGATGACCACTCTTCGGGTACTGCTGCACATAGCTGCTCACCGCGACTACGAGCTGCACTCTCTTGACTTCAGCACTGCTTTCTTGCAGGGCAGCCTGCACGAGGAGATCTGGCTGCGTCGCCCACCTGGCTTCACTGGGTCTTTTCCTCCTGGCACCCAGTGGAGCCTCCGGCGGCCAGTCTACGGTCTCTGCCAGGCACCGCGTGAGTGGCACGACACACTGAGGACTACACTTGCGGCTCTTGGGTTTGCTCCCTCTACTGCCGACCCGTCGCTGATTCTGCGCACCGACACTTCTTTGCCGCCGTTCTACATCCTCGTGTACGTCGACGACTTGGTCTTTGCCACAGCTGACACTGCTGGACTCGCCCACGTGAAGTCCGAGCTGCAGAAGAGACACACGTGCACAGACCTGGGTGAACTGCGCAGCTACCTTGGCTTGCAGATCACCCGGGACAGAGCACGCCGCACCATTACCCTGACTCAGTCACACATGGTGCAGCAGGTCCTTCAGCGCTTCGGCTTCACGTACTCCTCGCCTCAGGCCACTCCTCTGCCTACTCGCCACTCGCTCTCAGCTCTGCCTTCGGATGAGTCCGTAGAGTCGAGTGGCCCGTACCCAGAGCTTGTTGGCTGCCTCATGTACCTGATGACCTGCACACGACCTGACCTCGCATACCCTCTTAGCATTCTCGCACGCTATGTTGCTCCTGGGAGACACAGACCGGAGCACATGGCTGCAGTGAAGAGGGTGTTGCGTTACTTGTGCAGTACGTCGGGCATGGGGCTTGTGCTTGGAGGGCAGAGTCCAGTGGTCCTCACTGGGCACGCAGACGCTTCTTGGGCTGACGACCAGGCTACGCAGCGGTCTTCACAGGGTTACACCTTCAGCCTTGGTTCCGGCTCTGTTTCGTGGCGGGCTACCCGCTCGTCTTCTGTTCTCGGCTCCAGTTGTGAGGCTGAGATCTACGCCGGGGCCATGGCTGCACAGGAGCTTCGCTGGCTCACCTACCTGCTGACTGACCTCGGAGAGCCGCCTCGTTCTCCTCCAGTGCTGTACGTAGACAACAAGGCCATGCTGGCCTTGTGTCGAGAGCAGAGACTGGAGCACAGAACGAAGCACATTGCTCTCCGCTACTTCCTTGCTCGTGAGCTACAGCAGCGTGGTCAGCTGCGGCTTGCGTACGTGGCCTCTCAGGCCAACACTGCTGATATCTTCACCAAGGCACTTGCGCCTTGTGATCATCAGCGCTTCTGTACTCAGCTGGGTCTTGTGCCTACCTTGACTCACTTGCTCACCCCTTGACCTTGTTTGTACTGTTGCATATATATATATACACCTGCTCTTGCTTGTCTAGCCTTATATATATATGTAATCCTGCATGTGAACTGGCCTTGTGGCCTTGAACTTGTGCTCGGAATGTGTGGTGACTTTGTGATCCACCCTGAGCTTGCTTTGCTTTGCTTGACTGGTCTTGTGACCCCTTGTTCTCCCCCACTTTGCCTATGGGGGTGTGTCAGATTTATATGACATAGCTACTGTAGGCTATAGTGGGGTAGCACATATGGGGTACAGTTTTCTAGGGTTCACATTTGTACCCAACTTTCCCTTAGTCATTCATTCTCGTTTCTATTATCACAACTATCTACTCTTCCTGCCTCACCGTTGCCTCCACACTTGCTGCCGTATCATTCGAGTCCTCACTCTCATCCTCCTCAGTTGATAACTCCTCCAATTTTCCCATCTCAGTATACACAGGATCTTCAAAGAGGATCTTCATAGACCTCATCCTTCATCGTTATTAGGTTCGTCTCATAGAACCCATCACTGAAATAACCATCCGCTCCGCATACGTCTCCCGTTCAGGACCAAACACAGCCACCTCGCCACTAATATCTTGCACCCCAAGTCATCAAGCTGTGGGTAACTAATCAGGTCCACCTTTAAATCCTCAACTAATAGAACACTCTCCAGTTTAACCTCTCCGAAAGGACTCTGGAGCACCACATCACCATCTCATGTTATTGGAAACTTCCCACTGTTACTTTGCAGTATACAACTCTCACTCGACTTCCTCACGCTCTCCATCCAATCTGACCTGAATGCCATGTGACGCGTGCATCCGCTGTCGATGAACCATGACGTCTTCTCACGTTCGTCCGTCTGGTGAACATCCTTCGGTAAACGCACCACACTCGCAACATGCGCTCCTCCCAAAATCACATCTTCCTTTTCCTGTTTCTCTACATTCGCCTTTGCCGCCACATTCCTCTGCTACGATGGTCCCCTGTAGCTCTTACTATTCAAGTTGGAGTAACACTCTGTGGCTCGATGCCCGTAGTGCCCACAACAATCACACTTGCCGCTGAATCCTCGTTTCTGCTGCCACTCTGTTCCCCCATTATTCATTTTCTCGTTCTCCACCACTTTGCCCTTAAGTGATTTTTCGTGCTTTGTGGATTTTCGTAACAGCTAATCACCTTATGCCCCCTCTTTCTGCGCTGGTAGCACACTCCAAACCCCTTCGTTGCATTCACCAAACCCGGCCTCTCCTCATCGAATTCTTAAGCTGCTGCTGCCGCTTTCTTTTCCCTCATCTCCTTTATCGTCTCAAGAGATTGCAGAATCTCCTGCAGATTTGTCGAACTTCCCAGCGGTTGGTACGTAAACATACCGATGTCTGATTCCCACTCTTCAGGAAGGCCTTGAATGATATAGTCAATCATCTCATGCTCTGTCTCCGCGGCTCCCATCACCCGCAAGTCGTCGTTGTAGCTTTTCGTCCTATTGATGCATGTGATGATTATCTCACCTTTCTCCATACTCAGCATCAGCAGTTGGTTCCTCATCGCCTTTTTTGTTTTTTTTTTGTTTTTGTTTTTTTTTTTTTAACGCCGCTATTTTCTCCTTCGTATCCGTCGTGGAAGGCGCAACTCCCTCATTCGTCTCCTCGTCGGGATGGTAGTATGGTAAGAGGTCAACCTCCTCTGTGATCCGAATGAACTTCTTTCGCCACATGTTGTAGTTGCCCCTGTTGAAGCGCCGGGCTTCGCTGAGCCCGATCGTCGGTTTCACCACCAATCGGCCACTCGTAAGGGCCTCGAGAAGAGCTTTCGATTGCGGGCGTCCAAGACTCACACTGAAACCCGAACTTGCCTCGTCTGTCATGGCGTAGGCGCGAATAACTCCTCTCCTCTACTAATTGCACTTGACGCACCAAACGAATTCACGACGATCGACGCGCCCGTTCGCCAAGCTCTGGTACCAGTTCTAGGTCGGCAATAGTCTACTTGCTATCGCCAGAGGAGCTTCAGAGCCGGAGCTGTTGACCGACATACAGCACCACGTGGGCTCGTGTCCTACGTGTCAGGTGATGAAGAGCTCGCGAAAAAGAAAGGCAGGTCAGCTGCAGCCGATTCCACCGCCCGAGCGTGCCTGGCAGCAGGTTATCATGGATTTCGTCACGGAGTAATGACGTGGTGATGGTCGTCGTTGACAGACTGACGAAAATGACTCACTTCGCTGCGTGCAGGAAATCGATCTCTTCCGAGGAAAACGCTCGCCTATTCATCGCAACCATCATTCGACTACACGGGATACCAGCCGCGATAATCAGCGACCACGACACGAAGTTTACCTGCGACTCCTGGAAAAACATTTGGGAGCAGTTCGTGACCAAGCTACAGTTCAACTTGTCGTACCACCCCGAGACCGACTGTCAAACGGAGCGGACAAATCAAACCATGGAGCAGCTGATTCGTGCCACGTGCAACGACCCGACAACATGGGAGCAGCAGCTGCTGCTGATCGAGTTCGCCTACAACAACGCCACGTCAGCGACGACGCAGCAGTCCCTATTTTACCCGAACTACGGGCAAAATCCAACAGTGCCCATGACGCCGAGTCCGAACAACCCAACGTCATGTGCACAGCAATTTGCAGAAATTCTGCAAGTTGCCCGCACCAGAGCGGCAGAACCGGTTAAATTAGCAAATGTCATCGCTAAGAGAAATGCTGACGGCCACCGCCGCCCAGTCACATACCAGTCAGGAGACTACATACTGCTGGACACACAGAACTTAAGACTGCCTGTCATACTGAAGCTTCGACCGCGATACTGTGGACCGTTCCAAATAAGCCGCATGATCAGCCCAGTTACCGCCCATTTACTGTTGCCGACAGACTGGTACATCAGCCCATCATTCCACGTCAGCCTGTTTCATGCGACGGGCCCGCGGACAGTTGTTCGCATTTAGCAACAGAGTTGGCCCCGAATCCCCATTTGCTCAAACGGCGCCTCCGTCTCCCTCTTTCGGCGTCTTGTCCTCCACTATCCCTCATGTCGGCGCTAACTTCTGCAATTCACGTCTTGTTGCGGTTGCAATCAATTCTGATGAAAGAGGATTGCAGTTTCACCAGTGGGATAAATTGTCGAAGAGACAACCGTCACCATTTAGGCCTTCAGTAGCGCATCAGTTACCCTTCGCCAAGAAGGAGCAGGAAAAAGACGAGCAGAACAGATTAATAGCTGCTCTAAAGGGCATGAAAGAAGACGTGGCTTCATGCCGAAGCGACCTTGGCGACGGCGATGGTGAGTCGACCCAGTGTAACCGTGTCAACATCATGCGCCCTTTTACCCCCTTATCCCCTCCAACTTGCTCGCTCTTGATTGTTCATGTTGCACTTTCACCCGCGATTCGCCTTCGTCGCTCCATGCCACATCATGTCACAACCCCGCCCTCCTCGCCCCACACGCCCCTGCGAGTAGAGGCAAAATGAGCGTCCCTACAGATTAAGAACATCTGTCACCGCGACATGGACGCTGGGATTTGCGGTAGCCGTTAGAGAGCCACAACGATGCGACGCCTATGCACGACGTCAGCGCTTGTGCAATCACTCTCCACAATCTTCCCCTCCTCGTCACCCCCTTTCCTTCCCCCTCTCCCCAAACCCCCCCTCTTTTCCTTTCCTCCTCCCCATCACCTTCCCTCTTGCCATGCCGGTGTGCGTCTGCAATGGCGTGACAGGTGCGTGACGGCCTGGGTCAGGAGCCAAGTCTCGCTGACGCAGCAGCAACAGCAGCAGCCGAAGTGTTGGTAGGGTGGGTGCTGACGTGGGTTGCAGCAGGGACAAGAGTGGAGCCGACGAGAGGCCGGCGGCGCACAGGTGGGGGATAGATAGATTGGAAGAAAGGAGCAGACAAGAGCGAGTCGAGAGATGGAGCACTGGGGCAGAGGCACAAGCAGGCGGGACTGGATCAGTGTGAGGGGGCGTGTGAGCATGCTGCACCGAGGCTAGATGGCACATGGGGGAGGCGAGCTGCGACACATGGTTGGTGGAGGCGAGCTGCGACACATGGTTGCTGGAGGCGAGCTGCGACACATGGTTGCTGGAGGCGAGCTGCGATACATGGTTGCTGGAGGCGAGCTGCGACACATGGTTGGTGGAGGCGAGCTGCGACACATGGTTGGTGGAGGCGAGCTGCGACACATGGTTGGTGGAGGCGAGCTGCGACACATGGTTTGTGGAGGCGAGCTGCGACACATGGTTGGTGGAGGCGAGCTGCGACACATGGTTGGTGGAGGCGAGCTGCGATACATGGTTGGTGGAGGCGAGCTGCGACACATGGTTGGTGGAGGCGAGCTGCGTGGTGGAAGGAAGGGACAAGAAGAGAACGGGCAGGTCGCACGTGGCTCTGCCTGCTGCCACCACCGCTGCCTCTGCTGCTGCTGCTGCCCATCCTGGTGCACTTTCGCTTCCAGAATCGCTGTACTGCAGCTGGAGGGAGCGCAGAAAGCCATGGGAAGGACGGATACTCCCCTCACATAATGGCACAATCAGGAACGGAAGGAGTGGACTGGAAGTAATGGAAGGAGCGAGAAAGGGATGAGTGGAATGCGAGAGGAGGGACGAAGCTCCCTGATAGTGAAAGTGGCAGATTAATGGGGAAGGGGCCTCGAGGCTGGAACGACGGCTGTTCGACAAAGCCTTTGCGATGGCGATGGTGAGTTGACCTCTATTAGCATAATCACCACGTCATCATGATGGCCCCACGTTCTCCACGTGCCATCGCATTGCAATGGTCCTCACATGAACCACCTCCGCTCCCACGTCCTCACATGAACCACCTTCGCTCCCACGTCCTCACATGAACCACCTCCTAGAATCTTAAGTGTGCACCCCCCTCCCTGCACGCAACGCTTCCAGCTTCCCCGCCTCCCCGCCCTCCATGTAGAGGCTCAAAGGGTAACTCATCTCATCGGGCCTTGAACCACTCGGAGTAACTGGGTGCAGCCTTTTCATTAAAGTCCGCTGACGTGTAATAGGCCGCCTTGCCGCCTTGCCTGCGGACTGACAGATTCCACCTTGCTATCTTCCCGTGACATGTGCCACAAAATGCTTGGCAGCCGGTCGGGTTGCAGCCATCTGGTGCATCATGAGTTGACTGCCCATCTGTGCCGGCCCCACCCTTCCTCCCCCTCCCCGCTCTGTTCTACGCTTCCGCCTATCCATGTCGGTGTCGTGGCAGATGTACGGCAGATGTACGGCTGCCCTGCCGGGATCCGAAGGACCATCATTGCAGCTGTAGCGGCAACTAGATGCTGATGTGGTGTGCAACAGGACAGGGACATGGGTGGTGTGACCGGAGCTGATGAGGGACATAAGCTGATGGGACCGGAGTGGTGTGCAACAGCCAAATTACGTGCTACAGTTGGTAGGGCAGCAGCGAAGTCAAGCAGGGCATATACGAGGTGAGGCGGCAGCAGGATGGGCAGACATACACGAGGCGAGAGGGGGGGCAGGGACACAAGCAGGCGGGACTGGGGCATAGTGAGCTTAAGCATGTGAATACGATGCATCAAGGTCGCAAGGCACATGGAGAGGGGGCGAAGGGGGGGGAGATGGGGGGGAGGGTACGCATGGTTGGCGAAGGCAGGCTATGTGGGGAAAGGGGGGGATGGTGCTGCTTCAAGGAAATCCGTTGTGCCAGGGAGGGATGTGGCAGGGAAGGATGTGGCAGGGAGGGATGTGGCAGGGAAGGATGTGGCAGGCCGTCGGACCAATGTATGCTACCACCCTCATGTAACGCCACAATGAAGTACAGGATGTGGCAGGTAACGAGCTTACTTTCAGTCGTCTCAAAGTTCGCCTCGTTACAACGGCACGCAGGACATTCTCGTTGGGAATCATGGAACCACTACACCCACATAACGTCACAGTCAAGGGTAGGGTGCAGCAGGTTTCAAACCGCTCCTCTTCTCCTTCTCTCGGCCCTCCAAATTCCTTACCCCCCTGTAGGGTTACTCCTGCTTGCTGTTTCCATGCCGTCTTGCACCCACTCGCACAGCCACACTGCTTGCCAAGGCACCACCGCAAGGCCATCGTGAACCCTCCCCTTACGCCCTCTTTTTCCACTTACACGCTAACCTTTCACTTGCCTCCTCCAACTCCCTTACCCACTGCCCCTCCCCTTACCTCATAATAACCTTGCCCTCTCTCCGTTCCTTTATCTCCACCCCCTCCCCTTACCTCCTCCCTTTCCCCTTACCCTCCTCCCCTCCCCCCTCCCCTACCCCTCCCCTAACCCCTCTCCCTCCCATTCCCCGTATCCACGGTGCCAGGCTCTGTCATGACCCGTCTCGGGACTCGTCCCCGTTGAATTCACACGGTCCGATTGGAGTGGCTGGGCCTGCAGTGTGCGAGTGGAGTGGGGGCATCACCGCGGGTGTCAAGCCGGCCGATGATCGCACCCACAGCTGCACCACCGCCAGCGGCGCCACTGCCGGAAAAGTAATGATTTCCCCTGAACTGCTCCCCCTCTCTTCCAACTCCCTCTCCCAAACACCTACCTAACTTCATCCCCGCTGCACTCACCCTTCTTCTTCTCTCAGCTTCTAGCACTGATATGATTTGCAGCTCTATTTCGCACTTGAGGTTGTGCGCATCGAGAATTCTCAACGTGACTCAAGCATGGCCCACTGCACTGACTCCCGCCCTTCCAGAACTGTTTGGCACCTTTGTACACCCTTTTTCGTACCCTCTCAAAGGCTTGGGTCCCTCCCTTCCTTTCCCTGTTTCTCCCTCCTCTTCCAGCTTTCCCTTCCCTCCTCCCCCACCACCCCCCCCCCCCCCCCACCCACACCCACATTGTCTTCCGCATCAACTTCAAAGGACTCTGCTCCTTTCCCTTCTCCCTTTCCCCCTCTCTGCTTCCTCCATCCACCCTGCCTCCTCCCCCTTCCATCACCAACCCACCGCCCCCCCTCCACCAGCCCCGCACCTGTTTCTTGACTTCTCCCCCATTCTCTCCGCCCTTAAGGGCTATTCGGGCCTGCTCAGTGCACTTGTGGCTGCTCGGTGCCCCAGAGGAGGAAGAAGGAGGTGCGTTCCTTGGGGCAACCTGCGGGTAACCTGCGAGAGGGGGATGCTGGGTACTCCCGTAAAGCAGTTTTCTTCCTTGCGGATGATCAGGGGGAAAGGTGGTTTGTTGGGCGAAACGAGGTGCATGGTGCGAGGAAGGAGGTGGGCTATAATGAATCACTGGTAGTGGTCATTACTGGGTAGTGAGAAGAACATGGGTGGTGAGAGGAACATGGGTGGTGAGGGGAACATGGGTGGTGAGGGGAACGTGGGTCACCCGTGGATCAGGAGCAGGTCAGTGGCAGATCAGTGGCAGGTCAGTGGCAGGTCAGTGGCAGGTCAGTGGCAGATCAGTGGCAGGTGCCCCCATACCATCACCCCCACCTAGCAGACTCATGAGCCTCTCATACCCCCCAAATTTCTCATTTCCGCCACTCCTCTCATACCCCCCTCTGCTTTCATACCCCTTCAATCCTCTCATACCCCCCACTCCTCGTCCCCCATTTCCTCCCATCCCCCAAGCTTTAACTACCCCCCACTCTTATCATAACCCCCAACCCTCTTATTAACTCCGCGCCTCGCATTTCCCCAATTCCCCTCATACCACCCACTCCTGTCATACCAATCACTCCCCTCATATCCCCACTCCATTAATACCCCCCATACATGTCATTTTTCCCAGCTTATTCATGGTCCCACCCACTCTTGTCACTCCTGTTTTCCATGCACTCCTGTTTTTATGGCTCAACAACAGCAACATAAATCATCTCCTCCACGTAGCCTCCAACTCCCACTGTCTCGTCTGCCCCTTTCCTCTGCTGCTGCATTTTCCATCCCACCCACGGCTTTTCGTCTCACCCATGCCTTTTCATTCCATCCATGCCTTTTCATCTCACCCATGCCTTTTCATCCCACCCATGCATTTCCATCCCACCCATGCCTTTCCATCCCACCCATGGATTTTCATACCACCCATGTCTTTCCATCCCACCCATGGCTTTTCATACCACCCATTCCTTTTCATCCCACCCATGCCTTTCATTCCACCCATGCGTTTTCATCCCACCCATGCGTTTCCATCCCACCCCCTTTCCAATTCAACCCACTGATTGCCCATGACCTTTTCATCCCACCCATCCCTTTTCATCACACCCATCCCTTTTCATCACACCCATCCCTTCAACTCACCCATGCCTTTTCATCCCACCCATGCGTCATCATCCCACCCATGCCTTTTCATCCCACCAATGCCTTTTCAACCCACCCATTTGTTTTCATCTCACGCAGGCCTTTTCAACCCACCCAGGTCGTTTCAGCACACCTATGCCTTTATAATACACGTAAAAATGTTTCATCCCATCCAGGCCTTTTCATCCCACCCAGGCCTTTTCAACCGTTCCACAAGAATAATCAACGGAGTATGAGCAGTGTAGATACTGTGCAGTGCAGATAGTGTGCAGTGCAGATAGTGTGCAGTGCAGATAGTGTGCAGTGCGGTTAGTGTGACTGATCTCCTGTCCTCGTCTCCTTATCTGATGCTTGTGACAATTGTCTGAAGTGCAGAACAGAGCACAAGCTTGTTTCAGGGTGACAAAGTGTGCATTGATACTCTTCGTGGGAGTTAACATTCTATCGCAGCTCTTTGTAGAAGTGGAGAATTCAACTGCTGAGCTCATTTGCACGCATGATGTGTTCCTTCTTCAAGATTGAAATGCACTGCCTAAATCATGTTTCAACCAACACGAATGCGCCTCTGCCAAATGGCAGGATCTTGTAGAGCGAAGGGGTGTTCTTGATGTTGCGGAAGGCGAGGATGATGAAGGGCCAGAAGAGGCAGAGCACAGTGGTGGAGAAACCTCCAAGGGCCAGTAGGAAAGCGGGGTTGAAAAGCCTGTTGATATTGGTCTTGAGCGGGGTTGAAAAGCCTGTTGGGGACAGCAAGGTTGAGTGTGGTGGGAGCTGGATAGGTTTGAGAGGGCAGCATGCAACTTCTGTGAAAGGAGAGGACGGTGAATGCAGAAAGATGAATATAGTAACAAGGGATAATGAAAGGCGAGGGATGGTGGTTGGGATGTGAGGAACGGCTGGGCAAGCACCTATCCTGCACCCACTCAACAGCAGCCACCCACCCTGCACCTTCTTATCTATCACCCGAGGCAGGAGAGGGGGATGAGGGCATGGTAGCCAGCAGTGAATGGGGGTGACAGAAGAAGAGAGGGGAGAAGTGGGCAGGAGGGGAGCAGCGGAGGGGAAGCAGGCCATGAGCGGGTGCTGCGTCGAGGCAAAACACAGCCGAGAAGACGCATGGAGCAACAGGAGGGGGTGCACCGGCGCAGAAACAGAAGCCTGCTCATCTGCACACACGCTCTGTGAGTAGTTGGCAAAGGGCAGAGGGCAGGGGGCAGGGGGCAGGTTGCAGGAGGCAGGCAGCAGGGGAGCAGTGGATAGTGGGCAGTGGGCACGAAACAGAGGGCGATGGCAGTGGGGAAGGGGGAGGGGGTGCCCCAGCGCAAAGAGCGGGACATGCTCATCTGCAGCCATGTTCTGTAAGTCCCATGGGTAGTGGGCAGGGGTGGTTGTGAACGTGTCTACTGGATGCTGTTCAAGCCTGTGTGGCAGCAGCTGTGTGCTCCGCTGCCGCCACTGCTCACTCTTTTGCCTGTCCCTTGCACTGCTGCTGCTGCTGCTGCTGCTGCTGCTGCTGCTGCTATGTGTGTCTGCAGAGGGCAAACGCGGAGATTTCGATCCTAAACAACTGACCGTGGTCACAAGATGGCATGTGGTGATAACTGATAGGATGACGACAACGGCGATACGGCAGTGATGGCAAACTGTTGCTTCGCAAACATACCGAGCTGCTTTAGATGCAAACGTCCTGTTGCGCAGTTTGGCAAGTTGCTGGCATTCCCGTGCTGACTTGCGTCACAAGTGCAGCTAACTGCTTCCGTCAGACAGTAAGCCAGAGTCGTTCCGTCCATCCACTGGCATGAGCAGTAGCCAGCGAGCATTCAAACTGTTGTGAATGCAAGTGTCAAGTCCACAGCTCTCTCAATGAAGCCAACGGAGTATTCCATAATCCATTCTCTAGCACCCATCTTGGCTGGCTGTCATGGCATTTCCCTTTGCAGCACTCCAGTATCAGTCAATGAACACAGATATGGCTTGCTCTTTCAGCTCACGCATGGTGCTATCTTTGAGTGATTTTCAAGCTGCTTGCCAGCATCTTCTACGCTTTTAATTTTGTTAGCTGAGGTTGTAGATTCCCCCGTGTGCTTCACTGCTTGCGTCTCCCATTTTATACTGATAAATGCTTGAGGTTGTCTTGAGTCTCCCCTGTAACTGGTATCTCGAGCTTGGGGTTTATTGCACCCAAGTTAAACACAAACAAACTCCAAAGTATTCTTACCGCATCGCCCTGTACGTAACACTCTAGTGTATGGCAGTACTGCTACTTGCACTATGTCTCAAGTTGCATGGCCCACATACAGACACTATGAGCAAATTCAACGCCCTTTGGTTGTCTTCAGTTGCACCCAACTCCTGAGGCCCAACAATGAGCTCACACCCGACTGTGAGCCATAAGACCTCTCCGACTCCCTCCCACGATCTCCCAACGGCACAGCAGAAACATCCCTTGAGGATGTACCGGTATCCACGTTGCTTGCACCGTCTTCCTCCGCGACATTCTCCCACTCATCCTCCTTGTTGGGACAGTGCTTGGCAATGAGGGCACTGAGGCGGTAAGCCACATCCTTCATGGTGGGTCTCCGTGTGCCGGGAGACTTGATGCAGTCCAGAGCCAGGTCTGCAAAGTCCACTATGGCCTCCTCACTTGCCACCGGCATCTTGCTGTCCTTCAGCTCCTCTAGCTCATACACCTCCACCAGCTTCATTGCCTGGAGGGGAATGTGCACGCATGGATGATGAATGGCAAGGCAATGCAAAGCAGCATGACAAGAAGCAAGGGAGGTGGAAGACAGAAGGAAAACAAGGAAAGGCAGTGAAAGGCAGCATGACAGCAAGGAAAGGCAGTGCAGGCCAGCATGACAACAAAGAAAAGCAGTGAAAGGCAGCACGGAAACAAGGAAAGGGAGGGAAAGGCAGCACGGAAACAAGGCAGTGAAAGGCAGCATGACAACTAGGAATAGCAGTGAAAGGCAGCAAGGCAACAAGAAAAGGCATAGAAAGGGAGCATGGCAACTAGAAAAGGCAGTGAAAGGCAGAATGGCAACAACGAAAAGCAGTGAAAGGCAACACGAAAACAAGGAAAGGGAGTGAAAGGCAGCATGGCAACTAGGAAAGGCAGTGAAAGGCAGCACGGAAACAAGGAAAGGCAGTGAAAGTCAGCATGACAACTAGGAATAGCAGTGAAAGGCAGCACGGCAACAAGAAAAGGCAGAGAAAGGCAGATGGCAACTAGAAAGGCAGTGAAAGGCAGAATGGCAACAAGGAAAAGCAGTGAAAGGCAGCACGGAAACAAGGAAAGGGAGTGAAAGGCAGCATGGCAACTAGGAAAGGCAGTGAAAGGCAGCACGGAAACAAGGAAAGGCAGTGAAAGGCAGCATGACAACTAGGAATCGCAGTGAAAGGCAGCACGGAAACAAGGCAGTGAAAGGCAGCATGACAACTAGGAATAGCAGTGAAAGGCAGCAAGGCAACAAGAAAAGGCATAGAAAGGGAGCATGGCAACTAGAAAAGGCAGTGAAAGGCAGAATGGCAACAACGAAAAGCAGTGAAAGGCAACACGAAAACAAGGAAAGGGAGTGAAAGGCAGCATGGCAACTAGGAAAGGCAGTGAAAGGCAGCACGGAAACAAGGAAAGGCAGTGAAAGTCAGCATGACAACTAGGAATAGCAGTGAAAGGCAGCACGGCAACAAGAAAAGGCAGAGAAAGGCAGCATGGCAACTAGAAAGGCAGTGAAAGGCAGAATGGCAACAAGGAAAAGCAGTGAAAGGCAGCACGGAAACAAGGAAAGGGAGTGAAAGGCAGCATGGCAACTAGGAAAGGCAGTGAAAGGCAGCACGGAAACAAGGAAAGGCAGTGAAAGGCAGCATGACAACTAGGAATCGCAGTGAAAGGCAGCACGGAAACAAGAAAAGGCAGAGAAAGGCAGCATGGCAACTAGAAAGGCAGTGAAAGGCAGAATGGCAACAAGGAAAAGCAGTGAAAGGCAGCACGGAAACAAGGAAAGGGAGTGAAAGGCAGCATGGCAACTAGGAAAGGCAGTGAAAGGCAGCACGGAAACAAGGAAAGGCAGTGAAAGGCAGCATGACAACTAGGAATAGCAGTGAAAGGCAGCAAGGCAACAAGAAAAGGCATAGAAAGGGAGCATGGCAACTAGAAAAGGCAGTGAAAGGCAGAATGGCAACAACGAAAAGCAGTGAAAGGCAACACGAAAACAAGGAAAGGGAGTGAAAGGCAGCATGGCAACTAGGAAAGGCAGTGAAAGGCAGCACGGAAACAAGGAAAGGCAGTGAAAGTCAGCATGACAACTAGGAATAGCAGTGAAAGGCAGCACGGCAACAAGAAAAGGCAGAGAAAGGCAGCATGGCAACTAGAAAGGCAGTGAAAGGCAGAATGGCAACAAGGAAAAGCAGTGAAAGGCAGCACGGAAACAAGGAAAGGGAGTGAAAGGCAGCATGGCAACTAGGAAAGGCAGTGAAAGGCAGCATGGAAACAAGGAAAGGCAGTGAAAGGCAGCATGACAACTAGGAATCGCAGTGAAAGGCAGCACGGAAACAAGGCAGTGAAAGGCAGCATGACAACTAGGAATAGCAGTGAAAGGCAGCAAGGCAACAAGAAAAGGCATAGAAAGGGAGCATGGCAACTAGAAAAGGCAGTGAAAGGCAGAATGGCAACAACGAAAAGCAGTGAAAGGCAACACGAAAACAAGGAAAGGGAGTGAAAGGCAGCATGGCAACTAGGAAAGGCAGTGAAAGGCAGCACGGAAACAAGGAAAGGCAGTGAAAGTCAGCATGACAACTAGGAATAGCAGTGAAAGGCAGCACGGCAACAAGAAAAGGCAGAGAAAGGCAGCATGGCAACTAGAAAGGCAGTGAAAGGCAGAATGGCAACAAGGAAAAGCAGTGAAAGGCAGCACGGAAACAAGGAAAGGGAGTGAAAGGCAGCATGGCAACTAGGAAAGGCAGTGAAAGGCAGCACGGAAACAAGGAAAGGCAGTGAAAGGCAGCATGACAACTAGGAATCGCAGTGAAAGGCAGCACGGAAACAAGGCAGTGAAAGGCAGCATGACAACTAGGAATAGCAGTGAAAGGCAGCAAGGCAACAAGAAAAGGCATAGAAAGGGAGCATGGCAACTAGAAAAGGCAGTGAAAGGCAGAATGGCAACAACGAAATGCAGTGAAAGGCAACACGAAAACAAGGAAAGGGAGTGAAAGGCAGCATGGCAACTAGGAAAGGCAGTGAAAGGCAGCACGGAAACAAGGAAAGGCAGTGAAAGGCAGCATGACAACTAGGAATAGCAGTGAAAGGCAGCAAGGCAACAAGAAAAGGCATAGAAAGGGAGCATGGCAACTAGAAAAGGCAGTGAAAGGCAGAATGGCAACAACGAAAAGCAGTGAAAGGCAACACGAAAACAAGGAAAGGGAGTGAAAGGCAGCATGGCAACTAGGAAAGGCAGTGAAAGGCAGCACGGAAACAAGGAAAGGCAGTGAAAGTCAGCATGACAACTAGGAATAGCAGTGAAAGGCAGCACGGCAACAAGAAAAGGCAGAGAAAGGCAGCATGGCAACTAGAAAGGCAGTGAAAGGCAGAATGGCAACAAGGAAAAGCAGTGAAAGGCAGCACGGAAACAAGGAAAGGGAGTGAAAGGCAGCATGGCAACTAGGAAAGGCAGTGAAAGGCAGCACGGAAACAAGGAAAGGCAGTGAAAGGCAGCATGACAACTAGGAATCGCAGTGAAAGGCAGCACGGAAACAAGGCAGTGAAAGGCAGCATGACAACTAGGAATAGCAGTGAAAGGCAGCAAGGCAACAAGAAAAGGCATAGAAAGGGAGCATGGCAACTAGAAAAGGCAGTGAAAGGCAGAATGGCAACAACGAAAAGCAGTGAAAGGCAACACGAAAACAAGGAAAGGGAGTGAAAGGCAGCATGGCAACTAGGAAAGGCAGTGAAAGGCAGCACGGAAACAAGGAAAGGCAGTGAAAGTCAGCATGACAACTAGGAATAGCAGTGAAAGGCAGCACGGCAACAAGAAAAGGCAGAGAAAGGCAGCATGGCAACTAGAAAGGCAGTGAAAGGCAGAATGGCAACAAGGAAAAGCAGTGAAAGGCAGCACGGAAACAAGGAAAGGGAGTGAAAGGCAGCATGGCAACTAGGAAAGGCAGTGAAAGGCAGCACGGAAACAAGGAAAGGCAGTGAAAGGCAGCATGACAACTAGGAATCGCAGTGAAAGGCAGCACGGAAACAAGGCAGTGAAAGGCAGCATGACAACTAGGAATAGCAGTGAAAGGCAGCAAGGCAACAAGAAAAGGCATAGAAAGGGAGCATGGCAACTAGAAAAGGCAGTGAAAGGCAGAATGGCAACAACGAAATGCAGTGAAAGGCAACACGAAAACAAGGAAAGGGAGTGAAAGGCAGCATGGCAACTAGGAAAGGCAGTGAAAGGCAGCACGGAAACAAGGAAAGGCAGTGAAAGTCAGCATGACAACTAGGAATAGCAGTGAAAGGCAGCACGGCAACAAGAAAAGGCAGAGAAAGGCAGCATGGCAACTAGAAAGGCAGTGAAAGGCAGAATGGCAACAAGGAAAAGCAGTGAAAGGCAGCACGGAAACAAGGAAAGGGAGTGAAAGGCAGCATGGCAACTAGGAAAGGCAGTGAAAGGCAGCACGGAAACAAGGAAAGGCAGTGAAAGGCAGCATGACAACTAGGAATAGCAGTGAAAGGCAGCAAGGCAACAAGAAAAGGCATAGAAAGGGAGCATGGCAACTAGAAAAGGCAGTGAAAGGCAGAATGGCAACAACGAAAAGCAGTGAAAGGCAACACGAAAACAAGGAAAGGGAGTGAAAGGCAGCATGGCAACTAGGAAAGGCAGTGAAAGGCAGCACGGAAACAAGGAAAGGCAGTGAAAGTCAGCATGACAACTAGGAATAGCAGTGAAAGGCAGCATGGCAACAAGAAAAGGCAGAGAAAGGCAGCATGGCAACTAGAAAGGCAGTGAAAGGCAGAATGGCAACAAGGAAAAGCAGTGAAAGGCAGCACGGAAACAAGGAAAGGGAGTGAAAGGCAGCATGGCAACTAGGAAAGGCAGTGAAAGGCAGCACGGAAACAAGGAAAGGCAGTGAAAGGCAGCATGACAACTAGGAATCGCAGTGAAAGGCAGCACGGAAACAAGGCAGTGAAAGGCAGCATGACAACTAGGAATAGCAGTGAAAGGCAGCAAGGCAACAAGAAAAGGCATAGAAAGGGAGCATGGCAACTAGAAAAGGCAGTGAAAGGCAGAATGGCAACAACGAAATGCAGTGAAAGGCAACACGAAAACAAGGAAAGGGAGTGAAAGGCAGCATGGCAACTAGGAAAGGCAGTGAAAGGCAGCACGGAAACAAGGAAAGGCAGTGAAAGTCAGCATGACAACTAGGAATAGCAGTGAAAGGCAGCACGGCAACAAGAAAAGGCAGAGAAAGGCAGCATGGCAACTAGAAAGGCAGTGAAAGGCAGAATGGCAACAAGGAAAAGCAGTGAAAGGCAGCACGGAAACAAGGAAAGGGAGTGAAAGGCAGCATGGCAACTAGGAAAGGCAGTGAAAGGCAGCACGGAAACAAGGAAAGGCAGTGAAAGGCAGCATGACAACTAGGAATAGCAGTGAAAGGCAGCAAGGCAACAAGAAAAGGCATAGAAAGGGAGCATGGCAACTAGAAAAGGCAGTGAAAGGCAGAATGGCAACAACGAAAAGCAGTGAAAGGCAACACGAAAACAAGGAAAGGGAGTGAAAGGCAGCATGGCAACTAGGAAAGGCAGTGAAAGGCAGCACGGAAACAAGGAAAGGCAGTGAAAGTCAGCATGACAACTAGGAATAGCAGTGAAAGGCAGCACGGCAACAAGAAAAGGCAGAGAAAGGCAGCATGGCAACTAGAAAGGCAGTGAAAGGCAGAATGGCAACAAGGAAAAGCAGTGAAAGGCAGCACGGAAACAAGGAAAGGGAGTGAAAGGCAGCATGGCAACTAGGAAAGGCAGTGAAAGGCAGCACGGAAACAAGGAAAGGCAGTGAAAGGCAGCATGACAACTAGGAATAGCAGTGAAAGGCAGCACGGCAACAAGAAGAGGCAGAGAAAGGCAGAATGGCAACAAGGAAAAGCAGTGAAAGGCAGCACGGAAACAAGGAAAGGGAGTGAAAGGCGGCAACAAGGAAAGGCAGTGAAAGGCAGCATGAAAGGGACCCCATGATGAACGTGCGTCCAAAAGTAATGAAGTCAGAGACGAGTTTTAGATCTTATCAGCATACCCATTCTCTTATATGCAACTTTCCAAGTCTTAAGCCAAAACAAAGAAAGGGTTTCATACTTGATGTGCATACCCATTTTTTTATATGTGTTTTTTCGTTGACTAGGGGTGACTTGCCGCTCAGCAGCTCAAGAAGCACAATTCCAAAGCTGCAAGCATCATCCATTTGCAAAGGCTCACAAAGAAATGGACAGATGTAGAGATAGCAAAACAAGGTGCAAGAACTCAACATAGCCAGGGGAGTAAAAAAAGGCTTTGCACAAGTTCATTGCGCTGCACAAAGGAGCCAGCATGCACAGCAGTAGAGATAGCAATACAAGGCATAACCTGGAAGGGTAACAAAAAGCCAGAGGAGCACAATACTGTTGTCCAAGGGAACAAGCATGCGGACCTGAACACATCACTCTTGACAGTGATGATGTGGGTGCGGCTGTAGTCCGAATCCACATAGCCTGGAGTGCCAGCCACTCGTGTGACATCAGCATCGCCATGAGTGAGGCGCTTGAGCAGCCCAAAGTCAGCCACCTTGGCTTGCATGTCTGCAGTCACAAGGATGTTGGCTGGCTTGATGTCACGGTGAACGATGGGTGTGTCAAACCCGTGCAGGTATGCCAAGCCCTCTGCTGCTCCCTGTGCCAGGCGCAACCTCTGGCGAAACGAGAGCGGACCTGAGTCATACAACAATTAATAAAAATGCAGAACACACGATATTATGAGTGGAGGTGTTGTGTAATTTACAGGGAAAAAAAAAAAAAAAAAAAAAGGAGAAGGAAGGAAGGAAGGAAGGAAGGAAGGAAGGAAGGAAGGAAGGAAGGAAGGAAGGAAGGAAGGGAGGGAGGGAGGGAGGGAGGGAGGGAGGGAGGGAGGGAGGGAGGGAGGGAGGGAGGGAGGGAGGGAGGGAGGGAGGGAGGGAGGGAGGGAGGGAGGGAGGGAGGGAGGGAGGGAGGGAGGGAGGGAGGGAGGGAGGGAGGGAGGAGGGAGGGAGGGAGGGAGGGAGGGAGGGAGGGAGGGAGGAAGGAAGGAAGGAAGGAAGGAAGGAAGGAAGGAAGGAAGGAAGAAGAAGAAGAAGAAGAAGAAGAAGAAGAAGAAGAAGAAGAAGAAGAAGAAGAAGAAGAAGAAGAAAAAAGGGTTTAGCAATTGTGCTAGTTTGACTCACGCTTGGTCTTGTGGATATGGTACTCGAGGTCTCTGTTGCCTATGAACTCGTACACGAGGATCTGCTCCTGCTTGCCCGTCTCCACGTTCTGGTCCAGGCAGAAGCCCAGCAGGCGCACGAGGTGTGTGTGGTGGAGAGAGGCCATGGCTCGCACCTGCAACACGTAGGCAGATGCACATTGGCATGAAAAAGAGAGACATGCGTTTGCAGGTCAGCATTTTGGGACGCAGAGAGTGCCGTGTCGTACACAGGGAACTAGAGGCATGCCTCGCCTCCGTTTCAACGTTGTTGTCATGATGGCGCCTCACCTCTGTTTCAAAGTCGTTGGTCATGATGGTGGATCGCTTGATGGCCCACAGCTGGCCCTGAGGCGAGCAGCCTTTGTAGACAATGCCAAAGCCACCCTTGCCCAACACATTGTCCTCCGACCAGTTGCTGGTGGCCTTCAGCATCTGCTGCAGTGAGAACTGCTCGCACACATCCAAACCCTCCCACTTCTCTGCGCACAGAAAAATCCCAGACCAGAGGTGTGAGGGACTAAGGGTGTAGATGCGTGGACAGAGCATGAGGGCAGAGTAGAGCCGGGCATGAGGGCAGAGGAGAGGAGAGCATGAGGGCAGAGGAGAGGAGAGCATGAGGGCAGAGGAGAGGCGAGCATGAGGGCAGAGGAGAGGCATGGAAATTGGGAGAGGTGGGGAGCAAGGAAGGAAGCCAGGAAATAGGTGCAGCAAGGGGGGATATGGAATGGGTTGAGGGGCTCACTTGGTCCGCGGGGCCACAGCAGCCATGCGACCACCGCAGCCAGCAGCGTGAAGCCAGCAAAGCAGCCCACAACAATGCCCACTATGGCGCCCGTGGACAGAGACGACACTGCCAAGGAATGAACATGGGGCGGTGATAAACGCGTGTATAGCAGAAGTCTCATGAAACATGGATACTAGTGCAGAAGATAGGAATGAAATATGGAGCTGTAAGAATGAAGCAAGGGTTACCAGTGTTGGTGGTGGAGTGGACAATTGCGCATGTGGAGGAGCCGTTGCCCGAGTCGACAGTGGTGTACCCCGCATCACAGATGCACGTGAAGTTAGAGGGGGAAATGGGGGTAGCCGGCACACACGCCCCATGGCCGTCACACGGGCCGTTGTCCGTGATGCTGCAGAACGCCTGGCAGGCTGCTGTGCTGCGCTGGGTGCCCTTGGACGTGCACTTTGTCCTTGGGCTGAGGGTCAGGCAGTTGCCTGACAGAATCACCCTTGTCGTCTTGCCCGACTGCACCATGGGGTTATTATCAAGCAGATGGGTCGCAGCATTGCTGCACCTGCCACCAAAGTCTTGATATATAAGAGAGGTGTCCCATATGTCCAGGTTGTTGGGCTCGCTGACCTCCGTGGGGCAGACCTTGCAGCCGGCAGCAAAGAGCACGGCATCTCCAAAGAAGAAGTTGTGAGCCAAGTTGATAAGGGCATTGCCATCTGCTACCATGTTCTCGAAGTCGCGGTTGATGCGCCCGTATAAGCTGTTGCTGCTCACATCACTGTGGGGAGCACCGGGGAACACCGAGAGCAGGAGGTGATTTTGAGTGGCCGGAGGGTAGTCGGGGGCCGTCGCAGCAGATAAGGATGTTGAGGGTGCGCGTTGGTGGGCATTGCACCCTCATGTATTCGGGTGCAATGCCTATGTTGAGGGTGCGAGCTGTCAAGAATGGCACTGAGAATAGAGTATGCACGGTAGGCAGGGTGTTTTTGAGAATTCTCAAAACACCCTGTATGCACGGTAGGCTCACATTTGGCTGATGCACTTGTCAAAGAAGCAGTCTGGCAGGGGTCCATAGAGGTAGTTGTTGCTGACCATGCTGCCAGCAGCACAGCACACACCATGCCGCGGCGTGAGCCACACACCCATACAGAAAGACAAACACACAAAAAGGAAACTACTTCCTATGTTCCAACGATTTCTAAACTCATGAAAACAGGAAGTATGCAACCCTCGTTCAAATAGCTATGGTCTGAAAACAGTAAGTATCAGCTGGCAAATTCCTCAAAACAATCAATCATGTGTATAACAGCCACTCACAAGCGCCACAGCCAGTGCAGCGAGCATAGGCCAGTTGGCAGAGGGCCTTCAATCTCGTTGTTGTCCAACCAGCTGGGGGGCAGGCAGAGCATTGGCAGGATCAAAGGCGCCAACCGTTGCATGAAGAGAAGGGGGTGGAGTGGGGACGGCACGGGTGATGTTTGCGTGTTATGATCTCCTGTGTTCATTTCATGGTGTGGAAGTTTACCAGGTCTCTTATAGGACCGATGTACTACAAGCTTGCGCTGGTGATGCCAATGTTGTTTCGTAAGCTGCCACCATTCTTGAGATGTGTAGAGGAGGAAGGCACATAGCACCCTCACATCTGTTCAAGGTTCTCCAATTTGCTGATGGCATCTGGCAGACTGCCAGTCAGATGGTTGTTGGCCAAATAGCTGACGGGCAATAGCAGCAATGGCAGGGAGACATTCCAATGAGAAGCAGCGTATGCAAGAACAGTAGTGCAGGCTGGTGCAGAAAAGCACCATTGGGCAGAGGCTGGAACGTGTGATGGGCACTTAGAAAGGGGATCCCTATACCCATGAGGCTTACAGGTATGTCAGATTCCTCATGGTGAAGATGGCTGAAGGGATGGTGCCAGTCAGCTGGTTGTTGTTGAGAAAACTGCAGAGCAGGGGATAGCAACGGGGTACATTGGCTGGAAGTGCGAATTAAGCGTATGTAGCTGCATTTGTGCATAGGCTGCCACTGCTACCTTTCTCCTGCCATAGGCTGCCACTGCTAACTTTCTCGTGCCCTAGGCTGCGTGCCACTGCAAAGGCTCGATGGTGACTTTTGTACACGACATCCCACCTTGTTCAGATGGGAAGAGCTTCACTTCACGGATATGTGCTCACGTGGCAGCTCGTTGGCACGGCAGGCATAACGGCTCTTTGTGGCACACAAGAAGAGAAGAGAAGAGAAGTCTCACATGCCAATGAGAAGTCTCACGGCTTTTTGCTTTCGTCTAGAGTTTGAACTGAGTTGTACGTTCGGATCTTAATCGATTTTTTCGAGGGTCGTCCCTTTGCTAAAGGCGACCTTGCCTACTGCTGCCCTTCTTCATGAGCACAGAGCTCTTTGTGGCACACAAGGAGAGAAGAGAAGAGAAGAAAAGAGAAGAGAAGAGAAGAGAAGAGAAGAGAAGTCTCACATGCCAATGAGGGTGGTGAGGGTGGAGATGGAGTCGGGAATCGACCCTGTGAAGTTGTTGCTGCTGAGATCTCTGACCCACAAGACAACACAGGCGAGGCAGCAACTAGATCCATGCGAGCGAGGCGAACACAACTGCTAAATTTGGGTGCAATGCAATGGTATACAAAACCCATGGTGCTAAAAACAGAGATTGAGCAAGCGATGTTGAGAGTGGAACAGACAGGGGGGAAGAAGGCGTGGAGAGGCTTACATCTGTTCACAGCTGACTTTCCAGCGTGAGAAGTCTGGTAAGGAGCCCGTCAGGCCATTTCCTCCCAGGCTACTGTACAATGCAAGGGGAGAGATCGATGATTCCATGGCTATGAAAGCTAAGCATGAATAGAAAGCGTGGCACCAGGTAAAAACAATGGTGGCAGCACACACAGTGGCGGCACGGCAGCACACCGTAGTTCAACTTCTTACAGCATGTGAAGAGAAGGTGTGACCCTGAAAGTCCGTGGGATCTCCCCAGAAATAGAGTTGTTAGAGACATCCCTGTGCTCGAAAAGGGAGAATCAAAGAGAAGGCTGGATGCAACAGTTAATAACCCAGGGATTTTTCCAAAGCAAAGCACATGAATGCATTGTGGCCTCTCTACGAGACTGACAACGAGCCTGGGGTGGAAAACTGAAAACTTGGGAGATGAAGGGAGGGAGACACATCCAAAGCAAGTAGCAAGTGGCGTCCTGGTTTGGTGTTTGGCAGTGGAGCAGAGTTCTCAGACCTTGAGTCGAACCCAGGGATGTTTGGCAGTGGAGAAGAGTTCTTGCAACTCAGACTGTTTCCGAACATAGGCATGTACTCGGAAGTACTCAGACCTTGACTTTTGAGTCGACTCAAAAGTTTTTTTAGCAGAGTGATGTACTCCAAGTACTCAGACCTTCACTCGGAAGTACTCAGACCTTCACTCGGAAGTACTCAGACCTTCACTCGGAAGTACTCAGACCTTCACTCGGAAGTACTCAGACCTTCACTCGGAAGTACTCAGACCTTCACTCGGAAGTACTCAGACCTGCACTCGGAAGTACTCAGACCTTCACTCGAAAGTACTCAGACCTTCACTCGGAAGTACCCAGACCTTCACTCGGAAGTACTCAGACCTTCACTCGGAAGTACTCAGACCTTCACTCGGAAGTACTCAGACCTTCACTCGGACGTACTCAGACCTTCACTCGGACGTACTCAGACCTTCACTCGGAAGTACCCAGACCTTCACTCGGAAGACTTGAAGGTGGAAGAATAGGAACTTCTGAAACAGGTGTGTTGGAGCTGCGTGAAACAAGTAGATATTTGAGACGTCTCAAGAATAGGATCTTCTTAGACAAGGTGTATTGGAGCTGCTTACAGCGTGTACAAAATGGGTAGCTGAAGCAGGCCGGATGGGATTGTTCCATAAAAATCGTTGTTATTGAGATATCTGCACAATGGTATCAAGAGCCTCAGAGTGACCTTGTATATGTTCACACAAGGCTACAGCATGGCATATTTGCTAGCAGGTCCTGAACCCCAAGTCATTGCCCTACTTGGCGATATTATTTCTTTCGTTCATGTCCCATCCCACTACACTTTGCAGCAGTGCAACTTACATGTGGGCTAGGTTGACAAGCTTGGTCAATTCATGGGGAATGGTCCCTGTGAAACTGTTGTTGGCCAAGTTTCTGCCATGACGATTTAGATTGCGATTACCATTGGAGTATTTCAGGTAGTTTTTTCAGGAAGTACTGCAAGAAATGGCAGCAGTAGTTTCATCAGTGAAACCCGCCTTTGTTTGAGGTCACGCATGGATGCATTACAGGAATAATAGGGCTCTTCGTGAGCGATTTTCAAGAATTCTCGAAAATTGGTCGCGCATGGATGCATTACACGAATAGAAGGCTCTTTTGTGCAGTTCAGTTGAAAACCAACCTTCAAGTGCAGTTCAGTTGAAAACCAACCTTCAAGTGCAGTTCAGTAGAAAATCAACCTTCAAGTGCAGTTCAGTTGAAAACCAACCTTCAAGTGAAGTTCAGTTGAAAACCAGCCTTCAAGTGCAGTTCAGTTGAAAACCAACCTTCAAGTGCAGTTCAGAAAACCAACCTTCAAGTGCAGTTCAGTTGAAAACCAACCTTCAATGCAGGCCAATCTCAAAGCAAACCAATTCGGATCGGTACTTTGTTTCGCTCGCCTTTTTGCTCATGCCTAGTTCAAATAGCTGTGTCAAATAGTTGTTTCAGTGGAAGAAATAGAAGCATTTGTTCCATCAGCGCAAATCCCTTGTATTCAAGTTTACGAGTGAATTCCTTACAGGATAAAGAGGTCCTTCTGGCGCAGAACAAAATCTGGGAAGGTTCCAGTGAAATGGTTGTTGTAAACAACCCTGAATGAGACCCAATATACAGGGCGTGGTGGGGAAATAGTAAAACAAATACATGGGAAAGCACGAATTCTTTTGCTTATGCACAGGCCACTGCATACGTGCTCTGGCACTTGTACATTACATGGATGCAGGAAACAAACTGTGAAGATACAAAGTGTACAAGTGCATACATCTGTGCACACAACAAGCGTTTATCCACCATGAATTTGAATACAAGAATACAAGAATCGATAAAAGAAGCGCGGGCACATAAGTACTCAGGTGAAGGGCAGTCACAACTAGGGATGAGCAAAAAAACGAACACGTTCAAGGCGAACCGAACAGGTTTGTTTTTTTTGCTTAAAGTGTTCGCCAAACAGTGTTCGAGGTTTGCCCGAACATGTTCGTGTTCGGGCCGCTGCTGCAATTTGCCCCGCGACGAACACGAGCGTGTTCGAGGTTCGCCCGAACATGCCTTCACAGGCGAACGGCGAACACCTGTTTTTGCTTAAAGTGTTCGCCGAACCGAACAGTGTTCGGTTCGGCAAACGGATGTGTTCGTGTAGGGGCGAACACGAACATGTTCGTGTTCGCCCCTTGCTCATCCCTAGTCACAACGCTTACTGCTGTTGCATCCCATCCACCTGATTAGGTGCAGAGAAGGGGGTTGTAGCTTAGATGAGGTGAGAGGTGGCTCGAGTGGTCTCACAGGTTTGTGATGCCACTGATTGCTGTGAACAACGCTGGAAGCACACCCGAGAAGTTGTTGTCATTGATCGATCTGCACAGCCAGTATTGGATTGGAGAGAGTGTCTTAGCTCGGATGTTGCAGGGAGCCAAAGTGGGCAAAGGGAAGCGATGGAAAGCAAGGTGAGGGCCAGCTGAGAAGGTGAAGAGGGGAGAACACTCACATGTCTTGGAGCCATGTCATCTGAGCCACCACGTCAAGACCTGAGCTGAGATTGTTGGAAGAAATGTCTCTGTCATGTGGAGCCCGTGCACGTGTGCACTCACACACACGCACGCACTCACACACGCACACGCACACACGCACACACACACACACACACACATGCACACACGCATGCACGCACACACACACATAGGAGGCAACCAGCATGAGGCAGGAGAAGCTGTAACTATGGTCAAACGACGCACATCAAAGAACAATCAGTAACACGTGAGACTCTCCAAGTGATTCTGTTGCACGCAGCAGTTTCGTGTCATGGGGGAAGGGAGAGGTATATGGGGGAAGCGCCGCTTGCGGAGAGACATACAGAAGATTCATCCTATTGAGGCGAGTGAAGTTGTTGGGAATGGCTCCTGTGAAATGATTGTGTGATAGTATTCTGCAGCCAGGGCAGCCGAACAGGAACCTTGCAGATTAGTAAGGGAAAGACACAAGATTCGAGAAACGGGGTGGGGCAGAGAGTTCAAGTGGGAGGAGAGCCCAAGGGGTGAATAGGTCTGGAAATTGGAAGATGCGTGCATAAAAATGGGTAAACAAGACGACTTTTGAGTCGATTCAAAAATAAGATGAGAAGATGAATGCATAAAAATGGGCAAACATGGGGGGCTCACAGTTCAGAGAGGTTGGGTAGTGCCAGCAGGTGCGGTGGGATGGGCCCAGTGAAAGCATTGTAATGGAGCAATCTGGATAGGGAGACAAGACAGGAGGCGACAAGGAAAAAAGGAAGAGTGGAGCAAAAGATGTGAGGCCATGGGGAATAAGGGTTCGAGAATACGAAGAGAGCCGGGAGTGAAAGGTGGGGCGGAGGGCTGAAGGAGCTGATGGTGAGACCAGGACTTTTGAGGCGATTCAAAAGGAGCTGATGGTGAGAGCAGGACAAGAGAGGCGGAATGGGAAACTGAAGTCAAGAGAGGGGGGGGGGGGAAGAGAGGGGCAGTGAACGTGAAAATGATGTAGAGATCAACAGGGTGCAAAACAGGAAGAGAGGGGATGGAAAACTTAAGTGGGAGGGGTGAAAGGAAGAGAGGGGAAGTGAACGTGAAAATAGTGTAGAGATCAACAGAGTGCAAGCAAAACAAGTAGCGGGAATGGGGTGCGCGTTGTGGCTTGGCATGGCAGGGTAAGGCAGGAAGCCATGCAGCAGCCATTGTTGAAATGTTGGTGGTGCACATGTGAGATATCGAACCAGCAATGATGTGAGTAGGATTCACATAGGGACGATTGAAATTACACGGGGAAGTGGTTTGGGTTATGCTCGGGAAAGAATTTGGAGTAATTTGCGAGGGAGTCTCGTTACATGGCATGGAGCTGGATGAAATTCAGGCATTTGTTCGTAAACCTGCGTGAAAGCAATGGTGTAGGCCATTCCACTGGAATGGTGAGTGGCTCCTTTGCAAGTGTGGGTGCATCGACCTGCAGCTATACACTATTTTTCATGGGTTTCTGCATGATTGGTTGAAAGCATCAAGGTTGGCAGAGGCAGTCAAAGGACGCCCGAGGCTCTTGCCTTACATTGACTGGAGCCGGAGGGAAGAGAGACATACATTGACTGGAGGCGGAGGGAGGAGTGACATACATTGACTGGATGCTGGTGGCAAATGCATGGGGAATTGTACCAGTCAGTTGATTCCACGACAAGTCTCTGCAGTAGGGAGGGGCAGAACAAGTGGTGTACTGAGTGAGGAAGGGACGAGGGATACAGACAAGGGCTAACAGAGTGAGGGTGGGACAATGGAAGCAGGGAGGACACATGAAACTTACATTGCAGTCAGGCCTGTTAGGGCCGAGTATGTTGCCGGAATGGTGCCTTCAAATCGGTTGACTCCCAACTTTCTTAAAAAAAAAAAAAAAAAAAAAGTTGAGTAAAAAAAACAAAACTGGGATGACTTGGATAGGCTTTAAGCAAAGGAAAACGCTGCCTTATTTCTGTATGAGACCAGTACTGGTTCAGGTTGAAATATTCGAAACCTTCAAACCAAACAAGTTGAGGCACATCCAACTCCAGGTTCGCAGCTCGAGCAGCACGAGTTTCCTAGAGAAGCAATTTAAGGGCTGTAGAAATTCATTTCGAGCCGTTCCGCTTGTTTTTGGCAAACAAACCTCCTGCTTGGTTTGGATACAGGTCAGCGATACTTGATCAATCCTAGACGACAGAGTAGAGAGAAAATCTGTATGGCAACATGGCAGGCAGGATGGCAAGTTGGTATGTATGACAAACAGTAACTCACAGCTCTTGCAGATGGACCAAAAAGGTCCAGCTATTGGGAAGGTAGCCTTCGAGGTTGTTTCCGTGGAGGGACCTGCAGACTGTGGGAGAAAGGGACAGATGGACGCTTGAGTATTGAATGGTGGGATTCATGAGAAAGTAGTAGGGCAGGAAATATGAGTGATTTTCTTGCGTACAGCGTTGCAGCAACAGTGACAGTCTGAGTAAGCCCTAGCAGTACTAGCTTGCAGCTTATGCATATCACGGTCACCTCTAACGCGTCACGCTCGTACATATCAGCTGCTTTCCTAAACACCCTAGCAGTACTAGCTTTCAACAGGTAGAAAAGGAAGCCCAATTCCTGAAGATTTTGCTTCTGAGATTGAAAAGATGATACCCATGGACCCTCACCAAGTTAAAGCCACACTAAACTCACATGCTGGTGAGTGCTGTGAGCTGAGAGAGATCATCATTCAGCAATCGTCCCTGGCGTTGTGGATTGTCTGCATACAAGTTCCTGCGCACAAGAAAAGGCCGGGAAGATTCGGCGCACTTAGAGCAGCTCAATCATGCATGGCCATGGTATGACACATGTGGCTCTCGTGCCTCGTGGGGTGGGGGATGTGGCGTGTGGCAATGGTGGAGGTGGGGAGTGAAGTAGGAGGAGAGGAGCTCACAGATACTGAAGGTTGGTGAGTTGAGTGACCCAAATCGGAAACTCCACAAAACGAAGGTAGGATAGATCCCTGCAGCAGGGAGGACGATAAGAGCAGGATAGATAGATAGAGCAGCTGTCATGTCCGGCGAGGGGTTGAGTTGGGGATGTGTTGATCGTGCACATGAACGAATCCACTTCACCTGCCCCATCAGACTTGGGTGGAGCTTACAGTGCAGTGAGGGCAGTCAGGTATTGAAGCTCTCTGGGTATCTCCCCTTTGGCGTTGTTTAGCTTACTGGCTTTCCTGCACGTATGAACATGAAATCAGCAATAATGAGTGAACTACCATTGCCAAATGCGAGCTGGTAATATGGACCAACTCACATGGTGACATGTAGAATGAGAATAGGAACAAGGTGCCACCACCATACCATACGTTCTTGTATGGAGATCATGCTTACAGATAATGTAGGCTTCTCAAGTGTGAGAGAATGTGCAGGGAGGACGAGTCCCCTGTCAAAACCCCCAAGTACTCTAGAGTCCTGGTTGAAGAGAGGGAAGTGCGACATGGAAGAAGAGAAGCCGTTGGGGGTGGTGTAGTGTAGGAGCATGGGGACTGCTGCATCGCATGCTGGACTCCAGCTGGAGTGGAGCCATGTGGCGTGCAGCGTGTTTGGCTGGCCTAGTGCCCCCCTGAGTGCTTGACCTAGGGTTGGCAGAACTATGCTAGGAGCGGTGGGAAAAGTCAACCTAGAGTGAAATATCTAGTGGAGCTAGAACAGTGGGGTTGGAGTGAAAAATGAGGAGCTAGGGAAGAACACGTGAAAAGGGCAAGAAAAACGTAAACAATTTGGCAAACGTTGAGAAGTATATTGTCGCAGCCAAAAATGTCCAACCAAAGCTGAACCGTGTTCGGCGCGGATACGACAGGTCAGTTTTGGTTTCAAGGTTGGTTAGCGAATTCGGTTCTGCTGTGCGACACGAGGTGAAATGCGGCAGACGCATTACACGAGGCTCCCAACTCATTTTAAGTTGCTCATAAATTTTTGTTTGGTTTGAATTATCCAATCCCCTGTTTTGAAGAATATCTAACGAAGAAATCAGAAACTTTTCCCTAACAGCAGCTAAAGGCTATTGCTAAACTAAGACAACGAGGCTGGATGACAAAGTGGAAGAAGAGTGACAGCGACACTGTTTTCTTGCAGGAATAACACTGGCTTGTTTGTAAGATGAACAGTGTTTGCATGGCGTGAAGACTGTGAAGTACAGTATTTGCAGTTTGGTGAGGGAGGAGAGCCAAGCCAGTCCGTCCAGTGTGCCAGTCTGAGGGCTGCCACTGGCACCACCACTGGTCCCAATGGCTCTGAATGCACATGGGGCATGCAAGCAGCAACAGTACACATGAAGGGTGCACGTGGCACAGTTAGTGGGAAACGGAAACACATGCTGCAGCCACGCGGATGCAGATTTTAGGGAAGAAGTTATTATTTGGAATGAACAAGAACTTCACGAGTACTTGTACAAGCGATTGGTAATGACAGCTGTGGAAGGGAAGGGAATTGACTCCAGCATTGGGAATTCGCTAAGAACAACGATCAATCAAGCTGGAAAGATCAGGATCAGGGGGTGCAGAAGAGTGAAGGAGGATGGTGGATGGGCATATTCGATGGGCAGGGGCTAGTCCAGCATTCAGCTGACCTGGCCTGGTTTGGAACCATGGAAGAGCAGCACTCACAGGTACGTGAGGTCAGTGAGACTGGCGAGGGATGGAATGGGTCCGCCCAAAATAAAGTAGGTCAGATCACTGTGGGATGGGATGGGAGCGCATGAACAGCAGTGTAGATGGCAAGAGGAAGATAAAATGGAGCCTTGAGGTCTGTGGCATTGAAGTTTTGCAGCTTGTGGTCTGGCTAGCGCACAAGGGCTGCAAGGGAGGCATGCAAGGGCTGCAAGGGAGGCATGCAAGGGCTGCAAGGGAGGCATGCAAGGGCTGCAAGGGAGGCACGCAAGGGCTGCAAGGGAGGCATGCAAGGGCTGCAAGGGAGGCATGCAAGGGCTGCAAGGGAGGCATGCAAGGGCTGCAAGGGAGGCATGCAAGGGCTGCAAGGGAGGCATGCAAGGGCTGCAAGGGAGGCATGCAAGGGCTGCAAGGGAGGCATGCAAGGGCTGCAAGGGAGGCATGCAAGGGCTGCAAGGGAGGCATGCAAGGGCTGCAAGGGAGGCATGCAAGGGCTGCAAGGGAGGCATGCAAGGGCTGCAAGGGAGGCATGCAAGGGCTGCAAGGGAGGCATGCAAGGGCTGCAAGGGAGGCATGCAAGGGCTGCAAGGGAGGCATGCAAGGGCTGCAAGGGAGGCATGCAAGGGCTGCAAGGGAGGCACGCAAGGGCTGCAAGGGAGGCATGCAAGGGCTGCAAGGGAGGCATGCAAGGGCTGCAAGGGAGGCATGCAAGGGCTGCAAGGGAGGCATGCAAGGGCTGCAAGGGAGGCATGCAAGGGCTGCAAGGGAGGCATGCAAGGGCTGCAAGGGAGGCATGCAAGGGCTGCAAGGGAGGCATGCAAGGGCTGCAAGGGAGGCATGCAAGGGCTGCAAGGGAGGCATGCAAGGGCTGCAAGGGAGGCATGGCATGCAAGGGCTGGAAGAGGGTATGGTCAGTTGTGGCATGCGAATGCGATGTGAGAATGAGATGGAAGGACAGAGCAGTACGAGGTTGGGGCGAGACCAATGCAAACGAATGAAAGGCATGGTAGATGCAAGACGGATGTAAACTGTAGTGGAGGGAGAGGGATGGGTGGGTGGTGACGCACAGGAGTTGCAGAGTGGAAAGACCGGTGATGGAGGCAGGTATGGAGGCACTGGGGGAGTCCACATAAGACAATAATTTTGAATCCCTGCCAACACACGAACGCATGCACGCAATACCAGCTCCCATCCCTCGCCCGTCTCCCACCCCAGTTCCCTTCCCCATATATCCAGTCCTCCCCCATCCCACCACCACAACCTTCAACCCATCCCCCCCCTTGTCCAGATTTGCAATGCTCCCGCACACACACAAAATCCAACACGATCATTGCAAGAGGAGCAGACAGCGGAAGGGTGATACGGTGACACTACACTGTGGGGGAAAGGAGAGAACAGAGGGCGAATGAGGAGTAACTACGGAGTACTGAGGGGACATAGAATCGCCTGGTGGCTTAGTCTAGGTTGGCCAAAACGAGGGTTATTCAGCGCCACAACAGTCCCTTGTAACCCGTGCTGCCCCTGGTGCTGCCCCGGGTACACAATGATTATACCCGTGCTGCCCCTGGTGTCAAACGTCCTCGTTGGATCAGGGAATTTACTTCTCAGGGACCTCGGAGTTGGGTTACCACATTCGAATTATCGCTCCACCACATTTTCAGGCAAAGAACGTGGCTAGTGCAGAAAATAGGCGATTATGGGAGAGCCTAGGCGCAGAGTTGCTCGATTGGAGAATGAAGCGCGAGTTTGCGTATACGGACTTGCTCGAAACCGGATACTGGTATTTGGAGAACAGTATGCTTGATATGCAGCAACGGGCTTGGTATCCAATAACAGAAAGAAAGAATTTCATTAATTGATAGATTACGACAGAATCAACATGAACCTTATAGGAAGCATAGTTATGTGTGCGAGAACGTTCTACGAGAACGTTGTTCATGAAGAACGTTGTTCAAGGAGAACGTGCAAGCACCTACTCTAGAATGCGGTTTCAGGTTGGCACCGCCAGGTGAAAACGCTATCAGGTGAATATACCGTCAGGTGTTTTTTCTACCTGTCCAGGGGGTAGTTGCTCAGGTGCTCGCAACAGATAGTTGCACATACTCGTATGTGCAATGTCGTCACTTCCCTCCAATATGCGAATACCGAAGCTCCGATATGCGGTATGTGAAACCTCGCTACATCGCATAGGGCTGCTACACACGATACCAGGCGCGTGCAGGGCTTCACCTCAACAGCTAGCTGGGATTCGAACTCTGGCTATGGATACCAATACAACGCCCTATGCCATAGACCACAGCTGAACAATCACAGCAACGAGAGGCAATTAGGAGAGTGCTGATAGAAGGCAAACACACAGCACCGAGCAAAAGATCAGCCAGCAACGAGGAGGGCGACGATGATTCTCACAGGGAGGCGATGAGCCCTTTGGGGCTGCAGGTGATGCCAGACCATGCAGAGCACGCAGTGGTGGCATTGCTGTTGCTTTCCCAAATGCCCCACGCCGCCTTCAGCTGCAGCAGCACTTTCACTGCCGGCACAACGGGGTAATGGGAGCACATTTACCGCAAATAGTAGGGATGGAGGCCTCACTGCCGGCACATGCGCCTGGGTCGGGTGTGACGTCACTCATGCGTCACCCTTATAAGGGCAGCCCGGGCGCGCACAATTCTCTCTCTGGTCATGAGAAGTGGAGCTCTGAGTGCGGACTCCGGACTCCCATTCGGAATGCGAGGATTTATATCGCGTGAGGAAGCTCGCTGAGAGCCTCTGACTGGACAACCGACTCACACTGCGAGTTTTCGAGAACGATTTCAGTGCTCGCGTCGGCCACGGCAGCGCCGCTGGTTGCGGCGAAAAGAGAGTTGAGCGTTAGGCGCGGTTGGGCGCTGGGTCGAGCGCGAGACAGCAGGCGTTGTTTGGACAGAAGTCGCTGTGGGGCATCTCGCCGCGGCGTTGGGCGATTAGTACTAGTAGTAGCGCTGGGAAGGGAGCAAGCAGCAGCGCCGACAGTGAGCGTGAGGGCTGCGAGGAGGAGAACGCAAGCTCCGTTACTAGAGCATGCAGCGGCACGCCCCGGAAAACGCATTACGATAGGCGGCGGCGTGAGGAGTCAAAATCGGTGTGACAATGAGAGTTTGGCAGGTCACAGCATCCCAAGAATGTGCGACGAAAAAATATATGTTACGGCTACTACACCTAGTCCGCGGTATTTTAACCACGTGAACTGTTTTGTTTCAAACACCCTTTATTCGTTTTTGGGTAATGAGATGGGCACCCAGAGACTTCGAGGTTATTATTTTACAGCGGGATGCCTTTCCGTCTGAAGAAACGCACACTTAGTGGTCCGAGATAGGGGGCATATCGGTATTGGCAGAGTTTTAACTGCCGTGATCTCGCGACGGGGATGCTAGATTCTACCCTCATTAATTTTCAAACTACTCGTTTAAACAAGTTTGACCAAGGAGAAGTACCCCCGCGCGGTTACGATAGCGGCGGTTAAAATACCGCGGACTAGGTGTAACTAGATACTTTTTTTCGCAGGTTAAAAAAGGCATGCGTTTCGGTTGCTGATGGGCCTGCTGCAATGTTTCTTCAGGTCTGGGCACCCAACCGTAAACCTGCGATGAAGATACTCATTGGCCGGCAATTGCAACACGTCCTCAGCCGTTGGGACAGCTGCATGGGCAGGGTTGTTCATTGAAAGGCGACTAGGGCCCAGTTCGGCAGCCAGGGGGCAGCAATTTTGTAGGAAAGTTATGGGAAGGTGAGGCTCGCGTCAAACCAGGGTCAACGAATTTTGACCCTGAGTTGACTGTTCCGCGGAAAACCTGCGCCATGGGGGAGCTGGCGCAGATTGGGGGGGGGGGGGGGGAATGGGAAAAGGTGCCGCAGGAGAGAGGCACATTTGGCCTCAAATGTGCTTGCCCCAGGGCACTGTAGCGAGAACAGAAAGGTTCGCCAGAAAAAACAAAAGATTTGCGCCCCATGCTGTTGGGGAAATCCAACTTTCAAAAAACGAACAATGTGTTTTTTAATGTAGTAACCCTTTCCTTTGGAGGGTCCAATGTTGGCCCGTGAACAGTGAACCCAGGTGGAATCAAAAAGTTGATTCTTCTGTTTTCAAAGAATCACTTTCTTCTTCCGTCTCACTAGGGCGGAACCTTTCCGCCAAGGGGGGGGAGAATAAGGACAGAAGACGGCGCGGAAGCAATGTTTGGAGGCGTTCGCGTCGCTGCTGCTAAACACCTGCGTTTCGATTTCCGGGAAGTTTACCCTACAGCCCGTAATGTTTTGCCCTCGATAATGCGATTAGAAGCTTCGAAGAAGACGGAAACATTTTTCTTCCGCCCTTCTTCCGTGGCTGCCGAACCGGGCCTAGGTGTTGGTGCATTCTAATTTGTTCATCAGCTGTGTGCGAAATCGAACAGTTCAGCATTGGTTGCTGATTGCATAGAAGCTGTGATGCGAAATCGCATGTGTCTCAGCGACCTATGTATTACCGATTCCGTGTTGGGTGCGAAGGAATGTCTGTCAGGAGATATTTCTGTCAGAGCTATTACCATTCGCTGCGAATCGTCTGTTGTCAGACACCATTTTCGACACGCGGCTGTCTCAGGTTAGTTGGCACACCACGTTCATCATCGCGCAATTCGTCAGCGAATTATTGGAGGTGTTGATCCATTGTGTGATCTTTCCATTACAATCAGGTTGTGATGACGTGCACCTGTCGAAATTGTACTGCTAAGTTGTAGACCCTGTATTGCTAAACGCGATTGTAACCAATTTCGCATGTTCCTTTAGTTCGATGTAGCATATTATGTTGTATTGCTTTTAGTTTTGGTTGTTTTACCTGATTTTTTTTATTCGGATAGTACATTTCGTATTTTTTACCTGAAATATAGAAATATTATTACGAATAGTACAACCCTGCCAAACAAACTACTCTACAAACACTCCATAATTAAATATATTTCACATATATAGCACATTATTATGTCAACGGGAGTTGTTGTTATAACCAAGGAATCAAAGGATTAGGATAAGACCAGCTAAGCTGAAAGAAGACTAGGAAGATTTAAAGTGGCCTTGTTTATATCAACGTTGTAAAGAAAACAAGATGATTAAGATAGAGATACAAAGAGTTTAAACAGCAATACTAGCTAGCCATGTACTATGAGGTGCACATTCCCTTTTTAATTGTATCGCATTCCTACAGTAACCTCGACTATTTCTATACTCGACTTACCGGATTGCATCGTGTAACCTCCGAGTACGGTTGCTGGGTGGTCAACAGTCTCGACCATTGACTTCCAGCGACTGTTGACCTTCGATGGCTATCTAACTATCGCGTGCTCTATATGGGCTAGAGCGGTTCTAGTATAGGTGCGCTATTCCGCTATGAAGCGGTGCGCTAAGGGAGAACCTTCGAGAATGTTTAATAACCCGTTGCTTAATCCAACACCCCCCTTCATTCCTGAAGGTGAGCCACGTGGGAATCCTTCGAGATCTCGCAGAGGTTGGCGCATTGCTGAAACTTCTGACATGGCAGCTTCTTCGTCAGAAAATCCACTGCCATGTTACCAATCGGGCAATACGTGGGTTTGACCTTGCCCTTGTCAAACTCGTCCTTGACGAAGAAGTAACGGAGTGCGATGTGCTTCGTGCGGTTCACCAAGCCAGGTCGTAGAGTAACGTGAAGTTCCCATTCATCGTTACTTTCTCTTTGTGTAGGAGCTCCGTCAGGTATAGCCCTTCGCAAACAGTTGCGCTAGTGACGATGAATTTGGCTTCAGCTGACGAAAGGGCCATGAGCTCTTGTTTCTGGGAGTTCCATGAGATGAGTCTAGTAGGCTGGAGTTGAAATATGAAGCTTGTGCGGGAGCATCTGATGTTATCATCTCAAGCATGGTCCATGTCTACATAGCCATGAAGTTGAAGAGTAGCTGTTAGGTTGGTCGTGTAGGTGAGCCCGAAGTCAGGGGTGGAGATGAATTATTGGAGTGCTCGACGTAGGTCTAGCGTAATCTCTTCTTTAGGTCGGCGCAGGTACTGTGCGAGCTGGTTTACGACGTAGGTGAGATCTGTCAAACTTATATGGTGTGTGTTGTGTAGGCTGTAGTGGGGTAGCCCATATGGGGTACAACCCAATTAGGGTTAGTACTTGTACCCATCTTGCTGCTAGTTCATTCATTCTCGCTTCGTGATTCTGACATGGTTTCAGAGCAGGTCCTCTCCTAGGACCGTTTTTTTTTTATGGCCCACCGGATCGCGCTACCCCACACGTTGCGCCGCTCTGTTAGCGCCGCGCTGCCCTGCCCTTCCCTGCATCGCGCCGCCCGCACACGCCCTGCCCTGCGTCGCGCTGCCCGCGCACGCCCTGCCCTGCGTCGCGCCGCCCGCGCGCGCCCTGCTCTGCGTCCCGCCGCCCGCGCGCGCCTTGCCCTGCGTCGCGCCGCCCGCACACGCCCTGCCCTGCCCTGCCCGCGCGCCGCTTGCCGCCGCGCCGCCCTGCCCTGCCCGCGCGCTGCTCGCCGCCGCGCCGCCCTGCCCTGCCCGTGTGCCGCTCGCCGCCACGCCGCCCTGCCCTGCCCGCGCGCCGCTAGCCGCCGCGCCGCCTTGCCCTGCCTGCGCGCCGCTCGCTGCCGCGCTGCCCAGCCCTGCCCGCGTGCCGCCCTGCTGGTTACCGCCCTGCCCTGATCTGCCTGCGCGCCGCCCTGCTGGCCGCCTCCCTGCCTTGCCCTGCCTGCGTGCTGCCCTTCTGCTAGCACGCCCAACTGCTCTGCCCGCTATGGCTACTCTCAGCGTCCTCACCTTCGATCCTGAGGGCCGCTCGATTGAGTTCGATGCGTGGCTCGATGACTTACAGTTGTACTTACTAAGCGATTCTAGGGACGGTGTCTCGTTGTTTGACCTCACGTCTGGAGCCTCTCTCGCCCCTTCCGCCACAGATGACAGTGCGACTCGCTCAAAGTGGCTTACCCGTGACGCTGCTGCTCGCCTAGCCATTCGCAACCACCTGCCGTTAGCCGAACGTGCTCACTTTGGCCAGCACAAGACTGCTAGAGCCCTGTACGACGCTGTAGTCGCTTGTTACTCCTCCCCTGCCACTGCTGCTCTAGGCCGCCTTATACTGCCCTACCTATTCCCCGAGCTGTCCGCCTTTGCCACAGTAGCCGACCTCGTCACTCACCTTCGCACTAGTGACACTCGCTACCGCGCCGCGCTTCCCGCCGAGTTTCTAGCCAAGAACCCCCTCCCATGTACATCGCTCTCTACTTCATCGTCACCTGCCTCCCTGACTCTCTTACCACAGTTAGGGACCTCCTTCTCGCCCTTGACCCCACAGACCTCACTGTCGACCTGCTCGAGAAGCACCTCCTTGCATAGTCGCTGTAGGCGCTTCTCGTGGCACTCCTCGTACCCCCTTCTTTGAGGGGTGTTCCCCATCCCCCCTTGTCCCCTCAGTCGCTTCTGCTGCTGCTGTTGGCTACCTTCGTGCTGAGGAGGTAGGAGCTGCGTCTGCTCCCAGTGGGAGGCGCCGCAACGGCAAGGGCAAGGGAGGCAGGGGTGGTGGGGGTGGCAGCGGTGGAGGCGGTGGTGGGGCCGGTGGTGTCGGAGGAGGTGGCGGTGGTGGCGGAGGGAGTGGTGGTGGGGGTGGAGGCTTTGGTGGCGGCGGTGGCGGCGGCAGTGGGAGTGGTAGCGGCGATAGTGGTGGCGGCAGTGGGAGTGGTGGCGGCGGCAGTGGTGGCAGTCGGGGTGGAGCCGGTCAGAGGGGCGGCTTTGGCGGTGGTCAGAGGCAGCAGCAGCAGCAGCGTGAGCGTGAGACCCCTTCACCCAAGGAGCTTCGTGAGTGGTTTGCTTAGCGTGGGGCGTCTGGGGGTAGTGTTCGCTGCCAGTACGTCATTCGCATAGGTGACCGCTCTGGTCATACATGCGGGAAAGTTGGTCACACCCAGTCCCGTTGCTTCTCCCGTCTTGACGACGCCTGGCGCGCAGAGTTTCCCGACGCGACTGAGCTTCCCTGCTGGCATGACCTGCTTAGGCAGAATGTTGATATCTTTGCTCTTGACTATGATGCTATCCTTGCTACCATGTACGCATTGACTGTTAGTGCTGAGGGTGACTGTTACCTGTGTGTGCCGCCCGACCCAGGTATAGAGGCTGCTGCTCTAGGTGCTAGTGAGTCTTCTCTCCCTGGTACTGCACCTGCTGAGGCCTTGCACACCTTCACGCTTGACTCAAGTGCTTCCCGCTGTTTCTTTCGCGATAGCACCACAGTTACACCACTCCCTGCACCTGTTGCTGTCAGACTGGCTGACCCCTCAGGGGTCCCAGTTCTTGCCCGTTCCTCCACTGTTCTCCCGTATCCGGCGGTTCCGTCCGGCTCACTCTCAGGTCTTCACCTCCCCCCCGTTCTCTACGAACTTGGTGAGTACCGCTGCTATCGAGGATGCGATGGTCACTACCACCACTCCTGGGGGCCAGCGTGTGTCGATCTGCACGTGTACACGGACGGGCCGTCACCTGGCCACGTTCACCTGTCGGCCTGGGTCGAGTCTGTACACACTGACTACTGAGCCTCCTAAGGTAACTGCGTCTGCGTCCGCGTCAGGTCAGCTAGCAGCCCCCTGCTCGTGTCGCGCCCTGTCGCACCAGATGCTCCTTTGGCACCACCGCCTTGGTCACCCCTCCGTGCCACACCTCCATGGCATGCACTCCCGTCTCCTTGTCTCTGGTCTTCCCAGGTCTCTGCCTCCCCTCCCACCCTCGCCTGCCCCTCCCTGCCTTCCTTGTATCGAGGGGCGGTAGCGCGCCGCTCCTCACTCCTCCTCGTTTCCCCCAATGACTGCTCCCCTGCAGACTCTCCACATGGACATGTAGGGCCCAGCCCGCATCCGTGGACAGGGCCGCGAGCACTACTTTCTGCTGTTGACAACAACTCGCGTTACACCATGGTCTTCCCCTTGCGCAGCAATGGGGAGGTCCCTGATGTTTTGATCCCTTGGATCTGCGCTGTACGTCTCCAGCCCCGCGAGTGGTTCCACGCGGACCTTCCAGTCCTGCGTCTGCACTCTGACAGAGGTGGTGAGTTTGCCCCCGACCTCTTGCAGGACTTTTGTCATGGGGAGGGCATTCGCCAGACGTTCACACTTCCGGCCTCTCCGCAGCAGAATGGGGCTGCTGAGCGCCGCATTGGCTTAGTCATGGAGGTCGCACGTACCTCCATGATCCATGCAGCTGCCCCCCATTTTCTGTGGCCGTTTGCGGTGCATCAACTCAACCTCTGGCCCCGTGTCTCCTTGCCGGAGACCTCCCCTACACTGCGTTGGACGGGGAAGGTTGGCGATGCGTCGGTGTTCCAGGTCTAGGGATCCCGTGCCTTTGTCCGCGATACGTCCGCGGACAAGCTCTCCTCCCGCGCCATTCCCTACGTCTTCCTTGGCTTTCCCCCTGACGGCGTGGCCGGTAGTATTACCACCCCACCTCGCGCCGTGTCCTGCCCTCTCAGGACGTCACGTTTGACGAGTCGGTTCCCTTTTACCATCTCTTCCCCTACCGCACTGCCCTCTCCCCTCCCCCCCCCCCGCCGCTCTTCCTCGCACCAGGTCCTCCTCCGGTAGACCCCCTCCCCCCTGAGGGTCCTGCTCCCTCAGGTATGTCTCAGGTAGACCCTGTCGAGCCTGTCGAGGTTGCTGTCGACTCTGGTGCTGCTGGGGGTGGTGCTATTAGGGGTGCTGCATCTGGGGGTGCGGAGCCTGCGGGTGCGGAGCCTGGGAGTGCTGAGCCTGAGCGTGCGGAGCCTGGGGTTGCTGAGTCTGAGCGTGCGGAGCCTGGGGGTGCTGAGCCTGAGCGTGCGGAGCCTGGGGGTGCTGAGTTTGGGGGTGCTGAGCCTGAGCGTGCTGAGCCTGGAGGTACTTTGTTTGCTAGAGGTCCTCCGGGTGCCTCGTCATGGCGGGAGCCTCTCTCTCCACCGCAGCTGCGCGAGTGGTTTGCTCAGCGCTGGAGCCTTCAAAGTGGCGCTGCTGGAGCTGGGGGGCCTGCCGCTGGAGGCCCTGGAGCTGGAGGCGCTGGAGCTGCTGGTCCTGGAGGTGCTGGAGGTGCTGGAGCCGTTGGTCCCGGAGGTGCTCGTACTGGAGGTACTGGAGCTGCTGGAGCTGGAGGTGCTGCAGGCGTTGGAGCTGGAGGCGCTGGAGCTGGAGGTAGCGGAGGTGCTGGAGCTTCTGGTCCTGGAGGTGCTGGAGGTGCTGGAGCCACTGGTCCCGGAGGTGCTCGTACTGGAGGTACTGGAGGTGTTGGAGCTGGAGGTGCTGCAGGAGTTGGAGCTGAAGGCGCTCGAGCTGGAGCTGCTGGAGGTACTGGAGCCGCTGGTCCCGGAGGTGCTCGTAGTGGAGCTGCTGGAGCTGGTGGTGCTGCAGGCGTTGGAGCTGGAGACCCTCGAGCTGGAGACCCTGGAGCTGGAGGCGCTGGCCCTGGGGGTGTCAGTGCTATCGGTGCTGGTTCTGGAGGCACTGTGCGGCCGCGACCGTACTTCGTTCCACTGCTTCAGCAGGTTCTTGGTCTCCCGCCTTCTACTGGCCTTACTCCTCCCTTACTGTGTCCACCGCCTGACCAGTCGCATCCGCAGTTACAGCCTGTCTCCCCACTACCTTCTCCTTCTCTTTACACTGAGCAGACAGGAGGTCTTACAGAGCGTCGTGAGCCTGCATCTCGTCCTGCCTCGCCTGTTCACGCTGTTCGCACTGGTCATCATGTTCCGCGTCAGCGTCCTCCTCCTGTCCCCGGCATGCACCATATGGCACTTCGTCCTTCCTCTGTTCCATAGCGTGTCCCCCTGCCGTCTCCTCCTGCGTCCTCTCTTGCTGACGGTCCGGACCCTGAGTCTAACTTACTTCGTGCTGCCAGTCCTACTGTCACACGTCTTCTGGCCACTCTTGTCACTGACCCTTCGTTTGAGTCCACTGCTGCGTCTGCCCTAGTTGCTGAGCTTGTTGACTTTGCAGCCGCCTGTCGTCTCAACTACGCCGCTAGTCTTGTTGCTGAGTCTGAGTCTGTCCGTCCTCTGTCCGTCGGGGGTGAGTGTGCTCTTGGCACGGACGTCCTTGAGGACAGGCAGGAGGACATTGAGTGTTTTGGCACAGCTGTACCTCATCTCGTGTCCATGCTGATTGCACCTGAGGGAGACCCGGATGCACCAGACATCCCGTCCCCGCGCTCTTACGCAGAGGCAATAGAGGGTCCCTACTCCTCTCAGTGGCAGATAGCCATGGACGTAGAGATGGCATCTTGGAAGTCCACAGGCACTTACGTCGACGCAGTTCCCCCTCCTGGGGCGAACATAGTCGATGGCATATGAATTTTCAGGGTGAAGAGGCCGCCGTGTTCTCCGCCTGCCTTCAAGACTCGTTACGTTGCTAGAGGCTTCAGTCAGCGACAGGGAGTTGACTTCTTCCAGACCTTCTCCCCTACCCCGAAGATGACTACTCTTGGGGTACTGCTGCACGTTGCCACTCAGCATGACTACGAGCTTCACTCTCTTGACTTCAGCACAACTTTCTTACAGGGCAGCCTGCACGAGGAGATCTGGCTGCGCCGCCCACTTGGCTTCACTGGGTCGTTTCCTGTAGGTTCCCAGTGGAGCCTCCGGCGGCCCGTCTACGGTCTCCGCCAGGCGCTTCGCAAGTGGCACGACACACTGAGGACGACGCTTGCGGCTCTTGGGTTTGCTCCTTCGACTGCTGACCCGTCGCTGTTTCTATGCACCGACACTTCGTTGCCGCCGTCCTACATCCTCGTGTACATCGACGACATGGTCTTTGCCATTGCTGACACAGAGGGACTGGCCCTAGTGAAGTCAGAGCCGCAGAAGAGACACACGTGCACAGACCTGGGTGAGCTGCGCAGCTATCTTGGCTTGCAAATCACCCGGGACAGAGCACGGCACACCATTACCTTGACTCAGTCACACATGGTGCAGCAGGTCCTTCAGCGCTTTGACTTCCAGTACTCCTCGCCACAGTCCACTCCTCTGCCTACCGGTCACTCGCTCTCAGCTCCACCTTCGGACGAGTCCGTAGAGCCGAGTGGCCCGTAACGAGAGCTTGTGGGCTGCCTCATATACCTGATGTCCTACTTTCAACCTGACCTTGCCTACCGTCTTAGCATCCTGGGACGCTACGTTGCACCCGGGAGACACCGACCAGAGCACTGGAAGGCTGCTAAGAGGGTGTTGCACTACTTGTGCAGTACGTCGGGCATGGGGCTTGTGCTTGTAGGTCAGGGTCGAGTTGTCCTCACTGGACACGCAGATGCTTCCTGGGTTGACGACTTGGCTACGCAGCGGTCGTCACAGGGTTACACTTTCAGCCTTGGCTCCGGCTCTGTTTCTTGGCGGTCTACCTGCTCGTCTTCTGTTTTCAGTTCCAGTTGTGAGGCTGAGATCTACGCAGGGGCCATGGCTGCACAGGAGTTACGCTGGCTCACCTACCTGCTGACCGACTTGGGAGAGCCGCCTTGTTCTCCTCCAGTTCTATACGTCGATGACAAGGCCATGATTGCCTTGTGTCAGGAGCACAGACTGGAGCACAGCACGAAGCACATCGCTCTGCGTTAATTCTCTGCTCGAGAGTTGCAGCAGCGTGGTCAGCTTCGTCTTGTTTACGTGGCCTCTCGGGCCAACATTGCTGATATCTTCACCAAGGCACTTCAGCCTTGTGATCATCAGCGTTTCTGTACTGTTTTAGGTCTTGTGCCTACTTGGCCTCACTTGCGCACTTCTTGACTTTGCTTGTACTGTAATCTCTATACATATACCTGCATGCTTACGCTTGCTAGGTTTTGATCGCTGTACTGCTTGTTCTCCATTATATAATTCTGCATGTAAATTGGCCTTGTGGCCATTTGCTTGTGCTCAGAGTGTGTGGTGACTTCGTGATCCACCCTGAGCTTGCTTTGCTTTTCTTGACTGATCTTGTGACCTCTTGTTCTCCCCATTTTGCCTATGGGGGTGTGTCAAACTTATATGGTGTGTGTTGTGTAGGCTGTAGTGGGGTAGCCTATATGGGGTACAACCCAATTAGGGTTAGTACTTGTACCCATCTTGCTGCTAGTTCATTCATTCTCGCTTTGTGATTCTGACAATATCAGGTCGGCACGTGAAGGCGGCGAACAATAGACACCATAGCTCCTGCTGATAGAGGCGATGGTTTTTTATAGAGAGCGGTGTGGTGTCGACTTCGTGATTAGGATGAAGAGTGCAGAAAGGGGTAGGGTGGTTAGGTTGATCGGTGCGATCGGGATCTTCTTCACAAGTGTTTCCGCGTACTTAGCGGCGGAGAGATGGATGGAGGTGGCGGACTGGTTGACACAGAGACCCAAAAATTGCGTGATGATGTGATTGATTGTCACCTCCAGATTTTCCTTAATTTCCTCTTTGAATCGGTCGAGGAGATCTGCGTCGGCGCCAGTGTAGAGTAAGTCGTCCACGTAGGCAACTAGGAGAATGAAATTGCCGCACGATTCCTTCCGGTACATGGCCTGGTCGTGTGGTAGCTGGGTGAAGCCGAGTTCGACGAAGAACGTTGTGTAGATACTGTTATCACAGGCGGGGAGCCTGTTTGATGTCGTAGAGAGAATTTTGGAGGAGGCAGACGTCGGCGTCGCTTTCCTCGAAGGCGTGTGGCTGCTCAACAAAGATTATGGCATCATCGATTGCGTACAAGAACGCGTTGGAGATGTCGATCTGGTGGAGCGGGCACAACTTGATGGCGGCGATGCAAATGAGAATGCACACCAAAGTGTGTTGTCCGGCTGGTGCGAGGTTTGGTCGTAATCCACCATGTGAGCTTGCTCAAAGCCGTGCACTACCCATCGTGCCTTGCACTTGTCAATTGAGCAGTCCGCGAGTGATTTAATTCGAAAAACCCACTTGCCACTTTATAATTTTCTCCCCTTCGCAGATGAGCGGGGAACCAGCTTCCATGTCCCGCGGCGCTTTAGTGATGCTACTTCAGCTGCCATGGCTGCTCTCCACTTCTCATTGTCGGGCCCAAACAGGGCCTGGCAGACGGTAGTGGGTTCTTTGGGAGAAAGTTGGCGAATTGCAACTGCGAGCCCAAGGATGCGAAGACCAATTTCATTGGTGTCTTCGTACACGAGGCAATCCAGATCGTGCATGCTGGTAACTTCGACGACGTCATCGTCGCTGTCGTAGTCATTGCGGATGGTGTCCAGCGGGGGGTTCGCTGGTGGTAACCCAACATTCGGAGATCGGCGCGCCGAGCTGTTGTAATTGTGGGCTTCCCGTATTATATCGTCGGGATAGAATCACGAAATAGGTATGAAGGTCGGGGCTTGGAGCGGGCTTGTAAAGAGGATGTTTGGATAATGTTCATAGGTTGAAACATCCGCCGCATCTTCCGCCACGTCAGCTTTGTCATGTGCTGTGGCGAAGATGTGGTGTCCCACAAAAACTATTTATGGTGCCTTGTCAGCTTCACAGTGTTTATTTAACAGTGGCAGGGATAGATTTTTGTAGAAGATGCAATCACTTGATTTTGTTACTTCGTGTGTCGTGTAGTCCAGCATGATCCTGGCCTTGAACTCCTTCGAAAATCAAATTAAACTCCCCAGAATGCCCGGTTAGTGAATTTTCCGATTTGTGCCGTATGAGATCTGTATTGTACCATGTAGCCGAACACTCAGAGCAGATCCGTGTCAGCTTTTCTGCCCGTCCATGCCTTGTAAGGTGAGGTGTTGTCCTTCAGGCTGCGGGATGAGAGCAAGTCGTGCAGCCGAATAGCGTGGTTCATCGTGAACGTCCAGAACTTGGTTGGGATGGCGGACTATTTGATGAGGGCACTCATCCTTGTTGCAAGGCTTCTGTTTGTCCTTTCTCCCACCCCTTGCTGCTCGTGTGTGCATGGCACAGACACCAGGTGTTCGATCCCTTTCTTGGCGAAGAGTTCTTTGAACTTAGTGGAGAAGTATTGTCAGAATGTGTAGTTTGTCTAACCTGCAGTGGGGTACTTTATAGTGAGTACAGCCCCTTAGGGTTTCCTATATGTATCCATCTGCTTGCTAGTAAAACCCCTTCTTTTGCCTATTCTCTCTTGCCCAGCTAGCTAAAACCTAGCTATGGCTCCTTCATTCTAACTACTATTGTGACATGGTATCAGAGCAGGTCAACCCTCCCTGGTCAATCCTGTGGATGGGCCCACCCTATTGCTTCCGCTGCTATTCTGTTAGTCGCGCGCCCCGGGCGCGCGACATTTTTCATCCCACCGCGTGCCCCGTGTGCGCGGCGGTTTTCTGCCCGCCGCGCGCCTCGGGGCGCGCGGCGGTTTTTTGCTCGGCGCGCCGCCCCGTACAGCCGCGCGCGGCCCTCGTGCACTCGGCGCACAGCCCCGTGGAGCCGTGCGCTGCCCCTTGTGCACCCGACGCGCCGCCCCATGGAGCCGTGAGCGGCCCATGTGCACCCGACGCGACGCCCCGTGGGACCCGCGCGCTGCCCCGTGGGACCTGCGCGCCGCCCCCGGGGACCCGCGCGCCGCCCCGTGGGACCCGTGCGCTGCCCCCGTGGACCCGCGCGCCGCCCTGCGGCCCCCCCCTCCCCGCACACATGAGTTCACTTACCGCACACCCGAGTTCGCTTCCCGCAAGCCTGTGCTCGCTTCGCGTGGTACACCTAAGTTCGCTTACCGCACACCGAAGGTATGGGGGTGGCGGTTATGGGGTTGACTGTCAACGGGAGTGTTATTAGGCCCCGTCCTCGCTTGGGCGGAGCCAACCTTGTGGTCGGATGTGCGGGGGTTGCAGCCGATCTGCAGCAGTGGGCACGGGGGCCACTGCAGGGGCGCCGAGCTGGAGGGCGCCTGGCTGGAGGGCGCCGAGCAGGAGGACGCCGCCCCGGACGCCTGGTTGGCGTCCTGGGCGTCGGCACGACTACCCGGGCGCCTGGTCGACGTCGTGGGCGCCCGCACGGCGTCCTGGAAGGCCAGACGCCGACCTAGGCGTTTGCACGGCGTCCTAGGAGTCTGGGACGCCGCCCTGGGCGTCTGCACGGCGTCCTGGGGGCCAGGACGCCGACCTGGGCGTCCTGGGGGCCCGGACGCCGACCTGGGAGTCTGGCCGGCGTCCTGGGAGGCTGGACGCCGCTCTGGAGGTCTGCACGGTGTCCTGGGGGCCTGGAAGCCGGACTGGGGACGCCGGGCATTGGTGGCCGGCTACAGACTGCGCTGGTTGACCAGGCGTGGTTGCCCGGTCGACCGGGATACCCGGGCGACGTGTGCGAGTGTCGCCGGGGTCTGCGAGGGGTGGAGTCTGCGAGGTCGACGTGGCTGGTGGGCGCAGTCGCTGGCGTGGAGCCTGCTAGGCGTCTGCGCTGTGCTCGTGACAAGGTGTGGAGCGCCAACCAGCTGCGCGCACCTGCGAAGCAGGTGCACCGTTGTCCTGCGGGTGCAACGCTATGCAGCCGACTTGCTGCAGCGTTGGCACACCGTGGACATGCAACATTGGCGCGTCGCTACTCTGCAATGCTGGAGCGGTGCGAGCGCTGCTGCGCTGGAGCGCGGTCGACCGTGCTGCGCTGGAGGTCGACCAGCAGCCTAGCTAGCTCTGATGTAGTCTGTGATGCCAATGTTGTTGCTACAATTGTTCTAAACTTTTCCTAGTGGAACTCTTGCCAACTTTCCCCGTGAACTAGCAAGTGTGTGCGCACAAGGAAACGACTAAGGAACGAACGAACGCAGAGATCACACGAGCACACGTGCCTAGCCCGTAGCCTAGCTCCCGTTACAGCAGTTATCTCCGCAGTGACGGGTGTGTGCGCCGTCCCCTGCTCCTCCTCCTCCTCCGTCTCCCACTGCTGCAGCTGCCGCTGAGGGGGGTGGGTGTGTGGGAGCCGAAGGAGTGGTGCTAAGGGGGTGTCATGGGAGTGAAGCTAGGGGTGCAGCAGGGGGTGTGAACGGGAGTTTTGGGACAAAGGGGGAGGTTGAAGGGGGGTGGCCGCCATGAAGCCAGCAGCTCCAGTCGCCCGTGAGACCGTTGCGCCAGTCGTCCGTGAGCCCGTCGCTCCAGTCGCCCGTGAGCCCGTTGCTCCAGTCGCCCGTGAGTCAGTTGCTCCTGCCGCTCGTCTAGCCGCGGAGCCAGTTACTCCAGTTGCCTGTGTGCCAGTTGCTCCAGTTGCCAGTGTGCCAGTTGCTCCAGTTGCCCGTGTGCCAGTTGCTCCAGTTGCGCTGTGTGCCAGAAGCTTCAGCTGCCGCCCACTACCTCCTCTCCTCTCATAGTCCCTCCTCCTCCTCACTAGCCATCTGTGATAGCCTCTAGCTTTGCTTATATTTGTAAACAATGAACTGATGCTTGTTGTGCTGATCATACCCCACTTTGGCTATGGGGGTGTGTCAGAATGTGTAGTTTGTCTAGCCTGCAGTGGGGTACTCTATAGTGAGTACAGCCCCTTAGGGTTTCCTATATGTGTCCACCTGCATGCTAGTAAAACCCCTTCTTTTGCCTATTCTCACTTGCCCAGCTAGCTAAACCCTAGCTATGGCTCCTTCATTCTAACTACTATTGTGACAAGTATTTCATCCCTCCATCTGTCTGGAAGCTTCTTAGCTTTAATCTTGATTGTCTCTCGACGTGTTTTATCCATGTCACAAAGCAGTCGAAGGCGCGCAAGCAAAAAACCAAGTTAACGGCCCAGATGTTCCGTGTGCAAGCATCGATGAAAGTCATCGTGTTGTATTCCCCGTCGAGCCCTCCCTGGCTAAGTATAATGAAGTCACTGTAGGCCGTTTCGAGCGGTTTGTATCGTTCGTAGCCTGGAGGTAAGTCGGGGAAGGGTTGATGAGTGAGTGATGCCATCGGGCAGATAGTGCATGGTGGGTCTTCTTATGTGACATTGATTGTGTCACCGCCATGTAGTAGTATTCCGCGTGTGTCAAAGACTTCGGTGGCGATCAAGATATTAAGAATCGCATGTGAGGGATGTCCAAGCCATTGGTGTCAGATATCAGGAGTGGCATGGTAGACGACTGCCCATTTATAGTAACAGTTTCTTTGCTCTTCCTTTTGGTGTGGTGTTGCAGGTCCCTTGTCGGCAGCTGCGCGGACGTCTGCTGTGAAGGCTCAGGTGGAGGCTTGGTGAAGATCAGGTTCGGAGATCCCCACGATGTCACATACATTGGCGACGTAAATCGAGTCACCCGTGACTGGGAGAAGCTGTTGAGGTGGCGTCGCTTTGGGCCAGTTAGAGGCGAGAATTCCCTCCATTGGAATTCGGTGGTAGAGATATTCGTCGCCGGTGACGGAGATCTGTTGTGGCCCTTGTTCTGGTGGCGGCGGCTCCTTGGTAGGTTCCGTTAGTTCTGTTGCTTCTCCGAAGTCATAGATCATTCCTTCTAACTCTTCTTTTTGTTCTTGTGTTGGCTCGTATGGATGTTGATGTGAGAGAGGAGGTCCACCTTAGCTAGTGCCGCGCGTCGCCCAATATGGGTCTAATTCCACAACATGTTCAGGAGGAAGCGTTGGAGCCTTGGGAGGAGGTCTCCATGGTTCCCAGATGCTTCGTGTTCCCGATGTTCCCCATCCACCCTCTGTCTCAACTACTCCCCACGCACCGACCACGGTCTCGGTTCCCTAGGCAGTGGTGACAGTTCCTTCCGGTTTGGGCTGATGTTTCTCCTTTTTCTGACGCACTGCTTTCGCTTCTTCTTCCATTGATGCAGGTCCGGTGTTCCTGAGAATAGAGTTCGTCAGTTGGGACGGCGACCAAGTTGGTGCTTCCGTGGGAGTTGTTTTCAGTAGGAGCGTTCTGTCAGAGTCGCCGTCGTTCCCCTGCGACTTGAAGTTCAAGATGAAGACCTCATCTTCATCGTCTGCCTTGCCGACATAAGTCTTTTTGTAAAAGAGTTTGAAGCTCTTTTCTTCGCAGTTGCTCCAAATCTCCACTCTGCATTTCATGAGAATTGCTGCAAAGAGGATATTGGACTGAAGGTCGGCGACAACCAATACATCTCCGATGTGAATGGTAAAGTTAGTGTCGATCGGCTGTAAGTACATTTTGCCAATGTCATGAACCTTGAATCAATTGTTGTTGGCGACAGTTATTTCGCATGGTCGTTGCAGCCACTTCAAGTTGCTAATGAATCTTGTTGGCCCTACCATGTGTTGTCTGCAACAACTGACAAGATACCACTTGTAGAAATTATCGCGGCTCTGACGTGCGATGCTTGCAAACTTGAAGGTGATGATGCAGTCGGGGTCAACATAGAAGCTTATGAGGTTATTCTTGTGTGTTGCGCGAAAGCCAAGGGGAGACTCGGGCGTGCTTGGCGGCAACTCGTAGTCAGGTGGGAGATTTGTCGGCCTATCGCTCCAGAGTCCGATTATAGGGTCGTTGTTTGGACTCATAATGATGGGCTTGGTTAGCGAAAAATGAGCCATGTTGTAGTAACAAACTCCTCTGCAACGCCATGCAACTCAAGATTGTCCCATTTCCTCTGTCTTTGGCCAAAATGCGTGCAGGAACTTGCGAGTTTCTTACAACGGCGGATGGCGACACGGTTGATATCGCTGCTGGCATGGAAGGGCGAGCCGAGGTTTGATGCTGATGGTCGGGTGAGTTGACGCTGCGCCTTTTATTGGCGGTCTTTTGTCAGAATGCAGTATTTGTTGAGCCTGCAGTGGGGTACTCTATAGTGAGTACAGCCCAACTTAGGGTTTGCTATATGTACTCAACTGCTTGCTAGTGCAACCACTCCTTTCTGCTGCTAAACTTTTACTTACCTTTCAACATGCTATCAGAGCCTGTCCCTCCTTGGCCTGTTGGCCCACCAACCTGCTTCCGCTGCTACTCGTTCTGTCGCACGCCCCATGGCGTGCGACGCGCACGGCGATTTCCTCTCTGGCGCGCGCCCCGAGGCGCGCGGCCCCTTTTCTTCGTGGCGCGCCGGCCCCGCTGGACCTGCGCGCCGCACCCCGTCGACCCTCGCGTCGCCTCAGGGGACCCGCGCGCCGCCCCCGTCGACCCTCGCGTTGCCTCAGGGGACCCGCGCGCCGCCCCCGTCAACCCTCGCGTCGCCCCCGGGGACCCGCGCGCCGCCCCTGGAGCCGTGCGCGACCCCCCCGCTACCTCGTCGCGGCGCCCTGGGGAGCCGCGCGTGGCCCCTCGCTGCCCCGTGGTGGCGCCCTGGGGGCCGCGCGCCGTCCCCCTCGCCGTCCCCCGCGCTCCTACCCCGTGTCACCCGTTTTAGGGTTTGGGGGTGGGGAGTGTGGGGGTGGCGGTTGTGGGGGTGCCGGTTGTGTGCGCCGTCCCCTACTCCTCCTCCTCCTCCGTCTCCCGCTGCTGCAGCTGCCGCTCAGGGGGGTGGGTGTGTGGGAGCCGAAGGAGTGGTGCTAGGGGGGTGTCGTGGGAGTGGAGCTAGGGGTGCAGCATGGGGTGTGTGATAGGGGCGTGGGGCAGCTGGGGGAGGTTGAGTGGAGGCGGCCATCGTGTCACCAGCAGCGCCAGTAGTCCGGAGGCTACAATCTTCGGTAGTTGCCAGTCGCCTGTGGGTCAGTTGCTCCAGTCAGGAGGCTACAATCTCCGCGGAGCTAGTTACTCCTGTAGTCCGGGCCCTTGCTTCGGTAGCCACTGAGCCAGCAGCTCCTGTGTGTCTGCAGCTTCAGCAGTCGCCTCCCATCTTCTCGCCCCCACAGTCTCTCCTCCTCCTCACTTGCCCTCTGTGATATCATTGTGAACTATTCCTATGCATGCTTGTTGTGCTGATTACACCCCACTTTGGCTATGGGGGTGTGTCAGAATGCAGTATTTGTCTAGCCTGCAGTGGGGTACTCTATTGCGAGTACAGCCCAACTTAGGGTTTGCTATATGTACTCAACTGCTTGCTAGTGCAACCACTCCTCTGCAACGCCATGCAACTCAGGATTGTCCCATTTCCTCTGTCTTTGGCCAAAATGCGTGCAGGAACTTGCGAGTTTCTTACAACGGCGGATGGCGACACGGTTGATGTCGCTGCTGGCATGGAAGGGCGAGCTGAGGGTTGATGTTGATGGTCGGGTGAGTTGACGCTGCGCCTTTTATTGGCGGCCTTTCGCTTGAGGAATCGATCCATCGTGTGTCCCGGCTTCTTGCAGTACTTGCAAAACTAACCCTTCTTCTCGTGAGACTCCCCTTCAGTTGCGCCAACATAGAAGACTAACCTCTCTTGCTTGTTGTTTCTTTCATTGTCCGGTCAATCTCTAGCTGATCAGAGAGGGGTGTGGTGCAGAGGGTAGCTTCGGAAATGGCTCCTCGAGTGCGAAGCAACGATTTGAATTGTCGCCACTCTGGAGTCAGTCCGGAAATGACTATGGTGACGAACATGTCGTCAGGGATGTTACCGCCGCACTTCTGTAACTGGTCGCGTAGATTCTGGCAGCGATTAATATACGGTCCCGCTTTCTCCCCTTGGGTCATTTTGTCTAATGTCAGTTGACAGCGTAGGCGACCCATCGTTACTGGAGCTGTTGACATGTATGAGTTGCGCGGGTAGTCCCAGGCCACTTTCGCAGGAGCCCACTTCGTTTTGAAGGAACGAATGCCAAACTGTTGAGAGAGAGAGAGGTTACGGAGGCATTCGTTCCTTCAAAACGAGGTGTTTGTTTGTTTGTTTGTTAGCTTACTTGCTAGCTCGGCCACCCACCAGGTTGCTTGCCTAGGATAGCCTACCAGCCGATACCCACACTTGCATGCCTGTACCTTCTCATCAACATCAATACATGACCGCTTGAGAGGTTACGGAGGAGAACGGTGTACGCCAGGAGTGATTCATGAAAATTAATGATTCTTCTCTTGCTGAGTGTCTTCCATTGGGAACGGGAGGCATTCATCGTAGTACATCCAGATCTGCGCGATCGTCGCAAGGAGCTCAAATTCGAAGCTCCACGCGTAGAATTCTCTACCATCGAATGCGGATGATGTCTTCTATTTTCATTTTGCAAAAAAAAAACGTTATGCAGTGATGCCAACACATCTGTTTGTGCACGTTGATGGTTGTCTTGTGCATGAGCTGAAACTTGGCGATTGTCAAAGGTGAATGATCTCTCAGAGTTGACCCGTCGGTCTTCGCTTGGGAGAAGAAGTTAAGCAACTCCTCTGGCATAGCTTGAGCCATCGATGCTCATCGCTTGATGGCTTTCAAGGGCGCTGATGCGTGCAATGAGTTGCTCAACGACGTTGGCGTTGACAAAGGTCACTGCTGTAGTTTTTCCTTCTGGAGCCATAGTTCGTGCAGACTCTTGTAGTGATAATGAATAACTGAATAAAGAAGTTGTTCTATGAAGAACAGATTTTGGCAGGTCTTATAATCCAACCTTGCTTTCATATCATGTTGTTATAACCAAGAAATCGAATTATTAGGATAAGACCAGCTAAGTTGAAAGAAGACTATGAAGTCTTGTACTGACCTTGTTTGTATAAAAGTTGTAAAGAAAACAAGATGATTAATATAGAGATACAAAGAGTTTAAATAGCAATCCTAGCTAGCCATGTACTCTGAGGGGTACATTCCCTTATTAACTATATTGCATTCCTACAGTAACTGCGACTATTGCTATACGCGACAATTACCGGGTTGCATCATGTAACCTCCGAGTACGGTTGCTAGGTTGTCAATAGTCGTGACCATTGACTTCCAGCGACTGTTGACCTTCACGTGGCTATTTAACTGCCGCGTGCTCTATATGAGCTACTGCGGTACTGGTACAGGTGCGCTGTTTCGTTATGAAGCAGTGCGCTAAGGGAGAACCTTCAGGAATGTTATAATAACCCGTTGGTTATTCCAACAGTACTCACCCTGCCAAGCAAACTACTCTACAAACACTCCATAGTACATAAATCGCATATAAAGCACTCTATCATACGTTACTTACCTACCAAACATTAGAGAATTAATAGCTAGCCATTCAAATCCTCAATACCATCACAGCTAATAAAGGGCAATATGTGCACTCATGAGATTTCCATGCTTTGCAATCTGCCTATCACCACGGGCCCATGGCGTTGCACCTAGGGCTTTCAATGGCATCGAGAATAACGTTGCGGACATTGGAGCTGTGCTGTGCATATAGTCGTTTAAGTTCCACAGTGTTGTGAGAGTGAGGCATACATGTTTTGACCTTGTGTTCCACTTGCAGTATCAAAAGCAAAATGCAGGCACGAGCACAATGGTATGACACCAACTATCATTCACTGAATGTTGACCAACCCTAAGGAGCCCAAATAAAATATTTTTGAGTCGCAACACCAGCTTTGGATAGCCCTGCGTGGAGGACAGGTGCTATCCCATGCAGAGAGCCATGGCACTCTGGATCTTTCTAAGGCGCCTGCTGGAGAGTGTGCGGCAAAGCTGGAGCATGCCTGTCTTGTCTGGAAAAATGCGCACGTGGGTCGTGTATGCAAGGGCGAGAGGGGGGTAGAGGGGCACAGCAGTTGACATAAGGGCGGACGGGGCATTGGGGGGCAGCAAGGTATAGTCAGGAAGAGGGTGAGGGTAGTGGGTTAAAGAAGAAGGCGCACAAGTGAATGCCCCCCTGCAAATCCGAGACAATGGACCTCATTTGTGTTCCGGGCCCATGGCGTCTAGCACTCCACCTGTGGATATGGGCGTACATGGCATGAAAGATGGGGGGCAGTGGGGAATACGGCGAAAGATTAGTGTAGATGGGGAAAGAGTGGGCTACAAGCAAGGGGGACAGGTGGATGCTGGGGCATACATGGGAACAAGAGCACAGTCAGGGGAAACGATTAGGAAAAGAGTGGGAGGGATACTAGGATAGATGCGGTACATAGGGTTGCTAATGCAAAGGAACGGGGCGTTCACAAGTGGAGCAGACAAAGGGTTGACTTCACCTACAGCAGATTTAGCAATGAAGGGCGAAGGTTCCACACGCCCCATTACGGTTTGGTGGAGATTAGCCGTGCAATCTTGATGCTGAAGAAGTAATACAGGTTGATTCATCTAGTCGTGAGCACCGTGTTGCATTTGTCCTGGATTTTTTCCAGAACAGACCCAGTCGATCAGTCTTGTTCTCCATTACAAGGGTCAGGTTTTCAATTTGCATCGGGTCGGTGTACTTCAGGGCCGATGCGAGCGCGTTAATAATCGAAAAGCGAGGGCACCAGAACTGCAAATGAGCATTCAGAGTCTCGTAGACAAGTATGTCTATAGCTTTCTTTGCAGCGGCCTGCATGCTCACAGTTGTTCAGGGCAAGAGAAAGTTCAGATGGGTTTAAGGGCTGAGGCACAAAGGGAAAAGACCGAATTTAGCAGAAGGGGCTAAATGTTCCTCATCTCACAGCCAGGAGCAAGGTAAGGCGGGTCTTGGGGGGAATGGGTGGACCAGGGGCGCCTGCAAAGGGAGGAGAGAGAGGTAGTATGAATGGGGAGAGAAGGGGCTTAGGCAAAAAGGCAGAGACATACTGAGGAAGTGTTGCTGACTGCGCAGCAGCTCACAAGTCACGGGAGCAGGCTAAGGTGGGTCTTGGGAGTGGACCAGGTGCTATAGTCACAATAGGCTTGAATGTGCCTAAAACGAAAGATAGAGAGCACAGACGGATTTCTGCACAGCGGCTTCAAACGTTGATAGCGTTCTGCTCACAGCTGCAAATGGCTTGATTCAAATTGGATCTGGAGCGTCTTCACGTCGTCTACAATTAGCAATTTAGATTGCACGATTTGATAAAGAATTGACGACACAGCGTCGGTTTGAACGAACGGTACTATGGCAGCCACTATAGTCTTAGAACACAAGATAGGAAGAGTTACGAGTTGGGAATGACTCCCAGCTCCTACAAACCCCAAGAGCCGAGGTACAGTGATGTGGAACAGTGCCACACTGTCCCCAACCACGAAGGGTCTCGAAACTACCCTTCACTAGGGCCTACACCAAGTGAAATGTTACACTACACAAAGTAATGTAACTATCTTCAATATCTTGAGGTGTACCCTTTTGGCAAGCTTCGAAATCACTTGAGGCTTGACACCAAGGCTCGGGCTCTTCATCACAAACTCATCCTTGAGTTCTTGATGGGTCTGCTGCACACACCTGCGACACGCCGAACGTTCGACACAGGACAAAATAGAAACCGCGCACGACAAAATAGAAACCGCGCGCGAGACACAAACGACCGCGTAACACGCGTCTAGCGATAACTCGCTATTGACTCGACACACACACTCGACATCATGACTCAACATTCACACACAATTATAAGCATGAAATATATATTATCCCATGCCCTCATACCATTCCATACACACACACATTCACGCACACGGACAACAAGCCGAGTGCAAACCGTAGGGTTGCACCAACAAACTCCCCCTCGGATTGTTGGCCTTAGGATATGTTGCTCTCTCAGTTCAGAGCCATCCCAGCCAGCTTGCAACACTTCCAATGCTGCTGCTCCACCAGCCTCTTGGTCATCATGTCAGCCGGCTGCCCCGTGGTCTTCACGTAGCGCAACTCAACTTCACCCGCGGTTACCATGCTCCTCGTCCAATGCCACTTCACCCTCATGTGATTCGTGAGTCCATGCAACACAGGGTTCTTAGCAAGAGCAATGGCACCCTGGCTGTCACAGTACAGTGGGGTAGGTCCTTGCTGCTCCTCCCCCAATTCAGCCAACAAACGCCGCTGCCACACAATCTCCCGTACGGCACGGAAGAGTGCCATGTACTCGGACTCCACCGAGCTCAAAGCTTGGTCAACCTGCTTCTTGCTCTCCCAAGCAGTTGGGCCTCCACCAACACAGCATATGAAGCCTCCCACACTTATCATGTCCTCTGGTTCTGATGCATATGAAGCATCCGAGTAGGCAGTGAGGAACAAACGCCCGGGTTCAACACCATCCGCGCCCTTTTGGCGCCTTTGTGCCGCCGCCGAGTATTGCAGCCCAACGGTCGGTGTTTGGCCAAGATACTTGGCCACCCTCATTCCAGCTGCTACCTGCTCCTCATTAGGGCATTGCACAACCCTAGCCAGCTGCCCGGTAGCAAACGCGACGTCCGGCCGGGTGTTTACCGCCGCATACATGAGGCTGCCCACCAACGAGTGAAATCGGCGCCTCTCCTCTTCACCAACGCTCTCCTCCTCTGGTCCCTTCACACACTTGAACCCAGAGGGAAAGGGTGTAGCCGCATGGCCTTCACTCTGCCCAAAGTTGGCAGCCAATGCCTCCAGGTACTTTCGTTGATGCACCCGCATGCACCGCTTCTCCACATCTCGTTCGATGTGGAGCCCAAGGTAGAAGCTCACGTCACCAAGGGCCTTGCACTTGAACTTGTCTTGAAGCTTCAGCATCACCTCCTTCACAAGGTCAGAAGAGGGTGAGAAAATGAGGATGTCATCCACATAAACCACCATGAAACTCCTCTGCTCCCCCTCGCCAAGCATGAACAAGGAGTGATCGGCCGTTGAGGGAGTGAAGCCGATCCCCTCCAACACTTCGCGCAGCTTCATGTACCATTGCCTAGGGGCCTGCTTCAGCCCATAGAGGGCCTTCTTCAGCTTCCACACTCTGCCACTACCATCATCAAACCCCTCTGGCTGCGCCATAAAAATCTCCTCCTCAAGGATGCCGTTAAGGAATGCCGTTACGATGTCCATTTGCTTTACTACCCATCCTTTGATGGCGGCTCCCGCGAATAGGGTTCGCAGCGTCGTCGGCTTCACCACAGGGGCAAACAGCTCCTTGAAGTCCACCTTCTCCTTCTGCTGGTACCCCTTGGCTACAAGCCTAGACTTGTAGCGCTCGATCTTGCCGTCGGCATCCGACTTGATTTTGAAGAGCCACTTGGACGTTATCGCCGTACGCCCCTCCGGTAGCTCCACCAATTCAAACGTGTCATTCTCCTCGATGCTCTTCAGCTCACTCTCCATGGCCTTCTTCCACTCCTCAGCATCACTACTCTCCAAAGCCTCCTTGAGAGTTGCTGGTTCTCCCGGCATCTCCACCGGAGAGAAGAACGCGAAGGCACACTCCTCGTAGTCACTCTCCTCGTCGTCTCCGACCATCATTGCCGCTCCGGCCAGGGCTGTCTTGCCCTGCTTTCCCGGCGCATCATAGGTCAGCCTATTAGGGGGTTGAACTCTCCTCTTCCCCCTTCCTTCCTCCTCAGCTGCAGGGACTTGAAGGCCTTGGCGTTGCTGCGGTGTGGCTCGAATCCGTGGAGCACTCGTAGTACGGGAAGGGAGTGACGGTGCACGCTCGCTCACTTGCTGCACCTCCTCCTCTTCTTCCTCTGCATCATTGGCCTCCTCTCCCCCATTCACAAGGGAGGATTGCCTTGTGGTTGTGCTGCCGCTGCTCAGCTCCAAAGGCAGCTCCACATGCTCCAAACCGGAACTCTTCACCTCCCCAAACCGCACGCCTATCTTCGCCTCATTCTCCGCCTTCCAATCCTTGTACATGAAGTTCTCCATGAACTTGCAGTCCCTGCTCACCAAGAACTTCTTGGTGAATGGGTCCCAAAGAAGCCATCCCTTGCTGTTTTGAGCCATGCCCAAGTGCACGGCCCACACCGCCTTGGCACCAAGCTTGTTGTGCCGAAGATGCTTAGGCACGAGCGCCATGCACATGCACCCGAACACCCGAAGCATATCCACCTTTGGCTTCCTTCCTAGCCACTCCACATAGGGCACCCATTTGTCTGCTCCCACATGAGTCAAGGCTCTGTTCTTGGCCACACACGCGCTCCGCACCGCATCAGGCCAGAAATAGTCGGGTAGCCCGGCTTCAATGAGCAACCCGCGTGCCGCCTCCGTGATTGTGCGGTTCGCTCGCTCGGCGATGCCGTTCATTGCAGGGGAGTATGGCATGGTGAGGGAGTGCCGAATACCATTCTTCTTCAGCCACAACCCAAACTCCTTGCTCAGGAACTCTCCCCCTCGATCGGTGCGGATTGACTTGACTAGACGGTCTTGTTGCCGCTCCACCATCGGGAACCAATCCGTCTTCAACGTTTCAGCCACGTCGCTCTTCTTGGCCAGCACGTACACCCAAGTCATGCGGGTGTAGACGTCGACAATGGTCAGAAAATACTCAGCTCCAGCAGCTCCAAGCTTCAGGGGGGCCACCACGTCCATCACCACCTCATCAAGCGGTGCCTTTGCCGTTGCCTCCGAACTAGGGAACGGAAACCGGGTGAACTTGGCTTGAATGCACGTCGGGCAGCCAAGCACCTCATCGGGCTCCCCCTTCACACGTATGCCAGCAACAATCTCATTCTTCACTAGCTGCTGCAAGATGGGCAGGGCCACATGCCCCATGCGCCGATGCAAGGTGAGCCAATCACACTCCCCCGTAGCCGAAGTTGGATTGGAGAATGCCGCGCTCGCAATAGCGCCCCACATACTCTCTCCGTAGTCCTCCTCCGCTGCTGCCTCTGGGTTCTCTTCACCCTTTTGCTGCTCCTTGGTTGCTGCACCACTCTCCTTAGGTTCACTGAACTTGCTGGTCCCTCCAGGTTTGCTCTTCTTGAGCTCATTCTCCTTAGCGCGACCGTTTGCGCCATCGTCGCTACCGACCGCTCCATCCTTGGTGCTGATGCTTGCTGCCACTTGCCTCTCCTTAGGCATAGGGACCACTGGGATCTGCCACATCTCGTTGTAGACATCCCTGTCCTCATGAAGGTCCCAAAGAATTCGATCGCCAAGCCTTGCGGTGTAGGTCTTGGCTCCCTTCGAGTTCGTGTCCATGCCGGCCTTTGCCAACCGCCGCATGGAAATCAGGTTTGCAGCAAGGCTGGGCACCCAAAGCACGTTCTTGAGGCCCACCATCTTCCCATCAGCACCCTTGAACATGGCCTTGCCCATGCCTTTCACCTCTGCTCGCTGCCCCAAAGCCGATGTGACATGCTTCACCGGTGACGGCTCGAGTTCGGTGAGCAAGTCCGGGCGAGGTGTCATGCTATAGGTAGCGCCACTATCAATCACCCAATAGTCCAGGGGGTGTAGGGTCACCTTCCCCACAGCTGCTGGCTCCTCAAAGCCTTCATCCTTCTCTGGACCAGCCGGTACTTGCGTCGACACGAAGTAGAATAGACCCGGGTATCGATCGTCGCTCGGGTCCTTGTCGTTGTCTCCGCTCTTCATGTTTGCAGCTCCGCCACCGCGACCGCCACGGCCTCCATGGCCTCGTCCTCTCCCTCCTCCTGCTCCTCTACCCTCTTGGCCTTGAGCAGGGGTCCAACCATCAGGGAGTTTGTAGCAGTCGCGCCACATGTGTCCGCTCTTGTGGCAATAGTGACACTCGCCGTCGAATCGGCCGCGACCGCGTCCGTAGCTCTTGTCGTCGCTGCCGTAACCGCCACTCCTGCGGCCTCCGCCAAAGTTGCTGCCACCAAACCTTCCTCCCTCTCGTCTTCTGCCTCTTCCTCGACCATATCCACGGCCGATGCTCGCTGCCCCAGCGCCATCCGCACTCGCCAACTCACGGCGGCGGAAATCCTCTTGAAGGATAGCTCGCTTCACGTCTTCAAGCGAGAGGCGGGGCAAGTCGCGATTAAGGTTGATGATGAGCGAGGACCATGACTCTGGGAGTAAGGCCAGCAACTTGGTCTTCTTTTGGAGCTCACTGTAGTTCAAATCAGCTCCCTCAAGCCGCGTCAACAAGTCGAAGAATTTCTGCACCCCTTCTTCAACCGCTTCGTCTTCTTCAATTCGAAGTGCCGCCATTTGCCGTTCCAACACCACCGCTACCGCCGCTGTTGCAGGAGCATGTACACCCTTGAGAGCAGCCCATGCCTTTGGTCCTTTCTCTGGTTCACGCTGGAATGGCTTGATGTGACGGATCTGACTGCTCCCCAACGCTTGCCCAAGTAAGAGATAGCCTTGTGCGCTCTTCCGCACCCACGGGCTCTTCTCCGGGTCGTTCTCGGGGCGCTTCTCCGTTCCTTCCATCACCTCCAGCAGGTCATAGTGGTCAAAGATGTTCTCCATCTTGAAGGACCATTCAGCAAAGTTGTCACCGTTGAACTTGTCAAGCCCAAACACCCTAGGCTCATCCCTAGGTGGGCCAAGACTTGGTTGCATGGGCGCCATGGCTGAATCACGGGGTTGGCCTTGAGCTTGAGATTCTCCACTGCCACCAGCACCTCTGCCACCCCTTTCCTCAGGTCCAGACATTGTCGAAACTGCTCCAAGGGCTCTGATACCACTTGCTATAGTCATAATAGGCTTGAATGTGCCTAAAACGAAAGATAGAGAGCACAGACGGATTTCTGCACAGCGGCTTCAAACGTTGATAGCGTTCTGCTCACAGCTGCAAATGACTTGATTCAAATTGGATCTGGAGCGTCTTCACGTCGTCTACAATTAGCAATTTAGATTGCTTCACCAAGAAGTTCTTGGTGAGCAGGGACTGCAAGTTCATGGAGAACTTTATGTACAAGGATTGGAAGGCGGAGAATGAGGCGAAGATAGGCGTGCGGTTTGGAGAGGTGAAGAGTTCCGGTTTGGAGCATGTGGAGCTGCCTTTGGAGCTGAGCAGCGGCAGCACAACCACAAGGCAATCCTCCCTTGTGAATGGGGGAGAGGAGGACAATGATGCAGAGGAAGAAGAGGAGGAGGTGCAGCAAGTGAGCGAGCGTGCACCGTCACTCCCTTCCCGTACTACGAGTGCTCCACGGATTCGAGCCACACCGCAGCAACGCCAAGGCCTTCAAGTCCCTGCACCTGAGGAGGAAGGAAGGGGGAAGAGGAGAGTTCAACCCCCTAATAGGCTGACCTATGATGCGCCGGAAAAGCAGGGCAAGACAGCCCTGGCCGGAGCGGCAATGATGGTCGGAGACGACGAGGAGAGTGACTACGAGGAGTGTGCCTTCGCGTTCTTCTCTCCGGTGGAGATGCCGGGAGAACCAGCAACTCTCAAGGAGGCTTTGGAGAGTAGTGATGCTGAGGAGTGGAAGAAGGCCATGGAGAGTGAGCTGAAGAGCATCGAGGAGAATGACACGTTTGAATTGGTGGAGCTACCGGAGGGGCGTACGGCGATAACGTCCAAGTGGCTCTTCAAAATCAAGTCGGATGCCGACGGCAAGATCGAGCGCTACAAGTCTAGGCTTGTAGCCAAGGGGTACCAGCAGAAGGAGAAGGTGGACTTCAAGGAGCTGTTTGCCCCTGTGGTGAAGCCGACGACGCTGCGAACCCTATTCGCGGGAGCCGCCATCAAAGGATGGGTAGTAAAGCAAATGGACATCGTAACGGCATTCCTTAACGGCATCCTTGAGGAGGAGATTTTTATGGCGCAGCCAGAGGGGTTTGATGATGGTAGTGGCAGAGTGTGGAAGCTGAAGAAGGCCTTCTATAGGCTGAAGCAGGCCCCTAGGCAATGGTACATGAAGCTGCGCGAAGTGTTGGAGGGGATCGGCTTCACTCCCTCAGCGGCCGATCACTCCTTGTTCATGCTTGGCGAGGGGGAGCAGAGGAGTTTCATGGTGGTTTATGTGGATGACATCCTCATTTTCTCACCCTCTTCTGACCTTGTGAAGGAGGTGATGCTGAAGCTTCAAGACAAGTTCAAGTGCAAGGCCCTTGGTGACGTGAGCTTCTACCTTAGGCTCCACATCGAACGAGATGTGGAGAAGCGGTGCATGCGGGTGCATCAACGAAAGTACCTGGAGGCATTGGCTGCCAACTTTGGGCAGAGTGAAGGCCATGTGGCTACACCCTTTCCCTCTGGGTTCAAGTGTGTGAAGGGACCAGAGGAGGAGAGCGTTGGTGAAGAGGAGAGGCGCCGATTTTACTCGTTGGTGGGCAACCTCATGTATGCGGCGGTAAACACCCGGCCGGACGTCGCGTTTGCTACCGGGCAGCTGGCTAGGGTTGTGCAATGCCCTAATGAGGAGCAGGTAGCAGCTGGAATGAGGGTGGCCAAGTATCTTGGCCAAACACCGACCGTTGGGCTGCAATACTCGGCGGCGGCACAAAGGCGCCAAAAGGGCGCGGATGGTGTTGAACCCGGGCGTTTGTTCCTCACTGCCTACTCGGATGCTTCATATGCATCAGAACCAGAGGACATGACAAGTGTGGGAGGCTTCATATGCTGTGTTGGTGGAGGCCCAACTGCTTGGGAGAGCAAGAAGCAGGTTGACCAAGCTTTGAGCTCGGTGGAGTCCGAGTACATGGCACTCTTCCGTGCCGTACGGGAGATTGTGTGGCAGCGGCGTTTGTTGGCTGAATTGGGGGAGGAGCAGCAAGGACCTACCCCACTGTACTGTGACAGCCAGGGTGCCATTGCTCTTGCTAAGAACCCTGTGTTGCATGGACTCACGAAGCACATGAGGGTGAAGTGGCATTGGACGAGGAGCATGGTAACCGCGGGTGAAGTTGAGTTGCGCTACGTGAAGACCACGGGGCAGCCGGCTGACATGATGACCAAGAGGCTGGTGGAGCAGCAGCATTGGAAGTGTTGCAAGCTGGCTGGGATGGCTCTGAACTGAGAGAGCAACATATCCTAAGGCCAACAATCCGAGGGGGAGTTTGTTGGTGCAACCCTACGGTTTGCACTCGGCTTGTTGTCCGTGTGCGTGAATGTGTGTGTGTATGGAATGGTATGAGGGCATGGGATAATATATATTTCATGCTTATAATTGTGTGTGAATGTTGAGTCATGATGTCGAGTGTGTGTGTCGAGTCAATAGCGAGTTATCGCTAGACGCGTGTTACGCGGTCGTTTGTGTCTCGCGCGCGGTTTCTATTTTGTCGTGCGCGGTTTCTATTTTGTCCTGTGTCGAACGTTCGGCGTGTCGCAGGTGTGTGCAGCAGACCCATCAAGAACTCAAGGATGAGTTTGTGATGAAGAGCCCGAGCCTTGGTGTCAAGCCTCAAGTGATTTCGAAGCTTGCCAAAAGGGTACACCTCAAGATATTGAAGATAGTTACATTACTTTGTGTAGTGTAACATTTCACTTGGTGTAGGCCCTAGTGAAGGGTAGTTTCGAGACCCTTCGTGGTTGGGGACAGTGTGGCACTGTTCCACATCACTGTACCTCGGCTCTTGGGGTTTGTAGGAGCTGGGAGTCATTCCCAACTCGTAACTCTTCCTATCTTGTGTTCTAAGACTATAGTGGCTGCCATAGTACCGTTCGTTCAAACCGACGCTGTGTCGTCAATTCTTTATCAAATCGTGCAATCTAAATTGCTAATTGTAGACGACGTGAAGACGCTCCAGATCCAATTTGAATCAAGTCATTTGCAGCTGTGAGCAGAACGCTATCAACGTTTGAAGCCGCTGTGCAGAAATCCGTCTGTGCTCTCTATCTTTCGTTTTAGGCACATTCAAGCCTATTGTGACTATAACAGGATGTCCCAGGGACCGCGTGGGGCAATCCCTACCTCGTGGTGATGCCTGACATCATGCAGCAGGCGGACCTGGGCATCATGAGCCACATTGTGGCTGTCGTGCGCAAGATGAAGAAGCGGCGTGTGAAGCAGATGGACAGGTCAGTGTGTTGGGGATTGGATTCGTTGCTCTTCGTCACATTTACTCAAACCATAAGTTCTGTCCTATTACTGACATGTTTCTGCCCTTTTGCAACCGCTGAACTGATGTGTATGGGCAGGCGCCTGTCTCTCATTCGCGACCGCACGCGCCTGAATCGCATGCGCCTGCCGGAGAGCGCCTACTTCGAGACCGGAGCATGTGTGGCGACCTATGAGCACAGGGCCGTCATGCAGGTATGAACCCTCCATTCCCTGTTGCTTGTCCTGGCCTAAACCCTCAAGCAGTCTGCTCATGCTGCCATTGTTTGTCCCAACTCCTCACACCATCTGTGCTCACCCTCCCCTTTGCTGCTATCCACATTCTTTGCAGGTCATGGTGTTTGTTTTTGCAGGCCTGCTTCGCCAGCCCCAGATGGATGCCGTTCGTGCCTATCTTGGCTGGTACATCCTGTGCTCCCAGCCTCAGGGGCACACTGAGCGGTCCCTCCGGGAGCTGAAGAAGATGAACTCTCGGTAATAATACCACGCATGTAAACCCCCGTGCATGGGATGAATGCTTGGCTACTGTAAATGTGCTCTTGTAGTAGGCAATCTTGTGAGGAAGTTTTGTGCTAAACTTTGATAGGAAAGGATCAGGAATAGGAAACCATATGAATAAGTAGACTCTGTGATTGCATGTGTTGTCATCTCCCACTCCCATCAGGCTCGTTGAGCAGTTGCAGGCTGCGTTTCCAAAGCAGCCATCCTCTTGGTGCCTTGTGAAAACGCATCTCATGTCGCACTACGTCGACTCCATACGTCGCGCGGGTCATGTGACTGAATTCAGCACCAACATGTTCGAGCACTTGCACGGACCGTTGGTAAAGAGGATCCACCGTCGGTCCAACAAGCGCAATGTATATGGGCAGATCATGAAGTTCCATGCTAGGCGCATTCCGGATGTGGTGCCGGTGGATGATCCTGCTGGCCGGGACACCGCCATGCGGCAGGTAAATTTGTTTAGTGCTTGAATTGCATGGATATGAATGCAGAATGTAATACTATCAATAGCATATGTTGGCAGGCGATTGAGACCGACACACGGACGCTCATCAAGGAGTCATACTTCCTCCCTGTGGAGTTACCACAAGAACCCACCTCCACCAACTGGTTTGCAAGGAAGTGGGCCAAGCAACACCCTCGTGCCCAAGCTGCCCTCAAGGATGCGCTTATGCGTTATGCAGGATGCGTCACCAAGATTCGAGTAAGTAGTTGCAAGTTTGTGCAATCAACCATGATTTGGCTGGCTCGTATCATACATGACTAACATCAACTGTTATGCAGGCCCATGCATCGCTGGCAATCCCTGCAGCAGACGACGCCAGCTTCTCAAGAGTTTCTCACTTCGTTCGAGCGACCCCTGACTATTTTGAGAGGCCATGGTACTCGGATGTTGCAGTGGAGGGTGTAAGGTATGGTCGGAGAGAGGAGTGGTATGCAAGGTTGCTTCTGTTGTTCCATACAAAAATACGTGGAGAGAGGGAGGAGCTGGCTTACGTTAGATATTGGAATGCAAGCGGAGAGGATACAGCAACAGGATGCCTTCGCCTCAAGTGGACGACAGGAATGTACGCGTACTCCGTGATTCCGATTGAAGCGCTTCTCCGCCACGTCCATGTGGTGAAGGCATTCCACCTGGACAGTACCTATCTCCTTAATAAGTATCAAATGTGATGCATTTATCTTGTAATAAAATGGCCAGCATATTTTCAAGCAGACACATTTTAGGGAAGTCAAAGCTTAAAAAACCAATTACAAAATCACAACAAATTTGGCACGCTTCAAATAAACGGCAATGTACCGGAGTCGCGGATTCGATCTAGACTTCGACAAACAAACGCGGTCCGATTTCATTCCGTGATTGGTCGCGATTTGGCTTCGGAACTTCGCCAACCAAAACACCTGAACTGTACCCCCCTTCGAACCCCCTTCAAAAACCAAGGTTTTTTGTGATGTGTGGGATTTGGAGGAGAAGAGCAGCTGCATTAAGGATCTGTGGCAGCTGCCCATCATCCCCTGGAACGGGAAACCACCAGCAACAGCAGCGGCCTCAGCAACGGCTAAAGCAACTGCGGGAGGAGAGGTGACTGCACCAACTGATGGGCCCTGGATGTAGTCAAGAAGGTGTAGCAGCCACAGCAACCACATGGTGAGGTGCTTGCTGGTGTGGATGCCACAGCTGCATGGGCGAAGGCTTCATCTGGGAGTGGTGAGGCTGATTGGGAGACGTGGCACGGGAGGCTATGTCATGTGAATTTTCCTATGCTGCAGAAGTTAGTTACGGATGGGAGCGTGAAGGGGTTGGAGGTGAAGGGGGCAGCAAAGGAGATTGGGAGCTGCCCTACATGCCTTGAGACGAAGTTCACCAAGTTTCCCTTCAGCAGTAGCACAGGACCAGCCAAGGCACCGCTCGCGCTTGTGCACATGGATGTGGTGGGCCCTACGAGGGCCCCTTCTCTCTCGGGCAGCCGCTACTTCTTGACCATTTTGGATGAGCACACACGTGCGGTGTGGGTGTACCCTCTCAAGACCAAGCGGGGGGTGGCAGCGGCTGTTCTTAAGGAGTGGATGCCGAGAGCTCAAAGGGAGAGCGGACACAAGGTGAAGGTGATCCGCACCGACAACGGAGGACAGTCATTGGAAATGAGTTTGAGGCGGTGCTGAAAGAAGAAAGGCATTCAGCATCAGCTCATAGTGCCCTACAACCCTCAGTAGAACGGCGTGGCTGGGCGGTTCAACCGGACCCTGCAGGAAGGTGCTCGTACTCTCCTTGGGCGTGCAGGGCTGCCGGATCCGTTTTGGGTGACTGCACTGCGGCATGTCGCCCTTGTGAAGAACAGGGTGCTGGCGTCTGTGGGGGACAAGTAGTGGGTCCCCTACACCAAGTGGTACGGGAGTGCTCCAGCTGTGAACATGTTGAGAGCCTTTGGGTGCATGGTGGTGTTTCATGTGCCTAAGGAGAAGAGGGGAAAGTTGGAGGCTTCTGGGAGATGGGGTGTGCACTTGGGGCTTGCTAATATCACAAGGGCTGGTTGATATGGGACTTGACCAGCCAGCAGCTGACTGTGTCAAGGGATGTGAAGTTCCTTGAGTCACTGTACTACAAGGAATGGAAGCAGCAGCAGCAGAAGCTTCCTACTACACCACTGTTCATTGAGGCCGATGACGTGCAGCGGCCTTCGAGGTAAGTGCAGGTCACTGTCTCTGAGGAGGAGATCTCTGGGGTGACAGAGGATGGGGGAGAAGCTGAGGTGGAGGAGCAGCAGCAGCAGCAAGATGCTCCACCACGTGACCAACGTCCGCATGACCGTCCTAGGAGGGATGTTCGCCCTCCTAACAGGCTGACCTTTCCAAGTTTTGGAAAGCCAAAGGTGGTACGGGCTGGGAGTGTGGATGAATAGTGTGATGAGGATGAGATAGCACACTGCTACTGGGCAGCCGTCCCTGAGCCCGAGACGCTAGCAGAGGCGTTGAGTGGGCCCGATGCTGAAAAGTGGAAGCAGAGTATGAAGGAGGAGTATGACTCTCTGCTGGAGAATGAGACGTGGGAGCCGTGTGAGCTGCCTCCTAGGAAGAAGGTCATTTCTTCCAAGCTGATCTTCAGGCATAAGTACGGACCAGATGGGGTGCTGACCCGCTACAAGTCAAGGCTTTTAGCTAAGGGGTTTCAGCAGACAAAGGGAAAGGACTTCGACGAGCTCTATGCTCCTGTGGGGAGAGGGACAATACTGAGGGTGATGTTGGGAACGGCTGCAAGCCACAGATGGAAGATAAAGCAGATGGACATCACGACCACGTTCCTAAATGGGATCATCCTGGAGGAGCTGTACATGCTGCAGCCTGAGGGGTTGGATGATGGGAGCGGCAGGGTGTGCAGGCTGAAGAAGGCCATTTATGGCCTGAAGCAGGCTCCTCGTGCATGGTACCACAAGCTAGAGGAGACACTGCTGGTTGGGGGTTTTAAGAAGAGTGACTGCGACCACGGCCTGTTCCTGTTGCAAGAGAAGGAGCCGTTTCTCATGCTCCTGGTGTATGTGGACGACATCCTGCTCTTCTCTGAGTCGTCTGCAATGATTGAGCGTGTGGAGGAGATGCTGGAGATGCAGTTTAAGTGTTCCAAGATGGGAGATGTGAAGTACTACTTGGGGATGCATGTGGAGAGGGACCTTGACAAGGGAGTGTTGAGGTTGCACCAGAGGAAGTATTGTGAGGGGCTGGCTAAAAAGTATGGGCTGCAAGATGGAGGAAAGCCAGCCACCCCACTGCCTTCGGGGTTCACTGTAGAGCCCTGTGCTGATGAGAAGGTGGTGGCTGAGAGTGACAAGAAGCTGTTTCATTCCATGGTTGGGGCAATCAACTATGTGGCTAACCACACGCGGCCTGACATTGCCTTTGCAACATCCAGGCTTGCCAGTGTGGTCTCACGCCCCAGTCATGAGCAGTTGGAAACGGCCAAGAGATTGGTCCGCTATGTGAGCTCTACAGCATCTGTGAGTTTGGAGTACAGTGCTGTGAGGCAAAGGCAGAAGCGAGGTGCTGCTGATTTGAGCAAGGAGGAGATGCTCTTGACCTGCAACACTGATGCTAGCTTCAAATCTGTGAAGACGAATGGCACCAGCATTGGAGGCTATGTGTGACTGTTTGGAGGTGGTGCAGTGAGTTGGCGCAGCAAGAAGCAGAACGAGGTGGGGCTGTCCTCGTGTGAGAAAGAGTACATGGCCCTGCATCATGGGGCCAAGGAGGTGGTGTGGCTGATGCGTTTGTTGGAGGAGATCAGTGTTGGTCAGAGGGAGCCGAATGTGATGTACTGTGACAATGAGTCGGCAGTGAAGTTAGCCAAGAATGCTTGTCTTCATGGGCTGACCAAACACATCAGGCCTAAGTGGTATTGGGTGAGGAGGCTCTTGGACAAGGAGGTGCGGCTGGAGATTGTGAAGACCCATTAGCAGGCGGCTGACATTCTCACCAAGCGTCTGGCTGAACCTGAGCATTAGAAAGGGATGAAACTTGCTGGAACGAGTGTTCATTGAGGATGCATGCTTGAGTTGTGGCATATGGGATGATGGTTGGCAGCCAGAGGGGGAGTTTGTTAAATGATGCTATCATTTGCATTCACGTCTGTCTGCCTCCCATCATATGTTCGTGCGTTGCATGCGTGGTGTGAGCGTGTGCAAGAATTTGTATTTGGTGTGGTTTGGATTCACTAAGTATGTGTGTGAATCATATTTTGCTTGGGCAGATATCTGCAATGACTCCTCTGCTCAAGAGCTTTCCGAAGAACCAAGAATCGCCGCGATCGGAGCAAGAACGAGAAATATATGATCGTTCGAAGTTTTGATTGTGATGCGACGACTATGGGAATTTGCGGGTTGACTCAATATGGGGTACAGACTTTTGGGGTTTGGGAAATTCGTCCCCATCACTGTAGATGATGCCAAGTGGTTGGGAGAAACCAAATTGGGCTGGCAAGTGTGGCCAACTTGGGTGAGGTGAATTTGTGGAGGTTGGGAAAGTGACAAATGTCAAAGTTGGGGTTCCTATAGAGAGGGGAATTGTGTGGCATGGGGTTTCCTTGGTTGGGGACTCTCTTGGGACCTTCCCTCTCGTCCTCCTCATCCCCTCCCACCTGGTCTATTGCTACTCTAATCCTCTTTGTGAGAATTGTGAAAACCATTGTGATTGAATTAAGTTTCTATGGCAGCATACCCACTAGTGCGCCGAAATTGATAACTCCATATTTAATTCATCTTTTTGTACGATTCAAATTGTGAAATGTAGCCACGGTCTAGTGCAACAACATATCTAAAATTGGTGAAGTTTCAAAAGTGCGTTTTTCGTCGACGGCGTTTCTCGTGAAGTCGACGATTCTGTCCAGACTTCTAAGCCAACGATTTTGAGAAATTTAGGCACCTAATCTTCGTAGACTCCGTCCTTAATCTCTAACAATCCGACTGCTCGTCCCTCACGCACCTCTCTGCTTCCCTCGCGCAGCTCTCCTGTCTGCATGAGCTGAACCTCAGTTGCACCAGCATCCAGATGCTTCCTCCTGGCTTTACTCAGCTCAGCAGTCTGAAGAATCCCAAGCTTAGGAACTGCAGGCAGCTCCATGCTCTGCCTGACGGCATACGAGATCTCTCAATGCTCGACATTCTTGATACTAAGGGTTGTGACTGTTTGAAATAGGAGTTAGGTGATTGGATGTCGATTAGGTGAGGGAGAGGGGTACAAGACTATCGCGAGAAATGAGTTGTACCCTCTAAGGAATGACCCCTACACAACCTATAGAGAAATAAACAGAAATATGCTTTGACACACCCCCATAGGTGAAGTAGGGGATAGCCAAACCAAACAGTGGTCACAAGACCAGTCAAGCAAGAGAACAAGCAAGGCAAAGCCCAGAGTGGACTCAAGGACACCATTCAATCTGAGCACAAGCAAGCGGCCACAAGGCCAGTTCACATGCAGGTTTATAATAGGAAGGCAGTACACTGATCACAACCTAGCAAGAGTAAACATGCAGGTATAAAGATATATAGCAGTGTACAACAAGAGCAAGTCAAGCAACCAGCAGGTGAGGCAGAGTGGGCACAAGCCCAAGAGCAGTGCAAAAACGATGAAGATCACCAGACCCGAGGGCCTTGGTGAAGACATAAACAGTGTTGGCCCAAGAGGCCACGTAAGCAAGGCGCAGCTGACCACGCTGATGCAGCTCCCGAGGAAGAAAGTAACAAAGAGCGATGTGCTTCGTTCTGTGCTCCAGTCTCTGCTCGCGACACAAGGCAAGCATTGCCTTGTTGTCGACGTACAGAACTGGAGGAGAACGAGGCCGCTCCCCCAAGTCAGTCAGCAGGTTGGTCAGCCAGCTTAGCTCCTGTGCAGCCATGGCCCCAGCGTAGATCTCGGCCTCACAGCTGGAACCAAGCACAGAAGAAGAACGAGTGGACCTCCACGAGACAGAACCAGAGCCAAGACTGAAGGTGTAACCCTGTGACGAACGCTGAGTCGCTTTGTCGTCGGCCCAAGAAGCGTCAGAGTGTCCTGTGAGTACCAAGAACCCCGTCCTCCAAGCACGAGCCCCATGCCCGATGAACTGCACAGGTAACGTAGTACCCTCTTTGCAGCATCAAAGTGCACCTTTCGGTGTCGACCAGGTGCCACGTAGCAAGACAGGAGGCAGAGAGGGTACGCGAGGTCAGGTCGTGTGCACGTCATCAGGTACATGAGGCAACCCACAAGCTCTGGGTACGGACCACTCGGCTCTACGGACTCGTCCGAAGGTGGAGCTGAGAGCGAGTGGCCAGTAGACAGAGGATTGGGCTGTGGCGAGGAGTACTGGAAGCCGAAGCGCCAAATGACATGGTGCACCATGTGTGACTGAGTCAGGGTGATGGTGCGTCGTGCTCTGTCCCGGGTGATCTTCAAGCCAAGATAGCTCCGCAGCTCACCCAAGTCAGTGCAGGTGTGTCTCTCCTGCAGCTCCGCCTTCACTAGGGCCAGCGCCTCAGTGTCAGCAGTAGAAAAAACCAAGTCGTCGACGTACAGGAGAACGTAGAACGGCGGCAAAGTAGTGTCGGTGCGTAGAAACTGCGACGGGTCAGCAGAGGAAGGAGCAAACCCAAGAGCCGCAAGTGTCATCCTCAGTGTGTCGTGCCACTCGCGGGGCGCCTGGCGGAGACCGTAGACTGGTCGCTGGAGGCTCCATTAGGTACCGGCAGGAAGCGACCCAGTGAAGCCAAGTGGGCGGCGCAGCCAGATCCCCTCGTGAAGGCTGCCCTGCAAGAAAGCTGTGGAGAAGTCAAGGGAGTGCAGCTCGTAGTCACGCTGTGCTGCAACGTGCAGCAGCACCTGAAGAGTAGTCATCTTCGGGGTGGGGGAGAAGGTCTAGAAGAAGTCGACCCCCTGTCGCTGACTGAAACCTCGAGCAACGTAACACGTCTTGAAGGCAGGCGGAGAACCCGGCGGCCGCTTCACCCTGAAAATCAACATGCCACTGACGATGTTCGACCCAGGTGAGGGAACCTCGTCGACGTAGGTGCCTGTGGACATCCAGGAAGCCATCGCTGCGTCCATTGCTGCCTGCGACTAAGAGGAGTACTCACCCGATATCGCCTCTCTGTAAGAGCGCGGGGTGGGGATGTCAGGTTCATCCAGGTCTCCCTCAGGGCAAAGCAGCATGGACGTAAAAGGAGGTAAAGCGGCCGCAAGACTCTCAAGCTCAAACTGCCTGTCCTCAAGGACGTCACTGCTAAGGGCAGGCTCACCCCCGACAAACGGAGGACAGACAGACTCAGACTCAGTAACAAGATTTGCGACGTAGTCGAGATGACTCCTAGCTGCAAAGTGGACTAGCTCAGTGAATAGGGCAAACGCAGCAGTAGACTCAAAGTCAGGGTCAGTGACGACAGTAGCGAGGAGACGAGTGACAGTAGGACTGGTAGCACGAGCAAGGTCAGACTCAGGGTCAAGAACGTGCGGAAGAGAGGACGCGGGAGGCTTAGGCAGGACAACACGCTGTGGAATAGAGGAAGGACGAAGTGCCATACCGTGAGTGCCTGGGACTGTAGGAGGACGAGGGCGGGGGACACGACGAGCATGAACAGGTGTGGAAGCACGAGTCTCAGGCTCACAACGCTCAGTAAGGGACTCAGTCACCTCAGTGTGAGGAGCAGGAGCAGGCAGTGGGGAGCCAGGCAGTATAGCTGTGGCTAAGACTGGTCTGTCGGTGGACACAGGAGAGGTGGAGTGAGGCCAGTGGAAGACGGGAGACTAAGAACCTGGTGAAGGACCGAGTCAGGCGGCGGCAGGGACGAGTGCGGCTGCGGGTAGAAAAACAGTCGGCGCGGGGCAGAACCAGCAGCCAGCTCCTCCAGCACCAGTAGCGCCAGCATCTCCAGCACCAGCAGCTCCAGTAGCACCTCTAGCACCAGCAGCACCACGAGCTCCGGCAGCACGAGCACCTCTAGCACCAGTAGTACCTCCAGCACCTCCAGTAGCACCTCCAGCACCTCCAGCACCAGCAGCACCACCTGCTCCGGCAGCTCTAGCACCTCTAGTAGGAGCACCTCTAGGACCGGCAGCTCCAGCACCTCCAGTACCTCCAGCTCCAGCGCCTCCAGCACCAGCCGTACCTCCAACACCTCCAGCGCCAGCAGCTCTAGTAGCACCTCCAGCACCTCCGCCACTAGGACTCGCAGCACCCCCAGAGTCACCACCCCCAGTCGCAGCACCCCCAGAACCAGTACCCCCAGTCACAGCACGCCCAGACGCAGCACCCCCAGAACCCTCACCCTCTGTCTCAGCACCCCCAGGCTCAGCACCAGCAGTCTCAGCTCCAGAGTCCACAGCAGCAGGCTGCGGAGGCGGCGAAGTCGGCCAAGGCGGAAAACCAGGGGGGGTCTCCAAGCGTGGTGAGCGGCGAGTGGCCACCGTGTCGTCAGCGACTGGGTCACCCCCCTCAGCTGGGCCAGAGGAATCAGAAGAGATCTCCACTGGCTCAACCAAAGGGGGTGGCTCTACCTGAGACACACCTGAGGGAGCAGGACCCTGTGGGGGGGAGGGGGTCTACCGGGGGGGGGGGACTGGCACCAGGAAGAGAGGCGCGAGGGGGACCGGGTGGGACGCGTGCGGTTGTAGTCTGTAGAAACAGGCAGACTCGTCAAAGGTGACGTCCTGGGAGGAGAAGACCCGACGCGCGCGTGGGTGGTAGAACTGCCACGGCGGGGCGTCGGTGGGGAAGCCAAGGAAGACGCAGCGGAGAGTGCGAGGGGAGAGCTTGCTCGCGTTCGCATCGCGAACAAGAGAGAGCGCGCCCTAGACCCGAAACACCGACGCATCGCCAACCTTCCCCGTCCACCAGAGGGTGGGCGAGGTCTCTGGCTCAGAGACACGGGGTCAAAGGTTGAGCTGATGCGCAGCGTATCGGACCGCAAGCGGCCATAGAAAATGGGGAGCAGCCGCATGGATCACGGAGGTACGAGCAACCTCCATGATCAAGCCAATGCGACGCTCAGCAATCCCATTCTGCTGAGGAGAGGCCGGAAGCGTGAACGTCTGGCTGATGCCCTCAGCTTGACAGAACTCCTCAAGGAGGCCGGAAGAGAACTCACCGCCCCTGTCAGGGTGCGGACGCAGGACTGGGAAGTCCCGACAAAACCGCTCGCGCAGCTGGTGACGAGTAGCACGGATCCAAGGGATCAAAACACCGTTGACGTCCGCCTTGCATCGCAAGGGGAAGATAGTGGTGTAGCATGTGTAGTCGTCAACAACTAGCAGGAAGTAGCGCTCCTGGTCCGTTCCACCGATGGGGGCCGGGCCCCACACGTCCATGTGGAGAGTTTGCAGAGGAGCGGTGGTCGGAGGAAACTCGGAGGAGTGAGAAGCGGCGCGCTGCCGCCCCTCGACGCAAGGAAGGCACGGCGGTGCAAGCGAGCGCGGGAGGGAGGGCAGGGACCTGGGAAGCCCAGAGACAAGGAGACGGGAGTGCATGCTGCGGAGACGCGGCAGCGAGGGGTGACCGAGACGGTGGTTCCAGAGAAGAGTCTGGTGAGAGAGTACCCGACACGAGCAAGACGCTGCAAGCTGACCAGACGTAGACACCCGACTCGAAGCAGCCACCTGACCTGACTCAGCCACCTGTGCAGACTCAGTGGTCAGTGTGTACAGACTAGACCCAGGTCGTCTAGTGAACGTCGCAAGGTGACGGCCAGTCTTGGAACACGTACAGATCGCCACACGCTGCCCTCCAGGAGTAAAGGTATCAACCCAGACATCCTGAAGAGCGGCGTTGCTCACCAAGTTCGTCGAGAACGAGGGGAAGTGGAGGCCTGACAGAGAACCAGAGGGGACTGCTAGACACGGGAGAACAGTGGAGGCTCGTGCGACTACTGGGCCCCCAGAGGGGTCAGCCAGTGAGACTGGGACAGGTGCAGCTAGTGGTGTGAGTGTGGTGCAGCCACAAAAGAAGCAACGAGACGCGCCTGAGTCAAGTGTGAAAGTGTGTAGTGCCTCAGTGGAGGCAGCTGACTCACTAGGAGCAGACTCACTAGCACAAGTGACAGCAGACATACTAGCACCTAGGGCTGCAGCAGACTCACTAGCACCTGGGACAGCAGACGCACTAGCACCTAGAGCTGCAGTAGACTCGCTCGTACCAAGATCAGTAGCAACGACACCAGCATCACCAGGGACACACAAGTAACACGCACCCTCATCACTAAGCTCAGGCTCATACATAGCATATATAGCCTTGTTGATCTGAACAAAGTCAAGAGCATAAACATCTACTCCCATTCCCTGCAGTTTCAGCCAGTTGGGGGCTGGCAGCTCATCCCCGTACTCATCCACCCAGGCATCCTCAAGGCGGCCGAAGCAGCGATGCTCAGTGTGCGGTTTCCCTTCAGCTTCCCTGTGCGCCTGACGTACGGGCAGCGACCAGAGCCCTCAGAAGAACCACGCTGGACAACCCACTCACGAAGCTGCTAAGGGGTGGGGTTGTCCGGGAGGCGTGGCAGCTGCTGTCCACTCCCAAAGCATCCACCGCCACGCGCGGAAGCTCCACGGCCTTCACCCTTGCTAGCTCCACCCCGACCTCCTCCACCGCCCCCGCCGCCTCCACCACCCCAGCCGCTTCCACCACCCCCGCTGCCTCCACCACCCCCGCCGCCTCCACCACCCCCGCCGCCTCCACTACCCCCGCCGCCTCCACCACCCCCGCCACCCCCACCGCTGTTGCCACCCCCACCACCCTTGCCCCCTTTGCCCTTGCTGTTGTTGCGTCTTCCACTAGGAGTAGACGCAGCGCCAACCTCCTCAGCACCAAGGAGGTCGACAGTAGCAGCAGTAGCAACTGAGGGGAGGAGAGGGGAGGGAGAACATTCTTCAAAGAAGGGGGAGCGGGGAGTGCCGCGAGAGGCAGCGACAGCATTGGTGCTCTTCTCTGCCTCGAGAAGGGACTTCTCGAGCGAGTCAAGCGTGAGCTCAGTGGGGTCAAGGGCTGGGAACTGGTCCTTGACAGTGCGAAGGGAGTCAGGGAGGCGAGTGACTAGGAGGTACAGGGTGAAATACTGCGGGGGGGGGGGGGGGGGGGTTCTTAGCGAGAAAGTCCGGCTTGAGAGCGGAGCGGAAGCGAGCCTCATAGTGCGGAGGTGGGTAAAGAGGTCAGCGACAGTGGTGAAGGTGGCTAGGTCGGGATGCAGGTACGGCAGCATGAGACGGGCCTACGGCAGCAGTGACTGGGGAGGAGTAGCGGGCGACGACAGCGTCATAGAGGACCTGTGCTGTTTTTTGCTGGCTAAAATGCGCTCGTTCAGCAACAGAAAGGTGGTTGCGAACCGCAAGGAGGGCAGTAGCATCACGAATCATCCACTTAGTATGAGCAGCTGTCTCTGTGGCAGGTGGGGTGGGGAGGGTTCCGTCGCCTCGCTCTGCAGGAACAGCCGGAGGTCATCGAGCCAGATGTCAAAGTCGATCGCGCGGCCCTCAGCGTCGAAACTAAGAATGGAGACGGTAATCATAGTAGCAGTAGCAGCAGCAGCAGCAGCAGCAGCAGCAGTAGCAATAGCAGCAACAACAACTATACAGAAGGGGCAGGGCAGGGCGGGGCTGGCAGGGCAGCGCGGCTCGGCAGGGCGGCGCGGCTCGTGCTGGGCAGGGCGCAGCAGCGGCGCAGCAGCAGTGACAAAAATAGTTGCAGCAGCAAGTAGCAGCAGAAGCAGCAAGGAGGAGCAGCTGCAGCAAGTAGCAGCAGCAGCAGCAGCAAGGAGGAGCAGCTGCAGCAAGTAGCAGCAGCAGCAGCAAGGAGGATCAGCTGCAGCAAGTAGCAGCAGCAGCAGCAAGGAGGAGCAGCTGCAGCAAGAAGCAGCAGCAGCAGCAAGGAGGAGCAGCTGCAGCAAGTAGCAGCAGCAGCAGCAAGGAGGAGCAGCTGCAGCCAGTAGGAGCAGCTGTAGCAAGTAGCAGCAGCAGTAGCACCCAGGAGAAGGTGCACAGCAGCAGCAGCAGCAGCAGCAGCAGCAGCTCAGGCGCAGTAGCAGTTCAGGCGCAGCAGCAGCTCTGGGGCAGCAGTGCGCTAGCAGATCGCGGGCAGGGCTAGCAGCGCGCGGGCAGCCAATGAAGCGCGCGAGCAGCAGGGGCAGCGCGCAAGCAGCAGGCGCAGCGTGCGGGCTGTAGGACAGGGCGTCGCAAGGCCTGGGCAGAGGGGCGCGCGTGACTAGGCAGAAGAATCGTCGCGCCTAGGGGACGGGACGCGCCTAGGGCAGAAAAATCGTCTCGCCTAGGGCGCGTTTCGCGTTTCGCCTAGGGGCGCGACTCGGGCAGCAGATAAAAAAATTAATGGTGGGCCCGTTTAAAAATCTGGTCCTAAGGACCATTTCGCTCTTAATACCATGTTTGAACTAGGAGTTAGGTGAATGGATGTCGATTAGGTGAGGGAGAGGGGTACAAGACTACCGAGAGAAATGAGTTGTACCCTCTAAGGAATAACCCCTACACAACCTAGAGAGAAATAAACAGAAATATGTTTTGACAGTGACATGCTGCAGCGCTGACGGTGCTTTCCACCTCATATGCTTACAGTGGTTCCATATACTCAGGGGTCCTTAAAATAGCTCAAACTCAGATTTGACTGAGTGTAGATTCCTTTTCAATCATAGTGTTATGGGCCTTGTGAGTGCCGCGGGCTGCGGTGTTGAAGTGCTGTGGGCTGTGGTGTTGAACTGCTGTGGGCTGTGGAATGAGCAGCAACAGATCTAGGCAACCATCAGTGCCCTCTCAGCACCCTGTTCACTTCTGTATGGTGACAATTGATAACAATTTACCCTTCCAAGCATGAGTGACGACAACGGCAACAGACACGTGTTAGGCATTTCTTTCACCCACCAACCACCTTACTGTTCCATGCATAAACCCAATCACATCGCACACCTTACTGGTGTTTCAAACTCATAATACAGACAACCATCCTAGAACCTGCTGCTGCTGCTGCTTCTGCAGCCCTTGCTTCCTCTATACCAACACCTCACAAACATACAGAGATCTCACATCTGAAAAAACAATAGAAACTGACATCCAGCATGTTCTTTCCTGCTCCAGCTTCTTCTTGCAAAGTTTTTCATTCAAGGCCAGGATCAACCTGCTGCTCCTACCCCGTTTTGCTGCTTCTTTTTTCTCCCATTCCGCTTTCGCCCGTGCCGTGTTCTCCCACTCCACTTTTGCCCGTGCCGTTTCACTCCCATACCTTACAAATTCACCTTTCCTGCATTCTCCAGTGCTTTCTCCATTGCCGCCTTTGTTGCCCTACTCACATCCTCTGGCCTCAACGCATTCACATAGACTGCCATCACCGCCTTATGTGCTGCCGCCTGTCCCGCCGCCATTGCCCATCCCGCGATCCTCGATGCCGTGTTTGCCTGTCCCACCATCTCCTCTCGCGCCACCTGATCTGCCAATGTCACCTCATGAACCTTCGCCTTCACTGCCGCCGCCGCTTGTGCCGCAATATTCTGTGCCGGTGTCGCCTCTGCCGGCGTCGCCTGTGCCGCCGGCGCCGCCTGTACCGCGGTCTCCTGTGCCGCCATCTCCTGTGCCGCCATCGCCTCTGCCGGCGTTGCCTGTGCCGCCGTCTCCTCTGCCGCCTCCTGGTGCTTCCACTCCTCAACTGCCGTCAGCATCCTCTGCTTCTCAACGGGCGTGCCCACCGACTCAGCAGCCTGGAGCTGCTGCTGCTTCTCATTCCGCTGCTCCTCCTGCTGCTGCAGTTTTCGCTGCACTGGAGCAACATCTCGGACACGCAAGTGAGCCCACGAATCGCCAGAGTCATCGTTTTCAGAAACCGAGGGCCTGATGGAAGCTTGGACTGAGAGACCGCCTGTGAGGGGAAAAATTCGGGAGAAGTTTAGAGGCACGAGTGAGCATCGACGGATTGCTTGCAAAGAAACGGCGCTCTTCAGGCCACTGCCAGGTGGCCATTCTGCGTCGACACACAGAAAAAGAAGTTAAAAAAGGAAACGTCGGGGGTGAGAGCATCTTACGTCGATCGTTCTCATTGGAGGGAAGCAGCCGGCCACGAGCTCCTTCACTGCCTCGCGGCCCGCAAGACATGGCCAGGACGAGAAGGAATCCCAGTAGCATCATAGTGACTGTCTCGCGACGAATTTGACTCTGGAAGTTGTTGAGTAGAACTGTCGAGTCACTCGACGGTCTGTTCTGTTTGCACTGCCAGTGTGGATTTACGATACGGAAAATATAGGCACAAGGACTTCACTACGCTGCTGGGGGTTGTCAAGCGCACTGACTGGTTCCCAATAAGCTCGAGTCGCCAACCAGCAATCTCATCCTGTGCATAAATCACACTCCATCCTGTCACGAAATATGGAGGGGCGATAATGCGGGAAAGCAATAATGCAATCCAGGAATCTAAAATGGTTAGGGCGTGGGGCATCGTGTGCAAACAAGTCCCAGCAGTGCATGGGTCGATTGGAAGGCGGGTTTTGAGTTGAGCACGCACTGTTACTGAACTTCTTCGCTCCCAGCGAAGCTACAGCGCTTCTGGCGCACTGTTACTGCTCTATTTTCACTCACAACGCAGAGTTAGCTCCTTTCAACGCAGTTTTGATTTCATTGGTCCACACATGGCACATAACTACAAACCGAACCTGTGGATACTGTCACAGAAAACAGTAACTACTTATATATGTTTTTAGTGCTAAAACTTTTATATACCCCTTTAAAAAAGTATCGACCCTAAACACCTTCCGAATGGTGTTTAGGGTTGATGCTCTATTGAGACAAGCCATCGAAAAATATATACTCGTTGGGAAGGGCATCAATCCTAAACACCTTGTCTCCCGGTGTTTAGGGTTGATGTCTCCCTCGAACAACATGCCACCCGATAGGGTTTTATTTTTTTATGCCCGAAAATCTTTCGTTTGACGGTTCTGTGGCCGCCAACCAAATCAGAGTTATCGGCCCGTCAATTCTACGACCAATGAAAGCAAAACTGCGTTGAAAGGAGCTAATTCTGCGTTGTGAGCGAAAACTGGCAGTAACAGTGCGCCAGAAGCTTTGTAGATTCGTGGGGAGAAAATATGATTAGTAACAGTGCGTGCTCATCTCAAACCCCTTGGAATGCTCGCAAAATGGGCTATAACATGGGTTCTGGAACACTGTTAATTGGTTACTCCGTCCTTCTGACGGAGATCCAGTCACCATACAACCACTTACGAAAAAACCACCATACTTCATAATCGTTGTATCCTTCGTTCGGTTCTGGTTGAAAAGGTGTTTCGCGAAGTTTCAGTCAGAAGTGGAATGGTACTTCGCTGGAAAATTTCTCGCATAAATTACATGAAAGGGTAACCCTCTTCCAGGTCCCTCACAGGCTAACATCGACCACGTCCTGAGACGGAATGTTGTGGAGGTGCAATAATGCTATGTGTCTGCAATGCGCAACACTCGCGACACTGGCGAAAATGGATGAAATGTGGAAATTGTAACAAACCGTTTTTGTCATTCAACTTAAAATATAGGAAAATAATCAAATATCATGCAAATACTTTCTTAGACCACGATCCAGTTGGCAAATCTGATTGTGGAAGAATGCGATTAGGATCCAAACACATCCATATTCTTGAACCATATTGATTGTTTCTATCATTTGTTTTCTTTTTCATTGAGTTGATATGGCTGAAGTATGCCGCAAGCGACAGAAGGCGAAACAAAAAAGGGTAAGCTAATGCTGCGGTTGAGAAACTGAACGAGAATGAAATGACTAAGGGAAAGTTGGGTACAAATGTAAACCCTAGAAAACTGTACCCCATATGTGCTACCCCACTATAGCCTACAGTAGCTATGTCATATAAATCTGACACACCCCCATAGGCAAAGTGGGGGAGAACAAGGGGTCACAAGACCAGTCAAGCAAAGCAAAGCAAGCTCAGGGTGGATCACAAAGTCACCACACATTCCGAGCACAAGTTCAAGGCCACAAGGCCAGTTCACATGCAGGATTACATATATATATAAGGCTAGACAAGCAAGAGCAGGTGTATATATATATGCAACAGTACAAACAAGGTCAAGGGGTGAGCAAGTGAGGCAAGGTAGGCACAAGACCCAGCTGAGTACAGAAGCGCTGATGATCACAAGGCGCAAGTGCCTTGGTGAAGATATCAGCAGTGTTGGCCTGAGAGGCCACGTACGCAAGCCGCAGCTGACCACGCTGCTGTAGCTCACGAGCAAGGAAGTAGCGGAGAGCAATGTGCTTCGTTCTGTGCTCCAGTCTCTGCTCTCGACACAAGGCCAGCATGGCCTTGTTGTCTACGTACAGCACTGGAGGAGAACGAGGCGGCTCTCCGAGGTCAGTCAGCAGGTAGGTGAGCCAGCGAAGCTCCTGTGCAGCCATGGCCCCGGCGTAGATCTCAGCCTCACAACTGGAGCCGAGAACAGAAGACGAGCGGGTAGCCCGCCACGAAACAGAGCCGGAACCAAGGCTGAAGGTGTAACCCTGTGACGACCGCTGCGTAGCCTGGTCGTCAGCCCAAGAAGCGTCTGCGTGCCCAGTGAGGACCACTGGACTCTGCCCTCCAAGCACAAGCCCCATGCCCGACGTACTGCACAAGTAACGCAACACCCTCTTCGCTGCAGCCATGTGCTCCGGTCTGTGTCTCCCAGGAGCAACATAGCGTGCGAGAATGCTAAGAGGGTATGCGAGGTCAGGTCGTGTGCAGGTCATCAGGTACATGAGGCAGCCAACAAGCTCTGGGTACGGGCCACTCGACTCTACGGACTCATCCGAAGGCAGAGCTGAGAGCGAGTGGCGAGTAGGCAGAGGAATGGCCTGAGGCGAGGAGTACGTGAAGCCGAAGCGCTGAAGGACCTGCTGCACCATGTGTGACTGAGTCAGGGTAATGGTGCGGCGTGCTCTGTCCCGGGTGATCTGCAAGCCAAGGTAGCTGCGCAGTTCACCCAGGTCTGTGCACGTGTGTCTCTTCTGCAGTTCGGACTTCACGTGGGCGAGTCCAGCAGTGTCAGCTGTGGCAAAGACCAAGTCGTCGACGTACACGAGGATGTAGAACGGCGGCAAAGAAGTGTCGGTGCGCAGAAACAGCGACGGGTCGGCAGTAGAGGGAGCAAACCCAAGAGCCGCAAGTGTAGTCCTCAGTGTGTCGTGCCACTCACGCGGTGCCTGGCGGAGACCGTAGACTGGCCGCCGGAGGCTCCACTGGGTGCCAGGAGGAAAAGACCCAGTGAAGCCAGGTGGGCGACGCAGCCAGATCTCCTCGTGCAGGCTGCCCTGCAAGAAAGCAGTGCTGAAGTCAAGAGAGTGCAGCTCGTAGTCGCGGTGAGCAGCTATGTGCAGCAGTACCCGAAGAGTGGTCATCTTCGGGGTGGGAGAGAAGGTCTGAAAGTAGTCAACTCCCTGCCGCTGACTGAAGCCACGAGCCACGTAACGCGCCTTGAAGACAGGCGGAGAACCCGGCGGTCGCTTCACCCTGAAAATCCACATGCCACTGACGATGTTCGCCCCAGGCGGGGGAACCTCGTCAACGTAGGTGCCTGTGGACTTCCAGGAAGCCATCTCTGTGCCCATAGCTGCCTGCCACTGAGATGAGTAGGGACCCTCTATCGCCTCCGCGTAAGAGCGCGGAGTCGGGATGTCAAGTGCATCCGGGTCTCCCTCAGGGGTAAGCAGTACGGACACGAGATGAGGTGAAGCAGCAGCCAAACACTGGAACTCCTCCTGCCTGTCCTCAAGGACGTCCGTGCCAAGGGCACACTCACCCCCGACGGACGGAGGACAGACAGACCCAGACGCAACGACAAGACTAGCAGCGTAGTCTAGACGACAGCGAGCAGCAAAGTCGACGAGCTCAGCAACTAGGGCAGACGCAGCAGTGGACTCAAAGGAAGGGTCAGTGACGACAGTAGCAAGGAGACGTGTGACAGTAGGACTGGCAGCACGAAGAGAGTCCGACTCCGGGTCGGGAAGAGCAGGAAGAGAAGACTCAGGAGGAGAAGGCAAAGGGGCACGCAGAGGAGCAGTGGACGGACGCAGAGACATCCGGTGCGTGCCAGGGACAGGAGGAGGACGCTGACGCGAACCACGACCACTAGTGCGAGCAAGACGGACAGGTGACGCAGGGCGAGACGCAGGCTCACGACGCTCAGCCAGACCTCCAGTAGGACCAGTGTAGGGAGAAGGAGCGGGCAGTGGGGAGGCCGGCTGTAACTGTAACTGTGACGGGACAGGCTGTGGACACTCTAGGGGAGGAGGAGGACCAGCAGAAGGCGGGAGACCAAGAACCTGCTGAAGGAGCGGAACGAAGTACGGCCGAGGCCGCGCGGCGACTCCAGACACAGCAGGGACAGCACCAGTACCCCCAGCGGCAGCACCAGCGCCAGCAGCACCTCCAGCTCCAGTACCTCCAGCAGCACCAGTAGCACCCCCAGCAGGACCGCCTCCAGGACCGACAGCAGTAGCCTCAGTGCCAACACCCTCAGCAGCTCCAGCTCCAGTCGTGCCCGCAGGCCCAGCAGCTCCAGTACTCCCAGTACGAGCACCTCCGGGACCCGCGGCACCAGCACCCTCAGCAGCCGAAGAACCTCCAGCTCCAGCAGCACGCCTCCAGCGCCGGGCAAACCACTCGCGCAGCTCCTGTGGAGAGAGTGGCTCCCGCCGTGACGAAGCACCCGGAGAACCTCCAGGCGCAGCACCGCCAGACGCCACACGAGCAGGCCCAGCTCCCTCAGGCTCCGCACCCCCAGGCTCAGCACCTCCAGGCGTAGCACCCCCAGACTCAGCACCCCCAGGCGTAGCACCCCCAGGCTCAGCGCCCCCACGCTCAGCACCCCCAGTAGTAGCACCCCAAGGCTCAGCACCCCCAGGCTCAGCACCCCCAGTAGTAGCACCCTCAGGCTCAGCACCCCCAGGCGTAGCACCCACACGCTCAGCACCCCCAGAGTCAGCACCCCCAGGCTCAGCACCCTCAGCAGCACCAGAGTCACCAGTAACCTCGACAGGCTCGACTGCGTCTACCTGGGACACACCTGAAGGGGCAGGACCCTGAGGGGGGAGGGGGTCTACCGGGGGGGGACCTGGCACAAGGAAGAGCGGTGGCGGGGGGAGGGACGGAGTGCGGTAGGGGAAGAGGCGGTAGTAGGGGACCGACTCGTCAAACGTGACGTCCTGGGAGGACAGAACACGGCGAGAGGTGGGGTGGTAGAACTGCCACCCTGGCGCGTCAGGGGGGAAGCCAAGGAAGACGCAAGGAGCAGCACGAGGGGACAGCTTGTCCGCAGACAAGTCGCGGACAAACGCCCGAGATCCCCAGACACGGAACGCAGACGCATCGCCAACCTTCCCCGTCCACAGCAAAGCTGGGGAGGTCTCCGGCATGGAGACCCTGGGGTGAAGGTTGATCTGATGCGCCGCGTACCGAACCGCAAACGGCCACAGAAAATGGGGGGCAGCCGCATGCATCATGGACGTACGGGCGACGTCCATGACCATGCCAATGCGGCGCTCAGCAATCCCATTTTGCTGTGGAGAGTCCGGAAGCGTGAAGGTCTGGCGGATGCCTCGTGCACGACAGTAGGCTCGTAGAAGGCCAGAGGAGAACTCTCCACCTCTGTCAGAGTGCAGACGCAGAACAGGAAAGTCCGAGCCGAAGCTCTGCCTGAGCTGGAGACGAGCTGCGCGGATCCAGTCGATCAACACCTCAGTGACATCACCCTTGCTGCGCAAGGGGAAGACTGTGGTGTAACGCGAGTAGTCGTCAACCACCAGCAGGAAGTAGCGCTCGTGACCCTGTCCACGGACGCGGGCCGGGCCCCACACGTCCATGTGAAGCGTCTGCAGGGGGGCCTTTGTCGGAGGAAACTGGGAGGAGTGAGGGGCAGCCCGCTGCCGCCCCTCGACACAAGGGACGCAGGTAGGGCCGGGCCCCGGAGGAAGGGGAGGGAGGGACCGGGGAAGACCAGAGACAAGGACACGGGAGGCCATGCCTCGGAGACGAAGCAGGGAGGGGTGACCAAGGCGGTGGTGCCAGAGGAGAGTCTCGTGCGACAGGAGGCGACACGAACAGGGGGCAGACTCAGGACCAGACCTGGACGCTGCAGCAAACACCTGACCCGACGCAGCTACCTGACCAGACGCAGTGACTGGAGGAGACGCAGTGGTCAGTGTGTACAGGCTCGACCCCGGCCGACGTGTAAACGTGGCCAGGTGTCGGCCTGTCCGAGCGTCCGTGCAGTGGGTCACCCGCTGACTCGCAGGAGTGAACTGGTGAACCCCCGCATCCTGTAGGTCAGCACCACTCACCAAGTTCGTAGAGAACGAGGGAAGGTAAAGACCAGACAGGGTGCCAGAGGGGGCCGCCGGACACGGGAGGACAGTGGAGAAGTGAGCAAGGACAGGACCCCCAGAGGGGTCTGCCAGAGAGACTGCAACTGGCCGGTCAAGCGGCGTGAGTGTGGTGCGGTCTCGAAAGAAGGAGCGAGAAGCCCCCGAGTCAAGGGTGAAGGTGTGGGAGGCCGAAGCCGACGCAGAACCTGAGAGAGCAGACTCACCAGCACCTGAGGGAGCAGACGCACCTAGAGCAGCAGCCTCACCAGTACCTAGAGCAGCAGTCTCAATGCCCGGGTCGGGCGGAAAACACCGGTAACAGTCACCCTCATCACTAATAGTCACAGTATACATGGCAGTAAGAATAGCATCAAAGTCAAGGTCAAAGACAGCTACACCCGCCCCAGACAGCTCGCCCCAGCGGGGGATCTCAGTGGCCTCAGGGAACTGGTGACACCAAGCGTCCGTCAGGCGGCCAAAGCAGCGCTGGGTGGAGTGCGCACCCCCGCACTGCTCACCCGCGCGGTCGCCGATGCGTAGGACGTAGGTGCACGGACCAGTACCCCCACCCCGCTGGCGTGCAGCGTACCACTCACGGAGCTGCTGAGGGGGGGGGATGTCACGAGTGCGCTGCTGCCGCTGCTGCTGCTGCTGCTGGCACTGACCACCACCGGAGCCGACCCTCTGCGCAGCGCCACCCCGACCAGCTCCACCTCCTCCGCCGCCGCCTCCTCCACCGCCGCCACCTCCGCCACCTCCGCTCCCACCGCCACCGCCGCCGCCGCCTCCGCCTCCACTGCCGCCACCGACACCTCCACCCCCGCCACCACTCCCACCACCACCCCCACCCCCTCCACTGCCGCCACCGCCACCTCCGCCACCCCCGCCAGCCCCTCCAGCACCCTTGCCCCCCTTGCCCTTGCCGGTGCGGCGTCTCCCGCTCGGGGCAGACGCAGCACCGACCGACTCGAAACCAACGAGGTCGGCCGCAGCAGCAGAGGCAACAGAGGGCAAAAGGGGGGAGGGGGAACACCCCTCAAAGACGGGGGTGCGAGGGTCACCACGAGAGGCTCCTACAGCGACTATGCTCTTCTCTGCTGCTAGGAGGGCCTTCTCGAGGAGGTCAACGGTGAGAGTGGTGGGGCAAACTGAGAGGAAGTGGTCCCTGACTACGCGAAGGGAGTCAGGGAGCCGGGTGACTATGTAGTAGAGGGTGATGTACATGGGGGGGGGGTTCTTGGCGCAGAACTCAGCAGGAAGCGCAGCGCGGTAGCGAGTGTCACTAGTGCGGAGGTGCGTAATGAGGTCAGCGACTGTGGGAAAGGCAGCAAGGTCAGGGAAGAGGTACGGTAGCATGAGGCGGCTCAGTGCAGCAGTGGCAGGGGAGGAGTAGCGCGCAACTACAGCGTCGTACAAGGTGTGAGCACTCTTGTACTGGCTAAAGTGCGCACGCTCAGAGGTAGGCAGGTGGCGACGCACAGCAAGACGTGCAGCAGCATCGCGTGTGGCCCACTGTGAGCGAACAGTGGCGTCGGCATCAGCAGCAGGGGCAGGAGAGGCACCAGAGGTGAGGTCAAAGGGGGAGAGACCGTCTGCCCTATCGCACTGTAGGAAAAGCTGCAGGTCATCTACCCAGACGTCAAAGTCAATGGCCCGACCCTAAGCGAGGACACTAGGGGTAGCCATGACAGCAGTAGACTAGCAGCGCGAACAGTAGGGTAAGGGCAGTGCAGTGACAGAGGCGCTGCTCTTACCGGACAGGGCGGCTCGAGCAGCTCGGCGGGTCGGCAACTCGGCGGCTCGGGCGGCTCGGGCGGCTCGGCGGTACGGCGGCTCGGCAGCAACTGCGGCTCAGCGACTCGGCGGCTCGGGCGGCTCGGGCGGCTCAGGTGGCGCGGCGGCTCGGGCGGCTCTGGTGGATCGGGCGGCTCGGCAGTAGCTCGGCGGCGCCGGCGGCTCGGTGGTGACGGCGGGGCCGCGTGGGGACGGCGGCGGGGCCGGGTGGAGCGGCGGCGGGGCTGGGTGGAGCGGCGTCGGGGCCGGGTGGAGCGGTGTCGGGGCCGGGTTGAGCGGCGTCGGGGCCAGTAGAGGCGGCGCCGGGGCCGGGAAGCGCAGCTCCGGGGCCGGGAAGGGCAGCTCCGGGGCCGCAGGGGTAGGCGACGGGGCCAGCAGAGGCGGCGCCGAGGCAGGGAAGGGCGACGCCGGGGCCGCAGGGGTAGGCGACGGGGCCGCGAGGACGGCTAGGAGGGGGGGGGGTCGCGAGGGCGGCTTGAAGAGGCCGCGAGGGCGGCTAGAAAGGGCCGCGAGGGCGGCGTGAAAGGGCCGCGAGGCGGCGCGACACGAAGGAGCCGCGAGGGCGGCGGATCGGGGCCGCGAGGGCGGCGCGACGCGGCCGCTAGGGCGGCGCGACGTGCAGGGGCCGCGAGGGCGACGCGACGGGGCCGCTAAGGCGGCGCGACAGGGTCGAGCGAGGGGAGCGCGACTCGGGCAGTGTAGAGCGCGCTCCGGGCAGGAAAAAAAAAGGTGGTGGGCCCTAGGAACAGTTCCCACAGGGGAACCTGCTCGATACCATGAGAAACTGAACGAGAATGAAATGACTAAGGGAAAGTTGGGTACAAATGTAAACCCTAGAAAACTGTACCCCATATGTGCTACCCCACTATAGCCTACAGTAGCTATGTCATATAAATCTGACAGCGGTTTTTATACGATTGGCATTGCAGGCACCGCTGAGGTAAGTACGCAACAGAAATGCTGAGGAGACTTAAACTTGGCGATGTTCACATGTCATCCATGAATTTTCAGCATAATCAACAACTTCACATAAATGTGTTACAATTCTAAGTGTGTTATGAGTTGTACAAAAGAGTGCGCGGAAGACTTTATAAAAATATCAAAACTACATAATGTCGAGAATGATAAAGAGCCAAGCATTTATAGGGTCGAAACCGTGCTAGGCGAGGACCTTTGAACGTGGGTAGGTTGGAAGTGTCGCGATTGGTGCGGGGCGACTCGGAAGTGGTTCGGGCCGAAGTGTAGGCCGAACCTCGAAACTGACACGAAGTGCTCGGGGTTGTCCTTGCTAGGAGCAGCCTCTACAGTAATAAATTCGTATTCATTACAAAGTGGGACTTAGCAAAGGATCGTTCAGGGTTGATCGCAGGGTAGTGTTGCAGTGGAAGTGTTGACCTTAGTGTCAGAGGTCCACTGGTGATCCCCGATTGATCCTAGGGAAGGGTTACAGGCATGTTGGCCTGGGGGGTTATTGGCGCACTGACCCGCTACTTAACAAGCCCTTTTATCCCAATGGTCTAGTGGCTGGGATTCTGACATGGTATCAGAGCGAAGGTCTCGGGTTCGAATCCCGGTGTATGCACTTCGGGCATCCCAGTGCGGGGGGGTGTCAGAGGTCCACTGGTGATCCCCGATTGATCCTAGGGAAGGGTTACAGGCACGTTGGCCTGGGGGGTTATGGGCGCACTGACCCGCTACTTAACAAGCCCTTTTATCCCAATGGTCTAGTGGCTGGGATTCTGACACTTAGATCAGAGTGAATGTAAAATGACAGAGATAATAATGTCAGAATCAACTGTGCAGGAATGAATGAATTATGAATGAGTTGGGTACAAGTACTAACCCTAAAGAGTTGTACCCCTTGTAGGCTAACCCACTATAGATTAGAGAGAACACAATCATACAGTTTAACACACCCCCATAGGCTAAGTGGGAGAGAGCAAACAAAGCAGACGGTCACAAGACCAATCAAGCAAGAGAACAAGCAAAGCAAAGCTCAGGGTGGATCTCAAGAACACTACACAATCTGAGCACAAGCAAGCCGCCACAAGGTCAGTTCACATGCAGAGTTAAAATAGCAAGGCAGTATACCGATCACAACCTAGCAAGAATAAACAAGCAAGAATAAAGATATATATCAGTGTACAACAAGAGCAAGTCAAGCAACCAGCAGGTGAGGCAGAGTGGGCACAAGCCCAAGAGCAGTGCAGAAACGCTGATGATCACCAGACCGAAGGGCCTTGGTGAATGTCAGAGGTCCACTGGTGATCCCCGATTGAACCTAGGGAAGGGTTACAGGCTCGTTGTCCTGGGGGGTTATGGACGCACTGACCCGCTACTGAACAAGCCCTTTTATCCCAATGGTCAAGTGGTTGGGATTCTGACAGTGAACACATCAGCAGTGTTGGCCCGCGAGGCCACGTAGGAAAGGCGGAGCTGACGATACTGCTGCAGCTCACGAGCAAGGAAGAGCAATGTGCTTCATTCTGTGCTCCAGTCCCTGCTCGCAACAAAAGGCAAGCATTGCCTCGTTGTCGACGTACAAAACTGGAGGAGAACGAGGCCGCTCCCCCAAGTCGGTCAGTAGGTAGGTCAGCCAGCGTAGCTCCTGTGCAGCCATGGCCCTAGCGTAGATCTTGGCCTCACAGGAACCAAGCACAGAAGAAGGAGTGGACTTCAACGAGACAATACCAGAGCCAAGACTGAAGGTGTAACCCTGTGACGAACGCTGAATCGCCTGGTCGTCGGCCCAAGAACCGTTGGAGTGTCCTATGACTACCACTGAACCACGTCCTCCAAGCACGAGCCCCATGCCCGATGTACTACACAAGTAACGCAGTAACCTCTTCGCAGCATCTCAGTGCACCTTTCGGTGTCTACCGGGAGCCACGTGGCGAGCCAGGAGGCTGAGAGGGTACGCGAGGTCAGGTCGTGTGCACGTCATCAGGTATATGAGGCAACCCACAAGCTCCGGGTACGGACCACTCGGCTCTACGGACTCGTCCGAAGGTGGAGCTGAGAGTGAGTGGCCGGTAGACAGAGGAGTGGGCTTTGGCGAGGAGAACTGGAAGCCGAAGCGCTGAAGGACCTACTGCACCAAGTGTGACTAAGTTAGGGTGATGGTGTCCCGTGCTCTATCCAGGGTGATCTGCAAAACAAGATGAGGCCTTGTTTTTCCTCTTGTTGGGTGTCTTCCATTGGGAAGGTGAGGCCTTCATCGTAGTACATCCAGATCTGCGCGATCGTCGCAAGGAGTTCAAATTTGAAGCTCCATGCATAGAATTCTCTACCATCGAATGCGGATGGAAGTGATGCCAACACCTCTATTTGTGCATGTCGATGGTTGTCTTGTGCATGAGCTGAACCCGTCGATCTTCTCTTAGGAGATGAAGTCCAGCAACTCCTTTGGCGTAGCTTGAGCCGTCGATGCGAGTACGGTTGCTGGGTTGTCAACAGTCGCAACCATTGACTTCCGGCGACTGTTGACCTTCGCGTGGATATTTAATTGACGCGTGCTCTATTTGAGCTACTACAGTACTGGTACATGTGCGTTGTTTTGTTATGAAGCAGTGCGCTAAGGGAGAACCTTTGAGAATGTTATAATAACCCGTTGGTTATTCCAATAGTACTCACCCTACCAAACAAACAACTCTACAAACACTCCATATGAAAAAAAATCGCATATAAAGCACTCTATCATACGTTACTTATCTACCACACTAGAGAATTAATAGCTAGCCATTCAAATCCTCAATACCATCACAGCTAATACAATGGCAATGTGTGCACTAATGAAATTTCCATGCTTTGCAATCTGCCTATCACCACGGGCCCATGGCGTTGCCCGTAGGGCTCTGGATGGCATCACGAACAACGTTGCGGACAACGTTGCTGTGCATATAGTCCCTTAAGTTCCACTGTGTTGTGAGAGAGAGGCATACATGTTTTGACCTTGTGTTCCACCTGCAGTATCAAAAGCAAAATGCAGGCACGAGCGCCACGCAAAGGTATGACACGAGCTGTCATTCATTGAATGTTGACCTACCCTAAGGAGCCCGAATGAAATGTTCTTGAGTCGCAACACCAGCTTCGGATAGCCCTGCGTGGAGGACAGGTGCTATCCCATGCAGAGAGCCATGTCGCTCTGGATCTTTCTAAGGCCCCTGCTGGAGAGTGTGCTGCAAAGCGGGAGCATGCCTGTCTTGTCTGGAAAAATGCGCACGTGCGTCGTGTATGCAAGGGCGAGAGGGGGGTAGAGGGGCACAGCAGAAGACATAAGGGCGGACGGGGCATTGGGGGGCAGCAAGGTACAGTCAGGAAGAGGGTGAGGGTAGTGGGTTGGAGAAGAAGGCGCACAAGTGAATGGCCCCCTGCAAATCCGAGACAATGGACCTCATTGGTGTTCCGGGCCCACGGCGTCTAGCACTCCACCTGTGGATATGAGCGTACATGACATGAAAGATGGGGGGCAGTGGGGAATACGGCAAAAGATAAGTGTAGATGGGGAAAGAGTGGGCTACGAGCAGGGGGGACAGGTAGATGCTGGGGCATACATGGGAACAAGAGCACCGTCAAGGGAAATTATTAGGAAAAGAGTGGGAGGGATACGAGGAGAGATGCGGTACATAGGGTTGCTAATACATAGGGTTCACAAGTGGAGCAGTCAAATGGTTTTACAAGACTTCACCTACAGCAGATTTAGCAATGAAGGGCGAAGGTTCCACACACCCCATCACGGCCTGGTGGAGATTAGCCGTGCAATCTTGATGTTGAAGATGTCATACGGGTTGATTCTTCCTGTCGTGAGCACCGTGTTGCGTTTGTCCTGGATATTTTCCAAAATTGACCCGGTCGATCAGTCTTGTTCTCCATCACAAGGGTCAGGTTTTCAATTTGCATCGGGTCGGTGTACTTTAGGGCCGATATGAGCGCATTAATAATTGAAGAACGAGGGCACAAGAACTTCAAATGAGCATTCAGAGTCTCGTAGACAAGTATGTCTAAAGCTTTCTTTGCAGCGGCCTGCATGCTCACAGTGGTTCAGGGCAAGAGAAAGTTCGGATGGGTTGAAGGGCTGAGGCACAAACGGAAAAGACCAAATTTAGCAGAGGGGCTAAATGTTCCTCATCTCACAGCCAGGAGCAAGGTAAGGCAGGTTTTGGGGGGAACGGGTGGACCAGGGGCGCCTGCAAAGGGAGGAGAGAGAGGCAGTACGAATGGGGAGAGGAGGGGCTTAGGCAAAAAGGCAGAGACATACTGAGGCAGTGCTGCTGACTGCGCAGCAGCTTACAAGTCATGGGAGCAGGCTAAGGTGGGTCTTGGGAGTGGACCAGGGGCGCCGGCAAAGAGAGCAACCCCTACGTTTCCCTCGTTCTCCACCACACCAACCTTCAATATATGTGAGCTACCCCCTATGTTTCTCTGGTTCTCCACCACTGCCACTATACATGGGCAATGGGGCGAGTTTCTCGCATTTGTCGGAAGAACTCGTCACGTAGCGATGAGGCCTGGTTTTTGCTGGAAAACTCGCATTAGCTAAGTCGAGCAAAACTAAGTGATTTTTCTAAAACTCGTTAATTACTAGTTGTTTTGACTAGTGATGAGTTTAGGTCTGTCCAGCAAAATTCATGCGAGTTTTGCTCAGCTTGTGGCAAAATTCGCACAAAACCGGCTTCTGGCGGGGCAAGTTTTACTCGTCTCATTAGAATGCACATGTCTAAGAATATACCATGGCTGTGAGTGGGCTTGTCTCAGTATGGTGGCTCTTGCCGGCCTTTCCCTTATGCACAGGAGTGTGGACTCATACTATCCACAACGATAGGGATGATTGATGAATGACGACCTTTCTTAGCTCAAATCAGTCACCAGACTGTGAGTTTAGCATGCGTGGGAAGGCAGCAAACAAGCTCCTTAACTCAACTAGTAGTTAGGGTGCTTAGTATCAGTTCATATTTTATACATGTAATATTCTAGGAGACTTAGGTTCCAAATAAGTCATTGAAGTCTTATACTGGTGTAGTGGAGTGTTGGAAGATTTATGACATGTATAGGTAGGCATGAACATGTGGGAGCTGAGGGCCAGCCTAGCCCGTGCCAAGATGGCTGGCCTGCCAGGTCCGTACCAACCCAAACCAGTCTGAGCAGTGGCTTGGTGGGGATCACCATGTGGCCACTTGGATAGGCAGCATGCGTGCCCCTCTGTCACCTAGTTTGCCTCCCTCCTAGTAGTCTGCGTGATTCTCCTTGGGTGCGTGAACCTTGAATCCGGCTCAGCCTGCACCGGGCCAACCTGGCCAACACCGGGCCGTGGTAGCAAGGCAAAAGGCTGGCATTCTAACCACGACAGTCAGACCCTAGCCAACCGAGGGCCGGCCCGCTAACGAGGCCAACCGTATCGGGGATCGAGCTGGGGTGGTTTGGTCCTGGCCCGGATCATGCTCATGCCTAAGTTTGAGTGATATGGATGAATGCGCGGCACCATCTCAATTGTCTCCTTGCTGCATCGCCGTGTCTAGTAGGGCAAAAAGTGCACTCATGATTGCTGCCCTAATTTTTCATGACTTCCACCACGTAAAACTCGGCCGTCCATCTGTTGCCTTCTCCCTTGCTTAGCAGGTCCTTCATAGGAAACAACCTATTACCTCCCTAAGAAGTGGTCCAATTTGGTCAATCTGCAGTAACTGTGAGTCGCTTTTTCCTATGCCATCCTTCCATCCTGCCATTTTCACATGTAGTGTTTCTACGATGGCGTCATGCTGGCCCACTACCCTGCTGATGGCCCACTGTCATGAAGCCGGCCCATTGTCATGCTGCCGGCCCACTGCCGTGCTGCCGGCCCGCTGCCGTGCTGCCAGCCCGCTGTCGTGCTGCCGGCCCGCTGTCGTGCTGCCGGCCCGCTGTCATGCTGCCGGCCCAGTGTCGTGCTGCCGGCCCACTATCATGCTTCCGGCATGCTATCGTGCTACTGAGATACTATCATGCTGTTGGCCCACTATCATGCTGCTGGCCCACTGTCGTGCTGCTGGCCCACTATCATGTTACTGGCCCACTGTCTTGCTGCTGGAACACTATCGTGTTGCCAGCCCATTGACGTGCTGCTGGTGGTAACATGAACCTCATTGCTGTTGCAGCGTGCCCATGGCTGTCCTGTCAATCCCATGAACACAATGTTATGATTTATTAACAAACAAATGAGGGATGTACTTACTTGAACCATGTCTTTGGTCTAGGGTACATACGAGTTCGAAAGTTGTTTGACCCTTTCGTGTTAAGGTTATGTTCGCCCCTACGAATTTGATACTTGAAGTTTCACTGATTGTATGGAACAATTCCGCTAGGATTCTTGGCCCTAACTGACTTGTCTATGATGTAAGTTTCATGTATCCTCCTTGTTTCATCCATTGTCAAACCCCCACTCTTTCCTTGTCTATGTTCCTCATGCCTTCCCCACTTAGTTATTGTTCTGCCCCCCTCTACTACAGAAACCTTTCGTGGAACCAGCTGTCTGGTTCAATACCCCCTGCATTTGCGACCAGCATCCAGTTAATGTATGTCACTCTTCCCTCCGCCTTCTGTTGGGAGACTAATCAAACCCGGTCAGCTTCTGACCGAAGCGGTTTGGTTCGGTCGAGTCAAACCTTTTCATGATTGTTCTAGCTTCGAGGTTCGCCATATTATAGGTGAACCGCAGAAGCTTGATCAAACTTCAGAAGGTCCACTCAAACCATTTTCGGCTCCATAGTTTCTTTTAACATAATCACATACACATAGCATGTTTCTGGCAGCTTTTTCTCTTGTGGACCTGCTGAGACAGGTTCTCCCTTCTTGAACTTCTTCCTGCAATAAGGGAAAAGGGGAAAAGATACTGTTTGACAAAACTATTTCCTGAAATAAACAAGTTTGCATGGGTAGGTAGTCGAACCAGTTCGAGCGAGGTTCGGCTCGCTGCTCATGTCTCGGCACATTCTACTTCTTGTACCTTCATGTCTCTCATGTATCTCATGTATCTCATGTCTCTTATGTATCTCATGTCTCTCCAGTCTCTCATGTCTCTCATGTCTCTCGAAATCTCATGTATCTCATGTCTCTTATGTATCTCATGTCTCTCAAGTCTCTCATGTATCTCATGTCTCTCAAACTCTCATGTATCTCATGTCTCTCATGTCTCTCATGTATCTCATGTCTCTTATGTCTCTCAAGTCTCTCATGTATCTCATATCTCTCATGTCTCTCATGTCTCTCATGTCTCTCTTTTCCTTTCCATAGTTGAATCTTCCCTCCCCTTTCCCGACCCACCTCGCCACCACGTCACCGCCACGTCATGCACCGCTCCAACCCACCCTCCTTGCCGCCACGTCACACCCAACCCGCCCCACATCTCATGCCACGTCACACCCGACCCACCTTGCCACCACGTCACTGCCACGTCACACGCCGCTCCAGCCTACCTCCTCGCTGCCACGTCACACCCAACCCGCCCCACATGTCATGCCATGTCACAACCGACCCACCTCGACTCCACGTCACCGCCACGTCACGTGCTGCTCCAACCCACCCTCCTCTCCACCATGTCACACCCAACCCGCCCCACATGCCATGCCACGTCACACCCGACCCACCTCGCCGCCACGTCACGCGCCGCTCCAACCACCCTCCTCACTGCCACATCACACCCAACCCGCCCCACGTGTCATGCCACGTCACACCAGACCCACCTCGGCGCCACGTCGCTGCCACGTTACGCACCGCTCCAACCCACCCTCCTCGCCACCACGTCATACCCAACCCGCCCCACATTCCATGCCACGTCACACCAGACCCACCTAACCGCCACGTCTTCGCCACGTCACGCGCCACTCCAACCCACCGTCCTCGCCGCCACGTCACACCCAACCCGCACTGCCATGCCACGTCACACTTGACCCACCTCACCGCCACATCACCGCCACATGGATCATCTTGCCCGTCACTGCCCTCACTTGGAGCAGCTATCTCTGGACTGGCTGGAGGAATATGCTGACCCTCCAGCTTCTCTCTTTCTCCTACTGTCACGCATCCTTGTCTTGAACGGCTCCGGAAATCAGCTCCCTTACCTCACTCTTTGCACTCTCTAAGCTCTCAAGCCTCCTTCACCTCACCTACCTCTCCCTGCCTTAAATTGGCCTTTTTTCCCAAGATAGACCTGACCCTCCACTTGCACAACTACCATTTCTCCAGTCACTGAAATTCGGACTGCGGCATGCACAGTTCAGCCACATTTTTACGCCCGAATTTCAATACAGTACAGGGCCTTAAAACAGTTGCAGCTTACCCAATGCTACACCTAAGTGCAGCTTCCAAGCAGTATAGGGGAGGTGATGCCACGCCTCCAAGAGCTAAGCATCATTAACTACAGAAGCTTCAGCGGCCTGACAGATCAGTTCACCTTCCTCACCTGCCTGGGGAGCTTGACCATTTCCTCATACCACATGTTCAATCACTTGCCCAAAACACTGGAATCCTTCCTGCAATGAAGACGCTGGTGCTGCACAAGCTGCCGCTTCTCCATCTCCCTGTGTCCTTCACCAGCCTTGCATCTCTAGAGACATTTCTTCTAGTTGGGTGCGAGGGGGTGGATGCCTCGCAGCACTGCAGACTCTGTCTCTTGTATGCTTCCCAACCCTGGCTCTTCCAGAAGAGTTGGGGAAGCTCACCAATCTCGAGATTTTCCATGTCAAACAGAACCGCGGAGAGCAGCTGCCGTGCTCATTGACGCAGCTGGCATTGCTGACCAGGTTGGAGTTGGATGAGGGCATGATGGGTGGGATTCTCAAGGGAGTGGGGACGATGGCAAAGCTGCAGGAGCTGTACATTCACGGCTGCCCACACATTACAGGAATTCTGGAATCTACGACAAACCTTGTCAGCCTTAGGGTGCTCATCGTAAGTGAGTGTTCGAGATTTTCATCGGTTCCCAGGAGGCTGAACAGTCTTACCAGGCTCATGCAGTTGGAGCTGAGGGGATGTACGCTGCTGAACAAAGCCCCTCAAACTTTGCCAGTCACTCTCCAGGCTCTTTCCTATGAAAACAGTCAGCAGGTAGATTCTCTGCCAGACATTCCATCACTTAACGAACTCACGGAATTTCACTTGGGTATTGCGGGTGCAAGGTGTGTTGGGGCCATCGGTGAGCATCTGTCTGCTATGGAGCACCTGGACCTGCAGCTGGGAGAAGATGCTAAGGAGTATCTGTCCGTGTTGACAAGGTTTGCTCGCCTCCGCACCTTGACACTCAAGCAGGTCCGCAGTGTGAACAATCTGTTGCTCGACCATCTGGTTGAGTCTGACGGCTCGGCGTTGCAGGAGCTACGGCAGTTGAACATACACACCTGGCGTGATGAATTCACAGAGCTGCCTGCGGCCATCACCACTCTCCACCACCTCACATCTATTCGAATAGAATTGCACAACTTATCGTCTCTTCCTGATGCCATTGGAGCTTTGTCAAGACTGCGAAAGCTGAATGTATCCGACTTCTTCTCCCTCATGCGACTCCCTGCTTCCTTCATGCATCTCTCCTGCTTGCATGAGCCCAACCTCAGCTGCACCAGCATCCGGCTGCTTCCTGCTGGCTTTACTCAGCTCAGCAGACTGAAGAATCTCAAGCTTGGGAACTGCAGGCAGCTCCAGGCACTGCCTGACGATATATGAGATCTTCCCATGCTCGATCTTCTTGATACTAGGGGTTGTTACATGCTGCAGCGCTGAAGGTGCTTTCCACCTCATAGGCTTACGGTAGTTCCCTAGTTAGTGTACCGTCATGCCCATATACTCAGGGGTCCTTTAAATGGCTCAAACTCAGACTTGACTGAGTGTAACGTCCTTTCCATCCATAGTATTATGGGCCTTGTGAGTGCTGTGGGCTGTGGTGTTGAAGTGCTGTGGGCTGTGGTGTTGAACTGCTGTGGGCTGTGTTGTTGAAGTGCTGTGGGCTGTGGTGTTGAACTGCTGTGGGCTGTGGAATGAGCAGCAACAGATCTAGGCAACCATCAGCGCCCTCTCAGCACCCTGTTCACTTCTGTATGGTGACAATTGATAACAATTTACCCTTCCAAGCATGAGTGACGACAACGGCAACAGACACGTGTTAGGCAATTCTTTCACCCACCAACCACCTTACTGTTCCATGCAACGGCAACAGACACGTGTTAGGCATTTCTTTCACCCACCAACCACCTTACTGTTCCATGCATAAACCCAATCACATCGCACACCTTACTGGTGTTTCAAACTCATAATACAGACAACCATCCTAGAACCTGCTGCTGCTGCTGCTTCTGCAGCCCTTGCTTCCTCTATACCAACACCTCACAAGCACACATAGATCTCACATCTGAAAAACAATAGAAACTGACATCCAGCATGTTCTTTCCTGCTCAAGCTTCCTTCTTTCCTGCTCCAGCTTGCAAAGTTTTTCATTCAAGGCCAGGATCAACCTGCTGCTCCTGCCTGTTTTGCTGCTTCCTTTTTCTCCCATTCCGCTTTCCCATTCCGCTTTCACCCGTGCCGCGTTCTCCCATTCCACTTTCGCCCGTGCCTTTTTACTCCCATACCTTACAAATTCACCTTTCCCGCATTCTCCAGTGCTTTCTCCATTGCCGCCTTCGTTGCCCTACTCACATGATCCTCTGGCCTCAACGCATTCACATAGTCTGCCATCACCGCCTTATGTGCTGCAGCCTGTCCCGCCGCCATCGCCCATCCCGCGATCCCCGATGCCGAGTTCGTCCGTGCTGCAGCCTGTCCCGTCTCCTTTGGTACCGTCACCTCATGAACCTTCCCCTTCACTGCCACCGCCGTCGCCTGTGCTGCCTGTGCCGCCAGTGCCGCCATCTTCTGTGCCGGTGTCGCCTCTGCCGGCGTCGCCTGTGCCGCCGGCGCCGCCTGTGCCGCGGTCTCCTGTGCCGCCATCTCCTGTGCCGCCATCGCCTCTGCCGGCGTCGCCTGTGCCGCCGTCTCCTCTGCCGCCTCCTGGTGCTTCCACTCCTCAACTGCCGTCAGCATCCTCTGCTTCTCAACGGGCGTGCCCACCGACTCAGCAGCCTGGAGCTGCTGCTGCTTCTCATTCCGCTGCTCCTCCTGCTGCTGCAGTTTTCGCTGCACTGGAGCAACATCTCGGACACGCAAGTGAGCCCACGAATCGCCAGAGTCAACGTTTTCAGAAACCGAGGGCCCAAGGGAAGCTTGGACTGAGAGACCGCCTGTGAGGGGAAAAATTCGGGAGAAGTTTAGAGGCACGAGTGAGCATCGACGGAAAGCTTGCAAAGAAACGGCGCTCTTCAGGCCACTGCCAGGTGGCCATTCTGCGTCGACAGACAGAAAAAGAAGTTAAAAGGGAAACGTCGGGGGTGAGAGCATCTTACGTCGATCGTTCTCATTGGAGGGAAGCAGCCGGCCACGAGCTCCTTCACTGCCTCGCGGCCCGCAAGACATGGCCAGGACGAGAAGGAATCCCAGTAGCATCATAGTGACTGTCTCGCGATGAATTTGACTCTGGAAGTTGTTGAGTAGAACTGTCGAGTCACTCGACGGTCTGTCTGTTTGCACTGCCAGTGAGGATTTTCGATACGGAAAATATAGGCACAAGGACTTCACTACGCTGCTGGGGGTTGTCAAGCGCACTGACTGGTTCCCAATAAGCTCGAGTCGCCAACCAGCAATCTCATCCTGTGCATAAATCACACCCCATCCTGTCACGAAATATGGAGGGGCGATAATGCGGGAAAGCAATAATGCAATCCAGGAATCTAAAATGGTTAGGGCGTGGGGCATCGTGTGCAAACAAGTCCCAGCAGTGCATGGGTCGATTGGAAGGCGGGTTTTGAGTTGAGCACGCACTGTTACTGAACTTCTTCGCTCCCAGCGAAGCTACAGCGCGTTCGCGGCCCCGCCCTGCAGCAGCTGCCGCGGAGCCTTCTACCGCCGTTGCAGCCCCGCCCTGCAGCAGTCACGGCCCCGCCCTGCAGCAGCTGTCGCGGACCTACCCTACCGCCGACGCGGCCCTGCTCTACCGCAGCTGTAGCGGCCCCGCCGTCGCCGCCGTCGTGCGCCTGCCCTTCCCGCCACTGGTGAGCACCTGCCTTGTTCGCGCACTGCCGCGCCATCTGCCTACCTGCTTGCCTGCCTGCCACGCCTGCCTGCCTGCCTGCCTGCCGCGCCTGCCCTGCCTGCGCTGCCACTGCTGCTACTGCTGCTCCTTCTGTTACTACTGCTAGGCTCTTACTGCTGCTGCTACTGCTACTGCTGCCACTGGCGGTGGCCAGATGCAGCTCCAGCGACGTCCGCGTGAGTCTCTCACGCCCCAGCAGCTTAGTGAGTGGTACGCTAGTTGGGGTTGTAGGGGTGGCCGCGCTGCTACTGCTGCTACTGCTGCTACTGCTGTTACTGCTGCTATTGCTGCTACTACTGCTACTTCTGCTACTGGCGGTGGCCAGATGCAGCTCCAGCGACGTCCGCGTGAGTCCCTCACGCCCCAGCAGCTTCGTGAGTGGTACGCTCAGAGTAGAGGGTCTCTGAGTACCGTTCGCTGCCCGTACGTCATTCGCACTGGTGCTCGGACTGGTCAGGCTTGCGGGACGCTCAGTCACACACAGTCCCGCTGCTTCACCCGTCTGAGCGACGCCTGGCGTACCGAGTTTGGCGACGAGGCTGAGCTCCCCGACTGGGTGGAGCTGCTTGGGCAGAGGGTAGATATCTTTGCTCTTGACTATGATGCTATTCTCACTGCCATGTATGCATTGCCTACTAGTGCTGACTGTGCCTGTTACCTGTGCGTACCGCCTGACCCAGGTATAGAGCCTGCTGCTCTAGGTGCTGGTGAGGCTGCTGCTTTAGGGGCTAGTGTGTCTCCTGCTCTAGGTACGGGTGAGGCTGCTGCTCCAGGTGCTGGTGAGTCTGCTCTCTCTGGTACTGCGCCTGCTCAGGCCTTGTACACCTTCACACTTGACTCTGGTGCTTCTCGCTCCTTCTTTCGCGACAGCACCACCCTCACGCCGCTCAGTCGGCCGGTTCCAGTCTCTCTGGCAGACCCCTCTGGGGGTCCAGTCTGTGCGACCTCTTCCACTGTCCTCCCTTGTCCTGCTGTCCCGTCCGGCACACAGTCGGGTCTTCACCTCCCCTCGTTCTCTACGAACTTGGTGGCGGATCTGTGCTCCAGGACGCGGGTGTTCACCAGTTCACCCCTGCCTACGAGCGTGTGACACACTGCACGTGTGCTCAGACGGGTTGTCACCTGGCTACCTTCAATCGGCAGCCGGGGTCGGGCCTGTACACACTGACCACTGAGTCCCCTCAGGTAGTTGCGTCTGCGTCTGCGTCAGGTCAGTTGTCGGCCCCCTGCTCGTGTCGCGCCTTGTCGCACCAGACCCTCCTTTGGCACCACCGCCTTGGTCACCCCTCGGTGCAGCGCCTTCGCAGCATGCACCGCCGTGTCCTTGTCCCTGGTCTTCCCAGGGTTCTCCCTCCCCTCCCACCCTCGCCTGCTCCTCCCTGTCTTCCCTCTATCGAGGGGCGGCAGCGCGCCGCTCCTCACTCCTCCTCGTTCCCTCCCACAGAGGCTCCCCTGCAGACTCTCCACCTGGACGTGTGGGGCACAGCCCGCGTCCGTGGACAGGGCCACGAGCGGTACTTCCTGCTGGTCGTCGACGACTACACGCGTTACACCACGGTCTTCCCCTTGCGCACCAAGGGTGAGGTCCCTGATGTTTTGATCCCCTGGATCCGCGCTGCTCGTCTCCAGCTCCGCGAGCGGTTCGGGACAGAGTTTCCCGTCCTGCGTCTGCACTCTGACAGAGGTGGTGAGTTTTCCTCCGACCTCTTTGTAGCCTTCTGTGAGGAGCACGGCATCACCCAGTCGTTCACGCTTCCGGCCTCTCCGCAGCAGAATGGGGTTGCTGAGCGCCGCATTGGCTTAGTCATGGAGGTCGCTCGTACCTCCATGATCCATGCGGCTGCCCCCCATTTTCTGTGGCCGTTTGCGGTCCGGTACACCGCGCATCAGCTCAACCTCTGGCCCCGTGTCTCCTTGCCGGAGACCTCGCCCACACTGCTGTGGACGGGGAAGGTTGGCGATGGGTCGCGTTTCCGGGTCTGGGGTGCTCGTGCCTTTGTCCGCGATACCACCGCGGACAAGCTCTCCGCCCGCGTTGTTCCCTGTGTCTTCCTTGGCTTTGTCCCTGGCGCGCCTGGTTGGTAGTTTTACCACCCCACCTCGCGCCGTGCATTCCCCTCTCATGACGTCACGTTCGACGAGTCGGTTCCCTTTTACCATCTCTTCCCCTACCGCACTGCCCCTCTCCCCCCCCCCGCCGCTCTTCCTCGCTCCAGGTGCTCCCCAGGTAGACCCCCTCCCCACTCCCGGTCCTGCTCCTTCAGGTGTGTCTCAGGTAGTCCCTCCTCCCTTGACTACGCCGGTTGAGGTCACTGGTGACTCAGGTCCTGCTGAGGGTGGTCCTGCTCGGGGTGCTGCTTCTGGGGGTGCTGAGCCTGGGGGTGCGGAGCCTGGGGGTGCTGAGCCTGTCAAGCTATATTTGTTATAGCTTATTTGTGTTAGTCTAGGTGTACCTTATGTTTTCCTAGGGTTAGGGTTATGCTTGCTATATCTTGCTTGTTTTCACTTTCCTTAGTCAACACTTCTAGTTTTGTAACTTGACAGAGCCTAGGGGTGCGGAGCCTGGGGGTGCTGAGCCTGGAGGTGCGGAGCCTGGGGGTGCGGAGTCTGGAGCTGCTGAGGGAGCTGGAGCTGGAGGTTCTGGAGCTGCTGAGGGTGCTGGCGCTGGAGGTTCTGGAGCTGCTGCGGGTGCTGGCGCTGGAGGTTCTGGATCTGCTGCGGGTGCTGGCGCTGGAGGTTCTGGAGCTGCTGCGGGTGCTGGCGCTGGAGGTTCTGGAGCTGCTGCGGGTGCTGGCGCTGGAGGTTCTGGAGCTGCTGCGGGTGCTGGCGCTGGAGGTTCTGGAGCTGCTGCGGGTGCTGGCGCTGAGGGTTCTGAGTCTGCTGTTGCGCGGTCTCCCTGGAGTAGCCGCCTTCGTCCGCGTGTGCCTCTCACCTCACAGCAGCTGCACGACTAGTACGGTCGCCGTCAGGGTTGCGCTTCTGGAGCTCGGGGCTCAGCCTCTGGAGGTGTTTCTGCTATCGTCACTGGAGCTGGGAGTGGTGCTGGTCCCGGAGGTGCTCGTACTGGAGGTACTGGAGCTGCTGGGGCTGGAGGTGCTGCTGAGCCTGAGGGTGCTGCTGCTGGAGACCCTGGGTCTGGGGGTGCTGCTGCTGGAGACACTGAGGCTGGAGACCCTGGGACTGGAGGTGCTGGTTCTGGGGGTGCTGCTGCTGGTGGAGCTGGTCTTGGAGGAGCTGGCGCTGAGGGTTCTAGAGCTGCTGGAGGTGCTGGAGCTGCTGGGGGTGCTGGAGCTGCTGGTGCTGGTGGCACTGCACAGCCGCGCCTGTTCTTCGCTCCACCGTCTCCGTCGTCTCAGCCACCGCCTGACTCTGTGCTTCGCCAGGTTCTTAGTCTCCCTTCGTCTACTGGTCTTCCGTTACAGCCTGGCTCACCGCTGCCTGCTCCTTCTCCTTATACTGAGCAGACAGGGGGTTTTACTGAGCGTCGTAAACCTGCGTCGCGTCCTGTCTCGCCTATCCGTTCTAGTAGTTTCGGTCGTCGTGTTCCTCGTTCGCGTCAGCCGACTGTCCTCGGCACCCACCTCGTAGTTCGTCGTCCTTCCTCTCCTCCGCAGCGTGTCCCCCTGCCGTCCCCTCCTGCGTCTTCTGTGATTACCGTTCCTGAGCCTGAGTCTGACCGGACCCGTGCTGCTCACCCTACTGTCACGCGTCTGCTAGCCACAGTTGTCACTGACCCGTCGTTTGAGTCTGCTGCTGCGTCTGCCTTTGTTGCTGAGCTTGTTGACTTTGCTGCTGCCTGTCGTCTAGACTACGCTGAGTCTGAGTCTGTCTGTCCTCCGTCCGTCGGGGGTGAGTGTGCTCTTGGCACGGACGTCCTTGAGGACAGGCAGGAGGACCTTGAGTGTCTTGCAGTTGCTGCGCCTCACCTCGTGTCCATGCTGCTTGCCCCGGATGCTCCAGACATCCCGACCCCGCGCTCTTACGCTGAGGCGATCGCGGGTGAGTACTCCTCTCAGTGGCAGACAGCCATGGACGCAGAGATGGCATCCAGGAAGTCCACGGGCACTTACGTTGACGAGGTTCCCCCTCTTTGGGCGAACATCGTCAGTGGCATGTGGATTTTCAGGGTGAAGCGGCCGCCAGGTTCTCCGCCTGTCTTCAAGGCTCGTTACGTTGCTCGAGGTTTCAGTCAGCGAGAGGGAGTAGACTTCTTTCAGACCTTCTCCCCCACCCCGAAGATGACCACTCTTCGGGTGCTGCTGCACGTTGCCGCTCAACGTGACTACGAGCTTCACTCTCTTGACTTCAGCACAGCTTTCTTACAGGGCAGCCTGCACGAGGAGATCTGGCTGCGCCGCCCACCTGGCTTCACTGGTGCGTTCCCTCCTGGTACCCAGTGGAGCCTCCGGCGGCCAGTCTACGGTCTCCGCCAGGCGCCGCGTGAGTGGCACGACACACCGAGGACGACACTTGCGGCTCTTGGGTTTGCTCCGTCGACTGCTGACCCGTCGCTGTTTCTGCGCACCGACACTTTGCTGCCGCCGTTCTACATCCTCGTGTACGTCGACGACTTGGTCTTTGCCGCTGCTGACACTGAGGCTCTCGCTCTGGTGAAGTCGGAGCTGCAGAAGAGACACACGTGCACAGACCTGGGTGAACTGCGCAGCTACCTTGGCTTGCAGATCACCCGGGACAGAGCACGCCACACCATCACACTGACTCAGTCACACATGGTGCAGCAGGTCCTTCAGCGCTTCAACTTCACCTGGTCCTCGTCACAGGCCACTCCTCTGGCGACAGGTCACTCGCTCTCAGCTCCACCTTCGGACGAGTCCGTAGAGCCAAGTGGTCCTTACCCAGAGCTAGTGGGCTGCCTCATGTACCTGATGACCTGCACTCGTCCTGACCTTGCGTACCCTCTTGGCCTTCTGGCTCACTACGTGGCTCCTGGTCGGCACCGAAAGGTGCACATGGATGCTGCTAAGAGGGTACTACGCTACTTGTGCAGTACATCGGGCATGGGGCTCGTGCTTGGAGGACGGAGCGACGTTGTCCTCACTGGGCACTCAGACGCTTCTTGGGTTGACGACCATGCTACGCAGCGGTCGTCACAGGGTTACACCTTCAGCCTTGGCTCTGGTTCAGTTTCTTGGCGTTCTACACGCTCGTCTTCAGTTCTCAGCTCCAGTTGTGAGGCTGAGATCTACGCCACAGCCATGGCTGCACAGGAGTTACGCTGGCTTACCTACTTGCTGACCGACCTAGGAGAGCGGTCTCGTTCTCCTCCAGTGCTGTACGTTGACAACAAGGCCGCCATTGCCTTGTGTCAGGAGCACAGACTGGAGCACAGAACGAAGCACATCGCTCTGCGTTACTTCCTGGCTCGAGAGTTGCAGCAGCGTGGTCAGCTTCGTCTTGCTCACGTGGCCACTCGGGCCAGCACTGCTGATATATTCACCAAGGCACTTCCGTCTGGTGATCATCAGCGTTTCTGCACTTTGTTAGGCCTTGTGCCCACGTTTCCTCACTTGCTGTAGACTTTGCTTGTACTATGATCTATATATATACCTGCATGCTTGCTCTGCTAGGTAGAGATCACTATGCTGTTATTGTTGCATATACATGCACACTTACATCTTTTTTTTTTTTCTGACTCCTCCCGAAGCTCTCCGCCATGGCTCCTTCACGGAACTTCAGCTCAACCAATGTCAAGCTTAACCTAACCCGTTCAGCTATCTGAAACTATTTTCTGGATCTACTCGCCAAGTGCTTCTTTACGACACCAACATTGTGTTCATACAGAGAACATCGGTTCGTCTTAAAGTCACTTGAGAAGATCTGTTTTTTCAGGTTAAAGCTGTTTTTAAGCTAAGACAGAGTTATTCCAAGGATGCTCTCAACGATCAAGCTCAAGTCAAACCGTCACCCCGCATGGGACCTGAGGATTAAATCGTTTTTAAGAAATGTCAGAAACTGCAAGTACAAGGAAGCTGGACAACAGAACATCTTTCGCCTATCAGTTTTTGCTTCCATCTATCATCAACCATTGAAGAGAAAGAAAGCCCGGAATTAGGTCGAGAATCGGGCTTCAGACATTGATACAGTGTTTTCAAGGAGAATAACCATGGCTGGATCTATTTCAAATCATCAAGGAAGTTGGCATCAAAAGATTTCTTCGCAGCATGAGAAGTGCCTTCTTAAAGAGTCGGAGAAACGGCAGTTGACTCTTAAAACGTCCAAAACGGCTACATCTATTATTACTGAAGTGTTTGAAGACAATGAGGCCTTCCCGCCAGAAACGTTTGAACAGGAAGATTTCTCACCGCCATCTCACCCGCTCAACTACGTTGCTATTTCTCCTAAGACTTCGGATGACGAAACGGAAAGTATAATTCGAGATGGCGATGGTTGGAAGTTACAGGACGATCATCTGCAACTGCAGGATAGTGATGGGAGCTTTGTAATTGCTCAACGCCATAAATGGCTCCATTGTTTTTCTGAAGGTGCTCGGTTCTCTGGAGAGAGGAGCATCAGTCAATGGCGTCGCGGCTTAGTGCTTGAGCTAAGAAGAAAGCCCTCATGCACCTTCAGGAGGGACAGAGCGGGTGCAGCGGCTGCTTCATTTTTTACTCGCCGTCACTCTTACAGGAAGTTTCGTAGAGAGCCTTCTCTTTACCAGTTTCGGATCCACCCAACCAAGTCTGGAGCCAGAACCACTCTCCACCGCTCTGGGAACCAAGCAACAGTCACAGCAGCCACATTTCAGTCAAAGCTGAAGGCAACAATGCGGCAAGAATGTGTGGACAGGTTTCTACCATATCTGAGGTGTGGCAACTGCGCAAAGAAAGCTTCAAACGGGCTAGATAAATTATTTAGGCATTTGACTTATAAACCTCCGTAGGAATCTGCGAGGGTACGGTAGGCACTTACGCTACCTATGCCCTCTAGCTCCGGTTACGACCGACGGTGTTTTGCGTTGTACGTTGTATAATGCTATGTCACCTACCAAAAAAAAAAAAAAAAAAAAAAAAATCTTGCATATATACCTCTGCATGTGAACTGGCCTTGTGGCCCTCTACTTGTGCTCAGTGTGTGTGGTGACGTTGTGATCCACCCTGAGCTTGCTTTGCTTCTCTTGACTGGTCTTGTGACCCCTTGTTCTCCCCCACTTTGCCTATGGGGGTGTGTCAAACGTTATATCTGCTGTACATGCTTAGGCTGTAGTGGGGTAGCCAATATGGGGTACAGCCCACTTTAGGGTTTCATATTTGTACCCAACTCTTCCATAGTTCAATCATTCCTGCTGCTAGATTCTAACAGTGCCAACGTAGCATAAACGTGTTTGTAGAAAAGAACAAGATAGAAATCTTGCATTGATCTTTGAAAAGTAGAATGATAACACAATGATGACTCAATGATGACTCAATCATGTTAAAGAAGTGACACAACAGGGTATATATGCATCCAGCTACCCCTCTAGAATGACCCATTCACACCAATAATGGTGTACCAATAATTGTACCCTCTACCCTCCAATAAAGCTGACCTCCAATAATTGTGGCCCCTACAATAATTGTGACAATTATTGTAGGACCTGGAGGCTTATAAAGAGGACTACACTAAAATCAAACAGCACACTAGTATCCAGTATTCGTTATACTGTATTCGGATTTCCAACACTCCCCCTTGCTGTAGGTTTTAGTGAATCCATTTTCCTTGGAGGATGGGGTGGTCGAGGTGGTGTACCACCATAGGGTAGGGGTGCGCCCAAACCAAGCTGGGGTTTGGTGTTGGCCAAGCTGCTTGTCACTGTAGCACCTTCCCCTTCCAACCTTTGGGCCTTCCAAACTCCAACCAAACCACATTCCTTCACGTATTCCATTCCCTCCTTCCAATCTCGACATTATAGATCGAGATCTAGAGAGTAGTGGCTGCTGCTGAGGAAATCATAGCAGCTCCATGGCGAAATCTCCTCAAAACCATGGCGGAATGCGCGTATCGTCATGCCGGAATGCCCTTAGCGCACGTCGAATTATCGAAATTGTAGACTTTACGACACGCGATTGTCAGTGCTGCTGACTTTTTCGCATGCCTCCTGTGCGACGACGCGAAACCGCAGTGGATGCGCGACTGCGACGACTGCAGCTGCGGATGTTGCGAATCGGTAGCGAATAACGCATGGCGTATGGCTGGCGCGGACCTGCATTGGCGGGCGCACGCTTCGCGCTACAGAAGCGACGACTTGGCGTTCGTCAGCGGCTGACGAGCTGCTGCGCGCATACTGCATCATTTTCCTGTCCGCGCCTGCTGCATCTTCATAGGCCTTTCTCCCCCTGCCTTTCTTCCCTTGCCTTGCCTTTCTCCCCCTGCATCGTACTCTCAAGTTACAAGGCTGTCCATATCTTACATTCACACCAAAGGATGATGCCAAGTCCGCTCTGACTTCATCCATGTTTTCTTGTGATGCTCCCCCTACCCTCCAGCTGACACACGGTAGCTGCAGAAGTTGCCGAACTCCATCAGCTGGAGGGTTGCGCCTGTCGACGCACTCCATGTATGCCAAAGACTGCACTTCATGTATGCAGAAATGCCCGCTCCAAATATGCAATGCACACTAGGTATGCAGAACCGTGCACCCTAGGTATGCAGTACCGCCGAGTTTGCAGACGTGTGCATACCAGGTATGCAGGGAATGTGTGCTCCCATGTATGTTCTCCATTCTTCCCGCGGATGGTGCCGTTCATCAGCAGCAACCAATCACACGATACCGCTGCAGCACGACGGATGACGACATGCTGCATCCATTCTGCCTGCTCCCCCTACCTATTGGCAACCCTTGGTGAGTCGGTCTTCCCCTTATGCTTCTTGACTCCATGTCCCAGTTCAGTGCCACCAGATACACTTGACACCCAACCCCACCACCCATGTGCTTGTAGTCATGCATGTGACCGCGTACACAGCTACAAGCACGTGAGTGAGTGTGGAGTTAGGTGATGCCATGTTGTGCAGCACAGCTCGAGGAGGCCGCACAGGTGAGTACAACACCAGAATCCTTGACTTGATGATTGCCTTGACCAACCAGCAAATTGCAGGTGAGATGTTGCTTGCTTGGCTTGTCCACCTCATTTCCCACATCATCATTTTCCACGCCTTCCGAAATGGAAACACCAGTCACAGGTACGACATCAGCTGTACCTCCGCTTCCTTCAACTGCACTGACTTCATCAGCTGCATCAGCTCTAGGTAAGTCTTGTTCTACAGGGTCTGCTCCATCTCCTCCCGAATCCACCGCAGTCCTTTGTCCTTCTCCCCCTGAAGTCCACACCGCAATGTGGGGTGAGACTTCATCTTCGCGATGCTCCCGGCTAAACAAGGACCCAGTGTCCAGCAGCATGTCCTCAAAAGACCGCGGTGAGTTATTGTCCGTGTCAACATTACGCGCCGGTTTCCGCACGACACAAGCTTTGTGTGCCATGCGGTATGCAGAATGGGTACGCAACTGCACTCCAGGTGTTATAGTCTGCAGTCCACTTAGGGGTCGCGGATGCCCATGAAACCGCCTAAGCAGAATCTGACGTCTTCAAACCGCCTCTGTTCAAAACGCCATCACGATCAGCTCCAAGAACATACGAGGCTGAAACTTGGACAGCGGTTAGCCTTAGATGTCTGCTTTCCAACGGTATATTACTTGCTATTATCAGAGGTGTGTGCACTACGCAGTGAACGAAAACGTAAGCTCGGCTGAAAAAACGTGTATTCTCATTGATGCAAGGAAGAGGTGAGTACAACATTGCCTAGGGGACTCATAAGGGGTTGGGTCATCCTGGGAACTCAGAGAAGGTTGAGTCCTAGGGGAGAAAGGCTAGAGAAGAATGGGAAACGTCCTAGCTAGGTCAGCAAAGCCAACCACACTTGGATGTTCAGAGCTGTACTCAAGGCTACCAATAGTGAGTCAAGCCAACATGAGTCAGCTTGTCTTCCCACTTGCACCCTCTTGCAAGTTGCTTCCAGGAAGACCACACTTCTCAAAAGGAGGGTTATAGAGTCCCACTTGACCACCTGTACTTCTTGTCTCATTCTCTGTCCCTGCACCATTGGCATGACAACAATGAAAGGGTGGCAAGGGAAATGCTGCCAACAGTGCACCATGACTACGGAACAGTGAATTTCGGCAGCTGTCACGCAATGCTCAGATGTTGGATCGTTCTGAAACTTGGTGACCACTTGCACAGCGGGGCAAAGGACTGCCAGACCGAATTTCAGACCAATCAGATCTCGGTAGACGAGTCAGCAGCCGAAATGGTGAACTCGGGTGTTACCAAAAAGGAGTAACACACACTTCCGGGATGCCATAAGTCTTGAAACATAAAATGTTGTCATGCCTTGGTAACTGCTTGAAAAACTCTGAAACTTTGAGGGTTTGAAGAAAACGTGTTGAACAACCTCCCCACAAAATTCCAGAAGCTGAGCAGGCTTGTAGGCCGAATGGGAGTGCGATGACCGTGCCACTGTAATGTGTTGGCACAACACAAGGTGTGCAGGAAAGCGCGCTGCCGTGTATTCCCAAGTGCACTCTTGGTGTGCACAAAGGTGTACCCCCTTTACAACCATGCTTTTTTTATGACGCACCATCGCGGGAATGTCCAGGATCACATGCGGATGTAAGTGCATGCTCATACTGCACCATGAGCACTCCATCCACGTTCTTGCCAAGTCCAATCCGCACACTCTCGTTTCCATCAAACATGGTGACCTCCGTGTCTCCATTAGCAGTGGTATTGATATGCGCTCCTTTTTTCAGCAGCTGACAATAGGAGAGCAGGTTGCTCTTCAGGCCAGGTACGTAAAGGACTTCAGTGTAGCGAACTGTTGTCCCATCAGGAGCAGTTGCTCTGATCGTTCCCGTCATTTTGCTGCTCAGATGGCTCCCATCAGCAAGCTCCACATACACAGGTTCATCCAGCTCGTGTAGCTCCTCAAACCAGCAGGTATCCGAAGTCATGTGCTGGCTACATCTACTGTCTAGCATCCACAGTGATGCTCCAGCTGGTGGTAAGTCAACTTGTAACGATTGCACCGCCGCTATGCATGTGATGGTGCGTTTGCTGTCTCCTTCACTTGCCCCTTGCTGTTTTGACGCATTGTTGTCACGCTTGGGGCTGCGACTCCTTCGTGGACAGAACGAACGGCTGTTGCTGGTGTGCAGTTTTGTCCTTCCGCTGGTATGCGGTTTCCACCCTGGTGGTGACCAGCCAGGGGGGGCCTTGGTACACTTGAAGAAGGGGTGGCCTGGCTCCTTGCAGTACCAACACACGAGAGATGAGCGACTTGCATCTCCATCCTTGCCATGCGTTTTCTTTCCAATGGACCCCTCCTTCCCGCTATTGCCCTTAGCAGTTGGAGAAGGTGAACGGTCTCCACGTGCTTGTCTAGCCATGCGAGGTGGACGCCGGTCACTGTTATCCTTCGTAATGAGGTCGTGATACCTCTGCTCCTGTATCATCATCCGCTGCAAGGTGAAACTGTTCGTCACGTTGTGTAACATTGCAGAGTGTCTCATTTCCTCCCAATGCGCCGGTAGTCCGGTGAGCAGATTTAAGGTGAATGTGTCCTCATCCACCATCTTCCCCGCGAGTGCTAACTTGTCCCGGATTGCCGTTGCGCGGTTCACGTACTCCTCCACCCTCTCTTGACTCCCCATTTTCAGGTTGTCCAACTGCTTCAAGAGAGAGACCTTCGCCACCGAATCTTTGGCCTGGTAAGTATCCATTAAGTACTCCGACGCTTCATATGCCGGGCTGTAGGATTCCTGAAACATGTCCAGCTGCAGCTGAATCGTGGCGCTCACGCTGTGCAGTAGGACCCAAAAAGCGAGCTCCGCACGCTGTGAGTAATCCGCCTGTAGCATTTCGAGCCGCTCCATTACGTCGTTAATGTCACCATCTCCCATGGTAACCGGATACTGCAGGGTCACAAAGAACTCCCACAGATTCGTGACGCGAGCGTTCATACGAAACCGTAGTGCCCACTCCCGGAAGTTGGAGCCGTCAAACGGAGTGGTGGTGAACGCCTTGTCCACCATTGCTCCCACCATTTTGCGTGACAGCCATTCTTTGTCTTCTTCCGTGTATTCACGTGGAGCGGGGTCGAAGAGAGTAGGCACGGTTGATGGTCGAGGTAGCTGTACCGTGCGCCGCATATTCCCATTCTGTCCACCAAGTTGACGTTCCAGCACTTCCACTTGATCGCGTCGCATGACACCACTTGACTGCATTTCGTATCCCATCCGCCCCATGATGTCCACATAGTTTGCGCCTACCGGTGGACGTGGTGCACGCGGAGGTACGTCATAGCCGCCATGAAGGTGAGACCTGGCCATGGGAGGAACTCCAATGGGATGGGAGTTAGTTGCAAGTCGTCATAGTGGGGGAGCACCAATAGTGTAAGAGGCGAATCCCACACCTTCCGCGCCCACTTCACCATTTCCGTCACTCTGCTGCCCAATCTGTCCACTTCTCATTCCACCATGCTCCATTGCATGCACTTCACTCCCATACTCATCATTCCTCCCCCGTGCTTCCCTTTGCATGGATGACTGAGGTGCGGGATTGGAGCCCCCCTCTCCTTGGACGGATGCATCCCTCCCTTGAAATGACTCTCCTCCTTGAGGTATGCCCATTTCCCCTTCACCATCAATTCTTGCATGAACATTTGATGCACGGGTTTGATTAGTACGTGGAGTGCTTGAATGAGAGTGTCCACGGGTGGACGGATTCACGAACTCAGAGAGTGTTGTCCTTGTCTGGATTGTCATTCCAAACTTGTCCCTTAACGAAGCTTGGAGTACTGGTGGTGCCCTTGCAATCATGCTTTCCAGGTGCTCATGCTGAGCCATGATGGCTTCTTCAAAAGCCGCATATCCAGGATCCACTTCGCCATCGAAGTGCGCCATGAACTTGATCAAACCGTCCCCCAAGTGTGCGCTAAACGCACGGTTGTAACCAGCAGCGAACACCAGGTGTACGAAGGCATAGACCGGGTGTGCGGTACTCTGACTGTATGCAGGTACCTATCCAAACTGTATGCCAGTAAATTCCTGAACCAGTTTTGGCAGAATGCCCCCTAGAGTGGCATAGAAAGGCATAGTGCCAACGTAGCGGAAACGTGTTTATAGAAAAGAACAAGATAGAAATCTTGCATTGATCATTGAAAAGTAGAATGATAACACAATGATGGCTCAATGATGACTCAATGATGTTAAAGAAGTGACACAGCAGGGTATATATGCATCCAGCTACCCCTCCAGAATGACCCATTCACACCAATAATGGTGTACCAATAATTGTACCCTCTACCCTCCAATAAAGCTGACCTCCAATAATTGTGGCCCCTACAATAATTGTGACAATTATTGTAGGACATGGAGGCTTATAAAGAGGACTACACTAAAACCAAACAGCACACTGGTATACAGTATTCGTTATACTGTATTCGGATTTCCAACAGCTAGGAGCAGCCTCTATAGTAATGAATTCGTATTCATTACAAAGTGGGACTTAGCAAAGGATCGTTCAGGGTTGATCGCAGGGTAGTGTTGCAGCGGAAGTGTTGATTTTAGGTCAGAGTGAATGTAAAATGACAGAGATAATAATGTCAGAACCAACTGTGCAGGAATGAATGAACTATGAATGAGTTGGGTACAAGTACTAACCCTAAAGAGTTGTACCCCTTGTAGGCTAACCCACTATAGACTAGAGAGAACACAAACATACAGTTTAACATACCCCCATAGGCTAAGTGGGAGAGAGCAAACAAAGCAGACGGTCATAAGACCAATCAAGCAAGAGAACAAGCAAAGCAAAGCTCAGGGTGGATTTCAAGAACACTACACAATCTGAGCACAAGCAAGCCGCCACAAGGTCAGTTCACATGTGTCAGACTTATATGCAAAAGTCTGTGTAGGCTGTAGTGGGGTAGACAATATGGGGTACAACACTTTTAGGTTTTCCTACTTGTACCCACCTGTTTCCTAAGGCATTCATTCCTTGTTCTTATTCTCACATGGTATTAGAGCAGAATCGTTCCTAGGGCCCACCGAACGTTCCGCCCTGCCCTAACTGAAATATTTTTTTTTTAGCTGCCCCTGCAGCCGCGCTGCCCTTGCAGCCGGCGTGCTCCCCCTGCGACCGTGCTGCCCCTGCAGCCGTGCCCGCCCGTGCAGCCGTGCCTGCCCCTGCAGCCCGTGGGCGCTGCCTCTGCATCAGTGCCTGCCCCTGCAGCCCGTGGGTGCTGCCCCTGCAGCCAGCGCGCTGCCCTGCCGAGCCGCGTGTCGCCCGTGGGCGCTGCCTCTTCCCTGCCGAGCCGCGTGACGCCCGTGGGCGCTGCCTCTGCGACCCTCGTGTCGCCCCCCGCTGCCCCGTCGCGCTGCCCTGGTAAGCCGCGCGCGACCCCCCGCAGCCACGTCGAGTCGCCCTGGGGAGCCGCGCTCGGCCTCCCGCTGCCCCGTCGCGACGCCCTGGGGAGCCGCGCTCGGCCCCCGCTGCCCCGTCGCGCCGCCCTGGGGAGCCGCGCTCGGCCCCCGCTGCCCCGTCGCGACGCCCTGGGGAGCCGCGCTCGGCCCTCGGTGCCCCGTCGTGACGCCCTGGGGAGCCGCACGCGACCCCCCGCTGCCCCGTCGCGACGCCCTGGGGAGCCGCCCCCCCCCCCCCCCGCTGCTCCGTCGCGGCGCCCTGGGGAGCCGCGCTCCGTCCCCCTCGCTGCAGCCCGCGAGCCGCCTCTGCAGCGCCGAGTGCGACCTGCCAAACCCTAAAATAAATAATTAAAAAAAAAAAAAAAAAAAAGAGGAGCCCTAGGTGCTGCTGCCCTAGGTGCTACTACTGCTACTGCTGCTACTGGCGGCCGCCCCTGCCCCGCCCTGCAGCAGCTGACGTCGCGGCCCTGCTCCGCCCTGCAGCAGCTGACGTCGCGGCCCTGCCCCGCCCTGCAGCAGCTGCCGTTGGGGCCCCTGCCCCGCCTTGCAGCAGCTGACGTCGCGGCTCTGCCCCGCCCTGCAGTAGCTGCCGTTGGGGCCCCTGCCCCGCCCTGCAGCAGCTGACGTTGCGGCCCTGCCCCGCCCTGCAGCAGCTGCCGTAGAGCTCCCTGCCGCGGTCGCGGCCCCGCCCTTCAGCAGCTACCGCGGAGCCCTCGCCCTGCAGTGGTAGCGGCCTCGCCGTTGCCGCCGTCGTACGCCTGCCCTTCTCGCCACTGGTGAGCACTGCCCTGCCCGTACTGCTGTTACTGCTGCTCCTGCTGCTACTGCTTTTTTCTACAGCTACTGCTGCTCCTAGCGTGGCCAGATGCAGCTCCAGCGCCGTCCGCGTGAGTCCCTCACGCCCCAGCAGCTTCGTGAGTGGTACGCTAGCTGGGGTTGTAGGGGTGGCCGCGCTGCTACTACTGCTACAACTGCTACTACTGCTACTACTGCTACTACTGCTACTGCTGCTACTGCGGCTACTACTGCTACTACTGCTACTGCTGCTACTGCTACTACTGCGGCTACTACTGCTACTGCTGCTCCTGGCGGTGGCCAGATGCAGCTCCAGTGACGTCCGCGTGAGTCCCTCACGCCCCAGCAGCTTCGTGAGTGGTACGCTAGTTGGGGTTGTCGGGGTGGCCGTAGTGGGAGTCGTCCTGGAGTGAGTAGTTCGGGAGCTTCTTGTAGTGGCCAGGCGCAGCTGCAGCGTCGTCCGCTCGCGGTCCTTTCGCCCCAGCAGCTTCGTGAGTGGTACGCTCAGCGTGGAGGGTCACGGGGTACTGCTCGCTGCCCGTACGTGATTCGCACTGGTGCTCGGACTAGTCAGCCTTGCGGGACGTTTGGTCATACAGAGTCCCGCTGCTTCGCTCGTTTGGCGACGCGGCTGAGCTCCCCGACTGGGTGGAGCTGCTTAGGCAGAGGGTAGATATCTATGCTCTTGACTCTGATGCTATCCTCACTGCCATGTATGCATTGCCTACTAGTGCTGAGGGTGCCTGTTACCTGTGTGTGCCGCCTGACCCCGGTATCCAGTCTGCTGCTCTAGGTGCTGGTGAGGCTGCTGCTCTAGGTGCTGGTGCGTCTCCTGCTCCAGGTGCCGGTGAGGCTGCTGCTCTAGGTGCTCGTGAGTCTACTGCTCCAGGTACTGGTGAGTCTGCCCACTCTGGTGCTGCGCCTGCTGCGATCTTCCACACCTTCACCCTTGACTCGGGAGCTTCTCGCTCCTTCTTTCGAGACCACACCACACTCACGCTGCTTAGTCGGCCGGTTGCAGTCTCCCTGGCAGACCCCTCTGGGGGTCCTGTCCTTGCCCACTACTCCACTGTCCTACCGTGTCCGGCGGCCCCTTCTGGCTCCCTGTCAGGTCTTTACCTCCCCTCGTTCTCTACGAACTTGGTGAGTGGTGCTGACCTACAGGATGGGGGGGTTGACCAGTTCACTCCTGCGAGTCAGCGAGTGACCTACTGCACGTGTGCTCGGACGGGCCGACACTTGGCCACGTTTACCCGTCAGCCGGGGTCGAGCCTGTACACACTCACTACCGAGTCTCCTTCGGTTCCTGCGTCGAGTCAGGTGTTTGCTGCAGCGTCCAAGTCTGGTCCTGAGTCTGCCCCCTGCTCGTGTCATCTCCTGTCTCACCAGACTCTCCTCTGGCACCACCGCCTTGGTCACCCCTCCCTGCCTCGTCTCCGGGGCATGGCCTCCCGTGTCCTTGTCTCTGGTCTGCCCCGGTCCCTCCCTCCCCTTCCCCTGGGGCCTGCCCCTACCTGCGTTCCTTGCGTCGAGGGGCGGCAGCGCGCCGCTCCTCACTCCTCCGAGTTTCCTCCGACAGAGGCTCCGCTGCAGACTCTCCACATGGACGTGTGGGCCCCAGCCCGCGTCTGTGGATAGGGTCACGAGCGTGACTTCCTTCTGGTGGTTGACGACTACTCGCGTTACACCTCAGTCTTCCCCTTGCGCCGCAAGGGTGAGGTCACTGAGGTGTTGATCGACTGGATCCGCGTTGCCCGTCTCCAGCTCAGAGAGAGTTTCGGCTCGGACTTTCCTGTTCTGCGTCTACACTCTGACAAAGGTGGAGAGTTTTCCTCCGACCTTCTGCGAGCCTTCTGTCGTGCGGAGGGCATCCGCCAGACGTTCACGCTTCCGGCCTCTCCACAGCAAAATGGGATTGCTGAGCGCCGCATTTGCATGATCATGGACGTCGCTCGTACGTCCATGATCCATGCGGCTGCTCCCCATTTTCTGTGGCCGTTCGCGGTTCAGTACGCGGCGCATCAGATCAACCTTCAGCCCCGGGTCTCGATGCCGGAGACCTCCCCCACTCTGCGGTGGACGGGGAAGGTTGGCGATGCGTCTGCGTTCCGTGTCTGGGGATCTCGAGCTTTCGTCCGCGACTTGTCTGCGGACAAGCTGTCCTCCCGTGCTGTTCCCTGCGTCTTCCTTGGCTTCCCCCCTGACGCGCCTGGCTGGCAGTTTTACCACCCCACCTCGCGCCGTGTTCTGTCCTCCCAGGACGTCACGTTTGACGAGTCGGTGCCGTACTACCGTCTCTTCCCCTACCGCGCTGCCCCCCTCCCCCCCCCGCCGCTCTTCCTCGTGCCAGGTCCCCCCCCCGGTAGACCCCCTTCCCCCTCAGGGTCCTGCCCACTCAGGTGTGTCTCAGCTAGACGCAGTCGAGCCTGTCGAGGTAGCTGTTGACTCTGGTGCTGCTCGGGGTGCTGCGCCTGCGGGTGCCGGGTCTGGGGGTGCTGAGCATGAGCGTGCGGAGCCTGGGGGTGCTGGGACTGGGGGTGCTGAGTCTGGGGGTGCTGAGCCTGGGGTTGCTGAGTCTGGGGGTGCGGAGCCTGGGGGTGCGGAGCCTGGAGGTTCTTCGGGTGCTTCGCCTCGGCGGGAGCTACCCTCTCCACAGGAGCTGCGCGAGTGGTTTGCTCGGCGTTGGAGTCGTGCTGCTGGAGCTGGTGTTGCTGCTGGTGCTGGAGGTTCTACTGCTGCTAGGGGTGCTGGAGCCACGGGTCCCGGAGGTGCTCGTACTGGAGGTACTGGAGCTGCTGGGCCTGGTGGTTCTACTGGTGCTGGACCTGCTGGAGGAGCTGGAGCTGGGGGTGCTGCTGGAGTAGGTGCTGCTGGGGGTACAGGAGCCGGTGCTGCTCCGTCTTCTGGTGGTCCTCCTGGCGCTGGAGCTGTTGGAGGTTCTGGAGATGGAGGTGCTGCTGGAGCTGGAGCTGGAGGTTCTGGAGCTGGAGGTGCTACTGGAGCCGGTGCTCCTGGAGCTGCTGGAGTTGGCGGTGCTGGTGCTGCTGGAGGTGCTGTCAACATATATTTTATATGTGTTGTTTAGGTTAGTCTAGGTGTTACGTTTCTACTTACTTGCATGATTAGGGTTTGCTATATCTAGGGTTGTACTTCACATTTTCTATCAATTCATTCTTATCGTAACATGGTATAGAGCTAGGTTTCCCTTAGGCGATTTTTCCCCTAGGCGATTTTTTTCCCTTAGGCGAAATTTCTCTCGATAGTCTATGGGCCCACCACCCGCGCGCCTCGTAGCGACCCATAGCCCGAAGCGCCCTGCCCCGTAGAGCCCGAGTAGGTCGCGCCCCCCCGTCGACATCGCGCGTCACCCGTTTCTGCCCTGCGCCCCACCCGTTTTTGCCGTGCGTCACTCGTTTTCTGCCCCGCGCCCCACTCGTTTTACCCCGCGCGTTTCCCCCCAGCCCTCTAGCGCGCAGCAGACGAACGCGCGTAGCTGCGCGCGCAGCCTTAGTCGCACCCGCAGCTTCGCGCTAGTACGTCGCGGCCGCGCGCACGTGCAGCCCACCGTCTTAACCGCCCCCCAGACCTGGAAACCCGCCGCCCCAGACCTGAAAACCGCCGCCCCAGACCTGACAACCGCCGCCCCACCTGGAAACCTGCTGCCCCACCCGTTCCAGGCACCTCACCCGGGATCAGCCGCCCCACCCAGTCCTCTCCACCGCATTGAACCGCACAGAACTGCACATAACTGCACAGAACCGCACAGAACCGCCGCCTTAACAGCTTCCCCACCTGAAAACCACCGCCCCAGACCTGCCAACCGCCGCCCCACCTGGAAACCTGCTGCCCCACCCGTTCCAGGCACCTCACCCGGAATCAGCTGCCCCACCCAGTCCTCTCCACCGCATTGAACCTCACAGAACAGCACAGTACTGCACATAACCGCACAGAACTGCACAGAACCGCCGCCTCACCCGTAGCCCGCTGCCTTAACAGCTTCCCCACCTGAAACCTGCCTCCCCACGACCTACCACACCCGCCGTCAGTAGCCCCAGCCGATTACACTGCCGCCAGCTACACCAGCAGCAGCATAGGCTGCCCCCAGCGCACCAGCAGCAACGTAGGCTGCCCCCAGCAGAACCAGCAGAACCAGCAGAACCAGCAGAACCAGCAGAACCAGCAGAACCAGCAGAACCAGCAGAACCAGCAAAACCAGCAGAACCAGCAGAACCAGCAGAACCAGCAGAACCAGCAGAACCAGCAGAACCAGCAGAACCAGCAGAACCAGCAGAACCAGCAGAACCAGCAGAACCAGCAGCAGCATAGGCTGCCCCCAGCGAACCAGCAGCAGCATAGGCTGCCCCCAGCGCACCAGCAGCAGCTTAGGCTACCGCCAGCGCACCAGCAGCAGCTTAGGCAACTGCCTGCGCACTAGCAGCAGCATTGGCTGCCCCCTGGAGAACCAGTAGCAGCCTAGGCTGCCTCTCAGCAGAACCAGAAGCAGCACAGGCTGCCCCCAGCGCACCAGCAGCAGCTTAGGCTGCCCTCAGCAGAACCAGTAGCAGCATAGGCTCACATGGCATGTACTAGGGTTCTACAGCAGCAGGGCCAGCCGCAGCACTCCCGTCAGTTGGGGCCTGCGGGTCCAAAGTGTGGCGCCCCCAGCAGTGGCTCAGCTAGCAGTGGGCGAGACGTCGGCCCCTGCGGGTACCGGGCCCTGACAGGCCCTGGTGCTGGCACTACCTGCTGGAGTCCTGACCACACTGCGTCCAGCTGCTACCGTCGACTCGACGACCTCCACCGTGAGCGTTTTGGTCCTCACGCTATTACACCGCACTGGCCTTCGCGCCTTCGCCAGCGCACTACTGCACCAGTTGAGTCTCACCTGCCTGGTCTAGGACCCTTTCCGGCTGCACGAGTAGAGACCTGTGTTTCCAGTCTTGGTGCGTGTGTTGTTTCCAGTCCCGGCGCCTCTGAGGGTCTTTGTGTAGAAGCTGCAGCTACCACTAGTCTAGCACTAGCCTTTGTAGCTGGTTCGGGTGCGACCCCACAGACTGCACAGCTTTCCTTCACCCTAGATTCTGGAGCGTCCAGCTGTTTCTTTCGCGACTGTACCGACCTCACACCACTGCGCACTCCAGTCACTGTCGCCTTGGCTGACCCCTCTGTGGGACGTGTAGTTGCTAGCAGCACCACCACTCTTCCGTGTCCGGCGGCTCCCTCAGGTTTTCTTACAGGTTACTACACCCCCTCGTTCTCTAGGAACTTGGTGGGTGTCAGTCACCTTCACGACCTAGGCGTAGTCACTACTTTCCCACTGGACGAGCCTGTTGCCTCCTGCACTGTCGGTGCCACTGGGGCGCCCCTGGCCACATTCCACAGAGAGCCGGGATCTGGTCTGTACTCACTACACACTGGGTCCCACCACACTGAGTCGGGTCAGGTCAGGTCAGGTCAGGTAGCTGCTGTGTCGTGTGACTGTCGGTCCCTCACCCACCCGTCGGTCCTCTGGCACCACCGTCTAGGTCACCCGTCGTTCCCGCGTCTCAGTAGGATGGCACGTTACCGTCTGGTCTCAGGTCTCCCAGGGTCGCTTGCACCGCTTCCCCGCTCTCCTGCGCCGCTGTGCACTCCTTGCGTCGAGGGTCGGCAGCGCGCTGCCCCTCACTCCTCCTCGTTCCCCCCCACCACGGCTCCCTTCGAGACCCTGCACTTGGACGTCTGGGGCCCCTCTCCGGTCCTTGGCCCACGTCAGGAGCGCTACTTCCTGATTGTGGTGGACGACTACTCCCGCTACACCACGGTTTTCCCCTTGCGACGGAAGGCCGACGTGCCTACCGTCCTCGAGCCGTGGCTACTAGCGTGGGGTGGCGCCCAGGGCCTGTGTGGGCTTCGCCTACACTCGGACCGTGGTGGTGAGTTTTCTTCCACTCACCTGGAGACGTTCTGTCAGGGTCGGGGGATCATCCAGTCTTACACGCTACCAGCATCACTGCAGCAGAACGGGGTAGCCGAGCGACGCATCGGCCTGGTCATGGAGGTTGCCCGGACCTCCATGTGCCATGCCGGTGCCCCCCAGTTCTTGTGGCCCCAGGCAGTCCGCTACGCCGCGCACCAGCTGAACCTGTGGCCCAGTGACGCACGGCCAAGGGTGACGCCGGTCTCCCTTTGGACAGGTTCTCCGGGCGTAGCAGCTGACTTCCGCGTCTGGGGTTGTCTGGCTCACGTTCGCGCCCCTGGCGCGAACAAGTTGTCTCCGCGCACTCGTGCCTGCGTCTTTCTTGGCTTCCCTTTGGACGCCTCCGGCTGGGTGTTCTACGACCCGGTCACCTACCAGTTCTTCGCTTCGCAGGACGTCACGTTCGACGAGTCTGTCTGTTACTACAGGAGTCGCCCCCACCGAGGTACTCAGGCCTTTTCCCCCCCGCTGTTCCTCACCCTTGAGCCCCCACCAGTCGCCCCGGTAGCCCCCCCCCCTTCGCGTCCTGCCCCGTCAGGTGTGTCGCACGTCACTCCGCAGTCTTCCCCCCCGCAGCGTCCAGTCCCTGTCGTGTCTGGGGGTGCGGGAGGTGCAGTTGCGGAGGGTGAGGGTACTGGGGCTGCAGGAGCTGGTGGTGTCGGCTCTGGGGGTGCAGGGGTTGTGGGCGTGGAGGTCACTCCGGTGGAGGACACGGCAGCCTCGACTCGGCGGCCTCGCCCTGCCTCACCCCCTGGCTTCCCGTCCGTCCCGCAGTTTCCTCCTCCTTCTTCTCTGCGGTCGGTTGCTGCGGAGCCTGGGGGTGTTCCTGCGGGAGGTACTGGAGGCCCCGGGGGTGTCGGTGGTGGAGGTGCTGGTTCTGGGGGTGCTGGAGCTGGAGGCACTGGCACTGTGGCGCCTACACCGCGCACTGTACGTTTCCTGACCCGTGAGCAGCGTCTCCTCCGGTTGGAGAGGGAGGAGCGTGAGCGATTTGAGAGGGCACAGCAGCAGCAGTAGCAGCAGCAGCAGCAGCAGCAGCAGGAGAGAGTAGAGGAGGAGTCACAGCAGCAGCACGAGAGGGTAGCGCAGGAGTCCCGGTCGCAGCAGCGGGTGCAGCTGCAGCCGCAGCAGGAGAGGGTAGAGGAGGAGTCACGGCCGCACAAGGAGAGGGTAGAGCAGGAGTCCCGCCCGCAGCAGCAGGTGCAGTTACAGACACAGCAGGAGAGAGTAGAGGAGCAGTCACGGCCGCACCAGGAGAGGGTAGAGCAGGAGTCCCACCCGCAGCAGCAGGTGCAGTTCCAGACGCAGCAGGAGAGAGTAGAGGAGGAGTCACGGCAGCAGCAGGAGAGGGTAGCGCAGGAGTCCCGGTCGCAGCAGCGGGTACAGCTGCAGCCGCAGCAGGAGAGGGCAGAGGCGGAGCCACAGGAGCAGCAGCAGGGGCCGGTACCGTCGCAGCAGACGCCAGAGGAGGCGGAGCAGCAGCGACTGCGACTACGCGACCTCCCCGACCCAGCACCTGCACGCTTTGTTCGTGGTCCCCTGTCGTCCCCTCCTGTTCCACCAGTTGAGTCCCTTTCCTCCTCCCAGTGGACTCGTCGTCCTCCCCTCAGTCGTGCTGTGTCTCCACAGCCCCGTCGGTCCCGTTACCGTGCAGACGGTCCGTTTCACCTTGTTCTCCGCTCTCGTGTTCCACCTCCGCCTGTCCTTCCACAGCCCCCTGAGTCGTCTCTCACTGTGCTTCACGACCCGTTGTCCGACTACCTCCGTGCCTCCCGTCCTGTCGTCTCCCGTGTTTTGTCCGCGTTGGTCACTCACCCGACTGCACCTCTGTCGTCTGTCTCAGCACTTGTTACCACTGTCTCTGGCTTTGCCTCTTCCCACCGCCTTGACTACGCCGCTCACTTGGTGAGTGGCCCTGCACGTTCTCCGTCCTCTGGGGGTGCTCCTGTCTTTCCCCTGGAGGTCGTAGAGGACAGGCAGTTCGAGCTTGGTTTTCTTGCGGCCGCTGTTCCTCATCTCTGCGCCATGCTGCTTGCCCCTGAGGGGGATCCAGACGCCCTTGACATCCCGATCCCTCGCACTCACGCCGAGGCGGTCTCGGGACCCTGGGCTTCGTACTGGATAGCAGCTGAGGAGGCAGAGATGGCATCTTATAGGTCCACAGGCACTTACGTCGACGCAGTCCCACCACTTGGGACGAATGTCGTCAGTGGCCGATGGCTCTACAAGGTGAAGCGGCCGCCTGGATCACCACCTGTGTTCAAGGCACGCTATGTTGCGAGAGGCTTCAGTCAGCGAGAGGGGGTGGACTTCTTCCAGACCTTCGCTCCCACCCCGAAGATGAGTACTCTTCGGGTGTTGCTGCATATTGCAGCCCAGCGCGACTACGAGTTGCACTCCTTGGACTTTTCCACCGCGTTCCTTCAGGGGAGCCTGCACGAGCAGATCTGGCTGCGTCGCCCGCCTGGCTTCACTGGCTCTTTCCCACCTGGGACCCAGTGGCAGCTGCGTCGACCAGTCTACGGCCTGCGTCAGGCCCCACGTGAGTGGCACGACACACTTCGCTCGACCCTTGCAGCTCTTGACTTCTTTCCGTCGTCTGCTGACCCGTCACTGTTCGTTCGCCGTGGCTCGACCCCGTTCTTTGTCCTGGTCTACGTCGACGACCTAGTGTTCGCCACTCCCGACCGACGCGCGCTGGCCTCCGTGAAGGAGGAACTGCAGAGGAGACACACGTGCACTGACCTTGGTGAGCTGCAGCACTACCTTGGCCTGCAGATCACCAGGGACAGGGCAGCTCGCACCATTACGCTGACTCAGTCGCATATGGTCGAGCAGATCCTCACGCGGTTTCGCTTCCCGTTCTCCAAGGTACAGCTCACCCCTCTTGGTGTGGATCATGGGCTCACGGCTCCACCTTCGGACGAGTCATTTGAGTCCAGTGGTCCATATCCTGAGCTGGTGGGTTGTCTCATGTACCTGATGACCTGTACTCGCCCAGACCTAGCTTACCCTCTTAGCGTCCTTGCGCGCTTTGTTGCGCCTGGGAGACACCGACCTTCCCACTGGTACGCTGCTAAGAGGGTGGCGAAGTATGTGGCGAGTACATCAGGCATGGGACTTGTCCTTGGAGGGAAGCAGCCAGTTACACTCACAGGTTACTCGGACTCGTCGTGGGCCGACGACGCGGAGACGCGTCGGTCTACACAGGGGTACTCCTTTAGCCTCGGGGCAGGTGCTGTTTCGTGGCGGTCGACTCGGGCGTCGTCTGTCGCCGGTTCCAGCTGTGAGGCAGAGGTGTACGCTGCGGCCATGGCCGCTCAGGAGCTTCGCTGGCTGTCTTTCCTTCTCACCGACCTTGGTGAGCGGCCTCGCTCTCCCCCAGTCTTGTTCGCCGACAACAGGTCTGCTGTCCTGTTGTGTGAGGAGCCCCGACTGGTTGGGAAGGCGAAGCACATCCAGCTTCGTTACTTCCTTCTGCGTGAGTTGCAGCAGCGTGGACAGGCACTCGTTCGACATGTGGTCTCTGAGGCAAACACGGCAGATATCTTCACCAAGGCGTTGCCGCCTTGTGACCACCAGCGTTTCTGCACCCAGCTTGGCCTTGTGCCTGCCCGTCCTCACTTGCTTGCTTAGAGATGCCTTGTTCTGCATGTCTTGTACTCTTGCATCTCTTTATATTTGCTATATACCTGCATGTGGACTGGCCTTGTGGCCCCTTGCTTGCTCTCGGAGTGTGTGGTGACTTTGAGCTCCACCCTGAGATTTGTCTTGTTCTTGTAGACTGGTCTTGTGACCGTTGCTTGCTCTTGTTGTTTCTACAGGACTTCCGTCACCTAGACTATGGGGGTGTGTCAACATATATTTTATATGTGTTGTTTAGGTTAGTCTAGGTGTTACGTTTCTACTTACTTGCATGATTAGGGTTTGCTATATCTAGGGTTGTACTTCACATTTTCTATCAATTCATTCTTATCGTAACAGGTGCTACTGGAGCTGGTGGTGCTGCTGGAGTCGGAGCTGACGCTGGGGGTGCTGGTGCTGTCCCTGCTGGTTCTGGAGGTGCTGCGCGGCCTCGGCCGTACTTCGTTCCCCTCCTTGAGCAGGTTCTTGGCCTTCCGCCTTCTTCTGGTCCTTCTCCTGCCTTAGAGTGTCCACCGTCCGTCCCGTCCGAGTCACAGTTACAGCTGGCCTGTCCACTGCCTGCCCCTTCTCCCTACACTGGTCCTACTGGAGGTCTTGCTGAGCGTCGTGCGCCTGCGTCTCGCCCTGCGTCGCCTGTTCGTGCTGTTCGCGCTAGTCGTCGTGTTCCGCGTCAGCGTCCTCCTGCGGTCCCGGGCACGCATCAGATGGCACTGCGTCCTTCCACTGCTCCGCAGCGTGTCCCTTTGCCGTCTCCTCCAGAGTCCTCTCTTCCTGCTCTTGCTGACCCGGGGTCTGACTCTCTTCGTGCTGCCAGTCCTACTGTCACGCGTCTCCTGGCTACTGTTGTCACTGACCCTTCCTTTGAGTCCACTGTTGCGTCTGCCTTAGTTGCTGAGCTTGTCGACTTCGCTGCTCACTGTCGTCTAGACTACGCCGCGAGTCTTGTTGCTGAGTCTGAGTCTGTCTGTCCTCCGTCCGTCGGGGGTGAGTGTGCTCTTAGCACGGACGTCCTTGAGGACAGGCAAGAGGAGTTCCAGTGTTTTGCTGCTGCTTTGCCTTATCTCGTGTCCATGCTGATTGCCCCTGAGGGAGACCCGGATGCACCAGACATCCCGACTCCTCGATCGTACGCTGAGGCGATCGAGGGTCCCTACTCCTCTCAGTGGCAGTCAGCCATGGACGCAGAGATGGCTTCCTGGAAGTCCACAGGCACCTACGTCGACGAGGTTCCCCCACCTGGGGCGAACATCGTCAGTGGCATGTGGATTTTCAGGGTGAAGCGGCCGCCGGGTTCTCCGCCTGTCTTCAAGGCTCGTTACGTGGCTCGAGGCTTCAGTCAGCGGCAGGGAGTTGACTACTTTCAGACCTTCTCTCCCACCCCGAAGATGACCACTCTTCGGGTGCTGCTGCACATAGCCGCTCAGCGTGACTACGAGCTTCACTCTCTTGACTTCAGTACAGCTTTCTTGCAGGGCAGCCTGCACGAGGAGATCTGGCCGCGCCGCCCACCTGGCTTCACTGGGTCGTTTCCTCCTGGTACCCAGTGGAGCCTCCGGCGGCCAGTCTACGGTCTCCGCCAGGCGCCTCGTGAGTGGCACGACACACTGAGGACTACACTTGCGGCTCTTGGGTTTGCTCCTTCTACTGCCGACCCGTCGCTGTTTCTGCGCACCGACACCTCTTTGCCGCCGTTCTACATCCTCGTGTACGTCGACGACTTGGTCTTTGCCACTGCTGACACTGCTGAACTCGCCCACGTGAAGTCCGAGCTGCAGAAGAGACACACGTGCACAGACCTGGGTGAACTGCGCAGCTACCTTGGCTTGCAGATCACCCGGGACAGAGCACAGCGCACCATTACCCTGACTCAGTCACACATGGTACAGCAGGTCCTTCAGCGCTTCGACTTCACGTACTCCTCGCCTCAGGCCACTCCTCTGTCTACTCGCCACTCGCTCTCAGCTCTGCCTTCGGATGAGTCCGTAGAGCCGAGTGGCCCGTACCCAGAGCTTGTTGGCTGCCTCATGTACCTGATGACCTGCACACGACCTGACCTTGCATACCCTCTTAGCATCCTGGCATGCTATGTTGCTCCTGGGAGACACCGACTAGAGCACATGGCTGCAGCGAAGAGGGTGTTGCGCTACTTGTGCAGTACGTCGGGCATGGGGCTAGTGCTTGGAAGGCGGCGTTCAGTGGTCCTCACAGGTCACGCAGACGCTTCTTGGGCTGACGACCAGGCTACGCAGCGGTCGTCACAGGGTTACACCTTCAGCCTTGGTTCTGGCTCTGTTTCGTGGCGGTCTACCCGCTCGTCTTCTGTTCTCGGCTCCAGCTGTGAGGCTGAGATCTACGCGGGGGCCATGGCTGCACAGGAGCTACGCTGGCTCACCTACCTGCTGACTGACCTAGGAGAGCCGCCTCGTTCTCCTCCAGTTCTATACGTAGACAACAAGGCCATGTTGGCCTTGTGTCGGGAGCACAGACTGGAGCACAGAACGAAGCACATTGCTCTTTGCTACTTCCTTGCTCGTGAGCTATAGCAGCGTGGTCAGCTGCGCCTTGCTTACGTGGCCTCTCAGGCCAACACTGCTGATATCTTTACCAAGGCATTTCAGCCTTGTGATCATCAGCGCTTTTGTACGATGCTAGGTCTTGTGCCTACTTGGCCTCACTTGCTTACTTCTTGACCTTGCTTGTACTGTGTTCTATATATACCTGCACTTGCTTGTTTACCTTTATATATATGATCCTGCATGTGAACTGGCCTTGTGGCCTTGAACCTGTGCTCGGAATGTGTGGTGACGTTGTGATCCACCTTGAGCTTGCTTTGCTTTGCTTGACTCCCCTTGTTCTCTCCCACTTTGCCTATGGGGGTGTGTCAGACTTATATGCTATAGTCTGTGTAGGCTGTAGTGGGGTAGACAATATGGGGTACAACACTTTTAGGTTTTCCTACTTGTACCCACCTGTTTCCTAAGGCATTCATTCCTTGTTCTTATTCTCACAACATGCAGAGTTATAATAGCAAGGCAGTATACTGATCACAACCTAGCAAGAGTAAACAAGCAAGAATAAATATCTATATTTGTGTACAACAAGAGCAAGTCAAGCAACCAGCAGGTGAGGCAGAGTGGGCACAAGCCTAAGAGTAGTGCAGAAACGCTGATGATCACCAGACCCAAGGGCCTTGGTGAACACATCAGCAGTGTTGGCCCGCGAGGCCACGTAGGAAAGGCGGAGCTGACGACACTGCTGCAGCTCACGAGAAAGGAAGAGCAATGTGCTTCATTCTGTGCTCCAGTCTCTGCTCGCAACAAAAGGCAAGCATTGCCTCGTTGTCGACGTACAGAATTGGAGGAGAATGAGGCCGCTCCCCAAGTCGATCAGTAGGTAGGTCAGCCAGCGTAGCTCCTGTGCAGCCATGGCCCCAGCGTAGATCTCGGCCTCACAGTTGGAACCAAGCACAGAAGAAGGAGTGGACTTCCACGAGACAAAACCAGAGCCAAGACTGAAGGTGTAACCCTGTGACGAACGCTGAATCGCCTGGTCGTCGGCCCAAGAAGCGTTGGAGTGTCCTATGACTACCACTGAACCCCGTCCTCCAAGCACGAGCCCCATGCCCGATGTACTATACAAGTAACGCAGTACCCTCTTTGCAGCATCCCAGTGCACCTTTCGGTGTCTACCGGGAGCCATGTGGTGAGCCAGGAGGCTAAGAGGGTACGCGAGGTCAGGTCGTGTGCACGTCATCAGGTATATGAGGCAAACCACAATCTTTGGGCACAGACCACTCGGCTCTACGGATTCGTCCGAAGGTGGAGCTGAGAGTAAGTGGCTGGTAGACAAAGGAGTGGGCTTTGGCGAGGAGAACTGAAAGCCGAAGCGCTGAAGGACCTGCTGCACCATGTGTGACTGAGTCAGGGTGATGGTGTCCCGTGCTCTGTCCCAGGTGATTTGCAAGACAAGATAGCTCCGTAGCTCACCCAGGTCAATGCAGGTGTGTCTCTCCTGCAGCTCCGCCTTCACTAGGGCCAGCGCCTCCGTGTCAGCAGTAGCAAAAACCAAGTCGTCGACGTACACGAGAACGTAGAACGGCGGCAGGGTAGTGTCGGTGCGTAGAAACAATAACGGGCCAGCAGAGGAAGGAGCAAACCCAAGAGCCGCAAGTGTCGTCCTCAGTGTGTCATGCCACTCGCGAGGCGCCTGGCGGAGACCGTAGACTGGTAGCCGAAGGCTCCACTGGGTACCCGCAGGAAACGACCCAGTGAAGCCAGGTGGGCGGCGTAGCCAGATCTCCTCATGAAGGCTGCCCTACGGAGAAGTCGAGGGAGTGCAGCTCGTAGTCACGTTGTGCTACAACGTGCAGCAACACCAGAAGTGTAGTCATCTTTGGGGTGGGGGAGAAGGTCTGGAAGACCCCTGTCGCTGACTGAAGCCTCGAGCAACGTAACGTGCCGTGAAGGCAGGTGGAGAACCCGGCGGCCGCTTCACTCTGAAAATCCACATGCCATTGACTATGTTCGCCCCAAGAGGAGGAACCTCGTCGACATAGGTGCTTGTGGACTTCCATGAAGCCAACTCTGCGTCCATGGCTGTCTGCCACTGAGAGGAATACTCACCCGCGATTGCCTCAGCGTAAGAGCGCGGGGTAGGGATGTCAAGCGCATCCGAGTCTCTGTTAGGGCAAAGGAGAATGGATGCAAAACGAGGTAAAGTGGCCGCAAGACACTCAAGCTCAAACTGCCTGGCCTCAAGGAAGTGACTGCAAAGGGCAGGCTCACACCCGACGCACGGAGGACAGACAGACCCAAACGCAGTAACAAGACTCGCGACGTAGTCGAGACGACTCCTAGCTGCAAATTCGACTAGCTCAGTGACTAGAGCAAACGCAGCAGTAGACTCAAAGTCAGGGTCAGTGACGACAGTAGTGAGGAGACGAGTGACAGTAGGACTGGCAGCATGAGCAAGGTCGGACTCAGGGTCAAGAACGTGCGGAAGAGAGGACGCGGGAGGCTCAGGCAGGACAACACGCTGTGGAACAGAGGAAGGACGAAGTGCCATACTGTGAGTGCCTAGGACAGCAGGAGGACGAGGACGGGCGACACGCCGAGCACGAACAGGTGTGGAAGCACGAGTCTCAGGCTCACGACGCTCAGTCAGGGACTCAGTCACCTCAGTGTGAGAAGCAAGAGCAGGCAGCGGGGAGCCAGGCAGTAGCTGTGGCTGAGATTGGTCTGTCGGTGGACACAAGAGAGGTGGAGTGAGGCCAGTGGAAGACGGGAAGACTAAGAACCTGGCGAAGGACCGAGTCAGGCGGCGGCAGGGATGACTGCGGCTGCGGGTAGAAAAACGGTCGGCGCGGGGCAGTACCAGCAGCTCCAGCTCCTCCAACACCAGCAGCACTAGCACCTCCAGCACCAGGAACTCCAGTAGCACCTCTATAACCAGAAGCTCCAGTAGCACCTCTAGTACCAGCAGCACCACGAGGTCCGGCAGCGCCAGCACTAGCACAAGCAGTACCTCCAGCACCTCCAGCACCAGCAGCTCCAGCAGCACCTCCAGCACCAGTAGCACCACCAGGTCCAGTACCTCTAGTACGCGCACCTCCAGGACCAGCAGCTCCAGCACCTCCAGCACCTCCAGTACCTCCAGTAGCACCTCCAGCACCTCCAGCACCAGCAGCACCACCAGCTCCGGCAGCTCCAGCACCTCCAGTACGAGCACCTCCAGGACTAGCAGCTCTAGTACCTCCAGTACCTCCAGCTCCAGCGCCTCCAGCACCAGCAGCACCTCCAGCACCTCCAACACCAGCAGCACCAGCACCTCCAGTGCTAGCAGCTCCAGCACCAGCTGGACCTCCTAGACTAGCAGCTCCAGCACCTCCAGCACCACTAGCACCTCCAGGACTAGTAGCTCCGGCACCTCCAGCACGAGTAGCACCTCCAGAACCTCCAGGACTAGCAGCTCTAGTACCTCCAGCACCAGCAGCACCTCTAGTACCTCCAGCACCAGCAGCACCTCCAGCACCTCCAGCAGTACCTCGAGCACCTCCAGCACCAGCAGTACCTCCAGGACTAGTAGCTCCAGCACCAGCAGGACTGTACCCTCCACCACCAGGATTGCCTCGCCGAACGATTCACGCACGAATCGCCTGCGGCGAGAGTGTATCAAGTAGATTAGGCTGCGTTGGCTGTTCAGCTCCAGGACCTCCAGCAGGGTCACCCACAGCTCCACCGCCACTAGGACTCGCAGCACCCCCAGAGTCAACACCCCCAGTCGCAGCACCCCCAGAACCCTCACCCTCTGTCTCAGCACCCCCAAGCTCAGCACCAGCAATCTCAGCTCCAGAGTCCACAGCAGCAGGCTTCGGAGGCGGCGATGATGGCCGAGGCAGAAAACCAGGTGCTGTCTCCAAGCATGGAGAGCGGCGAGTCGCCGCCGTGTCGTCATTGGCGGGGTCACCCCCCTCAGCTGGGCCAGAGGAGTCAGAAGAGATCTCCAAAGGCTCGACCAAGGGGGGTGGGTCTACCTGAGACACACCTGAGGGAGCAGGACCCTGTGGGGGGAGGGGTTCTACCGGGAGGGGGGTGGGGACTGGTACCAGGAAGAGAGGCGCTTGGGGGACTGGGTGGGACGCATGCGGGTGTAGCCTGTAGAAGCAGACAGACTCGTCAAAGGTGACGTCCTGGGAGGAAAAGACTCGACGCTCGCGCGGGTGATAGAACTGCCACGGCGGGGCGTCGGTGGGGAAGCCAAGGAAGATGCAGCGGAGAGTGCGAGAGGAGAGCTTGCTCGCTTTGGCATCGCGAACAAGGGAGAGCGCGCCCCAGACCCGAAACACCGACGCATCGCCAACCTTCCCCGTCCACTGGAGTGTGGGCGAGGTCTCGGGCTCAGAGGCATGGGGCCAGAGTTTGAGCTGATGCGCAGCGCATCGGACCGCAAACGGCCACAGAAAATAGGAAGCAGCCGCATGGATCATGGAGGTACGAGCAACCTCCATAATCAAGGCAATGCGACGCTCAGCAATCCCATTCTGCCGAGGAGAGGCCGGAAGTGTGAATGTCTGGCGAATGCCCTCGTCTCAACAGAAATCTTCAAGGAGGCCAGAAGAGAACTCACCGCCCCTGTCAGAGTGCAGATGCAGGACTGGCAAGTCCAGACGAAACCGCTCGCGCAGCTGGTGACGAGTAGCACGGATCCAGGGGATCAAAACACCGCTGGCGTCCGCCTTGCGCCGCAAGGGGAAGACAGTGGTGTAGCATGTGTAGTCGTCAACAACCAGCAGGAAGTAGCGCTCCTGGTCCGTTCCACCGACGGAGGCCGGGCTCCACACGTCCATGTGGAGAGTCTGCAGAGGAGTAGTGGTCGAAGGAAACTCGGAGGAGTGAGGAGCGGCGCACTGCTGCCCCTCGAAGCAAGGAAGGCACGGTGGTGCAGGCGAGCGTGGGAGGGAGGGTAAGGACCTGGGAAGGCCAGAGAAAAGGAGACGGGAGTGCATGCTGCGGAGACGCGGCAGTGAGGGTTGACCTAGGCGGTAGTGCCAGAGAAGAGTCTGGTGAGAGAGTACCCGACACGAGCAAGACGCTGCAAGCTGACCAGACGCAGACAACTGACTCGACGCAGGCACCTGACCTAACTCAGCCACCTGTGCAGACGCAGTGGTCAGTGTGTACAGACCGGACCCAGGCTGACGAGTGAACGTAGCAAGGTGACGGCCAGTCCGTGAGCACTTAGAGATCTCCACACGCTGTCCTCTAGGAATGAAGGTATCAACCCATGCATCCTGGAGAACTGTGTTGCTCAACAAGTTCGTCGAGAACTCGGGGAGGTGGAGACTTGAGAGAGACCAGGAGGGGACTACCGGACATGGGAGGACAGTGGAGGCTCTCGCAAGTAGTGGGCCCCCAGTGGGGTCAGCCAGTGAGACTGGGACAGGTGCTGCGAGTGGTGTGACTGTGGTGCAATCACGAAAGACGCAACATGATGCGCCTGAGTCAAGTGTGAATGTGTGCAAGGCCTCAGCTGAGGCAGGACCTGTGGCAGTAGACGCACTAGCACCTAGAGCGTTGGCAAACTCACGAGCACCTAGAGCTGCAGCAGACTCACTAGCACCTGGAGCAGCAGCCTTTACACAACCAGGGACGCATCGCTGAGAAGCACAGTCGCGAGGCCGTTGCAGGGAGAAAGTGCTATGGGGACGCTGGTGCTGCCGCTGTGCAGTACCCATAAAGCCAAAACCTCCACCACCAGGACTGCCTCGCTGAATAACCCACTTACGAAGCTGCTGAGGGGTGGGGTCGTCCGGGAGCGGCAGTGACCGCTGCTGTCCACCCCTAGCCGCTGCAACTACCATGATAGTGGCCATGACAGACAGTGACGGTTAGTAGCAGGTCCAGCACCTCCAGCACCAGCAGCACCTCCAGCGCTCCCAGCAGCACCTCCAGCACCTCCAGCACTAGCAGCACCTCCAGTACTCCGAGCAGCAACTCCACCAGCAGCAGCAGTAGCACGAGCAGCAACAGCAGCAGTAGTAGCAGCAGGGCGGTTCGGTGGGGCTGGTGAATGAGGCAGGGCGACGCGGCTCGGGTTGGGCAGGGCGGCTCGGGCTGGGCAGCGCAGCTTGGCCAGGGTGGCGCGGCTCGGCCTGGGCGGCGCGGCTCAGCAGGGCTGGGCGACACGGCTGGGCAAGGCAGGGCGCGCCACGGGCTGCAGGGCAAGGCGCGTGGTGGACAGGGCAGCAGGGCGCACGCTGGGCAGGGAAGCAGGGCGCGACGCGCGGGCTGCAGCAGAGTGCGACGCAAGGGCTGCAGTAGTGCGCGACGTGCGGGGCAGCAGGGCGTGATGCGCGGGCTGCAGTAGGGCATGACGCGCGGGGCAGCAGGGCGTGACGCGCGGGCTGCAGTAGGGCGCGACGCGCGGGGCAGCAGGGCGTGACGCGCGGGGCAGCAGGGCGTGACGCGCGGGCTGCGGGAGGGCGCGACGCGCGGGGCAGTAGGGTGCGACTCCCGGGCTGCAGGGCGCGATGCGCGTGACAGTGGGGCGCGTGCTGGGCAGGGCAGCATGGCGCGACGCGCTGGGCTATAGGGCAGGGCGGTGCGCGGGCCTAAGGGCAGGGCAGCGTGGCTCGCGAGCTGCAGGGCAGGGCGGTGCGCAGGCCTAAGGGCAGGGCGGTGCGCAGGCCTAAGGGCAGGGCAGCGCGATGCACTGGCTGCAGAGCAGGGGCTGCTCGCGGGCAACAGGGGCGCTCGGGGCAGGGGCTGCTCGCGGGCAGCAGTGGCGCGCGGGGCAGGGGCTGCACGCGGGCAGCAGGGGAGCGCGGGGCAGGGGCTGCTCGCGGACAGCAGGGGCGCGCGTGGCAGGGGCTGCTCACGGGCAGTAGGGGCGCAAGTGACAGCAGGCAGCGCACTAGGGCAGGCAGTGCGAGTAGCTGCAGGGCAGCGTGACACTGTGCGAGAGGGTCGGACAGCGCAAGGGCGTTTCGGGCAGGAACTAGCGAAACGATCAGTGGGCCCTAAGAACCTAACAGGTTTCCTGCTCTGAATACCATGTCAGAATCCATTGTGCGGTAATGAATTAACTATGAATGAGTTGGGTACAAGTACTAACCCTAAAGTGTTGTATCCCTTGTAGGCTAACCCACTGTAGCCTAGAGAGAACACAAACATACAATTTGACAAATAATAGCACGCATACATCTAGTTTATATAAGAATACAAAGGAATACAAAACGACCTAGACTAGCCATGTACTCTAAGGGGTACATTCCCTTATTGCAGCGAGTTCAAACCGTGTGGCACGGAAAACTGTTTCAAACATGTTTTCACTCTTTCCATTTCAAATGTGTCTGCCTGCATTGGTCCTGATCAGACGGTTACCAGTGTCACTTCGACTCTTCTCACTCGACTTCTTACTCGGTAGAGTCGGCTCCTGCAGCATACAGGAATGCCTTCTCATAAAGTTTCATGTCGTAACACTCCCCTTCATTCCTGGATATGCAGAGGGATGACTCACTTGACTACTCCAGTGAGGTCGGAGCAGTGTTTGTACTGCAGACGTGGCAGTCGCTTGGAGATGAAGTCGGCTGCCAACTCGGTAGTGGGGCTGTACTCGAGGTCAACTTTGCCCTGGTCAATTTCGTCTTTGACGAAAAAGGTACCGAAGTGCGATGTGCTTCGTCCGGTTCACGAATCTTGGCTTGTTTGCCATCTCGATAGCGCTCTAGTTGTCGCAGTGAAGGCAAAAGGTAGGCCAAGTTGGGATTTTTGCTTCTTGCAGCAGCTCCTGCAGATACCGGCCTTCGCGAACTGCTGCTGTCGCGGCGATATACTCTGCTTCGGCCGACAACAGGGCAACCAGTTCCTGCTTTTGTGAGTTCCAGGAGATTGGTCTCGTTGGTTCCAGGCGGAAGACGAAGCCGGTTCGGGGGTGTTGATTCGCAGGATCAGCGGCATGATCTGCGTCCACGTAGCTGTTGAGGTTGAAGGAGGTTGTCGTCAGCGTGGAGTAGGAGAGCCCGATGTCAGGTGTGGAAATGAAGTACTGCAGGGTGCGCTCCAGGTCCAGCTGGTTCTCAGCTACTGGATTGCGGGAGTACTGTGCCAGTTGGCTAGCGATGTACGAAAGATCTGGTCGGCATGTGACAGAGGCAAACAACAGGCACCCTAGTTGCTGCTGCCACAGTTGGAGTCCTGCGGGCGAAAGAGGTTTGTTGTCCGGTTTGTAGCTGGCACTGGGGTTGCGATAAGGAGTTGATAGTGGTGCGGGCAAAATTTTGACGCGTTCCCCCAACTCCCCCAGCAGAATTTTGGAGGCTGACAGGTGAATAGCTTCTGGCGCGTAAGTGATGTTGAGACCCACAAACTGTGTGACATTGTGGTTGATGGTGATGTCAACGCACTGCTCCAGGTTCTCCTCGAACTGATTGAGGAGTTTGTTGCAGGTGCCGGTGTACAGCAGGTCGTCAACGTATACTGTCAGAAGAAAGTAATTACCATTGAAGTGGAGGCGGTACATTTCCGGGTCGTGCGGCAGCTACCTGAAGCCAAATTCGAGGAGGAATTTGTGCAGATGCTGCTGCCAGAGCCGCGGCGCCTGTTTTATCCCGTAGAGGGATTTCTTCAGTTGGCAGACCCTAGGGTCTCCTTCCCCGTAGGTGTGTGGCTGCTCCACAAAGATGGTTGCGTCCACCAGCGCATACAAAAATGCATTCATAACATCAATCTGCCATAGTGGTAGATGCTTAGCAGCGGCAATGGCAAGTAGGATCCTGACTGAGGTGTGACGGCTGACGAGAGCGAAGGTTTGGTCGAAGTCAATGCATTGGCGCTGGTCGTATCTGCGTACGACCCAGCGTTCCTTAAAGCGCTCGATTGTACCGTCAGCGTTGATTTTCAGACAAAAACCCACTTTCCGCTTAGCACCCTCCTCCCCTTCACTGCTGCACGTTCGACTAGAACCCACGTATCGCGTGATTCCAGCGCCTTCAGTTCCGCGTCCATAGTAGCGCGCCACTCCTTGGCGTGAGGGCCGATTAGGGCATGGCGTGGATTCTTGGGCTCGGCGGCGCGTGTGAGGGTAGTGACTGACGTGTGTGGGTCGAGTTGCTACAGGCCAGTGACATTGGAGGTACCTGCGGTGTCTGTGGTGGTGACCTCCACCACATCGTCATCGTCAATCTCGTGGCCATGTGAGGAAGTGCTGAGCTGAGTGTGGCAACGTGATGGTCCTAGCGCAGGAGCGTCGTCGTCGTTATCGTCAGCGTCGTCGTGCGGGCGAGACGATATGCCGGGATGTTCGTCGGTGGAGTCGCGGTCGAGTGCTGCTGCTGCTGCCTCGTCTTCCGGAGATGCAAAGCTACAGCCGTTGTTGGCGTAGGCACGTGCGACGTTGCGGCGATCATCCTCGATCCACTGCTGCAAGGTGAGATGCTCGTAGAAGAGGATGTCGCGGGCCGGAATGATCTGCTTGGTGTTGATTATTGCGGCTCTGACGTGCGATGCTCGCAATCTTGGGGATGATGATGCGGTCGGGGTCAAGCCTGAGAGGTCATTCTCGTGTGTTGCTCAAAAGCCAAGGGAAGACTGGCGCGTGCTTGGCAGCAAATCGTAGTCAGGTGGGAGATTTGTCGGCCTGTCGCACCAGAGTCCGATTGTAGGGCTGTTGTTTGGACTCAGAACGATGGGCTCGGTTAGCGGAAAATGAGCCCTATTGTAGTATCAAACTCCTCTGCGACGCCATGCAACTCAAGATTGTCCTTTTTCCTTTGACTTTGGCCAGAATGCGTGCAGGAACTTGCGAGTTTCTTGCAACGGCAGATGGCGACACGGTTGATGTCGCTGCTGGCATGGAAGGGCGAGCTGAGGGTTGATGCTGATGGCCGGGTGAGTTGACGCTGCGCCTTTCAGTGGCGGCCTTTCGCTTGAGGCAGCGATCCATCGTGTGTCCCGGCTTCTTGCAGTACTTGCAAAAATAACCCTTCTTCTTGTGAGACTCCCCTTCAGTTGCGCCAGCATAGAAGACTAGCCTCTCTAGCTTGTTGTTTCTTTCATTGTAAGGTCAATCTCCTGCTGCTCGGAGAGGGGTGTGGTGCAGAAGGTAGCTTCGGAAACGGCTCCTCGAGCGCGAAGCAACGATTTGAATTTTCGCCACTCTGGAGTCAGTCCGGAAATGACTATGGTGACGAACATGTCGTCAGAGATGTTACCGCCGCACTTCTTTAACTGGTCGCGCAGATTCTGGCAGCGATTAATATACGGTCCCGCTTTCTCCCCTTGGGTCATTTGGCTAATGTCAGTTGACAGCGTAGGCGACTCATCGTTACTGGAGCTGTTGTCATGTATGAGTTACGCGGGTAGTCCTAGGCCACTTGCGCAGGAGCCCACTTCGTTCTGAAGGAACGAATGCCAAACTGCTCAGAGGGAGAGAGGTTACGGAGGAGAACAGTGTACGACAGGAGTGACTTATGATAGTAAAGTTTTTCCTCTTGCTGGGTGTCTTCCATTGGAAGGTGAGGCCTTCATCGTAGTACATCCAGATCTGCGCGATCGTCGCAAGGAGTTCAAATTTGAAGCTCCATGCATAGAATTCTCTACCATCGAATGCGGATGGAAGTGATGCCAACACCTCTGTTTGTGTGTGTTGATGGTTGTTTTGTGCATGAGCTGAACCTTGGCGATTGTTAAAGGTGAATTATCTCTCAGAGTTGACCCGTCGATCTTCTCTTCGGAGAAGAAGTCCAGTAACTCCTTTGGCGTAGCTTGAGCTGTCGATGCTCATCGCTTGATGGCTTTCAAGGGCACTGATGCGTGCGATGAGTTGCTCAACGACGTTGGCGTTGACAAAGGTCAATGCTGTAGTTTTTCCTTCTGGAGCCATAGTTCGTGCAGACTCTTGTAGTGATAATGAATAACTTAATAAAGAAGTTGTTCTATGAAGAACGGATTTTGGCAGGTCTTATAATCCAACCTTGCTTTCATACCATGTTGTTATAACCAAGAAATCGAATTATTAGGATAAGACCAGATAAATTGAAAGAAGACTATGAAGTGTTGTACTGACCTTGTTTGTATCAAAATTGTAAAGAAAACAAGATGATTAAAATAGAGATACAACGACTGTAAATAGCAATCCTAGCTAGCCATGTACTCTGAGGGGTACATTCCCTTATTAACTATATTGCATTCCTACAGTAACCGCGACTATTGCTATACTCGACAATTATTGGGTTGCATCGTGTAACATCCGAGTACGGTTGCTGGGTTGTCAACAGTCGCAACCATTGACTTCCGGCGACTGTTGACCTTCGCGTGGATATTTAACTGACGCGTGCTCTATTTGAGCTACTACGGTACTGGTACAGGTGCGTTGTTTCGTTATGAAGCAGTGCGCTAAGGGAGAACCTTTGAGAATGTTATAATAACCCGTTGGTTATTCCAATAGTACTCACCCTGCCAAACAAACTACTCTACAAACACTCCATAGTATATAAATCGCATATAAAGCACTCTATCATACATTACTTATCTACCACATCAGAGAATTAATAGCTAGCCATTCAAATCCTCAATACCATCACAGCTAATAAAATGGCAATGTGTGCACTCATAAAATTTCCATGCTTTGCAATCTGCCTATCACCACGGGCCCATGGCGTTGCCCGTAGGGCTCTGGATGGCATCACGAACAACGTTGCGGACAACGTTGCTGTGCATATAGTCCCTTAAGTTCCACTGTGTTGTGAGAGAGAGGCATACATGTTTTGACCTTGTGTTCCACCTGCAGTATCAAAAGCAAAATGCAGGCACGAGCGCCACGCAAAGGTATGACACGAGCTGTCATTCATTGAATGTTGACCTACCCTAAGGAGCCCGAATGAAATGTTCTTGAGTCGCAACACCAGCTTCAGATAGCCCTGCGTGGAGGACAGTGCTATCCCATGCAGAGAGCCATGTCGCTCTGGATCTTTCTAAGGCCCCTGCTGGAGAGTGTGCTGCAAAGCGGGAGCATGCTTGTCTTGTCTGGAAAAATGCGCACGTGGGTCGTGTATGCAAGGGCAAGAGGGAGGTAGAGGGGCACAGCAGAGGACATAAGGGCAGACGGGGCATTGGGGGGCAGCAAGGTACAGTCAGGAAGAGGGTGAGGGTAGTGGGTTGGAGAAGAAGGCGCACAAGTGAATGGCCCCTGCAAATCCGAGACAATGGACCTCATTGGTGTTCCGGGCCCACGGCGTCTAGCACTCCACCTGTGGATATGGGCGTACATGACATGAAAGATGGGGGGCAGTGGGGAATACGGCAAAAGATAAGTGTAGATGGGGAAAGAGTGGGCTACGAGCAGGGGGGACAGGTAGATGCTGGGGCATACATGGGAACAAGAGCATAGTTAAGGGAAATGATTAGGAAAAGAGTGGGAGGGATACGGGGAGAGATGCGGTACATAAGGTTGCTAATGCACAGGAACGGGGCGTTCACAAGTGGAGCAGACAAATGGTTTTACAAGACTTCACCTACAGCAGATTTAGCAATGAAGGGCGAAGGTTCCACACACCCCATCACGGCCTGGTGGAGATTAGCCGTGCAATCTTGATGTTGAAGATGTCATACAGGTTGATTCTTGTTGTCGTGAGTACTGTGTTGCGTTTGTCCTGGATTTTTTCCAAAATTGACCCAGTCGATCAGTCTTGTTCTCCATCACAAGGGTCAGGTTTTCAATTTGCATCGGGTCGGTGTACTTTAGGGCCGATATGAGCGCATTAATAATTGAAGAACGAGGGCACCAGAACTGCAAATTAGCATTCAAAGTCTCGTATACAAGTATGTCTAAAGCTTTCTTTGCAGCGGCCTGCATGCTCACAGTGGTTCAGGGCAAGAGAAAGTTCGGATGGGTTGAAGGGCTGAGGCACAAACGGAAAAGACCAAATTTAGCAGAGGGGCTAAATGTTCCTCATCTCACAGCCAGGAGCAAGGTAAGGCGGGTCTTGGGGGGAACGGGTGGACCAGGGGCGCCTGCAAAGGGAGGAGAGAGAGGCAGTACGAATGGGGAGAGGAGGGGCTTAGGCAAAAAGGCAGAGACATACTGAGGCAGTGCTGCTGACTGCGCAGCAGCTTACAAGTCATGGGAGCAGGCTAAGGTGGGTCTTGGGAGTGGACCAGGGGTGTTGTCAAAGAGAGCAACCCCTACGTTTCCCTCGTTCTCCACCACACCAACCTTCAACATATGTGAGCTACCCCCTATGTTTCTCTGGTTCTCCACCACTGCCACTATACATGGGCAATGGGGCGAGTTTCTCGCATTTGTCGGAAGAACTCGTCACGTAGCGATGAGGCCTGGTTTTTTCTGGAAAGCTCGCATTAGCCAAGTCGAGCAAAACTAGGTGATTTTTCTAAAACTCGTTAATTACTAGTTGTTTCGACGAGTGATGAGTTTAGGTCTGTCCAGCAAAATTCATGCGAGTTTTGCTCAGCTTGTGGCAAAATTCGCACAAAACCGGCTTCTGGCGGGGCAAGTTTTACTCGTCTCATTAGAATGCACATGTCTAAGAATATACCATGGCTGTGAGTGGGCATGTCTCAGTATGGTGGCTCTTGCCGGCCTTTCCCTTATGCACAGGAGTGTGGACTCATACTATCCACAACGATAGGGATGATTGATGAATGACGACCTTTCTTAGCTCAAAGCACTCACCAGACTGTGAGTTTAGCATGCGTGGGAATGCAGCAAACAAGCTCCTTAACTCAACTAGTTGTTAGGGTGCTTAGTATCAGTTCATAGTTTATACATGTAATTTTCTAGGAGACGAATAGTAGGGCAAAAAGTGCACTCATGATTGCTGCCCCAATTTTTCATGACTTCCACCACGTAAAACTCGGCTGTCCATCTGTTGCCTTCTCCCTTGCTTAGCAGGTCCTTCATAGGAAACAACCCATTACCTCCCTAAGAAGTGGTCCAATTTGGTCAATCTGCAATAACTGTGAGTCGTTTTTTCCTATGCAATCCTGCCATTTTGACATGTAGTGTTTCTACGATGGCGTCATGCTGGCCCACTACCCTGCTGCCGGCCCACTGTCATGAAGCCGGCCCATTGTCGTGCTGCCGACCCACTGCCGTGCTGCCAGCCCGCTGTCGTGCTGCCGACCCACTGTCGGCCCGCTGTCGTGCTGCCGGCCCGCTGTCATGCTGCCGGCCCACTGTCGTGCTGCCGGCCCACTATCGTGCTTCCGGCATGCTATTGTGCTGCCGAGATACTATCATGCTGTTGGCCCACTATCATGCTGCTGGCCCACTGTCGTGCTGCTGGCCCACTATCATGTTACTGGCGCATTGTCGTGCTGCTGGAACACTATCGTGTTGCCAGCCCATTGTCGTGCTGCTGGTGGCAACATGAACCTCATTGCTGTTGCAGCGTGCCCATGGCTGTCCTGTCAATCCCATGAACACAATGTTTTGATTTATTAACAAACAAAGGAGGGATGTACCTACTTGAACCATGTCTTTGGTCCAGGGTACATACGAGTTCGAAACTTGTTTGACCCTTTCTTGTTAAGGTTATGTTCGCCCCTACGAATTTGATACTTGAAGTTTCACTGATTGTATGGAACAATTCCGCTAGGATTCTTGGCCCTAACTGACTTGTCTATGATGTAAGTTTCATGTATCCTCCCTGTTTCATCCATTGTTAAACCCCCACTCAGTCATTGCCTATGTTCCTCATGCCTTCCCCACTCAGTTATTGTTCTGCCCCCCTCTACTACAGAAACCTTTCGTGGAACCAGCTGTCTGGTTCAATACCCCCTGCATTTGCGACCAGCATCCAGTCAATGTATGTCACTCTTCCCTCCGCCTTCTGTCCCAACTTCACAAGACTAACCCCAACTGTTGGGAGATTAATCAAACCCGGTCAGCTTCTGACCGAAGCGGTTTGGTTCGGTCGAGTCAAACCTTTTCATGGATTCTTCTAGCTTTGAGGTTCGCCATATTATAGGTGAACCGCAGAAGCTTGATCAAACTTCAGAAGGTCCACTCAAACCATTTTCGGCTTCATAGTTTCTTTTGACATAATCACATACACATAGCATGTTTCTGGCAGCTTTTTCTCTTGTGGACCTGCTGAGACAGGTTCTCCCTTCTTTAACTTCTTCCTGCAATAAGGGAAAAGGGAAAAGGTACTGTTTGACAAAACTATTTCCTGAAATAAACAAGTTTGCATGGGTAGGTAGTCGAACCAGTTCGAGCGAGGTTCGGCTCGCTGCTCATGTCTCGGCACATTCTACTTCTTGTACCTTCATGTCTCTAATGTATCTCATGTATCTCATGTCTCTTATGTATCTCATGTCTCTCCAGTCTCTCATGTCTCTCATGTCTCTCGAAATCTCATGTATCTCATGTCTCTTATGTATCTCATGTCTCTCAAGTCTCTCATGTATCTCATGTCTCTCAAACTCTCATGTATCTCATGTCTCTCATGTCTCTCATGTATCTCATGTCTCTTATGTCTCTCAAGTCTCTCATGTATCTCATATCTCTCATGTCTCTCATGTCTCTCATGTCTCTCTTTTCCTTTCCATAGTTGAATCTTCCCTCCCCTTTCCCGACCCACCTCGCCACCACGTCACCGCCACGTCATGCACCGCTCCAACCCACCCTCCTTGCCGCCACGTCACACCCAACCCGCCCCACATCTCATGCCACGTCACACCCGACCCACCTTGCCACCACGTCACTGCCACGTCACACGCCGCTCCAGCCTACCTCCTCGCTGCCACGTCACACCCAACCCGCCCCACATGTCATGCCATGTCACAACCGACCCACCTCGACTCCACGTCACCGCCACGTCACGTGCTGCTCCAACCCACCCTCCTCTCCACCATGTCACACCCAACCCGCCCCACATGCCATGCCACGTCACACCCGACCCACCTCGCCGCCACGTCACGCGCCGCTCCAACCACCCTCCTCACTGCCACATCACACCCAACCCGCCCCACGTGTCATGCCACGTCACACCAGACCCACCTCGGCGCCACGTCGCTGCCACGTTACGCACCGCTCCAACCCACCCTCCTCGCCACCACGTCATACCCAACCCGCCCCACATTCCATGCCACGTCACACCAGACCCACCTAACCGCCACGTCTTCGCCACGTCACGCGCCACTCCAACCCACCGTCCTCGCCGCCACGTCACACCCAACCCGCACTGCCATGCCACGTCACACTTGACCCACCTCACCGCCACATCACCGCCACATGGATCATCTTGCCCGTCACTGCCCTCACTTGGAGCAGCTATCTCTGGACTGGCTGGAGGAATATGCTGACCCTCCAGCTTCTCTCTTTCTCCTACTGTCACGCATCCTTGTCTTGAACGGCTCCGGAAATCAGCTCCCTTACCTCACTCTTTGCACTCTCTAAGCTCTCAAGCCTCCTTCACCTCACCTACCTCTCCCTGCCTTAAATTGGCCTTTTTTCCCAAGATAGACCTGACCCTCCACTTGCACAACTACCATTTCTCCAGTCACTGAAATTCGGACTGCGGCATGCACAGTTCAGCCACATTTTTACGCCCGAATTTCAATACAGTACAGGGCCTTAAAACAGTTGCAGCTTACCCAATGCTACACCTAAGTGCAGCTTCCAAGCAGTATAGGGGAGGTGATGCCACGCCTCCAAGAGCTAAGCATCATTAACTACAGAAGCTTCAGCGGCCTGACAGATCAGTTCACCTTCCTCACCTGCCTGGGGAGCTTGACCATTTCCTCATACCACATGTTCAATCACTTGCCCAAAACACTGGAATCCTTCCTGCAATGAAGACGCTGGTGCTGCACAAGCTGCCGCTTCTCCATCTCCCTGTGTCCTTCACCAGCCTTGCATCTCTAGAGACATTTCTTCTAGTTGGGTGCGAGGGGGTGGATGCCTCACAGCACTGCAGACTCTGTCTCTTGTGTGCTCCCCAACCCTGGCCCTTCCAGAAGAGTTGGGGAAGCTCACCAATCTTGAGATTTTCCATGCCAAACAGAACCACGGAGAGCAGCTGCCGTGCTCATTGACGCAGCTGACATTGCTGACCAGGTTGGAGTTGGATGAGGGCATGATGGGTGGGATTCTCAAGGGAGTGGGGACGATGGCAAAGCTTCAGGAGCTGTACATTCAGGGCTGCCCACACATTACAGGGATTCTGGAATCTACGACAAACCTTGTCAGCCTTAGGGTGCTCATCGTGAGTGTTCGAGCTTTTCATCGGTTCCCAGGAGGCTGAACAGCCTTACCAGGCTCATGCAGTTGGAGCTGAGGGGATGTACGCTGCTGAACAAAGCCCCTCAAACTTTGCCAGTCACTCTCCAGGCTCTCTCCTACGAAAACAGTCAGCAGGTAGATTCTCTGCCAGACATTCCATCACTTAACGAACTCACGGAATTTCACTTGGGCATTGCAGGTGCAAGGTGTGTTGGGGCCATCGGTGAGCATCTGTCTGCTATGGAGCACCTGGACCTGCAGCTGGGAGAAGATGCTAAGGAGTCTCTGTCCGTGTTGACAAGGCTTGCTCGCCTCCGCACCTTGACACTCAAGCAGGTCCGCAGTGTGAACAATCTGTTGCTCGACCATCTGGTTGAGTCTGACGGCTCGGCGTTGCAGGAGCTACGGCAGTTGAACATACACACCTGGCGTGATGAATTCACAGAGCTGCTTGCGGCCATCACCACTCTCCACCACCTCACATCTATTCGAATAGAATTGCACATCGTATCGTCTCTTCCTGGTGCCATCGGAGCTTTGTCAAGACTGCGAAAGCTGAATGTATCCGACTTCTTCTCCCTCATGCGACTCCCTGCTTCCCTCATGCATCTCTCCTTCTTGCATGAGCCCAACCTCAGCTGCACCAGCATCCGGCTGCTTCCTGCTGGCTTTACTCAGCTCAGCAGACTGAAGAATCTCAAGCTTGGGAACTGCAGGCAGCTCCAGGCACTGCCTGACGATATATGAGATCTTCCCATGCTCGATCTTCTTGATACTAGGGGTTGTTACATGCTGCAGCGCTGAAGGTGCTTTCCACCTCAAAGGCTTACGGTAATTCCCTAGTTAGTGTACCGTCATGCCCATATACTCAGGGGTCCTTTAAATGGCTCAAACTCGGACTTGACTGAGTGTAACGTCCTTTCCATCCATAGTATTATGGGCCTTGTGAGTGCTGTGGGCTGTGGTGTTGAAGTGCTGTGGGCTGTGGTGTTGAACTGCTGTGGGCTGTGTTGTTGAAGTGCTGTGGGCTGTGGTGTTGAACTGCTGTGGGCTGTGGAATGAGCAGCAACAGATCTAGGCAACCATCAGCGCCCTCTCAGCACCCTGTTCACTTCTGTATGGTGACAATTGATAACAATTTACCCTTCCAAGCATGAGTGACGACAATGGCAACAGACACGTGTTAGGCATTTCTTTCACCCACCAGCCACCTTACTGTTCCATGCAACGGCAACAGACACGTGTTAGGCATTTCTTTCACCCACCAACCACCTTACTGTTCCATGCATAAACCCAATCACATTGCACACCTTACTGGTGTTTCAAACTCATAATACAGACAACCATCCTAGAACCTGCTGCTGCTGCTGCTTCTGCAGCCCTTGCTTCCTCTATACCAACACCTCACAAGCATACAGAGATCTCACATCTGAAAAAACAATAGAAACTGACATCCAGCATGTTCTTTCCTGCTCCAGCTTCCTTCTTTCCTGCTCCAGCTTGCAAAGTTTTTCATTCAAGGCCAGGATCAACCTGCTGCTCCTACCCGTTTTGCTGCTTCTTTTTTCTCCCATTCCGCTTTCCCATTCCGCTTTCGCCCGTGCCGCGTTCTCCCACTCCACTTTTTCCCGTGCCGTTTCACTCCCATACCTTACAAATTCACCTTTCCCGCATTCTCCAGTGCTTTCTCCATTGCCGCCTTCGTTGCCCTACTCACATCCTCTGGCCTCGACGCATTCACATAGTCTGCCATCACCGCCTTATGTGCTGCCGCCTGACCCGCCGCCATCGCCCATCCCGCGATCCCCGATGCCGTGTTCGCCTGTCCCGCCGTCTCCTCTCGCGCCACCTGATCTGCCAGTGTCACCTCATGAACCTTCGCCTTCACTGCCGACGCCGCCACCTGTGACGCCGCCGCCTGTGCTGCCAGTGCCGCCGCCTCCTGTGCCGGCGCAGCCTGTGCCGCCATCTCCTGTGCCGGGGCCGCCTGTGCCGCCATTTCCTGTGCCGGCGCCGCCACTGCCGGCGTCGCCTGTGCCGACGCCGACTCTGCCAGCGTCGCCTGTGCCGGTGCCACCTGTGACGCCGCCGCCTGTGTCGCCATCTCCTGTGCCGGCCCCGCCTGTGCCGGCCCCGCCTGTGCCGGCGTCGCCTGTGCCTCTGCTGGCGTCGCCTGTGCCTCTGCCGGCGTCGCCTGTGCCGACGCCACCTGTGACGCCGCTGCCTGTGTCGCCATCTCCTGTGCCGGCCCCGCCTGTGCCGGCCCCGCCTGTGCCGGCATCGCCTGTGCCGGCGTCGCCTGTGCCTCTGCTGGCGTCGCCTGTGCCTCTGCTAGCGTCGCCTGTGCCGACGCCACCTGTGACGCCGCCGCCTGTGTCGCCATCTCCTGTGCCGGCCCCGCCTGTGCCGGCCCCGCCTGTGCCGGCCCCGCCTGTGCCGGCGTCGCCTGTGCCGGCGTCGCTTGTGCCTCTGCCGGCGTCGCCTGTGCCTCTGCCGGCGTCGCCTGTGCCTCTGCCGGCATCGCCTGTGCCTCTGCCGGCATCGCCTGTGCCTCTGCCGGCGTCGCCTGTGCCTCTGCCGGCGTCGCCTGTCCCGGCATCGCCTGTGCCGGCGTCGCCTGTGCGGCCTTCTCCTGTGCCGCCTTCTCCTGCGCCGCCTTCTCCTGCGCCGCCTTCTCCTGCGCCGCCTTCTCCTGCGCCGCCTTCTCCTGCGCCGCCTTCTCCTGCGCCGCCTTCTCCTGAACCACCTTCTCCTGTGCCGCCTTCTCCTGTGCCGCCTTCTCCTGTGCCGCCTTCTCCTGTGCCGCCTTCTCCTGTGCCGCCTTCTCCTGTGCCGCCTTCTCCTGCGCCGCCTTCTCCTGCGCCGCCTTCTCCTGCGCCGCCTTCTCCTGCGCCGCCTTCTCCTGCGCCGCCTTCTCCTGCGCCGCCTTCTCCTGCGCCGCCTTCTCCTGCGCCGCCTTCTCCTGAACCACCTTCTCCTGTGCCGCCTTCTCCTGTGCCGCCTTCTCCTGTGCCGCCTTCTCCTCTGCCGCCTTCTCCTGTGCCGCCTTCTCATGTGCCACCTTCTCCTGTGCCGCCTTCTCCTGTGCCGCCTTCTCCTGTGCCGCCTTCTCATGTGCCACCTTCTCCTGAACCACCTTCTCCTGTGCCGCCTTCTCCTGTGCCGCCTCCTCCTGTGCCGCCTTCTCCTGTACCGCCTTCTCCTCTACCGCCTTCTCCTGTGCCGCCTTCTCCTCTGCCGCCTTCTCCTGTGCCGCCTTCTCATGTGCCACCTTCTCCTGTGCCGCCTTCTCCTGTGCCGCCTTCTCCTGTGCCGCCCTCTCCTGTGCCGCCTTCTCCTGTGCCACCTTCTCCTGTGCCGCCTTCTCCCCTGCCGCCTTCGCCAGCCGCTGCTGCTTACCCTTCTCCTGCGCCTTCATCTCCTGCTGGTTCTTCATCGGCAACCTCTGTCGCTGCTTCGCCACTGCAGCTGACACCAGCCGTTGCAGCTTGTTCCGCCACTGCTTACCCACTTTCTCCTGGTGCTTCCACTCCTCAACCGCCGTCAGCATTCTCTGCTTCTCAGCTCCACGCCCACCTGCTCAGCAGCCTGAAGCTGCTCGTCCGTGAACTTCTCATTCCGCTGCTCCTGCTGCTGCAGGTTTCGCTGCATTGGCGCACCATCTCGGACACGCAAGTGAGCCCACGAATCGCCAAAGTCAACTTTTCCAGAAACCGAGGGCCCAAGGGAAGCTTGGACTAAGAGACCGCCTGTGAGGGGGAGAAATTAGGGAGAAATTAAGGGGCATGAGTGCTAAGAAACGGCGGTTGCAGCTTGTGAAGCCCTTCGAAAGCTCTTCAGCCGACTGCCAGTCTACCGTGGATTCGCATCAGAAAAGTAACATATTAGCAGCGTTTTCGTAGTAGCTGCGATGGACGGTAGCTCTGCCCTTTTCAATCCTGCAATTGGCGCGCTTCGACGAGTGTGCGAACCAAATCAATGACCCTTGTGAGTCTTCTCGGCAAAATCCTGAAGGATGGGTCGTTAAATCCTTGGAAGAGTACGTATTACGTGCATTTTGTTCGGCTCAAATACTAAGAGAACGTACTCGTGCTCAATTACTTCCGTAAACCGATTAGTAGTAGTATGCGACTAGCATCTTCACTCGCATTTTTACCCGTTCACCGAGGAAAGGACAGTTAGCCGTTCGGACTGGAGTCAGTTAGTGTTCACCATCTTGGCCAGAAGCGGGACCGTCATATTCCATCTCCAAGTTGGAGCCCTACCATGTGGCTATGCTGCGTCGACACACACAAGAAGTTAAAAAAGGAAACGTCGGGAGTGAGGGCATCTTACGTGGATCGTTCTCATTGGCGGGAAGCAGCCTGCCACGAGCTCCTTCGCTGCCTCGCGGCCCGCAAGACATGGCCAGGACGAGAAGGAATCCCAGTAGCATCATAGTGACTGTCTCGTGACGAATTTGACTCTGGAAGGTGGTGCTGATGATTGTTGAGTAGGACTGTCGAGTCTGTTCAGTTTGCACTGCCAGTGTGGATTTACGATATGGAAAATATAGGCACAAGGACTTCACTACGCTGCTGGGGGTTGTCAACCGGACACTGACTGGTTCCCAAAGCTCGCGAGTCGCCAACCAGCAATCTCATCCTGTGCATAATGCGGAGGGGCGATAATGCGGGAAAGCAATAATGCAATCCCAGAAATCTGAAATGGTTAGGGCGTGATGCAATCAAGTCCCAGCAGTGCATGGGTCGATTGGAAGGCTCACGAAATGGGCTGCGACATAGGGTCTGCAACACTGATATTTGGTTATCTCATCCTTCAGACGGAGCAGGAGATCCAGTCACCATACGACCACATACGAAAAAACCACCACACTCCATAACTCGTCGCATCGTTCGTTCGGGTCTGGTTGAGAAAGTGTTTCGCGAAGGTTCAGCCAGAAGTGGTATGGTACTCCGCTGGAAAATTTCTCGCATAAATCACGAGAAAGGGTAACCCTCTTCGAGGTCCAACACTGGACCCCAGTTCCATAACATCGAACATGTCTGAGATGGAATATTGTGGAGGTGTAATAATGCAATGTGTCTGCGAGGCGCAACACTCGCGACCCTGGCGAAACGGACGAAATGTGGGGAATGTAACAAGCCGTTTTTTGGGTTGCGTAGCAACCCAAAATATTTGGTTTGACATTTTGGGGATATCATTTGAGAAGTGATATTTTATGCACTTTTTGGAGCACACGTTTGAATGTTTGGAACTGTGTTCAAACGGATGCCTCGAATAGTGAATAAAAGCACTCTCAAATGAGTTCCCATTTGTGAAACTAAGTACCGTACACATCATGTTGAAACCATGAACTTGCTCGACCGTCCCAGCATCGTCGGTAAATACGGCGGATGGTACGGCCGAGCATAATATTCTGGTATCAACATACACGAATGCAGTTGTACAAATGAACAATGTCAAAACATATTGTTATGTTCATTTCACTCTAGGTTGTGTAGGGGTTACACCTTAAAGGGTACAACCCAACTCTCTCGACAGTCTTGTACCCCCTCCCTCTTACTTAACACACATTCCTTCCTAGTATTCTAACATGGTATTAAGAGCTAGGACGTTCCTAGCCTAGGACCGTAATTAAGGGCCCACCACATTCGTTTTCACCTGCCCGACCGTTTTCACCTGAGCACAGCCCGTACAGCCCGCGCCAGGCCGTCGCGCAGCCCGTACAGCCCACGCCAGGCCCGTGCGCAGCCAGTACAGCCCGCGTAGGCCTGTCGCGAAGCCCGTACAGCCCGCGTAGGCCCGTCGCGAAGCCCGTACAGCCCGCGCCAGGCCGTCGCGCAGCCCGTACAGCCCACGTTAGGCCCGCACGCAGCCCATACAACCCGCGCCAGGCCCGCACGCAGCTCGTACAGCCCGCGCCAGGCCCGCACGCAGCCCTATAGCCTGCGCCAGGCCCGCACGCAGCTCGTACAGCCCGCGCCAGGCACGCACGCAGCCCTTACAGCCCATGCCTGGCCCGCACGCGGCTCGTGTTACTGCTGCACTCGCTGCTGCTGCTACGCTGCTGCGCCTGAACTGCTGCTGCAGTGCTGCTGCCGCCTGCACTGCCCTGCTACTGCTGCTGCTACTTGCTGCAGCTGCTCCTCCTTGCTGCTGCTACTGCTGCTTGCTGCAGCTGCTCCTCCTTGCTGCTCCTGCTGCTACTTGCTGCAGCTGCTCCTCCTTGCTGCTGCTGCTGCTGCTGCTGCTACTTGCTGCAGCTGCTCCTCCTTGCTGTTGCTGCTGCTACTGAGCGCCGGCTGCTGCTGCTGCTGCTTGCCGCTGCTCCGCCACTGAGCCCGAGCCGCGCCGCCCTGTCCGAGCCGCGCTGCCCAACCTGAGCTGTCACTACTGCTGCTGCTGCAACTACTGCTGCTACAGCTAGTGCTACTGCTGCTGCTGCTACTACTGCACTTGCTACAGCTGCTACTGCTGCCACTGCTACTGCTGCTATGGCTAACCTGTCAGTTCTTACGTTCGATGCTGAGGGCCCGCGATTACCTTTGATGTCTGGCTCGACGATCTCCAGCTGTTCCTGCAGAGCGCTACTATCCGGGGTGATACGGTAATTTCATTCTGTCAGGACTATATTGTAGGTTGTAGTGGGGCACTCCTTCTGGGGTACAGTATTGCTAGGTTTTGCCTATACAAACCTTGTACTGTCATGTTTCTAGTTATTCCTCGTTCTATCTTTCACATGGTTTCAGAGCAGGTTCCCCAGTGGGAACGTTTTTTTTTTTTCCTGCCCTGCCCGAAGCGCGCTGCAGAGCTTCCCTGCCCTGTCGCGCGCCTCGCGCCTGCCTCACCTGCGCCCTTGCGCCTGCCCTGCTGTGCGCCGTCAAGCACCTGCCCTACCCGCGCCATCGAGCGCCTGCCCTTGCTGCGGCCGCCATCGCGCGCCTGCCCTACACGCCGTCGAGCGCCTGCCCTGCCTGCCGCCCGTCGAGCGCCTGCCCTGCCTGCCGCTCGTCGCAGCCCTGACCTCGCCGCCCGTCGCGGCCCTGCCCTGCTGCCGCCCCGTCGCGGCCCTACTCTGCCGCCGCCTCGTCGCGGCCCTGCCCTACGGCCGCCCCGTTGCGGCCCTCACCTAACCGCCCATCGCGGCCCTGCCCTGCACCCGCCCCTGGTAAGCGCTCCTGCTGCCCGTTGCGTCGCGCGCCCCTGCTGCCCGCCGCGCCGTGCGCCCCTGCAGCCCGTCCCGTCGCGCGCCCCTGCAGCCCGTCGCGTCGCGCGCCCTTGCAGCCCGTCGAGTCGCCCGTCGGCCCTGCCCGTGCCCGTCACGTCGCCAGAGCGGGCTGCCCTAGCCCGCCGCGACGCCCGCCCGCCCTGCATGCCTGCGCGCCGCCACTGCCCGCCCCGTGTCGCGCCGTCCCGTGCAAACCGAACGCGCGCAGACCGTTGCAGCCCGCGCGTCGCCCGTTTGCAGCCCGCGAGCCTCCCCTGCAGCCCGCGAACCGCCCCTGCAGCCAGCGCGCGTGCCTCTTGCAGCCAGCGCCCTGCCCCTGCAGCCCGCGAGCCACCCCTACAGCCCGCGAGCCGCCTCTGCAGCGCCCAGTGCGCCCTGCCAAACCCTAAAATAAATAAATATTTATTAAAAAAATATTTAATTAAATTAGAAGAGCCCTAGGTGCTGCTGCCCTAGGAGCTACTGCCTACTACTGCCCTTTTGGCCGCGCGCCGCCTTTTCCTGACAGTGCGCCGCCTCGACCTACCCTAGTGCCTGTTCGCCGCCCTGCCTTTCCACTATGACGTCTCTTCGTGGTAGCAGTGGAAGTGGTGCCGGCGGTGGTGGCAGTCTAGGCGGAGCTGCTCGGTGGGGAGTTTCTGGCGGTGGCCAGATACAGCTCCAGCGACGTCCGCACGAGTCCCTCACGCCCCAGCAGCTTCGTGAGTGGTACGCTAGTTGGGGTTGTGGTGGCCGCCATAGTGGCTGTCGTGTCTCGCGCCGTCCCTTACGGCCCCTAGCGCGGCCCCTTACGGCCCCTTACGGCCCCTAGCGCGGCCTGTCGGCCCCTTACGGCCCCTTACGGCTCCTAGCGCGGCCCCTCGTGCCGCCCGTCGGCCCCTTACGGCCCCTTACGGCCCCTCGCGCGGCTCCTTACGGCCCCTTACGGCCCCTTACGGCCCCTCATGCGGCCCCTTACGGCCCCTCGCGCCGCCCGTCGGCCCCTTACGGCCCCTTACGGCCCTTCGCGCGGCCCCTTACGGCCCCTTACGGCCCCTCGCGCCGCCCGTCGGCCCCTCGCACCGCCCTCAGCGGCCCCTTACGGCCCCCTACGGCCCGTCGCCGCCCTCCGCGGCCCCTCGCGCCGCCCCTTCACGGCCCGTCGCCGCCCTCCGCGGCCCCTCGCGCCGCCCCTTCACGGCCCGTCGCCGCCCTCCGCGGCCCCTCGCGCCGCCCCTTCACGGCCCGTCGCCGCCCTCCGCGGCTCCTCGTGACGCGGCCCCTCGCACCGCCCTCTCCGGCCCACTGTCGCCGCCCCTACCGCAGCGGCCGCCGCCGTCCCTGCAGCAGCAGCCGCAGCCGTCGCCAGCAGCAGCCGCCACCACCTCCCTCGGGGCCGCGGCTGCTGCCGCAGCTGACTGCACCCGCCGACGCCGCTCCACTCGGCCCCGCCGCCGCTCCCCACGCGGCCTCGCCGCGCCACCTGAGCCGCCCGGGCCTGCCGAGCCGCCGTACCGCCCGAGCCGCCGTACCGCCCGAGCCGCCCGAGCCGCCGTGTCGCCGAGCCGCGCTTGCTGCCGAGCCGCCGTACCGCCGAGCCGCCCGAGCCGCCCGAGCCGCCGAGTTGCCGAGCCGCCGAGCAGCTGAGCCACCCGAGTCGCCCTGTCCGGTAAGTGCAGCGCCTCTGTCCCTACACTGCCCTCACCCTACTGTTAGCGCTGCTAGTCTACTGCTGTCATGGCTACCCCTAGTGTCCTCGCCTTTGACGCTGAGGGTCGGGCCATTGACTTTGACGTCTGGGTAGATGACCTGCAGCTTTTCCTACAGTGCGATAGGGCAGACGGTCTCTCCCTCTTTGACCTCACCTCTGGTGCCTCTCCTGCCCCTGCTGCTGATGCCGACGCCACTGTTCGCTCCCAGTGGGCCACTCGCGATGCTGCTGCACGTCTTGCTGTGCGTCGCCACCTGCCTACCTCTGAGCGTGCGCACTTTAGCCAGTACAAGAGTGCTCAGACCTTGTACGACGCTATAGTTGCGCGCTACTCCTCCCCTGCCACTGCTGCACTGAGCCGCCTCATGCTACCGTACCTCTTCCCTGACCTTGCTGCCTTTCCCACAGTCGCTGACCTCATTACGCACCTCCGCACTAGTGACACTCGCTACCGCGCTGCGCTTCCTGCTGAGTTCTGCGCCAAGAACCCCCCCCCCATGTACATCACCCTCTACTACATAGTCACCCGGCTCCCTGACTCCCTTCGCGTAGTCAGGGACCACTTCCTCTCCGTTTGCCCCACCACTCTCACCGTTGACCTCCTCGAGAAGTCCCTCCTAGCAGCAGAGAAGAGCATAGTCGCTGTAGGAGCCTCTCGTGGTGACCCTCGCACCCCCATCTTTGAGGGGTGTTCCCCCTCCCCCCTTTTGCCCTCTGTTGCCTCTGCTGCTGCGGCCGACCTCGTTGGGCTTGAGTCGGTCGGTGCGGCGTCTACCCCTAGCGGGAGACGTCGCCCTGGAAAGGGCAAGGGGGGCAGGGGCACTGGAGGAGCTAGCGGGGGCGGTGGAGGTAGCGGTGGAGGCGGTGGAGGGGGTGGGGGTGGTGGTGGGAGTGGTGGCGGGGGCGGAGGTGTCGGTGGCGGCAGTGGAGGCGGAGGCGGCGGTGGCGGTGGCGGTGGGAGCGGAGGTGGCGGCGGTGGAGGAGGAGGCGGCGGAGGAGGTGGAGCTGGTCGGGGTGGCGCTGCGCAGAGGGGCGGCTCCGGTGGTGGTCAGCGCCAGCAGCAGCAGCAGCAGCAGCGCACTCGTGACATCCCCTCCCCTCAGCAGCTCCGTGAGTGGTACACTGCACGCCAGAGGGGTGGGGGTACTGGCCCGTGCACCTACGTCCTACGCACCGGCGACCGCGCGGGTGAGCAGTGCGGGGGTGCGCACTCCACCCAGCGCTGCTTTGGCCGCCTGACTGACGCTTGGCGTCACCAGTTCCCTGAGGCCACTGAGATCCCCCGCTGGGGTGAGCTGTCTAGGGCGGGTGTAGCTGTCTTTGACCTTGACTTTGATGCTATTCTTACTGCCATGTATACTGTGACTATTAGTGATGAGGGTGACTGTTACCGGTGTTTTCCGCCCGACCCGGGCATTGAGACTGCTGCTCTAGGTACTGGTGAGGCTGCTGCTCTAGGTGCGTCTGCTCCCTCAGGTGCTGGTGAGTCTGCTCTCTCAGGTTCTGCGTCGGCTTCGGCCTCCCACACCTTCACCCTTGACTCGGGGGCTTCTCGCTCCTTCTTTCGAGACCGCACCACACTCACGCCGCTTGACCGGCCAGTTGCAGTCTCTCTGGCAGACCCCTCTGGGGGTCCTGTCCTTGCTCACTTCTCCACTGTCCTCCCGTGTCCGGCGGCCCCCTCTGGCACCCTGTCTGGTCTTTACCTTCCCTCGTTCTCTACGAACTTGGTGAGTGGTGCTGACCTACAGGATGCGGGGGTTCACCAGTTCACTCCTGCGAGTCAGCGGGTGACCCACTGCACGGACGCTCGGACAGGCCGACACCTGGCCACGTTTACCCGTCGGCCGGGGTCGAGCCTGTACACCCTGACCACTGCGTCTCCTCCAGTCACTGCGTCTGGTCAGGTGTTTGTTGCATCGTCCAGGTCTGGTCCTGAGTCTGCCCCCTGTTCGTGTCGCCTCCTGTCTCACGAGACTCTCCTCTGGCACCACCGCCTTGGTCACCCCTCCCTGCTTCGTCTCCGAGGCATGGCCTCCCGTGTCCTTGTCTCTGGTCTTCCCCGGTCCCTCCCTCCCCTTCCTCCGGGGCCTGGCCCTACCTGCGTCCCTTGTGTCGAGGGGCGGCAGCGGGCTGCCCCTCACTCCTCCCAGTTTCCTCCGACAGAGGCCCCGCTGCAGACGCTTCACATGGACGTGTGGGGCCCGGCCCGCGTCCGTGGACAGGGTCACGAGCGCTACTTCCTGCTGGTGGTTGACGACTACTCGCGTTACACCACAGTCTTCCCCTTGCGCAGCAAGGGTGATGTCACTGAGGTGTTGATCGACTGGATCCGCGCAGCTCGTCTCCAGCTCAGGCAGAGCTTCGGCTCGGACTTTCCTGTTCTGCGTCTGCACTCTGACAGAGGCGGAGAGTTCTCCTCTGGCCTTCTGCGAGCCTACTGTCGTGCACGAGGCATCCGCCAGACCTTCACGCTTCCGGACTCTCCACAGCAAAATGGGATTGCTGAGCGCCGCATTGGCATGGTCATGGACGTCGCCCGTACGTCCATGATGCATGCGGCTGCCCCCCATTTTCTGTGGCCGTTTGCGGTTCGGTACGCAGCGCATCAGATCAACCTTCAGCCCCGGGTCTCCATGCCGGAGACCTCCCCAGCTTTACTGTGGACGGGGAAGGTTGGCGATGCGTCTGCGTTCCGTGTCTGGGGATCTCGGGCGTTTGTCCGCGACTTGTCTGCGGACAAGCTGTCCCCTCGTGCTGCTCCTTGCGTCTTCCTGGGTTTCCCCCCTGACGCCCCCGGGTGGCAGTTCTACCACCCCACCTCTCGCCGTGTTCTGTCCTCCCAGGACGTCACGTTCGACGAGTCGGTCCCCTACTTCCGCCTCTTCCCCTACCGTACTCCGTCCCTCCCCCCGCCACCGCTCTTCCTTGTACCAGGTCCCCCCCGGTAGACCCCCTCCCCCCTCAGGGTCCTGCCCCTTCAGGTGTGTCCCAGGTAGACGCTGTTGAGCCTGTCGAGGTCGCTGGTGACTCTGGTGCGGCTGAGGGTGCTGAGCCTGGGAGTGCTGACTCTGGGGGTACTGAGCGTGTGGGTGCTACGCCTGGGGGTGCTGAGCCTGAGGGTACTACGACTGGGGGTGCTGAGCCTGGGGGTGCTGAGTCTGGGGGTGCTACGCCTGGGGGTGCTGAGCCTGGGGGTGCTACGCCTGGAGGTGCTGAGCCTGGGGGTGCGGAGCCTGAGGGAGCTGGGCCTCCTGGTGCTGTGCCTGGCGGTTCTCCGGGTGCTTCTTCTCGCCGGGAGCCACTCTCTCCACAGGAGCTGCGTGAGTGGTTTGCCCGGCGCTGGAGGCGAGCTGCTGGAGCTGGAGGAGCTGCGGGTACTGGAGTTTCTGTTGCTGCTGAGGGCGCTGGTGCCACGGGTCCCGGAGGTGCTCGTACTGAGCGTACTGGAGCTGCTGGACCTGCGGGTACTTCTGGAGCTGGAGCTGCTGCGGGTGTTGGCGCTGAGGCTACTGCTGTCGGTCCTGGAGGCGGTCCTACTGGGGGTGCTACTGGTGCTGCTGGAGGTACTGGAGCTGGAGGTGCTGCTGGCGCTGGTGCTGCCGCTGGGGGTACTGGTGCTGTCCCTGCTGTGTCTGGAGTCGCCGCGCGGCCTCGGCCGTACTTCGTTCCGCTCCTTCAGCAGGTTCTTGGTCTCCCGCCTTCTACTGGTCCTCCTCCTCCCTTAGAGTGTCCACAGCCTGTCCCGTCGCAGTTACAGTTACAGCCGGCCTCCCCACTGCCTGTTCCGTCTCCCTACACTGGTCCTACTGGAGGTCTTGCTGAGCGTCGTGAGCCTGCGTCTCGCCCTGCGTCGCCTGTCCGTGCTGCTCGCACTAGTGGTCGCGGTTCGCGTCAGCGTCCTCCTCCTGTCCCTGGCACGCACCGGATGTCTCTGCGTCCGTCCACTGCTCCTCTGCGTGCCCCTTTGCCTTCTCCTCCTGAGTCTTCTCTTCCTACTCTTGCCGACCCGGAGTCGGACTCTCTTCGTGCTGCCAGTCCTACTGTCACGCGTCTCCTTGCTACTGTTGTCACTGACCCTTCCTTTGAGTCCACTGTTGCGTCTGCCCTAGTTGCTGAGCTCGTCGACTTTGCTGCTCGCTGTCGCCTAGACTACGTCGCCAGTCTTGTTGCTGAGTCTGAGTCTGTCTGTCCTCCGTCCGTCGGGGGTGAGTGTGCCCGTGGCACGGACGTCCTTGAGGACAGGCAGGAGGAGTTCCAGTGCTTGGTCGCTGCTTCACCTCATCTCGTGTCCGTACTGCTTACCCCTGAGGGAGACCCGGATGCACTTGACATCCCGACTCCGCGCTCTTACGCGGAGGCGATAGAGGGTCCCTACTCCTCTCAGTGGCAGGCAGCTATGGACGCAGAGATGGCTTCCTGGAAGTCCACAGGCACCTACGTTGACGCTGTTCCCCCTCCTGGGGCGAACATCGTCAGTGGCATGTGGATTTTCAGGGTGAAGCGGCCGCCGGGTTCTCCGCCTGTCTTCAAGGCGCGTTACGTGGCTCGAGGCTTCAGTCAGCGGCAGGGAGTTGACTACTTTCAGACCTTCTCTCCCACCCCGAAGATGACCACTCTTCGGGTACTGCTGCACGTAGCTGCTCACCGTGACTACGAGCTACACTCTCTTGACTTCAGCACTGCTTTCTTGCAGGGCAGCCTGCACGAGGAGATCTGGCTGCGTCGCCCACCTGGTTTCACTGGGTCTTTTCCTCCTGGCACCCAGTGGAGCCTACGGCGGCCAGTCTACGGTCTCCGCCAGGCACCGCGTGAGTGGCACGACACACTGAGGACTACACTTGCGGCTCTTGGGTTTGCTCCCTCTACTGCCGACCCGTCGCTGTTTCTGCGCACCGACACTTCTTTGCCGCCGTTCTACATCCTCGTGTACGTCGACGACTTGGTCTTTGCCACAGCTGACACTGCTGGACTCGCCCACGTGAAGTCCGAGCTGCAGAAGAGACACACGTGCACTGACCTGGGTGAACTGCGCAGCTACCTTGGCTTGCAGATCACTCGGGACAGAGCACGCCGCACCATTACCCTGACTCAGTCACACATGGTGCAGCAGGTCCTTCAGCGCTTCGGCTTCACGTACTCCTCGCCTCAGGCCACTCCTCTGCCTACTCGCCACTCGCTCTCAGCTCTGCCTTCGGATGAGTCCGTAGAGTCGAGTGGCCCGTACCCACAGCTTGTTGGCTGCCTCATGTACCTGATGACCTGCACACGACCTGACCTTGCATACCCTCTTAGCATTCTCGCACGCTATGTTGCTCCTGGGAGACACAGACCGGAGCACATGGCTGCAGCGAAGAGGGTGTTGCGCTACTTGTGCAGTACGTCGGGCATGGGGCTTGTGCTTGGAGGGCAGAGTCCAGTGGTCCTTACTGGGCACGCAGACGCTTCTTGGGCTGACGACCAGGCTACGCAGCGGTCGTCACAGGGTTACACCTTCAGCCTTGGTTCCGGCTCTGTTTCGTGGCGGGCTCCTCGCTCGTCTTCTGTTCTCGGCTCCAGTTGTGAGGCTGAGATCTACGCAGGAGCCATGGCTGCACAGGAGCTTCGCTGGCTCACCTACCTGCTGACTGACCTCGGAGAGCCGCCTCGTTCTCCTCCAGTGCTGTACGTAGACAACAAGGCCATGCTGGCCTTGTGTCGGGAGCAGCGACTGGAGCACAGAACGAAGCACATTGCTCTCCGCTACTTTCTTGCTCGTGAGCTGCAGCAGCGTGGTCAGCTGCGTCTTGCGTACGTGGCCTCTGAGGCCAACACTGCTGATATCTTCACCAAGGCGCTTGCGCCTTGTGACCATCAGCGCTTCTGTACTCAGCTGGGCCTTGTGCCTACCTTGCCTCACTTGCTCACCTCTTGACCTTGCTTGTACTGTTACATATATATATACCTGCTCTTGCTTGTCTAGTCTTTTTATATATATGTACTCCTGCATGTGAACTGGCCTTGTGGCCTTGAACTTGTGCTCGGAATGTGTGGTGACTTTGTGATCCACCCTGAGCTTGCTTTGCTTTGCTTTGCTTGACTGGTCTTGTGACCCCTTGTTCTCCCCCACTTTGCCTATGGGGGTGTGTCAGAACATCATAGCTCATGCATATTGTGTAGGCTATAGTGGGGTAGCCCATAAGGGGTACAACCCAATTAGGGTTAGTACTTGTACCCAATTCATTCATAGTTCATTCATTCCTTGTTTCTTCTCATGTCGCCCTGGAGCTGGTCAGTCGGGAGCGTCTGGCGGTGGCCAGATGCAGCTGCAGCGGCGTCCGCGCGAGACACTTACGCCCCAGCAGCTTCGTGAGTAGTACGCTCAGAGTAGAGGGTCTCGGAGTACCGTTCGCTGCCCGTACGTTATTCGCACAGGTGATCGGGCTGGTCAGGCCTGCGGGACGGTTGGTCACACACAGTCCCGCTGCTTCGCCTGTCTGAGCGACGCCTGGCGTACCGAGTTTGGCGACGAGGCTGAGCTCCCCGACTGCGTGGAGCTGCTTAGGCAGCGGGTGGATATCTTTGCTCTTGACTATGATGCTATCCTCACTGCCATGTATGCATTGCCTACTAGTACTGAAGGTGCCTGTTACCTGTGCGTACCGCCTGACCCAGGTATAAAGTCTGCTGCTCTAGGTGCTGGTGAGGCTGCTGCTCTCGGTGCTAGTGCGTCTTCTTCTCGAGGTACTGGTGTGGCTGCTGCTCTAGGTGCTAGTGAGTCTGCTTCTCCAGGTGCTGGTGAGGCTGCTCTCTCAGGTACCGTGTCGGCTCAGGTCTTGCACACTTTCACCCTTGACTCAGGTGCTTCCCACTCCTTCTTTCGCGACTGCACCACACTCTCGCCGCTCAGTCGGCCGGTGGCAGTCTCTTTGGCTGACCCCTCTGGGGGTCCGGACCTTGCCCACTCCTCCACGGTTCTGCCGTGTCTGGGGGTCCCGTCTGGCTAACTGTCTGGCCTCCACCTCCCCTCGTTCTCCACGAACTTGGTGAGTGGAGCTGACCTTCAGGACGCGTGGGTTGACCAGTTCACTCCTGGAGGTCAGCGGGTGACCCACTGTTGTGTGCTCGGACGGGCCGGCACCTGGCCACGTTCACCCGTCAGCCTGGGTCGAGCCTGTACACCCTGACTACCGCGTCTCCTCCGGTTGCTGAGTCTGGTCAGGTAGCTGCGTCGGGTCAGGTGTTTGCTGCAGCGTCCCGGTCTGGTCTTGAGTCTGCCCCCTGCTCGTGTCGCCTCCTGTCTCACCAGACTCTCCTCTGGCACCACCGCCTTGGTCACCCCTCCCTGCCTCGTCTCCGAGGCATGGCCTCCTGTGTCCTTGTCTCTGGTCTCCCCCGGTCCCTCCCTCCCATTCCTCCGGGGCCTGCCCCTACCTGTGTTCCCTGTGTCCAGGGCCGGCAGCGTGCCACTCCTCACACCTCCGAGTTTCCTCCGACAGAGGTTCCGCTGCAGACTCTCCACATGGACGTGTGGGGCCCAGCCCGCGTCCGTGGACAGGGTCACGAGCGTTACTTTCTGCTGCTTGTTGACGACTACTCGCGTTACACCACAGTCTTCCCCTTGCGCCGCAAGGGTGAGGTCACTGAGGTGTTGATCGACTGGATCCGCGCTGCCCGTCTCCAGCTCAGAGAGAGTTTCGGCTCGGACTTTCCGGTTCTGCGCCTGCACTCCGACAGAGGTGGAGTGGTTTCCTCCGACCTTCTGCGAGCCTTCTATCGTGCGGAGGGCATCTGACAGACGTTCACGCTTCCGGCCTCTCCACAGCAAAATGGGATTGCTGAGCGCCGCATTGGCATGGTCATGGATGTCGCTCGTACGTCCATGATCCATGCGGCTGCTCCCCATTTTCTGTGGAGAGCATCAGATCAACCTCCAGCCCCGGGTCTCCATGCCGGAGACCTCCCCTACTCTGTGGTGGACGGGGAAGGTTGGCGATGCGTCTGCGTTCCGTGTCTGGGGATCTCGAGCTTTCGTCCGCGACTTGTCTGCGGACAAGCTGTCCTCCCGTGCTGTTCCCTGCGTCTTCCTTGGCTTCCACCCTGACGCGCCTGGTTGGCAGTTTTACCACCCCACCTCGCGCCGTGTTCTGTCCTCTCAGGACGTCACGTTTGACGAGTCGGTTCCTTACTACCGTCTCTTCCCCTACCGCACTGCCTGTCAAGAACTAACTAGCATGAGAAATTGACTAAGGAAAAGGATGAACAAACAAGATATAGGAAACCCTAGCAAGTGTGATAGCACAAGTGTAACAAATTGTACAACACCTAGACTAACATATAGAAACTATATAAATATAGTTTGACACACCCCCATAGTCTAAGTGACGGCAGTCTTGTGGAAAGCAACACATATCTCAGGGTGGGTCTCAAGGACACACAGATTCTGAGAGCAAGCAAGGGTCACATGACCAATCAGCAAGAACGAGCAAGGGTCACAAGACAAATCTCAGGGTGGAGCTCAAAGTCACCACACACTCCGAGGACAAGCAAGGGGCCACAAGGCCAGTCCACAAGCAGATATATAGCAAATATAATAAGATGCAGGAGTACAAAACAAGCAGGACAAAGAATCTCTACGTAAGCAAGTGAGGACGGGTAGGCACAAGGCCAAGCTGGGTGCAGAAACGCTGTGGTCACAAGGCGGCAACGCCTCGGTGAAGATATCTGCAGTGTTGGCCTCAGAGACCACACGTTGTACGAGTGCCTGGCCACGCTGCTGCAACTCACGCAGAAGGAAGTAACGAAGCTGGATGTGCTTCGCCTTCCCAACCAGTCGGGGCTCCTCACACAACAGGACAGCAGACCTGTTGTCGGCGAACAAGACTGGGGGAGAGCGAGGCCGCTCACCAAGGTCGGTGAGAAGGAAAGACAGCCAGCGAATCTCCTGAGCGGCCATGGCCGCAGCGTACACCTCTGCCTCACAGCTGGAACCGGCCACGGACGACGCCCAAGTTGACCGCCACGAAACAGCGCCTGCCCCGAGACTAAAGGAGTACCCATGTGTAGACCGACGCGTCTCCGCGTCGTCGGCCCACGACGAGTCCGAGTAACCTGTGAGTGTAACTGGCTGCTTCCCTCCAAGGACAAGTCCCATGCCTGATGTACTCGCCACATACTTCGCCACCCTCTTAGCAGCGTACCAGTGGGACGGTCGGTGTCTCCCAGGCGCAACAAAGCGCGCAAGGACGCTAAGAGGGTAAGCTAGGTCTGGGCGAGTACAGGTCATCAGGTACATGAGACAACCCACCAGCTCAGGATATGGACCACTGGACTCAAATGACTCGTCCGAAGGTGGAGCCGTGAGCCCATGATCCACACCAAGAGGGGTGAGCTGTACCTTGGAGAACGGGAAGCGGAACCGCGTGAGGATCTGCTCGACCATATGCGACTGCGTCAGCGTAATGGTGCGAGCTGCCCTGTCCCTAGTGATCTGCAGGCCAAGGTAATGCTGCAGCTCACCAAGGTCAGTGCAAGTGTGTCTCCTCTGCAGTTCCTCCTTCACGGAGGCCAGTGCGTCTCGGTCGGGAGTGGCAAAGACCAGGTCGTCAACGTAAGCAAGAACAAAGAACGGGGTCGAGCCACGGCGGACGAACAGTGACGGGTCGGCAGACGACGGAAAGAAGTCAAGCGCTGCAAGGGTCGAGCGAAGTGTGCCGTGCCACTCGCGTGGAGCCTGGCGCAGGCCGTAGACTGGTCGACGCAGGTGCCACTGGGTCCCAGGTGGGAAAGAGCCAGTGAAGCCAGGCGGGCGACGCAGCCAGATCTGCTCGTGCAGGCTCCCCTGAAGGAACGCTGTGGAAAATTCCAAGGAGTACAACTCGTAGTCGCGCTGGGCTGCAATATGCAGCAACACCCGAAGAGTACTCATCTTCGGGGTGGGAGCGAAGGTCTGGAAGAAGTCCACCCCCTCTCGCTGACTGAAGCCTCTCGCCACGTAGCGCGCCTTGAACACAGGTGGTGATCCAGACGGCCGCTTCACCTTGTAGAGCCATCGGCCACTGACGACGTTCGTCCCAGGAAGTGGGACTGCGTCGACGTAAGTGCCTGTGGACCTATAAGATGCCATCTCTGCCTCCTCAGCTGCTATCCAGTACGAGGCCCAAGGTCCCGAGACCGCCTCAGCGTGAGTGCGAGGGATCGGGATGTCAAGGGCGTCTGGATCCCCCTCAGGGGCAAGCAGCATGGCGCAGAGATGAGGAACAGCGGCCGCAAGGAAACCAAGCTCGAACTGCCTGTCCTCTAGGACCTCCAAGGGAAAGACAGGAGCACCCCCAGAGGACGGAGAACGAGCAGGGCCACTCACCAAGTGAGCGGCGTAGTCCAGGCGGTGGGAAGAGGCAAAGCCAGCGATAGTGGTAACAAGTGCTGAGACAGACGACAGGGGTGCAGTCGGGTGAGTGACCAACGCGGACAAAACACGGGAGACGACAGGACGGGAGGCACAGAGGTAGTCGGACAACGGGTCGTGAAGCACAGTGAGTGACGACTCAGGAGGCTGTGGAAGGACTAGAGGAGGTGAAACACGAGAGCGAAGAACAAGGTGGAACGGACCGTCTGCACGGTAACGGGACCGACGACGCTCTGGGGACACAGCACGACTGAGGGGAGAACGACGAGTCCACTGGGACGAGGAAAGGGACTCAACAGGGGGAACTGGAGGGGACGGTAGAGGACCACGAACAAAGCGTGCAGGTTCTGGGTCGGGGAGGTCGCGTAGTCGTAGTCGCCGCTGCTCCGCCTCCTCTGGCGTCTGCTGCGACGGTACCGGCCCCTGCTGCTGCTCCTGTGGCTCCGCCTCTACCCTCTCCTGCTGCGACTGCAGCTGCACTCGCTGCTGCGACCGGGACTCCTACGCTACCCTCTCCTGGTGCGGTCGTGGCTCCTCGACTCTCTCCTGCTGTGTCTGTAACTGCACCCGCTGCTGCACTCGTGACTCCTCCTCTACTCTCTCCTGCTGTGTCTGTAATTGGGCCTGCTACTGCGGGCGGGGCTCCTGCTCTACCCTCTCCTGGTGCGGCCGTGACTCCTCCTCTACTCTCTCCTGCTGTGGCTGCAACTGCACCTGCTGCTGTAGTCGAGGCCCCTCCTCTGCTCTCTCCTGCTGCTGCTGTGGCTCCTCCTCTACACTCTCCTGCCGCTGCGACTGAGACTGCTCCTGCTCCTGCTGCTGCTGCTGCTGCTGCTACTGTGCCCTCTCAAACCGCTCACGCTCCTCCCTCTCCAACCGGAGGAGACGCTGCTCACGGGTCAGGAAACGTACAGCGCGCGGTGTAGGTGCCACAGTGCCAGTGCCTCCAGCTCCAGCACCCCCGGAACCAGCACCTCCCCCACCGACACCCCCGGGGCATCCACTACCTCCCGCAGGAACACCCCCAGGCTCCGCAGCAACCTGCCGTAGAGAAGAACGAGGAGGGAACTGCTGGACGGACGGGAAGCCAGGGGGTGACGCGGGGCGAGGCCGCCGAGTCGAGGCTGCTGTGTCCTCCACGGGAGTGGCCTCCATGCCCACACCCCCTGCACCCCCAGAGCCGACACCACCAGCTCCAGCAGCCCCAGTACCCGCACCCTCCGCAACTGTACCTCCCGCACCCCCAGACACGACAGGGACTGGACGCTGCGGGGGGGACGACTGCGGAGTGACGTGCGACACACCTGACGGGGTAGGACGCGAAGGGGGGGGGGCTACCGGCGCGACTGGGGGGGGCTCAAGGGTGAGGAACAGCGGGGGGGAAAAAACCTCAGTACCTCGGTGGGGGCGACTCCTGTAGTAACAGACAGACTCATCGAACGTGACGTCCTGAGAAGCGAAAAACTCGTAGGTGACCGGGTCGTAGAACACCCAGCCTGAGGCGTCCAAAGGGAAGCCAAGAAAGACGCAGGCACGAGTACGCGGAGACAACTTGTTCGCGCCAGGGGCGCGAACGTGAGCCAGAGAACCCCAGACACGGAAGTCAGCTACTACGCCCGGAGAACCTGTCCAAAGGGAGACCGGCGTCACCCGTGGCCGTGCGTCACTGGGCCACAGGTTCAGCTGGTGCGCGGCGTAGCGGACTGCCTGAGGCCACAAGAACTGGGGGGCACCGGCATGGCACATGGAGGTCCGGGCAACCTCCATGACCAGGCCGATCCGTCGCTCGGCTACCCCGTTCTGCTGCGGCGAGGCTGGTAGCGTGTAAGACTGGATGATCCCCCGACCCTGACAGAACGTCTCCAGGCGAGTGGAAGAAAACTCACCACCACGGTCCGAGTGTAGGCGGAGCCCACACAGGCCCTGGGCGCCACCCCACGCTAGTAGCCACGGCTCGAGAACGGTAGGCACGTCGGCCTTCCGTCGCAAGGGGAAAACCATGGTGTAGCAAGAGTAGTCGTCCACCACAATCAGGAAGTAGCGCTCCTGACGTGGGCCAAGGACCGGGGAGGGGCCCCAGACGTCCAAGTGCAGGGTCTGGAAGGGAGCCGTGGTAGGGGGGAACGAGGAGGAGTGAGGGGCAGCGCGCTGCTGACCCTCGACGCAGGGAGTGCACGGCGGCGCAGGCGAGCGAGGAAGCGGTGCAAGCGACTCTGGGAGACCGGAGACCAGACGGTAACGTGCCATCCTACTAAGACGGGGGAACGAAGGGTGACCTAGACGGTGGTGCCAGAGGACCGACGGGTGGGTGAGTGACCGACAGTCGCACGACACAGCAGCTACCTGACCTGACCTGACATGACCTGAACCAGAGTGGCGAGACCCAGAGTGTAGTGAGTAAAGACCAGAGCCCGGCTCCCTGGGGAAAGTAGCCAGAGGAGCCCCAGTGACACCGTCTGTGCAGGAAGCAACAGGCTCGTGTAAAGGAAAAGTGGTGACTACTCCGAGGTCGTGGAGGTGACTGACACCCACCAAGTTCCTGGAGAACGAGGGGGTGTAGTAACCTGTAAGGACCCCAGAGGGAGCCGCCGGACACGGGAGAGTAGTGGTGCTGTGGGCAACCACCGCTCCCACTGAGGGGTCAGCCAAGGCGACAATGACTGGGGTGCGTAGCGGCGTGAGGTCGGTGTGGTCACGAAAGAAACAACTGGATGCTCTAGAGTCGAGCGTGAACGAAAGGGACACTGGCCGGGTGGTCGGACCTGTGCAAGCTACTCTAGCTGGTACAACACTAGCAACCTCAACAGCACCTAAGCTAGACAAACAAGAGTAATAGCCGGAACGATCAACACTAGAGTCATCAGCATACATCACAGAAGTAGATCGTACAGCATTATCTAACTCTGCGTCTAACTCTGCGGCAGACATGCGATACAACTGCGTGCCAACAGTGTGGACCAGTGGGGCCTAGTCTGGGGCTGAGCGGGTGAGGCCAAACTGGGCGCGGTAGCGGTCAGTAAGCTGCGCAAAGCACTGACCCGCAGGGTGAAAGCGGCCACAGATGCGGTCTCTGCGCGGCCCAGTCTGCACCCAGTACTGGCAGGGGGGGTGCTGGGCCGGGCCACGCGACATCCAGCTGGGTGGGCCGCTGCTGGTGACAGAGCTCCCTGGTCCAGGCGGCCCCCACAGCTGCTGCTGGGTCTGCTGGCGCTGGCCCTGGAGCTGCTGTTGCCGCTGCTGCTGTGGCTGCTGCTGCTGCTGCTGCTGCTGCTGGTGCTGCTGCTGCTGGGGCTGCTGCTGCTGGGACGCCCCACTACCTCCTCCTCCACTGCCACTCCCACCCCCTCCGCCGCCGCCACCACCACTCCCGCCGCCCCCCCCACCACCGCCCCCTCCACCACCTCCACCACCGCCCCCTCCACCACCTCCACCGCTGCCCCCTCCGCCACCCCCACCACTGCCACCACCTCCTCCCTTCTTACCGCTCTTCTTGCCCCCTTTGTTGCCAAAGGCAACAGCTGCAACCTCGGATGCAGTGGCAACAGAGGCCGAGTCGACAGAAGAGGCAAGGAACGAAGAAGCACACCTATCGAAGATGGGGGGGAGGACGGTACTAGAGGCAGCAGCAAGGGAGCGGGCAAGGTCCTCAACAAAAGTGAGCCTCTCCGCAAAGAGGTCAATAGTGAGGGACATGGGGTTAACAGTGAGGAAATGGTCACGAGCAGTGGCAAAGCGGTCAGGGAGGCGGGTGGAAAGGAGGTACAGTGTCATCCACATCGCGGGGGGATTGGTGGCAAGCAGGTCGGGGTCAGGGGCAGCAGAGCGGAGCTGGGCATCAAGCCCGTAAACGAGGGAAGGTCGGGGAAAAGGAAGGGCAACACAAGACGACCGAGGGACGCAGTGGTCGGGGTGGAGTACCGTTTGACTACCGCGTCGAAAAGGCTCTTGGCTGTCACCTCCTGTTCGAAGTGATGCTGCTCAGACAGTGGCAGGAGGTCGGTGATGGCGAGCACGGTAGCGTCGTCCCGCGCCGCCCAACGACTGGCCGCCAACTGCGCCTTCTCAAAGCGAGCCTCATCCACCTCCGACGGGGAAGCACCTATGGGGTCGAGATCCTTCGGGGCAACGAGCTTGCCGGTGGCGTGCTCCAGCAGGCGCACGTCGTTCTCGATTGTAGACCCTAGGTACAGCTTAAGTTTGCGAAGCCATCCTGGAAAATCGACCGGGCGGCCCTCTGGATCAAACGTGAGGATTCGCGAGGTAGACATAGTCGAGTACGTACAGCTAGTGCGGAGGGGTACTGACTGGTGCGGTCTAAAGCGTTGGAGAGCGGTTCTGTGTGGTTGAATGCGGTTGAGTGCGGTTATGCGCGGTTGAATGCGGTCGAATGCGGTACTGTGCGGTTGAGTGCGGTACTGTGCAGTTGAATGCGGTGGAGTGCGGTTGGGGGCTTTTCCAGGGTGCAGGTGACAGGTAGGGCGGCGGTTTTAGGCTATCCAGGTGGGGCGGCGGGTGGGGCAACAGGTGGGGTGGCGGGTACCAGGTGGGGCGGCGGTTTTAGGTCATGGGGAGGGTGATAACTGGTGGGGCTGCGGTTTCAGGGCATGGGGAGGGTGCTAACGGTTGGGGTGGCGGGAAAGGTGGCGGGCGACGAGTAAGGGCGATTTCTAACCGGTGGGGGGCGGGTTTCAGGGCGTGGGGAGGGTGCAAACTGGTGGCGCGGCGGTTTCAGGGCGTGAGGAGGGTGCTAACGCGTGGGGCGGCGGGTGGTGACGATTTCTGACCGGTGGAAACGATTTCTAACCGGTGGGGAGGTGGGTTTCGACGGGTTCCAGGTAAGGCGACGGTTTCAGCTCGAATGGGCGACGTGTGAGGCGACGGGCGCGGGTAGCAAGCTCCTCCCCTACTCGCGATAGGTCGCGACTTACGTGCGCGTGGGTGCGCGTGCGTCTAGGGCTGCGCGCGCGGGTCTGACGCGCGCTAGCGGGCTGGCGGGCAAGTCGAGCGGGGCACAAACGGGTGACGCTCGGGGCAGAAACGGGTGACGCGACGGGCGGAAAACGGGTGACGCACGGGCTACGAGGCTACCGGGGCGCTTCGGGCCTTAGGGCGCTTCGGGCTAGGTCGGGTCACGGGGCGGTGGGCCCATCGGATCGCTTAGCTCTACACCATGTCAAGAACTAACTAGCGTGAGAATTTGACTAAGGAAAAGGATGAACAAACAAGATATAGGAAACCCTAGCAAGTGTCCTAGCACAAGTGTAACAAATTGTACAACACCTAGACTAACATATAGAAACTATATAAATATCGTTTGACACTGCCCCCCTCCCCCCCCCGCCGCTCTTCCTCGCGCCAGGTCCTCCCCCGGTAGACCCCCTCCCCCCTCAGGGTCCTACCCCCTCAGGTGTGTCCCAGGTAGACGCAGTCGAGCCTGTCGAGGTAGCTGTTGACTCTGGTGCTGCTAGGGGTGCTGAGCCTGCGGGTGCCTGGTCTGGGGGTGCTGAGCCTGAGCGTGCGGAGCCTGGGGGTGCGGAGTTTGGGGGTGCTGAGCCTGGGGGTGCTGAGTCTGGGGGTGCTGAGCGTGGGGTTGCTGAGTCTGGGGGTGCGGAGCCTGAGGGTGCTGAGCCTGCGGTGTGGAGTCTGGAGGTGCTGCGCCTGGAGGTCCTTCGGGTGCTTCGTCCCGGCGGGAGCCACTCTCTCCACAGCAGCTGCGCGAGTGGTTTGCTCGCCGCTGGAGCCGTGCTGCTGGAGCTGGTGGTGCTACGGGCGCTGGAGGTCCTGCTGCTGCTGGAGCTGCTGGGGGTTCTGGAGCCACTGGTCACGGAGGTGCTCGTACTGGAGGTACTGGAGCTGCTGGGCCTGGTGGTGCTGCTGGGGCTGGAGCTGCTGGAGGTGCTGGAGCTGGCGGTACTACTGGACCCGGTGCTGCTGGAGGTGCTGGCCCTGGCGCTGCTGGGGCTGCTGGGGCTTCCGGTGGTCCTGTTGGAGCTAGAGCTGCTGGAGGTGCTGGAGCTGGAAGTGCTGGAGCTGGAGGTGCTGCTGGAGCTGTTGGTGCTGCAGGAGTTGGAGCTGACGCTGGAGGTGCTGGTGCTGTCCCTGCTGGTTCTGGAGGCGCTGCGCGGCCGCGGCCGTACTTCGTTCCGCTCCTTGAGCAGGTTCTTGGTCTACCGCCTTCTACTGGTCCTGCTCCTTCCGTAGAGTGTCCACAGTCTGTCCAGTCCGAGTCACAGTTCCAGCCGGCCTCCCCATTGCCTGCTCTTTCTCCTTACACTGGTCCGACAGGAGGTCTTACGGAGCGTCGTGAGCCTGAGTCTCGTCCTGCGTCGCCTGTTCGCGTTGTTCGCACTGGTCGTCGTGCTCCGCATGAGCGTCCTCCTCCTGTCCCTGGCACGCACCAGATGGCTCTGCGTCCTTCCACTCCTCCACAGCGTGTTCCTCTGCCGTCTCCTCCTGCGTCCTCTCTTTTTGCCCTTACTGACCCGGTGTCTGACTCCCTTCGTGCTGCTAGTCCTACTGTCACGCGTCTCCTGGCCACTGTTGTCACTGACCCTTCCTTTGAGTCCACTGCTGCGCCTGCCTTAGTTGCTGAGCTTGTCGACTTCTGTCTACTCGCCACTCGCTCTCAGCTCTGCCTTCGGATGAGTCCGTATGGCCGAGTGGCCCATACCCAAAGCTTGTGGGCTGCCTCATGTACCTGATGACCTGCACTCGACCTGACCTGGCATACCCTCTTAGCATCTTGGCACGCTATGTTGCTCCTAGGAGACACCGACTAGAGCACATGGATGCAGCTAAGAGGGTGTTGCGCTACCTGTGCAGTACGTCGGGCATGGGGCTCGTGATTGGAGGACGGGCTCGAGTTGTCCTCACTGGTCACGCAGACGCGTCTTGGGTTGACGACTTGGCTACGCAGCGGTCGTCACAGGGTTACACCTTCAGCCTTGGTTCCGGCTCTGTTTTGTGGCGGTCTACCCGCTCGTCCTCTGTTCTCAGCTCCAGTTGTGAGGCTAAGATCTACGTTGGGGCCATGGCTGCACAGGAGTTACGCTGGCTCACCTACCTACTGAACGACTTGGGAGAGGCGCCTCGTTCTCCTCCAGTTCTGTGCGTTGACAACAAGGCCATGCTAGCCTTGTGTCAGGAGCACAGACTGGAGCACAGAACAAAGCACATTGCTTTACGCTACTTCCTTGCTCGAGAGTTGCAGCAGCGTGGGTAGCTTCGTCTTGCTTACGTGGCCACTCGGGCCAACACTGCTGATATCTTTACCAAGGCACTTCAGCCTTGTGATCATCAGCGATTTTGTACTATGGTAGGTCTTGTGCCTACTTGGCCTCACTTGCTCACTTCTTGACTTTGCTTGTACTGTGATCTATATATACCTGCACTTGCATGCTTACTCTTGCTAGGTTGAGACCACTGTCTTGCTTGTTCACCTCGATATATAACTCTGCATGTGAATTGGCCTTGTGGCCTTGTACTTGTGCTTAGAATGCGTGGTGACGTCGTGATCCACCCTTAGCTTGCCCTTGCCTTGTTCTCTTGCTTGTCCCCCACTTTGCCTATGGGGGTGTGTCAGAACTATATTGTAGGCTGTAGTGAGGCACTCCTTATGGGGTACAATATTGCTAGGTTTTGCCTATACAAACCTTGTACTGTCATGTTTCTAGTCATTCCTCGTTCTATCTTTCACACATTCTGTACTTGTCATATTTCAACCTATACATGCTTATCCAGTTCCATTTCGCATTCAAGTACGCGCTCGTTGTTGAATATTTTTTACTGCTTTCTCCGACGACAATTCATTTTCTACTCTGTTGGTTTTGCAAGGTGTGCAAGACGAATTATTGGGAGCAGGGAGGGGAATGCGAGAGAGAAGACAATGTGGAAAAGGGAGGGAGGAGATTTTGATGGTAGAGGGAGAGGAGGGAAGGCAGAAAGAGGGAGGAAAGGGCGTCAAGCTAGCAGTGATTGATACATAATAAATTGATTGCAACTCTTCGTTATGCTTGTCTGCTCTCAATCCTAATTGTGTATGCATGTGTGTGCGGGTGTGTTTATGCGGGTCAGTTTGTGCGGGTGTGTTCATGTTAGTTGGTTGTTTCACGGGGGGGTTGTTGTGCTGATATGCACCGTGTTTGTGATCTGAGGTTGTCATCGTCGTTGGGGTAGCGTGTTTTCTCTGTTTCAACGACCCCATCAATCTCAGTTGCAGCATTGGTGTATATTGAGCACCCACTGCGATCCGTTCACAATTGTTACGTGGTGTTGCACCCTTTTACGAGCGTTTGCATTTGTGTTTGTGGGATGCGTGCTTCAAAGTGTGGTGTTACTATGTGTCATGTATGTAATTAGAGGTTGTTAATCGTCTTTGGGGTAGCGTGTTTTCGCTATTTCAACGACCCGATCAACCTCTATTGCTATATGGTGCATCTTAACATTCATTTTGAAGTAACCACTCCACCTCATACCTTGTTGTTTGTTAAAATACTAGGAAGGAATGTGTGTTAGGTAAGAGGGAGGGGGTACAAGACTATCGAGAGAGTTGGGTTGTACCCTCTAAGGTGTGACCCCTACACAACCTAGAGTGAAATGAACAGAACAATATGTCTTGACACACCCCCATAGATGAAGTAGAGGATAGCCAAACCTAACAGTGGTCACAAGACCAGTCAAGCAAGAGAACAAGCAAGGCAAAGCTCAGGGTGGATCTCAAGGACACCACACAATCTGAGCACAAGCAGGCGGCCACAAGGCCAGTTCACATGCAGATTTATAATAGCAAGGCAGTACACAGATCACAATGTAGCAAGAGTAAACATGCAGGTATAAAGATACATATCAGTGTACAACAAGAGCAAGTCAAGCAACAAGCAGGTGAGGCAGAGTGGGCACAAGCCCAAGAGCAGTGCAGAAACGCTGATGATCACCAGCCCCAAGGGCCTTGGTGAAGACATCAGCAGTGTTGGCCCGAGAGGCCACGAAAGCAAGGCGCAGCTGACCACGCAGCAGCAGCTCACGCGCAAGGAAGTAGCGCAGAGCAATGTGCTTCGTTCTGTGCTCCAGTCTCTGCTCGCGACACAAGGCAAGCATTGCCTTGTTGTCGACGTACAGAACTGGAGGAGAACGAGGCCGCTCCCCCAAGTCGGTAAGCAGGTAGGTCAGCCAGCGGAGCTCCTGTGCCAGCCAGGGCCCTAGCGTAGATCTTGGCCTCACAGCTGGAACCAAGCACAGAAGAAGAACGAGTGGACCTCCACGAGACAGAACCAGAGCCAAGACTGAAGGTGTAACCCTGTGACGAACGCTGAGTCGCCTGGTCTTCGGCCCAAGAAGCGTCAGAGTGTCCTATGACGACCACCGAACCCCGTCCTCCAAGCACGAGCCCCATGCCCGATGTGCTGCACAAGAAACGCAGTACCCTCTTTGCAGCATCAAAGTGCACCTTTCGGTGTCCACCGGGTGCCACGTAGTGAGCCAGAAGGCTGAGAGGGTATGCGAGGTCAGGTCGTGTGCATGTCATCAGGTACATGAGGCAGCCCACACGCTCTGGGTACGGACCACTCGGCTCTACGGACTCGTCCGAAGGTGGAGCTGAGAGCGAGTGGCCGGTAGCCAGAGGAGTGGGCTGTGGCGAGGAGTACGTGAAGCGGAAGCGTTGAAGGACCTGGTGCACCATGTGTGACTGAGTCAGGGTGATGGTGCGCCGTGCTCTGTCCCGGGTGATCTGCAAGCCAAGATAGCTCCGCAGCTCACCCAGGTCAGTGCAGGTGTGTCTCTCCTGCAGCTCCGCCTTCACTAGGGCCAGTGCCTCAGTGTCAGCAGTAGCAAAAACCAAATCGTCAACGTACACGAGGATGTAGAACGGCGGCAGAGTAGTGTCGGTGCATAGAAACAGCGACGGGTCAGCAGTCGAAGGAGCAAACCCAAGAGCCGCAAGTGTCGTCCTCAGTGTGTCGTGCCACTCGCGGGGCGCCTGACGCAGGCCGTACACTGGTCGGCGTAGGCTCCACTGGGTACCCTCAGGAGACGACCCAGTGAAGCCCTGTGGACGGCGCAACCAGATGGCCTCGTGAAGGCTACCCTGCAAGAAAGCTGTCGAGAAGTCGAGGGAGTGCAGCTCGTAGTCACGCTGAGCTGCAACGTGTAGCAACACCCGAAGAGTGGTCATCTTCGGGGTGGGGGAGAAGGTCTGAAAGAAGTCGACCCCCTCACACTGACCGAAGCCTCGAGCAACGTAACGTGCCTTGAAGGCAGGCGGAGAACCTAGCGGCCGCTTCACCCTGAAAATCCACATGCCACTGACGATGTTCGCCCCAGGTGAAGGAACCTCGTCGACGTAGGTGCCTGTGGACTTCCAGGAAGCCATCTCTGCGTCCATGGCTGTCTGCCACTGAGAGGAGTACTCACCCGAAATCGCCTCCCTGTAGGAGCGCGGGGTGGGGATGTCAAGTGCATCCGGGTCTCCCTCAGGGGCAAGCAGCATGGTCGCGTGATGGGGTGAAGCGGCAGCAAGGCGCTCCAGCTCCTCGTGTCTGTCCTCAAGAACGTCACAGCCAAGGGCAGTACAACCAAGAGCAGTCTCACCCCCGACGGACGGAGGACAAGCAGGGACAGGGTCAGAGACAAGACTCGCAAGGTAGTCTAGGCGGTACACAGCAGCAAAGTCAACGAGCTCAGCTACGAGGGCAGACGCAGCAGGAGACGAGAACGTAGGGTCCGTCACAACCGTAGCAAGAAGGCGAGTAACAGTCGGAATGTATGCACGAGCAAGGTCAGACGGAGGGTCAGCAACGTCAGGCAAAGAGGACGCAGGAGGTAACGGTAGGACAACACGCTGAGGAACAGAGGAAGGACGAAGTGTCATATCGTGAGTGCCGGGGACAGCCGGAGCACGCGGACGACGAATACGAGGAACACGAGCACGGACAGCAGCTCTAGGCTCAGGCTCAAGGTCAAAGCTAGACTCAGGCTCTCGACGCTCAGGGGTGGAAGCACGAGTCTCAGGCTCTCGACGCTCAGTCGGGACTCTGACACCGCAGTGTAAGGAGCAGGAGCACGCAGTGGGGAGTGTGGTAGCAGTGGCGGCTATGACTGGTCCGCCGGTGGACATAGCAACGGAAGAGTAGTACCTGCCATAGGGAAGCCAGTAGCACCTGGCTGAAGACTGAGAAGGTGGCGAAGGGCACCAGTAGCTCCACCAGGACCTCCAGCACCTCCAACACCTCCAGCCCCAGCAGCTCCAGCACCTCTAGCACCTCCAGCATCAGAAGCACCAGCAGCTCCAGTACCCCTAGCACCTCCAGCACTAGCAGCACCTTTAGGACCTCCAGCACCAGCAGCTCCAGTACCTCTAGCACCTCCAGCACCAGCAGCACCAGCAGCTCCAGTACCCCTAGCAACTCCAGCACCTCCAGCACCAGCAGCTCCAGATCCTCCGGTAGGAGCTCCGACGACACCAACACCAGAAGGACTCGCAGCACCCCCAGAGTCAGCACCCGAACTCGCAGCACCCCCAGAGTCAGAACTCTCCGTCTCAGCACTCTCAGGCTCAGTACCCTCAGTCCCATCACTCTCAGGCTCAGTACCCTCAGTCTCAGCACCCTCAGGCTCAGTACCCTCAGTCCCAGCACCCTCATGCTCAGTACCCTCAGTCCCAGCACCACCAGGCTGAGTACCCTCAGTCCCAGCACCCCCAGGCTCAGTACCCTCAGTCTCTGCTCCAGTGTCCACAGTAGCAGGCTGCAGAGGCGGCAAAGACGGCAGAGGTGGGAACCCGGAGGGAGTAGCTAGACGAGGAGAGCGGGCACCCCCAGACTCACCACCCCCAGCCCCAGCTCCAGTAGTCTCAGCTCCAGAGTCCACAGCAGCAGGCTGTGGAGGCGGCGAAGACGGCCGTGGCGGGAAACCCGGGGGGGTCTCCAAGCGAGGAGTGCGGCGAGTGGTCGCCGTGTCGTCGGCGACGGCGTCACCCCCCTCAGGTGAGTCAGAGGAGTCCTCAACTGGCTCATCCACGGGGGGTGAGTCTACCTGAGACACACCTGAGGGAGCAGGACCCTGTGGGGGAAGGGGGTCTACCGGGGGGGGAACTGGTACCAGGAAGAGAGGTGCGAGGGGGACCGGGTGGGACGGGTGCGGGTGAAGTCGGTAGTAACAGACCGACTCGTCGAAGGTGACGTCCTGAGAGGACAGAACACGACGCGAGGCAGGGTGGTAGAACTGCCAGGGTGGAGCGTCGGTGGGGAAGCCCAGGAAGACACAGCGGAGAGTGCGAGGGGAGAGCTTGCTCGCTTTGGTATCGCGAACAAGGGAGAGCGCGCCCCAGACCCGAAACGACGACGCATCACCAGGCTGTCCCGTCCAACGGAGTGTGGGCGAGGTCTCTGGAGCAGAGACACGGGGCCAGAGGTTGAGCTGATGCGCAGCGTATCGGACCGCAAACGGCCACAGGAAATGGGGAGCAGCCGCATGGATCATGGAGGTACGAGCAACCTCCATGATTAGGCCAATGCGACGCTCAGCGATCCCATTTTGCTGCGGAGAGGCCGGAAGCGTGAACGACTGGGTGATGCCCTCATCCTGGCAGAACGTCTTAAGGACGCCAGAGGAGAACTCACCACCCCTGTCAGAGTGCAGACGCAGGACTGGAAAGTCCCGCCGAAACCGCTCGCGCAGCTGGTGACGAGTAGGAAGAACGAGAACGAGGGGAGGTGGAGACCGGACAGAGAGCCAAAGGAAGCAACGGGACGCACCCGAGTCAAGTGTGAAAGTGTGCAAGACCTCAGCAGTAGCAGCAGACTCACTAGCACCTGGGGCAATAGCGACACTAGCACCTAGGGCGACAACAGACTCACTAGCACCTCGGGGAGCAGCATCACCACCAGCATCGCATGGCACACACGAGTAGCACACACCCTCAACACTATAATCAGCAACATACATGGCATAGAGAGCAGCATTGATCTTAGCAAAGTCAAGAGCAAACACATCTACCCCCTTCCCCATCAGCTGCAGCCAGTTCGGCCCCTGCTGGTCCTCGGAGTACTCAGTCACCCAGGCGTCCTCAAGACGGCCGAAGCATTTGTACTCAGTGTGCGGCTTCCCGCAGACTGTGCCCTTCAGAAGCCCCGTGCGCCGGACATAAGGGCAGCGCCCAGAGCCCCCACGCTGGAGAACCCACTCACAGAGCTTCTGGTCGGTGGGGTTGTCCGGGAGGCGCGGCAGCTGCTGACCACTCCCGTAGCCACGGGAGGGTCCACGAGCGCCACCACCCCTGCCAGACCCACCCCGACCTCCTCCACCGCCCCCGCTACCCCAACCGCCTCCCCCACCACCTCTGCCTCCTCCACCCTGTCCGCCTCCTCCACTGCCGCCACCCCCAGAGCCACCCCCAGAGCCTCCACCACCCCCTCCACCACCCCCGCCACCCCCTCCGCTGCTGCCACCACCACCACTCCTGCCCCCTCTGCCCTTGCTGTTGTTGTGCCTTCCACTGGGAGCAGACGCAGCGCCAACGTCCTCAGCACCAAGGAGGTCGACTGCAGCAGTGGTAGCAACTGATGGGAGGAGAGGGGAGGGAGTACACTCTTCAAAGAAGGGGGAGCGGGGGGTGCCACGAGAGGCAGCGACAGCGACAGTGCTCTTCTCAACCTCGAGAAGGGCCTTCTCAAGCGAGTCAAGTGTGAGCTCAGTGGGGTCCATGGCTAGGAACTGGTCCCTGACAGTGCGAAGGGAGTCAGGGAGGCGGGTGTTAAGAAAGTATAGGGTGAAGTACTACAGGGGGGGGTTCTTAGTGAGAAACTCCGGCTTGAGAGCGGCACGGAAGCGATCCTCACTAGAGCGGAGGTAGGTAAAGAGGTCAGAGACAGTGCGGAACTCAGCTAGATCGGGATGCAGGTACGGCAGCATGAGACGGCCTACAGCAGCAGTAGTTGGGGAGGAGTAGCGAGAAACTACAGCGTCATAGAGATCCTTGGACGTTTTCTGCCGGCTAAAGTGCGTGCGCTCAGTGCACACACTGGGATTCGAACCCAAGACCTTCGCTCTGATACCATGTCAGAATCCCAACCACTAGACCATTGGGATAAAAGCGCTTGTTGTTGATATTAACTAGGAAGGAATGAGGATTAGGTAAGAGGGAGGGGGTACAAGAAGTGTCGAGCAATTTACTGTACCCCCTAAGGCTAAACCCACTACAGCCTAGATAACAGTAAACATATAATTTGACACACCCCCATAGGCGAAGTGGGAGATAGCAAACACAAGAAGAGGTCACAAGACCAGTCAAGAGAAGAAACAAAGCAAAGCAAGCTCAGGGTGGATCTCAAGATCACCACGCATTCTGAGCACTAACAAGCGGCCACAAGGCCAGTTCACGTGCAGGTTTATAATAGAGCAAGCAGTACAATGACTACAACCTAGCAACCAGAAACATGCAGGTTTATATATCAAAGTACAAGACAAGATCAAGAGACAAGCAGTGTTGGCTCGTGTGGCCACGTACAAATGCGAAGCTGGGAACGCTGCAGCAATACTCGCACGGCAAAGGAACGAAGTGCAAAGTGCTACGTTCTGCTCGCTAGTCTGACCAGGTAGCGCAACACCCTCCTAGCAGCTCGCCAGTGCGCAGGATGGTACACCAGCTCGAACTGCGTGTCCTCAATGACGTCACAGCCAAGGGCAAACTCACCCCCAACGAACGGAGGACACGAAGAGACAGAGACGAGACCAGAAAGGTGGGTACGACGACAAGTAGCGGCAAAACCAGTGAGATCAGCTACTAAGGCAGAAGCAGCAGCAGTCGAAGAAGCAGGTGCAGTCATAAGCGCGGCTAGACTACGAGGAACAATCGGGCTGGCAACACGAGCAAGGTCAGACACAGGGTCAGGAACAGGAGGAAGAGAAGACGGGGGAGGTAACGGCAGGACAACAGGCTCCCGAGTAACACGAGAGGGAGCAGGGGAGGCGGCACAAGACACAGGCTCCCGACCCCCAGTCAGGAAGACGGACAACGGGACGTATCGAGCAGGAGCAGGCAGTGGGGAGACAGGCGGCGGAAACAACAGAGGAGTAGTACAAGTGGACGTCGGCTCAGGTAGCCACGACGACGGCTGCTCAAAGAAGATAGACTGCCGTGGCAGCGACTGCAACGCACCCCCAGACCCAGCACCTCTAGCGCCAGTACCTCCAACTCCACCAACAAGAGGACTCCTAGCACCCCCAGAGGCAGCACCCCCAGAACTAGCACCCCCAGAACCAAAACCCCCAGCGTCACCACCCCCAACAACACCTGGGCCCCCGAAGTCCGCAGCGACAAGCTGCAGAGGAGGCGAAGACGTCCGGGGTGGAAAACCCGGAGGTGTCTCCAAGCGCGGTGAGCGGCGAGAGGTCGCTGTGTCGGCAGCAGTAGGGTCATCCCCCTCGGTCGAGCCAGAGGAGGCAGAGGGGACTACGAGACACGGGAGAACAGTGGAGGGGTGCGCATAGACTGTGCTAGTAGGCGCACAAGCAGCGACACACAAAGGCCCCCGCCACTCCCGCCAGCTCCACTACGACCCTCATTAGCTACAGTGGTGAGGTCTGACAGCGCAGGGAAGGTAAGAGGCAGCGCAAGACAGCCTAGGACTGCAGGAGGGGGGGGGGAGTAGCGCCTAACCACAGTGGAATACAAAACATGGGCCGACGGCACCTGACTCCTGGGGAAGAAGGCTCGCTGGTCGAACGAGAGGTGAAGGCGGACTGCAAGTGAGGCGGCAGCGTCTCGCGCCATCCACCGGTTGTAGGCAAGGTGAGCTGCGCGGAACTGCGTCCGCTCCTCCTCCTCAGCGTCAGCAGTAGGTTCAGCAGGAGCCTCTGGGGCCGGAAGGGACCCCGACGTGTGCTCGAACAGGGAGACGTTGTCCCGTTTAACACTCCGGAGGTACAGGTGCAGCCCCTCTAGCCAGGAGTCAAACCCTAAAGGTTGCCCCACTGCGTCAAAGGCTAGAACAGTGGGAGTCGCCATAGCAGCACGAGCGGCAGCAAGCAGCAGGAGTGGCAGTTACGGCAGCAGTGGCAGCACAGGTGGCAGCAGCAGCGCATGCGGCAGCAGCAGCCTAGCGGAAGCAGCAGCAGCTGAGCAGTAGTAGCAGCGCAGCAGTAGCAGCAGCGCAGCAGCAGCAGCACAGGTGGTAGCAGCAGCGCAGGCGGCATCAGTAGCCTAGCAGCAGCAGCAGCTGAGCAGTAGGAGCAGCGCAGCAGTAGCAGCACAGGTGGTAGCAGCAGCCTAGTAGCAGCAGCAGCGGCACGAGTGCAGGGGGCAGGGCAGCACTAACGCACGGAGCAACTCGGCTCAGCAGGGCGGCTCGAGCAGCAGCAGCAGGTTAGCAGCAGTACAGCAGCAAAGGCACGGCAGCCGCGCGTGCAGGGCAGGGCAGCCGCGCGTGCAGAGCAACAGCGCAGTGCAGGGCAATAGAAGCAGTGCAGCAGCAGTAGCAGCGCAGGCGGCAGCAGTAGCTTAACAGCAGCAGCAGCAGCGCAGGCGGCAGCAGCAGCTTAACAGGAGCAGAAGCAGCTTAACAGCAGCAGCAGCGCAGGCGGCAGCAGCAACTTAATAGCAGCAGCAGCGGCAAGGAGGAGCAGCTGCAGCAAGTAGCAGCAGCAGCAGCAGTAGCAGCAGCAGTAGCAGCAGCGCACGGGGCAGCAACAGCTTAGGCGGCAGCAGCAGCAGCTGAGCAGTAGGAGCAGCGCAGCAGTAGCAGCAGCGCAGCAGCCCACAGAAGGGCAGTGCACGCTCGAGGCAAGCGGCAGCAGTAGCTTAGCAGCAGCTGTAGCGCAGCACAGCAGCAGCAGCAGCGCAGGCGGCAGCAGGAGCTTAACAGCAGCAGCAGCGCAGGCGGCAGCAGCAGCTTAACAGCAGCAGCAGCAGCAGCTGAGCAGTAGCAGCAACGCAGCAGTAGCAGCAGTCGGCGCACAGCAGCAGTAGGCACGCGCGGGCTGTGGGCTAGCAAACCAGGGGCGCGCAACAGGTGCGCGCGGAGCAGCTTAAAACGGGCGCGCAGCAGGTGCGCGCTAGGGGCGGGTGGGCAGCGTGAGTGGCGCGCGCAGCAGCAGGAACGAGGGGGGACCGGGCGTAGGGGCTGACGGGCCGCGCGAGTGGCGCACGGGGCAGCTAGGGCGCGGTCAGGAGGGGTCGCACGTGACTAGGCAGAGGAATCGCGCCTAGGGCAGCTAGGGGACGGGACGCTCCTAAGGCAGAAAAACGTCTCGCCTAGGGCGCGTTTCGCATTTCGCGTTTCTCGTAGGGGCGTGACTCGGGCAGCAGATCGAAATTGGAGTGGTGGGCCCGTTTAAAAATTCGGTTCTAAGGACCATTTCGCTCTAAATACCATGTTGATATTAGCTAGGAAGAAATGAGGATTAGGTAAGAGGGAGGGGGTACAAGAAGTGTCGAGCAATTTACTGTACCCCCTAAGGCTAAACCCACTACAGCCTAGATAACAGTAAACATATAATTTGACACTTGTTTGTGTAGCGGGTAAGTGCGCCCATAACCCCCCAGGTCAACGTGCCTGTAGCCCTTCCCTAGGATCAATCGGGGATCACCAGTGGACCTCTGACAAGGGTAATCGCTTCCGCACGGACCTGCTTGGTGACTCGAAAATTTTCGACTTGGTTGAAATGGCAAGCATGAAATGTACAATTTGGTGCTCTAATTATATATTTTGTATTTGTCATTATATAAGCGCATGCGCTTATGCCCTAAACTCAATTACAAGCGCCCTATTATAAACACATATGCGTTACTATCCGGGGTGATACGGTAACGGTAAACATTGATACAAAGTAGAAATGAAACGCAATTCGTGCAAATCAATTCGACGACTCACAAGCGTGGTTTGAAACATCGATCCCCTGAGGTCACGCACACCACGCTGGTGTGCAAAAAGGGTCCAGCGAGCAAGACACATTGGTGCAACGAGCTGGGAATCGCCATGCTACAAGGGGCCAGAGAGTTGCAGCAAGGCACGGCAGACTGAGAAGAGAAAGCGGGCTGCCGTAGCAAGGCCTGAGCACACGGCAGCAAGGCGTGAGCTCACTGCAGCTAGGCGTGAGCTCACTGCAGCAAGGCGTGAGCTCACTGCAGCAAGGCGTGAGCTCACTGCAGCAAGGCGTGAGCTCACTGCAGCAAGGCGTGAGCTCACTGCAGCAAGGCGTGAGCTCACTGCAGCAACGCGTGAGCTCACTGCAGCAAGGCGTGAGCTCACTGCAGCAACGCGTGAGCTCACTGCAGCAAGGCGTGAGCTCACTGCAGCAACACGTGAGCTCACTGCAGCAACGCGTGAGCTCACTGCAGCAAGGCGTGAGCTCACTGCAGCAAGGCGTGAGCTCACTGCAGCAACGCGTGAGCTCACTGCAGCAACGCGTGAGCTCACTGCAGCAAGGCGTGAGCTCGCTGCAGCGAGGCGTGAGCTCACTGCAGCAACGCGTGAGCTCACTGCAGCAACACGTGAGCTCACTGCAGCAACGCGTGAGCTCACTGCAGCAACGCGTGAGCTCACAGCAGCAACGCGTGAACTCACTGCAGCAACGAGAAGCTCACTGCAGCAAGGCATGAGCTCACTGCAGCAAGGCGTGAGCTCACTGCAGCAACGCGTGAGCTCACTGCAGCAAGGCGTGAGCTCACTGCAGCAACTCGTGAGCTCACTGCAGCAACGAGAAGCTCACTGCAGCAAGGCATGAGCTCACTGCAGCAACGCGTGAGCTCACTGCAGCAAGGCGTGAGCTCACTGCAGCAAGGCGTGAGCTCACTGCAGCAACTCGTGAGCTCACTGCAGCAACGCGTGAGCTCACTGCAGCAAGGCGTGAGCTCACTGCAGCAACGCGTGAGCTCACTGCAGCAAGGCGTGAGCTCACTGCAGCAAGGCGTGAGCTCACTGCAGCAACGCGTGAGCTCACTGCAGCAAGGCATGAGCTCACTGCAGCAAGGCGTGAGCTCACTGCAGCAAGGCGTGAGCTCACTGCAACAAGGCGTGAGCTCACTGCAGCAAGGCGTGAGCTCACTGCAGCAACGCGTGAGCTCACTGCAGCAACGCGTGAGCTCACTGCAGCAAGGCGTGAGATCACTGCAGCAACGCGTGAGCTCACTGCAGCAACGCGTGAGCTCACTGCAGCAATGCGTGAGCTCACTGCAGCAAGGCGTGAGCTCACTGCAGCAACGCGTGAGCTCACTACAGCAACGCGTGAGCTCACTGCAGCAACGCGTGAGCTCACTGCAGCAAGGCGTGAGCTCACTGCAGCAACGCGTGAGCTCACTGCAGCAAGGCGTGAGCTCACTGCAGCAAGGCGTGAGCTCACTGCAGCAAGGCGTGAGCTCACTGCAGCAAGGCATGAGCTCACTGCAGCAAGGCGTGAGCTCACTGCAACAAGGCGTGAGCTCACTGCAGCAAAGCGTGAGATCACTGCAGCAACGCGTGAGCTCACTGCAGCAAGGCGTGAGCTCACTGCAGCAACGCGTGAGCTCACTGCAGCAAGGCGTGAGATCACTGCAGCAAGGCGTGAGCTCACTGCAGCAACGCGTGAGCTCACTGCAGCAATGCGTAGGCGTGAGCTCACTGCAGCAAGGCGTGAGCTCACTGCAGCAACGCGTGAGCTCACTGCAGCAAGGCGTGAGCTCACTGCAGCAAGGCGTGAGATCACTGCAGCAACGCGTGAGCTCACTGCATCAAGGCGTGAGCTCACTGCAGCAAGGCGTGAGCTCACTGCAGCAAGGCGTGAGCTCACTGCAGCAACGCGTGAGCTCACTGCAGCAAGGCGTGAGCTCACTGCAGCAAGGCGTGCGTTCATTGCAGCGAGGCGGCAGCGCGTAAGGCGGCAGCGCGTAAGGCGGCAGCGCCTAAGGCGCCAGCGCGTTAGGCGCCAGCGCGTTCGGCGCCAGCGCGCTAGGCGCCAGCGCGGTAGGCGCCAGCGCGGTAGGCGCCAGCGCGGTAGGCGCCAGCGCGCAAGGCGCCAGCGCGGTAGGCGCCTAGCTGCCGACGAGTTGTACGAAAGCGCGATGCTTTCTCAGCAAGGGCGACTGTTCAGAACCCTAAAAAGCGAAAGTGGCGATAGGGTTACCATCAAGGGCGACCAAATCCCGCAACTCACCTATGCATGCTGCAGCGAGGCAGGTGGGCATGGAGGGGAAGGAGAAGGGGGGAACGCGCGGGGGAGGGAGGGAAAGGTTGGGAAGGGGGGGAAGAGGGGAAGGAGGGGGGAAGGGGTCGATGGATGTGAAAGACAACGGGAACAAAAGGGAGGAGAAAAGGGGGGAAGGGAGAAAGGGAGGGAGGGAGGGATGGAGAGGGGGGAGGGAGGGAGGGAGGGAGGGGCGGGTAAGGATGGGACGATCACGAAAGATGATGGTGGGTGGGAACGCGGAAGGGGAGACGGGGAGGGAACGAGAAGGCGAGGGAAGGACGGGAGGTGAGGAGCCTGGAATGAGCACGCGACTGGCAAGCTGATTGCGCCTTTTTGGGAAAGACTTTTGAGGACTTTTGAGGCGCCTCAAAAGGGGAGGGAACGAGAAGGCGAGTGAAGGACGAGAGGTGAGGAGCCTGGAATGAGCACGTGACTGGCAAGCTGATTGCGCCTTTTTGGGAAAGACTTTTGAGGACTTTTGAGGCGCCTCAAAAGGGGAGGGAACGAGAAGGCGAGGGAAGGACGGGATGTGAGGAGCCTGGAATGAGCACGTGATTGTAAAGCTGATTGCGCCTTTTTTGGGAAAGAGACGAAATCCCGTGTCCAGATTTGTGAATTGACTCAGAAATAGGAGCAGTGAAAACAATAAACCGGGTCCATCAGGAGAAGTGAGAAGGAAATCAGGCACACCGCGTGTTGAGTTGCTTACACGTCAGGAGTAGCGAGGTGCTGACGAGCAACGAGAGGACGTCACCCCGACTTATCGTTCGTGCGACTGAAGCTAACCGCCGCGCTTCGGAAGATTTCAGATTGGTAATTAGGAAAAAACGTACGATTGAAATCGGTCACAGAATTGGGATCGATCCCCTGCTTGCGCACTCATATCGCGCGATTGGTAACCTTGTAACCTAACTGTCGGACGGCGCCTTCCGACAAGCCGACGCGAAGAGCCATTCTCGCCGCCGGTGGTGGTAATCTATGCGCAACGACAAACTTTTAAGTCGACTCAAAAGTCATTCAAATCGCCTACCGATAAGCCGATGCGACGAACCATTCTCGTCGGCGCTGGTGGTGGCAACCTCGGCGCAACGACAGTACCGTTACTAGAAACGTTAGCAGCATCAAAGTTGCGTGAAAGGCAGGTTACAAGGTTACCAGGTCCAGAGAGACTCCTCTAAAGGGCCAGCCGAAGGCCTTCAAGGGCGCACCACCCTACGCACTTACGAGGATTCGCCTGAAACGATAAGGTGAGGCGAGGTAAGGAATCTGAAAGGACTGTCAGTGGAATTCTAGAATTCTGAAGAGTCAAGGTAACATCATATTGCGCGCAGCCTTACGGGGGTTAGGAAGGCGTGACGATGTTCTCCAACGGGAACCACCTTTCGCCGTTCGAGCAGGGAGCAAGGCGGAAAGCAAGGTGGGCAGCACAGCACCTTTTGCTGTCCTGCATCGCTGCAGTTGCATACGACCGTCCGTGAAGGACGTCGCCACGCCACCGTTCAGCTGACAGATAGCGTCGGCTAGAGGCGAAATCGATCGCCGAGCTTTTCCCTATCGCTTGCACAGTCCTTGCCGCTCGCGCTGTCCCTACGACGAAGCGGCGCAAAGAAATGCGAACGCGCGAGGAAGCTGGTGGCAACAGTCTGCTGCCAGTTCGGAGTTATCTGCCACGTGCCATGTCCCTGACTCTCTGGCTGCTGTTCCTTGATTGGACTCTTTTCGGCAGGCACTAGTTTCCTACGGAATCAGCCTTCGACAGTCCCGAGGGACCGTTTGGAAATATTGTCGTTTCTGTAACAACTCTTTCACGAAACTTCTCGAGGTCGCTGCTTTGTAACTTTGTCCCGCTGAGAGTTCGTCAGTGTTCGCCCACGTGATTTGTGGGCCGTGGGGTTCGCCGGCCAGGAGTCGCCCTTTGGGGTGAAATCCATGGACATCGAGCCGCCCAATCGGAATTGCGATGCCAGTGCGGATCGGCGTCCCGCTCCAACCATTTGACTCGCACAGCATTTTCAGGCAAGCAGATTCTGGTCCGGAGGTGCAGCATCGCCGCAAAATTGGATGTGGTGGTTACGTCTTCTTCAGGAAACCATTCACGATACACTACCTTGACTCGCGGACTTTCGCCCGCGCATGTCCAGCCTCATGCTTGTTGATCCCTACAAAAGGCCTTGTTCGGCTGGCGCTAAGTTCAGTACCTGCTTTGCATTTCGAAGACCCACCTCCACCACCAATCCACACAAACTTGAGAGACTCCCAAACTTCGCTCCCACCAAGCCAAGCAGCAGAGGCAGATAGTAGAGGGAGAATGTCGTCCTTCCACGCTTTCATGCGATTAGGGCGACTCAAGTTCATCCCGTACTCGTCAATGCTCGCGCTCATGGGCGCACTCTCACGCGACATCAGCCACCACCACCATCACCACCACCACCACCACGACTCGTGGTTCAGTTTCCCGGCGAGCTTCATCCCCGTCGCGTTGTTCGTGGCATGCACGCACGTCATGACGCATTACTACAACGAATACTTCGATTACGAGGCCGATCTCGCGAACAAGCAGCGCGGAAAGTGGAACGGCGGCTCGGGGGTGCTTCCCGAGGGCCTGCTGCCGCGCTGGCTGGCGCTCGCCGCGGCGAACGTGCTGCTCATCGGCAGCGTCGTCACGCAGCTCGCCTTCTTCCGCGCCCCCGCGCAATGCGTCGCGTGCGCGACGCTCTTCCTCTCCTGGGCGTACACCGCGCCGCCCTTCAAGCTCCACTATCGCGGCTTGGGCGAAGCGACCGTTGCCGCCGTGCTGACGTGCAGCGTCCCCGTGATGGGCGCGCTGCAGCGCCGCGACGACAACGCGTTCGTGCTTCCCACGTCGCTCCGCGCGATCATCCCGCTGCTGTGCGCGCAGCAGTTGGTGCGGATGATGATCATGAATCTCCCCGACATCGATTCCGACCTGCAGTGCGGCAAAATCACGTTGACCGCGCGACTGGGGCCGGAGCGTGTGGCGCGTTTGTATCGATTCACGCAAAATGCGGTTGGTGTCATGGCAGTGGTCTTGTTCGCGTGCGGGCGCATGACGTGGCCCGTGCTGGTCGCGTTTCTCGTCGCCACAACCAAGGGAATCAGTTTGGCGCGTCGCTTAGACGGGATCGTATTTGCAGTCGCTAAGACTACGGCCAATGCCCGCGACAACAAAAAATACGACGACGCTGATCATACTGCTGCGCGAAAGCCCTTGAGTGCCACTATGCACTATGGAGATCTCCCTTATCAGGCGACGATCCACGTGGCATCGACGTCGCTAATGCTGGTCCTAGCGCAAGCCGTGGTGCTGATGACGCAGTGAGTGAAAGTGAGTCATCATGGGCGGTGGATGCGGGAAGTGGCGAGAGGTAAGGAACAATTCCATCTAGGTATACCGTAATCCGTAATTGTAAATATTATTGACTTTATAGAGCTGAAAGTGGTGTTGGCGTTTTATACAGTGTCAAGAAGGCGTTTGTGGGTCAGTGTACTGTACCTCGTGTTGGAGTAGAGACATTTGTCTATTGCATTGTTTAGCAAGCTGGTGCCACAAGCCGTTTTGCCAACAAGAAATCCAAATACTTGTGTTGCACGTGAGTCTGCCTGGAAAGCTACAAGAAGCCCTTTGCAACAAGCATGTGCGCTTCCGAAGTACGGTAAAACATGGCAAAGCAGAGCAATCACGTATGGCACCTTCATTCTCGGCAGCCTAGGTAATGTAGAAATTCAATATACAGCACAAACACTGCCCTCCAGCCCACACTCAGGAGGACGACACAGTCAATGCAGTCAATGGAGGTCAGAGCAGGTCGAGCAGCATGTGGTAGAGCATCCTGGTCCACTCATCCGGAGGGCCAGGCAGGCAATACTGTAGGCAATCCAAGGGCGGGCGAATGTGCCCGTCGGGTCTCAAAGCGGTCATAGGGTCAACATCCAGGAACACGCCCCCAACTGCCCTCACCAGCCGCTTCGCCCACTCGTTCTGTGCGGCAAACTCCCCCCAGTGGTTGGGTAAGGACGAGGGGTCTTGGCGCTCTGTGATTGGTGCAAGCAGCTGGTCACAGTGGGCGTGGCCGGGCGGCGTGCTTCGGTAGATTATGAGGAGGTCCGGTGCTGCGGCTCTCACTTTGGTGAGGGTTTCGTTCAGCTGGGGGATGAACTTATCGTCCTCGATAAAGTGTGACCCGCGGTTCAGTATAAGCACAGAGATGTTACTGCTGCTGTCATTGCCGCTGCTGTTACTGGAGCTGCTACTAGAGGGGACAGCCTTGATCTGGTCAAACCAGGGCAACGAGAGGGTCGATGCGTCCGCAGGTCCGGCAGCCGGATCCTGGGCCGCAGGGTCGGTATTGGGTGGCGAGGTTCGGAGGACGTCGTCCCGAACAAAGAGGACAGACGCGGAGTCGCCAAAGGTGAATTGGGTGCAGACAGGAAAGTCCTGCTGCTGCCTTAGGTCCAGCCTGGCACAGAAATCCGGCACCTCATCCCGCACCATGATCCGATGTTCCAGCCCCTCATACCCCTTCCCTCCTCCCGTTCCTCCTGCTACTCCGGCTCCTCCCGCTCCTCCCCCCACCCGTCCCCCTCCTGGCATGAGCATGTGGTTGCGGAGGGACAGGAACAGCATTGCGCTCGTTTCATCCCCCACCATCAGCACCCTCCGCCCCGCCAGCCTCCCTGCCAGCTCACCCCTCTCCACCGCACCCCACCGCCCGCACCTCCTGTGCACCCTCCACCTGTATTTCGCCGCGTCCCGAACCTGCCACTCCCGCGCATGCCGAGCCTCATCAGCTACAGCATCGGCAGCGGTGAAGGCCAGATTGCCAGTTTCAGAGGCCTGGCGCGACCAGGCAGCGTCACACTCCCAGCCGGACCAACCCTTGCGGAGTTTGAACCAGGGGAGTTGGCGGGGGACCGGGTCCAGATCCCAGATGCCCTGGGTGGCCAGGCACTCAAAACGCTGCTCAAAAGTTTTCAGGGCTTGTTCGGTGAGGAGGGTCGATCCAGGGATGACGGGCTTGGATTGCGTTTCTGGTGCTGCTGGTTGCTGTGGGTTTTGGTTGGAAAGGGGTTCGGTAGAACCTGATGCGGCAGCACCGGCGGTTGTAGCAGCAGCGGCAGTTGCAGCGGCAGCGGCAGTTGTGGCTGTAGCAGCGGCGGCGGCGGCTACAGCTGCTGCTGCCCCCGGCCCTCCCTCATCCGCCCCCACTGCCACACTCACTGCCCTTCCGTGTGCTGCTAATAGCTCCTGACATGCGGAGAAGATGCTTGACGATGGGTTGAGAGCGGTGAGAGTGGAGGAGGAAGGGGTGGAGAGAGTGGAGAGGGAGGAGGAAGGAGGGGCGAAATGGGAGATTTGGGTGGTGGGGGAGTGGAGGGAGGACCAGAGGAGGAAGAGGAGGAGGAGAGAGATGGAGGAGAGGAGGGGGGCGACGAGAGGGGGAGGGAGGCGCGAGAGGGAGTGCACGCAGAAGAGATGTGCCCTGCCCGCCTGCACGTGTGCCTTGGCGAGTAGGTCATGGGCGAATCTGATGAGGAAAAAGTTTGATAAGGGGGAAGGTGGGGGAAAAGGGAAAGGGGGAAATGGGGGGAACGGTGAGGGAAATGCGGGGAAGGGAGGGCCTGAGACAACAGCATGCAGAAGAGATGTGCCCTGCCCGCCTGCACGTGTGCCCTGGCAACTAGGTCAAGCGCGATTCTGGTGAGAAAATGGGGGAGGGAAGGGGCGGAGGTGGAGGGAGGCGGTCGCTTTTGAGAGTTCTTAAAATGGAATGCACACAGAAGAGATGCCCTGCTGGCCTGCACGTGTGCCCTGGCGAGAAGGTCATGGGCGTGTATGAGGAGGAAACAGAGGGGGCAAGGGATGTGGCGGGGGAAATGCGGGGAGGGAAGGGCCTGATGAAACAACAACCATGTAGTAGAAGAGATGCCCTGCTGGCCTGCACGTGTGCCCTGTCCTGGCGAGAAGGTCATGAGACGTCTCAAAACACTTCTTTTATCAACAGCCATGAGACAACAGCCATGTAGTAGAAGAGATGCCCTGCTGGCCTGCACGTGTGCCCTGCCCTGGCGAGAAGACTTCTGAGACGTCTCTAAAGTCGTGTGCCCTGGCGAGAAGGTCGTGGGCGTATGTGGTGAGGAGGGGGGCAATGAGGTGGTGTGGTGACGGAGGGGGGATTGGAAATGAGGAAGGCAGGGGTGCGGAGGGTGGGTGGCACATGAGGAAGGCAGGGGTGCGGATGGTGGGTGGCAAATGAGGAAGGCAGGGGTGTGGATGGTGGGTGGCACATGAGGAAGGCAGGGGTGCGGAGGGTGGGTGGCACATGAGGAAGGCAGGGGTGCGGATGGTGGGTGGCACATGAGGAAGGCAGGGGTGCGGATGGTGGGTGGCACATGAGGAAGGCAGGGGTGCGGATGGTGGGTGGCACATGAGGAAGGCAGGGGTGCGGAGGGTGGGTGGCACATGAGGAAGGCAGGGGTGCGGATGGTGGGTGGCACATGAGGAAGGCAGGGGTGCGGATGGTGGCAGCGGGGGGCGCAAGAGGGAATGCACAAAGAGAAGATGTGACCTGCCCTGCCCGCGTGCACATGTGCCCTGGCGAGAAGGTCAATGGACTATCTCAAGCGGAAAAAGGGTGGTAAAGGAAGGAGGTGGGCGGGGGGAGGGGAGAGAGGGGGAGAGGGAGGGGGAAATGCGGGAGGGAAGGGGGGAAGATGGAGGGGGAAATGCGGGAGGGAAGGGGGGAAGAGGGAGGGGGAAATGCGGGAGGGAAGGGGGGAAGAGGGAGGGGGAAATGCGGGAGGGAAGGGGGGAAGGGGGAGGGGGAAATGCGGGGAGGGAAGGGCGTGATGAGACAACAGCAAAGCATGCAGAAGAGGCGTGCCCTGCCCTGCCCGCAGGCACGTGTGCTCTGGCGAATAAGTCAAGGGAGTACCTGATGCGGAGGGTACGGGGTGGCCCGATGGGGGGGTTGAAAAGAAGACAGGGCAAGAATGAGAGGTTGCGGTGGGTTGAGAGAGGTTGGTGGGGATGAGGGAGTGACATGATTGAACCCCTCGCAACCCAAATGAGTGCATTGGAGGGGCAACGGAGGGGCAACGGAGGGAGCAAAGGAGAGGGTTCAGGGATTAGGGTTAAAGTGGGCGCCTGGAAGCACGTCCTATGGTGTGTGGATGTGCGAGCATGCGAGATCTGTTCGCGCGTACTCGCATTCGCATTCGCATTCACGCGTGTGTGAGGACCCCTTGTGCAAGTGTATACTCCCAGTCCCACATAGCATGTGCATGCAAGCAGCTTTTCAGGCGCCTCAGGAGCACATGCAAATTGTTTATTCTCCAAAAATACAGAAAAAATCCTCTTACCTTCGATTGAAGCGCACTCGCATTCGCAATCACATTCGATATCGCATTCGCATTCGCATGCGTGGGATAATCTAACTCTTTTTTTCCCTTACACTTTCACGGACTCGAATGTGTGCGCGCTAAAGAGCTCCCCGCTTTGGTACTTGCGCCAGACGGCCCCGACATTGTTCTTCGCCGTCTCGTACGAAAGCATCGCCCAGCGCTGCACCTGCATCGCCGCGTGGCTCGTCGCCAGCCGTCGCACGCCTCGCACGGGGTCGTCCACGCATTCGCGAAACGCATGTGCGACGCTCTCCGTGCCGCCACGTGGACTGCCTCCTCCATGTCGCGACGTCGGCGCCATGCCTGCTACCTTCTTGTCTGAACACTGTGCTACCTTCTTCCCTTACAAAGGGGTAAGCTTCCAATGGCCTAAACGAAACACTTCATATAAACCGCTAGAACGATACCATGAAGGTACCGGCGCGTACACGGACCAATCCGTAGTACGGATCCGAAATGCAGCCGCTTCAGCTTGTCACGACAGCCGTTCGGCACCCAATGTAAACCATCGGTCTACTAGTGGGCGCTCTGCCTGCCGTTTTGCAGAACAGCCTCAAATGTAGCACCTCAGGAGGTAAGCTAGCCAATTGGTAGGGGAAGTGATAAGAAATGAGGTAAACGCCAGAGGAGCTAACTATTTTCTACCTACCAATGGTAGGTGACGTCACATGGTTTTGGTTAGTGCCCTGGTTGGTTGGCTTGTATTATACTGTACAGTATCAATGTACGGCAGCTCCTCCACAAGTACAAAACAGAAAACACTCGCATATGGATGGACTCACTACCATCGCGATCGCCCTATTATTGTACAGAGCTAAGGAAACTGCACAATGTAACAAGCCAACCACCACCCACAATCTCAAAATCCTTGGTTACTAGTCAGCAGTAACGAACCAACATTCCAAAGTCATGTCAAGTGTCCTTAATGCTTGAAGCGACAGCTAGGTCCGTTCCGACAAAACCCTCTGGCAAAGAACCTACACGCAAAACGATCACCCTCCCCACCTCCGCTTCCACTACCCCCTAACCTTCCACTACCACCACCACTCCACTCATCACCTCCTCGCTCTCTCCCCCCTCCCGGCCCTCGAAACGAAATCTCCCTCCTCCCACCACCATCCCTCCACCCATCGTCACTCCCTCTCCCCCGTCCCTCCCCTCCCCCGCGGCTTTGCCAACCCCCATCCTCACTCCCTCTCCCCCGTCCCTCTCCTCCGCCCCTACTCTGCCAACCCCCGCCATCACTCCCTCTCCCCCCTCCCTCACCCCCACCCCTACTCTGCCAGCCCCCATCCTCATTCCCTCTCCCCTGTCCCTCTCCACCCCTTCGACTTAGCCACCCTCCATCCCCACTCTCTCCCCCCCATCCTCCAGTACCAGTACCACCCACCCCAGTACCACCTACCCCAGGGGAATTTACCCCAGAAGCACCCGCTCCAAAACCACCTACCCCAGAAGCACCCTGTTCCCCTCCTTCCCAGCCCTGCCTATTTCCCCCACTCCACCCTTCCCCCCACCCACTGCTGCCACCACCCCTGCTTTGCCACCCTGACCCCTCACCTCCTGGCCCCCCCATTCCTGCCGCTCCTACTGCCCCACCAGCAGCAGTAACCCCAGGGCCAACGGGTGTGCCTTGCTGCCCCATGCCACCGTACGGCTGAGGAGCATTGGGGGCATGAGGAACGTGTGGGGAGTGAGAAACCTCGGGAATTTGGGAAAATTGGGGTGCGACAGGACCCCCCACCCCACCGCTTGGCACACTGAAAGCTGCTGTGCCTGCTGCTGCCCCTGCTACCCCAACTGCCCCTGCTGCTGGTCCGATTCCTGCCGCTGCCAACCCCGTTCCACCAGTGCCACCAGCACCAAAAGCACCACCCATACCACCACCAGACACACCAACACCAGCACCACCAGCACCACCAGCACCACCAGCGGCAGCAGCCCAAAACTGCTGCTTCTCCCTCCCAAACGGGTCCACCTTCCCTTCAGCCACCTCTGACAGCAGCACTCCGCTCTCCGGCCCCTCCCCCACGCACCACACGCGCAGGTCGGGGGGGAAGACGTTGAGGGGCAGCCAGCCGCGCAGGCGCGCGAGGGAGAAGGGCCCCTGCAGGTCGCCCTGGGGGTCGCGGTAGTGCCACAGCTGCTGCTGCTCCAGCCGAGAGAGCTCTGCTCGCCACGCGGATTCCAACTCTGCTTGCTGCTGCTGCAGCTGAAGCTGCTGCAGCTGCTGCTGTTGCAGCTGCGGCTGCTGGAAGCTTGGCTGTTGCTGCTGCTGTGGCTGGGGGTTCTGCTGCCAGTTGGGAAGGCTGGCCTCTTGCTGGTTACCACTACTCATCCCTGCCTCTCCCTTCCAGCCATCCCTCTCCTCCCTCCGGCTGTCTCTCTCCTCCCCTCGCTCCCTGCTCCCCCCACTACCCTCCCTCCTCCACCCCCTATCGCCGCTCCTGCCCTCACTCCTGCCCTCTCTCTCCCTCTCATCTCTCCCCCATCCGTCTCTCTCCCGTCCCTCTCTCCTCTCACCTCGCTCCCTATCCCGCCCCCAACCTCTGCTCCCTTCTTCCTTCTCTCTTTCCCAACCCCTTCCGCCTCTCCCTTCCTTATCTCCCTCCCTGTCCTCCTCTCGTCCCCACCCTCCTTTCTCCTCCCTCCTTCCCTCCCTCCTATCCTCCTCCTCCCACCTCCCACGTCCTCGATCCCCACTCCCTTCCCCAAACCTTCCCCTCCCCCTCCCCCTCCCCCTCCACCCCCCTTCCCTGTCCGACCTTCCCCCATCCCCTCCCCTGTCACTCCCCTTCCACCCTCCCCGTTCCCCCTCATATCCCCACCCTCCTCTCCCCCTCTCCTCCTCCTCAGAACGAGAACCAGATAGGGATCTAGACATGGGAATTGCACTATCCTCCTCTCTCTTCTCTTCCCCTCTCTCCCCCCTCTCTCCTCCTGCCCCTCCCCCGCTCCCCCAACCATCCCCTCTCCCTCTCCCGCCCATCTCCCCTCCTCCTCTCCCCCTTCCCCCGAACTCTCCTGCTCCTCTCCCCCCCCTGGGACGTGAATGGGGGACGACCGAACTCCAGGGGTCTGGAGGATAGGGGGAAGGGGGAACGCGGAAGCGGAAGAGGAAAGGGGAAGGAGAGGGGAAGGGGGGGAATGGGAAGAAAGCGAGACTGCATATGTGAGAAAGCATAGTACGTTGTGTGGGGGAAGCGGGAGGGGGAAAGGTGAAGACGAAGAAGAAAAGGGGGAACGGGAAGGGAGAAGGGGGGACGGGGAACGGGGCAACGGGGAACGGGGAACGGGGAAGGGGGAAGGGAGAAGGGGGAAGGTGAAACTATGCGAGATTGCATAGGTGAGAAAGGGATGTGTGTTGTGCGTGAACTGGTGAAAAACAAACTCCAATCCAGCCTTCCCTCCCATACCTCCCCTCCCTCCACTTCCCCTCCCTCCCTCAATCCCTTGGGCCTTGGCCCTCACCTGTCTTGTTCTTCTCGCCCTCACCTCACCATCGAAGTCACCCATGGAAAGTCACGTGTTTGAAGAAATGTTTGGGACGTCTCAAAACTCTTCTCGCCCTCACCTCACCATCGAAGTCACCCATGGAAAGTCACGTGTTTGAAGAAATGTTTGGGACGTCTTAAAACTCTTCTCGCCCTCACCTCACCATCGAAGTCACCCATGGAAAGTCGACTTTTGAGTCGACTCATTTTTATTTAGTCGACTCAAAAATCGACTTCTCGCCCTCACCTCACCATCGAAGTCACCCGTGGGAAGTCGGTTTATGAGTCGACTCAGAAATCGACTTGTCGCCCTCATTGTGGAACGGAGCAGCAAGTCAGGGTCCGCCTCCTGTGCCGCCTCTTCTTTTCCTCCCTCCCTGCCTGTCCCTCTCACCTGTCTGCTTGTTCTTCTCGCCCTCATCATCAGAATCGCCAGTAGACAGGTTCAAGAGGTCAGGGTCCGCCTCAATGATTGGATACTCCATCATCTTCTTGGCTTTGAACGCCGGCTTGTCCAACTCCTTGAGCGCTTGCACACCCTCCCTGCCTTCCTACCTGCCACCCTCCCTTGGCCCTTACCTGTCTGTTTCTTCTTCTCGCCCTCATCATCGGAATCACCAGTAGAGAGGTTCATGAGGTCAGCGTCCGCCTCAATGGTTGGGTAATCAGCGGCTTCGAATGCCGCCTTGTCCAGCTCCTTGAGCGCTTGCACTGTACACACTCCCTCCCTCCCAGCCTCCCTCCCTCCCTGCCTCCCTCCCCTCTCTCTCCCCACTCTCCCTCCCTCCCCTCTCCCTACCTCCCCTCGCTCTCCCCGCTCTCCCTCCCTCCCTTACACCGCTGGCCCTCACCTGTCTGCTGCTTGTTCTTCTCGCCCTCATCATCAGAGTCGCCAGTAGACAGGTTCATGAGGTCAGGATCAGCCTCAATGGTTGGGTACTCCGCCATCTTCTTGGCTTTGAATGCCGGCTTGTCCAGCTCCTTGAGCGCTTGCACACACTCCCATTGCGTGGCGACCAGAACGGTTGAAAGCGGTTGAACGGGATTTATTGATTCAGCACAGGAGTTCCGGATTTGGTGATTTGAGGAAAAGTATGGGGGAGGAGAGGGAGGACGAGGAGGAGGATGGATGAGAATGGGGGGAAGGAGGGAAAAGGAATGGAGGAGGAGCATGGGGGATGGGAAGAAGGAAACCGGCTGGTTAAGGAACGCTTGGATACACTGAGATCGAGTTGATAGGGAATAACAACATTAGAAAAAATGACAGGGAAAACTTAGTGATACAGACTCTATATAGCTGGCAAGGAGATGGCGGAGGGAGAACGAGGAGAGGGTGAGGAGGGAGGGAGGTATGATCCGACGCTGAGGAGGGAAAGTGACTGATGAGAGCTTGAAGAGTGGGCCAAATAAACATGAGCTAGGAAAAAGCATGGGCAGAAAAGCACGCGCAGAACATAATCAGGGTGGAATCAGGCACGGGGTGAGGTAAGGAGGAAGGGAGGAGAGTAGTGTCGCTGTAAAAGGATATTCTTTCTTAGATCCTCGCTCGCTGGCCCTGTCCCTCAGATTGGTCAGCTTGACTCGCTCTGCCTCCAACCACTGGCAGAGTGGGAAGGGGGGGGTTGAGGGGGGGGGGGGGGGGGGGGGAGAGAAGGGAGAGAGGAGGTTGAAGCAGCAGTAAGAGAGAAGCAGGGGAGAGGGGACGGGTTTAAGTGTGACGCTTGCTTGCTAGCTTTGTCCCTCAGATTCGTCAGCTTGACTCGCTCTGCCTCCAACCACTGGCGGAGTGGAAGGGGAGGGGGAGGCAGCAGTAAGAGAGAAAGCAAAGAGGAGCAGGGGAGTGGGGAAGGTGTGAGTGAGATTTGCTCGCTCGCCCTGTCCCTCAGATTGGTCAGCTTCACTCGCTCTGCCTCCAGCCACTGGCAGGAGCTAAGGGATCAGGAAGAGAGGGAAGGCAGGAGGGGTCGGGAAGAAGGGAGGAGAGGGGAAGCAAAGGGAGGGGAGAGAAGGGAAGGGGAGGGCGGTTACACTGTCTGGCTCATCGTTTTCTCATGACTCATGAGTCGACTCAAAAGTCACCTTTTGAGTCGACTCAGAAGGGAGGGGAGAGAAGGGAAGGGGAGGGCGGTTACACTGTCTGGCTCATCGTTTTCTCATGACTCATGATGCCATCTTTATAAATCAATGACTGGAAACTAGTAATGTTCCAACGGGAAAGTGCACACCACACCACTCCACACCACACCACACCACACCACACCACTCCACACCGCACCGCACCCCACTGCTCAACTCCACGCGGCACTCACATCGTTGACTTTGAGCTCATGCAGCTCGTTCTCCTTGGCTGCCACCTCGTCCTGATACATAGGAGAGAAGGGAGGGCGAGAGAGAAGGGACAGAGGGGGAGAGAGATGCACATCAGCACAGACCGATTCACTTTGCGCTCGTGCAACTCGTTCTCCTTGGCTGCCACCTCGTCCTGACAGGAGGGAGTGGGGAGAGCGAGAGGGGCGAGGGGAGAGGGAAGAGCGCATGGGATTTCTTCCAAGGCAGCACAGCCGATTCACTTTGAGCCCATGCAGCTCGTTCTCCTTGGCTGCCACCTCGTCCTGACAGGAGAGAGTGGGGAGAGGGGCAAGGCGAGCGGGAGGAGGGGAGAGGAACGAAGGGTGAGGGGCGAGGGCATGAGTGTGCTTCGAAGGCAGCACAGCCGATTCACTTTGAGCCCATGCAACTCGTTCTCCTTGGCTGCCACCTCGTCCTGTTACAGGGGAAAAAGAGGCAAGGCACGTGGGCAGACAGACGAGGGGAGAGGGGAGATGGGAGAGGGACGAGGGCATGAGTGTGCATTGAAGGCAGCACGGCCAATTCACTTTGAGGGGATGACTGGCATGACATGTCACATTACATAACATCAACCTGATTCTGAGCTCGCTCGGGGAGGGAGAGAGACGAGGGCATGAGTGCGCTTTGGAGGCAGCACAGCGGAATCACTTCGAGCTCTAAGGATGGAAAGAGGAGAGGAAGTGGGGAGAGCAGCCATGAATCTTGTGCATGTGGATCACAGTATTGGCATGGCATGGCATGGCATGGCATGGCACATTTGGAAGCATGCAGCAGAGCAGGGGAGAACATACCACAGTGAGTCGATCAACTAGCCCCCACTTCATGTACTGCCGCAGCTTCTGACACTCCAAACCACATACCAACCACCGTGCTACTGTCATAGGCACGGCACAGCGTGTGGGCATTTGGTAATGGTCGGTTCAAAGGCATCGCATGGCAGCACACACGTACCACAGTGAGTCGATCAACTAGCCCCCACTTCATGTACTGCCGCAGCTTCTGACATTCCTCCTGCGTTGGGAAAGGGCGGAGGCGGATAGGCACGGAATTAGACGGCACGTACTGTGTAGCAACGAGTGAAGGAGAGACTCCATGAGACCTCACTCACTTCAGTTCAGTACAGACCTGAAGTGACCGACTGATACTGAGCGACTGTGCGTGGGTGGTATCAGTACTGTCCCCCACACACATTCCTGACCGACTGATACCACCCACCCACGCACAGTCGCTCACTCTCACTCTCTCTCACCTCAGTGAAGACGGAGTTGGAAAGGAAACCAGGTCAATAGTCGTGGCCTCTGGCGTCTTGAGGGGTCATGATGAGCAGCACCCTGTTGGTCAGGCGCTTGTGATTCACACACTCACACACCCACTCACACACTCACCCTGTACCTCACACACACTCTCTCTTACCTCTGTAAGGTCAGGTTAGAGACGAGGTCAATGGTCGTGGCCTCTGGCGTCTTGAGGCTCATGATGAGCAGCACCCTGTTGGTCAGGCGCTTGTAGCTCACACGTTCACACACCCTGACCCACACGTTCACTCACTCATACTGTAACTCAGTCGACTCACGCTCACCTCAGTGAAGTCAGAATTAGAGACGAGGTCGATAGTCGTGGCTTCTGGCGTCTTGAGATTCATGATGAGCAGCACCCTGTTGGTGAGACCCTTGCCCACCGGGTACATGTCAGTCTGGCTCGTGCAGCCTGCAGAGCAAAGGATAGATGGAGGGGTGTGAGCAACGAAGGACAGGGAGAGGGGGGTGCGTCTTGAGGTATATGACGAGAAGCACCCTGTTGGTCAGCCCCTTGCCCACTGGATACATGTCCGTCTGGCTCGTGCAACCTGAAAAGCCAAGGATGTAAGGATGTGAGTAGGGGGGGCATGATGTGTCTTCAGGTTCATACATAATAAGCAGTATTCTGTTGGTGAGGCCCTTGCCCACGGGGTACATGTCAGTCTGGCTCGTGCAACCTGGATGGGGGGAGAGAGGCGGAGACCAAGAGACCAAGACAGACAAGACATGATGAGCAGCACCCTGTTGGTCAGCCCCTTGCCCACTGGATACATGTCCGTCTGGCTCGTGCAGCCTGGTGGTTGGTTGATGTTTGGTTAACTCATGGGACACGAAGAGGGGCAGGGAGAGGGGCAGGGAGAGGGGCAGGGAGAGGGGCAGGGAGAGGGGCAGGGAGAGGGGCAGGGAGAGGGGCAGGGAGAGGGGCAGGGAGAGGGGCAGGGAGAGGGGCAGGGAGAGGGGCAGGGAGAGGGGATTCACGACGAGCAGCACAGCACTCAGTTGGTCGGTGAGGCCGAATGTACATTTCAGTCTGGCAAGTGCGAACCAGCAGAGAGAGCAGCAACCCCTCCCCAGCTGATTTCTGAGCGTCCAGCTGGGTGCTGCTATTTCTGAGCGTCCAGCTGGGTGCTGCTATTTCTGAGCGTCCAGCTGGGTGCTGCTATTTCTTCTCACACTAAACCCCGAGATCTCAGGACGCTCTAGTCTATGCTGAGGCCCACCCACGCTAAACGCATACTCCCTCACCCACTGTCTCTCACCTGTGCTGTGACCCGCACAAGGCGGTAACACCCTCTGTATCATTCGCCGGACCCGGCACCCGAATCCACGCAACAGTGTCCACCACCTTGCGGTCAAACCCTTCATCCCCCAGCAGCCCCTCCAGCCTCGTGCCTTGCCCCTGGGCCTCCCCCAAACCCCAAACCCCAAACCCCAAACCCCAAACCCCGGTATCACTCACATGTGAACCTCACGAGGCGATAACAAGCCTCGGTCTGATTGGCCGGCCCTGGCACACGAATCCGCAAAAACGTGCCCAGCACCTTGCGGTCAAACCCCCATCCGCCAGCAACCCCTCAAGCCTACTGCCTTCTTCTCCAACCCCCACCACTGATCCCCGGGTCCCCCGACCTACACTTGGTGCCCTGTGCTAAAAAAGCATACACACACTCCCTCCCCAGTATCACTCACCTGTGACTCGCACGAGGCAGTAACACGCTTCAGTCTGATTGGCCGGGCCTGGCACGCGGATCCGCACAAACGTGCCCACCACCTTGCGGTCAAACCCCTCATCCGCCAGCAGCCCCTCCAGCCTAGCGCCTTGCGCCTGGGCCTTCCCCAAACCCCAAACCCCACACCCCAGTATCACTCACCTGTGACCCGCACAAGTCGGTAACACGCTTCAGTCTGATTGGCTGGGCCTGGCACGCGGATCCGCACAAAGGTGCCCACCACCTTGCGGTCAAACCCCTCATCCGCCAGCAACCCCTCCAGCTGCCGTTTTTCCTCTGACTGAACCCCCCCTACGCTCTGTGCCCCACGCTAGAAAGTCGTACACCCCGATCTCACCTGTGACTCGCACGAGGCGGTAACACGCCTCAGTCTGATTGGCAGGCCCCGGGACACGGATCCGCACAAACGTGCCCACCACCTTGCGGTCAAACCCTTCATCCGCCAGCAACCCCTCCAGCTGCCTTCTCTTCAGAAACACCCCGCCCAGATTCGCCAGCGTCACAGCCGCATACCCACACTCAGGGCCCGGGGGGGGAGCGGGGGGAGGCGGGGGGAACGCGGAGGAGGAGGAGCGGGCGGATGGGGAGGGGCCGAAGGGATCGGTCACTTCAGGGGCGTCTGGGTCTGAGGAGGAGAACGGGTCAGAGGCGAATGGATCGGAGTAGCGGGTGTGGTTGGGTTCGGCGGCTGTAGCGGCGGCTGTAGCGGTGGTGGCTGATGGGTTGTCTCGAGAGGCCTTGGGGGGCCGGCCGCGCTTCCTCTTTCGCGGACTTGGCTCAGGGATAGCCCTTGACTCATAGTCTTGAGCAAATGGTTCTTCCTCCTCCTGTTGCTGCTGCTGCTTCTGCTGTTGCTGCTCCTTACCAATCTTCATCTGCTCTTCATTTTCTTCTTCTGCTAGGTCATGCTCCTGCGTCACTCCTTCCCTTGAGCTCCAATCCTTCTCCCACGAATCATCCTCCTCCCTCCTTCCCTCCCCTTCCTTTCCTTTCCTCTCCTCCTCCTCCTCCCCCTGCTCATCCCTCTCCCCTTCACCGTTGTCATACTCCTCTCCCTCGCCTTCCATCTCACCGTAACTCTTCAATCTCTTACCACCTCTCGTCACACTCTCCCCTCTGTTTCCCCTCCCCCTCCCCCTTCCCCTCCCCCTCCCCCTCCCCCGTCCCCTCCCTCTCCCTCTTCCCCTTCCCCGCCCCCTCCTCCCACCTGTTTCCCACTCCAAATCCCCCCCTTCCTCCTCCTCCTCATCTCCTCCTTCCTCCTCCTCTCCTCCTCTCGCCCCCTTCCCCTTCCTCTTCCCCTTCTCCCCCGCTCCCATCTTAGCAGCCTCCTCCTCTGCTAGCCGCTTCAGCAGCCGCCGAGGCACCTTGATAGAGCTCTTAACGGGGTAGTGCGTGGCGAGAGTGTAGTAGAACTGAGCCTGCATGCTTCTATCGGTATCGCAGAGAGCTTGTAACGCATCGTCGCACGTGATCCATTTGCCCTTCTGCAATCACCACCAGTGACAGAGAGAGAGGAGAAAGAGGGGGGCGATGGAGAGGAGGACAAACAGGAGAAGGGAGCCTAACAAAGAAAGAGAGATATGCATGTGATTTAATAACAGCGATTATCACCTGTTAGCACTTCTACAATGCAATTACTGCCTGATTATGATTTCTTGATGGAACATTGAGTACGCCCTATTGATTATTCTAAGTACCAATAGCAACCTGGTAGATGCAATGCAAGGTTGCCTTATGTGTGAGCGCAAAGAGAAAGATACGTGAGAAAGATGTATCATGGAGAAGCAAACATAGATGCAGATACGCCCACCCACCCGCACGCACGCACACATGCACACACGCGCGCACGCACGCACACAGGCACGACGCGTGCACCCGTTGCCTCAAGCACTCACCTGCAGGCCGTTGGCTTGAATGTATTATGTACCCTGCAACTATCCTCTTCACAGCCGACCAGTACAGAGGCACGTCCATACTCTCGCCCTCGCCTGCACCCCTTTGCCTTAAGCACGCTCACCTGCAGTCCGTTGGCTTGAATGTACCCTGCAACTACTTTCTTCACAGCCGACCAGTACAGAGGCACGTCCACACTCTCGCCTTGCAGCGGAGGAATGAGGGCAACTGCGTCAACACACACTACCTTGCACCCTGCTGCCCTGAGCATTCTCGAGAGCTCACCTGCAGTCCGTTGGCTTGGATATATCCTGCAACAATCTTTTTCACAGCCGACCAGTACAGAGGCTCCTTCACACTCTCGCCCTGCTCCTCCAGAAACGATAGCAGCGCCTCACTCGCCCACCCAGGGTACTCTCCCTCCGCCTCCCCGCCTTCCTCCCCCGCCTCTTCCCCCGCCTCCTCTCCTTCCCCCGCTTCCTCGCCCTCTCCTGCCTCCTCCCCCCACTCTCCTTCCCCTTCCACCCCTCCTTCCTTCTCTCCTTCTCCTCCCTCCCCATCCCCCTCCGCTTCATCCTGCCCAGCCACCCATACCTCCACATCCCCCTCGTCCCCCTCTCCCCCCTCCTCCCATTCCCCCTCCCCCCTCTCCCGCGCATCCCCCCACTCCCTCTCCCCTTCCACCTCTCCGCCATCCCCCTCTGCTTCATCCTGCCCAGCCACCCACACTTCCACATCCCCCTCCTCCCCCTCCCCCCCTTCCTCTCCCCATTCCGCTTCTCCCCCTTCCGCTTCTCCCCCTTCCGCCTCTCCCCCTTGCTCTCCGTAACCGTTCTCCTCCCCATTATCCTCCTCCGCTTCTTCCTCTCCACCTTCCCCTTCCTCTACGTTCTCTTCTCCTTCTGCCTCCGCCCCCCCTTCCCCGTATTCCTCCTGCTCCCCCTCCGCCTCCACCTCCGCCTCCGCCTCCTCTTCCTCCTCGTCCCCCGTTTGTGTCACAACCCCCGTGTCCGCCCTGTCGCTCTCCGTCCAGTCGTCTGGGCCCTCGGCAGAGTCACGCGTCGCCAGATCATCCTCGTTATTGTCGGCCGCCATAGTGCGTGCAGCGTCTGCGCCGGGGATTGTGCAGCACTTCTACAAATGACGCGGGCCACAGGCGAGAAACACACGATTTCACGTCTCCCGGCACCCAGCCGATTTCACTCGATTTCACGTCAATTCTGACACGACTCACGACGCGCCGTGGGTTGGGAGTAACTGTGCCGAGCCAACTGAGACTAGAACCAACCCTCGTCAAGTGGGTCGGTAGGGCGAAGCAGGGTTGGCGATTCGAGTGCTGAGGTAAGCCTGACGTAAGCTGTCTCGATTTTCTGAACACTTATTAATCACTGACACGTGTCCCTCTTTCTTCCTTTCTCAATTATTGTATAATAATTGCTTGAGCTGGTGCTTTGTTTCCTTTTGTTTTTTCTCCTTTTCTTGATCGCTCACAACTTCAACACACTTCAGTGGATAGGCAAACGTTAGAAAGTCGGTGCTTTTCTTTTACCCGCAATCCGCCGCCTCCTCTACAGCCTTGCCTCCCCGTTTCGCGCCGTCCAGGTGACAAATGGTTTAAGAAAATCGTGGATCGCGCATGCGATAAGTAGATCGTCGCTTGGTTGTTTGCCTTGAACAACGACAGACTTTATTTTCTTCGCCCGTCCTCCTTTTCCAAACATTCTCTTTGTTATATATTTATCTCTCGCTCCACCCTCCCCCTCAAGAAAAGCAAACCAGATCGCTCAGAAGAAGATTTGCCTGACAGGTGATTCTTTCAACAAATGCAAACGGCGATCCTCGAACCAAGCCGAAGAAATTGCAGAAAGATAAGCCCAAGCACAGGGAAGCAGAATGTTGCTTGAAAACCTTCAGTCCTTGCTTTGAGAGAAAAAGCAGACTCGTCAACCTTCCTCGACAGGGTTTGACGTGAGAAACCTCTAGGGATGAGCTATTGACGAGCGGGAGAGGTGGATGGAAAGCAGGCTCGAGAATCGTGACACAATCGAGCAGCCCGCTGATTTCGGCATTCAATCCATTGAGAAACTCGAGACGTCTCGTGTTGAATATAGCAACATCGAATTTGCGTATACATACCCAAATTACTGGTAGGATGATAACCGTCGATGTGGAAGTTGTAAACGGCCGAGATTACAAGCTTCTCTACTGGCTGAATGGGTGAAGTTGGAAAAGGTTGTAGTCTTAACCTTCTATGTGTTTTAATATGGACGGTTCAGATGATGCTTAAGACATGTTCAGGGCGAGTTTGCTAATGCGAAAGCGTTGGTGGCAACCCCCGTTCTGAAGTTAGCTTCCTCACCTCAGTGCGAAAATGCAGATCAGATGCTTCGATGGGGGAAACTGAAATGAGCTTCGTTCATCGTTCATTGTGGCGGTGTTCGCCAGCAAATTTCTAAGCAAAAACGAGGGGATGACGACGGGATCAGGAAGGTAAGTCTCGCCTTCCTGATCCCGACAGTTAGGGTTCGTTAACCTCCGTCAGCCTGGTCAGCCCGTAAAAATGCTGCCGAGCCTCTTATGCGGTGACAACAACAACAATTGACAAATGGAAGACGCTATGGTGACTGGTCCCATTCATGCGGTTGCCACCTTGAGGGTGGAGGGAACGCCAAGCTTGGAACTTGAGGGGTGGGGACCCACCCAGCGTGTGATTCAGCCATCCACCAGATTTTCTGACTGGACAAGCACTTCTGCTTCGTTAGATCCACCTTGAACTAATCCCTCTCATCTAGCACACCAGTGAGCATCGAGGCGCCATGGCAAGGAACGCGCGATTCGAGTATTCTCAGAGCTATTCCCAATCCTCTGCGAATGATTCGCTCACTAGAAGCCCAGCCCACTCTCTGCAGAGGGATCTTCGCGGGCGGACCTCGCGGCGATCTCGGAGCCCCTAGTCCAAACCGTGGAAGCACGCGCCCCTGCACGAGAGCGGAAAGCGGGAGCACGTGAGCGCAGCGGAAAGGTTGGCGGAAGGCTGTTGGCGAGAGAGCGGGAAGCTGGTTTGGTTTGTTGGTTGAACCAAGACGTCGATGAGAGATAGGGAGAACGGGATCGAACGGTAGATCTTGGAAACTATTGTCTCGAGGGAGTGGATTTCAAGTAGTTGCTACTGAAGCCCTGAAGAACGAGAGGTTCAAGCTTTCAGAAGAGTCTTGAAGCTTCAGCAAGAACAGGTGAATTCAGCCTTACGCCTTTCCTTTATAATTTGTTTTTGGTTACCTCTCCTGCAGCATTTTACCAGCTTTAGCGACATAGCTTCCAGATCTCCACCTTTCCATGCCGTTGATTGACGTAGCTGTTGCGATGGAGTCGAAGACGCACATCCATGACCTCCCCAATGACGCCGTGATTTCGATAATCTTCCCTTTTCCGTGAGCTGAAATTGACAGTGATGGAAAAGATGCTGGGTGGGGGGTCGTGAGTCCTGAGTTCAACTCGTGCATGAAGTTCGCACCTCGCATGCGGATGCCGACTCTTCCTGCCTACGCAGACGCCGCCTACAACCTCCTTGTCGCGTCGATCTGCCATCGCTGGCGGCGTCTTGCGCGGAGTCATATCAAGGCATTCCGCGTAGAAAAGGACGTGATCGTTTCTCGCGAGGATTTCTTTAGTGCTGTCGCTTGTTTCACACAGCTCACCCATCTGCATCTGAGCGGTCCAAGCGTGAAGATTGTCGACGACGACTTCCTCGCTCGCCTAGTGGCCTCGTCCTGCCGTCATCTGACAGCATTCCATGTGGACAAGTCCTACCCGATATATAAGACCCCGTTTACTGAAGCTGGCCTGGATAGTTTTTTCCTTCACTTCTCTCAGCTAAAGGAGCTGTCGCTGCGCTGCCTGCATCGAGATTTCATGCTACCAGACTCAGTGTTCGAGTTATCACACTTGCGCATTCTCGTCTTGAGCAACTCTCTCGTCCTTCAGGGTCGAAAGCTGATGGACTTGTCTTCTCTCACCACCCTCTCCGTTGACTCCTATTGTCTAAAAAATGACCAGGTTGCCAGCCTCGTCTACCTTTCAGGCCTCACCAGCTTGTCCTTGTAGGAAGATTGTTATTTCTCCGAATTAGACTCATCGGCGGCCTTAAAGTTCTCAGATCTACCTTCTCTTGAGGTTTTGGATTCTGGATTTCACTATGCTCACCTGCTTTTTTCAGAGTCGCCGTGTAAGCACCTGAAACGGTTGGTTTTCTACAAGTGCCTGATTGAACGGCTTCTTGACAATGTTGCAGAGGTGCTACCATGCCTGTGGGAGCTCTGCCTCTTCTATTGTCACAATTTCACCGATCTGACAGAGGAGTTCGCTTCTTTAGCATGTATGGAGAGCTTGACAATTTGCGAGTGCCATTGCATGTTCCACCTACCAGAGAATTTTGGAAGTCTTCAATCGCTGAAAAGATTGGTGTTGCGCTTACTGCCATTGCACGATCTTCCTGTCTCCTTCTGCCGGCTTTCCTCTCTGGAGACCTTATTCGTGGTCAGCTGCTCTGAGGTGGAGTGGCCGCCTGAGTGTCTTGGCTTCCTTACATCGCTCCAGTTTCTGTGCCTGAATAAGTGTTACAAGCTGAAGCTTCCAGAAGACATTGGAGGGCTGACCAGCCTCCACACTCTCCTCTTGCAATGGAATGATGCAGAGCAGCCGCTTCCGCCTTCATTCACGCAGCTGTCGTCCCTGACAGATTTGGAGCTTCTCGATTGCCGCATAGCGGAGCTTCCTGAAGGCATGGAGCAGCTGAGAAATCTTCGTGTGCTCAATATTCGGAGCCGCTCGAAGCTGAAGGAGGTGCCGGACTCTGTCACAGCCCTTGTTAACCTTCAAATTTTGAAGGTTGAGAACTGCAGCAGCCTCAGTACAATGCCAAGGCGTCTGGACAGTCTTATCAGGCTGGAGCAGTTGAAGCTGAGCGGATGTGAACAGTTGAAAGAAGCTCCGATTCTTTGCCGCTCTCTCTCCAGGTGCTAAGCTTGGACAACTACGAGCAGGTTCTGAACGTTGCAGATCTATCTCGCCTGGAAAGCTTAAGCCTCAAGCTGACACCTGTTGCGGAGGAGCTTTCAATTCCATTGGCATGTCGTTCTCGCCTCCTCACTTTGAGCATTGAGCGTGCTGAACGACTGAAATGTCTTCCGGGGTTGTCGACTTTAGAGGTGCTGCAGGAGCTGGACATACTCACGGCTGAAGAACTGACCGAGCTACCATCAACCATCACCAACCTCCAGAACCTTACGTCCATTTGCATTTTAGCACCAAAATTGTGCTCCCTTCCTGAGAAGATCGGGGCCTTGTCCGGATTGCGCAAGCTGGATTTGTCCGACTGCTCCTCCCTCGAGCACTTCCCTGCCTCATTCACCCAGCTCTCCTTCCTCCGTCAGCTGTACCTAGAGGGAACCTCTATTTCTTCCTTTCCTGCCAACTTTTCTCAGTACAGCCGACTCACAAGTCACAGTGGCTGCCCTAAGCCGGATGAGGACGTAACAACTCAAGGTGCTCCATAGTGTGAAACTTGACGAGTTGGACATTAAGGATGCATGCTTGTATATAGCTGATGTACTATAAGGGGTTTGTTAGTTAGAGATTGCACCGCTGTTTTTTGTTTTACTGAATTCCTCTGTCTGCTCCTCATCCTGCTTTGTTGCGTCAACATGCTTTTCATTCTACTTGTTAGCTCTTCAATGCTTAGTTGGACTGGGTCCTCCATATCATGGTCCCAGCATTGTACTTGCATTATTAGAAGCATGGTCCTGGCATGGTCCTGGCAAGGTCCTAGCATGGTCCTGGCATGGGCCTAGCATGGTCCTGGCATGGGCCTAGCATGGTCCTGGCATGGTCACTGCCATCATGCCATGTGTCGTTAGTGTACTGTGCCTTGTGCTCTAGCATTATTAGTGTCATTTCATGCAGTGCTTGATGCTGCAAGAAAACCATATTAATTGGCTTGTCTTAAGCAAGGAAAGGCAAGTTCTGTTCAGTTCAATTCACTTCAGTTTTCACTGCACTTGAAAGGATTTCCCTTGCGTCGAATCAGTGGTTGTCGGTGGTGTAGGGTGCAAGAAACACTCTTGTGCTTCCAGCCACTCTCCCAGACATTTTCAGCCCACTTCAACCTCCACTTTCACCCCACATTTCCCTATTCACTCTCCTCTGCCCATGCAGTTAGAGAAGGCCCGCATCCACACTCTCTCCCACTGATTTTAATACATGTCAAAACTCTCCCCCCCACTCCTCCCTCCCACCCTCCGTTTCTTATCTGCTTCTTCCACGTCCCCACTATTCACTCTCGATCTGGTTGCGAAAGCCCACGTGCAGACGGGCAGGACCATCTCTTCTGAGCCCCCCTTTGCCCACCTCCCCCTCCTCCCTTCATAGCCCCACTCCTCTCCTGAATCCTGCCTCGCCGCCTCCTCTTCCACGTCTAATCCTCCCTCCACTCCTCCAACCGTAATTATGAGTCTCACGATTTGTCCCACCCTACTCCCTCTCCCCTCTCCCCATCTCCTCCCTATTATCTCTAACCCCTCTCAAGTATCACCCCATCTTCCGTCATTTTCACTGCGTGTCAGGAGCTTCTGGCGCATGGGAGGGCTGTGAGCATGGCTGTTGGGGGCAATGAGGCGGGCCTACAGCAGAATCTGCTATTTCCGCCTTTCCTCTTCTTCGAACTAACAGCCAAGACATCAAACATCACAACCGCCACTGCCATGACATCCTGCACCAGCATCAATCAAACGCCTCGTTCCCTGCTCGACCCTCCTCACCGAACCCGCCCGGCCATCTGCCCTGGTTCAAACTCCGCAAAGGCTTTCTGGCTGCGACACTGCCTGGTCCCGCCCCAGGCCGCTAAAACCGGCGAGGCGGCTGGTGAAGGCAGTTGGGGGCGTGTTCCTGGATGTTGACCCTATGACCACTTTGAGACCCGACGGGCACATCCGGCCGCCCTCTGACTGCCTGCAGTACTGCCTGCCAGGGCCTCCGGATGAGTGGACCCGGATGCTCTACCACATGCTGCTGGACCTGATTTGACCTGCGTTGACCTTCTTTGACCTCGTTTGACAAAGATTGACATGTCGTGGATCTGGGCTGACGTGCTTACGGTCGTACTGGGATTTCGGGATGCAACTTCCTAGTTGACAAGCATCTGCCAGTATTGTTCTGGTGTGCAGGTATTTTACGGTACTTCAAAGGCTGTGTGTGTCTGTGGCAAACGGTTGCTGTTGCTTGAACCGTAGCTTTCCAGGCAGACTCAGAGGTCACACAAGTGTTTGGATTGGAGTTCATATGGTAACTGGCAAAACACCTTGCAACTTAGACGCGCAACAATGCAATGAAGAATGCATCTACCACCAGCATCCAAGATATCTGTCTGTACCCACTAACATCAATTTGACACACATTTAGCTGTAGAACACAATACTACTTCGAGCTCTGTACATTAGGGAATATGTACAAATATTTACGGTGCTTGAATGGTACGTTACTGTCCCCTACCCCTCAGCGCTTCCTCACGATGGCAAGATTTCACTCACTGCATCATCAGCACCACGGCTTGGGCCAGGACCAGCATCAGCGCCGTTGATGCCACGTGAATCGTCGCCTGGTACGGAAGATCTCCAAAGTCCATAGTACTCTTCAAGGGCTTTCCCGCAGCAGTATGATCAGACGTGGCGTCTTCGTATTCTTTTGTGTCGCGGGAGGAACCTGCCGCAGTCCCAGCGACGGCAAACACGATCCCGTCTAGGCGACGCGCCAAACTGATCCCCTTGGTCGTGGCGATGAGAAACGCGACCAGCACGGGCCACGACATGCGCCCACACGCGAACAAGGCCACCGCCATCACACCAACCGCGCATTGCACGAATCTATATAGTCGCGCCACCCGATCTGGTCCCAAACGTGCGGTCAACGTGATTTTGCCGCACTGGAGGTCGGAATCGATGTCGGGAAGATTCATGACCATCATCCGCACCAACTGCTGCGCGCACAGCAGCGGGATGATCGCGCGAAGTGACGTGGGGAGCACGAACGCGTCATCGTCGCGGCGCTGCAGCGCGCCCATCACGGGAACGCCCCACGTCAGCACGGCGGCAACAGTCGCTTCGCCCAAGCCGCGATAGTGGAGCTTGAAGGGCGGCGCGGTGTACGCCCACGAGAGGAAGAGCGTCGCGCACGCGACGCACTGCGCGGGGGCGCGGAAGAACGCGAGCTGAGTGACGACGCTCCCCATGAGGAGCACGTTCGCCGCGGCGAGCGCCAACCAGCGCGGAAGCAAGCCCTCGGGGAGCACGCCCGAGCCGCCGTTCCACTTACCGCGGTGCTTGTTCGCGAGATCGGCTTCGAAGTCGAAGTATTCGTTGTAATAGTGCGTCATGACGTGCGTGCATGCCACGAACAGCGCCACTGGAACGAAGCTGTCGATGCGGAAGCGGAATTCATGGTGGTGGTGGCTGATATCGCGTGAGAGCGCGCCCATGAGCGCGAGCATGGACGAGTACGGGATGAACTTGAGTCGACCCAGTCGCATGAAAGCGCGGAAGGACGACATTTTCTTGCTTTCTGTCTCTGCTGCTCTAGCTGGTGGGAGCAAGATCGTGAGTGACTGTCTCTCTTGTTAGGTTGATGCTGGCGGTGAGTCTTCACAACGAATGAACAAGGAAGCAAAACAAATCCTCCCATACGTATGAAGATTGGGATGCATGGGCGAAAGTTTGCGAGTCACATTTCGTGAATGATGGCGTGACGACAAAAGTAACCACGGAAAACGAAATGTCCAGCGACAGTGTGTTTCCTGAATCTGCTTGCTTGAAATGTCGTGAACAGCCAAATGGGTTGCAGCGTGACACCGACTCGCAGGCACCGGCATTCCATTTTTTTTTTTTTTGGGCGGCTCGATGTCCATGTGTTTCAATTCGAGTCAACCCTAGGATGGAATTCTAGGGTGGCGAACCAGGACGCGTAAATCGCGGATGGGCCACAGAAATGCAGCAACCTCGAAAGGGTTTGTGTTACTCGCCTTTGTACCGAATCTCCCTAAACGAATTTTGACTTGAAGTCGCTCCAGAAACGACTATATCGAAACCGTGTCTCGGAATTGTCGATGGCTGATCTAGTAGGAAACCAAGCAAGGAAGCACGCAACAGCCATGGATGGATGTGGCACAAAGTGACGTGAATGTCTACCACCGACAGTGTTCGTACTTCTTTCGCCGCTTCAGCTTAGCGACAGCAGCAGCAGCACGGACGGTGACAGCGATGCGGACATCAATAGCGAGAGAGTTAGGATGCGATTCACACTCTGGGGTCTGCTCCGGCTGAGCGGCGCCGACACTCACGCTCCGGCTTGTTTCATATCAGAGGTCAATTTCCGTCTTTAACCGCCGCGATGCAGCTCATGTGTCTATTTTTTCCGACATGCCTTCCACCTTGTTCTGCTCGGACGACGAAAGGCGGTCTTCTGTCGAAGAGCCTTGTGAAGACCTAACCTGTGCTTCAGACAACCCTCATGCGGGCGCGCGGGAGGTCCCTTTGCCTTGCGTCAGACTTTTCAGAAGAGAATTCCACTGACAGACCTTACGTTACCCTACCTTACCTTACCTTACCTTTCCTTACCGGTCCATGCTACCTTCGTAAGGGCTCGGTGTGCGTTGCTTCGGCAGACCCTTGGAGGCGAGGCTCACCTGATTCTCGCAGTCGCAGAGCTTGTTTGTAACCTGCCCTGCACGCAATTTTACCGTCACGTTGCTAGTGTTGAAGTCGAGCGACGCTTTTTTCGTTGCGAGTCCCACTCGCTCTCTCCTGTCTTCTGTGACTCTGCTAGTACAGTAGCGGTGCTGTCGTCGCGCGTGGATTGCGCAACGTAGATCGCCATGATGACGACGGCGAGTATGGTTCCTCGCGGCCTATCGAACGGCGAGCTGAGCGCGCAGGGAAGCGACCGATCTCAGTTCCGTGACCCATATCAATCTTATGACCGATTTAAAAGACCGATCTGTGTTCTTCCCAGCAGTGGTTAGCCTGAAGCTCAACGTGACAGCAGAGCAGCAGCGGTCTTTCTCTCCCGAGCAGTAGTATAGTAACCAGCTCCTGCGTGGCGGCGTTTTCGCGCTGTACAGGCAGTCGTTCGATCGTTCGTGCTTCTGATTCTTCCTAGTCTTGCATGATACCAGTTTTACGTGAGGTGAAGCGCATTAGTACCGTCTCTCGCCTCGCTCCTCGTTCGTGCGAGCTGAAATTGGTGCTGCTGATGGCTCGATCAGTCTGCGCAGGATTCGTTTTGCTCGTCAGCACCTCGCTCCTCCTGACGGGTAAGCCACCCGGCATGGTGCTCTTTTTGCTTCCACTGTTCCTTCCGGACTCGAATAGTGTTTTCCTCCTTTAGTTGTTCGGAAGAAAGAAGATTGGACGCGGGATTTCGTTTCTTACCAGACAGCTAGTTAATCGGCGCAATCAGCTTCACAGTCACGCGCTTATTCCAAACTCTCACGCTTATTACAAACTCTCACGCTTATGCTAAACTCTCACCTCCCCTCCTCTCTTCGTCTCCTCGTTCCCTCCCCGTCCCTCCTTTCGCGTACTCACCAATACCTTTCCTGATCGTCCCATCCTTCCCTGCCCCCCCCTCCCTCCCTCCCTCCCTCCCTCCCTCCCTCCCTCCCTCCCTCCCTCCCTCCCTCCCTCCCTCCCTCCCTCCCTCCCTCCCTCCCTCCCTCCCTCCCTCCCACCCTCCCTCCATCCCTCCCTCCCTCCCTCCTTTCCTCCCTTCCTCGCTTCCTCCGCTCCCTGCTGATCCTATTCACCATATTTCCCATCCTTCCCATCCGTCCCCGCCCTTCCCCGCCTTTCCCCGCGCGTCTTCCCCTTCCCTTCCCCTCCATGCGCAGCTGCCTGGCTGCAGCAAACCCAGGTGAGCCGCCCCGCCCTTCTCCCCTTCCCCGCTTCCCCGCTTCCCCGCTTCCCCTCCCTTCCCTATGCGTCCTCCTCCCCGATCACCTTCCCCTCCATGCGCAGCTGCCTGGCTGCAGCAAGCACAGGTGATTCGCCTCGACCTTCCTTCCCTTCTCCGCCCTTCCCTACCCTTCCCCGCCCTTCTCCGCCGTTCCCTACCCTTCCCCGCCCTTCTCCGCCCTTCCCCGCCCTTTTCTGCGCCCCCCCAAACCCCCCCCGCCCCCCTCCCCCCCTTCTTTTCCCTCCATGCGCTGCTGCCTGTCTGCAGCAAGCACAGGTGAGTCGCGAAATCTGGCCTCTTCTGCTGGTAACCCTATCGTCACTTTCGTTTTCCAGTCCCTAAACAGTCGCCGTTGCTGATACATCTCGCGTCTTCGTGCTTTCACATTAATTCACTTTGACATATTTGTTCATTTGGTGGCGTATGGGGTTCCAGAGTGCAGAACACCAACTGTTGATTGATACTCTTTAAACTCAAAACATCAAGTGCTGTCACTATGCGTTTGGTCTAAGCATTATCTGCAGTCGTCAGTCATCTTCGTTTGATTCTAACTGTTACTTCCACACATTAGGTCGCCCTGTTCACCAACCCTTGGAAATCCTTCTTATCCTTTGAAACACCTTGATGGGTCGGAAGAATTCTACCCTCCACCCACCAGGCTGCCTCGTAAGCCATTGCATAGTGGGTAGCAAGCAAGGATGCCAAGGGTACCACCACCCTTCCCTTGGCTCTGAACTATGTTTTCCCTGGCTCTCTGTTTTCTCTGGCTCTCTGTTTTCCCTGGCTCTCTGTTTTCCCTGGCTCTCTGTTTTCCCTGGCTCTCTGTTTTCCCTGGCTCTCTGTTTTCCCTGGCTCTCTGTTTTCCCTGGCTCTCTGTTTTCCCTGGCTCTCTGTTTTCCAACCACCAGGCCGCCACCTACACGATCCCTTGGGATCTTGTCAGGACGAGAGGGGTGCGGCCTCTGGATCTGGTCACTCGTGGCGATACAATCGGTAGGTCCTCCAAACCCGGATCTGTACCATACCACTTGACTCTCCATATCACACCTCTTGAGACGTCTAAAAATTTGATCAATCGTGCCGATACAATCTGTGGGTTCTCCAAATTCGGATCTGTACCATACCACTCGACTCTCCATATCACACCTCTCCAACTCAACTCACACCACTTCGTATCTTTCTGCGTGAAAGTGGAGTAACAATGAGTTGCATTGTCCCATGTAGTATGACTATGCATGCCTCTCCACCCATGCCTTTCTCAGATTTATCCTTGAGTGAATTATACGAGTATCTGTTTTTTCTTCTTTTCCTTTCCCATTCTTATCATGACCCATGAACCATTACCAAGCAATATCATTATTAGCCATCACCGTGCATCATCAGCAATAGAGCCATAGCGCATGTGGCATGATGCAGTGAATTATTATCCAATTACCATCAACTGTACTATGTGTCTTGTCCCCGTGCCCATCCCTCAGTGTTCAAGTGGACGGACCTGGCGTGGCATGATCTGTGGATCATGGACGATGAGATGAGGAGATGTTCAAGGTGGATTGTTCTGTGCTCATCACTGCACATGTGACATGCCTGATATCCTCTGTTCAACCATCTCAACCCCGCAGTGTTCAAGTGGACGGACCTGGCATGGCATGATCTGTGGATCATGGACGATGAGAATGTGCTCATGTGGAATGATCATTGTTTCTATTCACACTGCTCGCAGTGTTCAAGTGGACGGACCTGGCATGGCATGATCTGTGGGTAATGGACGATGAGAAAGCGTTCAAGAATTGTGACTTCACTCGGGCAAAGCGCCTCCGACCGCTTGGTGTTGGCGGGCAGTACACGTGAGTTGGGGCAGCACGCGAAAATAATGGGGTAGTTTGGGCAAACCCACGGCAGCACGAAAAGATTCTGGGCAGTATAGTTTCAGAATGAATGAATAATGAATCTGTGCCAATATCCATGTTTTTAAACGTTTTTTTTTTTTCATGTTTAATTCTTTTTGATTGCAAGCAACAGTTCGGCACCTCCTGAAATCATAAGCCCCCTGCAGATTCCATTATTGCAGCGAACCACAAGCAACTAGCTGACTGTGGCTTGTATTGAGGTCATTTTAGAGGTGCACCTTCCTGCGAGGCCTCTCTGATTTTAGATCAACTAGCCGATTGCTGGTTGTGGCTTGGCACCCTTCCTGCGACTTGCTTGCCACTTCAACCCATCAGCCCTGCCCTAGCTTCTGCACCACCGTTGCCTTTTATCGCTATCACCAGCAATCTTAGTTTCTGCCAACCATGTCAATCAAAGTCCCACTATATGCCGTCCCTCATCATCTCGCTGTGGCTGGCAGGTACAAGGTGGCTGTCATCTGGGAGTTTTATCTGCTCTATTTTGCCTCAAGTGGCATCCTCGTTTTGAGGCGTTGCAAAGCACTATCAGAATCTCACTGTTGTAAATTCCATCCCTCGCCATCTCCCTGTGGCTGGCAGGTACAAGGTGACTGCCATCTGGAAGTTCTATCCTCTCTATTTCGCCTTAATCTCACTGTTGTGAATGCCGCCCCTCACTCTCCCTGTGGCTGCCAGGTACAAGGTGACTGCCATCTGGGAGACTTTTCCGCTCTATTTCGCCTCGAGTGGCATCCTGCAGTGCCGCTACTACAAGGTGAAGCTGTCAGTCGTGGTCCACAACCTTGGATGATCAGAGAAAGATCATCCTAGATCACTTTCGGAGGCAATGTTTATGGATCAAGTTTTAGCTTTCCGCTCTGTTTCACCTCTAGTCTAGTGGCATCATGCAGTGCCAAGTGAAGCTTTCAGTTGTGGTGCAGAATACGTCACTTGAGATACAGGTCAGGTTACACTCTGCAGCATTGCCAGTCACATATTGTACAGTCATCATCCTGCAGTGCAGTTGCTACACAAAATGTTCACACACGCTGTACGCTATCTAACAGTTTCGTCAATACACTTTGTATGGCAAATGCCAATCACTTATGCGCATTCAGGCTGAACCATCACATAAAAAATCGCAGTACATCAGGGTCTGTAACGTCATGGCCAGATTCTATTGCAGGATCGTGCGCAGAACTTTTCGACAGTATCAGAAGCATCTGTGTAAACACCCTTTCCCACCTTTCCCTCTTCCACAGGCCCCAGCTCATGAATTGCAGGGAATGTACAAACCAGAGTTCGGTGAAAGACATTCTATCCCTTTGTGAGCTTATATATATGAGGTCAATGAACGATATCGAACGAATTCCTGCGTCAGCTCTTGGACAATGTCCACATTCGAATCCATGTTGGCCGCCAGATTTCGGATTCACCCATAGAGCCTTGACGTGGCGTGGTGCAGCCAATCTGCTGCGTCCCTGGGTATTGGCCTTGGCGAAGCCGAACCCATCCGACGAATCGCGTATAGCCTGCCATCCATCATCCCGCGCCAGGATTCGTCGCTCCAGTCTCCAGATAGAGCCTCGGGGAACCTCTGGCCTGTCGTGTTCTAGGTTCGGAAGAGTCTAGCTCTTCTTGCCACGCAGACTAACCAATTACAGACGTAGATTCGGTTCGGTGAAAAGCCTCGAAATTCGAGAAGTCTGATGAGCTCGGGGCGCATTTGCAGCTGTTGTAAATGCTTTGCGCTTGGAGCCATGGCGGATTTTCCCGAGTCCTAGGTTAGCCGCTCGCGATTGCCTGATGCTCGTGCCTCCACTCCTCGTAACGAACGATAGGAGTTATATGGTGTGTCCCGTCTCTCGTAGGAGCGGATTCGGTCACTTTTATTAGCCCCAATCACGAAGTAATACGTTTTCTTCTTCCTGTTTCCCGGGCCCAATTTGAATTCCTTTTCCATCCTGTTCGCGGATCAGTAGACTTTCTATTGATCATGACCGCGGCTATGGCTAGACTGGCAGCATCCCTACCTATGCGGTACGTCACGGGCAGCGTACCGAACGGAAATGCCTCTCAGTCCTCACCGAAATCGTCCGCCATTCTATTACGAAAATCGAATCTGAGGATACGGAACCCGGCATCAGTTATAGGAGAGCGACTGGAAACTCGGAACCGCAGATTTAGCAGGCGGATCGTGCGATCGAGGGCGGAAGATGGGTCTTCAACTGCTAATGGCGGCTCGCAAGCCGATAGTGAAGCTGTAAATTCGGTGAAATCCGAAAAATCTGGCGTGGCTGGCGAGAGCAGCATTCCTGTGCAGGCACAACCAGAGAAAAATAAGGATATTGATGAAGAGAAGGAGCGGGAGAAGGAGCGGCGGAGGCAGCAAGCGCTGCGGCAGGCGGCGAGACGAGCGCGGACGCCGCCAACCACCGCAAGCGGTGCTGGCGGCGCCAGTGGTGGCAGCGGGGAGAGCGGGAAGGAGGGCGAGGGGGCGGTGAAGGGGGGACTGCTGATGGGACTGGCGGAGGCCATCGAGGACGCGTTTGGCGCTACCAGCGAGGGGCGAGGCGAGGTTGACAAGCTGGATATCAGCAAGGTGAGAGCGGGTGAGGGGTGGGTATGTGTGTGAGAGCGGGTGAGGGGTGGATATGTGCGTGAGAGCCGGTGAGGGGTTGCTATTGGGTTGAGATGTTTCAAGGGACTGGTGAGGCGGGTGAAAGAGGCTATGACATGAAGGGGTGGTGATGGGGTTCTGAAGGGGTGGTGATGGGCTATGAAGGGGTGGTGATGGGGGTCTGAAGGGTGCTCCTGATGGGGCTGGCGGAGGACATAGAGGACGGGTTTGGTGCTACCGATGCTGGAAGGCGGCAGTTGACAAGCTGGAAATTGCCAAGGTGAGAGCCGGTGAGAATCGGTGAGGGGGGCGGCTATGGGATGGGTATGCGTGTCAGTCACGTGAGGTTGAAGGAAGGAGGTCTGCTGATGGGGCGCTACCGACGGTGGGAAGGGGGCAGCTGACAAGCTGGATATCGCCAAGGTGAGAGCCGGTGAGGGGTGGGTATGCGTGGGAGTGTTACTCAAGGGAATGATGAAGGGGCAGTGAAGGAAGTGGGGTGGGGGGGCGTTTACTGAGGGGGCTGGTGGAGGGTATTTGCCATTGGCGATGGTGGGAAGGGTGTGGTTGACAAGCTGGATATCGCAAAGGTGAGACTCGTTGCCGGGAGGGGGAGATGAGCAATGAGGAATCACCCGAGTCACTCGCGGGTGACGGGGCAGGAAGGGAGCAGTTGACAAGCTGGATAGATACCACCCAGGTGATTGAGCGCCGGTGAGAGATGGGTATGTGTGGAAATCGATGAGAGATGGGTATGTCTGTGAAAGTCACTTGAGGGAGCATTAATGAGAGTAAGTACGTCTGCGAGCGATGCTATGTGACCGTCATTCCTGTGTGCCCATCTCAATGAAACTCCTGCTTTTTGTGTGCAGTTGCAGAAGAGGACCATCAGCGTGGTCTGCCGTGTTCCTCCCCTGGGGAAAAACGTGCAACCTTCAGTCGCTCGCATGGGTACCTTTGACGATGATTTTCATTGTCGGCATTGATCTTCACACAAGCGACGGAAGATTGCAACTTGTTTTCCCAGAGGGCGAACACGGCAGATCACAATGATGGTCCTTTTCTGCACCCCTTCCCTCCCCATTCCCTCTTGATTTTTCTTCGCCTCTCCCCTTCTCACCAATAGCTCCGCACCTCTTTCTCCTGCACGAACTTCTGGCCCACTGGCTCCCTACCCTACGGTCCAGGCGCATTGTTCACGGCCCCTATCTCCTCTCCTTCCCATACCTTCCCATACCTTCTCACCTCTTTCTTACCTCTCCCAACCCCCACCCCCCCATCCCACCCTCACCCACCTCAGCTCCGCACCTGCTTCTCCTACACGGATTTCTGGCCCACAGACTCCCGTCCCTATGGCTCGGGTGCGCTGTTCACAGGCAATCTTCGTTCCCTTCCCCTTTCTTCCCATTTCTTACCTCTCCCCCCGCCCCTCTCTCCCTCACCCTCTCAGCTCCGCACCTGCTTCTCCTACACGGATTTCTGGCCCACAGACTCCCGTCCCTACGGCTCAGGCGCACTGTTCACTGGGAACCTGCGGGCTGCTGACGTGGCGGACGCGCGGGAGAGGCTGGAGACAAAGCTGGCCGAGGGTGCTGGTTGCCCTGTGGCGGTTTTCTTCCTGAAAGACGAGCGGCGAGAGAAGGAGGTGTGTGCTTGCTTGTAGTGAAAGGGGCGTGGGCTGCATACTCGGCACCAGCAGGTCAGGTGAGAGGGGAGAGGCTGGAGACAAAGCTGGCCGAGGGTGCTGGTTGCCCTGTGGCTGTTTTCTTTCTCAAGGATGAGCGGCGAGAGAAGGAGGTGTGTGGTGCGAGCAAGGTTTTTCTGAGAACTCTAAAAAACGCGGTGCGTGGTGCGAGCAAGGAGGCGAGTCCGTCAGTTGATTGTTGTGGTGCTGGGTGGGGGGCAACCTAGCTGGCCGAGGGTGCTAGTCGCCCCGTGGCTGTGTTCTTCCTGAAAGACGAGCGGAGGGAAAGGAGGTGTATTTTGTTGTGGGTGTGGGGCAGTGTGCTGTTTGTGGGTCACTAGTGGGTCACGGGTGAGGAGAGGCTGTTGAGGGGAGAGGTTGGAGGCGATTCTGGGTGCGGCTTCTGGGTGCCATCACTCTTGGGTCACACTCTGGTCACACTCTGGTCACACTCGGGTCACACTCGGGTCACACTCTGGTCACACTCGGGTCACACTCTGGTCACACTCGGGTCACACTCTGGTCACACCCGGGTCACACCCGGGTCACACTCGGGTTGCACTTGGATCATTCTCAAGTCTGTCTCGGGTCTCTTTCAGATTTATCACTCGTGGTCACACTCCGTTCACTCTCGGTTCACCCTCAGGACACCCTCGAATTCATCACTTGCCGCTGATCCTTCACCGACTTTACCACTATCTCCCTCTGGCCACCCTTCGTCTTCCACTTCCCCCCCCCGGCCCTCATCCCGATCCCCATTAGGGGTGCATAGTGGGTCCAGGAGTTGAAGTCCTGCCATGCGTTCTCTCCTCACCGATCTCACCGCCCTCTCAAATCCATCACTCGCCGCCTATCCTTCACCCACTTTATCACTCTCTCCCTATGGGCATCCTTCGTCTTCCATTTCCGCTCCCGCATTCCCAAACCATCCCCATCAGGTGTGCATAGTGCAACAAGTATCCTCCATCAATCGCCGTCTCGCCCTCAACCAGTCTCACCGGCCTCTCCTGCTGGCCCCTGCTGTTACTCTCCGTCCTCTTCTCCCTTATATTCCCCACTTGCACCCTTCTCTGCTTCCCCTTTCCCCGCTTTCCTCTTTCCCCATTGGCCCATTTCTCAGGTGTGCATAGTGCAACTAGTATCATCCATCGATCGCCGTCGCGCCCTCACCACTCTCACCGGCCGCTCATGCTGCTCTCCCTCCTGGGCTGCCTCGCCATCACTGCTCCCTTTTTCCCTCTTCATCCCATGCCCCCCTCTCCCGCTGGCCTCTCATGCCCCTCCCTTCTCCTCTCCCGCTGTCCCTCATTCCCTTGCCCCCAACCACCCATCAGGTGTGCATAGTGCAACCAGTATCATCCATCGATCGCCGTCTCACGCTCACCACTCTCACCGGTCTCTCCCGCTGGCCGCTCATGCTGCTCTCGCTCCTGGGCTGCCTCGCCACCACTGCCACTGTCTCTGGTGTCAATCTCGACCCCTATAAAGTTGGGCTTGGGGAGTCAGCTCACCACGCCCTCCCTTTAACCCTCGGCCTTGCCACAGTCATCGGTGTGGGAGAGGTGCGTTCTTTGCCTTCAAACGGGCTTTGCCTTCAAACGGGCTTTGCCTTCAAACGGTCTTTGCCTTCAAACGGGCTTTGCCTTCAAACGGGCTTTGCCTTCAAACGGGCTTTGCCTTCAAACGGGCTTTGCCTTCAAACGGTCTTTGCCTTCAAACGGGCTTTGCCTTCAAACGGGCTTTGCCTTCAAACGGGCTTTGCCTTCAAACGGGCTTTGCCTTCAAACGGGCTTTGCCCTCTCTGTCCCGCTTGCCCTCTCTGACCCCTATGGACCACCACTGCCACCATCTCATAGGAAAGTCTTTACACCATGCCCTCCCCTTTGCTCTCAGTCTTGAGGCCGTTGTGGGAGTGAGTGAGGTGAGTAGTGCTTTCTATCAGAACCCACCTCTATCAAAGCGTATTTGCACCTCTCCCCAGCCTACCTCACTCTCCCTCCCTCATTGCTTCTTCCTTGCCCACCTTTGTCCTGCCCACACCCTCAGCTCTTCCAGTGCATCATGGCGGGGCGATACGGGGTAAAGCTCTCCCCTCCCCGCCCTACCTCCTCCCTTCCTTTCTCACACACATTCGTTACCTATTCCTCCCTACTCACTCTCCATCCGACCACCCCAACTCACCCCAGCTCTTCCAGAGCATCACGGCAGAGTGATCCATCACGGCAGAGTGATCCATCACGGCTTTTACACGGGGTAAAGCTCTCAAGCTCTCCCCGCCCGCTCTACTGTGCCTGCCCATGAATTTTACTCCCTCCCTCCCCTGCATCTCCTCGATCCCTCCCCAAACCCCACTTACCCCTGCTCGTCCAGCACACCATGGCCCTACCTCCTTCCTCCTTCGATCTCGTCCAGCACACCATGGCGGGGCAATGCAGAGTGAAGCTCTCCCCGCCCTACCTCCTTCCTCCCTTTCTCACACACACACGCTGCCCAATCCCCCCTCCCTGTGTCTCCATACCCCCCTTCCCCCCAGATCTTCCAACGCATCATGACCGGAAAATACGGGGTAAAGCTCTCCCCGCCCTACCTTGTTTTCACATGCATTGTCCTCCCACTTCCCCCCCCTCCTGCATTCCCCCTACCCCCCTTCCCCCCAGATCTTCCAACGGATCATGGCCGGGCGATACGGGCCAAAGCTCTCCCCGCCCTACCTCCACCCCAACCCACCTTGCTTACCCACGCGCCGTCCTCCCTCCCTCCCTGCATTCTCGCACCACCTGCACACCAATAGGTCTTCCAGCGAATCATGGCAGGGCGATATGGGGTAAAGCTCTCCCCGCCCTACCTATGGCTCTCCCCCCCTCCCTCCTCAACCCATCCCCTGCATTACCCACCTAACCCCTGTTTCCCCCACCAGATCTTCCAACGGATCATGGCAGGGCGATACGGGGTAAAGCTCTCCCCGCCCTACCTCCTTCCCGGCCCCCTGGGCTGCCACGGCACTGCCACTCGCTTCGAGTCCCTCCTGCCCTCCTCCCGGGTAAGTGGTGACTGACTGCAGGAGTGAGAGGAATGGACTTATCGCATGCGCCTCTCCATGCGCAATCTTATCCCTGGGCTGCCACTCGCCTCTCCCCGTATATATCCTCTGGTCAGCCAAGGCTGTCTGGTCAGTCATGACCCTCTCTCCCTTCCCCTTCCCTGATGCTCCTCTCCATTATCTCTCCTCTACAGCTCAATCCTCTTTCTTCTGCCCCCCTCACTCTCTTCACCAGGCGCTGTTCGACATGTGTGCAGCCAAGGCGGTGGGGTCATTCATGACGTCATTCGTTCTGGCATGTGTGGCGCTGGCAGCTGATGGGGGCGTGGATGGGGGCATCGACCCCATGTGAGTCTCTGCTCTGTTGACTTGCGTTGACTTGCATTGACTTGTGTTGACTTCGTTCATTCTAGCTGCCTGTCATTTCGTCTGCCACCCCCTCCACCTCCACTTAGTCTGCCATTATCCTTTGCCCTCAACCTTGGTTGTGTAATCACGACAAGCTACTAGCCATCCTGATTTCACATCTGGATTTTAAACTTCCATAATGCATGGATCAAAACCCCTCAAAGTTGACTTTTGAGTCGACTCAAAACTCCCCTCATTTATCTTCTCTCATAATCCAGCAAGTATGGATCGAAACCCTTTTGCCGTTCATACGCGACCCGTTTTACAAGGCGTGTACGCGTGAGGGCCTCTTCTAAGTACTTTCCGTATAGTGTCTCTTTCTGGTCAGCCCTTCTAAACACATAAAATGCGAACAGGGCAGACTGTCTGGTCTTGAGTATACTCTCCTCGGACTGATCGGGTCACCTGCCAAAAGCGTGTGACATCCTCTTTGGTTGTCGAACCAAAGAAGATGGTTTACGTTATTGTCAGATGTCCGGATCATCGAAGGAGAGCATACTCGGGGTAGACAGGCTGCACCTTTTGCATTTTATCCGTTCAGAAAGGTCGACGAGAGGAGTTATCGTATGGAAGTACATAGGGAAGGCTATCGTGCGGGAAACACCTCATAAATCCATGTTTCTTTTATCATCTACACATTTTTCAAAAGCACCTTTTCTCTCCATCTCTCTCCATGCATTCTCCATTAGCAATTGCCATGCCTACACACACTCCTTTATCGCTCTTTCCTTCGCCCCTCTTCCCTCCCCCCCACCCCCACCCCCATGCCCCACCAGGTACATCGAGCCGTCTTTCTTCGCTCCCAACCTCCTCCTCTCCTTCATTCAGAACGTCATCGGCCCATACTCTGACGACCTGGGCAACGTCATGCCCAACGCTGTGGAGGGGCTGGGCGTACCAGTGAACCCACTGGCGTTTGCCGGCCTGCTGGGGTTTGTCATTACGGCACTGAATCTTCTGCCTGCTGGGCAGTTGGATGGAGGACACATGGTGCAGGTGGGTGGGTGCCGCAGAGCAAGCAGCCTGTATAGCTGGTGGTACGTGCACAGGTAACGGCCGACAGGAATCATCGGGCCATACTCCGACGACCTGGGCAACGTCATGCCCAAGGCTGTCGATGGGCTGGGGGTGCCTGTGAATCCACTGGCGTTCGCAGGGCTGTTGGGGTTTGTGATCACAGCGCTGAATCTGCTGCGGGCACATGGTGCAGGTGGGTGGGTGCAGAGGGTACAGCCTCTGGTGGTGCTGGTGCTGACACTGATACGGCTTATGTAGGCCATAGGCTGGGAGTGGGACGACCTGGGCAACGTCATGCCCAATGCCGTGGAGGGACTGGGCGTGCCAGTGAATCCTCTGGCTTTCGCAGGGCTGCTGGGGTTTGTCATCACGGCGCTCAATCTGCTGCCTGCTGGGCAGCTTGACGGGGGGCACATGGTGCAGGTGGGTGGGTGGGTGGGTGGGTGGGTGGGTGGGTGGGGCTAGAGGACACATCCTTTAAAGGTGTTGCTGCTCACACCTATGCAGCTTACTTAGGCCACAGGCTGAAACTGGAAGCGACCTGGGCAACGTCATGCCCAATGCAGTGGAAGGGCTGCGGGTGCCAGTGGATCCTCTCGCCTTCGCTGGGCTGCTGGGGTTCGTCGTTACAGCTGGGCAAGTTGTTGCTTGTTACCCCATATCTGCTGACGTGCGCACTGCACTTGGGATGTGCGGGATGGATGGGGTGGGGGGACGAGGAGGAGACGAGATGGAGGGGTCGGGGAAAAGGGCAAAGAGTAACGGCGAGGATCAAGCGGCGCTTTTCAACGTGGATGAGGATGGATCTGCTAACATGGAGGTCGATGGGATAGAGGTAGGCGGGCCTCGCCTTCCGCCTACCTCTATCCCATCGACCTCCATGTCAGCAGGCCCATCCTCATCCACGTTGAAAGCCTCTGCTTGATCCTCGCCGTTACTCTTTGCCCTTCTCCCCGACCCCTACATCGTTACTCTTTTCCCCTGTCGTGTGCTCTGCTTCTTCTGGGCCTTCGTCATCCTTACCTTCCCTGCCTGACCGTGCCTTCCCTTGCCTTTCATTACCTTCCATCACCCTTCCTTTCTATCCAGGCACTGTTCGGTCGGCGCAAGGCCAAGATAACGACTCTTATCACTCTAGCCCTGCAGGCGCTCGGAGTCTTTTCAGGCAGCGTGCTCTGCCTCTTCTGGGCCTTCATCATCCTCGCCTTTCCTGCTTTCCCTGCCTTTCCTTCCATCACCCCCTCTTTCTGCAGGCACTATTCGGCAGGCGCAAGGCCAAAATTACCACTCATCTCATTAGCCTTCCTGGGCCCGGGGGGCTTTTCCGGCAGTGTGCTGTGCCTCTTCTGGGCCTTCATCATCCTCGCCTTCCGTAACAGCGAGGAGCTCCCGTCCATCTCCCGTCTTACCACCCAACTCATCTCTTTCCTCTCCCCTCCCCCCCCCCCCCCCCCCCGCACCTTTCTCCATATCTGCAGGCCCTATTCGGCAGGCGCAAGGCCAAGATAACAACACTTATCACTCTAGCCCTGCTAGCCTTAGGAGGTTTCTCAGGCAGTGTGCTGTGCCTCTTCTGGGCTTTCATCATCCTCGCCTTCCGCAACAGTGAGGAGCTCCCATCGCTGGACGAGATCTCGCCACTTGGCAGAGGCCGATTCGTGCTCGCGTGGATGCTGCTGAATGGCAGTCTACTGCTGCTGCTGCCCAAGAGTGGTGGCACATTCCCCTCGTTCCTACCCACGGACTTCTAGTTGTGGGATAAGGCAAGTGTCCAGGCATGAAGCAGGAAATTAAAATGGCAATTCGTGCTCGCATGGATGGATGCTTCCGAATGGCAGTCTGCTGCTGCTCTTCCCGAGAGTGGCGGCCCGTTTCCTTTCTTCCTACCCACGGATTTTTAGCTGTATGTGTGAAGGCAGTTGTCTAGCCGGGGCAGGAAGGAATCTAGTGCGTGCTAATTCGTGCTCGCGTGGATGCTGCTGAATTGCAGCCTGCTGCTGCTGCTCCCCAAGAGTGGCGGTGGCACGTTTCCCTCTTTCTTGCCCACGGGCTTTTAGCTGTGTGTGAAGGCAGTTGTGTAGGCAGGGAAGGGGTAAAAAAAAGGAGCATGTTGACACACTTGTACCGGTAGCTTCCAGTCGTTATTGTGTCACCAAGTGTATGGCATTCAATAGTTGAGGCATAAACACACAAATGGATCACTGCACATTCAGTGTCCTTACAAGCATCAGCATTAAGGGTGCGTTCCTGTGGAGACACTTGTGTCTCAATCCCCTTTTTTCCGAGTCGCGTCTACACATTTGTACAATCTCGCGTCACAAAAAATGAGTGTATCACGAAACTGTGCGACCAGGCGAAATTTACAGCTGTGCTCATGTGATTGGATTTCAAACTTGACTGTACACCTGTTTCTTCAACTGTCTGGTTCGGGTGGGGTTTTGACGAGCGGAACTTTTTCCCACGCGGGATTTTTACTGTGGAATGTCCAGGTGCATTGACATTTCGAACCGCGTACAGAGTTGTTGACAGTGACGGGTCAATATGCAACTCGTCCGCGACATCAGCGCGTTTCACGCTGACAAATGAAAAATACAGAAAAAGTCGCACAAGGGCGACACGCGTTTGTGACATTGTACGTTTCAAGCTGTTTTTACGCGTCACAAAAGGATTGAGACACAAGTGTCTCCACAGGAACGCACCCTAAGGCTTCCATCCCGTGTGGATATTTGAGTCACACTACACTACAAAATCAAGTAGGAGGAAATGGAATGGACTTATGATACGGTAACATGGCATATAACAGACCTATTTACAAGCACAAACAAAAAGCTTCCGCCTTGTGTGTATCACAAGCACAGCACAGCACTGAGCACCCACACATTGTAGGTCAACCCAAAAGTAGGAAATGGAAAGGATATCACTTCATATATCTGCACAAGTGGACCACATGCACATCTGATTGTTGCCGCGGCCTGCCTGCCTCACCAATACCGCTCAGAACTGAAAGTGGCAGCCTTTTTAGACTTGGATTTCCTTGACTTGTTTTTCTTAGGCTTGGAAAAGGCAGCTTCCTGGAACCTGGATGAGCTCGCCTGTGTCTCGTATGGGGGGCCAACAGGCGCAGAGTAATCATCACCGGGGTAGTCATCATCAGGGTAGTAATTACCAGGGTAGTCATCATCAGGTGCTGCTGAGTAGCCGTAACCAAAACTGGGACTGTAACCATAACTGGGACCATAACCATAACTGGGACTGTAACCACAACTGGGACCGTAACCGTTGCCATAGCCATAACCGTAACCAGGAGTATAAGAGCCGTGAGCAGGAAATGAAGCTGGATAAGCAGGAAATGAAGCCGGATAAGCAGGAGCGGGGCAAAAACCAGGAGTATAACCGGCATGAGCAGGAGCCGAGGCAGGAAAAGAAGGAGCGGGAGGGCAAGCAGATGGACCAGAAGGTGACGACGCAGTAGCAGTAGCAGAACTAGCAGAAGAAGAAGTGCCAAAGCCAGAGGTAGATGCTGAAGTGAAACCACTGAGCTTGGACCTAGAACCACCTTTTTTGGACTTGGAACGACCTTTCTTAGAAGTGGAACCTCCTAACTTGGAAGTGGAAAAACCAGACTTGGAAGCGGAAGCACCAAACCCAGACGTGGAAGCACCAAGCTTGGAAGTAGAAGCACCTAATTTGGACGAGGAAGCACCTAGCCCCGACGTGGAAGAACAACCGAACTTGGAAGTGGAACCAAATAACCCGGATGTGGAAGCACCAAGCTTGGAAGTTGAAGCACCTAACCCAGAGGTGGAAGCACCAAACCCAGAAGTGGAAGCACCAAACCCAGAAGTGGAAGCACCAAACCCAGAAGTGGAAGCACCAAACCCAGAAGTGGAAGTACCAAACCCAGAAGTGGAAGCACCAAACCCAGAAGTGGAAGTACCAAACCCAGAAGTGGAAACACCTAACCCTGATGTAGCAGATGGAACGGCAGATGAAACAGCATCAGCAACAACAGCAGCAGCAGCAGTGGCAGCAGCAGCAGTGGCAGGTGCAGCTGGAGAGCAATACTTTGCTAGAAGTCTCAGAAATCTTTCAGTAGAGGTTTCAGTAACTGCTGCATCAATGACACCTGCTTTTTCTGAAGCAGCAACAGCAGTAGTGTCAGGGGTAACTGTTTCTCCTGAAACAGCAGCAGTGGTAGTGTCAGTGGTAATTGCCTTTCCTGAAGCAGCACCGACTGTAGGATCAGTGGCCACGGTGGTAGTATCAGTGGCAACTGCATCTCCTGAACCTGCAGCAATGCTTGTATCAGTTGCAGCTTCTTTTCCTGAAGCAACAGCAACCGTAGGATCAGCAGCATCAGCCTTTTCCGAAACAGCAGCCATGGTAGTAGAATCAGTTGTAACTGCTGTCCCTGAATCTGCAGCAATGCTTGTATCAGCTGCAGCTGGCTTTCCTGAAGCAGCATCGACCGTGGGATCAGCAGTACCAGCCTTTTCAAAATCTGCAGTCACAGTGGTAGTGTCCGTGGTGACTGCCTTTCCTGAAGGAGCATGGACTGTAGGATCAGTGGTAACTCCTTCTCCAGAATCTGCAGCAACGTCGGTAATGTCAATGGTGACTGCTTTTCCTGGAGCAGCAGCAACGGTAGTGTCAGTGGTAACTGCTTTCGCTGAAACAGAAGCAGCCAGAGTGTCAGTGGTAACTGCTTTTCCTGAATCAGCATCGACTGTGGGATCAGATGTGCCAGAATCTGCAGCAATGTTCGCACCGATTGCACCTGCTTTTCCCGAAGCAGCAGCGACCATAGGCTCAGCAGTACCAGCCTTTTCCGAATCAGCAGTCACGGTGGTAGTAGCAACAGCAGTATCTGCAATTCCAGAAGCAGCAGCCACCATAGTATTACGAGTAGACGCATTTGCAGCAGTAACGGCGCTGTTAGCTGGCTTCCCCGAAACAGCAGTAACATTAGTATCGGTAACTTCTTTTCCTATAGCATCAGTCTCAACATGAACTGCTGCTACCGAAGCAGCATCAACTGTGGTACGAGTGGTAACGGCCTTTCTTGAAGCAGCAGCGGTCGTAGTACGGTGATTATTTACACGCCTCAGAAATCGCCTCATCTTGGTATTATTGCTGAATGCGTTTCCAGGAGCAGCACTACAAGCAGGAGTAGCACTAAAAGCAGGAGCAGCACTAAAAGCAGGAGCAGCACTAAAAGCAGGAGCAGCACTAAAAGCAGGAGCAGCACTAAAAGCCAGAGCAGCACTTATGACAGGAGCAGCACTAACGACAGGAGCAGCACTAACGACAGGAGCAGCACTAACGACAGGAGCAGCACTAACGGCACCAGTAGCTACCGGAAGGGAGGATAAAGCAGTAGCATCTTGTTCGAAACACGATGGAGGGGAGATCTGTTCGGAGCGCGAGGGAGAGGGCAGCAGATCGACCGTGCTGACAGCAACCGACGTGCCGCTGAAGGTTGGAACTGAACATGTGTGGTCCTTCAAGGCGTCGTTGTCAAAGCTATCGTTTACTTTAACGTCAACGTCCGCATCTACGTTAACGTCAGCGTCAGCGTCTATGTTAACATCGACACGTAACGGATTCAGGTCCTGGAAAATAAAGGCGTCGTGGAGATCTTCGTCCGTGGAGAGCGCGATGACGTCACCGTCGGTGTCTGTGTACGTCAGCAAGAGCGGCTTGCTGGCGGGGATCTCCAGAGACGCGCGAATCCGCAGGCTGACGTGGCGGAAGGACGGAGGGAAGCAGCGGGACGAGATGCGACGCAAAACGCCATTGCAGTTGACCTGGGGGGAGAGGAAACGGAGGAGAGGGGGGAACGGGAAGAGGGGAGCGAAAAGGACGGCGGGGAGGGCACGCGGAGAGGAGAAAGGGAAAACGGGTTAAGGTGAATGGAAGAGTAAACAATGGTTTTGCATGAGTTTGATAGATGGGATGTCAGAAATGTTCCTCGCAAGGCGGCGACTTGCTCAGCCGTAGGGATGACGAGCCGAAAGGGACCCGATTGAACCGAAAACTAGTTAAGACGAGAAAAATAAACGCAGTAAAGATCCAAACATACTTGATTCCTGAAAAATGAATCTAGAAGGCACTTATCTACCCAGCGATGCGTTGACGGCACGGGCAGTGAAATATCTCTACTCACCTTCGTGACATAGAGGGTCGACATGGCGGGAACGGTAGTATGGACGTGAGAAACGATTCAATAGACCAAAAAGAACGGTAAATTACATGGAGGCTCTCATTAGTAGCTGCCTGGCAGCGGGGCGTCTGAACGAGATATTCAGCACCTACTACGAGTTTGGCCGTGGATATTCACTCTCTAAGCTACAACGAACGGCGCATCACACGGAAATTCCCATCAGTGGTTCTGGCAGCGGGGCGTCTGAACAAAAAAATCAGCACCTAGTACGAATTTGGAAGCTGTATATGGCTGAAAATCGTAAGAAATGGGGGTAGATGCAAGCGTTCGCTCTACTACCAAAAGGAACTACCATAAGGACCAAAACAGGAAGAAGCGTATTCTAGGAATCAAGGCGTTTGACGAGGAATCCCAGTGCTAGTCTGCCAACGCTACTGCATGCGTCATTGCTGTTCCTCTACCGTGTGTACGATGATGCGTGGGTGCGGTGTGGTGATGATGAAGATGGGATGGTCGTGAATTCCCCAATTTCTAGGGCCGCGCGCGCGATCCAACGCATGTTTCGTGAACGGCCGCCTGACGATGTTGTCTTGTCAACCATGACCATAGGCGCTGAAAATACACATCCTCGCTCCGCATGGTATACGTTGATGCAATACAAGATTCGTTCTCATTTATCGATTGACATATTTACCATATAGAAATTACCACACTATACAGCAACTGAAATCACAATCTTACATGACATCAGCCCGTACAAACATTGCAGCCATGATACATGCTTTTACCTCATCTGAGACACTGTACAGTGAACAGCAGGTGATTTGGCCTGCCAATGCATGGCGGGGGGCGTTGAATGGGAGAGAAGGCAACTACAGAGCGAGGTAAAAACTCCCAGAGCATGAGCAGAAGCTTGCTGCTGTTACTGTTGATGCGACAAAAGCAGTACAAGTGCCAAAAGCGGGGCAGAATGGCGAAAAGCAGAAGGAGTGCCGAATGCAGGAGCAGAAGGAACGGCAGCTACTTGGAATGCCATGGATTGGCAGAGGTCTAGATGGGGTAGAAGGCTGCACCAGGGATGAATGGTGCAGGAGCTCAGAGAAGGAGCAGACGAAATTGAGGGGATTGGAGGATTAGGGGGAGGAGAGGCTTGTTACTGCTGCTGAAGTGGCAATAGCAGGAGAGCAAGGGCGGAAAGCAGCAGGGCAAGGGCGGAAAGCAGGAGTGCAAGGAAGGAATCAGGATCAATTGAAGCAGCAGCTACTTGGATAGCCATAGTGAGGCAGAAGGCTGGGTGGGATGAAAGGCAGAGCCAGGGGCGAAGTTAGAAAAGCTCAGAGAAGGAGCAGAGGAACCAGTGACGGCTGGAGGCTTGGAAAAGGGCGGTGCTGTTGTTGCCGTGTTGCTGGGAGGAGACGGGAAAGCTGCAGTAGGAGCAGACGAGTTAAAAGGAGGAAAAAAGGCCAGTTCCCAGGGGCTTGGAGGAGAGGGGTGCTGCTGTTGCTGTGTTGCTGGGCGGAGACGGGAAAGGTGCAGCACAAGGAGATGGAGTAAAGGAGGAAAAAAGGCCAGTTCCCAGGGGTTTGGAGGAGAGGGGTGCTGCTGTTGCTGTGTTGCTAGGCGGAGACGGGAAAGGTGCAGCACAAGGAGATGGAGTAAAGGAGGAAAAAAGGCCAGTTCCCAGGGGTTTGGAGGAGAGGGGTGCTGCTGTTGCTGTGTTGCTAGGCGGAGACGGGAAAGGTGCAGCAGAAGCAGATGGGTTGAAGGAGGAAAAAAGGCCAGTTGCCAGGGGTTTGGAGGAGAGGGGTGCTGTAGTTGCTGTGTTGCTAGGCAGAGACGGGAAAGGTGCAGTGGCAGCGCCAAACCCAGACGACAAGGTGCCAGTAGAGGGATTGGCAGTGCCAGAAGCACTGGAAGCACCAGACGCAGCAGTGGCAGTGGCACCGGCAGGAGCAGAAGCGCCAATACTGTAGGTAAAGGCACCACGAGCAGGAGTAGATGAGGCAAAACTGGAGGGGGGCGTTCCAGTGGCAGGTGTGGGAGCACCAGAAGCAGCAGCGGCAGCGAAAGCAGCAAAAGCAGAAGTGGCAGGCCCAGGAGTGGTGGCGAAAGCAGCAAAGCCAGACACAGCAGGCTTGGAAGCAGGGCGGGTAGAACCAGCAGCAGCAGCAGCAGATGGAACGACAGCAGAAGACGGAGAGGAAGCAGATGAAATGGTAGCAACAGGTGGAACGGCAGAGGCAGATGGAACGCTAGCAACAGGTGGAATGGCAGTGGGAGATGATACGGTAGCAGCAGATGGAACGGTTGCAGCAGGTAGAACAGTAACAGCAGATGAAACGGCAGCAGCAGTTAAATCGGTAGCAGTGGACGAAAGGGCTGCATCTGCTGTTGGCATCCCGGAACCAGCAGTCAAGGTAGCATCGACAACAATTTCGGTTGTTTCTTTCCCTGAAGCAGCAGTGACGGTACTAGTATCGTCAGTGGCTGCTTCCCCAGAAGCAGCAGTCACGGTCGTATCAGTACTAGCTGCCTTTCCTGAAGCAGCAGGGATCGTAGTATCAGCAGCAACTGCTGCTCCCGTAGCAGCACTACTGTCACTTGTAGCTCCGAGAATGGAAGATGGGTCATTGATATTCTTTGCAGAACGCGAAGGAGGGGGGAACAGGTTGTCAGCGCTGACGGCTGGAAGAAGATACTTAACGTCCGACAGATTGGCAGTTGTCAAGTCGCCGTCACTGCTAACGCCGGCATTCACGCCAACGTCAGCGTCAGCATCAGTGGTTCCATCAGCCTTTTCGTCAACGATCACGTCAACTCGTAACGGATTCAGTTCCTGAAAAACGAATGCATCGTGCAGATCATCGTCCGTGGAGAGCGTAATAACGTCACCGTCCGTGTCTGTGTACGTCAGCGAGATCGGCTTGCTGGCGGGGATATCAAGAAGCGCGCGGATCCGCAGGCTGACTTCGCGGAACGACGGAGGGGAGCAGCGGGACGAGATGCGACGCAACACGCCGTTGCAGTTGACCTGAAGAGGGAAGAGAGGGGAGAGGTAAGAAAAGCGGGGGAAGATGGGAAGAGTGCAGAGAGTGGGGAAACGGGGATGTGAAACAAAGCAGTGGTGTGGCCAGAGTTAGATGGGTGGGAAGCGGTAAGATGCCGGAGAAGTGCATCGCACCGCGACGAGTTGCATCTCGCAGCTCATCCGCGGGGGATGAGGAACGTCACCCCTTTGCCCTGTAAAAGCGACTTATCTTGATTGAAAGGTGAAGAACTTGTAAAAGCCATCACCGAGAAAAACTACGCGATAGCAATCCAAACTGAAGCGAGAAGGGAGGGGAAAGAACGGAGGGAGGGATCTGGAAAGCACTAATCTACCTAACGACGTGTTGACAGCACCTCATGCTCACCTTCATGACATAAAGGGTCGACATCATGGAAACGCTACCACCAGCGTGTGGCTAATCTGGACGCAGGAGATGATTCTACAAAGAAGATGATGTGACAATAAGGAACGGTGTGCTCTCAGGAAAAAAAAATATCTTGATATATTTCTGGCAGCGGGGCGAATGAACGAAATCTTCAGCACCTACTATGCTATCCGCACCAATACTTGCGTCAGTGGAAACGGGAGGGAAAAGGATGTCTGTTCAAACTGCAGAGGCAAGAAAAACAAGAAAGCGTTGGTACGACTAGAAACTAGAAAAAATTGCCGTGCTTGTTGTGCTGATACTGCTTGGATTACTGATATTTATTCTTGGAGAGGAGCCATGGATCTGTGGATGGAGATGGAGGTTGCGGTGTTGGAGTGTTCGAGCCGAGCAAGGAAGCGAGGTCAGAGTTCGTGGTGTGCAGTGGTTCGGACAAGTGTTTGCATGGCTTTTGAATGCCTGTTTTGACCCTACCGAAACCATCCGAACCGAACCTAGAACTCAAAATATAAAAACAAACCGAAGCGACCGTGACAATGGCTTCCCCACAATTCAACCCCCGCCACTCCAATTTCGAGACGCGGTACGAGTTTCCCGCGTCTTTTCCGCCATATTTGTTCGCTTCAATCTGACGCTCAACTCCGGATGTCAACCCGCTTTCGAAGACTAGCGAAGTCCTTCCACCATTGATTTTGCAACTCGCATAAACTTCGAAGTTTTCGCGTGCAGTTCGCTTGATTTCGCCGTGCAAAGGCGTCGGACCCTGGACCTGGATTTCTTTCTATCATTCGTTTAGCTTGCGGGTGCCCTCCCCTCCCTAGGGTTTCCAACAGCCTATTTTCCTTAGTGTATATTTTTCGCGATTCACGCTAGCTGGTAGCTTCTGGGCCAGCCATGGCGTCGCTCCTAGCGTTTCCGCAAGCACAGATGAGCAGCATTTCGCTCGCTGCGTCGACATCTCAGAATGTGAGCTTCTAGAGCCTTTTGTAGCTCCTATCACGAAACGCCATCACACCCTTGTTCGTTTCCCACCCGTTTGTCTGCAAATTCCTCCTCACATGACGTTTACAATTTCTCTTTTGAAGAATTACTCATGTATCGTATTAGGATCTCCACTGCTTCGTCTCGCTGCCTCCCTCTCTCCCGGTCAGTCATTATCGGCATCACTGCCTCCTATCTCTCCCAGGCCCTCTCTTCGTCCGCCTCCGTCTCTTTCCGCGAGGCAGACATCTCCGCTCCGCGCCGAATTCCGCCGCGGCGACTGCCTCCTCCGCCGTTGCGGTGCCCGCGCAGGCTTCCGCCGGCGCCGCCGATTCCGCCGCCGACGGCGCTGACGGCGCCGCTCAAGGTGAGGTGAGCGGCTGTGGTTGCATCTGACTCAATGAATTCGCTTGCATTGTCGTCCGTTGGATGAGAGCCGCTGAACGTGAGGTGAGCGGCTGTGATAGCATTTTATCCATTAAATTCTCTTGCATTGTTGACTGTTGGATGAGAGCCGCTCAAGATTAGGCGAGTTGCTGTGCTGCAGCGGCAGCTGGCATCCGTGCTCACGCCGTTCGAGGATAGACTGGATTCGCGCGCGTTGAGTAGCATCATGAAACAAGTGAGTGAGAGAGTGAGTAAATAGCATGTGAGGTGTGTATGGTCACTTGGTAGGCTGGAGTGGGATTGGATTTGGGCGGGATTCGCCAGCAGGCACGCCGCTCTCGCTGCTGCAGCGGCAGCTGGCGTCGGTGCTGACGCTGTTCGCGGATAGGCTCGACTCACGCGCTCTGATTTGAGCAGCATCATCAAGCAAGTTAGTGAGTGAGTGTGCTCCATCCAATCCAAGGGTCACTTGTAAGGCTGGTCGCAAATTGAATCAATCTGCAAAGGAAGTCTCCTCTCAGACGCACTGCTGCAGTGACAGCTGCCGTTCTTTGTGAAAAGGTAGACGTTCATGTGTTCACTTCCATTCAGACCGGAGGATTGACACAGTACATTGCGTCGCCTTGCTGCTCGCCTGCGTGCCGCCTTGCCTCGCCCCTCCCCTCGCCGCTCTTCCTCCCCGACTCTACCCCCCAACATCGCCTCATCGCCTCGCTCCACATCGCCGCCCAACCCCAGCGCCGCCTCCCACGGCGCGCCATCACCTTCGTCTCTCGCTTTCCTTCCCATCCGCCTCTCCGCCCATGCTGCAGCGCCACCCTTTCCCCGCCTCCAACCCCACGCAGTGTCCCTCGTTCCGCCCTTCCGCCGCATCCTCACGCATCCGTCGCCTTTCCCCCGCACGGCGGCGCGGAGCGGGAGCGGCGGTAGCGGAGGCAGCGGCGGGCGACGGGGCGGGCGATGTGCAGACATTCATCCTCACGGCGGGCGCGCTCGCTGCCGCCGCTGTCTCCCTGCGCCTTGCGCTCAAGGTGCCGCTCTCCGCGCACCCACTCCGCGCCCCCACTCCGCACAGCACACCCACTCCGCCACCCCTTCTCTCCCCGCTGCTCGTCCTCCGGACGCCCCCCCCCCCTTCCAATGGCCTCCCCTCCTCACGCCTACGTTTCTTCTCTGGCTTCCGTGCTCACATGCTCGCTGCTCACATGCTCGCTGCACACATGCTCGCTGCACACATGCTCGCTGCACACATGCTGGCCACGCCTCACATGCTCGCCACGCCGCACACGCTCGCCCGGGGTCACTCACTATGCGCCTCCTATCTGCCTGCTCCTCTCTCCTGTGCCCCGCATTCTCTCCTGCGCCCCGCCTGCTGTCCTGTGCCCGTGCCCCGCCTTTCCGCATGCAATGCTGCCAGGGCGACCCGGTGCCGTGTGCCAAGTGCGGGGGAAATGGTGAGAGCCTTCTCATACACCTCACTGCCATGCCATGCCACCCCACGAAGCCTAGTTTTGAGGCGCCTCAAAACTAGGCTCTCTGCATGCAATGCTGCCAGGGCGACCCGGTGCAGTGTGCCAAGTGCGGGGGAAATGGTAAGAGCCTTCCTTAAATGCCTTCTTATACACCTCACTGTGTTTTGAGTGGACTCAAACACGGCTCATTTTGAGTCGACTCAAAACACGACCCACTTCCGTGTGCCAAGTGCGGGGGAAATGGTGAGAGCCTTCTCATACACCTCACTGCCATGCCATGCCACCCCACGAAGCCTCTCGTCACCCTTCATTTTTCACATGGCGCCACATCACCTTGATTGATGCGATGGCACCATGGCACCATGCCCCTCCTGCATCTCTCTGACGCTCAATCTCAGGTTGCTCCCTGCACTTTCCCTTATGTTTCCATCCATCCGCTTTCCACCTTGTCACTGTGTCCCTCCTCTGTGGCGGGGCTGGCAGGAGGCACGGCGTGTGTGTTCTGCGAGGGGGGCAAGATGGCCGGCAAGGATGGGCGCCTCATGGACTGCCGCGTGTGCAAGGGGGCAGGTGAGGGCGCATGGGCGCAGGTGAGGTCGCATGGGGGCAGGTGAGGTCGCATGGGCGCAGGTGAGGGCGCATGGGGGCAGGTGAGGGCGCATGGGCGCAGGTGAGGGCGCATGGGGGCAGGTGAGGGCGCATGGGGGCAGGTGAGGGCGCATGGGGGCAGGTGAGGGCGCATGGGGGCAGGTGAGGGCGCATGGGGGCAGGTGAGGGCGCATGGGGGCAGGTGGGGTAGGTGGGAGGTAAAAGGGTGCAGGAGGGGATCGTAAGGGCCAGGTGAGATTCTAAGGGGCAGAGAGGGAGGAGATGCAAGGGGGCAGGGGGGGTTGTTTATGGGAGCAAGGAAGGTGTGAGGAGGTGAGTGAACTGTGCATGTACAGGCTCTTGGCTGAATCCATTTCACAGATGTGTGAGGTTGAATAGCACGATCGGTATAAGCCTTCCTCCTACCTGTCATCTAGTTCTGTAGCTAGTTCTGTACGGTATTCCCACTGCAGCATTGATCAAACCTCCTTGAATCTACTCATTTTCCTTTCCTCGTGATGTGCAGGACTGGTCTTTTGCAAAGAATGTAAGGGCACTGGCTATGTGAAGAGATTGTAACAAGGATGTTACTATCTATGCAACGACCTTAACCTTAGACGCGACACTTGTCGCAGTCGTGATGCAATGCAACCGTGCAGAACCATATGCATGCACTGCACCAAAATAGCACACAGTGGAAGTTGTGTAGGTAGGATATTTTTTTCCTTTCTGCTAGGCTAAGAAGATCCCATATACCCTAAATCCCCCGACATGCGATTGAAAAAGTGTCATGCGCTTGGGCGTATTCCTACCCCCTTGAAGTAATGCCTCCCAAGCAAATATATACAAGTGCATATATATTTTTAAATCAGTGCTGGTTTTATGCGACTATAATGTTGGGGGTCGTTCAGCACAGCCGCGTCGCTGACCTGATGCTTCTGGACTTTTGACTTCCGGTCAAACACATGGATGACGAGTACAGTACCTTGACATGATGTGGACGAAGGCGAGATGTACAGCCCGGTTCTCGCTGTTGTGGTCTCGGCTCGGATCCATACAGTTTCTAACTGTGGCTCGTGTACATGCAAGTTTTAAGCCACACAAACACGGTGTAGCTAATGTGTGGGAGCTCCTTGAAACAAATCATTTGAAACAACTGCGCACTGGCTTCTGGAGCTCAACTAGACAACTAACCCGCTTCCTCGTCACCTGCGTACAGTTCCACATCCTCCTCCACTCACGACACGACTAGAACGTGTCAAGACTTTAGGCAAGGATGAGTTGAGTATCGAGAGAAATTGGTACAAGAGGAAAACCCTAAGGGGTTATACCCCACACTATCTACCCCACTACAGCCTAGCAATAACTCTAACATATAGATGTATGTTTGACACACCCCCATAGGCAAAGTGAGGGAGAGCAGGAGATCACAAGACCAGTTAAGAAAAGCAAAGCAAGCTCAGGGTGGATCACAACGTCACCACACACACTGAGCACAAGCAAAGGGCCACAAGGCCAGTTCACATGCAGAGGTATATATGCAGTACAAACAACACAGAGATTTTTATCGAGCAAAGCAAGCATGCAGGTATATATATAGATAGATCACAGTACAGGCAAAGCCTACAGCAAGTGAGGAAAAGTGGGCACAAGCCCCAGCATAGTGCAGAAACGCTGATGATCACCAGACGGAAGTGCCTTGGTGAATATATCAGCAGTGTTGGCCCGAGTGGCCACGTAACGAAGGCGAAGCTGACCACGCTGCTGCAACTCTCGAGCCAGGAAGTAACGCAGAGCGATGTGCTTCGTTCTGTGCTCCAGTCTGTGCTCCTCACACAAGGCAATGGTAGCCTTGTTGTCGACGTACAGCACTGGAGGAGAACGAGGCCGCTCTCCCAAGTCGGTCAGCAGGTAGGTGAGCCAGCGTAACTCCTGTGCAGCCATGGCTGTAGAGTAGATCTCAGCCTCACAACTGGAGCTGAGAACTGAAGACGAGCGTGTAGAACGCCAAGAAACCGAACCAGAGCCAAGGCTGAAGGTGTAACCCTGTGACGACCGCTGAGTAGCCTGGTCGTCAACCCAAGAAGCGTCTGAGTGCCCAGTGAGGACAACTGGGCTCTTCCCTCCAAGCACTAACCCCATGCCTGATGTGCTGCACAAGTAGCGCAGTACCCTCTTAGCGGCAGCCATGTGCTCGGGTCGGTGCCGACCAGAAGCCACGTAGCGAGCCAGCAGACCAAGAGGGTACGCGAGGTCAGGACGAGTGCAAGTCATCAAGTACATGAGACAGCCAACTAACTCTGGGTAAGGACCACTCAGCTCTACGGACTCGTCCGAAGGTGGAGCTGAGAGCGAGTGACCTGTAGCCAGAGGAGTGGCCTGTGCCGAGGACCAGGTGAAGCCGAAGCGCTGAAGGACCTGCTGCACCATGTGTGACTGATTCAGTGTGATGGTGCGGCGTGCTCTGTCCCGGGTGATCTGCAAGCCAAGGTAACTGCGCAGCTCACCCAGGTCTGTGCACATATGTCTTTTCTGCAGCTCCGACTTCACCAGGGCGAGAGCCTCAGTGTCAGCAGTGGCAAAGACCAAGTCGTCGACGTACACGAGGATGTAGAACGGCGGCAGCGAAGTGTCGGTGCGCAGAAACAGCGACGGGTCAGCAGTCGACGGAGCAAACCCAAGAGCAGCAAGAGTCGTCCTCAGTGTGTCGTGCCACTCACGTGGCGCCTGGCGGAGACCGTAGACCGGCCGCCGGAGGCTCCACTGGGTACCAGGAGGGAACGACCCAGTGAAGCCAGGAGGGCGGCGCAGCCAGATCTCCTCGTGCAGGCTGCCCTATTAGAAAGTTGTGCTGAAGTCAAGAGAGTGAAGCTCGTAGTCACGCTGAGCGGCAACGTGCAGCACCACCCGAAGAGTGGTCATCTTCGGGGTGGGGGAGAAGGTCTGGAAGAAGTCAACTCCCTCTCGCTGACTGAAACCTCGAGCAACGTAACGAGCCTTGAAGACAGGCGGAGAACCTGGCGGCCGCTTCACCCTGAAAATCCACATGCCAGTGACGATGTTCGCCCCGGGAGGGGGAACCTCGTCGACGTAGGTGCCTGTGGACTTCCAGGATGCCATCTCTGCATCCATGGCTGTCTGCCACTGAGAGGAGTACTCACCCGCGATCGCCTCAGCGTAAGAGCGCGGGGTCGGGATGTCTGGAGCATCCGGGTCTCCCTCAGGGGCAAGCAGCATGGACACGAGATGAGGTACAGTAGCGGCAAAGCACTCAAACTCCTCCTGCCTGTCCTCAAGGACGTCCGTGCCAAGAGAACACTCACCCCCGACGGACGGAGGACAGACAGACTCAGACTCAGCAACAAGACTAGCAGCGTAGTCTAGACGACAGGCAGCAGCAAAGTCAACCAGCTCAGCTACCAAGGCAGACGCAGCAGCAGACTCAAACGACGGGTCAGTAACAACAGTGGCTAGCAGACGCGTGACAGTAGAGTGAGCAGCACGGGTGCGGTCAGACTCAGGCTCAGGGACGGGAGGTAGAGAAGACGCAGGAGGGGAAGGCAGGGGAACACGCTGCGGAGGAGAGGAAGGACGACGGACGACAAGGCGGGCGCTGGGGACAGCCGACTGACGCGAACGAGGGACACTACGACCGGAACGACCAGACCGAACAGGCGAAACAGGACGCGACGCAGGCTCACGACGCTCAGTAAGACCCCCTGACTGCTCAGTGCAAGGAGAAGGAGCAGGCAGCGGCGAGCCAGGCAGTAACGGAAGACCAGTAGACGAAGGGAGACTAAGAACCTGGCGAAGCACAGAGTCAGGCGGTGGCTGAGACGACGAAGACGGTGGAGCGAAGAACAGGCGCGGCTGTGCAGGGCGACCAGCACCAGCAGCTCCAGCACCCCCAGCAGCACCAGCACCTCCAGCAACTCCAGCACCCGCAGCGCCAGCTCCTCCAGGACCAGCTCCACCAGCAGTAGCACCCCCAGAACCAGTACCTCCAGTCCCAGGGTCGCCAGCCTCAGTGTCTCCAGCAGCAGCACCTCCAGCTCCAGGGTCGCCAGCAGTAGCAGCCTCCGGCTCAGCAGCACCTCCAGCCCCAGCAGCTCCAGCACCCCCAGTACGAGCACCTCCGGGACCAGCACCACTCCCAGCACCAGTGACAGCAGCAGAAGTACCTCCAGCGGCAGAGCCCCGAGCTCCAGAAGCGCGACCCTGCCGGCGACCGTACCAGTCGTGCAGCTGCTGTGAGGTGAGAGGCACACGCGGACGAAGGCGGCTGCTCCAAGGAGAGCGCACAACAGCAGACTCAGCACCCTCGGCGCCAGCACCCGCAGCAGCTCTAGAACCTCCAGCAGCAGCACCCTCAGCAGCTCCAGAACCTCCAGCGCTAGCACCCTCAGCAGCTCCAGAACCTCCAGCGCCAGCACCCGCAGCAGCTCCAGAACCTCCAGCGCCAGCACCCGCAGACCCAGTACCCCTAGGCTCAGCACCCCCAGACTCCTCACACTCAGGCCCAGCACCCCCAGGCTCCGCACCCCCAGGCTCCGCACCCCCAGGCTCCGCACCCCCAGGCTCAGCACCCCCTGGCTCAGCACCCCCAGACCCCTCACACTCAGGCTCAGCACCTCCAGAAGCAGCACCTCTAGCAGGACCTGAGTCACCAGTGACCTCAACCAGCGGAGGCAAGGGAGGAGGGTCTACCTGAGACACACCTGAAGGAGCAGGACCGGGAGCGGGGAGGGGGTCTACCTGGGCAGCACCTGGAGCGAGGAAGAGCGGCGGGGGGGGGGGGGGGAAGGGGCAGCGCGGTAGGGGAAGAGACGGTAAAAGGGAACCGACTCGTCAAACGTGACGTCCTGAGAGGGGAAGACACGGCGCGAGGTGGGGTGGTAAAACTGCCAACCAGGCGCGTCAGGGACAAAGCCAAGGAAGACACAGGGAACTGCGCGGGCGGAGAGCTTGTCCGCGGTGGTATCGCGGACAAAGGCACGAGAACCCCAGACCCGGAAACGCGACGCATCGCCAACCTTCCCCGTCCAACGCAGTGTGGGCGAGGTCTCCAGTAAGGAGACACGGGGCCAGAGGTTGAGCTGATGCGCGGCGTACCGGACTGTGAGAGTACGACGGCTTATGCCAGCTATGCTTGCTTGCCTTTACTTTATCATGCTATTTCTAGCATGGGATAATTATATGCATGCATGAATTGCTTGATTTCCTAGGCTAGGTGCTTTCCTATATTTTATTATAGTTATAGCACCGAGCTAGGTTGCGTGCACCGAATTCTGGCTTTTCGGTTACCACCGAATTGCCTTCTACCGAATTCGGGAAGGATCTGTTCGGGACGCTTCGCGACCCGCGGAACCTTCGCGTAACACCTGGTTACGGGGCCTTGTGTCGAGCCTATATATAGCCTCGTGTTGTACCCAGGTGGTCATTCAATTACAATTCTCTTTTCTGAGCCCGATCCTAGATCCACACTTGGAATCAGAGCCTGTTTAGAAGCGAAGTTTTTCGACCGCTGAAACCTAGCTTTTAAAACCGCGGGGGCGACGAAGGAAAGCGCCGATTTCGGGTACGTAAACCAGTTCCGCGCTACTTTCTAATGAATCCCTCGAACCGGCTTTCGAACACTCCTCAGGTCCAGTGGCGAAAAAGTTGGAATTTCGACCGTCGGATCGATTCGAATCTCAACGGCCCTGAGAATTTCGCCCAAAAAAGTTGGAATTTGGAGCGTCGGATCGAATTTCTTCTCAACGGCCGAGATCGGACGCGAATTTCGACTAAGCGAGAACTACGCGACCTACAGAATCAGCGCTCGTCATTTTTACAGTCGACTCGACTCACAGTAAGATGCCCAGCGCCTAGAATTCATTTATTTTCGTTGCAAATCTTCCTGTAAATCGCCAAATGGAGGAGAACGGTGATAATTCCGTACGAAAAAATATGGAGTTACATACCGGCCTGGACCAGACGCGAGCGGCACTCCAGAGAATAGAGGAGCTTCTCGCGAACCAGTCGGCAGCCGCCACAGCAGCAGCGAACGCAGCAGCAGCAGCAGCGGCGACACCGACACTTAACCCAGCAGCAGCGGCAGCGGCTACAGTGAATCTTGAGGCGGCACGTCCGAGGCTACCGGAGACATTCAATCCGAATGCTAGAGACACCGACGTCCGTCGATTCATTGCGACCCTCGAAATTTACTTTGAGGCCGTTGGCTGTACGACCCCGACACACGATGCAATGCGGATTCGGCTCGCAGCGACACTGTTACGAGGCCCGACGCTCGAGTGGATTTACAACAGCAATAAGATCCGAGGCGAGGGGTCATGGACGCAGTTTCGGGAAGCTTTAATTCAACGTTTCGAACCAATCAACTCCAGCTACATGGCGCGGCAGCAGATTCATCGGCATAAACAGTTCGGCAGTGTAACACAGTACACGCAGCAGATGGAGAGCCTCTTCAACCGAATTACCGACCTGACCGAAGGGGAAAAAATTCAAGCGTATACTGAGGGGCTAAAGATGGAAGTCCGCCGACAGGTGATTGCCGCAAACTACAACAACTACCGCGACTTGGTGTGTGCAGCAGAGAGATTCGATGCGTTGACTCAAGGTCAACCCGAAACACGACGACGCATGCCGAACAGATCATTCGGCATGGAGCGATCAGCACCACCCACGACCGCCGACCCGATGGATATCGACAAGATCGACGCGAAACAGCGGCCGACAAAATATGAGAACTGCGAATTTTGCGGCGCAGCAGGACATCGATTCTTGGCGTGTTGGAAAATGAAGAAGGCACGAGCGGAGCTGCAGGGCAACAACAGTGCGACATCCACGATGGCGAAAAAAGGAGGATACGATGGCGCGAAATTAAAACGCCACAACCGGCCGGCAACAGGGGAAATCGCCGAGACAAATGGAGGCTCCGCGAAACAAGACTCTGCACCGACCGGGAAACTCCAGCCGAACACCCCCGAGAGTAAGAATATTCCCTCTCGAGGTTTTCAAGCCTTTAAAAAATTCAGGGGAGATTTCGAGGCCAAGAAAAAGCCTTCAGGCATTATTCAGGTACCTGAGAAGTTGGGCAAACCACTCCGGAGCGTTGAAAAGGGTCGTGCGTTCCAAGGAGTTCATATTCTCTCCCCGCAGCATAGTGTTAAGGCTTCCCATTGCCCACAGGAGAAGCCTACACAGCTGCAAAGGCTTAAGGGAAGGTTCCAGGCCAAGACGAAGCTGAATCGGCCTCAGATAAATCCTTCCAACCCTACTCAGTTGGAAACTGATATGGAGTCAGCAGCTTCGAGCGCAGGACCGAGGGATGATCTATTCGACGTACCCTACGATCCTATAACCGAGACCATCTACGGTTACTCGGAGCAGCAACAACCACTACTACTCGAGGTGATCTGCAGCGGGCGACGCCTCCGGGGACTGGTGGATAGCGGTGCGTCTCACTCGGTGTGCGACCACGGGACGTTGGAGAAAATTGGAGAATCTTCGGAGGAGACCAAGTTCTCGGCAACAATGGTGGACAGTACGAAACTTCCCATCCACGGCGAAGCATCACTGCAGCTGCACATAGGGGCGCTGAGGTGGAAGCCGACGTTGCCGATCACGAACATCAAGGGATCAGATTTCATCTTGGGGCGAGATTTCTTGAAGCGGTTCAACCCCGAGATCGATTGGGTCAACAGGAAGGCGTGCATCTACAACAGCGGGAAACGAGTGGAGCTGCGAAGCTGGACGGATACTGGGAGCGTTCCTGAAACGACACTGGCACGGTTCGAACGGACGGTGAACGAGAGTAACACGGGCTACCTAGCACTGGTTATGGCAGCAGCAGAGGAGGAGAAGCCGAGTTCGGAGCTACCTGCAGCAGTCAAGGAGGTCTTGGAGCAGTACAAGGATATAATGCCCGACGACCTACCTGCAGGCGTACCCCCTGCACGCACCCACGAGCATGAGATCGTGGAGGAACCAGGTGCGAAACCCGTCTCACGTGCACCATACCGACTGAGTCCGACCGAGCTGACAGACATGAAGAAACAGATAGAGTATCTACTGGACAGACAACTGATCCGCCCATCCACCTCTCCCTACGGTGCACCAGTCCTCTTCACTCCAAAACCAGACGGCAGTTTACGGATGTGCATCGACTACCGCGCACTGAACAAGCAGACAGTTAAAAACAAATACCCCATACCGCGCATAGACGACCTACTGGACCAACTGTGTGGTGCAACAGTCTTTTCGAAGCTGGACCTACGGTCGGGTTACTGGCAGATCAAGATGGCAGACAACTCGATCCACAAGACGGCGTTCCGTACCACATACGGCTCCTACGAATACTTGGTGATGCCGTTCGGACTCTGCAACGCACCAGCAACGTTTCAGGCGGAGATGAATCACATCTTACGACCCCTGCTGGACGAGTGCGTAGTGGTGTACCTGGACGACATTCTTATCTACTCCAAGAACATGAAGGAGCACGTGGAGCATCTGCGGAAGGTATTCGAGATCCTGCGGAAAAACAAATTCTACGTGAAGCTGTCGAAGAGCGACTTCGCCCTGAAGAAGGTGCAGTTTCTCGGGCACATGGTGAGTGCCGAGGGCGTACACGTGGACCTGCGGAAGATCGAAGCCGTCAAGAAGTGGAAAGTTCCGGATAACGTGAAGGAGTTGCAGCAGTTCCTAGGCTTCGCCAACTATTACAACAGGTTTGTGCCGCAGTACGCTAAGATAGCAGCGCCACTGACCGACCTACTGAAAAAGGATACGCCCTACAAATGGGATACCCCTCATCAGCAAGCCATGGAGCAGCTACAGACAGCACTGACCACAGCCCCAGTACTCATCTTACCGGATCCAGACAAAGACTACGTAGTTGAAGCAGACGCTAGTGATCAGGCAGTCGGAGCAGTACTGATGCAGGATCACGGGAACGGTTTACAGCCCATCGCCTACCTCAGTAAGAAGCTACACGGAGCAGAACTGAACTACCCCATCCATGACAAGGAAGCCTTAGCGATAGTCATAGCCTTCAAGGCGTGGAGGTGTTACCTAGAGGGAGCCAAGACCACAGTCTATACTGACCACTGCAGCCTCAAATACCTGAAGTCACAGCCAACGCTCTCGCGACGACAGGTGCGGTGGATGGACTTCCTGGAAACTCACTTCCACTACGACATCATCTACAAGCCCGGGCTACACAACAAAGCAGATGCGTTGAGCCGCCCAGGTCATGTAGCAGGCATCCAACTCGACTGGATGAACCCTCTGCTCAAGGGTCTATTCCAACATGGGTACTCCGTGGACGCAGAGATCGCTACAGCACAGACCAAGAAGCTGTTACAGTGGGAGAAAAACTTAGCTGTAAGGAAGGGTTCAGGAAAGATTTGGGTACCGAATTACGCCCCGTTACGACAGATCCTATTGGAGGAGTTTCACGACGTACCTTACGCGGGACATTTTGGGAGCGACAAGACGTTAGCAGGGATAGCAAAGTATTACTACTGGTCCGGGATGGCAACAGACGTGCAGCAGTTCGTCACCTCGTGCGACACGTGCCAGCGGATGAAGAGTAGCAAACAGAAAAAAGCAGGGTTACTTCAGCCACTACCCGTACCGGAGCAGCCATGGCAGGTCGTTAGCCTCGACTTCATCACAGGACTTCCCTCGACCTCACGGGGACATGATTCCATCCTCGTAGTGATCGATAAGTTCTCCAAAATGGGTCACTTCATACCGACCAACGCCACAGCTACAGCTGAAGCAACTGCTCGCCTCTTCTTCGACCGCATCATCACCATCCACGGCATCCCCGCTACACTCATCTCAGACAGAGACCCCAAATTCACGAGTAAGTTCTGGAAGGAGCTCATGGGATTATTGGGGACAAAACTTGCAATGTCTTCAGCATACCACCCCCAGACTGACGGACAGACAGAGCGACTCAATCAAGTGGTTGAACAGTTACTGCGCACAGCTTGCAAGGACGACGTCAGCCACTGGGACACACAGTTACCGACCCTAGAGTTCGCTTACAACAACGCGTCACATGCGGCCACAGGGAAAACTCCTTTCTTCCTGTGTTACGGACGGGAACCACTCACACCACAGCAGCCAACCACACCGGCACACGTCCAAGCCGCACATGACTTCGTCACCACCATGCAGCAGCTATGGGAGAAGACTCAGCGGCGTCTCACCACGATGCAGCACTCCCAGAAGCAGTATGCCGATCGTCAGCGACGTGATCACTCAGTAGCAGTCGGAGATCAGGTGCTTCTTGACACGCGCAACTTGAACCTGTCTCACCTCCCATCCAAACTCCGGCCTCGCTTCTGTGGTCCTTTTCTCGTTGAGGCTCAGGTGACACCAGTAACATTCCGCTTGCGCTTACCAGATACATGGAAGCTTCACAACGCTTTCCATGTCCAGCTACTGAAGCCCTACAAGGTGTCAGAACATTATAGCTTATGCTGTTGTGTAGGCTATAGTGGGGTATCCCATAGGGGGTACAACCAATTAGGGTTTCATATTTGTACTCACTTCATTTTCATAGTTCACACATTCTCGTTCTCATTCTCTCATGGTATCAGAGCAGGTCCCCTCCTAGGGACTGTTCCTTGGGCCCACCGAAGCGCGCCTCGAGTCGCGCCTGCCTTTTTTTTTTAGCGGCCCGTCGAGTCGCACCTAGCGGCCCGTCGCGCCGCCCTTACGGTCGCGTCGAGCCGCCCTAGCGGCTGCGGCGCGCCGAGCCGCGCTGCAGCCGAGCCGCCCGGCCGCCCACCAGCCGAGCCGCCGTGCAGCCGACCGCCCAGCCGCCGAGCCGCCCAGCTGCCGAGCCGCCCAGCCGCCGAGCCGCCCAGCGGCCGAGCCGCCCTGCAGCCGAGCCGCCCGAGCAGCCCTGTCCGGTGAGCACAGACCCTCTGTCACTGCGTGCTCTTCCCCTACTCCTTGCACTGCTGGTCTACTGCTGTCATGGCTACCCCTAGTGTCCTCACTTTTGACGCTGAGGGTCGGGCCATTGACTTTGAGGTCTGGGTAGATGACCTACAGCTGTTCTTACAGTGCGATAGGGCGGACGGCCTCTCTCTCTTTGACCTCACCTCTGGCGCTTCCCCTGCCCCTGCTGCTGATGCTGACGCCACTGTTCGCTCCCAGTGGGCCACGCGCGATGCTGCTGCACGTCTTGCTGTGCGTCGCCACCTCCCTACCTCCGAGCGTGCGCACTTTAGTCAGTACAAGAGTGCTCAGACCTTGTACGCCGCTGTAGTCGCGCGCTACTCCTCCCCTTCCACTGCTGCACTGAGCCGTCTCATGCTGCCGTACCTCTTCCCTAACCTTGCTTCTTTTCCCACCGTTGCTGACCTCATTACGCACCTCCGCACTAGTGACACTCGCTACCGCGCTGCACTTCCTGCTGACTTCTGCACCGCGAACCCCCCCCCCATGTACATCACTCTGTACTTCCTAGTCACTCGCCTCCCTGACTCCCTTCGAGTAGTCAGGGACCACTTTCTCTCAGTCTGTCCCACCACACTCACTGTAGACCTCCTCGAGAAGGCCCTCCTCGCAATAGAAAAGAGCATAGTCGCTGTAGGAGCCTCTCGAGGTGACCCGCGCACCCCCATCTTTGAGGGGTGTTCTCCCTCCCCCCTGCTGCCCTCTGTTGCCTCTGCTGCTTCGGCCGACCTCCTTGGTCTTGAGTCGGTTGGTGCGGCGTCTGCCCCTAGCGGGAGACGCTGCCCTGGCAAGGGCAAGGGGGGCAAGGGAGCTGGAGGAGCGGGCGGTGGAGGTGGAGGTGGAGGCAGTGGGGGGAGTGGGGGTAGCGGTGGAGGTGGAGGTGGGGGTGGGGGGTTCGGTGGCGGCAGTGGAGGCGGAGGCCGCGGCGGCGGTGGCAGTGGTAGCGGAGGTGGCGGAGGAGGCGGCGGTGGAGGAGGCGGTGGAGGCGGCGGCGGCAGTGGAGGCAGCGGAGGCGGTGGAGGCGGTGGGGGTGGCGGTGGAGCTGGTCGCGGGTCTTTGCAGAGGAGTGGCTCCGGTGGTGGCTCGCGCCAGCAGCAACAGCGTGGTCGTGCGACCCTGTCCCCTCAGCAGCTCCGTGAGTGGTACACTGCACGCCAGCGGGGTGGGGGTTTTGGTCCGTGTACCTACGTCCTGCGCACCGGCGACCGTGCGGGTGAGCAGTGTGGGGGTGCGCACCCCACTCCGCGCTGCTTTGGCCGCCTGACGGACGCATGGCGTCACCAGTTCTCGGAGGCCTCCGAGATCCCTCGCTGGGACGAGCTGTCTAGGGCGGGGGTTGCCATCTTTGATCTGGACTTTGATGCTATTCTCTCTGCCATGTATGCTGTGTCTATTAGTGATGAGGGTGACTGTTACCGGTGTTTCCAGCCCGATCCGGGCATTGAGACTGCTGCTCTAGGTACTGGTGAGGCTGCTGCCCTAGGTGCTTACGACGCTGCTGCTCTAGGTGCTGGTGTGTCTGCGTCCTCAGGTACTGGTGAGTCTGCTCTCTCAGGTACCGCGTCGGCTTCGGCCTCCCTCACCTTCACTCTTGACTCTGGGGCGTCTCGCTCCTTCTTTCGGGACCGCACCACACTCACGCCGCTTAGTCGGCCGGTTGCGGTGTCTCTGGCTGACCCCTCTGGGGGTCCGGTCCTGTCTCGTTTCTCCACAGTCCTCCCGTGTCCGGCGGCTCCCTCTGGCACCCTGTCTGGTCTCTACCTCCCCTCGTTCTCGACGAACCTGGTGAGTGGTGCTGACCTACAGGATGCGGGTGTCCACCAGTTCACTCCTGCACGTCAGCGAGTGACCCACTGTACAGAGGCTGGCACAGGCCGACACCTGGCTACGTTCACCCGTCAGCCGGGGTCGAGCCTGTACACTCTGACCACTGCGTCTCCTCCAGTTGCTGAGTCTGGTAGGGTAGTTACGTCGGGTCAGGTGTTTGCTGCGGCGTCCAGGTCTGGTCCTGAGTCTGCCCCCTGTTCGTGTCGTCTCCTGTCTCACGAGACTCTCCTCTTGCACCACCGCCTTGGCCACCCCTCTCTGCTTCGGCTCAGAGGTATGGCCTCCCGTCTTCTTGTGTCCGGTCTCCCCCGGTCCCTCCCTCCCCTTCCTCAGGGCCCTGGCCCTGCCTGTGTCCCCTGTGTCGAGGGGCGCCAGCGTGCTGCCCCTCACTCCTCCCAGTTTCCTTCGACAGAGGCCCCGTTGCAGACACTTCACATGGACGTGTGGGGCCCAGCCCGCGTCCGTGGACAGGGTCACGAGCGCTACTTCCTGCTCGTTGTTGACGACTACTCGCGTTACACCACAGTCTTCCCCTTGCGCAGCAAGGGTGATGTCACTGAGGTACTGATCGACTGGATCCGCGCAGCTCGTCTCCAGCTCAGGCAGAGCTTCGGCTCGGACTTTCCTGTTCTGCGTCTGCACTCGGACAGAGGCGGAGAGTTCTCCTCTGGCCTTCTGCGGGCCTACTGTCGTGCACGGGGCATCCGTCAGACCTTCACGCTTCCGGACTCACCGCAGCAAAATGGGATTGCTGAGCGCCGCATTGGCATGGTCATGGACGTCGCTCGTACGTCTATGATGCATGCGGCTGCCCCCCATTTTCTGTGGCCGTTTGCGGTGAGGTACGCGGCGCATCAGATCAACCTCCACCCCAGGGACTCCAGGCCGGAGACCTCCCCACCCTTGCTGTGGACGGGGAAGGTTGGCGATGCGTCGGCGTTCCGGGTCTGGGGATCTCGGGCGTTTGTCCGCGACCTGTCTGCGGACAAACTATCCCCTCGTGCTGCTCCTTGCGTCTTCCTGGGGTTCCCCCCTGACGCGCCTGGGTGGCAGTTTTACCACCCCACCTCTCGCCGTGTTCTGTCCTCCCAGGACGTCACGTTTGACGAGTCGGTCCCCTACTACCGCCTCTTCCCCTACCGCACTCCGTCCCTCCCCCCACCCCCACTCTTCCTGGTACCAGGTCCCCCCCAGGTAGACCCCCTCCCCCCTCAGGGTCCTGCCCCTTCAGGTGTGTCCCAGGTAGACGCAGTCGAGCCTGTCGAGGTCACTGGTGACTCTGGTGCTGCTGAGGGTGCTGAGGCTGGGGGTGCTGTACCTGGGGGTGCGGAGCCTAGGGGTGCTGGGCCTGGGGGTGCTACGTCTGGGGGTGCTGAGCCTAGGGGTGCTGAGCCTAGGGGTGCTGAGCCTGGGGGTGCTGAGCCTAGGGGTGCTGAGCCTGGGGGTGCTGAGCCTGGGGGTGCTGAGCCTGGGGGTGCTGAGCCTAGGGGTGCTACGTCTGGGGGTGCTGAGCCTAGGGGTGCTACGCCTGGGGGTGCTGAGCCTGGAGGTGCTCCGCCTGGAGGTTCTCCGAGTGCTTCGTCTCGCCGGGAGCCACTTTCTCCACAGGAGCTGCGTGAGTGGTTTGCCCGGCGCTGGAGGCGTGCTGCTGGTGCTGGAGGTCCTTCGGCTGCTGAGGGTGCTGCGGTCGCGGGTCCCGGAGGTGCTCGTCCTGGGTGCACTGGAGCTGGTGCTGCTGAGGGTGTTGGCGCTGAGACTACCGCTGGCAGTCCTACTGGGGGTGCTCCTGGTGCTGCTGGAGGTTCTGGAGCTACTGGTGGTGCTGCTGGAGCGGGTGCTCTTGCTGAGGGTTCTGGTGCTGTCCCTGCTGCTTTCAGCGTCGCCGCGCGGCCTCGACCGTACTTCGTTCCACTCCTGCAGCAGGTTCTTGGTCTTCCACCTTCTACTGGTCCTCCTCCTGCCTTAGAGTGTCCACAGCCTGTCTCGTCCCAGCTACAGTTGCAGCCTACCTCCCCTTTGCCTGCTCCTTCTCCCTACACTGGTCCTACTGGAGGTCTGGCTGAGCGTCGTGAGCCTGCGTCTCGCCCTGCGTCGCCTGTCCGTGCTGCTCGCACTAGTGGTCGCGGTTCGCGTCAGCGTCCTCCTCCTGTCCCTGGCACGCACCGGATGTCTCTGCGTCCGTCCACTGCTCCTCTGCGTGCCCCTTTGCCTTCTCCTCCTGAGTCCTCTCTTCCTGCTCTTGCCGACCCGGAGTCGGACTCTCTTCGTGCTGCCAGTCCTACTGTCACGCGTCTCCTTGCTACTGTTGTCACTGACCCTTCTTTCGAGTCTACTGCTGCGTCTGCTCTCGTTACTGAGCTCGTCGACTTTGCTGCTCGCTGTCGCTTAGACTACGCTGCTAGTCTTGTCGCTGAGTCTGAGTCTGTCTGTCCTCCGTCCGTCGGGGGTGAGTGTGCCCTTGGCACGGACGTCCTTGAGGACAGGCAGGAGGAGTTCCAGTGTCTGGCAGCTGCCTCACCTCATCTCGTGTCCGTACTGCTTACCCCTGAGGGAGACCCGGATGCAATTGACATCCCGACTCCGCGCTCTTACGCGGAGGCGATAGAGGGTCCCTACTCCTCTCAGTGGCAGGCAGCTATGGATGCAGAGATGGCTTCCTGGAAGTCCACAGGCACCTACGTTGACGCTGTCCCCCCTCCTGGGGCGAACATCGTCAGTGGCATGTGGATCTTCAGGGTGAAGCGGCCGCCGGGTTCTCCGCCTGTCTTCAAGGTGCGTTACGTGGCTCGTGGCTTCAGTCAGCGGCAGGGAGTTGACTACTTTCAGACCTTCTCCCCCACCCCGAAGATGACCACTCTTCGGGTACTGCTGCACGTTGCTGCTCACCGTGACTACGAGCTGCACTCTCTTGACTTCAGCACAGCTTTCTTGCAGGGCAGCTTGCACGAGGAGATCTGGCTGCGTCGCCCACCTGGCTTCACTGGGTCTTTTCCTCCTGGTACCCAGTGGAGTCTCCGGCGTCCAGTCTACGGTCTCCGCCAGGCGCCACGTGAGTGGCACGACACACTGAGGACTACGCTTGCGGCTCTTGGGTTTGCTCCTTCTACTGCCGACCCGTCGCTGTTTCTACGCACCGACACCTCTCTGCCGCCGTTCTACATCCTCGTGTACGTCGACGACTTGGTCTTTGCCACAGCTGACACTGCTGGACTCGCCTACATGAAGTCCGAGCTGCAGAAGAGACACACGTGCACAGACCTGGGTGAACTGCGCAGCTACCTTGGCTTGCAGATCACCCGGGACAGAGCACGCCGCACCATTACCCTGACTCAGTCACACATGGTGCAGCAGGTCCTTCAGCGCTTCGGCTTCACGTACTCCTCGCCTCAGGCCACTCCTCTGTCTACTCGCCACTCGCTCTCAGCTCTGCCTTCGGATGAGTCCGTAGAGTCGAGTGGCCCGTACCCAGAGCTTGTTGGCTGCCTCATGTACCTGATGACCTGCACACGACCTGACCTTGCATACCCTCTTAGCATTCTTGCACGCTATGTTGCTCCTGGGAGACACAGACCAGAGCACATGGCTGCAGCGAAGAGGGTGTTGCGCTACTTGTGCAGTACGTCGGGCATGGGGCTTGTGCTTGGAGGGCAGAGTCCAGTGGTCCTTACTGGGCACGCAGACGCTTCTTGGGCTGACGACCAGGCTACGCAGCGGTCGTCACAGGGTTACACCTTCAGCCTTGGTTCCGGCTCTGTTTCGTGGCGGGCTACTCGCTCGTCTTCTGTTCTTGGCTCGAGTTGTGAGGCTGAGATCTACGCCGGGGCCATGGCTGCACAGGAGCTTCGCTGGCTCACCTACCTGCTGACTGACCTTGGAGAGCCGCCTCGTTCTCCTCCAGTCCTGTACGTAGACAACAAGGCCATGCTGGCCTTGTGTCGAGAGCAGCGACTGGAGCACAGAACAAAGCACATTGCTCTCCGCTACTTCCTTGCTCGTGAGCTACAGCAACGTGGACAGTTGCGGCTTGCGTACGTGGCCTCTGAGGCCAACACTGCTGATGTCTTCACCAAGGCACTTCCGCCTTGTGATCATCAGCGCTTCTGCACTCAGCTGGGTCTTGTGCCCGTCTTGCCTCACTTGCTCTCCTCTTGACCTTGCTTGTACTCTCACATATATATATACCTGCTCTTGCTTGTCTAGCTTTATATATATGTGTGTACTCTTGCATGTGAACTGGCAGTGTGGCCTTGACCCTGTGCTCGGACTGTGTGGTGACTTTGTGATCCACCCTGAGCTTGCTTTGCTTTGCTTTGCTTGACTGGTCTTGTGACCCCTTGTTCTCCCCCACTTTGCCTATGGGGGTGTGTCAGAACATTATAGCTTATGCTGTTGTGTAGGCTATAGTGGGGTATCCCATAGGGGGTACAACCAATTAGGGTTTCATATTTGTACTCACTTCATTTTCATAGTTCACACATTCTCGTTCTCATTCTCTCACAAGGACCCCAACCAACAGTTCCAGGGACGACAGCTACCGCCACCACCACCTATTCTCATACAGGATGAACCCGAATACGAAGTGGAACGTGTTCTCACTCATCGGCGCCGCGGCGGCAAGACCCTCGAGTTCCTGATACGTTGGAAGGGATATGACCCCACTGAGGACAGTTGTGTTGCAGAAGCTGATATGGGCAACGCACGCCGTGCTCTCAAGGACTATCTTGTCAAGCAGGGTGTTTTTCACGCCACCCAGCTTTGAGGGGGGGACGTGTGAGAGTACGACGGCTTATGCCAGCTATGCTTGCTTGCCTTTACTTTATCATGCTATTTCTAGCATGGGATAATTATATGCATGCATGAATTGCTTGATTTCCTAGGCTAGGTGCTTTCCTATATTTTATTATAGTTATAGCACCGAGCTAGTTTGCGTGCACCGAATTCTGGCTTTTCGGTTACCACCGAATTGCCTTCTACCGAATTCGGGAAGGATCTGTTCGGGACGCTTCGCGACCCGCGGAACCTTCGCGTAACACCTGGTTACGGGGCCTTGTGTCGAGCCTATATATAGCCTCGTGTTGTACCCAGGTGATCATTCAATTACAATTCTCTTTTCTGAGCTCGATCCTAGATCCTCACACGGACCGCAAACGGCCACAGAAAATGGGGGGCAGCCGCATGGACCATGGAGGTACGAGCGACCTCCATGACCAATCCAATGCGGCGCTCAGCAACCCCATTCTGCTGCGGAGAGGCCGGAAGCATGAACGACTGGCGGATGCCGTGCTCCGTACAGTAGGCTGCCAAGAGGTCAGAGGAAAACTCTCCACCTCTGTCAGAGTGCAGACGCAGGACAGGAAAGTCCGACTGGAACCGCTCGCGGAGCTGGAGACGAGCAGCGCGGATCCAAGGGATCAAAACATCGGGGACCTCACCCTTGGTGCGCAAGGGGAAGACCGTGGTGTAACGTGTGTAGTCGTCGACGACCAGCAGGAAGTACCGCTCGTGGCCCTGTCCACGGACGCGGGCTGGGCCCCACACGTCCAGGTGGAGAGTCTGCAGGGGAGCCTCTGTGGGAGGGAACGAGGAGGAGTGAGGAGCGGCGCGCTGCCGCCCCTCGACACAGGGAAGACAGGGAGGAGCAGGCGAGGGTGGGAGGGGAGGGAGAACCCTGGGAAGACCAGAGACAAGGTACCGGGAGTGCATGCCGCGAAGGCGCTGCACTGACGGGTGACCAAGGCGGTGGTGCCAGAGGACAGTCTGGTGTGACAGGGAGCGACACGAGCAGGGGGCCGACAGCTGACCTGACGCAGACGCAGACGCAGCTACCTGAGGGGACTCAGTGGTCAGGGTGTACAGGCTCGAGCCAGGCTCACGGGTAAACGTGGCCAGGTGTCGGCCCGTCCGAGCACACGTACAGTGAGTCACTCGCTGACTCGCAGGAGTGAACTGGTCAACCCCCCCATCCTGGAGGTCAGCTCCACTCACCAGGTTCGTAGAGAACGAGGGGAGGTAGAGACCTGACAGCAAGCCAGACGGGGCGGCCGGACACGGCAGAACCGTGGAGTAGTGGGCAAGGACAGGACCCCCAGAGGGGTCTGCCAGGGAGACTGCAACTGGCCGACTAAGCGGCGTGAGTGTGGTGCAGTCGCGAAAGAAGGAGCGAGAAGCTCCTGAGTCAAGGGTGAAGGTGTGCAAGGTCGCAGGAGGCGAAGTACCAGAGAGGGCAGACTCACCAGCACCTGGAGCAGCAGCCTCACCAGTACCCAGAGCAGGAGACGCACGAGCACCTAGAGCAGCAGCCTCACCAGCACCCAGAGCAGGAGACGCACGAGCACCTAGAGCAGCAGCCTCACCAGCACCTAGAGCAGCAGGCTCTATACCTGGGTCAGGCGGTACGCACAGGTAACAGGCACGGTCAGCACTAGTAGGCAATGCATACATGGCAGTGAGAATAGCATCATAGTCAAGAGCATATATATCTACTCTCAGCCCAAGCAGCTCCACCCAGTCGGGGAGCTCAGCCTCGTCACCAAACTCGGTACGCCAGGCGTCGCTCAGACGGGCGAAGCAGTGGGACTGTGTGTGACTACGCGTCCAGTCAGAAGGCTGACCAGTCCGAGCACCAGTGCGAATGACGTAAGGGCAGCGAGCGGAACTGAGAGACCCTCTACTCTGAGCGTACCACTCACGAAGCTGCTGGGGCGTGCGAGACTCGCGCGGACGTCGCTGGAGCTGCATCTGGCCACCGCCAGTAGCAGCAGTAGCAGCAGGAGCAGCGCGGCCACCCCTACAACCCCAACTAGCGTACCACTCACTAAGCTGCTGGGGCGTGAGGGACTCACGCGGACGTCGCTGGAGCTGCATCTGGTCACCGCCAGGAGCAGTAGTAGCAGTAGTAGCAGCAGTAGCAGCAGTACCAGTAGTAGGAGCAGCAGCAGCGCGTGCAAGGCAGGCGCGGCAGGCAGGCAGGCAGGCAGGCCGGCAGGCAGCTGGCGCGGTAGCGCGCAAACAAGGCAGGTGCTCACCAGTAGCGGGAAGAGAAGCGCTCGCCGGGCGAGCAGGGCCGGCGCTCGGCGGGCGGCTGCACGGGGTCCAGGGGCGGCGTCGCGGGTCCAGGGGCGGCTGCACGGAGTCCAGGGGCGGCTGCTGCAGGGGCCAGGGGCGGCTGCACGGAGTCCAGGGGCGGCTGCTCCAGGGGCGACTGCTGCAGGGGCCAGGGGCGGCTGCTCTGGGTCCAGGGGCGGCTGCTCCAGGGGCGGCTGCTGCAGGGGCCGTGGGCGGCTGCTCTGGGTCCAGGGGCGGCTGCACCAGGGGCGGCTGTTTCAGGGGCCAGGGGCGGCTGCTCTGGGTCCAGGGGCGGCTGCACCAGGGGCGGCTGCTTCAGGAGCCAGGGGCGGCTGCTCTGGGTCCAGGGGCAGCTGCACCAGGGGCGGCTGCTTCAGGGGCCAGGGGCGGCTGCTCTGGGTCCAGGGGCGGCTGCACCAGGGGCGGCTGCTTCAGGGGCCAGGGGCGGCTGCTCTGGTTCCAGGGGCGGCAGCACCAGGGGCGGCTGCTTCAGGGGCCAGGGGCGGCTGCTTCAGGGGCCAGGGGCGGCTGCTCTGGGTCCAGGGGCGGCTGCTCCAGGGGCGGCTGCTGCAGGGGCCGTGGGCGGTTGCTCTGGGTCCAGGGGCGGCTGCACCAGGGGCGGCTGCTTCAGGGGCCAGGGGCGACTGCTCTGGGTCCAGGGGCGGCTGCACCAGGGGCGGCTGCTTCAGGGGCCAGGGGCGGCTGCTCGGGGTCCAGGGGCGGCTGTTCCAGGGGCGGCTGCTTCAGGGGCCAGGGGCGGCTGCTCTGGGGCCAGGGGCGGCTGCTCCAGGGGCGGCGTAGCTGGTGCAGGGCAGCGCGCGGGTCCCACAGGGGCCGTGACGGGCGACGGGGGGCAGCGCGCCGTCACTGGAGGAGGCGACGCGCGGGGCCGGCGGCAGGCTAAAATGGGGCCGTAAAACGGGCTACGCGGGCGGCGGACGCGGCGCGCAGGGCCTAAGCGGGCTGCGTGCGGGCAGCTCACGCGACGCGCGGGCCGGCGGCAGGCTGCGCGGGCGGCTGACGTGGCGCGCGGGGCCGAAAATGGGCCTAAACGAGCCTATACGGGCTGCACGTGGGCTGCTTAAGAGGCGCGCGCGGACAAAAAAAAGTGACGCGCGCAAGCAGCCGAGGCGCGCGCGGTCAGCAGGTAGGGCAGGCAGGCAGGCAATGAGGCTGTAGGTGAGGTAACTTAGTTAAAGGTGGGCCCTATTCTTAGGTCCTAGAGACCTTAGTGCTCTAATGCCATGTCAAGACTTTAGGCAAGGATGAGTTGAGTATCGAGAGAAATTGGTACAAGAGGAAAACCCTAAGGGGTTATACCCCACACTATCTACCCCACTACAGCATAGCAATAACTCTAACATATAGATATATGTTTGACAGAACGAGACCAGTGGTTTGATATCTGATCATAGTGCTTTACATGGGAAGGGGCGCCATGGGTAGATGCGCCTCGCTTTGTAGATGTTACAATCCCAAATGGGACTTAGCGAAGGATCGCTCAGGGTTGATCGCAGAGTAGTGTTGCAGCGGAAGGTTTGAATCTCAGGTCAGAGTGAATGTAAATGACTGAGTTGATAATAGCATGCATACATCGAGTTTATATAAGAATACAGGGGAATACGAAAAGACCTAGACTAGCCATGTACTCTAAGGGGTACATTCCCTTATTACAGCGAATTCAAACCGTGCGGCGCGGGAACCCGTTTTGAACCTGTTCCCGCTCTTTTCACTTCAAATGTTTCTGCCTGCATCGGTCTTGGTCAGACGGTTGCTGCGTCGCTTCGACTCTTCTGACTCCTCGACTTCGTACTCGGTAGAGTCGGCTCCTGCAGCATACAGGAATGCCTCACTCATAAAACTTCATATCGTAACAGTAGATATGCGGGTTTAAATTCCCTTGTATGTGTGTTTCGTCAGGGTGGACTTTACCGGATTTTAGGGTACGGTAGATTTCGTGACTGACTGAATCACTGTCTGGACTCATGCGTAGGAACAGAATTTCCACATGTACGCTACATGTGGTAAGGTGGCAAGGCAACGTCTTTCATAAAATGGGTGTCTGATTAAACCGAAAAAAAAAACTTCAAGTTGAAGGGTGTCTTCTGAACAATCTATGTCAGTGTGTGGCGGTGACAATCGGTGAAAACCATGTCATCAGCACACAGAGCTTTCCCTTCCCAATAAGGAATTTCGAAGCGCTCTCCGTATGCCGTATATTGGTGACCACATTCACTCTCTTTCTGTAAACATTTTACCATTACGACGACCTGACAGCTACTACCACCAGCTAGGAATCATGAGGATGCTGCTTCCGCTGGTGCTGCTTCTCGCAGGTAGTACGCAGCCAGGCCTCAGCCATGCCTCGAGGCCTCGGGTCAATTTTCAGCACGATCGTGCTGCTTGCTGTTACGACACGACACGATGGAGGAATCCTCCATCATAATCCGTTTGATTGATTGTTTTCGCGTCTTCGACACCGACTAGACCCCGTTCAGATTCGATCAGCACGACATTTCGGCGATCGGCGGGAATCGCCAAAATGTAGTCCTAGTAGGACTGCTGATGTGTCCTGAGTCAGATCAATGATCTGCCCGTCTGTGCTTCTTTTTATTGTCTTAAAGGTTTGCAATTGTATAATGTTTGTTCGATGTTCTGGTGTTTGTGTTTGCTGTCGTGGTGTGCAGGCTTCGCGCTGGATCTTCCGGGCAAAACCGGCCCTGCAGTTGCGGTGAGTGCGTTGACTCAGCAAAAAGGGAAATTGGCAATTAAAAGAATGCAAAGCTCCAGCTTTTCCTTCGGAAATGTGTCGGAAAAATCTCGCTGTAGTAGGGTACACGCGAAGTCGGGCCGGCCGGCGAGGCTATGGGAAAGTTGAGCCTCAGAAAGATTGCCTAAAACTCACTTTTCATAAACACACACTGTCACTCTGGCAATGCCCCTAAAAGCTTCGTTGTTTCCGCATCAAATGCATCGGTTCTTTCGTTTTCACGCAACTTTTCTGCACTTCCCTTTCTGCAATGGACGCAAGAGTGCCTCGTCACAGCTACTACGTGATCATGTAGAGTCACTTTTGAGAATTCTCACAAGTGATTTCTACTCTGCCGCATGTAAGGTTGTTATGATTCAGCTTCTAATGATGTATGAACAAAGCCTTTCCTTAGACAATATCCTTTTCCGGGCTCCAAAGTGGGCACTTATTGAAATCTGGATACCATCCCTTTGGGATGATGTATGTTGCCCTGCCTGAACGTCCTAATATGCATGCAGCTGTCAGAATCCCAGCCACTAACCACTGGGATAAAAGGGCTTGTTTGTGTAGCGGGTGAGTGCGCCCATAACCCCACAGGCCAACGTGCCTGTAACCCTTTCCTAGGATCAATCGGGGATCACCAGTGGACCTCTGACACCCCCCCGCACTGGGATGCCCGAGGTGCACACACCGGGAATCGAACCCGAGACCTTCGCTTTGATACCATGTCAGAATCCCAGCCACTAACCACTGGGATAAAAGGGCTTGTTTGTGTAGCGGGTGAGTGCGCCCATAACCCCCCAGGCCAACGTGCCTGTAACCCTTTCCTAGGATCAATCGGGGATCACCAGTGGACCTCTGACAGCAGCATGCGAAGATGATCATGATTGGCGGCAGCAAGGGCTGCTTGCGCCCCCGATATCTTATAACGTGGGCGACACGCTAGGTACGCTTTTCAGAGTGTTACGCTTGCGTTACTACTAGCTTTGTAATCCTGCTCATTTCCCGACGTCCCTACTCGCAAACATTTGCCACCGTTTGTCATGCTATTTGAAAGCTACTAGGTACAAAGCAGCACCTTCCCGATTGTACGCGATAAAGGCAGATTCCTAACTCTCAAACTCTGCCTCCACCCGGCTGCAGTTTTCAAATGGGGCAGTGGTTGGTTCGGCAAACAGTATGACCGCAAGCACAGCTTGGCTGCGGCCACTGACTTCACATCGATGAAGGCATGCAATACCAAGTCCGTGAAACAGTGGTTCGTGAAGCCCACGGGCAAGGCTACAAAACTCATACATCTGGTTCTGTCCTCGGACTATTATTTCTTTAGCACTGTTGGGGATGACTGCGCCAAAAGGAAAATGACGCTGATAGCAAGCTTTGGATAGGTACTTTTGTGGCCTAGCCTTCAATGAGTTATTGATTGAGAGACATGGTTTCATGATTTTTCATGCTTGAGATAATAAGAACGGTTTGTAGACTGTAGTGTGTAGATGCTGTCGGTCTTACCCACCAAGTCACATTCCGGGCAGGTGCTTCTAAGTGGGTTGTCATCAACAGCAGCAAGGGACATATGAGCCTGGAGGGCCGCTTCTATCTTATATCTGGAGCTTACACATGGCCATCTTCCATTTCAGACCGCAGAACTGTACCTCACGTCACATCCCTGCAGCATGCTGGATAGTGGTGGAGTCAAGAGGTTTGATTTAACCTGCCTGTGTGTTCATCTGGGTGATCTGGTGAAGAGTCGAATGATGCTCTGCACTGATTTTTGAGGCGCCTGATTTTTTAGGCGCCTCAAAAAACTTCAAAAAGTTCACATCACATCCGTACAGCATCCTGGATAGGAGTGGAGTCAAGTGCTTTCTGCCTTAATGTGCATCTGGGTGATTTGGCGAAGAATTCGGACGATGGTCTGCACTGCACTGTACGTGAGTATTGGCTTGGCTTGAGACCATACCTACCATACAAGGTCATCTCTATTCTCAAACAAGTAGAGGAAGACAAAGAAAACCGTATCATCAATCCCTAGAGCATGCTGGAGTGGCTCCTGCCAGCCCTTCTGAGAATGGAGGTGATTCCGTGAAGAGGTGTGTTGGGTTGGGTGGGTTTCGACAATTGCCTCGAGCCCACCCAGAGCATTTCAAACCAGCAACTCAACTCAGGCCTTTTCCATTCCCTAGAGCATGCTGGAGTGGCTCCTGCCAGCACTTCTGAGCATGGAGGTGATTCGGTGGAGAGTCGGGTTATCCACGGCACACCCACTGTCCTGCAGCTCTCTGCAGTATCACAGGTTGTGGTAAAACGGGACGTGGGGAGGGGAGGGGACGGAGTGAGTGGAGGGCGCGTGAGTGAGCGAGTGAGTGAGTGGAGGATGGAAAAGGTGGCGAGTTTTAAGCTTGACTAGGCAGAAGCCACTCCAACTGGCACTTCTAAGCAAGGAGGTGATTCGGTGGAGGGTTGGGTTATCCACGGCACACCCACTGTCCTGTGCCTTGTGCCCCGTGCCCCGTGCCCCGTGCCCCATCCCTCATGCCACGCTCCAGGCTTCTGTTTCTCTCCCATAGACCAAAGAAACAAACAACCAAAGCCCACCTGAACAGCCGAGTGGCTTCTCTCAAATCGCCCGCCTGTGCGTGTGTGTGGATGAGAATCGCATACGACACATGGCTGGGCGGCACCCCCTCTGCCCCCCTTCTATTCTCCTCCTATCCCCAGAACAGCCGTACGAAGGACTATAACCCACCTGAACAGCCGAGTGGCTTCCCTCAAATCGCCCGCCTGTGCGTGTGTGTGGATGAGGATCGCATACGACACCTGGCTGGGAGGCACCCGCCCCTGCTCCCACTGTCCTTTCCTCCCATCCCCAGAACAGCCAAACGGAAGGATTATAACCCACCTGAAAAGACGAGTCGCCTCTCTCAAATCGCCCGCCTGTGCGTGCGTATGAATGAGAATCGCGTACGACACATGGCTGGGAGGCACCCCCTCTGCCCTCATTCTCCGGAAGAGAGCAGCGGCGTCGTTGACCATGCCGGCACGGCGGTAGGCAGCGAGCATGGAGTTGAATGTCACTAGAGACGGGCGGAGGCCAGAAGAGAGCATTTTCGCAAAGGTGGTTGACGCGTCCAATATTCGATCCGCCTTCCCATAACTGAATGGGGAGGGGAGACAGGGGACGGGAGGCAGAGGTAGGAGGCAAGACACACAGCTCTTCAGCTTTCCCGCGGCTGGGCGGCAAGGCACCCCCTCTGCTCTCATTCTCCGGAACAGAGAAGCAGCGTCGTTGACCATGCCGGCACGGCGGTAGGCAGCGAGCATGGAGTTGAACGTGACCAGGGATGGGCGGAGGCCAGATGACAGCATGCGGGCGAAGGTGGTTGACACGTCCAATCTTCGATCCGCCTTCCCATAACTGAATGGGGAGGGGAGACGGGGGACGGGAGGCAGAGGTAGGAGGCAAGACACACAGCTCATCGGCTTTCCCGCGGCTGGGAGGCACCCCCTTTGCTCTCATCCTGCGGAAGAGAGCAGCGTCGTTGACCATGCCGGCGCGGCGGTAGGCAGCGAGCATGGAGTTGAACGTCACTAGAGATGGGCGGAGGCCACAGGAGAGCATGCGGGCAAATGTGGTGGAGGCATCGAGAATGCGATCGGCTTTGCCGTAACTGCATGGTGAGGGGAGATGGGAGGCAGAGGTAGGAGGCAAGACACACAGCTCTTCAGCTTTCCCGCGGCTGGGCGGCAAGGCACCCCCTCTGCCCTCATCCTGCGAAACAGAGCAGCAGCATCGTTGACCATGCCAGCGAGCATGGAGTTGAACGTGACGAGAGAGGGGCGCAGACCCGAAGAGAGCATGCGGGCAAGGGTAGTGGACACATCCAGTCCGCTTTCCTGCATGTCTGCAAACAGCTCCTTCGCCTCCTCCACCCGCCCGTTCTTCCCCAGGGCACTCAGCATCGGGTTTACCCCGCTCCCACACAGTCACTTACACACTGCCATGTGATGTGACACAAAATCCCTCCACACCCACCCCCGCATCAACTCACGCGTCAATCATGATGGAGTAAGAGTAGACAGTGGGTGCCGGCCCATTCTCCTGCATGTCTGCAAACAGCTCCTTCGCCTCCTCCACCCGCCCGTTCTTCCCCAGGGCACTCAGCATGGCGTTCCATATCACTGCGTCCAAGTCCCTGCCCGACCCTCTCAGGCTTGTGAAAAGCAACTGCACAGAAGGGGACAAGGATGTGAGGAACGGAGGGAGAGTGCATGAGTTGATGCATCTGTCTCTTCCCCGCCCACCTGCCCGTTATTCCTCAGTGCGCTCAGCATCGGGTTCCATATCACTGCATCCAAGTCCCTGCCCGACCCTCTCAGGCTTGTAAACAGCAGCTGCACAGAAGGGGACGAGGATGTGAGGAGTGGAGGGAGAGTGCATGAGTTGATGCCTCTGTCTCTTCCCCACCCGCCCGTTCTTCCTCAACGCACTCAGCATGGCGTTCCATATCACTGCATCCAAATCCCTGCCGGACCCTCTCAGGCTTGTAAACAGCAGCTGCAGGGATGCAACAGTGAGTGGGTGAGGGAATGAGGAGAGCGAATCGAAGGATGAAATATTGTGTTCGTGGCTGCCTACTCTCCTCTCCACCCACCCGTTCTTCCCCAGCGCACTCAGCATGGCGTTCCATATCACTGCGTCCAAGTCCCTGCCCGACCCTCTTAAGCTGGTAAACAGCAGCTGCAGGGATGCAACAGTGAGTGGGTGGGGGAATGAGGAGAGAGAATGGATGGATGAAATCGTGTGTTTGTGGCTGGCTATTCTCCTCTCCACCCGCCCGTTCTTCCCCAGCGCACTCAGCATGTCGTTCCATATCACTGCGTCCAAGTCCCTGCCCGACCCTCTCAGGCTTGTGAAAAGCAGCTGCAGGGATGCAACAGGGAAAGGGAGGATGGAGGGCGACAGCACAGGGTCATGTGTGTGCGGCCGAATCACTACCGGCAAAGGAAACCCTTAGCTAACCTGGGCGCATTTTCGATTTGGTTTTGAGTTTTTTTCCTGCCCCTGCTCTAGTCCACTATTCAGGCTCAGTAGTGCTACCTCCGTGGGAAGAACAACAGGAGAATATGGCCGTTCGTTCATCCCTCTTTTCTTTCTTCCCCATCTACCCCCTTTTCCCCCTTTCGACAGATCTCCCTGCTTCACGTGCCGAAACATATTTGCTTTCGTCTAGAGTTTGAACTGAGTTGTACGTTCGGATCTTAATCAATTTTTTCGAGGGTTACTTTTTTCACTAGTTGACTATCGTCCCTTTGCTAAAGGCGACCTTGCCTACTGCTGCCCTTCTTCATGAGCACAGATCTCGTATCTCTCTTCTTCCTCACGTACCTTCGCCTTCTCCACCAGCCCATGCTTCCCATACACGCTGATCATCGTGGTGTGAGCTCTGATGCTAGTCCTCCCTTCACATGCACTGCGATGCGAACACACGCATCTCCCTTCTTCTCACATTTCACATTTCGCTTCCTTTCCCGCCTTCCCTTCCCCCTCACTGCTTTATCCACGAGCCCATGCTTCCCATACACGTTGATCATGGTGGTGTGTGATATCCCCCTTTTCACAATCACATAATCCCCTCGTCTTCCCCATCACCCTCCCTCACGCACCTTTGCCTTATCCACCAGACCATGCTTTCCGTAAACGCTGATCATCGTGGTGTGTGTACTTAACCCTCTCTACACAATCAACACCATCACCTTCCGCACCCTTCCTCTTCCCCTACTTTTTCTCACCTTTGCCTTCTCCACCAGACCATGCTTCCCATACACGCTGATCATCGTGGTGTGTGCTCTGATGCTAGTCCCCTCTTCACGTGCACTGCAAACCAACACACATCTCCCTCCCTCGTCTCCCCCATCACCCTCCCTCACATACCTTCGCCTTCTCCACCAGCCCATGCTTCCCATACGCGCTGATCATCGTGGTGTGTGCTGCGATGTTACTGCACTCTTTATTTTTCACTGCCAGCAAACAGACCTCCCTTCTTCCCACGCATCCCCCTCTTCTCTCCCATCGCCACCTCACCTTCGCCTTATCCACCAGACCATGCTTTCCATACACGCTGATCATTGTGGTGTGTGCTGCCAGGTCCGCTATACTGCCCGACTCATCCGCCTGAAAGGGCGTGCATGCGTGATGGGGGGAAACAAGTGGTGGGGGGAAACAAGTGGTGGGTGGGAGAAGGGGGAGAGCTGCGTTACACACTGATCATCGTGGTGTGTGCTGCCAGGCCGGCTATGCTGCCCGACTCATCCGCCTGAAAGGGCGTGCATGCGTGATGGGGGGAAACAAGTGGTGGGTGGGAGAAGGGGGAGAGCTGCGTTACACACTGATCATCGTGGTGTGTGCTGCCAGGCCGGCTATGCTGCCCCACTACTCCACGTGAAGGGAGGGGCATGTGTGTGGGGGTTGGGGAGGGCGGGAGGTAGGGGAGGGGAGAAAAGAGTTAAGAGGTTTTGTGCTCCCTGCCTTATTCTGTCTGATCATCGTGGTGTGAGCTGCCAGGTCCGCTATACTGCCTGACCCATCCGCCTGAAGCAGGGGAAAATTGGAGGAGCGGTTGGGTCAGAGAAGGCCGGGAGGGAAGAGGGGTATTCCCATACACGCTGATCATGGTAGTGTGAGCTGCCAGGTCGGCTATACTGCAAGACTCATCCGCCTGAAGGGGCGTGTGTATGTGTTAGACAGGGGTGGGTGGGACAGGCCGGAAGGGGAACAGGGAAAGAGGGTGGAGGAGGAATAGAGGTGGGTTGCACATTGTAACTGAGTGTGCTTCCCATATACACTGATCATGGTGGTGTGTGCTGCCAGGTCCGCTATTCTGCCTGACCCATCTGCCTGAAACGGGGGGTGATAGAAGGGTGGGTGGGAAAGGATGAAGGGAGAAATGGAGGAGAGAGGAGGGGAAAGGAGGGTTTTGGGTTACAACAACCCCCTGTGATTTACATACACGCCGCCGAAACACGCCTTGCAGAATGTATTAAGTGCTTGGCCAACCCCCCACCCGCTCATCCACACACAGGACGGCACACACAGACATGCGCGCGCATGCACACACTCACACAACAACATACCCACCTCCACCATACCATACTCACTCAACAATTTTCACCCACTCACCCAACAATTTTCACCCACTCACCCAACAAATTCCACCCACACTCCCAACAATTTCCACCCACACTCCCAACAATTTCCACCCACTCACCAGGATCTCAGCAAAGAGAGCTTCAGCAGCGTCTAGCTGGCCTGCCTTGCTGTAGGCGTCCATCATCGTGCTCAGCAGCACTGCATCCACTTGGAGACAAGAAACTTCACCGTACCCACCCACACCATACCATATCCATCCAGACCGCACTGTACCCACCAGGATCTCAGCAAAAAGAGCTTCAGCAGCGTCCAGTTGCCCCGCCTTGCTGTAAGCGTCCATCATCGTGCTCAGCAGCACTGCATCCACTCGCCCCCCTCGCCTCCTCCCCCTCCCCCTCCCCCTGTGTCCCCTCTTGCGAGAACTGCCCCCTCCTGCCGCTGCCGCTACCGCTGCTGTCCCTGCTGCCGCTGCTGCCCCTGCTGCTGCCTCTGTTGCTGCTGCTGCCTCTGCTCCCACTGCTGCTCCTGCTGCTGATGCTGATCCTGCTGCTGCTAATGGTGCTGCTACTGTCCCTTCTCCTGCTGCTGCCGCCGCTGCTGCCCGTGCTGCTCCTGCTACTTCTGCTGCTACTGCTCTGGTTTTTGCTCCTGCTGCCTCTTCTGACTCTACATCTGCTACTGATCGATTTGATTTCTCGCCAGTACCACTGCTGCTGCTCTCGCTGTCACTGCTACTGCCACTGCTACTACCGCCGCTGCTGCTTCTACTCCAGACGCTGTTGTTCCTACTCCAGGTGCTCACACTATTTTCGCCAATGCTGCCCGGCTGGATCTGCCGGCTGCCCATGCCCCGGGCAGCCCGAAATATTCTCACCGCGTCCCCGAGCCGGCCTTGTTTGGAAAAGAGGGAGATGATGGCGCTGGCAATCACAGGGTCTAGATGCCCGCTGCCCTGAGTCTGAGGGGGGAGGAGAGAAAGAGAAGGGGATAGGAAGCGGAGAGTAGAAGGGAGCAAGGCAGATGGGAAAAGGGAGATGATGGCGCTGGCAATCACAGGGTCTAGATGCCCGCTGCCCTGAGTCTGAACAGGAAAGGGGAGAAGAAAAAGGTGTGGGGGGCAGGAGGGTGTGTGGTTGGGTAGCGGAGAAGTGAGAGAAGGGTCCTGGTACCCGCTGCCCTGAGTCTGAGGGGGGGAGAAGTCTGAGTCTGAGAGGCACATAGAGAGGACAATTGGGAAGTTGGGAATGAAAGGGAGACTGGCGAATGAGAAGAGGGAGATGATGGTGCTGGCAATCACAGAATCCAGTCCAGATGCCCGCTGCCCTGAGTCTGGGGTGGGAGGGGAAGGGAGGGCAACGAAGCTGGTGATGGTACATGCCCATCATGGGACGTCACACAGTCAGCGCCGACACATGCACATGCATTATGGGCATGCACAAGCACATGCGTAATCAAGGCACCTCAAACCTCAAACCTCCACTCCACTCCCAATTGCGTCCATGCCATGGGCATGTAACACCAGGGCAGGGAAGGCGGCGGTGGTGGTACATACATGCAGTGAGCCCTGGGACATGCATCATGAAGGGACCTCAAACTTCCACTCACAATGGCGTCCATTGCAGCTGTAGAAGCCTCCTCCAGCAGACCCAAGCGGTGGTACACGCCGATCATGGACGTCAGCACGGGCATGTCCACTGCACACCCTGCCGCCTTCATCTCCTGGAAGGTTCTCAGCGCGGCTTCCAGCTTGCCGTGCCGCGCGAACATGGCGATCATTGCGCTGAACACGTGCGAGTCCGGCTGGTGGGGGGGGAGGGTTGGTGGGGGAAAGGGATTGAACAGGTAGGCTCTGGTTGGTTGCACCTTGGTACTCCAGCTTGCCGTGGCGAGCAAACATGGCGATCATTGCACTGAAGACGTGCGAGTCCGGCTGGTGGGGGTGGGGGGGGTGATGGTGGTGGGGTTGAAGGGTGGGTGGGAGAAAGAAGACAAAAGATTGAGCTACATGTTTCCAGCTTGCCGTGGCGGCGGGCCAACATGGCGATCATGGCACTGAACACGTGCGAGTTCGGCTGGAGGGGGTGGGGGGCAGGAAGGGTGGAGGTAATTGGGGTAAGGGATTGATCAGGGTGAGACTTTGGTTGGTTGTGCGTTTGAAAGTCCACCTTGCCGTGGCGGTGGGCGAACATGGCGATCATTGCACTGAACACGTGAGAGTCCGGCTGGTTGGGGGGGGGAGAGGAGGTGGAGGAGGGGAGGGGCGTGGCGGGGGTGATTGGGGGAAGGGAGAGAAGAGGGGGGAACTTTGGTTGGTTGCGCCTCGAGCTCGCCGTGCCGGGCGAACATGGCGATCATGGCACTGAAGACGTGAGAGTCCGGCTGGTGGGGGGGAGGGGGAGGAGGAAGTGCATCGAAAGAGCGAGGGGGGAGGGGGATGGGGAAAAGTATGGATTTTTTGCTGAGAGAGGTCTGGAACTTCAGATTGTGGTGGGAGGGAGGGAGCGAACAGGGAAGGAAGGGACACAAACAATGTCTGAGGTGCCTAGAAAATCACTTTTTAAAAGGGAATTTTGAACAAAAAATCGCCAACCACTTACACCCAAACCCACTTACACCCAAACCCACGCCACGCCCACCCACCCGCCCTCGCACAAGCATGCACCTGAACGTCCCCACCCATGCACACACACCCACACCACACACCTGAACTCCCTGCGCCTTCATTCTTTCAAACATACGAATGTGCACGCAAATGCAGGCAAACACACACCCACAACAACCACACATACCCACTCTCCCTCGCACAAACACACACCTGCACACCCTGTGCCTTTATCCTTTCAAACAGCCCATCCGCTTCTTCAACCCCACCCACCCACCCACACCTACCCACACCACACCCACCCTCGCACAAGCATGCACCTGCACGCCATGCCCCCACCCACCCACACACCTGAACGCCCTGAGCCTCCATTCTTTCAAACAGCCCGACCGCTTCTTCGACCCCACCCACCCACACCTACCCACACCCACCAACACCTACCCATACCCACCCTCGCACAAGCATGCACCTGAACGCCCCCACTCATGCACACACCTCCACCCACACACACACCTGCACGCCCTGCGCCTTCATTCTTTCAAACAGCCCGACCGCTTCTTCAACATGCCCGGAGCGGCTGAGCAGGCCAATGAGAGAGCAGCACGAGTAGACGTCCAGAGGCACGTCCATTTGGAGCATGAGGGCGTGCAGGCGGCGGGCAGCAGCGAGCGAGGAGGAGGAGGAGGGCAGTGATGCGTAGAGAGAGAACAGCGTGTTGAATGTGACTGTTGACGGGTAGAACCCCCGTGCCATGAGGCGCTGGGGAGGGCGGGTGGGTGGGGGAAGCAGACACAAAGAGGGTGGGGGAAGAAGAGCAAGACAAGGGGGTGTTAGCAGTGACAACCGGCTGAGCAGGCCACTCAAAGAACAGCACAAGTACACGTGGAGAGGCACGTCCAGAGGGACGCCCATTTGCAGCATGAGGGCGTGCAGGCGGCGGGCAGCAGCGAGCGAGGAGGAGGAGGAGGGCAGCGAGGCGTAGAGAGAGAAGAGCGTGTTGAATGTGACAGTTGACGGGTAGAATCCGCGAGCCATGAGGCGCTGTTGAGGTTTGCGGAGGGAAGGGGTGGGGTGGGGAAGGGGGGAGAAGAGGGGGGTCGAGGGGAGGGCGCAGACACAGACTGAGTGCGGCAAGTTATGGCATTCGACTAAACGTTCCCCTTTTCTGAGGCGCCTCAAAAGCAGACACAGACGGAGTGCGGCGAGTTGTGAGCATTCAACTAAACATCCCCCTTTTCTCCCTGCCTCGTCTTTCAAGCCTACCTTGAAAGTCTTCTCTCCCTTGTCCACGTCTTGACTTTTGAGTCGACTCAAAAGTCATCTCTTCAACTAAACGTTCCCCTTTTCTCTCTGCCTCGTCTTTCATTGAGGTGCCTCAAAACAAGACTTTTCTCTCTGCCTCGTCTTTCATTGAGGTGCCTCAAAACAAGACTTTTCTCTCTGCCTCGTCTTTCATTGAGGTGCCTCAAAACAAGACTTTTCTCTCTGCCTCGTCTTTCATTGAGGTGCCTCAAAACAAGACTTTTCTCTCTGCCTCGTCTTTCTTTGAGGTGCCTCAAAACAAGACTTTTCTCTCTGCCTCGTCTTTCATTGAGGTGCCTCAAAACAAGACTTTTCTCTCTGCCTCGTCTTTCTTTGAGGTGCCTCAAAACAAGACTTTTCTCTCTGCCTCGTCTTTCATTGAGGAGCCTCAAAACAAGACTTTTCTCTCTGCCTCGTCTTTCATTGAGGTGCCTCAAAACAAGACTTTTCTCTCTGCCTCGTCTTTCTTTGAGGTGCCTCAAAACAAGACTTTTCTCTCTGCCTCGTCTTTCATTGAGGTGCCTCAAAACAAGACTTTTCTCTCTGCCTCGTCTTTCTTTGAGGTGCCTCAAAACAAGACTTTTCTCTCTGCCTCGTATTTCATTGAGGTGCCTCAAAACAAGACTTTTCTCTCTGCCTCGTCTTTCATTGAGGTGCCTCAAAACAAGACTTTTCTCTCTGCCTCGTCTTTCTTTGAGGTGCCTCAAAACAAGACTTTTCTCTCTGCCTCGTCTTTCATTGAGGTGCCTCAAAACAAGACTTTTCTCTCTGCCTCGTCTTTCTTTGAGGTGCCTCAAAACAAGACTTTTCTCTCTGCCTCGTCTTTCATTGAGGTGCCTCAAAACAAGACTTTTCTCTCTGCCTCGTCTTTCTTTGAGGTGCCTCAAAACAAGACTTTTCTCTCTGCCTCGTCTTTCTTTGAGGTGCCTCAAAACAAGACTTTTCTCTCTGCCTCGTCTTTCATTGAGGTGCCTCAAAACAAGACTTTTCTCTCTGCCTCGTCTTTCTTTGAGGTGCCTCAAAACAAGACTTTTCTCTCTGCCTCGTCTTTCATTGAGGAGCCTCAAAACAAGACTTTTCTCTCTGCCTCGTCTTTCATTGAGGTGCCTCAAAACAAGACTTTTCTCTCTGCCTCGTCTTTCATTGAGGTGCCTCAAAACAAGACTTTTCTCTCTGCCTCGTCTTGCTTTGAGGTGCCTCAAAACAAGACTTTTCTCTCTGCCTCGTCTTTCATTGAGGTGCCTCAAAACAAGACTTTTCTCTCTGCCTCGTCTTTCATTGAGGTGCCTCAAAACAAGACTTTTCTCTCTGCCTCGTCTTTCATTGAGGTGCCTCAAAACAAGACTTTTCTCTCTGCCTCGTCTTTCTTTGAGGTGCCTCAAAACAAGACTTTTCTCTCTGCCTCGTCTTTCATTGAGGTGCCTCAAAACAAGACTTTTCTCTCTGCCTCGTCTTTCTTTGAGGTGCCTCAAAACAAGACTTTTCTCTCTGCCTCGTCTTTCATTGAGGTGCCTCAAAACAAGACTTTTCTCTCTGCCTCGTCTTTCATTGAGGTGCCTCAAAACAAGACTTTTCTCTCTGCCTCGTCTTTCTTTGAGGTGCCTCAAAACAAGACTTTTCTCTCTGCCTCGTCTTTCATTGAGGTGCCTCAAAACAAGACTTTTCTCTCTGCCTCGTCTTTCTTTGAGGTGCCTCAAAACAAGACTTTTCTCTCTGCCTCGTCTTTCATTGAGGTGCCTCAAAACAAGACTTTTCTCTCTGCCTCGTCTTTCTTTGAGGTGCCTCAAAACAAGACTTTTCTCTCTGCCTCGTCTTTCTTTGAGGTGCCTCAAAACAAGACTTTTCTCTCTGCCTCGTCTTTCATTGAGGTGCCTCAAAACAAGACTTTTCTCTCTGCCTCGTCTTTCTTTGAGGTGCCTCAAAACAAGACTTTTCTCTCTGCCTCGTCTTTCTTTGAGGTGCCTCAAAACAAGACTTTTCTCTCTGCCTCGTCTTTCATTGAGGTGCCTCAAAACAAGACTTTTCTCTCTGCCTCGTCTTTCATTGAGGTGCCTCAAAACAAGACTTTTCTCTCTGCCTCGTCTTTCAAGCCTACCTTGAACGTCTTCTCTGCCTTGTCCACGTCTCCCGCCTTGGCATACGCGTTCAGCAGCGAGTTGTATGCATTCAGTGTCGGCCCAAACCGAGGGGAGACAGCTCATGACTGCCCTGCTGTGAACCAAGTTTTGAGCCTACCTTAAAGGTCTTCTCTGCCTTGTCCACGTCCCCCGCCTTGGCATACGCGTTCAGGAGTGAGTTGTACGCATTCAATGCCTCCCCATCCACTTCAAGACCTCGTCTCAAGCCTACCTTAAACGTCTTCTCTGCCTTGTCAACATCTCCCGCCTTGGCATAGGCATTGAGCAGAGAGTTGTACGCATTCAACGTTGGCCCAAACCTTGGGGGCGACAGCTCCCGATTCCCTCCTTCCAATCCGCCTCTGGTTCCTCCGCCTTCGCCTCTTCCAACCCTTTCCCTTCCTCTCCTCGCACCAGTGCTGCCGGAATATCCCCTGGTCGACTTTCCTCCCCTCCTTCCCCCTCCCTCCCGCCGTAGCATCTCCCTCCTTTCCACCTCCCTATCAATCTCCTCCCCTTCCTCTTCCTCCTCCCTGCCATCCTCCCCGCTTCCTCCTGCTCCTTCTGCTTCTAAATCACCTGAGAATCCACCTGAGGGTTCACCTAAGCTGCCCCTACTTCTCTGATTGGTGCTGCTGCTGCCGCTGTCATTGCTGCTGCTCCTGCTGCTGCTTATACGGCCATCGCCTGTGCTACTGCTACTGCTACGGCCATCGTTCCTGCTGCTGCTGGGGCTGCTGCTGCTGCTGCTGCTGCTGCTGCTAGCAGTGGAAGGTAGCGGCGTAGGCTTTCTCAAAACCGTTGCAACAAGAGGAGGCGGAGGGGGAGGGGGAGGGGGAGGAGGGGAAACCGACGGTATACCCCCGGAATTTCCCGTTCCACCACTATCTACACCTGCAGCCACGAAACCCCCATCGCCACCAACACCAACGCCACCACCAGCAGCTACCACACTACCACTGCCACTATCCCAGTTACCCACACCAGCACTGCCATTTTCACCACCGGAATATTGACTCTCACTGTCACTCTCGCTGATACCTTGCCTTTCCAGCCTTGCAACCGGGGATACAGTCACAGTTGCAGTTGCTGCCACTAGCCCCTCCCGAGCCTCACTCCAAAGCTCACCCCGAGCCTTGCTCCGAACCTCTGGCCGAGGCTCGGAGCCCATCGAAGCTGGTTCGGAGCAGGAAAGGGCAGGTTGAAGGAGCGGAGATGGGTGAGGCTGGGTTCCCTGCACCCCAGGGTTGGACCAGAAAGAGCCCTCAAAGGTGTCTGCTACAGATGTCTCTGCTGCTACAGATGTCTCTGCTGCTACAGGCCTTTCTGCTGCCACAGCTGCTGATGCAGCAACACCAGCTGCTGCTGACTTAGCTCCTACAGCAACACCAGCCCCATCAGCACTGTCAGCACCACCGCCAGGCGCTCGCCCTTGCAGCGCCTCTCCTTCAAACCCCTCCGCACCCATCTGCACCACCAGCAAATCCTCTCTCTCCGTCACCCAGTCCATGTACTTCTCAGACGCCTTTTGAGGCGCCTCTGAAGCCGAATCCTCTGCCTCTGTCACGGCCCTGCCCACATGCTCTTGAGTCGACTCACAAGTCGCTTGAGACGCCTCAACGTCCCCTTGCACCCTGCTGACGTTTCGAGTCGAAGAAATAATCGACCCAGCAGCACCCCTTCGCACCCTACCCACTGACTCAGCTCCCCCTGTTTCTCCCATGCTCTGGCCCACCCGATCCGCTTCAACGCTTCCCCCCCCATCTGCCTCCACACTCCCCCAATCAGGCTCTACACTCCCCCACTCCCCTGCATCAACCCCACCCGCCCCTTCTTCCCCCTCACTCCGCCCGTCACCCCTGTCCGCCTGTGCTTCCATCTGCAGCAATAGCTCCTCTGCTTGCCTCACCTTGCCCGCCCGCCCATACGCGGCCACCATGGCATTCCACACCACCACATCCCACTCCCCTGGGGGCGTGCCTGCGCGTGCCGCCTCAAACACCTAGGGAGGGGTGAAGGGCCAGGCACGTAGCAGAGACAGGGCACAGATGGGTTTTGTGCGGTGGAGAACGGTTGCTGCAGAGCCCATACGCAGCCACCATGGCGTTCCACACCACCACATCCCACTCCCCTGGGGGCGTGCCTGCGCGTGCCGCCTCAAACACCTAGGGAGGGGTGAAGGGCCAGGCACGTAGCAGAGACAGGGCACAGATGGGTTTTGTGCGGTGGAGAACGGTTGCTGCAGAGCCCATACGCGGCCACCATGGCGTTCCACACCACCACATCCCACTCCCCTGGGGGCGTGCCTGCGCGTGCCGCCTCAAACACCTAGGGAGGGGTGAAGGGCCAGGCACGTAGCAGAGACAGGGCACAGATGGGTTTTGTGCGGTGGAGAACGGTTGCTGCAGAGCCCATACGCGGCCACCATGGCGTTCCACACCACCACATCCCACTCCCCTGGGGGCGTGCCTGCGCGTGCCGCCTCAAACACCTAGGGAGGGGTGAAGGGCCAGGCACGTAGCAGAGACAGGGCACAGATGGGTTTTGTGCGGTGGAGAACGGTTGCTGCAGAGCCCATACGCGGCCACCATGGCGTTCCACACCACCACGTCCCACTCGCCTGGGGGCGTGCCTGCTCGCGCCGCCTCAAACACCTGTGAATGACGGAACACAGAGGGAAGCAATGAGTGGGTTCTGTGTGGTGGAGAGCGGTTGCTGCTGCTGCAGAGCCCATACGCGGTCACCATGGCGTTCCAGACCACCACATCCCACTCCCCTGGGGGCGTGCCCGCCCGCGCCGCCTCAAACACGTAGGGAAGGAGGGAGAGAGGGACGGGCGCGCAGTAGAGGGACTTCGGATGGGTTTTGTGCAGTGGAGAGTGATGCAGCCCGTACGCTACCCTGACATGGCATTCCACACTACCACGTCCCACTCGCCTGGGGTCGTACCTGCCGAGTTTTGAGTCGACTCAAAACTCGACTACGCTACCCTGACATGGCATTCCACACTACCACGTCCCACTCGCCTGGGGGCGTACCTGCCGAGTTTTGAGTCGACTCAAAACTCGACTACGCTACCCTGACATGGCATTCCACACCACCACGTCCCACTCGCCTGGGGGCGTACCTGCTCGCGCGGATCCAATCTCCTAGGGAGAAAGGGAGGGGGGTGCAGCAGGAAAGAAGAGGGAGGATGGGTTCTTTGGGGTGGAGAGCGGTTGCTGCAGCCCATATGCGCCACCAAGGCACTCCACTTCACTCCACTACGTCCCACGGTCCCACTCCCCTAAGGGAATGCCTGGTCATGCGGAACAAGTGTTGCATATATACATCCATACGTACATATGCATATATATGTGTATGTTTATGTGTATGTGTATGTGTATGTTTATGTGTATATGTTTATGTACATGTACATGTGTACATATATACATGTATATACATGTGTATATACATGAAATATATCAGCACATTATACATATATACGAGGAGAAGCCTTAGAAATCCTCTCAGAAACCATACCTCCTGCGCAGAATTCAGGTCCCCCATGCTGTTGTATGCAGCGATCAACGCGCATATCGTTTTCGAATCCAGCCGAAAAAGGCCGTCCTCCCTGCCGCCCTCCTCCCTGAGCAGGGCGGCGATCCGTGCCACGCCATCCGTCCTGCCCGCCCGTGCAAAGAGCTTCATCACTGTAGTGTAGATCACCTGGTGTGACGAATGAATGGGGGGAGGGAACGAGAGGGAGGGAGGAGAACAAAGCTTGTTGGTCTGAGAGCAATGCATGCCAGGCCATCCGTCCTGCCCGCCCGTGCAAACAGCTTCATCACTGTCGTGTAGACTACCTGTTGAATGAAGGGGAAGGGAATGGGTGGGAGAGGGAGGGAGAGGCGGAGGAGAGGGGAGGAGAGAAAGGGAGCCCGGTAGTCTCAGCAATGCATGCCACACCATCACTCCTGCACGCCCGTGCAAACAGTTCATCACTGACTTGTAGATTACCTGCTTTTGAGTCGACTGAAAACCGCGTGTAATGAGTCTGCTTTTAAGTCGACTCAAAACCGCGTGTAATGAGTCTGCTTTTGAGTCGACTCAAAAGCAGACTCAAAATGCCACACCATCCCTCCTGCACGCCCGTGCAAACAGCTCTTCACTGACATGTAGATTTTTGAGTCGACTTGACTTTTGAGTCGACTAGGTGACTTTTGAGTCGACTAGGTGACTTTTGAGTCGACTAGGTGACTTTTGAGTCGACTAGGTGACTTTTGAGTCGACTAGGTGAATTTTGAGTCGACTAGGTGACTTTTGAGTCGACTAGGTGACTTTTGAGTCGAATAGGTGACTTTTGAGTCGACTCAAAACACACCATCCCTCCTGCACACCCGTGCAAACAGTTCATCACTGACGTGTAGATTACCTGTGAGACGGATGGGGAGGAGAGAGGGGGTGAGGGGAAGGAAGGAGGGGGAGGGAGAGCAATGGGGAGCACCTCCCGTGTAAAGCGCGGGGGGGAGCGGGGGGGAGTGGGGGGGAGCGGAGGGGAGCGGGGGGGAGCGGGGGGGAGCGGGGGGGAGCGGGGTGGAGCGGGGGGGAGCGGGGGGGAGTGGGGGGGAGCGGGGGGGAGCGGGGGGGAGCGGGGGGGAGCGGGGGGGAGCGGGGGGGCTGTTGGTCTCAGCAATGCGCGCCACGCGACCCGACCTTCCCGCCCATGCAAAGAGCTTCATCACGGGGAACAGGCGCAAGGGGGCATGCATGGGCGCAAGGGGGCATGCATGGGCGCAAGGGGGCATGCATGGGCGCAAGGGGGCGTGCATGGGCGCAAGGGGGCATGCATGGGTGCAAGGGGGCACGCATGGGCGCAAGGGGGCGTGCATGGGTGCAAGGGGGCGTGCATGGGTGCAAGGGGGCGTGCATGGGTGCAAGGGGGCACGCATGGGCGCAAGGGGGCGTGCATGGGCGCAAGGGGGCGTGCACGGGAAAGGGACGGGAAGGGAGATGACAATGAGGATAGGAGGGGCACACGAAGAAGGAACACCTCGACTCAAAAGTCACCTCGACTCAAAAGTCGTCTCAACAAACACCTTCTCTGAAACTGCTTCCACATCTCATCACTCGTCCTCGCCTGATTCGGCATGCGCTCGAACCACGGGGGAGGGGAGAGGGGATGAGGGTCAAGACAAGAAGATACAGGAGATCCTGATCTCTTCTGATGTTCTCACCTGGTTGGGCATGCAACCCGCCTTCTCCATGCGCTCAAACCACCCTAGAGCTTCGTTGAAGCGACCAGCATTGGAGTAGGCGACTATGAGCGTGTTGTACACGTACTCGTCCATGGGCACTCCTGTGGTGGGGAAGGGGGACAGAGAGAGGGCGAAACAGCATGCTTCTGTATGGAACAACCAGCATTGGAGTAGGCGAGTATGACCGGGTTGTACACGTACTCGTCCATGGGCACTCCTGTGGGGGAAAAGAAACGGGAAACAGCAATGGAGGGCGCTATGTAAGCCAGGCAGCAACATTGGAGTAGGCAACTACGAGCGTGTTGTACACATACTCGTCCATGGGCATTCCTGTGGGGGATGGGAGAGGGGAGAAAACACAATTCACAACAGGGAAAGAGGTTACGATCGGCATTGGAGTAGGCGACTATGGGCGTGTTGTACACGTACTCGTCCATGGGTACACTTATGGAAGGAAGGTGGAGGGAGGGGGAGGAGGGAGACGCAGGGGGTGGGAAAGCAGAAAGAGGGCTCATGTCGTGTCACGCCAAGCCACTTCACGCCACCACGTCAAGCCGCGTCACGCCACATCACTTCACGCCACGCCACGCCGTGTAATATGTCATATCATCCAGCACAGAGTGGTTTCGCTGCGCCCCCTGTCCCACTAGCAGAGTACACGTGGATGCAGCAGAGTAGATTGAAGGCGAGAATGGGATCTCTCCCACTGCTAAGCGCGCCTCACCTGCCTGCCCAGTCTCCCTACCCACCTAGCACGGAGTGATGATTTGAGACGTCTCAAAACACCACTAGTACAGTACACGGGATGCTGCAGAGTGGATTGGAGGCGAGAATGGGATCTCTCCCACTGCTAAGCGCTCCTCACCTGCCTGCCCACCTAGTCTCGCCATATCGTCCAGCACGGATTGCAGGTGCTTCCACTGCGCCGCCCGGCCCAGGCATGAGAGCACCACCCCCTTTCCTCTCAGGCTACAAAGATCTCCCACCTAGTCTCGCCATATCGTCCAGCACGGATTGCAGGTGCTTCCACTGCGCCGCCCGGCCCAGGCATGAGAGCACCACCCCCTTTCCTCTCAGGCTACAAAGATCTCCCACCTAGTCTCGCCATATCGTCCAGCACGGATTGCAGGTGCTTCCACTGCGCCGTCCGGCCAGGCACGGCCGTCCGTCCCATGAGAGCACGAGAGCACGGGCTTCCCATTTCACGCACTGCTTCTCTCAGGCTATACAGTTCTCTCTCTCACCTACGCTCGCCATATCGTCCAGCACGGATTGCAGGTGCTTCCACTGCGCCGTCCGCGCCAGGCACGAGAGCACCACCTCTCTGCCCTCTCTCCCTACCTACCTAGCCGTGCCATGTCATCAAGAACCGATTGCAGGTGCTTCCACTGCGCCGCCCGCCCCAGGCACGCCAGCACCACCCTCACTGTCTCTCTCCCTCCTACCCACCTAGTCTCGCCATATCGTCCAAGACGGATTGCAGGTGCTTCCACTGCGCCGTCCGCCCCAGGCACGAGAGCACCACCGTGTACACGTGGATGCTGCGCGGAATGCCCTGCCCCGCCATCCAATCGTAGAGCGCCAGCACGACACGCCAGTCCGCCTCTTGCTGGCAGATTGGGGAAGGGGAGGACGTCGGGGGGGTCAGAGCAAGGGGGAGGCAGACAGAGAAACGGCGGCTTTGCTTCACCACCCGACCATGCATGCAGGGAGGGTTCGGTTGACAGGGGCGGGTGGTCGGGCAGCATGCATGCAGCAGGCCGTTCCGACTTTAAGGCGCCTCAAAAACTTATGAGGCGACTTAAAAGTCGCTCACCTGTTTTTCAGACGGCGCTAGTTGTCCTATCCTATTTAGACTCCGGACTGCTTCGTCGTGATGCTGCCTCTCTGAGTGACATTGTAGCGAGCTGACTTTTGAGTCGACTCAAAGTTAGCTCACCTGTTTCTCATTGGACGGCGCTAGTTGGCACGACTCAAAAGCATGTGTCCTATAGAGACTCCCGACTGCTTCACAACGCTGCTTCTCTGAGCGCACGAGTCTAGTACGATAAGTGGAGTGACCCTCGCATCACACCCCACTCACTCGCTCGCTCACTTTCTCAATCACGCACTCACTCTCTCTCACTCACTTGCTTCATGACGCTGCTCAGAGTGCGCGAATACAGCCTATCCGCGAACGGCGTGAGCACCGACGGGAGCTACCCTTGAAGTATGTGATCCAGTCCGAATCCAGCCTGACACAACTCACCCTCACATCACTCTCACTCAGTCACTCACTCACTCCCTCACTCACTCACTCATTCACTCACCTGCTTCATAATGCTGCTGAGAGCGCGCGAATCCAGCCTACCGGCGAACCGCGTGAGAACGGATGCCAGCTGCCGCTGCAGCAGCGACAGCGGCGTGCCTGCTGGCGAATCCCTTCCGAAGGCAATCCCGGACAAGTGACCTTCACATCTCACTCACTCACTCACCTGCTTCATGATGCTGCTGAGATCGCGAGCATGGATGCCAGCTGCCGCTGCAACAGCGACAGCGGCGCGCCTGCTGGCAATCCCAACCCAGCCAAGCAGGTGAGCAGCATAAACACACATCCCTCTCTCTCACTCACCTGTTTCATAATGCTGCTCAGAGCGCGCGAATCCAGCCTATCCGCGAACGGCGTGAGCACGGATGCCAGCTGCCGCTGCAGCAGCGACAGTGGCGTGCCTGCTGGTGAGTTCTTCACTGCCGCCAGTGCCCGCTGCACTCCCTCTTGCACCTCCCCTGGCGTCCCCTGCGGGCATTGCAAGGGAGAGGACGTTGGACGGAGGTTCGTGGTGGGGAGGTCGAGGGGGAAGGGGAAGGGAATGGCCGGAAGAAGGGAGGAAGTAGGGAAAACAAGGAACGCAAGAATTCAACGGATCAGGTGCAAGTATAGCCGCTCTCCTCATCGGCTTTCGTTCAACGGACAGCAATGCAAGAAATTTCAATGGATCAAATGTTTGCACAGCCGCTCACCTCACCTTGAGCGGCGCCGTCGGCGGCGTCGGCGGCGGAAGCGGCGGAAGCCTGCGCGGGCACCGCAACGGCGGAGGAGACCGTCCCCGCGGCGGAGATTCGGCGCGGAGCGGAGATGGCTGCCCCGCGGAAAGAGACGGAGGCGGTCGACGAGAGGGCCTGGAGGAGACGGAAGGCAGTGAGAGGAAGCTGTGAGAGCGATAACTAATGACAGGCCGAGGGAAAGGGATGCAGAGAGAGGAAGCGGTTGAGAAGCTAGTAAATGGGTGAATATGTATACGAGAACCAAAAACATCAAATTCATAAAGGAAATTCGGAAGGCTAACGGGTTGGGAAATGAACAAGGATGTGATGGCGTATCGTGACAGAAGCTACGGAAGCATCTAGAAGCTCACATTCTGAGACGTCGACGCAGCGAGAGAAATGCTGCTCATCTGCGCTTTCGGAGGCGCTAGAAGCGACGCCATGGCTGGCCGAGATCACAGCCACTACCTACCTCAAACTACGGGGAAATCTACACTGAGGACCAAGGAGGATATGGTAGGATGTAGGAACTTGGAAACCCTAGGGAGAGGGGAGGGTATGGGGAGTACCAAGAAGCTGGAAAGATGAATCTGGGAGGGACAGGGAAGTGAATTCCCAGAGTTTGACGAACTTCCACAGCGAAACTAAAGCGAACTATGAACGAACACCCTAAAGTTTGCGCGAAGCGTGAAAACCAGGGACGAAATACTTCGTCGTTCTTGAGGATTTGCTGGTCTGCGACAGGCACTCACGTGTCACCATTTTGGGTATCGGTGTTCTGGGTTTGACTATGTGGCGACCGAAGCTTGTCTGGATGACGCTGACGTGGTACGGGAGGAAACGCTCACATTGGATGTCAGGAAGTGACGAGGAGCGAGTTCCGAGGTTCGTGGTTCCCTAGGGTGTATGCGGATTTGGCTACAGCCCTCCAAGAGCTCTACAAGTAGTCATAACCTTGATATAACTAGTACAGACAAATCTGTGACTTACCATATTTGAGGTAAGGTGCATTATTGCTGATGCCTTCAAATATATCCTGTTGCGGTACATTCAATAGATTCTCTACCTTCAATGGATTCAATAAATTGATTCGAATCTCCAGTATCAGTTGAACCAATGAAAATATTGCATCGAAAGATTCAGCTGCTGATAAGTGACCCTTCTCCTACACCTGCTACGTACTTAGTTCCTCCTCTAGCTTAGTTCCCTCGTCCTGCTCTCCACGCAGCTGCTCCTCGATGTATCGTTCTTTGCTTTCTCATTTCCCTGCCCCTCACTTTCCCTTGGGTAGAAACCATCCTCTTTCCCTGCTTGGTCTCTTCCCCACCCTGAACCTCGTGTCACCCTTATCTTTGTCGGCCTCTTTCTCTGTTACTGGTTGCGTATGAACCAATCAAGCACATGACCAGGTCAAAGCAGGTCCTTCAGCATATGATACACCCATTCATCCGGTGGCCCAGGCAAGCAGTAGTGCAGGCAATCCCTAGGCGGCTCTCATAACCCAATTCAGCAGCAGAATTGGTTAAAGCAGGTATTTCAGCTATGATACAGCAGTCTCACCCATTCATCCAGTGGGCCAGGCAAACATGAAGTGCAGGGAATCTCTAGGCGGCTCTCATAACCCAATTCAGTAGCAGAACTAGTTAAAGCAGGCCATTCAGCATATGATACAGCAGTCTCATCCATTCATCCGGCGGGCCAGGCAAACATGAAGTGCAGGGAATCCCTAGGAGGCTCTCATAACCCAATTCAGCAGCAGAACTGGTTAAAGCTGTTGAAATAGTAGGCATAGCTAGGACTAGGAGTGTTAGAATCTAGAGACAGGAATGAATCAACTATGGAAGAGTTGGGTACGAGATTGAAACCCTAAAAGGGGCTGCACCCCATATTGGCTACCCCACTACAGCCTATACATATATAACATGCATATACATTGACACACCCCCATAGGCAAAGTGGGGGAGAACAAGGGGTCACAAGACCAGTCAGAGAAGCAAAGCAAGCTCAAGGTGGATCACAACGTCACCACACACACTGAGCACAAGCAAAGGGCCACAAGGCCAGTTCACATGCAGAGGTATATATGCAACAACGGCAGCATAGTGATCTCTACCTAGCAGAGCAAGCATGCAGGTATATATAGATAACGGTACAAGCAAAGTCTACAGCAAGTGAGGAAACGTGGGCACAAGGCCTAACAAAGTACAAAAACGCTGATGATCACCAGACGGAAGTGCCTCGGTGAATATATCAGCAGTGTTGGCCCGAGTGGCCACGTGAGCAAGACGAAGCTGACCACGCTGCTGCAACTCTCGAGCAAGGAAGTAACGCAGAGCGATGTGTTTCGTTCTGTGCTCCAGTCTGTGCTCCTGACACAATGCAATGGCGGCCTTTTTGTTTACGTACAGCACTGGAGGAGAACGAGGCTGCTCTCCCGGGTCGGTCAGCAGGTAGGTGAGCCAGCGGAGCTCCTGTGCAGCCATGTCTGTGGCGTAGATCTCAGCCTCACAATTGGAGCCGAGAACAGAGGACGAGCGTGTAGACCGCCAAGAAATAGAGCCAGAGCCAAGGCTGAAGGTGTAACCCTGTGACGACCGCTACGTAGCCAGGTCGTCAACCTAAGAAGCGTCCGAGTGCCCAGTGAGGACAACGTCACCCCGTCCTCCAAGCACGAGCCCCATGCCCGATGTACTGCACAAGTAGCGCAGTACCCTCTTAGCAGCATCCATGTGCACCTTTCGGTGCCTACCAGGAGCCACGTAGCGAGCCAGAAGGCCAAGAGGGTACGCAAGGTCAGGACGAGTGCAGGTCATCAGGTACATGAGGCAGCCCACTAGCTCTGGGTAAGGACCACTTGGCTCTACGGACTCGTACGAAGGTGGAGCTGAGATCGAGTAACCTGTAGCCAGAGGATTGTGCTATGGCGAGGACCAGGTGAAGCCGAAGCGCTGAAGAACCTGCTGCACCATGTGTGACTGAGTCAGTGTGATGGTGCGGCGTGCTCTGTCCCGGGTGATCTGCAAGCCAAGGTAACTGCGCAGCTCACCCAGGTCTGTGCACGTGTGTCTCTTCTGCAGCTCCGACTTCACCAAGGCGAGAGCCTCAGTGTCAGCAGTGGCAAAGACCAAGTCGTCGACGTACACGAGGATGTAGAATGGCGGCAGGGAAGTGTCGGTGCGCAGAAACAGCGACGGGTCAGCAGTCGTCGGAGCAAACCCAAGAGCCGCAAGCGTCGTCCTCAGTGTGTCGTGCCACTCACGCGGCGCCTGGCGGAGACCGTAGACTGGCCGCCGGAGGCTCCACAGGGTACCTGCAGGAAACGACCCAGTGAAGCCAGGTGGGCGGCGCAGCCAGATCTCCTCGTGCAGGCTGCCCTGTAGGAAGGCTGTGCTGAAGTCAAGAGAGTGAAGCTCGTAGTCACGCTGAGAGGCGACGTGCAGCAGCACCCGAAGAGTGGTCATCTTCGGGGTGGGAGAGAAGGTCTGGAAGAAGTCAACTCCCTGTCGCTGACTAAAACCTCGAGCAACGTAACGAGCCTTGAAGACAGGCGGAGAACCTGGCGGCCGCTTCACCCTGAAAATTCACATGCCATCGACGATGTTCGCCCCAGGAGGGGGAACCTCGTCAACGTAAGTGCCTGTGGACTTCCAGGATGCCATCTCTGCATCCATGGCTGTCTGCCACTGAGAGGAGTACTCACCCGCGATCGCCTCAGCGTAAGAGCACGGGGTCGGGATGTCTGGAGCATCCGGGTCTCCCTCAGGGGCAAGCAGCATGGACACGAGATGAGGCGCAGCGGCTGAAAGACACTCAAGGTCCTTCTGCCTGTCCTCAAGGACGTCCGTGCCAAGAGCACACTCACCCCCGACGGACGGAGGACAGACAGACTCAGACTCAGCAACAAGACTAGCGGCGTAGTCTAGACGACAGGCAACAGCAAAGTCAACAAGTTCAGTGACTAAAGCAGACGTTGCAGCAGACTCAAACGACGGGTCAGTGACAACTGTGGCTAGCAGACGTGTGACAGTATGGTGAGCAGCACGAGCGCGGTCAGACTCAGGCTCTGGAACGTCAGGCAGAGAAGACGCAGGCGGGGACGGCAGGGGAACACGCTGCGGAGCAGAGGAAGGACGCAGGGCCATGAGGTGTGTGCCGGGGACAGCCGGCGGATGCTCACGAGAAACACGACGACCAGTACGACCAGTGCGGACTGTGCAAATAGGCGAGACTGGACGAGACGCAGGCTCACGACGCTCAGCAAGACCGTCTGTCAGCTCAGTGTAAAGAGAAGGAGCAGGCAGCGGTGAGCCAGGTTGTAACGGAAGACGAGTAGAAGACGGGAGGCTAAGAACCTGGCGAATCACGGAGCCAGGCAGTGGCAGAGACGAAGGTGACGGCGGAGCGAAGAACAGTCGCGACGGCGCAGCGCCACCAGCACCAGTAGCTCCAGCACCTCCTGCAGCTCCAGAACCTCCAGCGCCAGCACCCGCAGCAGCTCCAGAACCTCCAGCTCCGGCGCCACCAGCGCCAGCACCTCCAACAGCTCCAGAACCTCCAGCGCCAGCACCCGCAGCAGCTCCAGAACCTCCAGCTCCGGCGCCACCAGCGCCAGCACCTCCAACAGCTCCAGAACCTCCAGCGCCAGCACCTGCAGCAGCTCCAGAACCTCCAGCTCCAGCGCCACCAGCGCCAGCACCTCCAATAGCTCTAGAACCTCCAGTGCCAGCACCCGCAGCAGCTCCAAAACCTCCAGCTCCAGCTCCACCAGCGCCAGCACCTCCAACAGCGCCAGAACCTCCAGCGCCAGCACCCGCAGCAGCTCCAGAACCTCCAGCTCCAGTGCCACCAGCAGTAGCACCCCCAAAATCGGCACCCCCAGCTCCAGGGCCTCCAACCTCAGAGTCAACAGCAGCACCTCCAGGTCCAGCAGGACCTCCAGCCCCAGCAGCTCTAGTACATCCAGTACGAGCACCTCCGGGACCAGCTGCCCCAGGAACTCCAGTAGAAACAACTCCAGGGCAGAGTCACCAACTCCAGCGCCTCCCGTAGCAGAGCCCCTAGCTCTAGCAGCGCGACCCTGACGGCTAACGTACCACTCACGCAGCTGCTGTGGGGAGAGAGGGACAGTGCCGGCTCCAGTGCCTCCAACACCAGCGCCTCCCGCAGCAGGGCCCCCAGCTCCAGCAGCTCGACCCTGACGGCCAACGTACCACTCACGCAACTGCTGTGGGGAGAGAGGGAGGCGACGACGAGAGTGCAGCGGCGAGGCACCAGCAGAGCGACTACGGAGACGGCCGCTCCAGGGAGACTGCTCACCAGACGCCGCAACATCCCCAGGTGCAGCACCCCCAGACTCAGCACCCCCAGGCTCAGCACCCCCAGACTCCTCACGCCCAGGCTCAACACCTCCAGTCTCCGCACCCCCAGGACCAGCACCCCCAGGCTCCGCACCCCCAGGCTCAGCACCCCCAGAAGCAGCACCCCGAGCAGGACCACCCTCAGCAGGACCTGAGTCACCAGTGACCTCAACCGGCGCAGTCAAGGGAGGAGGGTCTTCCTGAGACACACCTGAAGGAGCAGGACCGGGAGTGGGGAGGGGGGCTACCTGGGGAGAACCTGGTGTGAGGAAGAGCGGCGGGGGGGGGAGAGGGGCAGTGCGGTAGGGGAAGAGACGGTAAAAGGGAACCGACTCGTCGAACGTGACGTCCTGAGAGGGGAAGACACGGTGCGAGGTGGGGTGGTAAAACTGCCAACCAGGCGCTTCAGGGACAAAACCAAGGAAGACACAGGGAACACCGCGGGCGGAGAGCTTGTCCGCGGTGGTATCGCGGACAAAGGCACGAGAACCCCAGACCCGGAACACCGACGCATCGCCAACCTCCCCCGTCCACAGCAGTGTGGGCGAGGTCTCCGGGAAGGAGACACGGGGCCAGAGGTTGAGCTGATGCGTGGTGTAGTGGATTGCAAACGACCACAGAAAATGGGGGGCATCCGCATGGACCATGGAGGTACGAGCGACCTCCATGACCAAGCCAATGCGGCGCTCAGCAACCCCATTCTGCTGCGGAGAGGCCGGAAGTGTGAAAGTCTGGTGAATGCCCTCCCCACGACAAAAGCTCTGCAGGAGGTCGGAGGAAAACTCCCCACCTCTGTCAGAGTGCAGACGCAGGACGGGAAAACTCCGTCCCGAACCGCTCGCGGAGCTGGAGACGGGCAGCGCGGATCCAAGGGATCAAAACATCAGGGACCTCACCCTTGGTGCGCAAGGGGAAGACCGTGGTGTAACGCGAGTAGTCGTCAACAACCAACAGGAAGTACCGCTCGCGGTCCTGCCCACTGACGCGGGCTGGGCCCCACACGTCCATGTGCAGGGTCTGCAGGGGAGCAGTCGTCGGGGGAAACGAGGAGGAGTGAGGAGCGGCGCGCTGCCGCCCCTCGACACAGGGAAGACAGGGAAGAGTAGGCGAGGGAGGGAGGGGAGGGAGAACTCTGGGAAGACCAGAGACAAGGACACGGCGGTGCATGCTAAGAAGGCGCTGCACCGAGGGGTGACCAAGATGGTGGTGCCAAAGGAGGGTCTGGTGCGACAAAGCGCGACACGAGCAGGGGGCCGCTAGCTGACCCGACGCAGACGCGGACGCAGCGACCTGAGGGAACACAGTAGTCAGTGTGTACAGACTCGTGCCAGGCGCACGGGTAAACGTGGTCAGGTGCCGGCCCGTCCGGGAGCACGTACAGTGGGTCACGCGCTGACCTCCAGGAGTGAACTGGTCAACCCACTGGTCCTGGAGGTCAGCACCACTCACCAAGTTCGTAGAGAACGAGGGGAGGTGAAGACCTGATAGGGAGCCAGACGGGACCGCCGGACACGGCAGGACCGTTGAGGAGTGCGCAAGGACTGGACCCCCAGAGGGGTCTGCCAGGGAGACTGCAATCGGCCGACTGAGCAGCGTGAGGTTGGTGCTATCGCGAAAGAAGGAGCGGGAAGCACCGGAGTCAAGTGTGAAGGTGTACAAGGCCTCAGTAGGCGCAGTACCAGAGAGAGCAGACTCACCAGTACCTGGAGCAGCAGCCTCACCAGCACCAAGAGCAGGAGACGCACTAGCACCTAGAGCAGCAGCCTCACCAGTACCTAGAGCAGGAGACGCACTAGCACCCAGAGTAGCAGCCTCACCAGTACCTAGAGCAGGAGACGCACTAGCACCTAGAGCAGCAGGCTCTATACCTGGGTCAGGCGGTACGCACAAGTAACAGGCACGGTCTGCACTAGTAGGCAATGCATACATTGTCACAATTGTAGGCACAAGGAGGAGCCATAGCTAGGGTTTACCTAGCTAGGCAAGAGAGAATCGAGCAAAGGAGGGGTTTGACTAGCAACAGTTGGGATACAAATAGGAAACCCTAAGGGGCCGTACTCACTACAGAGTACCCCACTGCAGGTTAGACAAGCATTATAATCTGACACACCCCCATAGTCAAAGTGGGGTATAATCAGCACAGCAAGCAGTCATAGAGCAGGTTCACAAGGACAAGCAAAGCTAGAGGCATTCACAAAGGGCAAGTGAGGAGGAGGAGGCGGGAATGTAAGAGGAGAGAAGATAGGAGGCGACGGCTGAAGCTGCAGACACACGGGCAACAGGAGCAGCTGGCACAGTGGCTACCGGGACAGCGCCCCGGACTACTGGAGTAACTGGCTTGGCGGCTACGAAGAGCGGCAGGAGCAACGGACCCACGGGCGACAGGCGCAGCAGGCTCTCTGGGCTACCAGGACAGCGCCCCGGACTACAGGTGCTGCGGACGACAAGACGGCAGCCTCCACTCAACCTCGCCCGACCGTCCCACACCCCTCTCACACACCCCCTGCTGAAACCCTAGCTCCACTCCCACGGCACCCCCCTTAAACCCTAAACCCTCGGCTCCCACACACCCACCCCCCTCAGCGGCAGCTGCAGCAGTGGGAGAAGGAGGAGGAGGAGGAGCTGCAGGTTACCCACACCGTTCACCCCCATGCCCGCCACCCCCAAACCCTAACGCAGGTAGGAGCGCGGGAAGCAGCAGGGGCGGTTCACGGAGGGAAAGGGAGGAGGCGGGGGGGTCTCCTGGGCGCCACGAAGGAGCAGGGCGCGGGCCCCCCGAGGGCGCCACGGTTGGTGACGGGAGGGGGGCCGCGCACGGGCCCCCGAGGGCGGCTCGACGGGCGACGGGAGGGGCCGCGCGCAGGCCCCCAAGGCGCCGCGACGAGGCGACGGGAGGGGGCGGCGCGCGGGCCCCCAAGGCGCCGCGACGAGGCGATGGGAGGGGGCGACGCGCGGGCCCCCAAGGTGCCGCGACGAGGCGACGGGAGGGGGGGGACGCGCGGGCCCCCAAGGCGCCGCGACGAGGCGACGGGAGGGGCCGGCGCGCGGGCCCCTGAGGCGCCACGACGGGCGACGGGAGGGGGCCGCGCGCGGGCTTCCACGAGAGCGCCACGACGGGTGACGGGAGGGGGTGGCGCGCTGGCCTCCGGGGCGCCGCGACGAGCGACGGGAGGGGGCAGCGGGCGGGCCCCCTGAAGACGCCGCGACGGGCGACGGGGGGCAGCGCACGGGCCCCCTGAAGGCGCCTCGACGGACGGTTAAACCGCCACGCGCCCCGAGCGCGCGGCGGGCAGAAAAAGCCGCCACGCGCTCCGAGCGCGTGGCGGAATGAAAATAACACGTCGCGCACCACGGGGCGCGCGACAAACAGAACGACAGCGGAAGCAGTTGGTGGGCCCATAGGCCAGGAGCGTAAATGCTCTGAAACCATGTCACAATTGTAGGCACAAGGAGGAGCCATAGCTAGGGTTTACCTAGCTAGGCAAGAGAGAATCGAGCAAAGGAGGGGTTTGAATAGCAACAGTTGGGATACAAATAGGAAACCCTAAGGGGCCGTACTCACTACAGAGTACCCCACTGCAGGCTAGACAAGCATTATAATCTGACATACATGGCAGTGAGAATAGCATCATAGTCAAGAGCAAAGATATCTACCCTCTGCCTAAGCAGCTCCAGCCAGGTGGGGAGCTCAGCCTCGTCACCAAACTCACTACACCAGGCATCGCTCAGACGGACGAAGCAGCGGGACTGTGTGTGACCAAGCGTCCCGCAAGCCTGACCAGCCCGATCACCTGTGCGAATGATGTACGGGCAGCGAACGGTACTCTGAGACCCTCTACTCTGAGCGTACCACTCGTGAAGCTGCTGGGACGTAAGTGTCTCGCGTGGACGCCGCTGCAGCTGCAGCTGGCCACTGCCAGACGCTCCCAACTGACCAGCTCCAGGGCGACAGCTACGACGGCTACCGCCACAACCCCAACTAGCATACCACTTACGAAGCTGCTGGGGCGTGAGAGACTCGCGTGGACGTCGCTGGAGCTGCATCTGGCCACCGCCAGTAGCAGTAGTAGCAGAACTTCGCGAACAAGACGAAACACATCGCCCTGCGATATTTCTTCGTGAAGGACGAGATCGAGAAAGGGAGGCTCGAGCTGTCATACTGCCCCACGTCCGAGATGGCAGCTGACTACCTGACCAAGAAGCTCGGAAAGCAGAAGTTCGAATACTGCATGCTGCTGACTGGACAGAGCCACGTCAGCGACACTCCAGAAGCGAAGGGGGGTGTTGGAAACAATCGGACTTAAGCGCCTCTGTCGTGTCGAAACACCAAGACACAAGCGAAGCAAAGTATATCGAGGCACCTGCGAGTCAACCCTCGGAGGTTGAAGCAACCGCTGGAGGTTACGGGGAAGTCAAAGGTCAGCGACCTTTGATCTGACGAATACAGCGCGACAGCAAGGACACACAACTGACTCGCTACATAGCAGTTGCCCGAGTCGTCACTGTATCGAACCGCAACAGCAACAGTAAAGTAGTTACAATCGTACCTCTTCGTATTCCTTGTACTCTTATATATATTCTTGTATCTCCTTGTTTTAATCAACTTACTTTGCCCTCACATACTAGCGCAAGGTGGTTCACAACTCTTTAATTAACGCTTCCGCTACTACACCAACTCTACCCAGAGTTCACCCCTGTAAAGATCCTAAGGGCCTTTTTCAGCCCAACATGGTATGAGAGCTATCAGGGGGAATTCGACTTCTATACCGACAACATCAACAGGCATGGCTACACAAAAAGAAAGGAGCAACTCCAACGGCTCCCAGGGCACTACACCTACTCCACCTCCTGCCTCTGGCCTACAGACAGAGGAGGGCACGGCAACGAGACCAAGGGCGACGTCTACCGAGACTCCCACGAACCAACCTGCAGACTTCGACCAAAGCATGATGGAGAAGTTCTTCTCCTTCATGTCCTTCTACGAGCAACACCAGCAATCGGCACCTGCGCAGTCACACAACAGCAACAACAACGGAGCAACGCCTATGAGTCTCGACGGCTCATCATATGCACGAGGAAATCAACAACAGCAGCCTACCTTTGCTCCGTACGAGCGCGGGTCCATCAGCTTCATGCCACACCCGCAGCCTTCACCTGGACAAGAAAGGTCACTGGACGCATTACAAGTTCAGTCGCAGTTCGCACACATTCTGAAGATGCAGACGTCAAGACCATTCGATGGAAAGGACTTCTTCACCTGGTCGTTTGAATTCGAGCTGATGATGGAAGGCGCGCAAATACTTGGCTTCTTCGACGGGTCCCTGCCATACCCAACAAACGGCACACAGTACGAGAAGCAGCAGTACACCTATCAATCAATGATGGCGTACACGATTCTACTGAGGAACATCACCCCGACTCAACAGCAGAACATACGATCTTACCGGGGTTACGGCAACTCCGCGGGGCTCGCGTACAACCACCTGAAGAGCCTGTATCAAGCAACAGACAGTGTAAGTCAAAGTCGGTTAATGGCGCGACTGACAACAGTTGAAATGAAACCGGGAGAAAAGGGGATGGCATATATCAGCCGCTGTCGCGAACTGCGCGACAAGCTCCTTCGATGCGGAGGGTTGATATCTGAAGACGCCTTCGTGACAGTTATCATCGGCGGCCTCGGTCCTCAATGGCGCGCCATGAAAGCTATTCTCCGAGCACATGGAAGATTCTCCGAAGCAGCACTCTGCGCCGAAATCCACGCCGAGCAACAAGACATGGACCTGCAAGAAGAACGACACAAAAAGAAGACATCAGCACCGGAATTCGCGTTCCACACTCAGCGACGCTACAACAACAACAACAACCGGCAGCAACAACCGAAGCCAGTACCTCCGTTTTGCCACATCTGCAAAACTTCAGGACACCCGCGTACGCACTGCCCGAATCGTCAACAGTCAACAACTCCACAGCGGCAACTTCGACCTTCAAGCAGCCAAATCGCCTCAACGCAAGCAAATCCCACGATCCAGGTTCAAGCTTCAACAACTTCAACGGGACAACCTGCACAAGGAGCAAGAAACATCGTCAGCTGCATGGCAAAGCTGAGTGACTCCTGCATCACCGAGTCACCACCACACTACTCACCGGAAGAACAACTCGACGAAACCACACCCCGCCGCGAGTCACTTCAGCCGAACCCGACATACGCCGCCATCGCCCAAAGCGAACCATCCGGAAAGGAAACATGGTTCTTGGACAGTTGCTGCGGACAGCACATGTGCTCCTCGGGACGCTTCGTTCAACAAGAACACCAACTTCAACGCGAAGTCGTCATTACAGTCGCCAACAATCAGAACCTGCGAACACGACGACAAGGCGTAGTTCAACTTCAGTCAAGGGAAACAAACGCTATACTACAGATGTCAAAGGTACTAATCGCGGAAGGACTCGGCTACAACTTACTGAGCGTCAGTCAGCTAATGGCGAAAGGGATTCACCTCGAAGCAGACAGCACCACCCAAGAATTCAAGCTGTATCACGGGAGAGGAGGACTCTACATCGGCAAGGCGATCCTCAAAAACAACGTCTTCGTTCTCGATTTTGTCCCAGATCTTGGCACAGCTGACAGCGACGGCATCGTCACCTTCACCTCCTGGACCCATCCTCCAGACCTTGATCCAGACTTCAGTCCAGAAGGCTTCTGGTATTCACACACCATCCCTGAGGCAGAAAGAACAAGGGCGTTAGCAACAATTCAGACAACATCAGCAGTAGCAGAGACAACATCGGCAGCAGCAGAGACAACATCGGCAGCAGCAGAGACAACATCGGCAGCAGCAGAGACAACATCGGCAGTAGCAGAACCATCAACGGCAGTAGCAGGAACGTCAACACCAATTGCTGGTCCTTCAACGGCACCGCTCCTCATCGACGACACACCACCGACACCCGCGCAACAACTACACCCAGCACCACGAGAAGTTCATCGTAGCGCCAACTTCACCGCCAACTTCTACTCCAACTCCGATCTGTACCGACGATCAGCTGGACATCGCGCCGACGAAAGCACCTGGCACGCAAGGATGGGACACCCAAGCAACACGGTATTAAACAATACGATAAGAGCAGGAGTACTTGACAAGGACTCACTACTACTGACCGACGGAAGAGAACTTCAACGAGTACGCGGAACGTGCTTCACCTGCCCTGAAGCTGACTTACCACATCGACCGTTCGCGTCTCACCATAACCCAAGCGCACCGCTTACGCGCCACTCGAGAAGGTGTACAGCGACATCCTGTACAATCGCGAGCCGGGGCAGAACACGTACAACTACACCATCACGTTCATCGACGCCGCGACACGTTACGTTTGGCACCTGAATCTTCCAAGCAAGGATATGGCGTTCGAAGCGTTCGTCGCCTGGCTCCCCGTAGCAGAAAGGGAATCGGGCGTCAAACTAAAAAGCTTCCAGTCAGACGGGGGAGGAGAATACACCTCACAAAGGTTCAAGCAGTACCTGGCAGAGAGAGGAATCAAGCGGCTCATTTCCCTTCCCTACGCCCATCAACAGCAGGGTGTAGCAGAGAGGATGAACAGGACCCTCCAGAACACCATGCGGAAACTGTTACGTGGCATGCGGCTACCCACTCACCAGTGGCCAGAAGCAATGGACCACGCCGTGATGCTGCACAACTTGCTTTCTTCGTCGTCACTACCGAACAACACATCACCGCATCTGCTGTGGACAGGAAAACTGGGCAGCACAAAAATGTTACGAGTCTTCGGCTGCATGGTACAGTACCGACCTCCATCTGCACGAGCAGGACGATTCTCCCAACGGGCACAGTGGGGACTACACCTGGGCATCGAAAAACATTACAACGCATGGAAGATTTTTGACGTCGAGACAAAAGAAACAGTGGCAGCACGTGATGTCATTTTCTACGAGCGGCTCACCTTGCAAACGTACCTTGCCAACCTGGACGAAAACCAAGACCCCACAGGTGGCTTCCGTGGAGACCGAGCCTTCGCTTCGGCAGAAGACGAAGCTGACTGGGACGAGCAGAACGTGGAAGGAGCCTCGGAAGAAGCCGGACCCCTCCCGTACTGCTCCGTCGATGTCCCAATGGATGACGAAAATCCACGCGAAAGCAACAACGCCGAAGTCTTTTACCACTTTGCCGACAACGGTTACGTTACACCTGCACAAGTCAACACCGACGAAGCAGAACGCGTAGGACCTAATTTCGCACCTGATCCAGAAGCGGGAGACGAAGCAGTTTATCCAGAGGATACTTCACTCCCTCGCTACACACAGAGTGGGCTCCAAATCCTCGGTCTCGTCACCGCAGTCCACGGCGCAGCCATTCCTAAAGAGCATGCGACAGTTCAACATGCTCTGGGGGGGGAGCATAAGGAAAAATGGCGCGAAGCCATGGACAAGGAACTGAAGGCACTGGAGGAACGCAACACGTGGAAAGTAGTTCCCATCGGCGTAGCACGGAACAAGACCATTCTCACCGGGAAATGGGTCTTCCGTGTGAAGACAAAGGCTGACGGTACCATTGACAAATTTAAAGCTTGCTGGGTTGTACGCGGCTTCGACCAAGAACACGGACGCGACTTCACCGAAACTTTCGCTCCGGTTAGCCGCCACACCTCACTACGCATTCTCCTCGCAATCGCCGCCATGAAGAAGAAGAAGCTGCGGCAAATTGACGTCGCGAACGCGTTTCTCTACGCACCTGTTGATGCAGAAATTTTCGTCGAGCTACCGCACGGCTCCCACAGAGAACCTAACCAAGTCTGCCAGCTACTCAAGTCACTCTACGGCATCAAGCAGGCTCCGCGACTGTGGCAACAGTACCTGCACGCTCGCCTCATCCGCATCGGCTTCAAGCAACTACCGCACGATCAAGGCATGTACCGGCTCACGGAAAACGACGACTACATCCTACTAATCGTCTACGTGGACGATCTCCTTTACATCGGCTCAACTGACGGCATCACTACCTGGTTCGAAGGGGAGCTGCAGCGAGATCTCACGCTCACAGTTTCATCTACCGTCACTCAGTACCTCGGCCTCAACATCCGGGAAGAGGAGGACGCGATCTACCTCAGCGCCGAGAAATATGCCGACACCATTGCTAAACGCTTTACGCTCACACCGACAGCCATCTCCACGCCATACCGCTACACGCCAGGAAACAACAAGGAAGGCTCCGCTCTACTCAAGCCCGCCGGCATACGCGACTACCAGAGAAAACTGGGCTGCCTCCTCTTCGCAGCTGTCACCTGCCGCCCAGACCTATCGTACTCTGCAAGCCAACTCGCCACCTATCTCAAGAGGCCCGAAGCGGAACACCTAGCGGAACTCGACCGCGCTCTTCACTACTTCGTCAGCACCTCAACGATCGGCTTAACTTATTACAAGAACGCAACTACGCCGCCTAAGTTAATCGGCTACGTCGACGCCGATCACGCTGGCGATTCCGACAACAGGCGTTCTCGCACTGGCTACATCTACCGCCTCGAACCCATCGGACCTATCTCTTGGCAGTCGAGCAAGCAGGAATTAATAGCTCTCTCGTCAGCCGAAGCTGAATATATTGCACTTTGTTCAGCCACCAAGGAAGGACTTAACCTTCGCGAACTGCTGGAAGAAGCGAAGCTGGCTTAGTTACCTAGCTTCACTCTGTTCTGCGACAACCAGTCGGCAATTCGCATCGCCAACAAAAGCGGCTTCGCGAACAGGACAAAACACATCGCCCTGCGATATTTCTTCGTGAAGGACGAGATCGAGAAAGGGAGGCTCGAGCTGTCATACTGCCCCACGTCCGAGATGGCAGCTGACTACCTGACCAAGAAGCTCGGAAAGCAGAAGTTCGAATACTGCATGCTGCTGACTGGACAGAGCCACGTCAGCGACACTCCAGAAGCGAAGGGGAGTGTTGGAAACAATCGGTCTTAAGCGCCTCTGTCGTGTCGAAACACCAAGACACAAGCGAAGCAAAGTATATCGAGGCACCTGCGAGTCAACCCTCGGAGGTTGAAGCAACCGCTGGAGGTTAGGGGGAAGTCAAAGGTCAGCGACCTTTGATCTGACGAATACAGCGCGACAGCAAGGACACACAACTGACTCGCTACAGAGCAGTTGCCCGAGTCGTCACTGTATCGAACCGCAACAGCAACAGTAAAGTAGTTACAACCGTACCTCTTCGTATTCCTTGTACTCTTTTATATATTATTGTATCTCCTTGTTTTAATCAACTCTTAATACCATGTTGAAATAGTAGGCATAGCTAGGACTAGGAGCTTAGGGTTTGACCTAGGCATGAGAGAGATGTCCAAGCAAGAAGATGGTTGAACTATAGAATGACAAGTACAAATAGAGGAGAAGCATGCAAGGAGTGGTGCACCACCACACAGGACAACTATGGGACTACACTAAACCTAGAACTACATGCACTTATACAAGATATATATAAAATATATTCTGACAAAAGCAGGTCTTTCAGCATATGATACAGCAGTCTCACCCATTCATTTGGGGGACCAGGCAGGCAGTAGTGCAGGCAATCCCTAGGTGGCTGCAGATGCCCATCCGGTCTCAGCACTGTCATCGGGTCTACATCCAGAAACACCCCTCCAATTCCCTCCTCAAGCTGCTTCGCCACAGCGTTTTGACCAACAAAATCACCCCAATGAAAGGGTAATTTCATCGGGTTTTGCCGCTTTCTAAGGGGAGATTTCAGCCGGTCGCAGTGGGCATGACCCGGTGGGGTGCTGCGGTATATAATCAGCAGATCAGGAGCGGCCACCCCACTTGATTAAGGGTTTCGTTTAACTGAGGGATGAACTGACTATCCCCTTTATAGTGTGCCCCACGGTTTATCAAAAGAATAGATGTTCCTGTACCAGGCTGGATCTGGTCGAACCAGGGTATGGAAATCTGCCCGGGAAAAATGAATACAGCATCAGCTGCTGTGCTAAGGACGTCATCTCTTATATACACGACTGATGCGTTTCCCGCCTTTAATTCGTTACACGTCGCCAACGCAGGCCGCGTTGCCAGCTCAGCAAAATCAGTCCTCTCCTTGCAAAACCCGGGGACTACATCCCAGACGGGAAGCTTTTCAGAACCCTCCATGCCTGCTTCTGATCTTGTTGCTGCTGCTGCTGATGCTGCTGCTCCTTCCTTAGTGACTGATTGGTTCTGCATCAGGTGATTCCTCAGGGAAAAGAACATCATCCCGCTTATTGAGTCACCCACTATAAGCATCCTCCTCCCGTTAAGCAGCTCCGCTATCTCGCCGCTCCCCACCTCGTCCCACCGCCCACACTTCCCATGTGGTAACCACCGATATTTCACAGCTTGCCTCACCCGCCAATCCCTCGCCGGCCTCCCCTGCAGCACCACCTTATCAGCTTCTCCCCATGCCACGCGATCACCACCACCATCTGACGTGGCCGACGCATTCACGGTCCATGCCACATCACACTGCCAGCCGCCCCAGCCACTGCTCGACGGCGCCGTCCAGGGGAGCAGGTGCGGCACGGGGTCGAGGCGCCACGTGCTGTGATTGGCCAGGCACGTGTGGCGGGTTCGAAACGCGCTGACAGCTGCCAGAGACGTGACGGATGAGCCGGGAATGAGAGCGGGGTTTTGACGGGGCGTTTTTTTAGAATTCTCACGAAGGAGAGGGGATTTTTGGCGGGGATTTGCGACTGGAGCTGGTTGAAGTTGGTCTTTCTGTGGGAGATCGTTCCCACCGCTGCTGTGGTACTTAGCGAGGAAGAGGCTGTCGCGAAAAAGCCGTTGGTAACCACCGGGTGCGAAGAGGAGGAGCAGGGCGACCGTCGCGACGACGGCGACTACGGCGACGGATTGGATGCATGCGACCGGCGATCGGTAGCGGGTGATTGTGGAAGCCGTGCTGCGGAGGAGCGAATTTGGCTTGTCGGAGGGATTGTGAGAGCCGTTTTGATTATGCTGGCGTTGATGCGACAGTGAGACAGAGAGCGGCATGGTAAGCGCCTCCGCCATTCGGACGATACTACAATCGCCTGTATGTGTCCTGTATGGCGGGTTCGAATCTACCGCACTTGACGGTCAGAAACTGAGCACTCTGGATCAGAATTCTACCCAGCTCTCTCTCACTCCGTCTGAAATTGGTCATGCATGAGAGAAGGTCCCAAAATTAGTCCTGAAACTGATGGATCTTTCCACATTTCCCTTAATTAGTAGTCGCATGAAAGTTCAGTAACAAACGACCTGACTGCTGCGCTGATGCGATGCGATGCAAATCCGCTGAACTGAACTGACCTTTGTACTCACTACCGTGCAACTACCAGCATGATTCGATATTGTGCGCACGGGTGTACCTACTTCGTAAGTTTGTGACAAATAAGCTCCATGGGTAAACGTACAGTACAGTAAGTCAGTCAATCGGTTCAGCTTACCGAATTTGAACCCTGAACCCTCGGGAATGGTTGTTGCCACCTAGAACATCCTCTGGCTTTTCTCACCACGTCAGCGTCATCCAGAAAGGACTGAGACGCCACGTCTTCGCCCATCAAAACAAAGCACAGAAGGTGGTGACAGGGCAGTGTCTGCCCGAAACTCGCACCAGAAACTGGTTCGCAGAAGTCCGAGAACTAGCTGGCGAAATCTCGCGAGTCTACAACTTTTTATTTCGTAAGACTTCCTACGCTTCGTTCACAAATCGTTAGAGCAGGGTACCTCAAACTCTTCGCCAGCACGGGCTCCCTCTCCTGCTTCATGTTCCAAGCTTCTCTGCGCTCACCCTCCCCTCCTCTCTAGGGTTTTCAAGGAGCTCATTTTCCTTCATCCTTGGTGCTTGGGTATTATTTCTCCGCGATTCAAGGTAGCTGTGTTCTGGGCCAGCCATGGCGTCGCTCCTAGCGCCTGCGCAAGCGCAGATGAGCAGCCTCTCGCTCGCTGCGTCGAGATCTCAAAATGTGAGCTTCGTAGAGGCATCATTGGCATTTCCCAGCACACCTACACACCCCGGCTCGTTTCCCACTCGTTACTGTATTGTTAGAAATCGATGTGCTTGTTTCCCTCACGGCCACTCACCCGTTTCATCATTTAACACCTCTTCCTCTCGTTATATCTATCTTGCTCCGTCACTCATTCCAGATCTGTCTCCCTTCCGTCTTCTCCAGGCCCTCTCTTCGTCCGCCTCCGTCTCTTTCCGCGGGGCAGCCATCTCCGCTCCCCGCCGAGTTGCCGCCACGGCGACTCCCTCCGCCGTTGCCGTGCGCGCTCAGGCCTCCGCCGACGCCGCCACGCAAGGTGAGGTGAGCGGCTGTGCTAGGCAGAGGACCTGTGGTATGAAGAACAGGTAACAGGTGCTGTGGCTAGGCGGATGATGTAGGAGGTCCTTACAGGAGAGCTGTCAAGAAGAGCCCTTCAAGCATGAAAGTCGCTTGGTTGTAATGTAGAGAGAGCAGCTGTTAGGAATCAGTGGCTGCGGTAATGTAGCTGTTCCACCACTGAGTAGCTGTAGAGCAGAGCCATGACTGTAATCAGCTCGACCTGGTGAACCGTTCGACGGACTCGTTGACGGGACCATTTACAGCGCTGTTGACGGAGGCGTTCTTGATAACTGAGCGAGTCTGAGGGATGTCGATAGGTAGCGTCGAGACCTTAGACAGTCGTATTTTTAGAGTACGGGTATAGTTTATGGCAGCAAATGGCAGTCTCTCCGGAGAGCTTCTATAACAGTGTTGCCAAGAGGTTCTAATTCTCTTCTCGGGCCTCAGTTTCAGCTGGAGGCTTGTTTTCAGGGTTATTCCCTCCCCTCAATACTAGCATCGACTAGGGTTTTAGGTGCTTGAAGGGATCAGGTCAGGCGGCGTGGGAATGATTTCGAGCGATTTAACTGGTACCTCTCTGTCACTTCTTACGCGAGTTCACACCGACGGGGAGCAGTTTTGAGACGTCACGGAGCTCGATTTTAAACGATGTGGTTGGGAATGATATTGATCGGGAGCAGCATTTGAAGTGTCGAGAATGCGGTTGCAGATCGCGGCTTGATGATGTCAAAATTAGTCCCAACGCCCTGACGTTCAGAATGACGATTTACTGTCGCATTTCACTGAAAGCCGCCCAATCTACCTCCCGTTCTCTCGCTCCCCTGGTTCTTCCATCGCTCAAATTTTTCCAGTTGCTCGAGTCTCTTGATTCTGAAGTGTGCAGCCACTCCTACCTCCTCCCCCGGTTTGGCGCGTGGCGTTTGTCGCGTTCGTCGTTCTCGCTTCATCCCTTTCCCTTGTTCCGTTCGCCCCTTTTGTCTCATTCCACCGTCATCAAGCTTCCCCTCTTATTCCTCGTTAATATCGCTCTCGTTTCCCCGTGAAATTCTCCAGCGTTGGTTGCCGTACTTGAAAATGTCAAATCACCGGCTCTAGGATGTCAAAAATAGTCCCAACGCCCTGACGTTCAGCATGACGATTTACTGTCGCATTTCACTGAGAGCCGCTCGATTCACCTCCCGTGGTCTCGCTTCCCTGGATCTTCCGTCTCGTCGTCCCTTTCCTCTCTCATTCCGTTCGTCCTTTTCGTCTCGATTCTACCGTCGGCAGCCTTCCCCTCGTGCCCTCGTTGACGACGCCCCTCGTGTCCGTACCATTGTCTGGACACCGGCTCTAGGATGTCAGAAATAGTCCCAACGCCCTGACGTTTCAGCATGACGATTTACTGTCGCTTTGTTCTGAGAGCCGCTCGATTTGCCTCCCGTGGCCTCGCTTCCCTGGTTCTTCCGTCTCTCTCTTTCTACAAATGTCTTGGTTCCGGTGTTGACACAAAAGCCTCAGGGCCATTACCTTTTTCTTTCCATCCATGGTCTTTCGTTCGTCCTTTTCTCTCCATTTGCCATCTGTCTCTTTATTTGCGGCATTTTTTTGTTTGTTGCTTAAACAGGCGTTTAGTTTTAGCTCGCTCTCCCAGTGGCGCGTGATGCGTTTGTTACTATTTGTATTCGTACTTCTTTAGAGAGCCTCGCTCTCATTGAAAGAGAAAATAACTTTCTGATGCCACCGCAATTTGTCTTTGACGTCGCCCTAAACCATCCACTCCCTCCCCTCTCATTCTCTCTCATCCTCTCATCTTTTCTCGACGTCTCCCCTGCTCTTACCCTCTCATCACTACCCGCTCCTGCTCACACCCATCCCGCCCCCATCCTTCCCCTCCAGCGCCCATCCTGCTCTTTCCCCTCTCACTCCCATTGCCCCTTATTGCTCCTGCTCACGCCCATTCCGCCTCCCTCCTTCCCCCCCCCCCCCCCCCCCCACATCTTGCCTCTTCTCCCCCCTTCTCCCCCACCTGCAGAGCGGTTCCGCCTGAACAACCTGGCCCCCCAGCCGGGATCCCGGCGCCAGGAGAAGCGCAAGGGGCGCGGGCACGCGGCAGGCCAGGGCGCGAGCTGTGGGTTCGGCATGCGCGGGCAGAAGTCCAGGTCCGGGCCGGGCGTGAGGCACGGGTTCGAGGGCGGGCAGATGCCCCTGTACAGGCGTCTTCCGAAGCTGAAGGGCATTGCGGGGGGCATGGGCGCGGGTCTGCCCAAGTATGTGACGCTGAACGTGGGGGATTTGGAGGAGATGGGGTTGGAGGAGGGCGAGGAGGTGTCTCTGGAGAGCCTTGTTGAGGATGGCATTCTCAACCCCTCTGGCCGCGACCGCCGGCTGCCACTCAAGGTGCGTTGACTGGCGTTGACTTCTGTTTACTTGGGTTGACTTTTGTAGAACGTGGGTGATTTGGAGGAGATTGGACTGGAGGTGGGCGAGGAGGTGTCTCTGGAGAGCCTTGTTGAGGATGGCATTCTCAACCCCTCTGGCCGCGACCGCCGGCTGCCACTCAAGGTGCGTTGACTGGCGTTGTCTTGGGTACGGTAGTATGTGTCGCTGAACGTGGGGGATTGGGAGGAAATGGGGTTTTTGGAGGGCAATGATGTCTGTGTGGGGGGCATTGTAGAGGATGGAATCCTGACGATGTCTGATCGCGAACCAGGCACAGGCTTACACTGAAGGTTGAGACTTCTTATTTTTGATTGAGGACTTCGGAGGCTGATTTTTCTTATGCTTCCTGCGAAAGCACTGATGCCCCCCTCTTTTGTCCCTCTCAACCCTGACCTTCCCTCTTATGCCCCTGGTTTTACTTCATACATTTATTATTATGATGTATTTCTGATGTCCCTTGCTTCAGATCTTGGGTGATGGCGAGATTTCCACCAAGGTGACCATCAAGGCGGCTTCTTTCAGTGAAGCTGCCTGGGAAAAGCTTGAGGCTGCTGGTTGCACGCTTGAGGTTGTGCCTGGCCGGAAGAAGTTCCTCCCAGCGTTGGCCGAGAAGAGGCAGGCACAGATGGCTGAATTCCTGGCTTCCAAGGGAGTTACTGCGTAAGGGTGTTAGTACATTGTGTAAACAAACGCATTTATAATTGGTTCAACCTCAGGTATGACGCACCTATCTTCTACATAGTTTTCAGTATTGGCAAACATATACTAATCATGCACAAATTCTACATGTGAAGATGACCGATTGAGCTGTTACAGATTTCTGTTTGTTTTGTATTTGGCACAATCACAATCTGTTTTCTGAGTGTCGCGGCGGCGTATATCAGCTCAGGTTTCGTGGTGCGCTTTTGCGGAATCCTTTGGCCTCCCATTGGTGGCACGAGTGCGCCACGTCGTAAAATTGGATTGCGTTCCTGCCAGCGGTGGCTACACCACTCGGCTTTCCACTGATGACGTGGCCCTTCCCTGCCAGCCCCTTGAACCTTGCCATGGATTACCCAATCCCAGAATGTTGCGATGCCGTTCATCGCATATGTTCCATGTCCTGACTCCTGACCTACCACTTACTGGAGTCCACTACCGCTTCCACTTTTGTTGAATTCACTCTACCTTTTTTTCTCGCACTTCCTACGCTTGTAACTTAGCGGAAACATCAAGGCAGGGCTAAGCGGTCTGAGTGGATTGGTTTCCGTCCCTGCATTCTCGTTCCGTAAAGCACTAGTCGTTCGCCATGGCTGCGTGCCGGCTGCATATGACCGTCACTCCGGTCGCGGGACTCGGCTCCATCACAGTTCTGAAATCCAACTTCGTCGCCTGTCCACGTGTTCTCAGCGGGCCGATCCGGTCCAACGCTCTTAGCGCTTCAAACGGCGGGAGAAGACGGCTCGTTGTGCACGCACATAAGGTGGAGGTTGAGCATCAGGGTAAAACACATATCCTCGAGATTCCTGAGGATGAGACCATCCTGTCCGCCGCGATTGACGCTGGCCTGGATCTGCCCCACGACTGCAAGCTCGGCGTGTGCATGACTTGTCCCGCGAAGCTGATCTCGGGTGAGGTGGACCAATCGGAAGGCATGCTGAGCGATGACGTCATGGAGCAGGGATACGCGCTGATGTGTGCGTCGTACCCGAAGTCCGACTGTAAAATTCGCGTCATTCCGGAAGAGGAGCTGCTCAGCCTCCAGCTGGTGACGTAAATAGATTGTTCGAGAAAAATAAGCTGCATTTTTTGTTCTGCTCCTCGCATTTTATAATGAAGTACCTCCTTCTCTTTAACATCGTTGTAACTTCTCCTGAAATTGTTACGTTCATTGGCCAACCTGTTTGGTGCGATGAATTACACGACACATTGGCCTCTTAAAGATAACTGGCACCAACTTGAACCCTTTCTCTCAAACAGATCATAGTCCACATTTTCTTTTAATCTTCCTGCCTGCCGTTATCGTTTTCCGAAACCTCCTTTCCCTGGTGTCACCTGCCCCGCCTCGCCCACCCACACCCGCCTCAAACTCTTCATGTACATATTCTCTTTCTCTCCTCCACCTTCGTCCTCTCTCCATCATCCTAGTCCTTCCCTAGTCCTTTTCTCTTTTCCTCTCAATCTCCCCTGTTTCATCTCCCCGTCTACGTCACCCCTCTTCGTTCCCCCGTCTTCCCCCCTCCGTCTACCACTTCTCTCTTTCCCTCTCCGCCCCCCCCTTTACGGTACACCTCCCTGTTCCCCTTTCTCTGTCAAACCCTCCCCGCAACCCCCTTTCCGTTCCTCCCTCTCTGTCTTCCCCTCTCCGTTTCCCCCCTAATTCCGTCTCCTTCTCTATGTTGCGCGCGCCTGCTCTTCCATAGATTGTTCCGAGTCTATGTTCTCCACCCAGCCTATTGACTCATTCCTTTCTCCTTGTTAGCCCACGTTTACCGTACGTACTTCATGCTTTCCTAGTTAACCTGGAACTCTACAGATCGTAGAACTCTACCCTAAACCCGTCTCCAATCACGCTTATCAGTTAGATTCGTCGCAGCTATGTGCGTCAAAGGCCCCAAGACTGGTTTTGAGGCAGCTGGAGAATCAGAGACTCTGATTCAGAGTCATGTAAATTTCCAGAGAGTTAGCACAAATTGCACGTTAAAACTCATTCCATTATGTATACAAATAAACCAGCATGGGTATGATAGAGATACATACAGGGCTGAAAAGGCGGTTGAATTAGCATGGAAAAGCGTGTTGTCACCGGTAAATACATGTGGAGATGTGAACAGCGTACTCGGCTTTATATGAGCTGAGCAGCTTCCAGACTTCAAGCTTTCTTCCAAACGTCATGCTTTCATGCTTTGTCTCTATTGTGTGGGGAAAAACAATATCTCACATATTTCAGCCGAGATGCTAGTTCGTTAGTCATCATCTGATTGGGAAATAACCCTCGGTTAATCCCCCTTAGATCAATTCTTAATTTGTCTTTCTGGGTAACTCAACATTCATACATTTCCATATATCAATAGGTGCCTGTAACACGCATGCGACGAGAAAACATCATACCGACGAATCGTTCAAAATGTCGCGCGCAAAGGCGAGCGCGACTCGATTCGTGTGCAGAAAAGGTTCGAGGTTTGGAGGTTGGGCGGGCCTAGGTCACGTGTGGTTCAGGTTTGGCAATGACGTGGTTGGTTGGTGATTTGTAGATTCTAGACTCGGTTGAGATGGGTTCCTGCTGCTTATGATGCAACAGCTATCCGCGGCTCGAGTGGCTTCTGGCCAAACCTGCTGTTTCGACTCGGCTGAACTGGCTGCTGCAACCAGGGCACGGAAGGCTCCAGGTTCGCCTAAGAAAAGATCCTGGAAAATCAGCATACCCCGAACGTTTCCCTTCCGCGTCCGTATGTGTTTCCAGAAATCCGAAATTGCTCTACAGCAGTTCAACACCCTAGGCGCAAACGTCCATATCGCATGGGCAGGACTAACAAACCGGCACACTTACGTCGTGCCTGAAGGCACTGACGGGCATCTTTGCACTCGATATCCCACATGACAGCTTGTACTGAGTTCAAAACTCAGGATTGTTTTTCAGAACAATACTGAAGTCCCCGGGTGCTCGGCCAAATCATCCGGAACTGGTCCGGATGATTTCTAAACCAGCCCAATATGAATCAGGATTCACTGACAAAACATACGGAATGTACCTGAGATTCAGGGTGTTTACCCTGATACCGAGAGCCCTGGCTGCAACCCCATCATATATCTGCGAAGATTTTGGTCCGCAGTTAGGAGCCCAGGCTAGTTAGTTCATTAGTGTTCAACTGCGGAGATTTCGGTTCTTAGGTCTGGTTCTCGTTGTGACAACTAACTTGCGTACACCTCAAGGAAGCCCATCGTTTTCGTTTGAAAGGCCGTCAAAAGCGGCGCTTGAGACTCTCAAAGTACACGTCATAAGCTCAGGTTGAGCGTCTGTGTAAAAACACGCGTCCTCCTCCACTCTCGCCATCGTCGCATCTCCGTTCTATAGCATCGGAGCCCTCTCCGTCACGCAATCTTTACAGGCAACCTTGATTCTTTTATACGATATCCAGCTCAGCTATTTCTATCGACCCACTATTACCTATGACCGTCGACGCGCTTCCGAGCTGCCAATCCATGGCGGACGTTTTTCCATCATGTTCCTGTCGACCGTGCGGATGTAATTTCACCATGTGTAGCACGCCCTACGTAATCAAGGTGAGCACAAGTGCGGCTGCATGATTAGTTTCCCTACTTGCGTAGTGCGAGCGCGCGACTGACGCAATCGCGGATTTCAAACGTTATTTGAGAAGCCAAAAAAATCGTCTTTTGAGGCGGCTAAAAAATCGGCTGCATGATTAGTTTCCCTACTTGCGTTCTCTGGTGCGAGCGCGCGATTGACGCAATCGCGAAAAGGTCATAGCTTTTCCAGCCTTTATCATCATGACATCGCCAAGAGCTTGTAGTTCGTGTGTTAGCACACAAATAGCGCATAGAAAGGTTTCACCGTCCTGTTCATAGTGGACTTCTTTCCTCGCCCGCGTCATTTACATCACGATTTACGTTCATGGCGGACTTGTTTTGAGGCGCCTCGATTTTTTTTAGGCGCCTCGAGTTCCGCCGGAGGTCCTTTCTCGCAGGCGGATATCCTCCAACTCGGAGTCGCTCCGGACCACTAGAAAGGGCCCAGGCCTCCTTTTATCTCTCCCTTCCTCCCAGCTATCATCCTTCGGCCGAAATCAATTCTAATTCCACCGTGTTCTACGCCGCCTCTGGCCTCCTTGCTTCTCACCGCCGTCTGACCTCCCCCTTCCCCCTCCCCCTTTCTCTCCAATTTCTTTCTCCAATTCCCCTCTTCCCCCCTCTCTCCCACAACCACCTCACTCACCCCTCTCCCCACCTTTCCACCCCCTTCCCCGTTCCCCAAAATCCCCAATCGTCTTTCCAAATCTCAGGCCTATCTCGGCGAAAGTAGTACCATTCGTCGCATCGCGTTTCTTGACTGCTCCCCTCCGCCATTCGACCTGGTCGACCTTCGAATCCGCAAGCAATTCAATACCCCTGCTGATAAGCACCTCTTGTTTGTGTACAATGACACGGACGGAGACATGCTGGTGCTCTCCACTAGCGAGGACCTCTATGACGCGTTTGTTCTCCAGAAGCAGAACCCGCTGATAGTGAGAGTTTATGACAGCAACGGCGTAACAGATTCCGTCAATCTGACAGACTCAGTCAACGTGAAATCTTACGTCAATTGTGGTACTACTACCCACGGCACCAGCGTTTCTGTCGGCGTCAGCACTCCCCGGGAGCTGTTTCAACCCCTCTCTTCTTCTGAAGCAGCAGCAGCAGCAGCAGCAGCTGCAGCTACAGCTCCTCCCTCACCAGCCTCTGCTTTAGAGTCGACTCATGCACCACCACCAGTGCCCGACCCTGCTGCTGTTCCCCCTCCCGCCGCTGCTCTCTCTCCCGCCGTTGCTCCCTCTCCCGCCTCTGCTCCCTCTCCCGCATCTGCTCTCGCTCCCGCCTCTGCCCTCTCGACCGCTTCAGCTCCTACCGCCTCAGCTGCCCCGTCCGCCTCATCTCACAACTGTGGCTGTGCTTCGGCTTCCCCTTCCCTCCCTGGACCTGCCCCCACTCCTCCTGCTGGTTCTATCACTGCCTTTCCTGTTAATGGCGCTTCTGCTCCTGTAGCTTCTGTTCCTGCTGCTGCTTCAGCTGCTGTTGCTGCTGCTCCTGTTGCTGCCGCTCCTCTGCCTGTCTTTGGTCTCTACGTTCCTGCTGTAGCAGCTGCTCCTGTCTTTGGTGCTTCAACTCCCACTCCTGCTGCTCGTCCTGCTGGTTTCGGTGCTCCTGTTCCTTCTCCTGCTCCTGCCGCTCCTGCTGCAGCTGCTGCTGCTCCTTCTTGGAGCGTTCCTGTGTTTTTTTCAGCTTCAGCGTCAAAGAAAAGTGCACCAGGGTCTCGAATGGGGTTTGCTGGTGCCTCGACTGCTGCTCATCCTTTTGGCACTCCCACTCCTGCTGCTCCTGCTTTCGCCACTCCCACTCCTGCTGCTCCTGCTTTCGCCACTCCCACTCCTGCTGCTCCTGCTTTCGCCACTCCTACTCCTGCTGCTCCTGCTTTCGCCACTCCCACTCCTGCTCCTCCTGCTTTCGCCACTCCTACTCCTAATGCTCCTGTTTTCGCCACTCCTACTCCTGCTACTCATGCTTTTGGCACTCGCACTCCTGCTGCCGCTCCTGCTGCTGCCCCTGCATCTACTAAAACCGTTCAAGGGTTTCACCTGGGGCTTGCTGGTGCATCAAGACAGAAGGCGAGAAGAATCCCCAGAAAAATCCGCAATTGTGTTACCCCCTAATGTTTCTGGCACCTGCCGCTCCTGCTGCGGCTACTCCTGTATCTACTAAAATCGTTCAAGGGTTTCACCTGGGGCTTGCCGGTGTATCAAGACAGAAGGCGAGAAGAATCCCCAGAAAAAACCGACTCGACTTGAAAGTAAAGTCGCTCCTGCTGCGGCTACTCATGACTCTACTAAAACAGTTCAAGGGTTTCACCTGGGGCTTGCTTGTGCAACGAGGCAGAAGGCAAGAAGAATTCCCAGAAATACCCGCTGTAATGTCTCCCCTTGATGTTTCCAGCCCTCCCATGTCACCCCCACCATCTACCGGTAGTACTGCTAGTGATTTTTTACCTCAACAAAACTAATCTTACCCTGATGCTGTAGAGGTGCTAGGCAAGGTGTATTGCGCTTGGTTGGCATTAATCGAGTACGCAACAGGTGGCTGGCAAGGCAAACCAGCATCGGATCGGACCCAAACACTTCAACTTCGATGTTGAAAAGAACCCATACACAAATCTACAGCAATCAAGCCACTTCTTATATCACCCTGGTTATCTTCCCACAGAGCACCAGTGTTATGAGTTGTACTAAAAGAATGTGCGGAAGACTTTATAAAAAGGATGAAAACTACAGAATAAGCGAGAATGATAAAGACGCAAGCATTTATAGGGTCGAAACCGTGCTAGGCGAGGACCTCGGGACATGGATGGGTTGGAAGTGTCGCTATTGGTGCGGGGCAACTCGGGCGTGGTTCGGGCCGAAGTGTAGGCCGAACCTCGAAACTGACGCGAAGTGCTCGGGGTTGTCATCGCTAGGAGCAGCCTCTACAGCAGGCCCTACGATATCAGGAATTTTCCCCTGAAATTCCTGATTTTCAGCCTAGTTTTGTGTACCTACACTGATTCTTCAGTGTTGAGATTTTTGTGACACTGATTTTTCAGCCTTTATTTAATAGCTAACACTGTTTTTTCAGTCTTTTATCGAAGTGTACACTGAATGCACATTCCGAATCCTTCCCGTGAAACACCCGAGAGAAACCAACATTTCCACATTGTAAACCGATAAAAATTGTAAGTCAGCTATGTCAAGTTATATTTATATATATTAGATATATGTTTAGGTTATCTAGGCTGTATGGGGGTTAGCACTAGGGGGTACAATATTTCTCTCGACATTCTTCTTGTACCCCCCCCCTTGATCTAATCACACACAACTTCATGCCTCTAAGTCTAAGATGGTATTAGAGCCTAGAGGTCTTTAGGACCTAAGATAAGGGCCCACCCACTACAACGTTACCTTGCCTACCTTGCCTGCCTTGCCTGCTGCCCGCGCGCGCCTCGGCTGCCCGCGCGCGGCCTCTTTTTTTTTCCCGCGCGCGCTACTTAAGCAGCCCGCGCGCGGCCCGTTTAGGCTCGTTTTTAGCCTGTTTTCGGCCCCGCGCGCCACGTCAGCCGCCCGCGCAGCCTGCCGCCGGCCCGCGCGTCGCGTAAGCCGCCCGAGCGCGGCCCGCTTAGGCCCTGCGCGCCGCGTCCGCCGCCCGCGTAGCCCGTTTTTCGGCCTCGTTTTAGCCTGCCGCCGGCCCCGCGCGTCGCCTCCTCCCGTGACGACGCGCTGCCCCCCGTCGCCCGTCACGGCGCCTGTGGGACCCGCGCGCTGCCCTGCACCAGCTACGCCGCCCCTGGAGCAGCCGCCCCTGGCCCCTGGAGCAGCAGCCCCTGGACCCTCGAGCAGCCGCCCCTGGCCCCTGCAGCAGCCGCCCCTGGTGCAGCCGCCCCTGGACCCAGAGCAGCCGCCCCTGGCCCCTGAAGCAGCCGCCCCTGGAGCAGCAGCCCCTGGACCCTCGAGCAGCCGCCCCTGGACCCTCGAGCAGCCGCCCCTGGACCCAGAGCAGCCGCCCCTGGCCCCTGCAGCAGCCGCCCCTGGTGCAGCCGCCCCTGGACTCCGTGCAGCCGCCCCTCGACCCGCGACGCCGCCCCTGGACCCAGAGCAGCCGCCCGCCGAGCGCCGGCCCTGCTCGCCCGGCGTGCGCCTGCCCTTCCCGCCTGGTGAGCACCTGCCTTGTTAGCGCGCTGCCGCGCCATCTTCCTGCCTGCCAGCCTGCCTGCCTGCCTGCCTGTCTGCTTGCCTGCCTGCCTGCCTGCCGCGCCTGCCCTGCCCGCGCTGCTACTGCTGCTCCTTCTGTTACTACTGCTAGGCTACTGCTACTGCTACTGCTGCTACTGGCGGTGGCCAGATGCAGCTCCAGCGACATCCCCGCGAGTCTCTCCCGCCCCAGCAGCTTCGTGAGTGGTACGCTAATTGGGGTTGTGGCGGTAGCCGTCGTAGCTGTCGCCCTGGAGCTGGTCAGTTGGGAGCGTCTGGCAGTGGCCAGCTGCAGCTGCAGCGGCGTCAACGCGAGACACTTACTTCCCAGCAGCTTCACGAGTGGTACGCTCAGAGTAGAGGGTCTTTGAGTCCCGTTCGCTGCCCGTACGTCATTCGCACAGGTGATCGGGCTGGTCAGCCTTGCGGGACACCTGGTCACACACAGTCCCGCTGCTTCGCCCGTCTGAGCGACGCCTGGCGTACCGAGTTTGGCGACGAGGCTGAGCTCCCCACCTGGCTGGAGCTGCTTAGGCAGAGGGTGGATGTATTTGTTCTTGACTATAATGCTATTCTCACTGCCATGTATGCATTGCCTACTAGTGCTGACGGTGTCTGTTACCTGTGCGTACCGCCTGACCCAGGTATAGAGCCTGCTGCTCTAGGTGCTGGTGAGGCTGCTGCCCTAGGTGCTGGTGAGGCTTGTGCTCCAGGTGCTGGTGAGTCTGCTCTCTCTGGTACTGCGCCTGCTGAGGTCTTTACACCTTCACACTTGACTCCGGTGCTTCTCGCTCCTTCTTTCGCGACACCACCACCCTCACGCCGCTCAATCGGCCGGTTGCAGTCTCTCTGGCAGACCCCTCTGGGGGTCCAGTCCGTGCGACCTCCACCACTGTCCTCCCTTGTCCTGCTGTCCCGTCCGGCACACTGTCGGGTCTTTACCTCCCCTCGTTCTCTACGAACTTGGTGGCGGGTTCTGCGCTCCAGGAGGCGGGTGTTCACCAGTTCACCCCTGCCTACGAGCGTGTGACACATTGCACGTGTGCTCAGACGGGTCATCACCTGGCTACCTTCACTCGGCAGCCGGGGTCGGGCCTGTACACACTGACGCACCAGACCCTCCTTTGGCACCACCGCCTTGGTCACCCCTCGGTGCAGCGCCTTCGCAGCATGCACCGCCGTGTCCTTGTCTCTGGTCTTCCCAGGGTTCTCCCTCCCCTCCCACCCTCGCCTGCTCCTCCCTGTCTTCCCTGTGTCGAGGGGCGGCAGCGCGCCGCTCCTCACTCCTCCTCGTTCCCTCCCACAGAGGCTCCCTTGCAGACTCTTCACCTGGACGTGTGGGGCCCAGCCCGCGTCCGTGGACAGGGCCACGAGCGGTACTTCCTGCTGGTCGTCGACGACTACACGCGTTACACCACGGTCTTCCCCTTGCGTACCAAGGGTGAGGTCCCTGATGTTTTGATCTCTTGGATCCGCGCTGCTCGTCTCCAGCTCCGCGAGCGGTTCCAGTCGGACTTTCCTGTCCTGCGTCTGCACTCTGACAGAGGTGGTGAGTTCTCCTCAGACCTCTTGGCAGCCTTCTGTGCAGAGCACGGCATTCGCCAGACGTTCACGCTTCCGGCCTCTCCGCAGCAGAATGGGGTTGCTGAGCGCCGCATTGGCTTAGTCATGGAGGTCGCTCGTACCTCCATGATCCATGCGGCTGCCCCCCATTTTCTGTGGCCGTTTGCGGTCCGGTACGCCGCGCATCAGCTCAACCTCTGGCCCCGTGTCTCCTTGCCGGAGACCTCGCCCACACTGCTGTGGACGGGGGAGGTTGGCGATGCGTCGGTGTTCCGGGTCTGGGGTTCTCGTGCCTTTGTCCGCGATACCACCGCGGACAAGCTCTCCGCCCGCGGTGTTCCCTGTGTCTTCCTTGGTTTTGTCCCTGAAGCGCCTGGTTGGCAGTTTTACCACCCCACCTCGCACCGTGTCTTCCCCTCTCAGGACGTCACGTTCGACGAGTCGGTTCCCTTTTACCGTCTCTTCCCCTACCGCACTGCCCCTCTCCCCTCCCCGCCGCTCTTCCTCGCTCCAGGTGCTCCCCAGGTAGACCCCCTCCCCACTCCCGGTCCTGCTCCTTCAGGTGTGTCTCAGGTAGACCCTCCTCCCTTGGCTGCGCCGTTTGAGGTCACTGGTGACTCAGGTCCTGCTGAGGGTGGTCCTGCTCGGGGTGCTGCTTCTGGGGGTGCTGAGCCTGGGGGTGCGGAGCCTGGGGGTGCTGAGCCTGGAGGTGCGGAGCCTGGGGGTGCGGAGTCTGGAGATGCTGAGGGTGCTGGAGCTGGGGGTTCTGGAGCTGCTGCGGGTGCTAGCGCTGGAGGTTCTGGAGCTGCTGCGGGTGCTGGCGCTGGAGGTTCTAGAGCTGCTGCAGGTGCTGGCGCTGGAGGTTCTGGAGTTGCTGCGGGCGCTGGCGCTGGAGGTTCTGGAGCTGCTGCGGGTGCTGGCGCTGGAGGTTCTGGAGCTTCTGAGGGTACTGGAGCTGGAGGCTCTGGAGCTGCTGCGGGTGCTGGCGCTGAGGGTTCTGAGTCTGCTGTTGTGCGGTCTCCTTGGAGTAGCCGCCTTCGTCCGCGTGTGCCTCTCACCTCACAGCAGCTGCACGACTGGTACGGTCGCCGTCAGGGTCGCGCTTCGGGAGCTCGGGGCTCTGCCGCTAGAGGTACTTCTGCTGGAGTCACTGGAGCTGGGAGTGGTGCTGGTCCCGGAGGTGCTCGTACTGGAGGTACTGGAGCTGCTGGGGCTGGAGGTGCTGAGCCTGGGGGTGCTGCTGTTGGAGACACTGCGGCTGGAGTCCCTAGGACTGGAGGTGCCGGTACTGAGGGTGCTGCTGCTGGTGGAGCTGGTCCTGGAGGAGCTGGCGCTGAGGGTTCTAGAGCTGCTGGAGGTGCTGGAGCTGCTGGGGGTACTGGAGCTGCTGGTGCTGGTTTTACTGCACAGCCGCGCCTGTTCTTTGCTCCTCCGTCTCCGTCGTCTCAGCCACCGCCTGACTCTATGCTTCACCAGGTTCTTAGTCTCCCTTCGTCTACTGGTCTTCCGTTACAGCCTGGCTCACCACTCCCTGCTCCTTCTCCTTACACTGAGCGGACAGGGGGTCTTACTGAGCGTCATGAGCCAGCGTCGCGTCCTGTCTCGCCTGTCCGTCCTGGTCGTTCCGGTCGTCGTGTTCCTCGTTCGCGTCTGCCGGCTGTCTCCGGCACCCACCTCGTCGTCCATCGTCCTTCCTCTCCTCCGCAGCGTGTTCCCCTGCCGTCCCCTCCTGCGTCTTCTCTGCCTACCGTTCCTGAGCCTGAGTCTGGCCGCACCCGTGCTGCTCACTCTACTGTCACGCGTCTGCTAGCCACAGTTGTCACTGACCCGTCGTTTGAGTCTGCTGCTGCCTCTGCCTTTGTCGCTGAGCTTGTTGACTTTGCTGCTGCCTGTCGTCTAGACTACGCCGCTAGTCTTGTTGCTGAGTCTGAGTCTGTCTGTCCTCCGTCCGTCGGAGGTGAGTGTGCTCTTGGCACGGACGTCCTTGAGGACAGGCAGGAGGACCTCGAGTGTCTTGCAGCCGCTGCGCCTCATCTCGTGTCCATGCTGCTTGCCCCTGAGGGAGACCCGGATGCTCCAGACATCCCGACCCCGCGCTCTTACGCTGAGGCGATCGCGGGTGAGTACTCCTCTCAGTGGCAGACAGCCATGGACGCAGAGATGGCATCCTGGAAGTCCACAGGCACTTACGTCGACGAGGTTCCCCCTCCTGGGGCGAACATCGTCAGTGGCATGTAGATTTTCAGGGTGAAGCGACCGCCAGGTTCTCCGCCTGTCTTCAAGGCTCGTTATGTTGCACGAGGTTTCAGTCAGCGAGAGGGAGTTGACTACTTTCAGACCTTCTCCCCCACCCCGAAGATGACCACTCTTCGGGTACGGCTGCACGTTGCCGCTCAGCGTGACTACGAGCTTCACTCTCTTGACTTCAACACAGCTTTCTTGCAGGGCAGTCTGCACGAGGAGATATGGCTGCGCCGCCCTCCTGGCTTCACTGGGTCGTTCCCTCCTGGTACCCAGTGGAGCCTCCGGCGGCCGGTCTACGGTCTCCGCCAGGCGCCACGTGAGTGGCACGACACACTGAGGACAACACTTTCTGCTCTTGGGTTTGCTCCGTCGACTGCTGACCCGTCGCTGTTTCTGCGCACCGACACTTCGCTGCCGCCGTTCTACATCCTCGTGTACGTCGACGACTTGGTCTTTGCCACTGCTGACACTGAGGCTCTCGCTCTGGTGAAGTCGGAGCTGCAGAAGAGACACACGTGCACAGACCTGGGTGAGCTGCGCAGTTACCTTGGCTTGCAGATCACCCGGGACAGAGCACGCCGCACCATCACACTGACTCAGTCACACATGGTGCAGCAGGTCCTTCAGCGCTTCGGCTTCACCTGGTCCTCGGCACAGGCCACTCCTCTGGCTACAGGTCACTCGCTCTCAGCTCCACCTTCGGACGAGTCCGTAGAGCCGAGTGGTCCTTACCCAGAGCTAGTGGGCTGCCTCATGTACCTGATGACCTGCACTCGTCCTGACCTTGCGTACCCTGTTGGCCTTCTGGCTCGCTACGTGGCTCCTGGTCGGCACCGAAAGGTGCACATGGATGCTGCTAAGAGGGTACTACGCTACTTGTGCAGTACATCGGGCATGGGGCTCGTGCTTGGAGGGCGGAGCGCAGTTGTCCTCACTGGGCACTCAGACGCTTCTTGGGTTGACGACCAGGCTACGCAGCTGTCGTCACAGGGTTACACCTTCAGCCTTGGCTCTGGCTCTGTTTCTTGGCGTTCTACACGCTCGTCTTCAGTTCTCAGCTCCAGTTGTGAGGCTGAGATCTACGCCACAGCCATGGCTGCACAGGAGTTACGCTGGCTCACCTACCTGCTGACCGACCTGGGAGAGCGGCCTCGTTCTCCTCCAGTGCTGTACGTCGACAACAAGGCCGCCATTGCTTTGTGTGAGGAGCACAGACTGGAGCATAGAACGAAGCACATCGCTCTGCGTTACTTCCTAGCTCGAGAGTTGTAGCAGCGGGGTCAGCTTCGTCTTGCTCACGTGGCCACTCGGGCCAACACTGCTGATATATTCACCAAGGCGCTTCCGTCTGGTGATCATCAGCGCTTTTGTACTTTGTTGGGCCTTGTGCCTACGTTTCCACACTTGCTGTAGACTCTGCTTGTACTGTGATCTATATATATATACCTGCATGCTTGCTCTTGCTAGGTAGTGATCACTGTGCTATTACTGCATATACATCTCTGCATGTGAACTGGCCTTGTGGCCTCTTGCTTGTGCTCAGTGTGTGTGGTGACTTTGTCATCCACCCCTAGCTTTATTTTGTTTATTCTCTTGACTGGTCTTGTGGCCTTTGCTTGCTCTGGCTATCCCCCATTTTGCCTATGGGGGTGTGTCAAGTTATATTTATATATGTTAGATATATGTTTAGGTTATCTAGGCTGTATGGGGGTTAGCACTAGTGGGTACAATATTTCTCTCGACATTCTTCTTGTACCCCCCCCCTTGATCTAATCACACACAACTTCATGCCTCTAAGTCTAAGAAGCTACACCTAACAGGATGAACTGGCACAGTGGTTTTCGGAACAATACCGAATGGTAAGGATACCGATTCGAATCCCTCTACTCTTATTTGAAACGGCATATTGTGATTGACAATTGAGGCTTTTTTTTCTGTGAACCCTGAATATTTAGGCCTTTTTTCTAGGAACCCTGAAAATTCAGGCTTTTTCTCACAGGGACACTGATGCATCAACGTCCCTAAAAGTGATACTGTAGAGTCTACAGTAATGAATTCGTATTCATTACAACCAGCTTGTTGTTCGTGTGGTTAACCCTTAGGTACTTCCCACCCGCCATTGCCTCATCCATCACGCTCCGCACCTCCGCCAGACTCTTTGCCCCCAACAACTACACGAATTGAGCCACTCGTTACACTACTCTGTTGATCTTTGCGCAAAGCACCAGCTTGTTGTTCGTATGGTTAACTCTTTAATGTCTGCCACTCGTCATTGCCCCATCCATCTACCACCGTACATACGGTAAAACTACACCAATTTGTTAGAGTTCCTAGGTAGGAAGATTTGACTATCGAGAGAGTTGTGTACAAGGATGAGAACCCTAAGGGGTTGTACCCTACATTGGCTACCCAGCTAAAGCCTAAACCTAATTATAAATCATATATAGTTTGACACGCCCTCATAGGCAAAGTGGGGGAGAACAAGGGGTCACAAGACCAGTCAAGAAAAGCAATGCAAGCTCAGGGTGGATCACAACGTCACCACACACACTGAGCACAAGCAAAGGAGCCACAAGGCCAGTTTACAAGTAGATGTATATATGCAGCAACAACAGTACAGTGATCACTACATAGCAAGAGTAAACATGCAGGTATATATATATATATAGATCACAGTACAACCAGAGTCTACAGCAAGTGAGGAAACGTAGGCACCAGGCCTAGAGCAGTGCAGAAGCGCTGATGATCACCAGCCGGAAGAGCCTTGGTGAACACATCAGCCGTGATGGCCCGGGTGGGCACGTGAGCGACACGAAGCTGACCACGCTGCTGCAACTCTTGAGCAAGGAAGTAACGCAGAGCGATGTGCTTCGTTCTGTGCTCCAGTCTGTGCTCCTGACACAAGGCAATGGCGGCCTTGTTGTCGACGTACAGAACTGGAGGAGAACGAGGCCGCTCTCCCAAGTCGGTCAGCAGGTAGGTGAGCCAGCGTAGCTCCTGTGCAGCCATGGCTGTGGCGTAGATCTCAGCCAGAGCCAAGGCTGAATGTGTAACCCTGTGACGACCGCTACGTAGCCAGGTCGTCAACCCAAGAAGCGTCTGAGTGCCCAGTGAGGAAAACTGAGCTCCGCTCTCCAAGCACGAGCCCCATGCCCGATGTACTGCACAAGTAGCGCAGTACCCTCTTCGCAGCATCCATGTGCACCTTTCGGTGCCTACCAGGAGCCACGTAGCGAGCCAGAAGGCCAAGAGGGTACGCAAGGTCAGGTCGAGTGCAGGTCATCAGGTACATGAGGCAGCCCACTAGCTCTGGGTATGGACCACTCGGCTCTACGGACTCGTCCGAAGGTGGAGCTGAGAGCGAGTGGCCTGTAGCCAGAGGAGTGGGCTGTGGCGAGGACCAGGTGAAGCCGAAGCGCTGAAGGACCTGCTGCACCATGTGTGACTGAGTCAGTGTGATGGTGCGGTGTACTCTGTCCCGGGTGATCTGCAAGCCAAGGTAACTGCGCAGCTCACCCAGGTCTGTGCACGTGTGTCTCTTCTGCAGCTCCGACTTCACCAGGGCGAGAGCCTCAGTGTCAGCAGTGGCAAAGATCAAGTCGTCGACGTACAAGAGGATGTAGAACGGCGGCAGCGAAGTGTCGGTGCGTAGAAGCAGTGACGGGTACGCAGTAAAAGGGGCGAACCCAAGAGCCGCCAGTGTCGTCCTCAGTGTGTCGTGCCACTCACGAGGCGCCTGACGGAGACCGTAGACCGGCCGGCGGAGGCTCCACTGGGTACCAGGAGGGAACGACCCAGTGAAGCCATGTGGGCGGCGCAGCCAGATCTCCTCGTGCAGGCTGCCCTGTAAGAAGGCTGTGCTGAATTCCAGAGAGTGAAGCTCGTAGTCACGCTGAGCGGCGACGTGCAGCAGTACCCGAAGAGTGGTCATCTTCGGGGTGGGAGAGAAGGTCTGGAAGAAGTCAACTCCCTGTCGCTGACTGAAGCCTTGTGCAACGTAACGAGCCTTGAAGACAGGCGGAGAACCCGGCGGCCGCTTCACCCTGAAAATCCACCTGCCATTGACTACGTTCGCCCCAGGAGGGGGAACTGCGTCGACGTAAGTGCCTGTGGACTTCCAGGATGCCATCTCTGCGTCCATGGCTGTCTGCCACTGAGAGGAGTACTCACCCGTGATCGCCTCAGCGTAAGAGCGCGGGATCGGGATGTCCGGAGCATCCGGGTTTCCCTCAGGGGCAAGCAGCATGGCCACGAGATGAGGCGCAGCGGCTGCAAGACACGCAAAATCCTCCTGCATGTCCTCAAGGACGTCCGTGCCAAGAGCACACTCACCTCCGACGGACGGAGGACAGACAGACTCAGACTCAGCAACAAGACTAGCAGCGAAGTCGAGACGACAGGCAGCAGCAAAATCAACAAGCTCAGAGACTAAGGGAGACGCAGCAGCAGACTCAAACGACGGGTCAGTGACAGCTGTGGCTAGCAGACGCGTGACAGTAGGATGAGCAGCACGAACCAGGTCAGACTCAGGGTCCTAAACGTGAAGCAGAGAAGACGCAGGAGGAGACGGTAGGGGAAGACGCTGTGGAACACAGGAAGGACGAAGTGCCATAGCGTGCGTGCTAGGGACAAGAGGCGGACGCTCACCATGAACACGACTACGAGTGCGACGCGCGCGAACAGGCGAGGCAGGACGAGACGCAGGCTCACGACAATCTGTAAGCAAGTCTGTCTGCTCAGTGTAAGGAGAAGGAGCAGGCAATGGTGCGCTGGGCTGTAACGGGAGGCCAGTAGAAGACGGGAGGCTAAGAACCTGGCAAAGCACGGAGCCAGGCGGTGGCAGAGACGACGATGATGGCGGGGCGAAAAACAGTCGCGACGGTGTAGTGCCACCAGTACCGGTAGCTCCACTGCCTCCAGCAGTAGCACCTCCAGCTCCAGCGCCTCCAAGAGCTCTAGAACCTCCAGCTCCAGCGCCTCCAGCAGCAGCACCTCCATCTCCAGCGCCTCCAGCAGCAGCACCTCCAGTACCGGCACCTCCAGCCTCAAGGTCCCCAACTCCAGGGTCGACAGGACCAACGCCAGGGCCTCCAGCAGCAGCACCCCCAGAACCGGCACCTCTAGCTCCAGGGTCTCCAACGCTAGGGTCGACAGCACCAGCTCCAGGGCCTCCAGCCCCAGTACCTCCAGCAGTAGCAACCCCAGAACCGGCACCTCCAGCTCCAGGGTCTCCAACGCCAGGGTCGACAGCACCAGCTCCAGGGCCTCCAGCACCAGTACCTCCAGCAGCAGCACCCCCAGAACTGGCACCTCTAGCTCTAGGAGCAGTACCAGTCCCGGCAGCTCCAGTACCTCCAATACGAGCACCTCCAGGACCAGAAACACCAGCACTCCCAGCGCCTCCACGACAAGCAGCTCCAGCAGCACGACTCCTCAGGCGGGAACGCGACGCAAGCCACTCTCGTGCCTGCTGTGGTGAGACAGGTCCGCGTCGTGAATCGAGACCCAGAGGAACGCCAGCAGACTCAGCACCCCCAGGCTCCGCACCCGCAGGCTCAGCACCCCCAGGCTCCTCACTCCCCAGCACCCCACGCACAGGCTCAGCACCCCCAGAAGCAGCACCCCCAGCATCACCTCCCGCAGCAGCACCTGAGTCGCTAGTGACCTCTACAGGCTCAGCCAAGGGGGGCGGGTCTACTTGAGACACATCTAAAGGAGCTGGACCCTGAGGGGGGAGGGGGTCTATCGGAGGGGGACCTGGAGCGAGGAAAAGCGGCGGGGGAGGGAGAGGGGCAATGCGGTAGGGGAAGAGACGGTAGAAAGGAACCGACTCGTCAAAGGTGACGTCCTAAGAGGGGAAGACACGGCGCGAGGTGGGGTGGTAAAACTGCCAGCCAGACGCGTCAGGGACAAAGCCAAGGAAGACACAGGAAATGGTGCGGGAGGAGAGCTTGTCCGCGGACGTATCGCGGACAAGGGCACGAGCACCCCAGACCCGGAAACGCGACGCATCGCCAACCTCCCCCGTCCAACGCAGTGTGGGCGAGGTCTCCGGCAAGGAGACACGGGGCCAGAGGTTGAGCTGCTGCGCGGCGTACCGAACCGCAAACGGCCACAGAAAATGGGGAGCCGCCGCATGGATTAGGGAGGTACGAGCAACCTCCATGACTAAGCCAATGCGGCGCTCAGCAACCCCATTTTGCTGCGGTGAGCCCGGAAGCGTGAACGACTGCTCGATGCCCTCCCCCTGACAGAAGGCCCGCAAGAGGTCGGAGGTGAACCCACCACCTCTGTCAGAGTGCAGACGCAGGATAGGCAGGTCCTGGCGGAACCTGCGGCGGAGTCGGAGACGAACTGCTCGGATCCAAGGGATCAGGACAGCAGGGACCTCACCCTTGGTGCGCAAGGGGAAGACCGTGGTGTAACGCGAGTAGTCGTCGACAACCAGCTAAAAGTACCGCTCACCGCCCTGTCCACGAACGCGGGCTGGGCCCCACACGTCCAGGCGAAGGGTCTGCAGAGGAACCTCTGTCGGGGGAAACGAGGAGGAGTGAGGAGCGGCGCGCTGCCGCCCCTCGACGCAAGGAAGGCAAGGCGGCGCAGGCGACGCAGGGAGGGGAGGGAGAGACCTGGGAAGACCAGACACAAGGAGGCGACAGTGCATGCCACGGAGACGTGGCAAGGAGGGGTGACCCAGACGGTGGTGCCAGAGAAGAGTCTGGTGCGACAGGGAGCGACACTCACAAGGGGAGGCTACCAGACCTGACGCAGACACCTGGCCGACAGCAGCAACCTGAGGAGACACAGTCGTCAGTGTATAAAGACTCGACCCTGGCCGACGGGTGAACGTGGCCAGGTGACGGCCAGTCTGTGCACACGTGCAGATCGCCACACGCTGCCACGCAAGGGTGAAGGTATTAACCCCCACATCATGAAGGGCAGCGTTGCTCACCAAGTTCGTCGAGAACGAGGGGAGGTGGAGACCTGACAGTGAGCCAGACGGGACTGCCGGACACGGAAGCACAGTGGTGGACCGTGCAAGAACTGGGCACCCTGAGGGGTCAGCCAGAGAGATAGCGATAGGCGCAGGGAGCGGTGTGAGTGCGGTACTATCACAGAAGAAACAACGAGAAGCACCTGAGTCAAGCGTGAAGGTGTGCAAGGCTTCAGCAGGCTCAGTACCTGAGCACCTAAGGCAGCAGGCTCTATACCCGGGTCAGGCGGCATACACAGGTAACAGTCACCATCAGCACTAACTTCCAATGCATACATAGCAGAGATAATAGCATCAAAGTCAATAGCAAAAATATCTACACCAGCCTTCTACAGCTCATGCCAGCGAGGGCGCTCATGCTCATCGCCCATCTCCTCACGCCAGGCGTCGTCAAGGCGGGAGAAGCAGCGGTGCTGGGTGTGGAACCTGTTGCACGTCTGACCCTTGCGGTCACCTGTGCGAATGACATATGGGCAGCGACCACCACCCCCAGACTTCCCATGCTGCGCAAGCCACTCACGAAGCTGCTGGGACGTCTGGGGACGCTGCTGTCTCCGGCCAGCGCCAGTGCCTCCACCCCGACCACCACCGCTGCCGCCACTACCGCCCCGGCCGCCACCGCCGCCGCCACCGCCGCTGCCACCCCCGCCGCAACCCCCTCCGCCGCCACCGCCTCCACCACCGCTACCGTCGCTACCACTCCCGCCAGCACTCCCGCCACCAGCCCCTCCGCTACCTCCTCCTCCTCCACCTCCTCCACCTCCACCCCCCCCCGGAGCCACCTCCGCTGCCCTTGGCTCCCTTGCCCTTGCCGTTGCGGCGCCTCCCAATAGGAGCAGAAGCAGCACCAGCAGACTCAGCACCAAGGAAGTCAACAGCAGCAGCAGTAGCGAAGGAGGGGGCGAGGGGAGAGGGAGAGCACCCCTCGAAGATAGGGGTGCGAAGAGCGCAGCGAGCAGCACCTACAGCAACAATGCTCTTCTCTGCTGCAAGGAGGCGTTCCTCTAGGAGGTGTACAGTGAGGTCGGTGGGACTGCGAGCGAGAAAATAGTCTCTGATCGAGCTCAGAGAGTCAGGGAGGCGGGTAACTATGAAGTGGAGGGTCCAGTACATCGGAGGCGGGTCCTTAGCACAGAACTCAGTGGGGAGGGCGGCGCGAAGGCGAGTGTCGCTAGTGTGAAGGTGGGTGATGAGATCGGCAACCGTGGCAAAGGTGGACAGCTCAGGAAACAGGTAGGGCAGCATGAGGCGGCTAAGCTCAGCTGTGGCAGGAGAGGTGTATCGAGCAACTACAGCGTCGTACAGGGCCTTAGCGGTTTTGTGCTCGCCAAAGTGCGTGAGCTCGGCTAACGGTAGGTGGTTGCGAACGGCTAGGCGAGCAGCAGCGTCACGAGTCTGCCATTGGGAATGGGCACTAAGCTCAGCGGTGGCAGCGGGAGCGACTAAGGCACCAGATGTGTGGTCATAGAGCGAGACATTGTCCTTGCTATCACTCATTAGGAACAGCTGCAGGTCATCTAGCCAGGCGTCTAACTGAATCAGGCGGCCCTCGGCATCGAACGACAGAACGCGGAGGGTGGCCATAGCTGCTGGCAGGGCAGAGCGATTGCAGGCAAGTAGCAGTAGCAGCAGCGAGGAGGAGCAGCTGCAGCAAGTAGGAGCAGCAGCAGTAAGAAGGAGCAGCTGCAGCAAGTAGGAGCAGCAGCAGCAAGAAGGAGCAGCTGCAGCAAGGAGGAGCAGCAGCAGCAAGGAGGAGCAGTTGCAGCAAGGAGCAGCAGCAGCAGCAAGAAGGAGCAGCTGCAGTAAGGAGCAGCAGCAGCAGCAAGAAGGAGCAGCTGCAGCAAGTAGGAGCAGCAGCAGCAAGAAGGAGCAGCAGCAGCAAGGAGCAGCAGCAGCAAGGAGGAGCAGTTGCAGCAAGGAGCAGCAGCAGCAGCAAGAAGGAGCAGCTGCAGCAAGGAGCAGCAGCAGCAGCAGCAAGAAGGAGCAGCTGTAGCAAGTAGGAGCAGCAGCAGCAAGAAGGAGCAGCAGCAGCAAGGAGGAGCAGCTGCACCAAGGAGGAGCAGCTGCAGCAAATAGTAGCAGCTGCAGCAAGGAGTAGCAGCTGCAGCAAGTAGTAGCAGCAGCAGCAAGTAGGAGCAGCTGCAGCAAGTGGTAGCAGCTGCAGCAAGGAGGAGCAGCTGCAGCAAGTAGTAGCAGCTGCAGCAATGCTGGTGCAGCAGCGCGCTAGGAGTTCAGGCAGCGCATGGGGCTACAGGCGGCCGGCAGGGCAGCAGGGCGGGGCGCACGCAAGGCCTAATGGGCGGCTGCAGGAGCAGGGCGGGCGGCGCCTAGGTGCAGCAGGCAGCCGCGGCAGCAGGGCAGGCGGCGCACGGGGCGACGAGCGGCCGGCAGAGCAGCAGGGCGGGCGGCGCACGGGGCTGCGGGGCAGCGCGACAAGCGGCGCGCGGGGCGTAGCAGGCAGCCGCGGCAGGAGCAGGCGGCGCACGGGGCTACAGGGCCTACGGAGCTGCTGGCAGGCGGCGCGCGAGTCGGCAGGAGCTGCGCGCGGGCTGCGTGGACGGCGGGCGGGTCGCGCGGGCTACTAACGGGCGGCGCGCGGGCCAGCAGAGGCGACTAGCGGGTCGCGCGGGCTACTAACGGGCGACGCGCGGGCCGCACGGGCTGCTAGCGGGACGTGCGCGGGGCTAGGGCAGTACAGGGCGCGGGGTAGCTCGAGAACCGTAAGTGGTAGGTGGTGGGCCCGAAAAAAAACGTTCCTAAGGTCCTAAGGACCTATTGCTCTTAATACCATGTTAGAGTTCCTAGGTAGGAATGTTTGACTGGTATCGAGAGATTTGGGTACAAGGATGAGAACCCTAAGGGGTTGTACCCTACATTGGCTACCCCACTAAAGCCTAAACCTAATTATAAATCATATATAGTTTGACACAATTGAACTGTACACGTTACACCACCTTGATCAACTTCCCACAGAGCACCAGCTTGTTGCTCGAATGGTTAACTCTCGAGAATCTGCCACTAGTCATGGCCTCTCATTCTTATACCACCGTACACAAAGCTACATTAATTGAACCACTTGTTCGTTACACCACCTTGGTGATCTTCCCACAGAGCACCAGCTTGTTGCTCGAATGGTTAACTCTCAAGAACCTCCCCATCGTCATTGCAGAATCCATCGCGCTCCGCACCTCCGTCAAGCTCTTTGCCCCTGAAAACTCTTTCACAATAAAGTTGTACCGCTTGCGGCGCGCGCTCTTGCTGCTCGTGACCTCCACCCAGGTTTTGCTCATGGGCGGTTCGAAGCCATTGGGAATACATGAGGCTCCGAAGCTTGTGGAAGGTGGCTCCCCTCCCGATGCAATGTTCAAGACTTGGAAAAACAAGCTGCTAGCATATGATGTTGACGCATATCTGGTAACAGGACAATGAAAGAGGCAGTTGCGATAGAAGGACAGGGGCAGGACACAGGGAAGGGGTTGAGGTGGGACAGGGGAGGGGGAAGTGGAATTCGGGGAGAAGGAGATGGGACGGGGTGGGGAGGAGGGAGAACGGGGGGATGGGAAAGGTGAAGAGGGGGGTGGGGAAAGGGGAGGGCGAAGGGGGGGTGGGAGTGTAAGGGGCCATATTAACAGGAGCAAGAAAGGGCACAACCTGCTATGTCTCGTGCTGGCTCAATTGCTGACACCATCGCTGTCTGCAGTGCTGACTGTATGTTGCAATACTATACGAGGACTAATAGACTGAAACTGCAAACTTGAATCGTGTTTTGAGTCGACTCGAAACATGGCTCACTCGCTGACTGCATCGCTGTCTGTATGTTGCAATACTAGCACTGATTGACTCACATCGCACTGAGACGTACCTGATACTAGAACTAGAAGACTGAAACCGCAAACGAGAATCACATGGAGACGCACGTACCTGATGCCCTTCATTACGATTTTCCCCGATGCCCCTTTGTCGCCAACCACTTTCCCATTGATCTTAGTGGGACGCAGATTGCCCACGTATTTTACTGAGATAATGGGAGGGACAGGGATAGGCAGGGATAGGGGCAGATGGGGTGGCAGTAATAGGATAAGTAAAGAGGATGAATGGAAGGGATAGGGGCGCATGGGAATTAATCTTAGTGGGAGGAAGGGAAGGGATAGGCAGGGATAGGCAGGGATAGGGGCGCATGGGGAGGAAGTAAGAGGATCAGTAACGAGAAAGACGCACATTGCCCATGTATTTTACTGAGGTAGGCAGGGATAGGCAGGGATACGCAAGATGAGACATTTGCAGGAGCACTGAACTGACTCCTAGAACTGCGAAAGGAGCGATTTACTGGGTCACTTACTGACAGTTTTCCCTTTGAAACGTGGCTTCACATGAGCAGCAGTTGCGGCAGATGAGGTGGATGCGGTGCCGTCGTTTGGGAGGAATGGTGCGGGGACTGATGTCGCAGACGCTGCAGCACCTGTAAAGAGCGCCACACCTGGCGGGAAAGGCAGGGCAGAGAAGGGCAGATGCGGCAGACACGATAGTTGAAGCACTGCCATCGTGTGGGAGCAATGGCAGTGCCAGTCACGACTGACGAGGACTGATGCCTCAGACGCTGCAGCCGTGAAGAGCGCCGAACCTGGCGAGCAGGGCAGGGCAGGGCAGGGCAGGGCAGGGCAGGGCAGGGCAGGGCAGGGCAGGGCAGGGCAGGGCAGAGCAGAGAGCAGAGTAGGGGATAGCAGGGTAGAGTAGAGCAGAGCAGGGGATAGCAGGGTAGAGTAGAGCAGAGCAGGGGATAGCAGGGTAGAGTAGAGCAGAGCAGGGGATAGCAGGGTAGAGTAGAGCAGGGTAGAGCAGAGAGCAGAGCATGGTAGAGTAGAGCAGAGCAGGTGAGAACATGAGCGTCGTCACGATGGGGGGCGTAAATGTACAATGGAACTGTCAGGAACCAACTGCCTCAGAATCCACATTACACAGAATCCACAGCCTCAGCCAATGACAGGCGGAGAAAATCCAGCAAAAGTAAAGAACATCACGCTGCTTTGCTAGTAGCACTGCAGTAGTTCATGCCAGGTTTTACAGAAGCTGAAGCAGAAGCTGCGTGGGCCAAGTGGTTGCAACAGGAGGGAAAGAGCAGTGGAGAGTCTCGGAAACGGAGAGGGAGAGAGAGTTGGATCACGTCGAAGTAAAAGCGGGAGCGGTTGGGCTTACCTAAGAGCGGGAGCAGGACGCCAAAGAGACATGATGCCGAGGGTAGCTCCATCCTGATGATTGGCAGGACTACTTTTGAGGCGCCTCAAAAGTCCTGATGATTGGTAGGACTACTAGACAGAGAAGTGAGGCTGAATGCGACTTAAAAAAGAGAAGTGATGTTGTGAGGATGAGATGAGACTCGGAGGGAACTAGTTAATACTCCGTCACTTCGTTCTAACCCAAATCGAGCTGACATTTTGAGTGGAATCGAAAAAACTCAACTCGACGCGCCGTGCGGCTCTGCAAAGCCTTGCGCAACTCCCATGCATTATGGAAGAAGAAGCTGATTGGTCGAAAATAGAATGCCAGGCGCGGGCTCTACGGCAGAGCCTTGAGCAGCTCCGATGCATGAAGCAGGGAATCTATTCTTGCTCTGCAACCACTGCGGCACGGGGCGGGTGCGTGAACATGTTTGTTACAGTAGTTGGAGGTAACCTCGTGGTCGCCGCTCTTTTGAGACGTCTCAAAAGTCGGCGGCATGGGGCGGGTGCGTGAACATGCTTCTTAGTTGGAGGTAACCTCGTGATCACCACTGTCGGAGGGAAGTTTGGAGGGAATGAATGAACACGAATTTTGTAGAGCGGGCATCCCTCGTCACTGGTAGCCTACCTTGGAGGTTTCTTGGAAACCCTCGGAATATGAAGCCGCTCCCTTGAAGCTGGGTTCTATCATCTTCTCATTCCGAGGGTTCAAGGGCACTGGGTTAATTGGGACGAGTGACACTGCAGCGACGGCAGCCGCACGCTACTAGTATTCGCGCCGCGGGGCGCGCCCTTGAAGGTATAGGTACCTGAGAGCGCACTTTGTATGTGGGATCCTATCCTCCCATCCCGGGATAGGATTCCCTTGAAGTTCGGATAGGGTTCGTGCATTCCTCGGCGGTTTGGGTTCGGATATGAGTGGCTCTGCGGCGGCGATGGCTGAAGCCGCCGCAGCCGTGAAGCTATCACCCACACCACTCGTGCGGGGCGGCGGCGTATCAAGGGGTGGATGGAGAAGCTGCAGAGCCACGTGATAAAGGGTGTGTGGTTTGAGACGCCTTAGAAAGAACACTTCTTTTACCACGTGCCCGGTGCCCACCCACACCACCCGTGCGGGGCGGCGTACGTACATGTATCGCGTCGAGTCTCGACTCTCGTGTCGAGAGAGAGGCCCGGTGCAGCTGTGCGTCGAGGGAGGCGCACAGCTGCATCGGGGGAAGCTGCAAAACTATTGGACGTGAGAAAGCGAGCGTGGCGCCGGGGCGGCGCTTCATTCCGACAAACTGCCCGAAAAACATCCCCTTTGTCCGACAAACAGAGTCTGCTTTGTTATTTTCTCCAGACGATTGACAACGTTCCGACATTTTTTAGTTTCCAAAATCCAAAAATCTGACGTTGCATCCTTGCAACTCGAGGAAGCGGCGCGTTATAGCACACGTCATCACGCCGTCAGACCTACACTGAACGAAAATATTGTCCTTATGCATTCGAAATGTATGATAACTTCCACCCAATTGGGGCCTTAACAAGTTTTGTAATAAGCATATTGCATACAGGGCTTAGGGTTGACTGTTACGAGTTTGTGTAGGCTACCTATAGCCCCCACAAAACCTCTTGCTCTAACGAGTCAGCTCTTCCCTCTCGACACCCCACACGGACAAATCTTTCCGAAATGTCCCGCTCCTTATTTGGTGCGCTGTTAGATCTAGACTAATTAGGTACACAGGAGATTACGGGCGGATACTACGATTTACGAGTAGCGCTAACACCCCCGCAGCATGAAGCGCCTTAGCGAGGAGAAACAGAAGCGGATCATGCAGCGAATTGCGGAGGGGCGTAGTTACCGCCAAATTGCGCAGGAGTTGGGAGTTTCAAAGTCTGCAGTTCATGACGAGCTCCTCCGCCACCTCGGTCCGAAAACGTTCGACGAGCTAGTGCCGTCCCCGGCGAAACCTGGTCGGCCGCGCAAGTTACCAGAGCAAATTGCGAGGATAGTTATAAGGTCGATAGTGTCTGGTGAATCGAAATCCGCCGAGGCGGCAGCGGGAATGATCTCCTCATCGCACGGCATCAGTGTCACGGGTGCCACCGTGCGAAACACTCCCAAGCGGCACAGAGTTAGGGCGGTAGAAAAGCCGTCGAAGCCTAGATTATCGGCGAAAAATGTCAAGGACCGCAGACAGTGGGCCAAGGACCATCAGCACTGGACGATCGACGACTGGAAACGTGTGGTGTGGAGCGACAAAACGAAGATCTGCCGGTTTAGTAGCGACGGCCGTAGTTGGGCCTGGATTAGGGAGGACTGTCACATGGAGCCGCACCATGTGAAACAGACCGTCAAACATGGCGGCGGCTCCATCATGATTTGGGGGTGCATGACATACAACGGCGCGGGTTTCATGTGCAAGATAGAGGGAAGAATGAACGGCGAGTTGTACCATTCAATCCTGCAGGATGAGCTGCAGCAGACTATTGAGCATTACGAGTTTGATCCCGAGACCGTTGTGTTCCAGCATGACAATGACCCGAAGCATACATGCAAGATGGTTAAAATTTACCTTGCCGAGCAGCCGTACTCTGTGCTCCCATGGCCAGCATCTAGTCCGGACCTCAACCCCATAGAACATCTGTGGGTTTACTTGAAGAAGCAGCTGCTTGCTTACCCCCACCCCCCTGCAGGCATTCTCGAGCTATGGGACAGAGTACAAGTGGAATGGGAGAAAATCCCTGCGGCTTGGTGCAGTGAGTTGATCGACAGCATGCCTAGGCGTGTGCGGGCTGTGCTCAAGGCCAAGGGTCGCTGGACCAAGTACTAGATTCTGCTTGCTTTGCATGTGTGACTGTAATTGTAAAAAACTGTCCTTATGCTAGTATTTGCCTATTTCTATATTCGCTGCTTGTTTAACCGAGTTTATGGCCAACATGCAGCGTGTTTAGATGTACAACCCTTCAGGCTTTAACCTCATGTGGTCCAGTTATTAAGGCTTAATCACCATGGCCACTAATGCCCGTTCATGTCTTGAAACATGAACATATGGACAATTATTTCGTTCACTGTAGAACGAGAAGCGAGGGACTAATTAAGTGAGGTGGGGCTAAGAAGGAACGAGGAACGAGGGAGTTGGGTGAGACTTGCGCAAATAGGTGAGGTGAGCGAGACGAGTTTAGTGGTTATTACGGACAGGTTGGGTTGGCTAGGGTGACGGGTTAGTTGGAAGAGGCGGTGAGGGATGAAATTGGCTTTGGTGAGGGGTTAGTTGGGGTGCCTGCTGCTGCTGGGCTGGTTGGAAGAGGCAGTGAAGTGTGAGGGAGGGAGTTGGCTTGCACGGGGGCGGCTACAGGGCTGGCTGGAATAGGAAGTGGGGGCGGATAAGAGGGGGAAAATATCATATTGGGGCCGAGCAGTGCCAGAGGATGATCAAAGTAGGGCCGGAAAATCTCGACCGTAAGATTTCAACCCGGAGCTGACCAAACGACTCGGCGAACGCGCCGAACCATGAGTAGAAGAAATTGCTAAAACAAACCGAAGTTTGTGTTCAGGGTTTTGACCGCCGTCTACTACAGCGCGCGCGTCGCCTTCTCAAATAAAAAATGGGCGTGTCAAATCGTGAGTACGTAACAACATAATATATTCTGGGTGATACATATCACCTACCCGATCGGAAACGCACAGGAAAATAAATTATTACCCATTCGGAAACGGATGCGATTCGGGAGGCATCAACCCTAAATACCAGGAAGGTCCTCTTTTCTAGGGTTGATCCATCCTGAAATTACATCCAGGTTCCCTATGAGTTTTAGTTTTTTTCGCTGCCCAAGAGTTCCCAGTAGATTCGGCTCGCTAAACGACACCCGAGCGAAAATGCGAGCCGGTACATGCCACTAGTAACAGAATTACGTGCAATAAACAAATTCCCTCTGTTAATCCCTCCTTGCTCAGCGGTTTGGTAAGTTCCAGGCCTCTCGGCCCCTGGTCGATCACCCCTCTGGCACTGTTCGGCCCCTGTATGATCTTTTCCCGATAAGAGGGGCTCGGTCGGCTTGGCTTGCATGAGGTTGCAGGGTGGGGGAGGGGAACTGAGGGACGTCAGCCCTCGTTGTAACATCAACCAGTTCACAACAGGCGACCGAATTGCGATTTTCCGCGAGATTACGCGAATTTCCGCGATCAAAACGTGGTAACAGCTCGGTTGAAGCGAAATCGAACGTGCGACCAACTGAACGAATTCTTTGTCGGCAAACTCGAGTGCACCTTCGTAAGGAGACCTACTCGCACAATTACATACTGCGACCTCTCTTTCCCATTACCACCTCGCGAGATTCGCCCAACCACCCCAATCGCACATCGCACCCGAGCTGCACGCAGGCCTCAGCTAGTAACCCGTGGTTCGACCATACGCCGTTATTGTTTGCCTCGATAAGGAAATCCGCGATCTCTCGCTGAATTGCACACGTAACAATTTAAATGTTTTATTGTTGAGAGAAATAATATTTCCTGTCCGCTCCACGTCGTTCCGCCACTCGGCAGCACCTCATAGAATGTGTCAACTCGATGGCATTTAGTAGGTCATTATCGCGATCTATTCCGGCGGTGTAGGACAATCGAACATCATATCTCTCTCCGGGGAGGCAATCCAGCAGTCTCTCTCTTGCCATGTTCCATGGCGCCTCCTGAGCTGTCCCTTCCCTTTCTTCTCTTCCCCGACATTATGCATGTGACAGCTCTGCAGCACCGTGTGGTGGCGAGGTGTATTACTTGGTTGGCTTGAATTGAGACCGCAATAGCGTAGGTGGCAAAGAAGCTTTAACCCAAAAGACTTTTCAAGTAGCATCTGTTGGGCTGAGAAAAGCCCTTAGGATCTTTGCAGGACTAAATTCTGAGTAGGACAATGTAATAGCGGAAGCGTTTAATGAGAAGTTTGTGAACCACCTTGCGCTGGTATGTGAGGGCAAAGTAGATTGATTAAAACAAAGAGATCCAGGCTTTTATAAGAGTACAAGGAATACGAAGAGCTATAGTTAATAACCGTTTTACTGTTGCTATTGCGGTTCGATACAGTGACGACTTGGGCAACTGCTCAATAGCGAGTCAGTTGTTTGTCCTTGCTATCGTGCTGTACTTGTCAGGTCAAAGGTCACTGACCTGTGACTTTCGCGTAACCTACAGCAGTTATTCAACCTCCGAGGGTTGACTCGCTAATGCTTCGATGTGTTTCGCTTCGCTTCTGACTTGGTGTTTCGACACGACAGAGGCGCTAAATCAATTGTTTCCAACAGCATCCCTGTCCCCGATATAACATGAGCCAATAAAAACGTAAAACTACACCAGATGAGATGAGCCACTTGTTACACCACCTTGGTGATCTTTCCACAGAGCGCCCTATCGTTTTTCGAATGGCCAGCTCTCAGGAAACTCCCACCCGACATGGTAGCAGCCAACGCTCTCCGCACTTCCGCCAAAGTATGTGCCCCGAAAACCAGTTTGATCGCGAAGCTGTAATGGTTGCGGCGAGCCATCTTGCCATTCTTCGTGACGTTCACCCAAGATGTCGGCAAACCCACGTCGTCGTCGGCGGGAGTACAGGATTTTCCAAATTTTGCGTAAGGGGCCTTCCCGCCAGATGGTATGTTAAGGACGTGAATTTCCCAGATGTTAGCATACGCCCCTGAAGAGTATCTGGTGATAGGAAGTAATAGGGCATGGAAAGAGGCAATCGCGAAGGTGGGTTTTTGAGTCGACTCAAAAGTAAGGACGTGAACATCCCAGATGTTAGCATACGCCCCTGAAGAGTATCTGGTAGTCGGGCATTGAAAGAGGCAAGAAAGGGGAGGGGGGAGGTGGGACAGGAGACACAGGGGAGGGGGAGGAGGTGGGACAGGGGAGGGAGAAGTGGAATTTGGGGAGGATGAAGGGGGAGGAGCAAGAAAGGGCACAACCTGGTATGTTTTCGCGCTGGTTCAATCGCTGGCTTAATCGCTAACTGCATCGCTGACTGTATGTTGCAATACTAGCACCAATAGACGAAAATTAACCGAAGATCACACCGATAGACTGAAAAAGCACACTGAAATAGCACACTGAAATCACTCAGACACGTACCGGAGGGCTTTCAAAACGACTGACCCCGATGCCCCTTTGTCTCCGACTAATTTCCCGTTGATCTTTGTCGGATGCAGCTTGGCCACGTATTTTACTGAGATAATGGGGATGGCACGTAGGGAAAGGGGCGCATGGGGGTGCAGTAAAAGGATCAGTAATGAGGTGAGGAAGACGCAACTTGGCCGCGTATTTTACTGAGATAATGGGGATGGCACGGAGGGAAGGGCGGGCGCATGGGGAGGCAATAAAAGCTATGATGGATTATACGCGTTCAGCGTATAAACGCGTATCGTATATACGCTAACGTGTATACGCGATACGCTTAAGGGTAAGATTGGGCATACGCTTTTCCGGGCAGGGGAAAAAGTTTTCTGGGCAGGGTGAAAAATACGTCGTGCTCAACATCCGGGAAGGTAGGAACTCTCTACCCTATTCTCACTAAGACTTCCCTAGCATTTTCCAGAGTCTGAATGGTGGGTGGGGTGGGATGTGGAGTAGATCGCTAGAAGGAGAAGTAGGTATCGGAAGGAACTCTGCTGGGAAGCGGGAATGTAAACTAGAGATGAGGAGTGCCGTTGGGCTGGCTGGCTGGTAAGTAGCGTGAGCGTGAGGTGGTTGGGGGTATTTTTTGACAGGTTGGAGTTTGTAGATAGGATGGGTTTCAATGCGGTACAAATCGAAAGTTCAAATTGGAACTACCAGAAAACTTCCAAGGCACATTCCCGCTTCCCTAGGCCGCCGAATTGCATTTCGACTTCGGCGAAATGCTCACCAGAAGAATCCGCATTTTTCCGTATACTCACGATTTTTTTCCCGGGCAGCCCCAAAAGCATTCTGAGTGCGTATAGCGTATTAGCTAGCTAGCGTATAGCGTTTTGGGTATATACGCAAGCGTATAAACGCTGTACGCTTTAGGGTCTGAGCGTATAGTCCAACATAGAATAAAAGGAGCGGAGTTGCCCTGAGGTAAATAGCCTAGCCTCCCTTTGACGGCTTGAGGTTGCCCTGAGGTAGCTAGCCCATGGGGTGGCTAGCCTGGGGTGGCTAGCCTGGGGTGGCTAGCCTTGGGTGGCTAGCCTGGGGTGGCTAGCCTGGGGTGGCTAGCCTGGGGTGGCTAGCCTGGGGTGGCTAGCCTGGGGTGGCTAGCCTGGGGTGGCTAGCCTGGGGTGGCTAGCCTGGGGTGGCTAGCCTGGGGTGGCTAGCCTGGGGTGGCTAGCCTGGGGTGGCTAGCCTGGGGTGGCTAGCCTGGGGTGGCTAGCCTGGGGTGGCTAGCCTGGGGTGGCTAGCCTGGGGTGGCTAGCCTGGGGTGGCTAGCCTGGGGTGGTTAGCCTGGGGTGGCTAGCCTGGGGTGGCTAGCCTGGGGTGGCTAGCCTGGGGTGGCTAGCCTGGGGTGGCTAGCCTGGGGTGGCTAGCCTGGGGTGGCTAGCCTGGGGTGGCTAGCCTGGGTTGGCTAGCATGGGGTGGCTAGCCCTGCGATGCGATGGATCGCAGTGGTGCACACCGTACGTTACCAGAATCGCTCAGGGGGCAGATCATCGTGAGAACACAAGCGGGCGGAAACACATGCTTTTTTTGAGTCGACTTAAAAACACAGTGGCGCACTGTACGTTGCCAGAATCGTACGCTCTCTGGGCATATCATCATGGGATGGGACCACACGCGGAAACACATGCAGCCAGCATCAATGCTACCGTGAAGTGAAGCGTGCGAGCGACACATTCGTTACTGTGAAACCCTGGCTGGCAGGCACTGCGGCTGCAGCTCAGCGCGCCTTGTGTTGCTAGTAGCAGTACTCCTAGTAGTACGTACGTCTGTAGTGTTTAGAGTCGACTCAAAACGCGCCTTGCGTTGCTAATGGTACTACTACTAGTACGCCTATAGCGAAAGGACTAACGCCCTAGCTGAAAAATAGTGTGAAATAGTGAAACAAAGATGTTTTATATTGCGACAGGGTTATGACACAGGTCTGAGACACTCACCGACAGTCTTCCCTTTCCACACGCCGAGAGGCGTCGCATGAGCGGCAGATGCGACAGATGCGGCGGCAGATGCGGCAGATGCGGCTGTAGAAACGTTGCCGTCGCGTGGGAGGACTCCTTCGACTCGAATTGGCGCGAGGGGTGATGCCGCCGATGTTGCAGCCGTGAAGATCGCCGCACCTGGCGGGGAGGGCAGGGCAGGGCGGAGCAGAGCAGAGCAGAGCATGATCGTCGTCAGGATGAGGGGCGTGCGTTGACACGGGAGCTGCCAATCCATGCGGAAGGGAGAAGAGCAGTGGAGGGAGTCGACTCGACTCGGAGGAAGGGACGAGAGAAGAACGACCAAGTGACAATAGTACTAGAAACGGCAGTGCTTACATAGCAGGATGAGAACTGCGGGGCGCTCCATGATTGGTTGAACTACAACACAGGAAGGTGGCTTGTAAAAAGTGACGCTGAGAGAATGACGCATGAGAGAAACTAAATACTCGTTCTAACCCAAATCGAACGGCCGGGCTCCGGGCTTTCCCTACCTCGGCAAGCACAAGGTCTCGGAAACCCTCGGGAGAAGGGTTTGGTTGGTTTGGATCATAGGAGAACGGCTGCGGCAACGGGGTTCGGATCGGATCGGAACGAGTGGCACTGCCGCGACGGTAATGGCTGAAGCCGCCGCACCCGGCGAACTATTACTCGTGCGTGGCGTGGCGCATCTACCATCAAAGAAGCTGCAATGTTTTTACGAAGGACGGTGGGGAAGCCAGCGGCGCTTGCTGCGGTTCGAATCATTTCGCTACTCTGACGGTGAGGAAGCCAGCGCGGCGGTGCCAGCGGAGGGGGGGTGCTACGTTCAGACAAAAAGCATCCCCCTTCGTCTGTTTTTTTTCCTTCTCACAGATGAGTGTCAGACGATATTTTTTTTCTCATTTCTGATGGTTTCCACTTGCGACGCAAGGCTATCACGCTACACACAAGAAGCGAGGGACTTGGGAAGGGGGGCTGGGCTGCTAGGAGTCTAGGAGAGGAGCAAGGGAGTTTGGGAGTTTGGGAGTTTTGAGTTGGTTTGTGTGAGAGGAATTCCGTGGGGGTAAAGGCTGGGAGGGAAGGTGCGAGTGGCTTTGGCTTGGCTTGCATGGCATGGTGATGCCTTGCTGGGGTGAGGTGGCGTGGAGTGGGGTGGAGTGGGGTGGGATGGGTTAGAGGTTTGGTGGCGTGGCTGGAAGAGGCGGCGGGCAAGAGGGGAGGGGAGGGGATTTCGGTGGGGATGGGGGTGCTGCTTGACTGAAGGGGGGCGCGCGGGACTTGAAAGGGGGAAGGGTGGGTGGGGGGAACTCAGCGAAGACATTTCTGTTTGTAACAAACGAGACGACCAACTTCGCAACAAGCGACCGCACTAGGACATCCCCTACATAATCATATCGCTTGATCGACCCACTTCAAACCACTGACGCATATCGTGTAACGAGGATAACACGATGTTTCTCTCATTGTCGGTTGCGCGCTGGCAATCCAAAGGAGCCCCACACTGAACAACAGCGACTGTGGCTAGTAGTTATTTTCTGTCCGTCGCGTCGTTACGCCGTTCCGCACGCACCTCGTCATGGCTTTCATTTCTATCTTCACAATATCGGTGGCATTAGTAGTGATAGATCACAATATCGCGTTATATACTATCCAGTCGGTCTAGATCATCAGAATGCCGTACCATTTTTCTGAGGAATCAGGCGGTCCGTATCCGTTCGAAGTCTTCTGAGCAGGTGTCCATTTACCGGCTACCGTATTTGTTGCTCGTCATCTGCCCTACTAGTCTCTCTCAAATTCGTAGCTTTCCGTCACTTTGTCTCATTTCGCGAAGCCACGGACCGCCATGTCGTACATCGTAGTCCGCGGCGGCTCGTCCTCCGACTTCTGGCACCAAAACGAGAAGCTTTTTGAGAAATTAAAGCCGCATGTAATCGTCACGCTCGCCATTCTCTTGCTCGGCGCACCGCTGCTGCTAATATTCCAGCCAATCGAAACGCTTTCCACCGACGTTGCCGCTTCCGATGCCGTTTCCGATGGCGCTTCGCCATGGAATTTTGAGGCCCCTCGAAGCCCGACCGATCCTGCTGCATCCTCGTTACAAGCCGAACTCGTTAATGGCGTTGCCATTGCGTGGTCGCTGTGCCGAGCCGAGGCTGCTTACTGGGTACGTGATAAAGACGGAATGATAGTTTAACTGAACAGCTTACTGTGGGCGAGACGACTGCGGCCCACTAACGCAATGCGGCCTTTTCAGAGGTTAAGACAAATCCGTTTGCCTGGAGCCGTTTGAAACGCCGCGTTTCTGTGAATTGAAACGCCGCTGCTTCCGTGCAGTGAGCTGTGTGCTTCTTTCATCCCAAAAACCATATCCTCTCACTCACGTTACCCGTACTCCCAGGCGAGTCCGTAGAAAGGCAGGCTATAACGGGGATCAATGGCCCATGGACGTGTACGACGGCAGATCGTACATGTAGGAAGGCAGCTCATAACGGGGATCAATGGCCCATGGACGTGTACGACGTGGCCTTGCTGCTGCTGTCTGTGCTGATGCCCGCTCCCATCTCACCCACCTCTCCGCAGGCTATTATGACAGAAGGAAAGCAGCCCATAACGGGGATCACCTCACCATGGATGCACTGCTGCTTTGCTGCTCTCCATTCTCCCACTCTTCCGTTCCCAATTTCCCTCCCCTCCCCTCCCTTCCATTCCTCTCCCGTCCCACCAGACTGATATAGACAGAAGGAAAGCAGCTCATAACGGGGACCAGTGGCCCATTGACGCACACGACCTGCCGTTGCTACTACGACTGATCCCCCAACCCTCCGTCCCCGCCCCTCCCACCTATCCCCAGGCTGATATAGCGAGACGAGGCAGCTCATAACGGGGATCAGTGGCCCATGGACGCACACGACCTGCCGCCTAAGCTTTGCTGCTCCCTATTTTCCAACCCCCCCGCCCCGCCCTTCCCCCCGCCCCTTCCCTCCCGTGCCCTCCCGTACCCCAGGCTGATATAGACAGAAGGAAAGCAGCTCATAACGGGGATCAGTGGCCCATGGACGCACACGACTTGCCATCTCTGCTGCTGTCAGTGCTCATGCCCACTTACCCTGTTCCCTCTCCGCTCCTCTCCCCTTCCCAACTTGCAGGCTGACATAGAGCGTAGGAAAGCAGCTCATAACGGGGATCAGTGGCCCATGGACGCATACGACCTGCCGCAGCTGCTGCTGTCTGTGCTCATGCCCACTTACCCTTGCCCGGCAGAGGAGCGAGTGGGCGCATGGGGGGACGGTGGGAAGGTGAGTGAATGGCTGGGTTGGGATCTTTGGGTTACTCCCTACCCTCCTCCTCTGCCGTCGCTGCTGTCTGTCTGTGCTCATGCCCACGTACCCGTGCCCGGCAGAGGAGCGAGTGGGCGCATGGGGAGACGGTGGGAAGGTGAGTGAGTAAATGGTTGGGTTATTCCCTATCTCTCTATGCTGTTGCTACTGCTGTCTGTGCTCATGCCCACGTACCCGTGCCCGGCAGAGGAGCGAGTGGGCGCATGGGGAGACGGTGGGAAGGTGAGTGAGTGAATGGTTGGGTTATTCCCTATCTCTCGATGCTGTTGCTACTGCTGTCTGTGCTCATGCCCACGTACCCGTGCCCGGCAGAGGAGCGAGTGGGCGCATGGGGAGACGGTGGGAAGGTGAGTGAGTGAATGGTTGGGTTATTCCCTATCTCTCTATGCTGTTGCTACTGCTGTCTGTGCTCATGCCCACGTACCCGTGCCCGGCAGAGGAGCGAGTGGGCGCATGGGGAGATGGGGGGAAGGTAAGATTGGAACGGTGATGGGGAGATGGGATCGGGTTCTTTTCCCTCCTCCCCTCTGCCGTCGCTGCTGCTGTCCGTGCTCATGCCCACTTACCCGTGCCCCGCAGAGGAGCGAGTGGGCGCATGGGGAGATGGCGGAAAGGTGAGGAGATAAGGGGATAGTTATGGGAATGGAAGAAGGTAAGTGAACGGTTGGGTTCTTTCTGTTATACCCTGCCCCTCTCTGCTGTCTCTGCTGTCTCTGCGGCTGTCAGTGCTCATGCCCACTTACCCCAGCAGAGGAGAGAGTGGGCGCATGGGGAGACGGTGGGAAGGTGAGTGAGTGATTCGGTTGGGTAGGGTTGGGTTCTTTCTGTCACTCCCTGCTACCCCCCTCCTCTCCTGCCCCCACCGCTGCTGTCGGTGCTCATGCCCACCTACCCATGCCCCGCAGAGGAGCGAGTGGGCACGTGAAGGGACGGAGGAAAGGCAGGACATTGGGACTATGGGGACATGGTGAATTGGTGGGCGCCTGTGGGGATGCAGGGAGTTTTTGGGAACTCTAAAAAAATCTCAAAAACTCCCTGCAACGGAAAGGTAGGACATTGGGACTATGGGGAAATGGTGAGTTGGTGAATTGATGGAAGGCTATGCTCATGCCCACCTACCCATGCCCCGCAGAGGAGCGAGTGGGCACGTGAAGGGACGGAGGAAAGGTAGGACATTGGGACTATGGGGACATGGTGAATTGGTGAATTTTTTAGAATTCTCAAAAACTCCCTGAAATGGTGAATTGGTGAATTGATGGAAGGCTATGCTCATGCCCACCTACCTGTAGGAGAGAGTGGGTGCCTGTGGGGATGGGGTGGGGGGAGGGTGAGCATGCCTCTGCTGCTGTCTGTCTATGCTCATGCCCACTTACTCGTAGGAGAGAGTGGGCGCCTGTGGGGATGGGGGGAAGGTGAGGAATGTCTGGAATAAGGGAGAGGAGGAAGGTGAGTAGGGGAAGGAATGGGGTTGGGGGAGAGGCATAATAGTGTTGTGCTTTCTGTTGACAGACTCGTGTTTCCTGGGGGAAAGTGTGTGGGGGGGGAAGAGAGAGGGGTGACAGCAGCTTTTGAGTCGGCTAAAAAAATGCGGTTGGGGGAAAGGCAAATTGTGGGGTGGGTGCTTTCTGCTGACATATTCTGCCAGGCATAAGTAGCATGGGTTACCAATTTAGCCCAGGAAAGGCAAATCGTGGGGTGGGTGCTTTCTGCTGACATATTCTTGTTACCTTACCTGGGGGAGAGTGTGGGGGGATGCGGAAAGGAATATGGGTTCAGGGGAAAGAAGGCAGGTGAGGAAAGGTGGTTCTGGGAGGGGTGTCATAACAACAAGGGGGGAAAGTTGTTTGTTTGTTTTTTTCCCCAAAAGTTGTAGTTGCTTTGTTTGTCCCCTTACCTCCCATCTTACTGCACCTTTTTTGACACCCCTTCTCCTCCCCACCACTTCTCGTGTCCCGCCTTGCTCTCCTCAACAATGGGTGTGCCTGCTGCGTCTCTCCTCCCCTGCCTTTCCCCGACCTCCCTGCACCTTCCTCCCCGCCTCTCCCCCACCTTGCTCTCCACTGCAGTGCGTGTGCATCTTGCCATCTAACTAACCCTCTCCCTCTCTCCCTTCTCTCTCCCTCCTCTCCCCTCCTCTCCCCTCCCCTTCCCTCCCCTTCCCTCCCCTTCCCTCCCCTTCCCTCCCCTTCCCTCCCCTTCCCTCCCCTCCCCCGCTCCCCACCTACACCCCACTTTCCTCCCCGGGCCCCATCCCGCCTTGCTCTCCACTGCAGTGGGTGTGCATGCTGCCAACTGCGATACAAGAAAACCCTGTAGTGTACAGGTAAGCAGTTACGCTCTGACTCAAATCGTCTTGTCGCTCTAATTGAGTCGACTCTAAAGTTACTGCCATGCCATCCAGGAAAATCCTGTAGGTTACAGGGAAGCAGTGCATCAAGATGGTTCTATACAAAGCAGTTCAATACACAGTTCTGTGTAACTTAGTGCTTCTAGAGTTCTAAACCCTGGACTCAAAAGTCACGTCCATCCAATGTATGATCAGCACACCTACCAATGAGGGGCAGTCGCTTTTGTTGTCTACTCTCTTCCCTGATTGGCTGGCGTGCTCATTATGCCACATGCTGGTATGATTCTGTTTCGATCCAACCCTGTTCCATATGATTATTCCACGTGCTGATTGTCAACCCAGCCATGTTTCACATTTCACAACCCATCTGAACCCATCTGAATTGTGCCTCTCCTGTCTGTATTTGGGATGGGTCATCACCTTGCCAGAATCATCATAACCCGTGCTATTTCTTCCAATTTATAATGCATCCTAGATGTATATTCCACGCTAAATTGGTAACCCGTGCTACTTATGCCTCTCCCTGCCTACTAGTCTGTTTTTGACGCGTCTCAAAGCAGCTCATACCTTCTCTCCCTATCTGCCTTCCCCCACTCCCCCTCTCCCTCCTCCACCAACTCCCCACCCACCTCCCCTCTCCCAGTGTGGGCAGCAACGAGCAGTATGATTCGAGCAGGCCATCGGATCTGCCCTGCACACCAAGCCATTCACCTTCGACCCCTTCCTCTCCGCCAACGCCACTGCTCACATGCTCGCCCTCCCTTCCTCCACTTCCACCAAATCGCCATCGCCGGCGCCGCAAGCCTCGAGGATTCCCGGGCCAAAAACCCCGGGATTGCCTTTATGACTCTGAAAGGGGCGATGGAGAAGCTAGGGCATGAGTATGTGGATGTGCTGAAAATGGACTGTGAGGGGTGTGAGGAGGAGTTTATCATGGGGCTGAAGAGGGAGACTGAGGAGTTTGTGGAGAGGAGGAGGAAGGAGGGAGGGGGGCTGACTGAGGAGGAAATGGAGGGGAAGAGGGGAGATGCGAAGCTGGTGATAAACGGGGGGAATCTGCTGTTTGGGCAACTGCTGGTGGAGTTTCACGCATGAGTGAGACCGTAAAACCTATATCCTCTTGTGTTCACACACACATGCACACATGCACACATGCACACATGCACACATGCACACATGCCCACATTCACACATGCCCACATTCACACATGCACACATTCACACATGCACACATGCCCACATTCACACATGCACACATGCCCACATTCGCACATGCCCACATTCACACATGCACACATTCACACATGCGCACATGCACACATGCACACATGCACACATGCATACATGCACACATGCACACATGCACACATGCCCATATTCACACATGCACAAATGGACACATGCACACATACACACATGCACACATTCACACATCCACACATGCACACATTCACACATCCACACATGCCCACATTCACACATGCACACATGCACACATGCACACATGCACACATTCACACATGCACACATTCACACATGCACACATTCACACATCCACACATGCCCACATTCACACATGCACACATGCACACATGCCCACATGCACACATGCACACATGCACACATGCCCACATTCACACATGCACACATGCACACATGCACACATGCCCACATTCACACATGCACACATGCACACATGCACACATTCACACATGCACACATGCACACATTCACACATGCACACATGCCCACATTCACACATGCCCACATTCACACATGCACACATTCACACATGCACACATGCCCACATTTACACATGCACAAATGGACACATGCACACATACACACATGCACACATTCACACATCCACACATGCCCACATTCACACATGCACACATGCACACATGCCCACATGCACACATGCACACATGCACACATGCACACATGCACACATGCACACATGCACACATGCCCATATTCACACATGCACAAATGGACACATGCACACATACACACATGCACACATTCACACATCCACACATGCCCACATTCACACATGCACACATGCACACATGCCCACATGCACACATGCACACATGCACACATGCACACATGCACACATGCACACATGCACACATGCCCATATTCACACATGCACAAATGGACACATGCACACATACACACATGCACACATTCACACATCCACACATGCCCACATTCACACATGCACACATGCACACATGCCCACATGCACACATGCACACATGCACACATGCCCACATTCACACATGCACACATGCACACATGCACACATGCCCACATTCACACATGCACACATGCACACATGCACACATTCACACATGCACACATGCACACATTCACACATGCACACATGCCCACATTCACACATGCCCACATTCACACATGCACACATTCACACATGCACACATGCCCACATTTACACATGCACAAATGGACACATGCACACATACACACATGCACACATTCACACATCCACACATGCCCACATTCACACATGCACACATGCACACATGCCCACATGCACACATGCGCACATGCACACATGCACACATGCACACATGCACACATGCACACATGCCCATATTCACACATGCACAAATGGACACATGCACACATACACACATGCACACATTCACACATCCACACATGCCCACATTCACACATGCACACATGCACACATGCCCACATGCACACATGCACACATGCACACATGCCCACATGCACACATGCACACATGCACACATGCACACATGCACACATGCACACATGCCCACATTCACACATGCACAAGTGGACACATGCACACATACACACATGCACACATTCACACATCCACACATGCCCACATTCACACATGCACACATGCACACATGCCCACATGCACACATGCACACATGCACACATGCCCACATTCACACATGCACACATGCACACATGCACACATGCACACATGCACACATGCACACATTCACACATGCACACATGCCCACATTCACACATGCCCACATTCACACATGCACACATTCACACATGCACACATGCCCACATTCACACATGCACAAATGGACACATGCACACATACACACATGCACACATTCACACATCCACACATGCCCACATTCACACATGCACACATGCACACATGCCCACATGCACACATGCACACATGCACACATGCACACATGCACACATGCACACATGCACACATGCACACATTCACACATGCACACATGCCCACATTCACACATGCACAAGTGAACACATGCACACATGCACACATGCCCACATTCACACATGCACACATGCACACATGCACACATGCACACATGCACACATGCACACATTCACACATGCACACATGCCCACATTCACACATGCCCACATTCACACATGCACACATTCACACATGCACACATGCCTACATTCACACATGCACAAATGGACACATGCACACATACACACATGCACACATTCACACATCCACACATGCCCACATTCACACATGCACACATGCACACATGCCCACATGCACACATGCACACATGCACACATGCCCACATTCACACATGCACACATGCACATATGCACACATGCACACATGCACACATTCACACTCTCATAAGGGATGCAAAGCTGGTGATGAGTGGGGAGGATCTGCTCTTTATGAGACGTCTCAAAGCTGGTGATCAGTGGGGGGGATCTGCTGTTTGGGCAACTGTTGGTGGAGTTTCACGCGTGAGTGGTTCACTAGTCAGCAACTGTAACCTCCTGGTGTTCACACCCACCCTGTTTTGAGGCGCCTCAAAACCCTTCCGGGCAATTGCTGGTGGAGTTTCACACATGAGTGACTGTGACCTCTATGTGTGTTCACACACACACACTCACACACACGCACTCACACACACACACACTCATGCACACACACACACTCACACACACACACACTCACACACACACACACACTCACACACACACACTCACACACACACTCACACACACACTCACACACACACACACACACACACACACACACACACTCACATGCTCGCTCATAAGGGTTTTGATGCCGGTGGTGAATGGGGGGAATCTGTTGGTGGGGAATCTGTTGGTGGGGATTCTTGCTTGGGCAACTGTTGGTGGGGATTCTTGCTTGGGCAACTGTTGGTGGGGATTCACATGAGAGGGATTGGGCCGTGTCTTATTACTCTCACTCACTCCCGCTGACCCCCTCTCCATGTGTCCAACCCCCCCTCTCTATCCATCTCTCCCAACCCAACCCCCCTCCATCTCTCCCAACCCAACCCCGCTCCATCTCTCCCAACCCAACCCCGCTCCATCTCTCCCAACCCAACCCCGCTCCATCTCTCCCAACCCAACCCCCCTCCATCTCTCCCAACCCATCCCCGCTCCATCTCTCCCAACCCAACCCCGCTCCATCTCTCCCAACCCAACCCCCCTCCATCTCTCCCAACCCAACCCCCCTCCATCTCTCCCAACCCAACCCCGCTCCATCTCTCCCAACCCAACCCCGCCGGCTCCATCTCTCCCAACCCCCCTCCTCTCACTGCTACAGCACCCATGAACCCTTTCGCCCCCCTTGCCCCATCCCCCTTGTAAACAGAAGTGTTTTGAGACGTCGGTTTTCAAAACACTTCCGTTTACACCTGTCGCCGCCCTTGCTCCATCCCCCTTTCCTTCACTACCCCAGCTTGCACAAGCCGCAGCAGTCCCTGGCCTATCTCTACGCCATGGAGGGAATGGGGTAC